>OX388348.1:28284668-29612179 GCA_947579665.1 Sympetrum striolatum
ACAATAAATGGAAACAAAACACGACTAGTTTCAGAGATTGATCTCCATCATCAAGTTTTGTTTCCATTTATTTTTTCTAATAAATACTGTGGAAAAAGTACAAATTTGTTATTTTTCATCATGACGTATTTCCGCAAGACATCGCCTGAGACTGTTAATTTTATTATTCACTATGAAGTATGTTAATATTCTAGCAGTATGTGATTACAGTTCAAAGTAACAATCTAGAGATTTTTTATCACAGAAGAATGTAGTCGGGAAGCTCTTCAAAACTGTTTTAATTAGAAATTTTTACATGGATTCAAGTAGACCAATATTCATTATAGATGAATTTTGTTGTGGTTCAGTAAATGGAAGTCTTTCTTTCCTCCGTCATCCATTTATTCATTCAGCTTTCAAAGACACATAACCAAAAGATCTAGGTAGCTCTTACATTTACCTGAATCTAGGATAAGTAGAAAACATATTGCATCAAATGTAGAGACAGAATATTACCACTATAAAAATTAGTGGTGACTTTGACTAGCTAATGAAGTATTTATCTTCGATATCAGAAAAACACCGCCTTTTCTATCAATGAAACCTTAAAAGGGGCAGGATAGGATAGAAAGAGAAATAAATAAAATTATATGTCAAATATTTCTATTTAATTTCCTTCTTTTCGACCTAATGATGACATGATTTTTTTAAAACTCATTTTACAAAAATGGTAAAATAAGTCATAGTTGTTAAAATAAGTCTTAGGTATTTTAAACTAATAGTAAATTCATATCCTGCATAATAAAAGCTAGCGTAGTGGATATACTTGATTTAAGAAATACGCTACCTCCCATAATGTCCCAAGGATCCTACTTGAATGAAAAATATAAATGCAACAGATATCATCAACTTTCGTAAACACGCCTTTTTAATTTAAAATCTTTGAATGGCTTCAACCTGTTCTCTGTGCTAAAGAATCAGCTACATTTCACACAAGACACCACACTCGAGTATTTTGACTTCTCCCCTTGCGCTATATTATACAGTTGGCCTTTTGTCATCCGGATCCTTTGAAAGTCACCCATCCAATGCCACGAGGAATGAGGGTTCCCACCTCTAGGCATGGATACCAAAGTTCCTTTGTCAGGTAAGTTGGGAACTTCTGGAAGAGGAATGTGAAGGGAGGAAAGGAAGAACCGGGAAGGAATAAGGGTTCCAAAAAGGACAATAGTGAAGGAATTGAGCAAAGGAGAGGAAGCGAGGTAAGGTGTGTATGGGCAGGATACGGGAGAAGGGAGAAAGAGGAATTAAGAAAGAGAATGGTGTGAAGAAAGTGAAAGTACGGGTGGTCAAAAGGGAAGTTGGAAATTCATCCGAGATGGAGGAGGAGAGACACTAAATTTATTAAACCTGAGATTAAATTGTCTTATACTGTGTCAAAATGTGTTTATTAGGATACTTATGATACGTAAACAAAAGGAAACTAAGGGAAATTAAGGGTGTGCATTTCAAAAAAATGTTTTAAAAAATACTTACTTTGCAAGGTATTCTATGGTGTGGATTAAATTTAAATGAAAGAAATAGATTATTGCAAATACGTAAGTTTATACGTGTTTTCTGCTGTTACCACTTGTAATTTACATTTTGGGATTTGCAATACTATGTACGATATAAATGACTCATCCTATACATGCTTTGCATTTCATTGTAAAAATAAAAATTATTATATTAAAAATATTATATTCTTAACTGATTTTAAATAACCTAACGATGGATATAGGATCTTTTGTCCCAGTTCCTCTTTTCGGGTATTTTAAATGGTATGCTCATTATTTGTTTGCTTCTAGATATTCCTCTGTAAGGATATTTTACAAAAAATTGATCAAATATCTGAGGATTTCTCGGAAAGATTAAAATCAATGCGAGGATTTTAGCTTATTGTGTTATGAACGTAAAAACGACTTGAGAAGGTAATACATGGAAAATCTTGGAAAAGATGAAGTTCTATTGTTGTAAATAGCTATAGAAACCAAAAATAAACACACTGACACTCACTCACACTCATAATAGACCCCTTATACACCCTGTGCGAAAGCTTCTTCCGTTAAGTCTCGGCATGACTATGACGCAACGTTACTCAGCCTGAGGCACTCGACTTGTGACATTTTTAATTTTCTATTACTAGAATTTACTTTTATCTAAAAAATACCATGAAATATATTTTGCTATTTTTTATTATGAAAGGTAATGTGTCAGAAAATAAGAGACAAGAGAGTGTGTACAAAATGACCCGATTTTAATCCAGACCGTTATTTTAATCAAGTTTCATATTCAAAGTTGTAGTTGTTTTTTTTAGGTAAGGAGAAGCGTTTCTGTTTTAGGATGTAAAGAAAGGTACCCTAGATTCGACAATACGGCCTAAATTCTCCTTGTTTGCCAAATGCATTCCTAGCTATTTTTATTTAAACCAAGCCTGTCTTTACTAAACTAACTTAACCCTTAACTTCAGAAAGGTACCATCTGACTTCAGCTTTAGGTAAATCCTTTTGTTTACTCTGTTCCTAGGAGATTATACACAAGATGCTATTTTTTCTATTTCCTCAGAGGTAACTTTCCTCTTTATTCCTTTCCTCCGGATAAGTTTCTGCTACAGTTTCTGTCTTCCCCCTTATCTGTTTCATAGCCTCATCCGTATGCAAGATTACAATTAAAAGAGATAATGACTTTTAATTATTCCGCTTCAATTCTATGTTAACTTCTTTGATTGAATCTCTTCCTGAATTGATAGCGTCATAACATACTTTCCTTGGTTCTTGACGTTATTAATTCATATTTTAATTTTTTGATTTTCAAATATTTGTATCTTTTCACTTTAAATGTGAACTCTCATGAAATTGTAAATAACTGTGAAACATCCTCAGAAAAACAAAAGTTACTTCTGAAAAAGATATTTTCAATAGCATTTTCCTTTTCAAATTTACATTTATTACAACTATCATAAGTTATGTTTCACGAAAATGTGGAGCATTAGATTTTCTAATACCTTAGATGTATAATCAAGCATGAAACCTTGGACTATTTAAAAAAAATTACAATAATGAGTATAGTATTCCTTCCTGCTATGTTGGATGTAAGAAGAGATTTAAAAGTGTTCATATCGCCCTAAAGAAATACATTTTATCATTACTGTTGTTATACGTTACCCCATGAGCTTCGTTACCTAAATAAATGTTCTGTGGGTTTCAATTATCTTTCATGACCACCATGTAGCGCACATCTTTTTACATAAGAGTGAGCAAGTTGGCAGTATAAAATTGAATAACTATATATTACATGCGGGCATATAGATCTGTATTTCTCAAATGTTTTAGTTGTTGAGGCATCCCTAAACGGGATTTTCCTCCTTTATTTTGACAACCAAAATGACCATTCAAGCATTATTATGTACCTAGTTTTTCTATATAGAAGTTCAGACTGGAGAGTTTATTCACTTTATAATTATACATAAACATATTTACATCACCTCCCGCTAAGTAACAGTTGCCCGAGAGAAACAAATTCACTGAGTGAAGGTAAACCTGCGCATTAAAATATTTCCCACATAATAAGTACGTAACCGAGGGGATAAGCTCTCAAAAATAGCCTCCCGAGTCCCTTTTGTACAATACAGAGAAAAATAGCGTCAATAAGGAAAAAGAGAAAGCTGGGGGCGAGAAGGGAGGATAGAGAAACGAAAAATTAATAAAACGAAAACTTTCCGAGACGTTTTTTCACAAAGCCTACTCAACCGAGAAAGTTACTTCTGACTCGCAGACCGCAAAAAGCATTTCCGCTCCCAAAGTCGAACCCTTTACCGTTCTACCAACAATCAGAGGAAGGGGAAATAGGAAAAGGTGGCAGTAGACGAAGGGGCAGGTGGCAACGCAGTGGGCGGGAAGAGGGAGTGTTTTGTTTCTGATGAGAGAGTGGAGAGAGTAGACAGGGGGCGTCCGGATTGGGTGAAGAATGGTCTGGTAGGGCCAGCGCTAAAAATGCGGCGGATTAGGATGCTATGGTGCTGGAGGTTATGGTAGGCAGTTTCCAATTCTCCCACTAGGGAAAAAAGAAGGGAAGAAAGCGTTCTGTTGACAGGGAGTTTAAGGGGATCAATAGGGAGAATGCTCGGACGGATCCTGGAAAGGATGAACTGGCGATGGTGCGTGGGGGATTGCACATAAAAAGAAGAGGAATTAGGATGAATAAAGGGATGACAGAATGTCGGCGCGGGTCTTTCTTCGGAAATATCGGGATATTGAGCGTCATTTCCCCAGTGTATCGACAAAGGTCGATTGAGAGTGAAATGCATTGTGAGGCGCTGCTGTCATTAGCATATGGAGTAACCATGTGGGGGGACACGGTCGGTTAGCCGGCATTTTTATAACCGATTACAATGTGTTATAACGATAATTTTCTTCTGGGGAACTGCAATTTGAAAGCGTGTACTTTTCTTTAACTGGATCCATTTTCGAGAAAAATGTAATATTTCACGTGAATGGTGAAGGTGAAGTATAGTATTTTCCAGGGGCTTTATTATATGTACATACAGTTGTACCTTGGTTAACGACGCTAATCCGTTCCAGGATAATCGTCGTTAACCAAAACCGTCGTTATCCAAGGCGCCATTTTCCACAGGTATAATAATGGTAATGGATTACCGTATTTCCCGGCGTCGAGGACGCACCCCAGTTATTGGAAGCAAAATTTATAATATTTACCGATTTAACTCCGGTGAGACAACATGTGCCTATGTGAATTAGCTGCAGTTTAGCATTGAACTATATTTAATATTCTCCGCTAGCTGCTTTTCAGTATGTTTTATGATGTAATATCCTAACGTACACCAAATATTAGTTTATAATATAGTGATTATAAATAGACGTGCTGAAACACGTGAAACTCCGGAAAGACCAATCGACGAGGCGTCGTAAGCCAAATCCTACGTCGTTACCCAAGATATATTTTGGTTACAGCAACTCGTCGATAACAAAGTCCGTCGTTAACTAAGACCGTCGTTAACCAAGGTACTACTGTATATAAAAATTGAAGAGTTAATTATTAATTGACTTGAAGAGTTAAACACAGCGGGGCAGAAGATAGGACTCCTATAGGATAAACCTAACAAAAACAAAGGTAATGTATAATTCTTTGGCAGTGCAAGAGCCAGTCAAACTTCAAGAAAAACCTCTGGATGTATGCTCGGAATACACATACCTGGGACAACTTGTAACAACAGGAGAGAAAAACAGGATTAATGATGTAAACAGAAGAATGAAACTTGGCTGGAGTGCATTTGGTAGGAACTCACACATTCTGAAGTCAAGAAAACCAATGGTTTTGAAGAGGAAGGTCTTCAACCAATGCATTTTACACGTCCTGACCTATGGTAGTGAAACTTGGGTGTTAAATGCTGCAATAACCCAGAGAATTCAGACAACGCAAAGGAGCATGGAGCGCTGCATGTTGGGAATCACAAGAAGAGACAGGAAACGCAACACTTAGGTGAGAATGATGAATGGAGTTACAGACATCATAGATAAGGTAAGATCACTAAAATGGAGGTGGGCCGGCCATGTAGCGAGAAGAAACGACAACCGTTGGACATCTGTAGTTCTCAACTGGATACCAAGAGAAGTGAAGAGACCAAGAGGAAGACCTATAGACAGCTGGAATAGAGACATCATCAAGTACTTGTAATGTGGCAACGTGAAGCTCAGGAAATAGAAAATTGGAAAGTACTTGGGGAGGCCTACATCCGACGTCTGATTGAAAGTGGCTGATGATGATATATATATACATATATACATACACTCACACACGCACACACATATATATTTATTTATTTATTTATGTAGTTTACAAGGAAATGGATGAGTAAAGGATTGTGACTGGTAAAATATTTGAGCAAGAGTGTTTTGCTATAAGGATGTTTTGCATAAAAAATAAGAATAAAAAAAATAGGATGCATTCGTTGGTACGGTGGAAGAGAAGGTACGGAATATAATGAAAAAAGTATCGGATAACAAATACGAGGATGCTAGAGATGATTGGGGAAAAAAGGGACTTAGTTGAAATGATTAAGCATCGACAGATGTAATGGGTGGGTCAAATACTGAGATTAGAGGGGCTGATAAAGAACGCAATTGAAGGTAGAATGCAAGGGAAATGACAGAGGGGAATACAAAGGCAAAAGATGTCGGATGACATAAACGGAGAGGAGAGTTGCCTAGAGAGGAAAGAAATAGCATTTCAATAGGGAATATTTAGGCACGTTAAGCAACCAAACAATAAAAAAAATTGTATGTTGTTTTTACGCGTAGGAAACCTTTCACAAATTCAACAACTTTTGCTTTAGAGGAAAATTTAATACGAAACCAAAATATGTCATATGTTTAAACAGTAACCCCGCGGTTTGGATTGTTCAATTTCTGCTGTCTCGTTGCAAGTATTGTAAAACAGTCACGATATTTTATAATCTTAATCTTTCCCCATTTTAATTCATACAAGGTTCCTGTCATATTCTAGATACATAGACGCCATATCTACTGATAAAATAAACATATTTACTACGAATTAACCTGAATATATGAATTATACTTGCTAGAATTAAAGTCAATGAGAACCATTTCTTGATTTGTATGTAAATACATTGCGAGATGGAAACATTTGCAACATATTGGCGATTGTGAGATGGGGCCAGGTGAAACTATAATAGGAGTACGTTAGGAACTTACTGTCTCTGCTACATAGCAGTGAGTGCTTGCAACAGTGAGAACTTCTGTCTTAACTGTAATCTTGGTGAAACTACATGCAACTTTGTTCCAATTACATCTTCTACCGGTAATATGAGTTAGAGTTTACCCGGAATACAGCGGTTCCGAGACAGAAATTGATTAAGTTGCATCTCTGTACAAGTTGAACCCCAATTTGTTTAAGAATTAATATTTTTTATTCTATCCCTTTCAACAAAATTTCGCCTACTGATACTTGCAATGACTTCCGTAAAAAATACACGTAAAGTTCTTTCTTACGTCTTGAAGGCTACGTTTATTTAATAATTTTATTATATGAGATTATAAATGAAGGTCATTTAAAATTGAGATGCATGCACCAAATAAAAATACATAGCAGGGGAAAAAACGCGAATTGAATTAGGAAACGGTAATAAAAATCAATATCTGCCGTCCTGGGTACTAAAGAGATAAGAAATTATTTTCTTGAATATTCATCAGAAAAAGTGCCGCCTACGTCACACTCTTTCTCCTTTCTCTCCGTATCCAAAAGAAAGATCCTAGAGTAAAAAAATCAATTTGGTCACGTAGTATCGTTTCCTATTCAATATTTTACATATTTTTGAAAATTTTGCAAAATACGTGGCTGTAAATTTTTTTCCCCTGATGACCGAGTGACTGTTGGATTTGAGTACGTGAAAATAATCCATAGCATACACGGGAAATTTATATGGAATTAGACTCAAGAGAAAATAATAGATTTAATGCGGAGTAGCATATATTCTTACATGCCAGCATTGTTTTAAAATAAGTTAAAATATTCTCTGTCATGCTTGGTGAGACAGTTTACTAGTATACTATTAGGGGAAAATTATAATACGCGGGAATAAGAGAAACACGTGCGTGATATCTGACGAATAATTGAAGACACAATAATTTTATTCAAATTTGAAAGTCAATACGAAAAGCATATTTGAGCCGTCTCATGCTCGACCGTTTACTCTGTTGAATATTCAATAGATCATGTTCAATTTTTCGTGACTCGAAACAAAACAATAGTGATGTAGCGCTGCAATGTGAAGGCCCCGTGCTAATGGGAGCATTAAACACGCGAGATGCTCGTAATTCCCATTTTATTCCCCCTTCGCTCATATTTTTTGCGATCCGCTTTTATTATCGAGCTATCGGAGTATTTTAAATTCTCGTAAATCCGTCGAGCGAAATGCATTATGGGGCATATTTTGTACGCCGTACGGACATCGGCGTTAATCAGCATCGCTTGTTAAATCACCCCCAATCACTTGAGAGGATGCAGCAAATATGCAACGAGGGTTAACATATGGCGAGCCACCCCTAATGCTCGTTTATATGTTTCGTCCGTCATCAAAAGTTAATCCTCGCACGATTTTGCCCCGCTTGTCCAAACATAAAAACAAAGCCGTATTAACAGCCTTTAAAGTGCATCGTTTCATTTAATTGCCGATATAATGCTCGACATCAATTATGAAGAAGCAGCGAAACAAGTTCGCGAGCGGACTCCGAACAAATTAGCGGGATGCGGTAATTTCGAGTTATGCACAAGAGTGAGCCATGTTTTTTTATCAACATCCATCTTGTTTCTGGAAATTCTCATCCAGTCGCAAATGTTATGCAACTGATAAAAAATATTTGCGGAATTTGAATTTGATTCTCTAAAAGGATTTTACAATTGGTACGTCATGAGTTTTCTGCTTACATATTCTGATGAAAAATATTTTCATTCGTCTCTTAAATGTATCATTCATTTACTTTTATCGCGATCTTGACCATGGCTGTGATAGTGCGAAAGCTACTGGGGTGCAGGCAATACTGAGAAGTAGCACTGATAAAGTTTTCTCCAAATGGAATGCCAAGATAAGTGTTACTCTTAGGGTAATTGTGCTTCACTAATGGGGACATGTTCGTTAGGAAAATATTCTTTAAGGACTGCGTTTAGTGAACACTTTGTTTGCCAAAACGTTACATCAATAATAAGGAGTTCTTGACGTACACACTGAAAGGTTTTGCTCCTACAAAGAGTTTAATTGCTCTTTGATTTGCATCAAAGCTGAGGTAGATGACTGTTGTCAAGTTCAAATCTAAAAACTCTCTAAGACTGAGGGTGAAACTGTTAAGGTTGTAGCCGAGGGCGTTTTAAGACAATCTACTCATTAACTCCTTTCCATATGAAAGTTATAAATACCTTTAACCTGTTTACTAAAATAGATATAATGCAAAAGAGGAAAAACTCCACAATCTGATTTTATTTCAAACTGCCGGTTAGATCCTAGGCAAATTGCTAGTGTAACAATGTCTCCATGGTTCCCCACTGGATTCGCCAATGCGTGTTCTTGAGATTTGAGCATGTTGTGATGAACCAAGAGTTGGAAAGTTCTTAAATACGATCCGATGTAAGGAGAATGGTACATTTTTGTGTTAAAGCTAGAAGCAAAGAAATTTTTTCTAGTTTAATGCAGGGGTTATATAACTTTCAACCCATACGATGTTGATGTAGTACCCAGATACTCCAACATATTAAAATATTATTCAAATATTTACTTTCTTGATGTAAAAGAATGGTAAATAATTTAAAAATAAATTGGCAAGACATTTTCTCGAATCCTCGGAATGATCTATCGAGGCAATATTATCATATTACTGCTGCTACGAACTGAAATTAATTCAGAACATTCGGCAATTTCCTAGAAGTATTTTTTATAATGAAAAAAATCAGTTATCATCATTATTAACTACGTTAACGGGTATAACCTATAATATTACGAGAAATTGTAACCCGGTATTGATTCCTACATCTGAAACGTAGCCAACGGTCATACTTGGTTGTTAAACATCATATGTTTATAAACTATCAATTGAACCAGGCGTGACTTTGTGGTAGGAAGCCATTGATAACGGTGAAAAATAAAACAAAACTTCTACCCGTACCATGATGAATAAATCTTAATGAGGTAGGGGTAGATGTTTTGTTTCATTTTTCACCGTTCTCAATGCACATAAACATTCAACTGAAAACAAAACTTAAGTCTTTAACTTTCTATTTCCAATACAATTAAAAAAATAGCTTGCATTGGAGAAAAAGGAAATACATACAGAAGAAAATATAAGTTTCCTCATTTTCAGGTGAAACGTTCACAGGTTTATAAGAATTTTACTCGAATTCATTAACGTTCTTGATGCAAATTTCATTAACGAAATTCTATTTTATTTTAACAACAACAATCCATTTCCCTTCTCATTCACACGATTTGGTCGTTATTCCTGATCACTGTGTAACTTTTGTATCTTGCTCACAAAATTCAGAGCATTAAAAACGTTCTCCTTCCCATGAATTCAGCACCTCGGATATGGGCCATACGGGCGCATACACGTGAATTTTTCACCATTCCTCCAGCAAGTCACGAATAAATGACGACCCTTGCAACTTTAACTCCCGCACCGGAACTCCGGGGAATATTCTTTTCCATTCCACGAAACCACTCCCGGAGATTTTTCCAGCCGTTCGGGATACCGCAATCGAAGCTACGACGCCGATAGCCGTGTCGTACAACACGCAGCTACCAGGTTAATAAACGGGCAGTGTATAACGCGGACGACCTCTCTATCTGGGGTCACGGCGGAGTGATCTACGGGGTAATTGAATGCTTCGACGGCGGAGAGGGGAGCTGCGTCATCGCGGGATATGATGGTTACCGGAGGAAGAATGGCAAGAGAGGGGAAAGGCGGGCGGCTGTCGAATTAAGGGTGCAGGGGCGGGCGAGGGACGGCGGGAGGGCGGAGGTTCCCCAGTCCGAGGAAGGGAGAATGATGAGGGTTGGTTTTGAGGGTCTGCGGCGATGAGGAGGTCGGTTCCCGGCGGAGGACCTTTATGGGGTGGACGTGGAGGAAGAAATGCAATTGGCAGGGGGTGAGGGACCCCCACCCTTAATAGAGAAACCAGGGACGGCCATCTGTTGTTGTGTTGCCGTCAATGACAGTGCCTATCCCATGACGCACTGCTTCGGTAGTACGGGAAATCTCGGCGATGGGGGAGGAAATTAGAGGGCGTTGCTAGGTGAGATTTAGATGTGCTAAGATTAGAGAGGAAGTGAAGGATTGATGAAATGGTCCGCGTTCTTTGTTCTCCGACGAGAGGGGATTTCAATTACGCTCATTATCGAGGGTGCTCGAGTACTAATTTAAGGCCCCGGAAGAGAAATTATTCGATTCGACTGAAGTTTGATTCGTGATTCAGATTTTACGTTGTTTTCTGACCCACGGATGCAGTTAGAATTAGCCGCCACGGAATACGGGTGTACAACCTTTTTATTTCGCGTCAACCAAATTGCACCCGAACGGAAATCCTTGCCAGAGTAAACCACTACTTTGAATTTAATACACTAAAGTAATTATCAACTATTATATTCAATGGAGATATGAATTTATATTAGTTAAATGAAAAATTTGAATGCTTGCGTTGCTTTTCTTTCATAAATTCAGCATTTAATTAAAATAACTGTTAAATAAAAGTAAAAATATAAATCCTTTGAGTATTTAATGTACACAGTTAATTTCACCAAATTAACCGTTTCAATCTCAGAATCAAGCGGATATATTTTCTTTTCGTACAAATTCTTCCCTTTAACTGTTAATTACAGATATCAATTTCGGTTTTTACGATAGAGAATATACATATTTAAAATTATAGAATATGTATTGGATCAATAAAGCAACTCATGTAACTGAAGTTTCGTGCCTTCCGTGTTAGTGTTGATCAATTGCTTCCTCAGTATTAACTTCTTCTCCTACTTTACTTCTGACTATAATTGTTATAATTCACATCTTCCACCATCAGCATATGGTACCTCATAATACTAAGTATGTTAATTTTAATTATTGCACCTTCCCCTTAAATGTCACCGACTTTCGTAATTTTAACCAAAACTTCGATACCTAAATATTTATCAAAGGGAATAAAGTAATAATCTTTTACTTCTCACTTTTAATAAGAGGTAATAAATTCTTATCTAACTGGCTACCTTAATTAAACAAAACTGATTAGTACTTGGCTTTCTATCACAGCGCTTTCGTATTAAAAGAATAAATCAAAATACAAAGTTAGAAAAAATACACGAATACTGCACGTGGGAAAATTCTGAGACAGTAAGAGAGTTGGAGTTGGAGAGAAGCGATATAAATTCAAGAGATTTTTTTTATTTAGGGTTAAATGTAGCATGGAAACTTCGTAGAAAGAGGACACTATATGCATTTTCGATGTTTAATTTTGACCAGTTTCACTCAAACGGGTCGACATTATCGCTATTATTAAAATTTTCTGCATTTGATGTTTTCCTCGAAAATAAATTTCGTTGAGTACTATCACAGCCACTAGACGAAGACAATGGTGGACAGTTTGTGAGGTCAGACACGTGGATTCTAACGGATTTTCAATTGAAATTGTATTTGTGGATGAAATTTGTCCTATTCAGCAATTCGTTACAAATGAAATTCGAGTTTTATTTATTTCCCGTTTAAAATAAAAGGTAAATAAAAATGCTAAATATTTTTGCTTACCTTTAAAACTCTTAAAGGATAAGCGTCACAAACTACCATGTTATCAACAAAAAATACGTAAGAAACAACGTATGGAAGTACAATTAAATATCTACATAAAGCTGTTATCCCCTTTCCTATGTTCCCTCAGGTTTAATTTTGAGCAGAATTTTTAAGTTCATAGAGTTGGGACGGACTAAAACTGAAAGTTATTCCTTCATCAGCAAGTAAATGATTGCTTCGCCAATATCTTTTGTGCTTTACATTATATAAACGATGGGATAAGTTACAAAGAAACAAAGCCAATGAATAGAGGACATAAGGTCACAAAAGCCCAAATGGAAGAACACTCAGGCTTGTAACCTTCGTGAATCGCATTTATCAAAATATAACGATTCCATATATCTGATGCGGCCAACACATGACTTTCTCCGTATTTATTGAAAACATAAGCCTATGCCGGTAATATATAAATAACTCTAAAACAATGAGTGTTACAGGAAAATGTTTCATACAAGCTTTGTAGTAAAAAACATTATCTACAACTTTGGTACATAATTGTATATACCTAAATTGCATTCTGATAGATATATGTATGAAAAACTTCCTTTTCTGGGTAAACAACAACTTCCGGTTAACCATTATTGAAGAATAACTCCTAAACAATCAGTGTTACGAAAAAATGTTTCATACAAAAGTTGTAGTAAAAAACATTATCTACAACTTTGGTACATAATTATATATACCTACATTGCATTTTGTCAGAGATATGTATGAAGAACTTCCATTTCTGGATTAACAACAATCTTTCTGGTTAACCATTATTGGGGAATAACACCTAAAAAATCAGTGTTACGAAAAAATGTTTTATACAAAAGTTGTAGTAAAATACATAATCAACAATTTTTGTGTGTATATGTATATACCTATATTGCATTCTGACAGAGATATGTATGAAAAACTTCCATTTCTGGGTAAACAACAACTTCCGGTTAACCATTATTGAAGAATAACTCCTAAACAATCAGTGTTACGAATTTTTTTTTTACAAAAGTTGTAGTAAAGTAAATTATCTATAACTTTTGTATGTAATTGTATATACCTATATTGCATTCTTACAGAGATATTTAAGAAACAAAAATTTGTTCCGGATAAACCGTAACTTCCGGTTAAGCGATATTCTTCAAAAACTAATCAACTCTCGGAATTGTTAGGGAAATACTAAATATGAATTTTGAAAATGATCGGATAATTACTTTTTAAGATAGAGCGCACACAAACTTTTTAACCACAGACAGACAGACAGACACACAGACAGACATGTTCGGGAAAATAGCTAAAACATGCTCTATGGGCCCCAAAACATCTATTTCCGTCGAAATCTGGAGGTCGAATTTTTTTGCGAATACAATACTTTCTCTATACTACGTATAGGGAGAAAGTAAAAAGGGACTATGAAGGTAAATTAGGAATTGTTTTTTTTTACTTTACAAATTATAAGTCGATAAACAACCTTTCCACGGTATTTAACTCAATCATATAAGTACGTTTCCCCAATATAAACTATTTATTTAATTTATTCCATATACCCCATAAAAATACACTAACTGGAAAGTGGTAGGTGAAAACATTTACAAAGATCTATTACATATGACCATTCACTAATCGGAAAAATCTGACCAGCCGGGATTCGAACCTGGGATCGTGGGATAGGAGCGATAACGTGTAAGCATGCTAAACATTCAGCTTGAGATTCCGACCATTTCGTTCCTTTTATTGTCCATACAATCCAGAATGGATGCTGTTTCTCTTACTTTATTTAGAATAATCTGACTGTTTAGGATGGGTATTTACTTCACATTAAGATTCCTCGTTCTCCTCTCTATCATTGCTTCATAATTTTAACTTCAGCCACTTATTTTCCTAAGCCATCTCTTCTCAATATCCGACCTTTCCTCATTCCATTCCGTATGATATCTAAAATTAAAGCCTCCGCTATTTCATCTCCAACACTTCATTTTTCTTCCCGTGGATCCAATTATTTCGTACTCACCACAACGTTTCAAGATTCTTCAGTATTTTCAAATCCTCCTTCCTCAAGGCCGTTGTTTCATGAAAGCGGCGATGAATTTAAAGAGCCGGTTACTGTTGTATCATTCTGAAGAACACTCGTCGCAAGTTCCTTTTATGCTCATAAAAAGATTTTAAACCATGGATTTTTTCTCATCGCTGCATTCTCAATCTTAAGAATAAATTAGCAGCCCGTGCGGGAACCAGCCCAGCTGCGTCCAGATTTTCTTCGCAAATCCCTTTGTTAAATCAGCTTTCCATAATGGGTTAATCCCGTTAACGAGTTACACCAATTTTCACTCACGTCATTCGACAATTACCGCATTTGCACCTAATTGCATAATGCGTATTCGGCCTCCGATTTCTGACCTGGATAGAAGGAAAATATTTTTTGGATTAATGCGGAGAGGGTGCTCAAAATAGGTGTTGATCCATATTCGTCCCGGCTCCATTGAAAACTCGATGATTATCGGAACTTTTCTGGACGAAAATTCGAGTTCGAACCGACCGACCGACAGATTTATGTTCACTTCCTGACGGAAAACTTTGATTTATAGCCCCTGAGTCGGGGTTTTATCTATGGTTTTCTTTAGAGCACCTCACTTTCTTTTATTTAATATCACTAGGTAGGGGGGCACATCATGGTTGTTTCAAGGTTGAGTTATGGTTTATTTTTATCAGCAAGTAAAAGTAAGCAAAGTGATACACATGGAACGTTTTCATGTATGTATGTGAGGCATGGACAAAGGGAAGAGGGAAATAAATAGCAATTAGGCATTTCAATGCGTGTTTAGAGAAATATGGGTATGGTGATAAATAAGGAGATTTGAAATGAAATGAAAGAAGAAAGAAGAATGGTAAAGTTGATAAGAAAAAGGAAAACTAACTGGTTAGGCCTCGTAAGTAGAGGGTATAAAATATAGCAAGTGGCATTAGAGGGTTCAGTAGAAGGAAAGAAAAAGAGAGGAAGAAGAATTAATATGGCGGATGAGGTGAAAATCAAGAATTATAGGGAGACTAAGGAGAAGGCTATGGACAGAAGAGAATGTTTATTCATTTCTCGTTTCTTTAGAACGATAATATTTATTTGCTGCTGTTTCTAGGTCGTGATACCAGTTTGTGGAAAATAAGCTATTTTGAATGAGTTTTAGCTTTGAGTTAAATATTTTAGGTATATCCTTTAAAGTTTTGAAGAGAGATGTGATTCTGTGGAATTTGTATATCCTGGAGGTACTCGCGTAGTGTGGGACGTTTAGAATCCTCTTGATGGTTTTTCTATGAAAAATTCGAGTTTGGAGAGAGGCGAACGAATTTCATTAAATACATCTGCGCTTGTTGAAGATTGCTCGATAATAGCAACGCTTTCATTATCTCGATCATCTTGGTCATTCGCAAGGTAAAATGCCCCTATTTTGCTGTATTTGAATCCAAATAGCTACAAAATATTACAAAATATACGAAACATAAGAGATTATGGACCTCCTGAGCCAGTCAGAGGCTTATCAAGATATTTCAAGTGTAGTCCATGATAGATTGAAGCCAGATCTTAATTGTAAAATGCAATGCTCAAAATGTGTGTAACATCATCAATCTATACAAAATACACCGAATATATCCACAGCTAACAAATAAGATGCTAATCTATAAGTTACAATAATCGCGCAAACATGTAGAATCCTCTTGATGGTTTTGCTACTAAAAACTCGAGTTTGGAGTGGGGCGATCTAATTTCGTTAAATTCATCTGCGCCCGTCGCAGATTGATCGATAATGGTATCGCTTCCATTGTTTCGATCATCCTGGTCATTCGCAAGATGAACTGTTCCTAATATGTGACACGATCGCTAATAACCGTCTATTTGGAGGGATGAAGCCCACCATGCGAAAGCTAGGACGCAGATTATGGCCGTGTACGGAGTCGACAGCATGTGATAACGACATCATACCCGTGGCGATTAAAAAAAGGGAACCTTCGAAATGGATTTGTTCCGAAGCTGTCAGCTTAAGGAAACGAGATCGTAGGCAACGATTAAAAGTTCGTTTTTTCGATAGCGTCGGCCGATGTGACGTAACGTCTCCATTATTCACCTTCCCCAGAAAATCACTCGTTTTAAACAAAGTTTTTCGCAAGATCTATTTAAGTCTATCAAAATTCACCGGTAATCGAGTTTTAAAGAAAATTACTGTGATGTGAGTCGTATAGTATAGTAACGATAGTTTGAATGACTGATGATCGATATGAAATTAGATTGAGCAGGAGAAAACAAAAAGATAATAATTGCGATATTACTGGCATTAGTGCCAGTAATATCGTAATTTTATTGAAAATCATGGTCTTATGAGAGCAGAGTAATCTTATTCAAGTAGCAAACACAAACAACAATGATAATGACCAGGATAAGAACCGTAGGGTTGCGAGTCTCGCACACTAACTCCAACGCCACCGACGCCGGAAAATTCAGGCGTATTTTAATGGAATTACAGCAATTCCTATAAAAGTACGTATATTTTAATTAGAAGATTCCCATATTGAACGTTCACTTTACGAATAAAAATAACAGAATATTTTCTTGGACAGCCAGCCAGAAATTCAAACACATAAAAGGCATGTATCTACGATGAAAAATATTATAAACGTGAATAAACTTCACACAAACGAGTTGAAAGTTTGTAAAAGAAAAAAAAAACTACAAATAAATAAGTCGCAGAAAACGTTACGGCATTTACAAAAGCCCGATTTCTAGAAAAGGAATATACAACAGCGCAATCGTAGATAAGGAATCTCGATTTTTACCACTACTTTACTCGAATTATTACCATTACATTTAGCTATCATTGTGACATTGGCTGATTAGTATAATTAGTATCGATAGCATGCAGAAATTATCCTCCCCAAGGAATCGGAATTTCATATTTCATCTTCGTAATTATATCTCATGCCTTTTTTTACAAAGACCTTTAAAAAACCAGTGTATCAAAATTATAACCAACCTTTTACGCAACTATAACATGCTACATCTTAACCCTCAGGTTGCGCCTATTGTGCCTT
This sequence comes from Sympetrum striolatum, assembly GCA_947579665.1. NCBI lineage: Eukaryota > Metazoa > Arthropoda > Insecta > Odonata > Libellulidae > Sympetrum > Sympetrum striolatum. The sequence continues at coordinate 28,302,101 of OX388348.1, forward strand.
GTTAAAACCAAGATCCAAACTCTTCAGCCTTCGCAGCCCACCTCCTGGTGAGCGGCCACAATAGTTTCTATTCTGCGAAACTCCTACATCGTCATCCCAAAGGAAAGAAGCTGGACGCTTTGGAAATTATAGAAATAACCTCCGCTGACAATTTCACCAATGAGTACATCTTCCACAACCCTCCCCCTCTCCTTACTCTCCCCTCAAAACTGCTATGATATATATATGTGTGTGATTTTCTTTACTCTCACCTGATGATGGCGTTAGCCGAAACCGGCCGTTTTTATTAAATAAATAATATTGTAGAAATTACGAAGTGCTTTACTAATTTCTTATTATGGCTTTCCACGAGGTCCAGCCTAATACCATAGAATTTATTCGTAACGCGAGTGAGGCAATGTTGGCCAAAGTGTATCGGAAATGCAGCATTAGATTTCAAGCAGTTTCCCTCAACATCTTCTTCATCAATAGATGCCTAAAGCTAGGTGTCTTCTCTGAATTTGTGGACATCAAGACCAAGAGGACGTCACCTGCTGCCTTGAAAGCTATTCGGACGGCGAAAACCACCTGGCTGAAGTCGGAGCTGAAGATGTGGTGTTCCAGGAGAGATTCCCTTTCTCATTATTTGGCCTTGTTTTGGAGTGAACTGGTATCAAAACTGCACGTCGTTGAATGGTCCTTACTAGGTGCTAGTGTTTGGGAAGAAGTGAGTGATTTCTAATCTAATACCATAGAATTTACTTGTTAAAACCCTTTCCCTGTGTATGCGGTCTATAAAAATTCTTGATGATACAGCAAGCCACTGAAACTAAATTATGGAATCTCAGCTATAAACGGCAGCATTAAACATATCCACCAATAGTATGATCCGAGACGAGTCCTTATTACTTTGTATATATTTTAAACAGGGTCTCATCATGAAAGAATCGAATGAATCATCATTAATTTCGGAAAGACGCCCACATCGCCTTTCTCTCCAATCATTCCGCTTTCTATTAAAATGAAAAGAAGCCGATCCTCCTCAATAACACCCTCCCACGGACGCAAAGGGGAAAAGCATCTTTATTTGCGTCCATTTCAAAGGAAATTGGATGCTGGATCTCCGGAGAGGATAAATGAAGCTGGAAGGTGGAACAGAAGGCGCGGTCAAACACGATATCGAGAGAGGGAATTGTGAGAAGAGAAACAAACGAAATACGGTGATCGAAGGGAAAATCAAGACTGGGAATCCGACTTCACGATCATGGACAAAAACTGATACCAGTAAAGAATTTGCAAAGGCTCATTGATTATGAATGCGTTAAAGCAGTAAATGTTGGTGCGGAAGTAATCAAGTCTTAAAGGTATACAGACGAAGAAGCTAAGAAAATTGTGGGTGATTCCGAGAATGATTTACAAATTTTAGTAAATAATGCAGTCAACGATAAATAAAAGGAGTTTAGGATGAGTATCAACGTAGATGAAACTAACGTAATGAGGTTTGCTGAGTAAAATAAAGCTAACTTAACGATATGGTTGGATAGAAGAAAACTAGAGCATGTGAATAAATTTTCTTTCTGTGGAAGAACTTTTTGGGATGGAAAATGCAAAGTTGAGATTCAAAAAAGAATAGCCTTGGCCAAAGAAATCTTCACTAAGCGAAGGGAATTGATGACTAAAGTTCTCGATAAATTATTTGGGAACATATTTCTGAAACCCTTAATGTTGATATTTTACTGTATGAGTGTGAAGCTTGGACTCTTAGAAAGGAATAAACGTTTGGAGACCTTTAAGAAGTAATTTGGCGTAAAAAAATAAGTTAGGTTAATATGAGAGAAAACACGGAGGTGCTATAGATGGTTGGGAAGAAAAGGCTTTAATTAAATTACTTAGGAGTCGACTGAAGGTGAGTCAAACATTGAGAGGAAAGTGACTGTTTAAAGAAGTAATTGAGGATAAAATACAAGGGAATACCAAAGCAGAAGATATTTGATAATAATAATAATAATAAATTTGGGCGAGATTGAGACTTAAAAGTCTCTTCTTCCATCCAACCCATCGCCATTAACTATAAAATAAGAAGTAGAAATAATTAGAAGAATTGTGGATGTAAAAACCCTATGAGATTCTTAGAAAAAAAATAAATCCACTGCAGGAAAACACCCACAAGGAAGGGGTGTGTGAAAAACCTGCGCAAACCTACCGATAGAAATAGCTAAATGATAATAAAAGAGAAAACATTCAAAAATAAATAAATACACTACCAATAAGTACTTACATACAATACATAAATAATATTCAGTTCACATTTAAAAAAGAGAGCAATATACAAAGTAACATGAAAAACAAAATAGAAAAACAAAGGAGAACGTACATGGATTTTCATCCATAAAGTACATTATGAGGAAAAATAAAAGAGTATTATTTAAAAAAAACAGTATCAAAGTAACGTATACAGTATGCACTAGCCAAAATTGTATATAACATAGACACTAAGGTAACTTTAAGTAGGAATAAAGATTAAAAAAATAAACAGATGAGAATTATTATGTGTAAAGACAGAGAATAATTACGTACAAAGACAAAGAGAGCATCTTTTGCGTTGAGAGGAGGAGCAGGAGCAAAATCAGTTAAGTATGTACAGGAAAGAGGAGATTTCTTTTCATTGCTGATCGCATTGCTGCATTTCATGTCAGGGCATTTATAGGAAAGATTTAAGCAAGGATAGAGGAGTAAAATAAGGTGGTTCAGTGAATGCAGAGTGGGGTAAGCTATCAAGAACTGAAGGATATGGCATTGACTAGGGATTTTTAATGCTCATGAGTCTACCAAAAGGTAGATCACCTCTGAATGTGTAAGGATGCGCAAATTTCGACATTTTCCCACTTAGTTTGCAGTGTCAGTTGTTTGCGCATATGCTACGTGCAATTTGGATGTCTTTACTTGAGCACAAAATTAAGCACTGGATGCTGGAGTCTTTGAAATAAGAGAATGAGGTCCCAATCGGTAGAATAGTAACCCAAGGGGGGTTTGTCGAAAGGGATGATGGGAACGAGAGAATAAGAGAGGGAGAGGGTGAAAATTGACTTCAATAGATTGGCTTTGAAACCTTTCTGGAAACCCTAGAGTTAGGAAGCGCGCAAAATTACACTGCCTGATTGGATGGGTCAGAGTATTTGGACAGGTGTAATGTTATCAAAACTATTGGTAAGGATAGGTAAATATGATATAGGAAGCTATAGTACTTACCACTTGAATTGCAGATTTCCATTCGGTGAGAATGTTGAACTGATTGCGATCCTACGTCTTTAGAAAACCCTTGACGATAGAGGAGTGTGAAGTAAATCTTCAAGGATTTCTCTTTCAGCAAGATTTTGTTTTCACTTTTGATGGTCGGCACGTTTCCGAAAAATAATCATTTAACGATTACTTGGTATACAAACTAGGGTCATTATTATTGTATCGAACCGATAATCATTGACCTTAATTGAAGCCCATGGACTCTGTACTACGTAAATTGTAAATCAAATTTATATTTATGGACCATACATTCCTGTTATACTCCACAGAATTTTTTTTTATCAACAAAAAACGATACACCGATAGAACAATGCTCTAAAAGCAAAATTTGTCGCAAAATTAACAAAGTTATAGCATTAATAGGAGAAGTAGTATCGTAAAAATGTTTTCAACAGCTTAGTTTATTTAGCGCGCGAGCTCCCAGTGGGAATCGATCCCGGTTACTGTTGCAATGAAGCAGAACGCTATGGCAACTTTGCTATCCGGGTGCCCTACAGTAATAGAATTCAGGATATTTTTTCATTTCTTCAAAAAGAATTATAGCTAGCCATAAAATAATTTTAATCAAGGAATTTAGTTTTTTAAATTCCAGGGCACACTGACATACATATTCGTTAACATACAGGAAAGTATGGATACACAAGTATGATATAATAATACAAAATATTATAAGAATTTATCATGAAAGCAATTTTTCAATTTTTATTAAAAAACTCAATTTTCCAAACTTTTTCTCAAAATTTTTATAAAAGCTACCTACATTTACATTTACGGGGAACGTAAAAGCCATAGGCAACCAAAAAGAATCGAGAAAGTTTTGTAGAGCCACATTTCAAGGGGAAATCCATGAAAAGAATTTCAAAAAATACAATGAACTTGAGGTGTCATTTTTTAATATCGTTTGAGCAAGAATGGTACGTAGTTTTTCCACAATATTTTTACATGTCGGAATGGCCATGAAAATATTATTTCAGGGTCAACCGCTTTCAACAACTGCACACGTCGATTACCTCGATGCATCTATACACGCCCGTCAAAATGTGGAGAATAAAGTAATGTATTGCAGTATGGGATAAAAATCTTCAAAAAAGAGACGAGACAAAGCTATTCATCGGCGCGCGCAGCTTTTACATTTTTCCTCGCCGCATCGTTTTGACGTCATTCCAAGATTTGGAGGAACAATGAAATTCTTTCAATTATATGAGAGGAGATTTTAATGGGTACAAAAATCAACATCCTTGTGCAGAGTTGAGGAAAAAGTATGAAAAAGGACGTTCGCCGAATGTTGCACAGGGCCCTCATTATGGATTGTAATGCTCCTTTTCGAATGCATAAGGAAGTCGCCATTTTTAATTCTCAGAATAAAGAGTTTTCCATTTTAAACTCTGTCAAGGATATACTCAGGCCACCGAAGAATTAAAATAGTTTCCTGTTCGAGTTACTGGGAAATAATTACTACCTCGATCAACAAGGACCACTTCTGTATAGCGTAAGGAAATATTTTTATATGGGATGGGAATGATGTGGGAAAAATAATTTCGACTGTCAAAAATTAATTGACCCATTATGAAGAGCATGGAAATTTGATTCTCGAGCTTCTTTGATAGCAAACGAGGAAGTAAACGCTGGTTTTCTATATTTGACATCATTAAGGATCGCCAATTAAGAACCTACTTTCTAGCTTTTGATTTCTAGGTGATGAAATAACTGAGCACGCAATAATGGAAATTAGTAAATTTTTTTCACCATTAGAAATGAAATCATTGATTAAAGCTTTTCCTGGGGTAATTTTTGGGTGTATTCAGCCTTTATCATTAAAATTTTGTTTTTATCCCTTGTTTAAGAAAAAACAGTTGTTACTTTTAGAAAAATAAAGTCAAGTAATTGTGTAAACAGCTGCATTTTATACCTTTGGAAGATAACAAACAACAGTTAGCTGTAGTATCTAGCATGACGTAATCGTTACGTTAAAATATGTCACACATACAAATACGACATATATTTGCAACATAGTTTAAGTTACTATAAGGTAATGTACGAGATTAAAAAGAAATATCCTTCTTGAAACTATATATCCGTTTGGAATGTAACTTTGGCCAAAATAAAATTACACAATTGAATAATTTATAATACTGCCCAAATGAATTATGTTTAGTTCTTCCAAAGGCTAATCTATGACTCACGGTCTTCTCTAATAAAACCATCACACTTGACCTTTATTTAAAAAAATAAAACGGGAAAATTTAATAGATTTCAAATTTATAGTCTAAGTTTTCCTGGGGAAGAGGTAATTAGGTATTTAAAATTATTTTTTTGTTGTTTAAAGGTTAATCAAACAAATCTGTTGATTATAAAATGTTAATACATTGGAAAACCATTTCTTGCACTTTTGTGTTTTTTAAATAAAGAGTTTATTCCATAATCAGCGTGGCAGAATAACCCCTTCAAACTCATTAACAGAAAGGTATCCTGAGCAGTAGTGCTGAGGTTGCAACGAAATTTACCCGTTTCAAAAGAGTAATAATGATAATCGGACTATGCGAAATTTGTACAATAACCATACGAATTACCTTTATTCAAGTCAGTAACACAAACAACTGTTACCTTAACAGGACTTAAATCCAGGATAATGGAATCGCGGGTATCACGCTAACCACCACACCAGGCCAGCGAAGTTTTCCATGTTAACGCGGATAGTAGTAGACAAATAGTGCAAAGTGCAAAAGTAACGTATTTTCAAAGTAGCTGTAGTAGTAAAATCACTACGCAATTCCACATTGGCACTGTCTGTTAGTATCACCTATCTTTGACAGTGAATGGTTGTTTACCATTAGGAATAGAGTGTGGGACATGGGTGTCAAGGGATACGGAGAGGTTTTCCTTTCCTCGGGTTTCTAACCAGTTTAATTCTGGAGACATTACTGTCTCCAACGTTACGATGACAAACTTTGGCATCTTCCTCTTTATCTCCTGAATTAACATGGTCGGAAACTCGAGAAACCTTTTTACAAGCTATCCACCAGGATTTAGGAACATTTGTTGCTGTCTATCAACTTGGACAAATTGGGAAATGTGTAACCATAAGTAGAAGAATTAAAAACAACTATCAAAGTTTTCTCCCTAAGGCATACATTCAAAGGAAATTTCTGGAATCACCGTTTTTGTCATAACATATTTTTATTTACTCTGTTTATTTTAATCGAACACACATGCCTTAAATTGTTTTAGTCACATTAAAAAAATGCATTAACTGCACAGAATCAGTCGAGATACTGTGGTAATGTATAATGTAAAGAATCTAAAAATAATTTGTACTTCTACTACACATTTTATTTTGGACCAGTAGATGACGATTAATCGTTCGAAACTGGTCATATAACTGTTAAAAGTAAAATTTATGGTAAAAATAACAACCATTCTTAAATTATTTCCATAACTTAACTGTTAGAATGTTCACGTCATCATATATGGCGAAGCCGAGCTCCTCAATCCTTCATTCCGCTTAATCTATCCTGGACCCTAAACCAAACTGATCATATTCAGACCTAATAAAACAATTGCTGACATTATATTAAAAAACAACACCGAAACCATGATATATAATCGAATCACGGTAAAATCGAGCAGCATACTTGAAAATGTCGAGCTATTGAGTACCAAAATGGATTTACTCGCTAGATCTACCAAGACTAAGCTTTAATCTGCGGGAAGCATCAAACGGTACAAGGATACAATAGCAATAACGGAAACATATTTGCGTATTCTTTCCTCAGGTTATTAGAGAAGCTAATAGAGTAGATTAGGTAGGAAAGATGTTACATAACCGTTACCATACGTATTTGATATTTCGTCACATAGATCACAACCTTTCACAAATCATTTACAGTATCTGCGATACATTTCTGGAATTCCCTGCCAACTACAATCCGTGATGCAAGAACCATAAATAGATTTAAAATTTTATTATTTCATTAATCCATATTTCACATTCTGGTCTAGACTCCTGAGAAAATTTATTTATTCACAAAAATCGGGAACATTTAATGAACTTTGACACAGATTTCGACAAAACTTTGTTCAGCCTGCTCGATCTCGCCTAGCGATGCTTTTTTGTTTTCTCTATCCTGTCTGCTGTCAACTGGTTAATTTTCAGTCATTCTCTGTCTTCTGAAGAAGCTACATACAGTAGCGAAACGCGCATCGAGACTCCTCAATTTTTGACAGCTCAAGGTATATTTTGACTCTTATTTATTTCCTATTAATCTAGAGTTTAGTATTGTAATATTTCTTTGTTTCGCCAGCTATAATTCCATTACTGTAATTTACTGTTTTCCTTAGGTGGCTTGCCATAGAACAAAATAAAAATTACTTTAATTTAATTTAATTGGCGTCTTGCGGGATATGGGTGCATCCATATCTAAAATCGATACTAAGACACCGATCCCTCCATGGATCGAACCATGAGGGTTGTCGATCACCATTGCGACATAAAAAAGACATTCATTGTGTCACAATCAGGCGACTCTATCGAATCAGTTGAGAACGCATTACCTTCCATCGTCGCGATATAAAAACGTCAAAAAAAGAAGGTGGAATCGCCGGTCGGAATTGCCCCGCATGAATCCGAAGCACTACACTGGCAGTGTTCCTAATGACTGAAAGCGAGGGGGTTCCTGGGAAAACGTTCCGTCATCCGTGAGCGGATGCGACGGGAAAAAATTAATACACTTACCGACTGTTCTCTCTTTTCCTACCTCTTTTCAAGTGCGTGCGCCGGGATCACATTTGCTCAGATCCAGCCTAATTCCGAGCCCGAGTTCATTAAAAAAAGGTTAAGTTTACGTTGCGGGCTCCGGATACGGGGAGCGGGCTAGAAAATGGAAAGGAGCTGCGTGTCCCTTACCGGAGTGTTTTTTTTTGGGGTTCGAAAGAGGTGAAAGAAGGTTCAAAGGTGAAAGGGGCTTCCGAGGTGAAAGGGGGTTTGGAGGTGAAAGGACGTTTGAGAGTGAAACGGAGTATGAGAGTGAAACGGGGTATGAGAGTGAAAGGAGGGGTTAAAAAGGAAGATGAAAGGGGTTGAGGCGGAAAAGGGTTACCGATATTGAGGATCTGAAACCCTTTTTCTCTAGTCCGAATATAAATGCCTGGACGGAAACACCCCCACGAGTACATACTCCCACGTGGTGGAGAATGTGGGCGATTGTTATTACAGAAGGCGAACAAAGGCAATTGTAAAACGGATCTTTCTGTGCGATTGAAAAGATTTGCGATTCGTACTCTTTTATGCATTCCCCTCTGCAAAGCCTGTTATCACTGCGTTGGTGGTTTCCTGTGTGCCTAATACGGTATATCTTTTTTTTTCTCTAATATACTCCATAAAACATTTTCTTGTATAAATACTAGGACATACAGGATAGGATAATCATGATCGCACATGTTAAAGGGGATACTAACCATGAAAGTATGCGAGTATGTTTACATTTTTTAGAGAAATCAAGATGATTCCTTGCCACAACGAAATTGCGAATTCATTTCTTTAATTTATTCAGTGGGTTTTATTTTCTAATACGACTGCATCTGACCTGATTTGATCTATTTGATAAAAATCTGTGCAGCTATTTCCACTATTACTAAAAGAACCGCATTCTCTAATGAATTTTTATCCTCTTGAGATGAGTCAGCTAACAACTTTAGAGAGAACCCTTTAGAGAGAACACGATACGTGAATGTAATGGAGAAATTCAAAGAAATAAAATGAATGTGACCCGAGCGTTGATATGTTATCGGCAGAATTAAATTATGAACTCGAAAAAATATAATTTTTTATAAATTCGCATCTAAAATCATTGTATGTGATATGTCACGAGAATTAATTACTGTTTTGATTGTTATTGAGGGGGGTTTTCATTATTTGTTTCTTTGCGGTCGAGATTTAATCAACTGTAATCAAACTTAAAGCAGCCATCAGTTTTTTTCCATTTTTTGAAATGATTTATTTCCTGACGCCCTCACAATCATCCCATTGTTGGACAAGTATAGAAAAGAATTAACTGATAAAACGAAACAAATCGTGCAACCATACCCTTCGCGGTAAAACCCCGAGTAGCCAGAACTCGAAAGCAGAACTTCAGCATTGGTGGATTAGCATACCAACTATTTCACCATCGATATGTCAATAATCCAAATGACCGTGTATTTCTGCAACTAAGACGATATTTGAACCACTAAAAATGCCCACAAAATCCGTGGTCGTATTATTGGACGGATAGAGAAAAATTAGATTGAATTTTTCATGGATTAAAACAAATAATTCAGCAAAGTATTAAGAAATAATCAGTTATTTAACAAAAGTAAAATAACAGAATAAATATAAAAGGTACTATGATAGAGGACTTAATATAGCGGTATTCGAAACTAAACATAATAAACTGTAAGGACAATTTATTTTTACTGAACCACAAGAAAGTTACTAGATATGCGACCTAGATTTGAGAGCTTTGCTCTATCATCAGACTTAAAAAAAATTAACTCAGGTTTAAACAATTAATATTGTCTTTCGCTTAGACTAAAAGGTATTTTTTTAATGTCGGTGATGGAGCAACCTTCTGAAACCTAGGTCGTACCCTTAGTAAATATCTCGTGGTTTACTATAAAATTATTGTCTTCATATATTAACAATTTAAAATTTAAAAAGGTATATCTATTGAGCTACTGATAGTCAAGGCCATTACTCGAATTTCCAAACAAGGGCGAATTTATAGCAAGGGCAGTATCGTAGGGCAGTACTGCCAAATTCAAGAGAATAAAATTTGTTTAGATGAAAAATAACAATTTGTACTTTTTCTACAGTATTTAAAAATACTGTGGGAAAAGTAAAAATTTGTATTTTTCATCATGACGTATTTCCACAAGACATCGCCAGAGACTGTGAAATTTATTTAAAATTCGATTATCCTAAAAATTACGAACAGAACGTAATTCCTAATACGCTAGACAGTATTTTTACTTTGATGATGATCGCTGATATATACAAAATTCATAGGTGATTGATAGTTATAGGGTAGTCTTAGAGGATATATATATATATATATATATATATATATATATATATATATATATATATATATATATATATATACATGAAAAACTTATAAAACTTGGACGAAAATGCGTACTTGGTTTTATTTGAAGATCGTTTTATCTGCGGATGTATACAGTACTCAATTTTTCTGATTATTCAAATTTTTTTTGTATTCACACGCGCATTTATACCCGGAAAGGCAATATGTTCTTTTCAGCGTCTACTATCGCAAGTAAAATCTAACAAGCGAATAACTCAATAAAATCTCCTACTGACATTGGACAAAGAATAGGAGTTAGAACCGAAATTACTTAATTGGCTTCCCGTTTTACTAAACTTGATTCTTCACGTCTATCATCAAAGGACCCCCTTCTGTGAAGGTGCATTTTCTTCTGTGTAAATGCATTATCGCCGGGTACTTTCAAACCCCTTCGGTTCTCGAAATCAATTTTGATAATCCTAACGTCATTGGTCGAAATCCTTTCCTGGAGGGTCTCTCGACCCCCACTTCGCAGGGTTCAAGCACCTAATCATCTCCATCCATTCTTTCTGGATCAATGTCGCAATCATCGAGGCTACAAAAAAGCGTGTATGATTAGCTGATTCAATGCTGATGAAATGCCACTCGCTCTAGTCATTTCCTTCGCGATGAAAATTTACATTTGTATGATACCCAGTCGTTCATCATTCAGTTTGTAAGGCAGGTTTTGTAGTCAGCATTTGCTGTACCATTAAATTACATTCATCCTTTTCCTATGTCCAAAGTCCATACAATTTTTCATCTACGTCATAGATTACCAATTTTTGTTTCCCGCAGAGAGCCTTTAATTTTCCCTTAGCGTCTCAAATTTTGAATATTTCCTTTAGAAAGCGATATCTACTTTCCATTTGATTCTATTATATTTTAAAATTGATTCTTTTGCTTTCCAATACTTAAAAAACCTCGAAAATCGAAAACAATCTCGGACTTTCTTTATTTTCCCCTGACATAAACCAAATGTAAATAAGAGATTTCAGATACATTCCCTTCGCTTTTTCATAGTAACGCCACCCATTGAGTTAGAGGCAGAGAAAATATATGCACGAGCAATTGTTTGTAAGAGAGCCAATAACTATGTCCCTCTTCCACCTATTCTCAATTATGTGGATATATGAATGCAATGTCAAAAACTAGAAGAAAAAAGATACAAGGAGGACACTAAAAAGATTTGGGTTTGTGGGGAAACATTTTCTTAACTGAATGTTAGAGATCACAAAGCCCCACTGTGTGTGATAACAATCATTTGTAAGGGATGAAAAAAGCACTAAAAAACAGCTAATAAAGCATGAATTTGGAATTTTTTCATAAGGTAATAAATTACCAAGAATTTAACATTGGCGTGGCATTTCATTTAGTCGATTAGCATTAGGCAGATTTAGAATATTTAATAATCTGAAAATTGAGCTCATCCACGATCGTTCATAAACAACGAGTAATATGTAAGTTATTTTTTTAAACGGAGGCATTGCTTCCGTGTATTATTGAACGCGTGGGTTCTGTGATTTCTAAGGAATTACGAACTCCCTATGCTTGGGATTTGCGTTCAAATATGCATAGGTAGAATTTTCCATCTGAAATCTTTCCGGTCAATAAAACAATGCTTTTTGGTAATTGAATTACAGCATATCTGAGTTTTCAGGCAGCAAATATCGAGTCATCCTTCAATTTTAAATATGAAAATTGCCTCGGGTCCACGAGTGGGTTGAGTTTTTGCCAACAATTCTACATTCACGTAATGCCAACACTTGATGGACGAATCAATGTCAAATTAGAAGGTATGCAGTGAATAGCGAAAATATCCTGCAATCTTTTTCCTTCAAAATTAGCTACGATTGGGAAATCCTTGCTGGTTTTCCTTAATGCATAAATCTGCCCTGGTTACTATTTTTAATCTAGTAGATTACGATGAGTTTTTAATATATTCATTTTTCATGGCTAATTGAACCACAATGGATGAATACAATATATCTTTCGACTCCAACGAAAGCAGTCCAGGGTTTGATTTCCGGTAGGAGTGGAAATATTTGCATTGGAAAGAATTTTCAAAAGAGTTTAGCTCTTAGAAAAAGGAAATATTTTCATGGTTACGGGTGGTTAAAGGAAACTTCCAGACCGTTATGGAATGGCTTAAAGGGAACAGTTTTAAAATTCTTCATAACTTATAGCATTAATAAATATGAATTTAGTAATTTGATGTTAGATGAGTAATGACGCCAAATTATGGAAAGAAATTTTAAAAATATGTCAAAGCATTTCCAAGAGAATATGGGTAGAAATATTATAAATTTGGTGACATGACTAAAGCGTTGCTAGTACGACAATACAACAAAGAAGGTATTCGGTGAAGGCAATTATTGCCGTCGTGAAATGAAAATCCAACTACCAATAGCGATAACGTTACAAAAAAATCTGCCTTGGGCATTACCTTCAATCCAAAAGCAGAGCCTAACCGCAAACCTAAGAGGTTATGCATCTCAACATGAATTTAACTATTAATTATTATTTTGTTATTCCATACAATAAAAACAATTTTTCAACGTGGATTCTCAAAAATAAATAGAACGTCAAGTCTATCTTTGCTAAAACCACAATTTATACGCGAGAGTCTTTGGGTGATCAATACTTAAATCACAGCTTCAAAAACTTATCAAATAAGACGTTACCATTTTTACTCTACATTTTACGATAATATCTTTGTTGTTTGCGTTACTTCATCGTTGGATTTGTTGAGCGAAAAATGGCAGAGAATTTGTTTCATTTTGTTTAATGTGTAACAATAATACATTTTTGCCTGATTATATTTCATATGTTAAGCTTATATAGCTCATTGTTTTTAGTTTAACTTGATTTTGGTGTTCCGTATCTTACATCAACTTATTGAATAGAATTTGTATAATAAATACATAAGATATTCTTGATTTATTTTTACATACATTTAATACCAATCAGACTTGAATCAAGCATTATTTTCTCTTATTAATGGTCTATTTTGAATACTGTAGGTAGTTCTATTTCGTAAAGCCGCATAAAATTCTCTTTGAATCCAATTACTCTTCATTCAAGAATGTTTATTGGAGCTAAAAGTTGAAAACGAATAATATCCTAATTTTGCTGATTATCTTTGTTTTCCGTTTATTTGAACATTCAGAAAACAAGACCGGAAAAAGCACGATTCCGAGAGAGTAGGAGAAGAAAATGAGTCGTACTTAAAATATATGGAGACCATGAGAAGGGTGTAAAGAAAGAAGATTTGGAACACGGATACTCAGATTACTGAAATTATAGAAGTTTCTTTTCACTCCTGACGAAGAATGGATCGCATTCAAAATACGAATTAAGTGCTCTCAAAAAGAGCGGTGTCTTTTCTTATTTTCTCGGAATACTGGTGAATAGGAAGAGGAACGCCGACAAAAACGGATATTGGAGGTTTGAATACTTTAACATGAGAATGGTGGTTGAATGGGTGAATGGGGTATTGAGGGAAGAGACGTATGTATTTATGTAAAGGATAATAAGGGAATGTATTGACTGAGGAATTGAAAGTCTAAGACGTGGTAGAAAGTACCAACCTCACTACCTAAATTAAAATTTTAAATAAAAATAATGATAACGATAACACCCCGAAATGAAAAAAAGAATGTTACGTAGATAAATTTGAAGCCATCTACCTTACATTTGTGTATTTTACCATCAAATTCGCCACTTACGCTTTTATTTACTTTTCGAAAATAAACCTTACCAACTTAAAGATCAACAAATAAAATCTAATTTCTCGGACCGTACTTCGTGGAGCGAAATTTAGAAATGAAAAAAAAACACTTAGTTATTTCCACACTAAATTTGTGGAAATTACTTAAATAAAAAGAACTTGGTAGATTTCCTCACGAACGAATTTTGTTTTCCGACCAGTTTCGGCTCATAAGCCAAGGTGTAGTTTCTCTTCCCGTATAGAATCTCCTTCCACGAAGTAGTGTCGAAGACGATAGAATTTAGTCCAAGCAAGACCCTGTAACTTTCTGTAGTACAAATGAATCGGATGCATTTTACATCCATACGCACACGAAATAGTTCCTACGAGATCCTAACAATCTGATTACATTTCCGCATGGGTCCGTACGTGTTGACGTAGATCCGGATGGAAAATTGAACTGATTACCATCTTCTCGGAGGTCCCACCCCCTCTCTTCCCCTCATCGGAGGTGCAATCACGTAGTTCGGCTAGAGTGACCTTCCAACTTGAGAACACCCCTTAATATTGATCTTTCCCTTGTTAAGCAACCTTCAACCGGCTGCAAAAGTCACCCCCACCCGTAGAGAAGAGAAAAACGATCCTAACCCCCCTCCCCCCGCTTCACAATCAAATTCCCGAGGGCATCTTAAGAAGCCTCCCTATTACCAACCGTCCTCCGCAGCCTTTTCTTTCCGATCGTTCACCTCCAACCCCTCCCTCTGTCACCCCACCAGAAACACCATAAGAACCCCTGCCTCAACTCCCCTCTGGAATAAAAACCTTCCACAATGCCCCCTGATTGGTCGCACGGGGAGAAAAAAAGAAAACGGGCTCTTATTTAATTATATATTCCACTTCCAGTGTATTACGAAGCTCCTGCAGCACACGTATGCAAATCTGCTCAGCCGCCCAAATAGGATTTAATGACTGTTTACCATTGAATCTTTCTCTCTCTCTCAGAAAGGTCATACCCCTCCCTTTATGCTTCTAAATCTCGCGAAAGATAAGGTTTGTTCATCCGTGGGGCGTTTAAACATCGCCCGGATGGTTTTTTTTTCACTACGTGCCCTTGCCTGATCCCCTCCATTGCCAGCGCGTGCCCTTTTCACCAACGATTTTTCCTCCCTTCGCCGAAGTGTTTGAATGGTTCGTTCACAAACGAGGTATTTACAGCTGTAGACTGAGACGTAAAACATGGGAAGAAATATGCGTAGGGCTCTTATCGGAAAATTTCTGAATTTCGTATTTTAATATTTGCCCCTTTTTCTATATGTTCCGAGACAAAGAACGATACACTAAAATTATTATGAATGATAAGAACTGATTATTTAGGATCTTCACAGATTTGAGCTGATAATAATGAGATCATTTTTTTGTAAAAATCGTCACAATAGGAAATCTTCGGATTGTTCCAATATTCACCGGTAAAGTGACTGAGAAATCGACCTGGTTAACAAATTAAATAGACAAATCGATGTATATTCTCCATTAGTAGCTACATACACCAATGGAATTTCTAAATTATTTTAAGAAAACTATTCTAACTTTGCATTCTGACGTCCTTTGCTGCTCGCAAAAACTTCAATTCCATATTTCAACTGGAAAATGATTTTACTGAGCCTGCATGTGCAACAGATATTATCATTATAAATTTCAAAACAATCTTATCGTATCTAAATATCGGAAATCAATTCTATCTATTTATTAGCATATAATAAAAAACTCTGAGCAGATTGTTTATGGATCTGAAAGCACTTTACTACTGCCTACCAATAGTTTACACATAAAGTGCAAAGAATAGAAAGACAAGGCAGGATTGGGTAAGCTAAAGTATTTGCTCTTTTTTATTCTTGCTGAGCCATGGTGGTATAAATGAAAAATATCCGCCTACATGTAACGCAAACACGTTAGTAATATCACTAAACGCTAGCTAACACCCATAGTTTCATGAGAATAGACTAGAATTAATGCAGTTTTTCAGATTCACTCATGCATAAATAACTTTCATTTTATCATATCAATGAAAATTTTTGGTAGAACGAATGATACGGCTTCCTAAATCTCTTTGCTAAGTAAATATGACAAATGGTATATTTGTTAAAATTTGCTGGAAGAACAGAACAGTTTTAGGCACTCCTAAAGTTTAATCACAACGAATGATGATCTCTTGCGGGTCCAGCTACTAGAGAACTACTGCGTTCAATTTTTATCGATATGTAGTATGCAAACATTTTGCTTGATAACTGACAGTACATTCTTGTATAATACTTATAATTTAACTATATTAAATCATGCTTCCGCCATGACTTATTTAAATATCGATAGAAACGTAAGAATTTTGGAGAAATCATATTTCGATAAAAGTAAGTATAAAAATGTTATTCTATCAGATTACGCAACAGCAATTTATGTTTATATGTGCCACTGATTATTACGCTAGAGTTGGGAATTATCAAAATTTCAAATTATGAAATAAATAACTTTTTCCCAGCTAAGGCGTCTCAATCTATAGATTCATCACTATGGTCGATTAAATTATCCATTTAAGTAAATCCGTTACCAAAATTTCCAAATTTTTCAAAAGGTTCACCGGAGCAAAATTTCAATATTTGAAGAAATCCTCTTTTTCCTTAACTACGTTAATATAGTAATGTCGCTACAAATCGCGTAAAAGTTCATCCCTTAATGTCTAACGTGTATGTTACTTCCAAATCTACCGGAGCATAACCGATTGTGGCGAGAGACGTTTCGAGATGGGAATCGAGGTATCATTATGTGAATTTTTCGAACGCAAACAATAATGGAGGCATAACCCTTCAGGATTAATTATATCTGACTAAAACGCGCCTCCGAATGCAATGTGGATGTCTGGCTTAATTGCTTTCACAATACCTAGAATCACGATTTCATTGAGCTTGACGGTGTTCATTACGCATTTTAATGAGGATGTTCGGAGGGGATACGTGATTTGTAGCCATCTTAATAAAACGACTCCAATGTCCTTGTTCATGGTTTAGCAATTCAGAATGAAACAAACGTCATAATTAAGTCGCTAACTTATAGCATTAAATGGGAAGACAGACCGAAAAAGTATGGTACGTGTTTTACTGTTTTCATTAATATTACTAATTGACTATTACTTAATAGAAATTAGATTGCACTAAAGTTCACATATAGATGACAAAAATAGCTGTGTATTAATCATGAAGAATCTACTTAACACTAGGAGGACGAGAGTTTCGGCCTACCTAGAAGGACGGGAGGTGGTCATTTGACCACCTACTTTAAACTTAAACTTTAAACTACAATTTGAAATAATTTCAAGGTACTAACATAACTCTCTGTTTAGAGATCCGTTCTGACGGTTGGCAGCCCTGATTTATAAAGTTAGTACCCTTGAAATTATTTCTAATTGTTCAAGAAAGGTGATTGAATGTAGACTTGAGATATCAATTTGATACTTACCTGAAAAAAAATTGGAACAACATTTCATAATGATAAAACTAATATCTTGGTAGCCCTGCTAAACATTGTTTTATGAATTTTTGAATGTTATAGAACGATTTGGCATTGAAGAAAACCCCATATTGGAAATTTTCACGACGAAATTCGAAAAATTCTTCCGCCATCGTATTTGATAGAGGTTTTTTCCGAGGCACGAACGAATGGTTTTATATGGTTTCCATCAGAGGGCATAAAAATCTTGGCATAATGTGACTGACTTGTATCAACAATTCGGATCTTTTTCCACTTGAAGAAGAATATTTGATAATACAATCATGTATATATTTATTTTATAATAAAAAGTAGCAATTTGGTCTGTATACCAGGTACCAACGGTCAGGGTGAACGTGAGAAAATAGTGATGATACCTGACCGGCATTCGCTGGGAGGAAAACTTTCCCAAAAAGACTCCCGTTTTGTATAATAATACGAAGAGGTTAAGCCTCGAAAATCTATCTCAGATTAAGTATATCAGACATACAGTGTAAATTAAACACATTTCGCAAATTAATAATTTCAGATTTCAACTTAAAAATTTTAATTTCGTCATACGGTCAAATTCAGTGAGTGAATCAAGGCAATCAGGGAACGGCTTAATCCAAATAACCTCTTCAATTATAAATTCCATGGTGCAATTTCGCAATATTATATTTAGTAACCGATTGAACATGAACGAATGATATTCAGTGGGTTGTTTAAGGTTTAAGCTATAATTTGTCTCTAAGCTAATCCTGCATGATGTTGAGCACAGAGTAAAAAACATTCCAGTTGGCAATTGCAACAGCTCGTGTAATAACTGAAGCGTTATTTGGAGATTATTGGGTACATTTCTGATAATAGAGTACGCATTCATTGAATTCCAAACCAATAATCGGCTAAAAGTAGCATTGTTTGAATATATGACAAATATATAATTCAAACTCCAATCATTTCCCATCGGTTACATCCAGACGAATACATTATATCAGATCGTAGATACGATAGATAAAGTAAAATAGATTAGATCGTCTGATGATAGCTGAATGGGTGAATTCGGAGGCACTTAAGAAAAATTGGTTAAAACTAATTCCAGTTCGAATGATTTAAAAGGAATACTACGAAGTCAACACACATTAATTTTACATGCTCAAGAATATTGAAAAGCATGAAAAATATGGCCACCAGGAACCCTGAAAAATCTTGCATGATAGAAGTAACGTTTATAGTGATTAAGGTTATTTAAAATTATTTCTCAGTTAGCTAATTCACAGTGGTGTTCTTTTTATAATTTATATATGTACTGCATGTTTATACTTTTGTGATTATTTATTTTTATTACTCTTTATTTATACATGTTTATTTTGTATTCAGTTGGGTTTATTATATGTATGCACAGTAATATTTTTATTTTCTTTTTTTAATTAATTGTTATGTAAGTTGACGTTACCACCAGCCATTGTGACTAACTGCTATGGTAGTGTATAATAAATAAAAAAATTACTTCTGCGTATCTTTTACTAATGATTCAGTTAATAACCAATTGACTGTGGTTGACTATTAAGATAAATCTTTGGTATCCAACGATTTAGATTCCTTGATTTAATTTATAGGAAATATGAAACGCACGCAAATATAAACGCATAAAACTGTTATGATTGTTTCAATTATAAAATACAATGAACCGAATACTTTTCAGTTCCTGACGAAATACTTTGCTCGTGGCTTCTGACTTTTTATGCACTTTAGGTTCACTTTAATTTTGAATATCAATAGGTAGGGGAGAGCTCCAATATAAAATACACTTGATCCTTGATAATAAATAATAATTACTATCGAGTGATGAAGCAGGATCGTTTTCACATCATCCGACGTAATAAATAATCCATTTATTCAAAGGGGTGCAAAAGTTGAAGCTTGGTTTTGAAATAGAAACAAAATTAAAGTGTTTAAAGCAAACTCTCTTTTCGATACCCAGGATTTTGCTTAGGTAAGCACAGCCTTATAACTTATTTGAAGAAGTTTACTGATCTTTTGTATTACATCTTGGAAGCCATTACTAGGTTATCACATTTATTCTTCTGTAAATTTTCTCAAACTAACGTTTATTCTAGTAAAACAACCTCTATTCTGAGGGAATACTCTTAGTATATAAAAACACGTGCCTATTGTGCCACGTGCCTTACAATAACTAGTTAAATTAGTTATGACTCTCTGGTAAAATTTAACGAGGAGTAAAGAAACAAGGGATTATTTATTTATTCATGAATTAAAGTTCTCTAGGCATCCTTTATCCAAATTAAGTTCTTCGAGTGTAACTTTTAATGAAATCTTTTCACACGTGCTGCTGTATTTGCCACGTGTCACTAATTTTCATTTGCGATTTGATTATAGAGCGATTTACTCGTGTTTGAATAAGGGCACGAGAAATACTGCTGTTGCTTAAAATTATGCACAATTACGCACGCGTGTAGAATCGTTTACACTATGGTGATTCCGAATAATATTCGTTCCTTATACAGAATGAATCAGTAGTTAGTTTATTAGCCAAGAAAATAGAATTTCTGGATTCAACCCTCAAAATGGTAATTTTTTACCACTATCAAGCATTGGCGAACGATAAAATGGACTTTTTACCAAGGATTCTCAATCTCTTTCATGACTTTCTTGATTAGAGACAGAATGCAAGCATTACCAAATGTTGTATCTTTATAAAATCTTAGGCTAGCGTAATTATCTGTTGCGTAACTAAGCATAATTCGTAGTTCTAACATCTCATTCTTCCTCAACTAAATTCAGTAATAATATTTGCTTCCCCTGTAAATTTTCTGTTTTTGGTATCCATTCGTTATTCTTTAGAAGTATACGTATAAGATAATTCCATGGTCTCTCTTTCCGGATTCCACCGCGATGTACATTCCTGGCCAAAATTAACGTAGCACCGGCCGTAAGGATCGCATGGGAGGTGCTGCGTTAATTTTGGCCAGGAGTGTACGTAGCAGCAGCGACGACGTTTCGCCTAAGTTTCAGTAGGCTTCTTCAGGTCGAAGAGACTGAACGTACATCGCGGTGGAATCCCGAAAGAGAGACCATGGAATCAGCCGATCGCCGCGGAAACTTTCCTTCTTACATCGTATAAGATAATGTATGAATGGGAAGGAAAAGCGGGAAAAACGGGTATTCGTGTTACAAATCATTACTGTACAAACGAAATTCACAGTAACGGGTATGAAAATCATTTTTGGGGAAGGCATCTCTTAGTTAAAGTGATAGTTAACTAACCATGAGTCGAAAAAGTTTCATAATACGGGCCATCCCGCTAACCGTTAGTTAAGCTTAACCTTCAGGTTACGTAACAATCAGATTTAACTATACATTATAATATCGGGCCCAAATGATTTAATAAGGGTTTCAATTTGAGGACGTTCTTGTGGAGAAATGTTAACAAAGCGGACTGTGGAATTATAAATAATTGAATAACGCCTTATTCGGGGTAGTGGTGAGACATTTAAATATAACGCATTATCTGCCATACATAACAAGGCGTAGAGTTGACAGAAAAACTCCACGGGATATATTCTCAGAAATCTCAGCTTATTGTATGGTTAAACCAATTGCTGTTATAATAGGAATATTTCGTCTCGAGACTCCCTCTAGAGAGCTCTGTGGACACAACTCGATTAGATATGTTTTACAAACAATGTAAAAGTTTTCAGCCCTATACACTGTTTTAAAGAGGAATAACGTTCCCTCAGAATTTTCTAAGGCTCTGACTGTTCAAACTTCTATAGATTTTGGTACATCTAAATAATTGAATTTAGATTGTCAAAAGGATTTAATATCGGTTAAAAAATATAGCGAATCGTTGTCGACATTTCTGTAACTTATATTTGGATGTTCGCTATCCCGCAGTTCTTACCATTGTGTGGATCAAGATTCAATCTACATTCCGATTATACATAATGTTTTGCATAAATCGATACAAATAAGGTAGAAGGGATTGTATTTTTTCCACAGCTTTATTTCAAGACCGCCGGTTTCAGCAAATGATAGCCATCATTTGTGCCAGATGGTTTGCACCTGTAGAAAAAGTACACTCCTGGCCAAAATTAACGCACCACCGGCCGTAAGGATCGCTAGGGAGGTGCTGCGTTAATTTTGGCCAGGAGTGTACAATCCCGTCTGGCTCATTGTTATCGAAGATGGAGTTTCACAAAACTACGCCTTCCTCCGTGGATTTTATTTTGCATATATATTTTGAACTTCGTACACAAATCTTCCATCCTTCAATACATTCACATGCAACAGATTTCCTCAATTATCTTCACCTAATGATCTCTCTTTTCAAACTTCATCATCCAATGTCCGTTTTGTATGTTCTCCCATATCTTCATCTTTGATGCCGATATGAATATCTATCAGCAGTCTATCCAAGTAGAATATTTGACTACGCATTTCCTACGCCCCCGTATATTTTCCTCAGATTATCATCTTTTATGTCCAATCCCTCCAACTAACAATTACTTGAAATCCTTCTTTATTACTGCATCTAATTTATGGAACAACCAGCATGTACAGATTAAAAATTCCACTTCCAATCTTGTAAAGAAAAATTATTATACTCGTATTATCTTCTGGTTACCACGAAATGATACCAAAACCATAATACTCTATTATTTATTTTTCTTTTTTGTATCATCTTTGAGTGAGCAGACTATATTACGCATTATTACCTTCTGTCTATTCTATATCTATTTTTTATATAATCTTGATGTGAGCAGATAATATTCGTATTATTTTTTCTGCTCTTATGGGACTTAAAAATCCCAGAGCACAATAAAAGTTATTATGATTTTAATTTTAAATTCAAATCTCTTTACTCTGACCTTTACTACCCTGATTTTGTTTCAATGGAGTCATCTTACTTTTACCAACTAAATCCACTTCCACTTCTGATAATAATTCAATATTTACTAATTTATTTAATTGTAAGGACTATAAGTAGGCTCTAGGCTAATATCATTAAAAACTGTAAACTAATATCATTAAAAACTGCAATAACTGATAAAATATGTTAATATATATTATATTTACTATAAATATCACAGTTGAATTTATTATGCCATAACTAATGAAATGCTCTTGTTAGAACAACGCAGTGATCAAATCACTCGAAGACAATAAAATTAATTTTTATGCTGATTGTGGGTAATAAATAGATTTGAAAGGAAAAATTAATCTGAGGGAAATAATTTACAATTCTACCCGGAAAAGCTTCCTGATATTTGACGCTGAATGTTTGACTACTTTCGTAATCACAAACCAATCATTTTTAAGTTATCATTTAAAAGTTTCAACACTGCAAAACAAATCCTCCATCCATTCTTGTGTAAATCAATGACCGTCATCCGTAGCTTCGACAAACGATCAACAACGCGTCGCTTTGGGACACGCCACACGCCGAAAAGCGGCTTGTAGGGTACACGAGCAGACGTAGGAGTACATCATCCCCCGCCAAACCACGGCGCCCCAGGCGACTGCCTGTCTCGGGCCTGCTCTGCTCGTAATTTACTGATTTTCTGCTGAAGTTCATCGACAGATAAGCTGGTCTCTGGTTGACACAGATTTGGAGATACTACACTCGAGTGCACAGGGAATTCGACGATTAGGGCGATTTCAATAACGGAGTACAGATAACTCGTATTTTCCAGTCCAAGATGTAATGATTCCCCTGACCAAGAAATTCAATGCGAAGCTCAAAATTATTCATGGACTTGTCGTTTTTTATGAAGGTTAAAAAAAATAATAATTTTCGTATGGTTTCAATTTCGAACGACTGTTCATAAATCTTTTACTTTACCATGAGATGGCGATTAACCCAAAATCTGTAGTTTTTCTTTTTGAAATTAATTAACTAATAAAACTAGAAACACTGGAAGTCAAACCAATTAACAAAACAATACCTTGGAAGAGAAATAAATTTATCTAAGCCCTTCTGTAACCAATAGTACATACCACAACCACTCCCCCTACCTCTATACCATCCCGTGCGTTTTTAATTTAAATAAGGATGATCGTATTACTCCTTCATTTACCAATCCTGCATGGCTAAGGTCAAAATCTGAAGACAATGTATGTATATATATAGTCTTTATAAATATCAACATACTTGATGCAATTTTTTCCAAATAGGGAAAAAAGACTAATGTAACGACCAGAATGGCTCTCGACTATTTAATCACCCCAAAACACATCACCACTACAAACCAAAAATCTTTTTGTATTGTTGTGGCAAAGCTATTTAATAGTATTTCTAATGTCATTAAAGATTCCAATGCATTGTCTGTTTTTAAAAACCATTTTTTTCAATAACTTCTTGTATTGGAAAGGGAATAATATGCCATTCACGCCATGATGTTACATAAAAAGTCTTTTATTTTTTTATAATAAAAATGTATCTGCTTTCAATTTAATTCAATATGTTATGAGCTTTAATGTCATTGTTTTTCTTTTCTGTATGTTCTTAAGTGGACGGATAAGTCCAAGAACAATATAAAATTTCTTTATTATTACCGTCAAAATGAACCAACCTGCAATAAATTCCATTATTTCCGTTTATGGTTATAAGATCGAAACCGATCGTTTTAATGAGTTCCTCTAAAAAATACCAAGTTTTGTTGATTTTAGTTCAAATGGCGTTGCCGACAGTAAGGCCTGAACACTTTGAGCTTATGAATCGTACGAAAATTATAAAGTACTCATTCACTTCCATAACGTCGTTCCACCATCTTTTGCCAACGATGATAAATTACTTAGATTCGTCATACTATAATACATTTAATTCCCAATCAATATATGACAGTCGACATTGATGAAAAATGTATTAAATATATTATAATGCGCGCTTTAGATATCGCGGCTTTAAGAGCCCACATTCCGCTCCGCAAATCTCTGAGTAACATTGAATAATAAATCTAGGCTAAGGAAGGATGTTCTCGTTTAAGAGTTCTTTCTTAAGTAGGATGCGGCAGAGCTTCTTTGGGTTCAATCCTCGAGAGCCCTCGTCTGCTGTGGCTTCTGCTCTTTTGCAGCGTATCTTTCATTTAATTCCGTCTCTTATTGCGGCCAAAGATCACGTAGTCATTATCGCGCATCTAAGGAGAAGAATTATTCCTATGGATAAATACGAAATGCCTGAATGAGAGGCAGTTGGAGGCGAATGTTTTTATATTGGTAATAAAGCACTTGACTAGGTTGCTCTGGTCTCCAGAATTCCTTAAGGGAATATGAACTGCTTTTCTCCATTGAGCCCGCTCTCATTAGACAAATGAATGAATACATTTGAGTAAGTGGATATGGGTTATTTAAACTTTCTTGGATATTGAGACGTATCCTTGCTATTTTATTTAGTTCAATAGAATAAAATCCCTGAAAGAGAGCTTCACTTGGTGGAATTTTGACTTGATGAGGAATTATTGAGTAAAACACTAGATTTTATGTCAACGAAGATTTTAATATCTTTTATTTCTGCGGATTAATAGAAAATATATAAATTGTTCACGAAAAACTTTGTGTGTTTTACTCAGCAATTCCCGTTCAATAGAAATGAGATTGGGGTTATAAAGAAGGCAACTTCTGACTCAGGTACAGGATTCTTATTAAAGCTAAGAACGATTCAAAGATATGACGAGTAAGAGGATATTTCTCATCAATCAATATTTTAAATTGGTAACTAACATTTCAAAAACCTAACCCATACTTCGTGTTTTCCAAGCGTACAAATAAAAGCCATTTTACTTTACATTATACAAAGATTTGCCTTCAAGACTCTTAGGAAAAATGTCCCTGGAGAATTCCTCTATTTTGCGAAATCAAGGAAATCTCTTTGGATGACACTAATATGGAAAATGTTGTGCATTTCATATTCCAAGTCCAATTATATTTTAAATTGGAAGATAGCGTGGCTTAGGTATCCTTATCCTCGTGCTTTTGTTGAATCTCCCAATGATTCCAATTACGTTTTTTATTGGCATTTATGCAATCAAATATTGTAGCAGACTGATGATAAAACGAGATTTTACAGATATGATCCTTGTATACAGTTGGATAAAGATCCTGAATGCAAAAAAAAATATATTTTGTGGTTGTGTTTACATAAAAGTATTAGATCCATTATTCTTTTTATTTCCATAATGATCTTCCACCAAGTGAAGGCCGAAACCATCAACGAGACCCTAACTACCTTCAATAGTCATTTATTTTTCTAGGACAACTAGGACTATTCTTTTGATAATGTAAAAATGCTGTGGCGTTGAGTATAAATCCCGTGAATTAGATGCATTTAGCTGGATTTAGACGTATGTGGTAAACTTATCACGTTAATTGTTTGGGGCGAGCATATTGAATCCCTACTCATAGGGGTTCGACCTCAAGAGACATAAAATGGCTTGAGGTACACCTCCGAGAAGGCAAAGAGCACAATTTGCACAGATTTATAAGCTATTTTTGTTCAGACTATGTTCTAATTGCTCGTAACTGCCAATCAACTATCCCTCAACTTCCGTTATCCCTGGAAATGACCAGTAGCCCCACACGAATGGTCCATCATAAACGTATCGTCAATTGCATGAAATACTAATGTATTATATTTTATTAATATTAATGTAGAAAAAGAAGTACACAGATAATTCAAATATTCTTGGGGTACTGTTGGTAAGAACCTAAGGTTGACTCAAGTTTTTGGGAAAAATCTTTCATTCCCTTCCTTTCGGAGACAAATTAGGGAAGGACCTTTTCGATAATCTGATTGGTATTGAGTCATGTTGGAATATTAATTAACTTCAATCCTCATATTTTAGATCTGATTTTCATAACATAACCTGTCCTTGGTTTCATGAATTATTACTGTAAGAGCTGATTTGTCTGTGATAAATAAATCGGTAAGGAAAAGGCTCGCTATCCTTGTCACAAGGAGGCGTAGCACTATAGTACGAGTATGTCTCTCGGGGCTAACTTCTCACTTGCTTCACGTTTTCAAGTTAACTTATTCCATGGAGATATATTTACATAAATACAGCATTGAAATAGTTACTAACTGGTAATACCTTATCGTTGTACCGTTAATTTAACATTTTCTCATATTGTACTTCCTAAATAATATTGGATGTAAAAAGTGTTAATTCGTTATATCATTAATAATATTGCAATGAGAGTTATAGTCATTTCGTTTACATGAATTTCAATCGGTATTCCAGCCCGTGACCTCCTTCACCAGAAGCAAATCTTGCCCACATCACGCTGTTTCCCTTTGGAATTAACTAAATAATAGCCATGTTTAAAATCAATATTAGCTCATGCTTCCTTGCTCCATTTCACTTCCAAAAATCCATCATCATTTCGCCCCGTTTCGTTTCCTTCAATCCCTTAAACTTTACATACCTCTCCTTTGCAACTCACTCAAAACAAGAAACAATCTTCTGAGTCGACTAATCGATTCTGGAGGAGTCGAAGACCTCTACGAGGATTACGTCAACAGATGAATAAACTTCACGACGTAATTCAATGAATTCCAGTTTTGTTTTTTTTTTGTCGTGGGAGATCGCCTCGGCACGGAGAACCTCGTAAGGAGATAATGGCAAGGATAACGTATATTCATTTTTCCTCCTAAATCCTGGCTTGTGATAGGCCGACTATGAAAATATTTTACGACTCTTTGCGCTGTAAAATCGGTCGGCACAAACTCGGAGCGCGACGGCCGTTCTCTGGAAGCCCTCCCGTTTCCGGTTCCATGACTACTGAGCTCTAGGACAACGGAGCTTCACGACGATTGAGCGCTAATGCAACTGATTGCTACGACAACTGAGCGTGTCTCGTTTGCAAACGGTGTTAATCGAACGACTATGTACAAAGCAATTTAAAATTTTGAACGCAGAAACAATTGAAAATTTAACCCAACCCAATACATATATAAATAATAATAATAATACTCTCTTCTTTATTTTTGTGGGAATTTTAGCCTTTTTTAATATTTAATATTTATTTATTTCTTTACAATACTGTATATATATTTTGATTAACCTTTTGACAAAAAATATATATAATATATAACTTTCGCTTCATAGTCAACAAGTTATATGATAAAGAGATTGCATTTAGAATTTTAAAAAGTACACAATATTTAAATACAATTTAAGAAAAGAGAAATAAACATTGTAGGTCCTGCTAAGCCTAAAATGGCTCGTCATCAGGTGCCTTTTAAATAAGGAAGTAATAATTAACAAAGATATTAAAATCATACATGACAACACAAATTTATATATTTTTGAGACCATTCTTCCGATTAACCCTTATGTTAGATTTTCCTTTTTATTCATATCCACACTCACACACAACATATACAGACAACCATTCCCCAACTGGAAAAATCTGATTAGCCGGGAATCGAACCCGGGACCGAGATAAGATAAAATGGCAGCTCCAAACATTCATTTCAACAAGAATGCATAGTAAAAAATTAGTGATTTAAATATCTAATCTAAATTAATCTGAAACCGGTTAAAAGACACCAGCTCAACTGATTCAGCGTTCAAAATTCAATACTACTCGGTGCATAGTCATTCAATTATTAGTACCGTCTGCAAACCAGACGCACTCAGTTATCGTAGCGGTCAGTCGGTGCTCAGTTGTCCTAGGGCTCAGTTATCGGGTCACGCCCGTGCCCATGGGTCGAAATCTCGACGCCCCTATCTTGATGATTCTTTAGTTCCGACCTCCTTTATCTGCCTCCGAAGAATATCCCCTTACCATTGCTCGAATCCCCTTCTTTAGACCCCACCTAGTCACCGGGACCAGTTGGCCTTTTCATCATCGTCAGCGCATGACGGGATTTCGCATTTCGAGCGTGTTTTTTTCCCTATGCGCGACGACTGAGGGTATCAGATTCTGAGAGGGGGCGTAAAAAATGAGCGAGGCCGGCGTAACGCCGATAGAGATTCAAAGGACATAATAAAGGCAGGTTAGTTGAGAAGTTTCAGGTTCTCTCCGTTATGGTTACTTAGGAACCGTAAATGTTTACGAGATTATTAACTTAATTATGCCGTAAAGTATTTTATAGCCCCGCTGGCATTTTGATGCGTTTTGTACTTTGTCAAACTTCTGAGATAACCCGGAACACGTGGTGATTTTCCTTCGCGGAACTCTATCCGCTTGGCAGCGAGGTAACTTACGAGTACTGACAATTACTGCTACATCCTATATTTTCCTCACTTCATATCTCCGTGAGCAAATTTTGACTGCGTAAGATATGAGCCGAACCTCAAAAGATTATGCACAACTGCTCAACCGTATTCATCCATTCAAGTTTGATGGTAAAATCAGCTGAAATACTTTGACCATTCGTCTTATAATATGATTAGAGTTACAAAGTTTCATTCGCTTCAGGTGGCATTCTGGTTACTTCAGCCAGAGTTTACGTGTTCTCCAAAAATGTTCACACTTTTAGCTCTAATAGTGTTTTTTTTTTGTTTTAAAGATATATTTCATTTTATTTCGTATTTTTTTATCGACTAAAAGTTATTAACGCAATATTTTATGACTGACAATTGATAGCTGAGAAAAACCTAATGAAGAGTAGACTTGAAAAAAGTACGACGAGACCGGGAATCGAACGCGGGTCTCCTGATTGCCGGCCAGGTGCTCTGTTCGTTTAGATTTACCATTGAGCTATACCTTAGCTATACCATAACTCGACGGAAAGAGCACCTGACCGACAATCGGGAGACCCGGATTCGATTCCCGGCCCCATCGAACTTTTTAAATTCTATTCTTCCTTGTGATTTTTCCTGGTTGCACGCCATCTCGTGCAAAATAACCTCACCCAATTTCCTTAATTGATAGCTCTGTTGAACCGCATTTTCTCGAAACCTCTGATTTACCTGCATATTGCAATAACATCAACTTTGCGAAACATAAAATTTCTCTCACTTTATTTTAATTCCATCTAAATCGACATACTATGACCTCTGTAAATCGACTTTCGACGCACGGCAAGGGTGAATGCGCTATGAATTTTTGAAGTCTTTTCTTTTAGCATATATTTCCCTGACCTAGCGTACATTTTCCATTTTTACGGAATCTTTGATTGCAAACTAAGTTAAAACAATGTATACTGCTTTTTCCGTAACCTTATAATGTCCTTCCACAAAGTAAGGCTTGACATGGTATAATTTAAAACTGGTTTTAAATTATATTACGTAATTATTATTTTACGTTCTATTCAGTTTCCATTTAAATTAGTTTTACTGCATATGCTTATTATTTTTGTTCTGAAGAAGTGCATACATATTACGGTACACCATGAGTGTATGATTTTAATTTGAATTGTAGTATTTCTCATTACGCACGCCCCTTTCATCACGATATGTCAGACCTTTAGAAGGTCTGACACCTCGTAGCATAGTCATTGAGTGTGCATACACGAGTCAAAAGCGTGGAGAACGCTAGAAATGTCGCTTTAAATCACTCCAAAGTATCCTTTTTCATTTCCCAGGAAAACATTTGATCGAACCATAACCATCCGGGGGAGCGATTCCATATTCCATACACGTTCGCCATTCACAATACGTTATTAACGTAATTACGGCTGATTCCCCCGAGTTTTTTGCCGCTCTCCGAGAGAGGGGAGCAAGCGCGGAGGGCCATAAAGTGAACGACATCAGGCGTCGAGATTTCCGACTCAAAATAATCCAATCTGGGGGCCACGCCCCTTTTTTACGTCTTGTCATAAGGTGCAGCCGCGGCCCACCCATCCGGGCCTCATCAGGCCCACCGAATTGCGGCGATACAGAGACATGCGAGGGGGCATCACACGAGTCATTAACCGCTTTCAGTGGGACTATCAAGGAAGGCCTCACCTTCATACACGCAGGAGACGGGCAAGAGGAATATAAAAGGTGCAATTGAGAACGGAATGGGACAGAATCGGGGTCATTAAGAGAGGATGGAAAAACATTGGCGATTGAGGGGAAAAATTGTAACGGATGTTGGTTAACTGAAAGGGAAGGAAGGGTGTCTGTTTTGGTGGGTGTTTTCGTAATGAAAGAAAAGGATACGGAGGATGTAGAGTGGAATCTTATTGACTCTAGACCATCTCAGACGTGATTGAAGAAGAAAAATTGTCTCATTAATCCTAGGAGTGTTAATAATAATCTTTATTGCAGGCAAAATTTCCCTCTTAATTCTACAAAAGTAAATGAAATAACTTCCAATGAAATTTTTAGAATTAGGTACATAAGTAAAAGGATAATAAAAATAGAAATGATAAGGATATAATCTAAATTTAAATCGAAATTTATGTATAGCGGCTAATCATCATCATTGTGCTTCTGTCCGCGGACAGGTCTCAACGGAACTTGCTCCTCCAGGCATCCCTATCCTGTGCCTCTCTTTTTAGAATTTGATATTCTTTTCCTTGTTTTAAATCAGTCAGCATTCCGAATTTTCTTCTTCCTCTTTGTCGTTTCCCCTTGATCTTTCCTTCAAAAATCGTCTTCTGTAGGCAATCTGCTCTTAGTATATGGCCTATCCATCTTGCTTTCCTTTTCCTTATGTTTCCCAAAATTACTCGTTCTTCTCCAACCCTCCTCAGTACCTCTTCATTTTTTATCTTGTCTTTCCAACTTATTTTCTCCATTCTTCGCCATAGCCACATTTCAAAGCTCTCTATGTATTTTTCTTCTGTCCTTCTCAATGTCCATGTTTCGGATCCATATAACACAATACTCCAGATAAAACATTTAGCAAATCGTATAAACAAATAGTATAAACTGATTATAAACTAGTAGAGTTTAAGAATAGGAAAAATATCATTCTTATTAAAAAGTTAAGTTTTTTTGAAAAAAGAAAAATTGTAACAGCATTTAAAATAAAAAAAATATATTTTAGAGTATTGAATAGTTCTTGCCAGGGTGGTCTCATTATATGCCATCATGAGCCTAAGCATTATTTGGACTCGGCATACGGTTTCTAACCTTCAAACATATGAACTGAATATAACACGATGATGATGTAAATTTAAAACCATGATAAATTCATGAACTTATCATAGATCGATATAATTCAAAGAAGAAGTTGACAGATTTCAGAATTCGGACATATTGACAGATCCTTGGGCGTAGAGAGTACTCCGGTAGCAAAGGTGCTCGTAAATAATCCAAATAAAGGGAGAAACTACGAATTGATTCTTTTACTCCTTACAACGATCTTCCACAAAATTAAGCAAGGAAATAGTGATTTGATCGAGCAAGCAATTACGAAATTTATGGATTTTGATCCTTCAAGCTATTCAAGATTGCTCAATCAATTTATTGGTTCACTTTGGAGCTTCAAGACGCATGGAAAGTACTAAATACTGATTCCGTTACAAATACGTTGCTCAGCCTCTTTTAGTAGATAATTTTCATAAGTTTCTGTGCATTCAATATTTAGGCAATCGGTTTTCTATACATAAATCAATGGCTGAAAAATTACGAATATTAAACAGTATGCTAATGAAAAAGTCGCATGCCTACCAGTAGAGACACAAAAATGAGAAGTGCTACTTTTTAAAGCCTTTTATAAAATCGCACATAAGGTAATAATTAAATTGAAAATTCCATCCATCCTTAATAACATTTATAACGCTCATGATTCCATGGATTCGAACTTTAATTAATTCTTAAAATGAAATGACAATGGGTAATTTCGTTATTATAAATACCCGTTCAGTTATTGGAACTTGTCCAGTTACTGGAAATAACAGGTAAACACGATAGTAGTCAATTAAAAAGGGATCTTTGGAGATTAAATTCATCCAAGAATCTAATCACTGAGCGTATTTACATTCATGGAAATACAAATCATAGATTTATGAGAGAGAGCATACCTATGGTTGATTAATAAGGAAGAGTCTAACGATGAAGACCAATCTGTTTATTCGCCCACTTTTCATCGTGAAGCTCTTCAAAACGTAATAACGAACAAGAGAAATCAATCTAGTCTTACTGCTTTTGAGGGAGAAAATTCATTTAAATATATATTGGTAAAAGTTAATCCGTTCAAAATTCATTTTCTCCAATCATATCTCATATACGTATACGAGATTTGATTTAATTAGAATTTAATCTTGGAGTACCGCAGCTTAATTATTGACTCTTCATGTGCGTTTTAGATGAAATATATATTCTTAATTACAATTACTAGAAATGAAAGACTCGGATTTGTTTTGGTAGCTCGGTGTTGTTCGGAAATGAGGTTGTGATCATGTTTGATGTAATTATGACTGGGCATATATATTACGCTGTGCACTGCTTGTTTACGATTTACATTAATTTGATTTAAAAAAGTTATATTTAGACGAATAAATACCATTCGTTGTACGAGAAGAGAAAAATAGTGTCACTATTACTAACAAGTCACTATTTTTCTCTTCTCGTACAACCTTTGGGTAAGTCGCACGCTTTAAAGTGCTAAGTCTAACTCCATTTACATCATTTGTAAATACCATTCGTTTTGAATGTTTACAAAAGAGAAATATTTAAATCAAACTAATTCATATTATAATTCGAGTTTTTAAACTATGTAAAAGCAAAATGTTAAAAGTGCATGAGTTGGCAATATTTCTAAACCATCAAAATTTAATTGAAAATCAATTATTTATCTTATCTACAATCGTATATAAAGTAAAAATTCTTATGTTTTAGATTTCATGTCAGATGTCTTCAAGGCCTTGCCTTACTAAACCTAAGCTAAGGCTTAACCTTACTAAGGCATGTCTATTTGCTAGTTTTCATACTTCTTTCATTCAAGTTGTCCTTACCTTTTATAGAACTCGGATGGTTTACGGAAAATAATATATAATTGAGATTGACCAAATGAAGCTAATTGTATTGACAATGAATGAACATTTCATAATTTCTAACAGTCTAACAGATTTAACTTTTGCACCACATGCTTTCTTTTTAACACCTCGCAATGCTTATCACGAACATGTCCATCGTTACTCAAAATAATCTCATGAATAAATTTGGAACATGATAATTTATTCCCTTAGAAAATAAATTATTACGGCTATAGATCCGTCAATGATATATAATTTTTAGATAGCTTATTGGAAATCCACGGTTTTAGTAACACTTATCTATGATTGCATACTACCATTCTTAGAGTCCCTCCATGCAGAACAGAAGACGTAGGTCTAAATGTATTTCCATTTGGATATCTAAGAGGATTGGATCATATACACGGTCTTATTCCATGTCTGTTCAATGCAGTTATAAAATTAAACAGTTTGAGGGGAATTAATAGTGGTTTTGCTTATTCTAGAAATATCACGCTGGAATGGGACACTCTGGAGAACAGAAGGAAGGTGTCTAGATTAGGTGTCGTTCATAAGGTATATACGGGCAAACCCGCTTGGGGAGATATAAGGTGTAGGCCGAATTATCCCATTCAAAGAGGCTGTAGGGATCAATCGTTTAACATCGAACCTTTACAGCAACAAACGAACTAGGGAAAGTATTCCTTTTTAAATAGAACTGTTAATGATTGGGATGGTTTACACTAGGAAGTATTTGAGCCTTTTTCTTACAAGTCTCGACAATTTAAAACCGAGGTTAAATCCAGTTTGTGTAAATTATGTATTTATATACTGTTTTTAATTATCATGTTACTAATTCATCCTGTTTTAATTGACAAGTTGATAATGCTATTTTGACTTTGTAAATTTATATAACTATATGTATCAGCTGGCTATTGTTTTGTTTTTATATTTATTTATGTATTTATTAAAACGCTGCAAGTTGGTGTTAATACCAGGTGGCAACGGTTGAGGGGGAATAACAATACAATCTGTCCGGCATTCGCCCAAGGACGGGACGGAAACCCCTCCAAAAACCTCCCGTGGACAGTTCACATCTATACAGTAGCAATAGGCCCAATTAGTACAAAAAGTCAAATAAAAAATGTACAGACACCTCCACCAAACACAGATACAGTCGGCTTTTACATATTTAATTGCACTACATGGGACTATTTTCTTATTCTAAGGATAACTAGTGATTAAAACTATGCCTTATACATACATACATATAGGAATTTAAATTTTATAATCTTCTAAGCTTATTTTTAAAATTTTTGACGTTCACCGACATTGGATTGAGAAGTTCTCCAGGTAATGCATTCCATTCCCTTATACCTATATTGATAAAAGAATATTTCAACACATCAACACAACACCTTACCACCAGGCTTGCGGCCTATTTACAAGGATATTTACACTAATAATAATCACGATTATATTTACGTTGAAGATTTACTGGTGAGCGAAAATATTGCTACTTCTTCCTTGAAAGAAATCGAGATAGATGCAGGGATAAATTAGCAGTAGATGGAGAAAAGGGATATCATAGAATAATGCACGGAAACTGGAGCGGGAAAACTAGATTTTAAAAACGCTTCTCCTGTTTCAAAGCTGCTTTCTGCTATTTTAGCCCTAATTGGTTGAGAGCCCAAGAAAGCCACGAGATTAATTCCGGAGTTCCAATGCCTCCCCGCAAGCCGATGAAAGATTAGAGATAATGAAAAGCGTGTAAGTAATTTTAGACCTCCCATTATTTGCGCGTTCATTAGGGCGGATCAAACAGCCCGCCATCACTTAGATTTAAATAATGGAAATGATGTGACGTGGATTGGCCACGTCGAAGGAGCGCAGCTAAGAGTTGTCGTCGATGGTTTTGGGGCCCGAACTGGTGCTTATACCCACTTAACGACGGTCAGTTTGGTCAGTTCTCGTATATATGTATGTATGAGCGAGGCTCTCCTAATGGGTCCACGTGCGGCAGGAAGGGTGAGCTTAGAACGTGCCTGCGCTGTTTTCGGAGATATTCCAAGAGAAGGATGGTAATGAAAGAGAAGGGAGTAGGGAGGTCAGAGAGAGAGAGAGAGATTCCAGATATGATATCATTAAAGGGAGAGAGAATCGGGGAATATCTGGGGAAGAGATCTACCTTTTTTGTTTAACCGTGAAGCTAATAGGATTCTATTCTACTCTGACTTGAGTAAACTAAAAGCACACCCTTAACTGTACCATATACATTCGTACACGATGAGGAAAGCACCTTTTTTACCCGTGCAACTAATGAGATTCGACCCTAATTTGAAATGTAAACTAAAAGCGCACCCTTTCCTAGGCCATACACGTACGCGTAAGAAAAATCGTTTTTTTCGCATTACCAATTTTTTAAATGAGGCACAATTTTCGTGTTGACAAATATAAAAAATTTCAGCCTGAATAAAAGAGGAATAAGCGTTCCTGTATTTATTTATTTCAGTGCTACTCTAACACTGAGTAAATATATCTTTTATTTACTTTTGTCACAGTTTTAATCATGGATGAAATGACATGAAAGAAAATGAGATAAAAGTGGATTATTGTACTGATCAATGTCTCTCCTTACGGAATGCCAAGAAATGTTTACTCATAGAATCATTATGCTTCACTTATGTGGACATGTTCCGCTTATAGCATTCTGGCTCACAATCAGTAAGAATGGCAACGGCAAACTACCTCACTCCTCATCCTGCCTAGTGAACTCTTCCGTTCACGCTCTTAGTAGCTCATGTCAGAGGGGGTGAGGCACCAACCGACCCTCGGGCTGAATACTTTATAGACTGCAACTATAAATCATTTCTTTGTACTTCATTACTTTTATTGTAAAAGAAACCAGGAAAGAGCTAAGGAGTGTTAAGAGTTCTCCATAAACAATATTTTACTTCGCTTCTGAAATTGATTCTCAACAATTGAGCCAAAGCTCACGAATTTTTTATATATGAAGGAACTCTATCATAAATTAAATTATAGGACTGAAGTTTTTAATTTCCTCATATTTTATATTTAATAGTAAAATTAAATCACAAGACTATTGACTGACGATCGTTCGTTAGACTGGCAAGGATCTTAAAATAATTAATTAAATAATTTCTTAAATTAATTATGTCTCTAACCATTGGAGTAAGCGGAAATATTGGAATTTAAATCTCTTTCAGAAAAGGAAATCTAGTCAAACACGCTTCATCTACCTCTGATATGCAATAATTTTATTATTCTTAACTGTACAGGGCATTTCTAATTTATCCCTTTTATGTGTCTACGTTTAGTGTCTTGGTCTACGTAACCAACTAATAAGTTGAGTATGGATATTGTATGATCTCGTATCTCCAGTATTTATGTATGTTTTTTCTAATATGGTTTTTATAGAAATACATCGTTTATTTCAGAGCGAGTGCATTTGTCAACTATTTGAATTAAATATGCATTTCGAGAAGAGAATATTGATAAAAAATTAGTAGGAGACTAAAACTCTTGAAATCAAACATGAGCATACACAAATGACTCACTGACGTTTCAAGCAAAAGAATCTCCTTTTCATTTCAGACAAAAAAATGAGTTTTCTTAGTTTCTTACTCATTAATAAAATTTCACTCAATACAAAAGTACGATTTTAAACTAAGAACAATTTTTGAAAATAATAATAATATTAAATAAAGAAGGAATGACAATCAATAAAAGAGTAGGATTTAAAAGTTAAATCTATTAACAGAAATCACTTCTATTTGGGGAAAATGCTTCAATATAAAAGTTCGTAGTTTTATATCAATATCCTACAAAAATTTAAAATTTTACCTGTTAAATAAATTATATATGTAGTTGATAAAAATGCATCAAAAATAAAAAAATGAGAAAAAAAGTCACCAAAAACGGATGACAGATCACACAGCATCGTGTGATGAATTCGGAACGAAATTCAAAACCCGTGGGAAGCCCGTCAGAAATCTAGTTAGCGGGCACAATTCATCTAAATCCATTAATTCCGGAATCCCTCGCGCCATATGATCACCTTCGGGAAGACGGACGGCGATGTTTTTTCAATTAAAACTCCTCCCACGTAGTACTCGGCCCAGTTCATACCTCACGGTGATAATTTTCCGCCACCTAAACTACTCATCGACACATTTTCCATTAAACTCCTCCGACCAGGAACATTCTTTCCGGAACGTCCTCGCAATTTGACTCAGCGGAACGTCGGGGTCAGCTAGCGCGACACGCAGTAACCCTCGCTAATGCATGCGGAAAAGAGCGGCTTTAACCGTGCCGCCGCATAGGCGCTATTGCTCGGGGAGGGTGCAGTCTAGTTAATTCATCCCGGACTTGCATGGCCCTTCGGGAAGTCCGCGTCATCGGCGGCGCTTCGCAGCTGAAGAAGTGGGCTCCACTTGAGCGAAAATCGCTTTCCGATACTGCGTCCCCTCCTAAGGTTTGCTCCGGGGGCTATCTAAACCGGCCAGGGGCGTAAAAACCCCTTGGCTCCGGGCCAAAATGACCGGCATTTGTTTGCCTTTTGGATAATTGAAAGACGCTAATTGATTTTGCGGGTAATTGGGAGGTTGAGGGGCTGAAAAAAGGCGAAACCCTGCCCTCTTGTGGAGGCTCGCGGTACTGGGGGAGACGGCCTAAAAAAAGGTACACCGAGAGAACCCCTGCGGAGATCAGGGCGTTCGAAATTGACAATTATTTGCATAAATACGAGAGGGGATGCTAACGCCGCTGTTTTAATTAGTGAGGGTCCTTCTTTAGGAGGAAATGGCAAGTAATACCTTTGAAAGGATTTGGATAAATAAATCATAGGGTTTCCGTGGGGAAAAAGCTTTTGCGAAGTACGTGACGGTTGGCGATCGGGCCAAATTTTTAAACAAACAGATTGGGGTAGAGCCCATTCGCTGCAGTTACGTTCTAATCAATCGAATGGACTAAGCGAAAACACTTTGATCAAACTACGTGACGCTATCCCTGTGGCATTAATGTGAAAAATATACAAGTTTTTTCTTCCTATGTGGATTATAAATAAATATATTTCTTCTACGTTTGAAATGGAATTCGATACAATGTATGAACGCAATACATAATTTTTACAATGAAATAATATATATAAAATATTCACAATCAATTAATATGCATCAAATATGACGTGTATCTTCGTTGAAAATATACTTTGAAATGTGTACCTAGTAATATAAACGCTACATGTGATATATAAAGTTGTAAAGTACTTGGTATCAGCATCATTTTCCATAATTATATGACGCAATACAAGTAAATTAGGCATAGATATCCTTAATTATTTAAATTAGCGCATTTCAATCAAATATAAGTTATTCCACGAATAAGTTACCGCGTAGAAGCTATTATATTCATAAGGGTTAATTGGGTATTGAGTTTTCTCCTCCTCCATAAGTATCACTAAAGCACAGTGTATGTTGTCTAATGAAAATTCATACACATCATACATATAATTTCAAATTTATTTATTAATCTTATATCATTTCCATGTAAAAGATAATATCCTGGGTAACGAAAACGAACCAAAAAATCTGATGTGGCCAGCACATGACTTTCTCCATATATATAAGATGTAAATATTTATCTACCGCAGTAATTTCGAACTCTATATTCCATCTAAACTTGGAATATGAGTGATTAATATATATATATATATATTATTATCTTTGACGCCAAAAACATGAATAATAATGTTTTACGGGACATGATCGATGAAAAACGATGAAATTGGTATTTCGCCCCTAGAGCCCAGAGCGCCCACGAAGTACATAATCAGCAACTTCCGGTTTATCAGTATTTCATGAATAACTCCTACACAATCAGTGATACAAAAATATGTTTCATACAAAAGTTATAGTAAATTCTATTTTCTAAAACTTTTATAAATAATAGTATATACCTAAATATCATATTTATGGAGATATTTTGAAAACCGGAAATGAGCTTTGAAGAATACAATTCGACTTCCGGTAAACTGATTTACTCCAAAAACTATCAACTCTTAAGAAACAAAATGAAGTACTATATATGAAATTTGATGTTGATATAATGCATCGTTTTTAAGTTAGAGCGCCCACAAAGTACATAACGGCTACTTCCGGTTTATCGGTATTTCACGAATAACTCCTAATCAACCGGTGATACATAAATATGTAAAATACAAAAGTTATAGTAAATTACATAATCTAAAACTTTTATAAGTTATACAATGCACGTATATATCATATTTATAGAGATATTTTTAAAACCGGAAATGAGCTATTATGAATGAAGCTCGACTTCCGGTCAACCGATTAACTCCAAAAACTAATCAACTCTGACAGCACACACCACAGTACTATATACGAAGTTTGGTATTAATACGACCAATAGTTTTCACGATAGAGCGCCCACTAACACACACACACATACAGACACACACACACACACACACACACATACACACAGACATCATTCCGGAAATGGTCAAAACGTGTTCTAGGGACCCCAAAACATGTATTTCCGATGAAATCTCGAAGTCGAATTTTTTCATGAAAACAATACTTTCTCTATACTTCGTATATGGAGAAAGTAAAAATGACAGATGGTGGCAGAAAAGAGAGAGAAAGTGAACCTAAATCTCCTACTGCTGCTCAGTTATGAAACATAAAATTAAAATTAAATTCAAAAGCTACAGGATAATCATTTTATTCAATTATGGATGAATACAAATTTTAGCCTCCGGGAATTCAAATGGGAAGAATTATAATTTACCATTCCAGCTGTAAGCTTGAAACATTATGAAAATGAATCACTAGATTAAATACAGTTAAATATACTGATAAACGGGAAAAACATTTAATCACCTAAAGATTACTCATCCTGGTATAATTGTGAAGATAACATTGCAACTCTAACGAGGAAGTAGCAGCAGTTATGATAGTATCCGTTGCTAAAATTGAAATGTTTTCGCATACTATTTTGTTGGCTCACTGGAAAAATAAATTTAATTTGTTTTCACTGAGGATTGAAATTCAAATTGCGCAATAGATATACTAGTTCATGAAGAGTCGCTTGATTAATATGTTAGAGGGTATCATTAGCTCAACAAGTAATGAAATCAATTAATCTTATTCCTTACACTTACTATCCTCTAATGGGAAGTGATGGTGCAATGTTGCAGATTTTACCAATTGATTTCTCATTTATAAAGTGATAGACTGAAATTCCCTGCCTAGTTATGTTCCATCAACGACGCCGCTGAAGAAAGAAATTTAGTCATTTGGTGTGAATACTATAGTCTCATGCATCAAAATCATGTTTAGATTATCTTATTCATTAAGAGAAAGAAATGGGCAGGATTTTCCATACATCGTCAAATGATGATTTCGAAATTGTGAAACATTCTCCATAAATTTAAGATGTTATGAGATAATTTATTTCAGAGTATGACCCAACCATGTCAAAATACGTACGTGAAGTTCAATATTTTCACACTCATTTTTACTTTCTTTATATACGATTATATACGAAGTATATAGAAAGTATTGTTTTCATGAAAAAAAATCGACTTCGAGATTTCAACGGAAATACATGTTTTGGGGTCCCTAGAACACGTTTTGACCATTTTCGGATTGATGTGTGTGTGTTTGTGTGTGTGTGTGTGTGTATGTGTGTGTGTGTGTGTGTGTGTGATAGTGGGCGCTCTTACATGAAAACGTTTTGTCGTATCAACACCAAATTTCATATATAGCACTTTGGTTGGTGTCGTTAGAGTTGATTAGTTTTTGGATTGAATCGGTGAGCCGGAAGTTAAGGTTTACTTTTCGAAGCTCGTTTCCGGTTTTGCAAAATATCTCCATTAATCTGATATTTAGGCTTATACTATTATTTATAAAAGTTTTAGAAAATATAATTTACTATAACTTTTGTATGAAACATATTTTTGTAAAACTGATTTTTTAGGAGTTATTCATAAAAAACTGATAAACCGGAAGTTTCTGATTATGTACTGAGTGGGCGCTCTGGGCACCTTCGGCGAAAGGCCAATTTCATCGTTTTTCTTCGAAAATGTCCCAAAAAACATTATTTATAATGTTTGTGACGTAAAAGATAATATGATATAAATTAATCACTCATCTTCCAAGTTTAGATGGAATATAGAGTTCGAAAATACTGTCGTAGATAAATATTTACATCTTATACATGTAGAAAGTCATGTGCTGGCCACATCAGATTTTTTTATTGAAAAAATAAAGATTAGGCGATTAATCAGCTTTAGCTATTGGGTCATTCCATGCCAAGTGGTCTGATTTCAGAGAAGTGCCCCGCTCGACCATCACGGATTTCGATGAAATTTTGTATGGACATTCACACATATCTCTCATGAACATTTGTAAAGTTTTACTATCGCTGATGGTAAACTTGCTGAGATATAGAAGATTGTTTGACCCCATGTCGCTGCCTTCTTCAACATGACTATGAGTTTTCAGTAACTTTGAGGCGTTGTATCTCAGAGAATTATTTTATGAAGTAAACACACTTTGGCTATCTTAAACAACTTTTTGCCCTCTATTAAACAAAGTGATAAAAATAACTGTAAGAGCGACCTCCTTGCAGAAAATTCTGTGCAAAACTGGCCCAAAAAATTGCGGATCGAAAAAAAATTGAAACTTTGGCTTTTTATATTTCAAGAAGAAATGATACAATCAACGTGAAACTTATCGCATGATAACATATAAGTACATAGTTTATAAATATAAAATTTCATATTCCTAGTACTTTCCATTGTTTTAAAAATTGAGTCAACATTTGACAATTTTTGTAAAAAAGCCAAAATAGGCTATTTTTACCCCGCTTTTACAAAAAAAGACCCTCTGGAATTTCTTTTGAAAAATTTTTATTAAATAGAGAATGATTTCAACCCTCTAAAAAGGTATATCTAGTTTTTCATCTCGAGCATATAAGGCCCTAGAAATAGGGACAACTATGAGGATGACATTTGTAATAACGGCAAAAATAGGTTATTTTCTGCCCGCTCTTAGAAAAGAAAGACCTTTTCGATACTCTTGTAAATAATTTTCATTTGAAAGAACATGTTTCAAACCTCTTAAAAAAGTACACTTGGTTTTTCATCGCGAGCACGTACAGCCCTAAAAAAATTAACAAAGTTGAGAACGTTGCTATGGTGGCGCCACATGTCTTCTGTTGTTTATCGTCCTGGTTATTTAATGTAGACATTTTTAGTATATTGCGTTGGTCCATGACTGGTACTGGTAGTGACATCGTCACTACCAGTTCAGGCATTTGATCCAGTAACCTCATCGCCGTAGGGGTCACGCCCGATAGCCGTGCAATACCAGCCACGGGTGAGTTTCTTGGTTGAGGATCCCAAGCCTGCAATTTGTTTTCTTCGATGAGGTTGTAAATCCTTGCGGCGTTATTTATCTGGTGGTATTAAGACAAAATATTGTGCTGGCGAGACATCATGGACAACAAAGTAACAAATTAAATCAATCTGGTATGCTTTAACTTAGTGGAACTTCTTCCTAGTAAATGGGTGGGAATAACTTACACAAATTCCACTTTTAAAGTTTTTAATATCTGCGACCGGTTTCAGACTTTAGTCCATTATCAAGCACAAGAGTTATTCATGACTGCATATATATATACACAAAGAATAAAAAACCATGGCACCAATCAGATTAGCTACTGTTGATAGTGGTAGAGGTGTTAGGGGGAGGAGGAAGAGGGTTAACAATGGACAAAATGGGAGAATAATTAGTAAACTAAATTAACTTCTAAGTTAGTTAATTTACTAAAGTAACATATTATAACAAAGTAACAAATTATAACAATGTTTCTGTTGAAACATGGGTAAAGAATCTTTAGTAGAGACTTCGGTTAAGTCGTGGCTATGTGGCCATTCTGTTGTGTGTTACTTCGAGTTTTTTTAAATAGCGAGTTTTGCCATATTTTCATTTCTTGGATCCTTCAAATTTCATCTATACTCTACTTGAGGTTACTCTAGAAAATTGACAGCTGCTTAGTATTCTGTAATTATTTTATTGACATAGCACTCTCGCATGGCCACGTTTTGAACTGAGCTGCTGTATTTGTCGTATTCCATCATATTTTTATAACTTCTTTTTCCAGAATTTGCATAATTGCGCTAAATATTGCGATTTCACTAATTTTAAATGGAATGTCGAAGAGTCAGAGGAAAATCCCACCTTGCCCTTCTGTGTTGTTGGGGAAAAACTTTCGTCCATTTGCCATCATGGTTCATTTTATTCCAATAAATTTGGGCTGCAATATGTACACAATTTATCGTTGCACGAAAAAATGCTCATTTCTCTGCGATCGGAGGCTGAGATCACAGAGTACGATCAAATCTGTTTCTATCACAAAGCAATGTATTTAGAAAAGTATTAAATTAAGCAAAAGTCATGCTGCAACCCATTTAACAAAAAAAACATACAGCTAAACATGGGCTGCTGAAAGTCAATCTAGCCTTGTCTAATGATTTGCAAAAATGGGCAAAAACAAA
The DNA here is from genome assembly GCA_947579665.1 of Sympetrum striolatum. Taxonomy (NCBI): domain Eukaryota; kingdom Metazoa; phylum Arthropoda; class Insecta; order Odonata; family Libellulidae; genus Sympetrum; species Sympetrum striolatum. Next base: position 28,346,170 of record OX388348.1, read on the forward strand.
TGTGAAGCCTGGTCAAAACATTTGTTCTAAGATATACAGCCAAATATGTTTCTATGGTCCAAAACACTACTGACTCTTCGTCTTCGGAAAATTGCGATATGGATATTTCGGACACGGTAAATCGAAAATTTACTGATTTGGGATCTACTCCGTTAAAAATTCGGAGAGTGAGTAGTAGGGATAAAGTAAACCTACGTGTAACGAAAAATTGAACGCATGCAGAAAGTAGTAACAGACAAAATAACGTTAGCCGCTGGAATACCAGCTGAAGATATAGGACAAACTAGTCAGTGTGATGTTGAGGAATGCTCGTCATGCTGATCTAATAAAAGAAATTCAAACAAAAATTAAAATATCCGATGGATCGATTAAAGTTCAACTATTGACATTGGCCCCAAAGAGTTGGTCGATAGCACTTACAGCGAAAACATTTGGGGTATCAGAACGTACAGTGAAAGCAGTACGGCTGGTATTGCACGGCTATCGGGCGTGACCCCTACGGCGATGGGGTTACTGGATCAAATGCCTGAACTGGTAGTGACGATGTCACTACCAGTACCAGTCATGGACCAACGCAATATACTAAAAATGTCTACATTAAATAACCAGGACGATAAACAACAGAAGACATGTGGCGCCACCATAGCAACGTTCTCAACTTTGTTAATTTTTTTAGGGCTGTACGTGCTCGCGATGAAAAACCAAGTGTACTTTTTTAAGAGGTTTGAAACATGTTCTTTCAAATGAAAATTATTTACAAGAGTATCGAAAAGGTCTTTCTTTTCTAAGAGCGGGCAGAAAATAACCTATTTTTGCCGTTATTACAAATGTCATCCTCATAGTTGTCCCTATTTCTAGGGCCTTATATGCTCGAGATGAAAAACTAGATATACCTTTTTAGAGGGTTGAAATCATTCTCTATTTAATAAAAATTTTTCAAAAGAAATTCCAGAGGGTCTTTTTTTGTAAAAGCGGGGTAAAAATAGCCTATTTTTGGCTTTTTTACAAAAATTGTCAAATGTTGACTCAATTTTTAAAACAATGGAAAGTACTAGGAATATGAAATTTTATATTTATAAACTATGTACTTATATGTTATCATGCGATAAGTTTCACGTTGATTGTATCATTTCTTCTTGAAATATAAAAAGCCAAAGTTTCAATTTTTTTTCGATCCGCAATTTTTTGGGCCAGTTTTGCACAGAATTTTCTGCAAGGAGGTCGCTCTTACAGTTATTTTTATCACTTTGTTTAATAGAGGGCAAAAAGTTGTTTAAGATAGCCAAAGTGTGTTTACTTCATAAAATAATTCTCTGAGATACAACGCCTCAAAGTTACTGAAAACTCATAGTCATGTTGAAGAAGGCAGCGACATGGGGTCAAACAATCTTCTATATCTCAGCAAGTTTACCATCAGCGATAGTAAAACTTTACAAATGTTCATGAGAGATATGTGTGAATGTCCATACAAAATTTCATCGAAATCCGTGGTGGTCGAGCGGGGACCACTAGACCACTTGGCATGGAATTGCAATATTGCAATTCCTAGTAATACAATAAAATTTACGGAAAACGGATATTCTCATAATCTGGATCACAAATAACAAATGTTACGTTGACAGAGCACGTTTGTACGCACTTAAAACAATTTTAAGTAATAACTCAAAAATACAGTTGTTCTTGATTACTCGTAGGTGTGAGGTAGATTTTTAAAGATTCCCTACATATATCTTACGACATATGGCTAATGGAAAACTTTAATTCGGTTACCAAATAGTCTTGCATAAATTATTTTAGATTCAGTGGCGGATTTATAATAAGCCAAATTTGAAACTACCTGATGGTCTTATCCATATGGGTACAAGAATGCTTAAAAACTCTCAGAAACATACTATAAAAATGTATTCAGGCAGAGAACGTTCAAAAGTTCAGTGTGGTATACTTTGAGATTAAATTTTATGCATACTGAGTTATTATCCTTAGCATTTTAATTGAGTATATACACAATGTAAGCCTCTGTATTTTCTTAAATCGAATGGCTACTCGTTTTAATTGGCCGAAATTCTACTTATATTGCAATGCACTGTGCATTTTTTTCACACCAAAGCTACTGAATTTCTTTCACTACTTATTCATAAATGAGTAACATCAGAAAAAGAATGTTTTAATCAGATGATTCGTAATGAGGTTCTCGATTAAAAAAACTGGCATAAGTAACTTTTTAATAATTTCAATTCTACTCTGATACATGCATGGATTAACAACTATCGATGAGATACCACTGTATATCAAACGGAATGTAATTAACTTTACTCTTTTAAGAAACCGATGGACTAGATCTAGAAAAATTCCATTTCGTGATAAATCATATTCCTTTAATTTTTAGATTTGTAACCCATTCTTTCAATACAAGTTCTCGTAACTAAGCCTTTATAAGAACAATACTCAAGAGCTTGATCTGTGATCGATTCTTCTTACTCAAACACAAATCAGAGTGATCATCAACTCCGGTCGTGCGTTTTTACGTCACTCCATTGTGTTTTCACGAGGCTGAATAAACTTTTCGAAGAAAAAAAGGATGTCTGAGAAATATATAGCCATTTTATAGGCGATTTATTTTTAAGCCCTTCACTTGTTGGCAGAGTTTTTTCGCCTCTTGCTAGCTATTGTTCGATTCTTTTCCGAAGAATAGATGTCAAGCCATTGCGGAGTATCAGGGAGGCTTAATTCTTCGAAACTAGTTAGACTGACTGGTTGGGGAAAGAGAAAGTTTAAAGGAAAGACAAAAAACAGAAACGAAGATGAAGGATGGAGAGATAGAGACATAGGTAGATGGATAAATAAGACTTTATTGAGACAAGGTTGCAACTAACACGTATTTTTTCCTTGAGAAACACTAAAAGTGGAGTGACGGCAGTAGTGCTTACGACAGGGGTGATCGACCTTTCCCAGCTCATGCGTAAAATCATTTCATTTTTATTTGAGATGCGCAGTACAAACTACGATCGTTCCTCATCCGTTATAATTATAAACTATAGCAATAAACTGAAACTTATCCTTAATAGGCTAGATCTAATACTAATACTGGGTATATGATCTAATACTTAACAAGTTATGTAGGTGCTGTTTCAAGGCTATTTCAAATTCATACGTAACTTAATATTATTTCACAGTGCAGTTTGTATGTTATGCGGTTGGTTGGCAACGTCGTTACTAATGGTATATTGGATTCTCTAACCAGAATTCTTAACGATTTCACAAGTGTACATGCATTTCATCTAGCATACAAGTTTAGGATTCGACCACTCAAAAATTATCAAACAATAACCACGAAGTACCTCGTACTGATTAATATTCGGAATTTCGCAATGAAAGTTATATGACATCGTCTCCGCAGTTTGAATACCTTCGTTATGACAGAAATCAATACAAAATAACATGGTTCACGCTTCTTTGAGACATATAGAAACCATTAAAAGGAGCCAAAAAAGATTTATAACGGGCGTTAGTCTGCAGTGTTGCCAGAACGTATGATTGTGCATCACCGACTGCATAAGATTCAGGGGTTTCACGTTGTACCATTTCAATTTTTTTACAACGGACTATATGATAAATTAGTTGTTTGCTGGACACCTAAACAAGGACAAAAGGTGAAAAAATGGAGAAAACAAAGATGAGGAGAGAAAGGAAGTGACGCGGTCAGCAGAAAGGGACAAGAGGTACGACAACTGAGGGAAAGAGGAAGAGGAAGTTGAAGCAAGGGATGAAGAGTAAGGGGCGATAGGAGAGGAAGCTGAAAATAATGGGAAAGGTTGAGAGGGAAGTTTGCGAGATAAGAAGAAAGAGTAGAAGGGAATAGGAGAGGCGTAGTGGGACTTTGCTACGGAATTTTGGCGCCGGGATATTTCCCCACTGAGGAGCATCATGGGATACTCTCCCGCCATCATGCCGCTCCTGATTTATGCCCGCTCCGGAAGCCGCCTGCTGCCCCACGGCTCTGAGTGTTTGAGGAGGCCGGCGGCCATTCAGATTGGCCATTCTTCTTCCAAAATGCCTACCCTTACATTCATTTGTTTCGCTCGATCCGAACAACAGCGAGCCCAGCAACGAAATGAGAAAATAAGATTAGGAATGTTGTGATCTGTTCGGTGTATATCCCCCGACGGGGTCAGGGAGTGTCGTCTATAACAGAGATCGATTTCCAAAGCCTAGCAGTAGCGTCCTGATGTCGAGGGGTATTCTAAACGCATAATGCTTTGGAATGTGACGTCAGTATATAAACTCTCGTGACGTAAGAAGGGGTGATGTTTCTCGTATGCATCACCAGGTGATCTGTAATTTATACTCATGAGATTGTCAACACTCCCATACTCACTGGGATGCTAGCTGATTATACCATTGGATTTTAAAGTCTACCTCCTCCTTGGATATGATAACGTTTTACTAACCAAAGCTACTTGGTTTCTGAATTTAGTAGAAGCAAACTAAGATCATAAATATTTAAGAATTGGTACTTGATTTGAACATCCTATAATAATATAATTTCTGTGTTACTATAAAATATTTAGATTACTTCTATAGAAATTTGAATTCTTCATCTGTATATTGCCCCTTTTTCTTCTTCAATTGCTCAAAAAACATTGCTTGAATGGTAGGCTATCTGGATGATCTTTTAATTTCTTATCTAAACGTCTAAAATATTTACTTACAATTGCAGTAAAATTAATTTGCTTTGATATACTTAAATTTCGCTGTCATCTACCTTTATATAACTAAACTCTAGGCTAAGTAATCATTTCAATTCGACTTAAACGAAGTAAGAGAGATGAGAAACAAACATTTCAATCTGAGGTCACGACAATTTGGGATTTCCTAGATGTAGTTTGGCAATGTAATTATACGGAAAAGTACTTTTGTGCGATGAAAAGTATGATAAGATCTCATGCGAGTTTCTGGGATTTAGGAAAAAATTGGGAAAAATTTATTTTTCCCCTCTTTTGATATTTCACACACAAACCCAACCTGACTTTGGAGTCAATGCCGGAAAAAGAGTTTGAGCCAAACGAGAAACGGCTTCCTCAACTGTATCTGGTTCTGATTTCCGTAAACTCCGCATTTCGTATGTCATACTTGTGGAAAAACATAAATGTTAGCGGTCGTAATCGGAGGCCCAAGAATTCCCCGCACGCGGCCTCGATTGCGGGTGGAAAGATTGGGATGATAACGAAAAGAATTGATGGAATGGGAAGGTGCGTGCATGAAATGACATCGCGTGTCGTGATTCACTAAAACGAAGGAAAAGGCAGCATTGGAGTGAAAGAGAGAGAGGATTGAAAATAATGGGAATCCAAGTCCGGTTATGAAGGCCGTATTAAAATCTTATTCTTCAACTGAAAATGGAATCCGGTATCCGTGGTGAACTACGCCAGCCTTGATAATTTATACTAATGAGCAACGCGGGAAATAGTGATATCCTGTGGAGATAAGTGCTTAATAAAATGGCCATATCCGTTTGTACTGGTTTCTTTTTTATGCCTGTACATCTATTCGTGGGGCTTGAAAAACAATTGGCAATATCGGATGAAATGGTGAATTTTAAAATTATTTCGGCATCGGTCAAGACCTGTCAAGCATAAATTGTCGTGGTGAATTAAAATAAATCAAACTCAATAGTTTTATTTGGTAATTTTAAAAGGTATTTATATATATGTACTGAATCGTAAAAGACCATTGAAATCAAAACAAAGACTTTAACCATCGCCTCCTATGTCGTTGAAGTGGTTTTAATTATATTTCACAATACAATGATATACCCGAGGATGTCTTAATATTTATATCTACATTACTGGCGGTTGGTTATCTAATAGAAGTAAATTATTGAAATTATTTTCATAATGAATTAGATAAGATGCAATATGGTAAGGATTTTGTCACAGTACAAATGAACAATTAACTGAATTTAGGGCAATGGAATATTTGAGTTTTAGAAATCAGAATCCAAATACCACTGACTCAAAGATGAGATGAAACACCAAAAAAATTTTAATATGACATTTTGATAAGATAGATCTTTGGATTATCATATCTTAGTCATATCTGACTTCTTATAGTATTCCGTTTGAATTCAAACATCTTAAAACTAATTAATATTTCGATGGAATCTGTATAACAAAAATAATGTGCGAAGAGTGTAAAAATACTTAGGGAAAACGTATTATGAAAAGAAAGCATATTTTATGTATTTCATTATAAGTTAACACGTTCATCTTTTAATTTGAGATAAAAAAATTAGTACCATAAAAAAATTAACACCGGCGGATATTTTTATCGATGCATATTCCTAAAACAAGGGCCACCAAACTACAGCCCGCGAGACACATGTGGCCCGCGAGGCCCTCTCATCCGGCCCGTGAAGATCTTTTCATCTACGGAAAAGAATCACGGAAATTTACTTCTATCCTGCCAAGATCAGCCGCCACTGATAATAACGTAAGTGGACGTTACGTTTTTACCGAATTAAAATTGAATAATAATTATATTGAATACTTATTATATTAAATGATCATTATATTAAATATTTATTATATTAAATAATTATTACATTAAATAATCATTATATTAAATAAATAATTAAAAACAACACCTATGTTTTGGTTCATTTTTATTTGAACCTCGAGTGTGTAGCCGGACATCAAACTGCTATTTAAATAGTTATGCAGCCCTCGGACTGAAAAGTTTGGAGACCCCTGTCCTAGAAGGTTGGGCATCTGAAAGTATAGCTGTGTTATTGGACTGACATATCACAAATCAACAGCGAGAAGGGAAAATCTTTCTTCTTTTTAAACAAGCTCGAAGTTATGTTGAATTTCTGGGAAAATTTCATCTCTATCACGGTGCGTGTGAATGAAAGAATCTTGATATTTATTTCCATGTCATCAGTTTGAACGGCACCCTTTCATTCCAAGAAATCAATTCGACATCATTGACGTTGATTTCAGCAAAATTATGCGCTCATGTTTTCCGTGTTTTTTGATGTTTTCCTCGTAAACGCAGCAATTTCAGGTATTACCTTCTCCACTGATACGGTGAAAACACTTTTGAAGAATGCATAATGAACATTATGATAAAGAAAGGGTAAAGAAAGGTTAAAGATTCAATAGTTACTCCAATCTTCCCCAAACCTCCAAACTATTACTTATGTAAGAGGAGATGTACACGTAAAAGGCGTGAGATTCTCTTAAGTTATGAATGAAATCGTTTGTTTCGAGACTTGTTTTACCGTTTGATGATTTTTTTGTAATATATGTTGATGTAACAAGTGAACCAGTACTTAAACTTCTACTGCATCTAAATTCTTGCGTTAGATTTGTTTTAAACCTTCGTAAATATGATCATGTTTTTAAATTTCGTTGCCGACCGTCGTGGCTTTCTCCAATTAGATGAAGGTTAATGCTCGGATTTTTTCTTTTCTCGGTGATAAATATTCAGAGCTGAGCTACGTATCTGCCCTTTCTACTCGCAAAAGACAGCTTTCTACCAATAGTAGATTAACACGAAGTGGACCCGAGCGAATTATATATCCTACTCCTCGATCAAAAATTTTACTAAATTCATTTCAGTTAAAAGGCTCTAAATTCTGGAACTCTTTTCCCGACTCAATAAAATATTCCATCTCGATGAGAGTTTTTAAGGTGAAATTATTTAACTATCTCTTAGCTGCTGATGTTTAAATGAGTATTTTGTGTTGAATGAATTACATCTCGTTTTTTCCCTCACTTGTTGTATGACTTTAAGTTCTTAATTCTCTGTTTATCTATGTTGTGTTTTTCTTTATTTTGTGTTTCCATATATTTTTGTATTTCCTATTGCATTGTTTTGATTTAACATATTATTACGTATTTCTGTCAATTATTTTTTTAATATTTGTTTGTATTTTTCTATATCCTTCCTTTTTTGTACTCTGAGTATTTCTAGTATTTTGTGTTGCCCTATGGGAATCCATCCAGAGTATAATAAATTATTATTATTTTTATTATTAAATCGCTTCGTCTTTCGCCCTTCATTTCCTGGAATCGGGGCACAATAGCAACTTTGTCCCCAAAATTTTCCACCAAGAAGGATTCCTTACCAACGACCATACCTTCCCCCATACCTATCCCATAAAGGTATTTCCATAACCTCTCTTTCACTTCCAACCCTTCATAGCTATTTAAACTGGGGAAAATATCTTTCCGTACCAGAAGATCCGGTAGCAAAATCGGTCGTTAATAAAATATCGTGTGGAAAATTAGAAAGTTTTTTCTTCATTGCTCTTAAGTTACTTAGACGTTTACTTAGGTCGTACCAGAAATAAATTTTATCTCACATAACGAAAGAGACCTATATTTACCATATAAGATAGTCGATTCTAAGCAGCGGGCCACATGTGGCCATTAACCATTTCTCTCCAACCAGCGCTTTTCTACATTAAACTTTTGTAGCTAATGAAGAAATGCATTATATATAGTTTCAGTATATTATTTAATATTTAACTCGATTGTTACTTAAAATCATAGAATAATTTTAGACCAGACTTATATTTATAGTCAGACTTATATTTCCAAAACACTCCGTGAATATAATAATTCCTAGATTCCTTCTACCACCTAAAACGTTCCTCTGGCAGCTACCTTCCTGAATTTGAATCTGTGTGTGGGACTGAAGTTTCGACGTTCTCCTTAAATGTATTTCAATCTAAATCTACAGATAAAAAGATAGTATATTAAATTCCAACGTCGATGGCTTCAATTGAAGGAGCTCCATACTTGAAAACACAGTGAGAGATATGAAGTGAAATAATTACATTGAAGTTATTCATTGCAACCGATTTTAAACTGACTAGTTCATCAACAGGCCGGATAATGAACCAGTAGAGAGATGAGATATTTACAGTAGAGAGAGAGAGTAACATCGCAATGGATAACTTCTGTGGAACATATGCACTGTTTTATCACCATACTTCCTAGAATATATATAAGCTATTCACGATTTTTCACAGCTATTTTGTATACTAGGAATGCATTTAAAATGTTCCTTAGTGAGTAAATTGACTTTTAGCCTCTCCAAAAAATTCAGAAGCAAGCTAATAAGAAATACGTGAAATTTCGATTTTCTTCTTCCCTGTTTTGCTTGATGTTGAAGGTGAAATTTCTTAGAACCCATAGCTGAATGTATAAACAACATTTCTTCGAAGCTTGATAATATTTTCACCATAGACACGTGCAAAATTGCTCGGGTAACATTCCTGCCAAATATTGTGTTTTCATACACCCTATTTTCTCATCACCTTTCTATGAATATTCTCGTTATTCATTTCCTCAAAGGTAAATTTAGTACGTACAAAATTGAATGCATCTCTTAGCAAGTATATTAATCTGCTTACTCAATTTTTCTTCAAAATTCTACGTAGAGGCCAATAAAAATAATAAAATAATATTTTTCAATACCCTAATATTTTCATACATCGTAATAAAATTTTAGTAACAATACTGAGTAAGCAGATTCGAATGGAGAAACGTGTAAGGAAGATGAATGAGAAGCAAAAACATAGAACCAACACCCATATATCAATACATGCCAAATATAACAGAATTACTAATTTTTCCATATTTAACACAAAATACATCAAATATTCAACAATTATTGATTAACACATGTGTATAGGCTGCAAATCGTGGAAGATGGAATGGATGCCCGTGTTAAAGAGAGAGGAAACATTCCCTTTACAATCCATGCTATCATTGATCGAGTGCTGCTTCCAAGAAGGAATATTTCTCACAAAGGATATTAAAGCCATTCCTTGCATTCTCATTCCATGTATTTGCAGGAAAATTTGAATCATAAGTATCCCTTGAACACATCTATCTTTGCCATTAAAAAATATAATGTAATGCAACTTACTGTAACCTTACTTTAAATTTGCCTTGCTTGTAAAATTAAATTTTTATCACACAAAAACGTTTTTTTTATGTTTAAAGGTAAAAGATTGGTTGGTTTGTACTCAGCGTTTGCATAAACCTATTTAATTTGACCAAAGCATAAATCTCATGTCATTGATTATCCTTCTAGGTGAACAAATAGAAGAATATTTATTAAAGTATAAACAGGGATTCAATTTTATAAGCGTGGAGAGTGGTTGAAATGACTAATACTCTCGTTATATCATTCTCAAATCCGAGACTAACTGATGAATATTGATTTTTCGAATATAAGCGTGAATAAGAGGGATTGTAGCGGAGGGAGGTGACCAAATTTATGACTTCCACTTTCATATCAACAAACATCCGATTCGCCTCCTGCAGACAATTTAGAGAGAATTCTAGGACTCCAAGAAAAATTAAGCTGGCAAACCTGTATTGCTTTAGTAAAAATTTTCCGTCTGAGATAACTAAGCTGACTGAGGTACTACTGAGTGGTTTTCTACAAACATTCTGCAACAGACGAGTAAACTCCCAGTAAGCTCTTGTTCATTACTTGCTTTCAGAATACTACTACTTAGTTCTTACTTTTAAACTAATTTCGAAAAATTGGAGGAAAATAATTATCAATTATATAACCATAATTTTAATATTGTGATCAAGTCTTCAGTCATATCTCCAAAATTTTATCAATGTTATGAACAAAAATGAACTGATGTGCGGTTGTATATGTGCTGTGCTCAGTGTGACAAGAAGGAATGAGAGTTAAAAAGTTGATATTTTCATCTCCTGGATAGACACGTTAACTTAGCTATTACATTGAGAAAATCACAAATATCCATATTGGCACAAAAAGCATGAAGACTTAAGCGGAGAGCATTCAAACTCCTCAGCAAATGTAAGACTATTAAAAATTGATAGGAGGATTTTGGAAAATGTATGGATAAATGTACAAGCAAATAACTAAGAAGGAATAGTCTGGAGTGACTACGTTATTGTATGAAAGCTCACTATTTTATATGCGTCTTTTCAGGTCTTCTCGGTAACGAACATTCAATAATAAAATCATCCTTTATGTTTCAATCGGCATGAATCAATCCAATCGAGACCCGAGAAGGTGAAAAGGTTCTGAAGCAGTGAGTTAACCAAATGCAATTCTATCTTTAACATTTCCGAAAAATTCAATCACCTTGCACACCAAGTACGAGCATCATGAGAATATAACCGTGCCGCTGGCAATTCTATTCTCTCGGAAAAGAGCTCGGAAAGGGAAAGTTGTGGCGTGTAATGGTGCTATCAAGTTCGGAGATTTGGCTGCGAATCATTCTTTAGTTGGGAACATCGCGGGATCAAACGGCGCCAGGGAAAATTGCCGGAGAGAGATATTCGTGAATCGCATACGGCGTGCTATGAATGATGATGGTCTGCTAATGTTAGGGGCGCGGAGACTGGCACGGAGGACAGGTGAGGAATCGTTCCTTACGGATTCCCATCCCTCTGGGAAGCGGTTGAAATTTCGAGTGTCGGAAAAAGGACAAATCACACATATACGGCGGTATTTTTATGGAAAGATATGGATACCTTCCAATGCACGGTGCCATCTCATTCCCAATGGTCCTTTTACTCGATAACCGTCTGCAGTCTCGCTCCTTGGCCCACTATAATGGAACTGTCCTCTCGGAGTAGCTACTCCAAAATCCATGACGTAAAGCAATCGCCCATTCACAAAAACTTAAACAATACATAGAGCGCTTTTCACACAATTCGAAATGAAACTTTCCATCATGATAGCACTAACGTTTAAAATTAATGAAAATGAATTTTTTTAATTTACAATATCATGAGAAGGTGAACTATTTTATTTGCAATATTTCCATTTCCAAATAAATAATTACCCTGTTCTTTCTATAAAAGGAGGTGAAATTGTTACATATGTTAATATATAATTGAGCTGTCCTGAATTTATTACATGATAACCTATTGGTGCCTATGAATGAAAATTCAAATTTAGATGATATTCATAGAAATATTATTTTATTACATCCTTTACTAAGGAGATCAGAGCCCGTGGGCTTCTCTTCCTCGAAACCTTACTTATACATTTCTTCAAATTTTTCAAATAATATGATAGAGATGGTAAAATATTAGGTTAATCACTCTTTGTGCTTACTCTACTTTTTTAAAGTTGGACGTCTCAGTAAATTTTCGCCAAGCTGCCATGTTACCTGAGGTTGTGCTTGGTTTTACATCATGATTAAATTTGATAGAAAATGAATACACAAATGCTTCATGATTGTAGTTATGTAAATGATTCTTCAATATTGAAACATTTATACTAAAAATTGTGCGTTTAAAAGAAAAAAAATTGAAAAGTTTAAACATTTTGGAATTAATTAATGTGCTGGCTCTGATATTAATATACTCAAAGGTAGTTGAATTTGGCATGACTTTTAGCTATCATTATCATAGTTAAGCATGCATTCATTGATTTATCAAAGAATGTCTTCAAAAACGCCTCATCTTCACATAATGCTTTGCCCTGTGATTATACAATGTTAACAATGGTGAAGTGTTAAATCAGTTATAGTTTTTTTCCCTTCAGTACATTTTTTCTATTGTCCACAATTCTGTGGTATAAACCGGAATAATTCATTACAATGAATTTTGGGGTATCTTGGCTCATCAGAAAATCAATAATTAGTCTGTATCACCAATTAATAGCAATTTAAACATCGTGAAGTAACCTAGCGAGCTAACTTCCAATTAATTAATGCGTAGCCAGTAAGCGCAATTAAACTCTCTCAATTCTCTCTCTCAATCTTCTCCATAGCACTTCCAGTAAATAGTCTCCCAGTTTGTAAACTTAAAGCTTCACACTTAACGTGGCATTAACTGTGCACACGGAATCCTTCGAAATTCAATTCACTACCCCAGCCATAAATAGAAGTCGTTTACAATGTAAGGGTAGTTATCGAGTGGCCTATAATCCAGCCGATACCCTTTTATTTATAGTATTCGCAAAGTAGGGACGGCCAGAAGGAAAAGCGCTCGCAAATGTTCCACCTATGAATTTACGAGGCCACAAATTCCCACCTTCGAAGGCACCCTTGGAGCTGAAAGGAAGCGATGCAAAAACAAGAAAGAGCGGTAGCGTGCGAAGAGGAAATATATGGTCTTCATATGCGTGAGAAAATTAATTTCCACCCGCAGTAAGGGAAGCGGATTGTGGAGTAGGAAGGGAAACGATGAAAGCACTTTTTTAAAGGAGAGGAAGCTGTGGTTTCCATGACAGAGGAGAGGAGGAAGGAAGAAGAAAGAGGCAATTAACGTCACGTGTGATTAAAATATAAACCGCGGTTTGGGTGTGGGCGTGCCTTGAGTGTAGTAGTCCCCCAAGGCATTGTGCTCTCACCCGTTTCTTTAATATTCGGCAATTTCTTATCGAACTAACGCACCTTCTTCTTCCGATGCCGGAGTTCACTTCCGCTACTTCCTTTTTTTCGGAATTCTTTTGTTTCTGTTTGAATCCGGCACCTTTTTAATATTAAGATATGTGTCGCTAGGGACTTGAATGATCAAATAACTTGTTTACCTTTTATTTGTAATGCCTTTAGAAAATGCTTAAGTAGACAATGCCTATCGATGGGAATGCAAAAAGTAAACTCTAAAAGAATAAATAACCTTTTTGTACCTATAAGGTTATGCTTGATTTATTGTACTTGTCATTTCTCTCACAATTCTTATTATCGATAACATAAATTTGTTAAGAACTAGTATCAACTTTAGCATCCCCAATCCCTAGTCTCTTGAATACTGACAAAAGGTTTGAATTAACTCCTATTATTCAGATAAGATTAGCTTAGGGGTTTACTATTCGTCATACGTAAAGCCTGGTAAGGTCTAAATGGAGTTATCTAAAATATCGATTGATTGTAAGATAAGAATATTCCCGTACTACTTAGGGTTTTGTGTACTTCTTGGTTTACGTAATTCAAAATACGTACGCAGTGAAATACGAAAACTTGATTTAATTTGAAGACACAAAAAATTATCCAGAGTTCCACATTCCAATTTCCAGTTTTCTATCCATACAGATTCACAAAATGGGAATTTTAGAGCTTTTCCCATCGCAGTCACGGAAAATTTTCAATGGAATGAAATTCGATTCAATTTGAACTTGAAACTTCAATTCGTAAATCACGCGATTTAATGATTCAACTTTGTTAGCTACAATTTTTATTTTAGATGCGCTCGAAAACTCATCATTTGTCTCAAACCATCGATTATTTTGATACGGAACGAGAAAACATGGCAGCACCGCGTAAAACTGTAAATCTTCGTATTTAATCCTATTATGGCTTTCTTTAATCGAACTGTTTTGATTCAAACTTCGGAAAAAAAAACTTTAAATTTTGCTGGAAGGGACCTACATTAAGCTTTCAGAAATCATAGTTTTTATTGGATAGAAGAAACACCAGTAATGTATTAATTACGTATAAATGAATAGTATTACTTACTCGTGGCAGCAGATAGTTTAATGGTGGTATCTTCCATGCCAACCATACTGTCTTGGTTGACTGTAGCTTTCCTCAAAAGCTGACTTTACCATTGAAGACGATGTAAAGGAGACCCATCTTAGTTCGCAATTTAAGGTACATTAGTACCTTGAGATACGAGTTTAATTCGATCCAGAACCGAGCTCGTAAATCAATCGGCTCGTATCCCAAACGAATTTCTCCGATTTAAAATAACTGAATTCGATTTAATCCGTTCCGGATCTATGAAAAATCCCCAAACCATTGTAAATTATGAATAAAAATATGTTTTTAAATATCAAATAGGTAAACATGTATAATTAACAAATACATAATAAAATATGAAATAAAGAAATAAAAGAGTTATTTAGCATAATAGTCTTACTTTGGAGACAGACGAGTGCGGCTAACGAAGGTGAACGGCGAGGAGGAGGGAGGGGGGAAGGGATGCAGGCCCTCTAGATACGTACGTAAACGCCGCTTTTTTAGAACTTAAAACTATTTTCGTAACTTTAAAACTAAAACTACACTTTCCTTATTTCAAATGAAAGAAAAAAACTTAAAACAAGGCACTTAACTTTAAACTTAAACTAAGCTTAACATTTACGTAAATTTAATTATCACTTGTTTTTGCCTTCTTGGCTGCACTTGGCTTGGAAACACGGCTCGTATCTCGAATTTGGGCTAGTATCTTGAACGAAGATATGGCCCGAGCTCCGGCTCGTATCTCAAAAAACTCGTATGTTAGGCTGCTCGTATCTCGAGGTACCACTGTACTTAACCATCTAGGCTACCCGAAAAATGTTCTGGCCGGGTAGCCTAGATCGTCAAGGCAGCCTCCCGGATAAAGGAAGATCTCGGGCTCGATTCCCGGCCCTGTCAGACTTTCATCAAGCCCTTTTTCCTTGGGATTTTTCCTCGGAGCACGCCCTTATTTGCAAAGTACCTAAACCCTTTTCTTCTTACATACAATTATATTTAATCCATTACAACGAGTATATCCGTTAGCTAAAATATCCCTAGTCTTAGAGAACCTGCTCAAGGGACCAAATACTGTAACTTCGATGGGAGAAACTAAAGTTCGCAAAGTCAGTGACCTCCTAAGATTCCTCTTATGAATGGCTTCAAAGTCTTCCGTTCCGGCATCATTTCATATTATTCTCATTTATTAGGTTCCCATCAATTCATTTTCAGCTCCCTACTGAGACCATCGGGTAACCATTAAAAGGTGATTTCAGCTCGAAGATGCGGAGCAATATTTTTGATCGACATATCTCTAAGACTTCCGGGTTTTTCGATAAAGAAAAATGGTTCGCGAGAAGTTCTGATGAGTAAGCGGAATTTCAGATTATATCTGACACTTCTGCTCCAATTCTTAACATGAGATGCAGGAAATCCGTGACGAGAGTTTAAATCACCCACTTAAATTCCTTTTTAAGTGGAGTTTAAACATAAATCATGAGATTAACTGAATCACATTAAATATACAATGGACCCTGCCTATTTTAAAAGTATTTTGGTCGGCTTTGGGCTTTATTCACTCTTTTAATATAAAAATAAGCATTTCAAGATATAATTTTTTCATACCGAGAGTTGATTTTTCTCATAAAAATCATGCCAAGAGTTTGCTTAAGTTAATATACGCAATACCCAAATTTTAGTCGTCTTCATTCCAAATTAAAATCTTTGAAATCTGAAATAGCTAGGGGAATCAATTTTGTTATAATTTTTGATAAGTGCTGAAAATATAAATGTATCTCAATGCCATTGTTTGGTCTTTAATAGGTCATTAGTTCATTGGGCCGAATAGGGTTTCTGCATCCTAAAGCGAGGTTTTTCTCATAGCCCAGTTAATTTAAGTCAAGTCATTTTACCCAAAAATGAAGTATAGTCCTCTGAAGTGTTAAGAAGTTACATGCTAAAATTATCTTTTTTGATAAGTAACAAATGCAGTATAAAGTAACGAGTAACGTGGAATCAATTTCAGCTACATCAACGTTAGGCACCAAGAGTACTTGGCTTGCAGCCTTATGTACGCACAGCACTTTTCATTGATAGGAATCCTTTGAAGGAATTCTATGAATAAGCTTGTTTTTTTAGAAGTTTTATCATTTCTGGTTTGTTTTCTCTGCATATCAATACACCCCTTGAAAAGTTTTTTCGATTTGAAAAATGGCTTCCTTGATCGAAATCTTCCTGCAAAAAGTTTTTTCTTTCCTCATACCACGCGTTTCCTATTATCGGAAGAGACTGTCCATCTCCGATAAGTGGGGTAAAAAGAACCCAATGATGGATGCTTTATATATTGAAACCCTTTCCCAAAACTTTAAAGGTAATAAAAGTGAAGATCTATCGGAAGAAATAAGATAACGGTGGATGGTTATACGCCCGGATTAAACTTACAATTAGAATGTGGCAAGCATTTATTGTTTCCTTAATATATGGGTTACGACTCGAATTGATTGACTTTAATTTATATTGTTTTAACAGTAAAAAAGATTAAAATCATTATTCGCTTTCGGTTACTAAAGTACATACTTATTTCTATTTCATACGACAAATGATTACCCATTGATTTTTCAAACAAATAAATCCTGTCATGGTTGAAAACGAAATATACTTGCAGTTATGGGCTCTACACCGAACGCCACAGGGATAAGCTAGGTTTATTATATGAATGAACATTTTCCAGCCTTCTTTTTAGCGTTGGTTATCAAGTACACGACTCATATTTGAAATCTATGGAATGTAAAGGGAAAAAAATCTGCACAAAGTTTCCAAAATAATAAGAATAAATCAAATTACAGACATGTCTTTAATATTCCTCACAAAGGTAAGCTCCCACAACGACTCTTATCCAAACTTTTTAACGACATTGATACTTAGGCAATGCTTCGAGCCAAACCTGAATCGAGAAAAAATACTTTCCAGGAACTGGAGGTACATAATTAGAATATTGGATACAAACGAAAAGCAATACCGTTTCCGTTCCAATAATCATTTTGAGACATCATTTATTATAAGAGTACTTTTACTCGGTAGGCATATTCAACAGTGACTATCAACACTCTGAAACAACAATCAGATTTTAATTAATGTAATCATTTTTGCGTTTCTTTTCTATACGTAAGGTGAAAATTGATTATTTGTGAAATTCGGAAGGCTCACGATCAATTTTCAAACTGCTGCCAGTAGAATCTCTGCAAACTGCTGCGCAATTTGCAGATATTCTACTGGCTCAAGTATTGGCATAGAGAAGGCTCCTGAATTTACTTTTCACAAAGATAATGCCATTAATTTGATTCCTCTACGATACTATTACTCGTGTAAATTGCGTAAAGAATGTTTAAATATTCATCACCAATGTCACGATGTTTCCACCGTTTTCCTTATTTACAATTTAATATTAAATTGAAATATATTTCATTGTGCAAAATCAAGTATGTATAATAAACCATAAGCATGGTTATTTTAATCGGGTAGAAAAAACTGAATGAAACCGATTTGAAGGCTGCTGCCGGAAATAAAGCACCTATCCCAAAAGTGGACTTTTTATTGAAGAAAAAAATAAGCCGGAACGAAAACTATCGTAATATTATAGAGGAAAAAGGAAATAAAAAGATTTTTCGTGCACTACCGCATTAGAACTTATTTTTGCGACATATTTCGCTGGGGGATCAGCATCATTGCTCACTTTTTCCACAAGTTTATACGATAGCTTGTGAAGTTTATAATTTAATAAGTTTGTAACCTTGTCCGTAACTGACCCTTTCTTGCTAAAATGTTCCCAGAACGTACGAAATTCATCAAAATTTCGGAGGAAAAAGAATTCGTACTTATTTTATGGCAAGAAACAAATTTCCAACTGAATAGAATCCCGTAATTGAGTTCACAGCCCACCTCCGATAGATCGCGCGGTGATTCTCCGATAATAAATATCGTAATTAAAAAAAGAGCATCTATGGAAGAAGAAAAGCCTCGCGTGCATTTTTAACCCATATCCGTCCATTTTCGCCTCCGTGAATAAAAAGCCCGCGCTTTTTCTGTCTTACCGATGCAAATGGATCAACAGCTTGTTTTATAATTCAAAGCGCGGGTGATAAAATGTGTTTTTACACTCTCGCTAACTTTATGGACTCTGCCCGATCCGCGCATGCCGTAAAATAAGCGGTACGGGGAATCGATTCTGAAATAAAAACAGAGGGCGCCTCCGATGAAAGCGCTTTTCAAATGTTTCGTGACGCACGCTCCGCATGCTCACGCGCTAGAATCAGCGCCGTTAATTACGGACGTCGACGCAGCGCCGGAAAACCCCTGATTACCGGTTTCACCTTACTTGCTCGTGTACACAGCGAAATGAATGCTGATATCGTTTCTCCATTCCGATTCTTCTTCTGCTGAGGCCAAATTGGACTTCGTGCTTCAAAGAAAAATGGTTTTAAGTGCTCGAGATGATGGAGTGATTGGTACTGTATTTTTTTATTGCCTATCGAGGGGATTAATTTTCCCGATGAGAAAATGCGGGGAAGTGCTCCAGCGATAATACGTTTTTTCCTTGAAAGTTCGCGAATGAGCGCATTTAAACTGGAAAATAAGCAAGGATTCGCGTCGAGCACGGGCTGAAGCTTATCTTTTGTCCACAAAAATGGAAGGCAATGATGGAATTTGAGGTGATTTGAAGAAAAATGTTTATATTGATAAAGTGTATGATATTAATTTAAGAAGCTAGGCAAATGGAACTATGATAGATAAATTTTCAGATATAGAGTAAAATAATAATTTCCCAAGTCTTTTCATCAATGAAACGACATTAGCAAAATACATGTTTTAATTGTACGTGGAGAACCTTAGGCAGAACTGAATGACACAAAACGACCTATTTCCTTGAATTAAGCAAAAGTTATTGAAGCTATTTCAACTAT
Source organism: Sympetrum striolatum (assembly GCA_947579665.1). Classification (NCBI taxonomy): domain Eukaryota; kingdom Metazoa; phylum Arthropoda; class Insecta; order Odonata; family Libellulidae; genus Sympetrum; species Sympetrum striolatum. The sequence continues at coordinate 28,365,583 of OX388348.1, forward strand.
TTTTAACTATCTTTGTTTTTTAATGCATAGTAAAATTTTAAAATCTTGTAAAATTTGCTATAAGCAAAATCTATTTATGCAGTGTTACCCGACTTACATGAAATAATAATTATGTCTAAATATTGTTATTTTTCCACTCTAGCCTAATAATAAAAACCGATTCATACCTTAAGCAAAGTAGTACAAGAAAAGTGTAATAGCAAAACATTACTCAAAAATTTTTGAATGTATTCGGTGAAATTACCAGAACATTGATTATCAAATGATACTGAAAATTGATAATTTTAAGTAGGCCTAAGGAAAATGACGGTTTATTTAAAATAAATTTATTTATAAAATAGGAGCTCTGAAAGTGACCCTATACTGTATGGCAGAGGTTGAGAAAGCACCGAATTTCCTAAGTTGGCATCTGATTTTCGCACCTTACTCTATCAATTACGATTTAAATAGAAATACCGATATTCCATTTCATATTTAGGCTCGTTAAATTCATAAAATTATAGTAATGGCCGGTTTGCAGCCTACCAGGTAAACATATTTTCCCACCTTCATACATTTAATTTCGGTCCTTTGAAGGTCGTATGAAAATGCGAACATATGCATGGAAAACGCTGCAGCATGAATCGAATTCAACTCCAATGCTGTTAATGGTCCCTCGGGTCTGTTGGGGACTAACCCAAAGGCTTGACCTCTCTCTGCCAGGTAGATTACATGAGATTCGGGTCTACGCGGCGCGTGCCTTGGGACTCTCGCTGCAGTGATGCGTTATTTTGCGCTGCTAAGGCCTGTGAGAGTGAACTCTCCGTGCGCTTCCTTAAGGCGAGCATCCCAGTTTTCTCTCGTGCTTCTATTCGTGACATTCGCCTTATCTCGTGTGCATCAATGAATGCAACGGCTGTGACCCCTCGTGCATGCTCTCGACCCGCATGCAGATCACGAGCGAGGTAATTTGGGCAGGTTCACCAGTTGCTGGTTAAAAATACACTGGCAAAAGTACTACCGCGAATAGAGTAGAATAGAATTGGTCCCGTATGACCACGATGATACGATTACATTGCGATTCTATATAATGTAAATGGGATCATGTAGAATGGGATCCATTCGTAGAACTTTGAACGATTGTTTGTGTTAGTATATTACTAGCTGAAGTGCCCTTTGATTCTTAACGGGGAAAAATTAAAATTAATAAATACTTTTGCTACAGGCTTGATCGTAACACATGCCTCATAATTTTAGTTAGATAGCAAATGCCAGGCTATCATCATTTCCAAACCAATAAGCAAACAAAATAAAGTTATAATAAGGTCTGCAAAGTAACCTAAATATTAGAATGAACAATTCTTCGATGAACGATTCTTCGATAAACACTACATTTGTTTAAGGATTATAAAAATTATATTCGAAGATAGCAATAGGATAAGCAGCATAACGTTTAAGGAGACATTTTCAGAAAGGGGGAAAAATGGATATCCGAACCAATGATCAAACACATCCAAAATGTATTTTATATGACTCTGAAACAACAGAGATTGAACACCGATAAGAGAATGATAGTAAATGTATAAGAATTGGAAGCACTTAAAAAACCACAATAAATAACTTTTTTATTCTGCGTATAATAAAACGTAAACTTGCTTTACCTTTTCAATGGAGGGATACGATATTGGAGATTTGCTAAAGCTTTACAAATCGCCGTTTAACTCCTGTCCTTAACAGAAACTGGGAAACCTTTACGATATTCACCAAGTCCATTTCCGTCAATCGCTAAATATTTATCGAAGTAAATCGATAATACTAAATGCAGAAGATTATATTAAAAACATACAAAACTCACCAGGTTTTTTATACGCAGTCAGTTGTATTGATCGAGAGAAAGCAATTTCATCTAACAAACTACTATAAACCCATTTATCCCACGAAGTAGTCAGTAAACAATTACGTTGATATAAATAAAACTTGGTTGCTACAGGCGCTCCCATAAAATTTAAAACATTATTTAAATACGGGTATTCGGATGTTTGTACGCTCGATTCTTCACAGTATATCGTTCATAGCTGAAGTTACTAATATCTCCTTAAATTTCTCCCTCTTCCTATAATCTATCACTTATGTTTAACAAAAATTTGAAGTAGGCAGCTGGAGACTCAACAATCGCCTCAATTGTCGGGGAGGTGGGTTGTTTACGACCTAAAAATGTCGACAAAATATTCACGAACTTTAAGAAAATGTGCGCAAATTTGATTCAAAAACGATATTATATAACCAAATTAAGAATTTTTATTCTATTTACTATCTCTTGGTGCTTGATTCGTCCTTCTAGAACCATTAATTCTAATTTAATTTTTAAAAAGAAATGAACACTTCTACGAAAAAATGACCTATACGTGTATTTCTTATGGAAACGTTTTGACCCGTCTGAGTTCGAACCGTGAACCTTAGTGAAATAAAAAGTAGCCTATACTCTGCGTGGGGTCGACTTTCAATAATGTAGAAAATTTAAAAGTCTTAGGGCTCTCGGTTCTCTAGTTTATAGCGAACATACATACATACACACACACCCACACTCTGTTTTATATTATAGAAGACTAGCAGAAGTGCCCGTTGATTCTTAACGGGGAAATAAAAATTGATAATTACTCTTGGTACAGTCTTGATCGTAACACTTGCCTCATAATTTTTGGTAGATAGCTGATTCCAGGCTATATTTTTTTCCAAACCAATGATCAAAGTAAATAAAATTATAATTAAGTCTACAAAGTCACCTAAAGATTTAATCTCATATCCTTTGAATGAACACTTTCTTCAACGAAGAAACAAATTATTTAAAGATTAAAAAATTTATTCGATGATCACATTAGAATAAGCAGCACCACCTTTTAAGAGACTTAATTTGGTTTAAAATGGTTCTCGGAAAAGATGATTAAACACAAATAACAGAAATATATTCTATATATGCATCACTCAAAAGCAACGAAGAACATTCTCTGCAGAAAGTAAGTGAATTATGGAGCTGACTTGTACCCCAATACTAAACTGCAGAAGATCACCATCTCTACTAATGTATGAAAACTCAAGCAAAAATATTTGCTGCAACTGCCTCTAACGTCATCCTACTTTACCCTAATATTCTTTATGTGAGAAATATTAATGTGCTCTGGCATCGAACCCAGACACAGCATGGTCTTATCTATTTTTTTCTTAAACCAAGTTCTAATATACAAATTCTATCTACGCAAGAATTTCCTATCATTTCGATAAGTGCATGAAAGAAATAATGAAAAACTATCCTAATGTGTTTTATGTGGGAGATATATTTGCCGCCCGGCATCGAACCCGGGTCTTCTGGTCATACTTACTATGCAGCACAATAGGAGATCGCCATCTCTAACAATGTGTGAAAATTCTTGCAGAAATATTGGCTGCAACTGCCTCAAACGACGTCCTGCTTTTCACATATATTCCTTATGTGAAAAATTTTAATGTGCTCTGGCATCGAACCCTGGAAGACTATGGTCTTATTAAATTTTATTTCTTAAACCGAGTTTTAATATACATCTTTCAGCTAAGAGAGAACTTCCTATCGTTTCGATAAATGCATCAAAAAATAATGAAAAACTACCTCCATGTATTTTAAATGGGAGATGTTTGCATCGTCGTAGCATCGAACCCAGGACATTTTCTGTAAAAGTCATTTATAGTTTCGATAGATAATGTCTATATCTGTAAGCTCCTTCAATTTTGAATCTCTACCTACCCGGGAAGCATTTTTAGAAATTTACGAAATCAAAGCAATGCATTTAAATGTGAAAAATCGGGATTTTGGGGCCTTCTGGTATCAAACCCATGAGGTAAAAAGTTGCCTTATCCTGGGGGTTTCACGTTAGGGCCTATATGCTGTAAAAATTTCAAATAAATGACGCTTGGCTTTAGCCGGTGAATTAGTATCCTATCTGGGTATCTACATATATGAATGAATCCGGAGAAGGAATTATATATAAAAGATATCTTACAGCATTAATTGTATTTGGGCATTAATTTTTCATGTCTTTTTATGGAATTACGCATGAGCTCGAAATCACAATCGCCTTGATTGTTAGGGGGATGGGTTGTTTATTACCTCATAATTTCGATAAATTTTTCACGTACTTTATCTAACTGAACGCAATTTCAAATAAAGAACGATATTTCACGACCATAATACGAATTTTTATTCTATTCTTCTTATTTCGTGCTTGATTTGACTTTCTAGGACCATTATTTCAAATTTAATTTTGCAAAAGAAATGAACCCTGCTACGAAAAAACTGACCTCTACGTGCATTTCTTATGGTAACGTTCTGACCCGTCTGGGTTCGAACCGTGGGCCTTAGGGAAATAAAAAGTATCCTATACTCTGCGCGGGGTTGACTTTTAATAATGTAGAAAATTTCAAAGGTTTGCGACTCTCGGTTCTCGAGTTTTTAGCTAACATACATACATACATACACACACCCACACACACAACCACACACCCACACTCTATTTTATATTATAGATTATAGAGTTGGATAACGTCATGACCTGACCTTGTGATTAAATTCGGGTGTGAACTAAAATAAATAAAAAGTCAACAAACATCCAAAAGAGAAAATAATTTATTTTTGATTTGGCGACATTAGACTTAATATAGTAATTTTCTTTAATCAATATTTGACTGTTTGATCCTTTTTTATCGTTATGCGCCCTTGTGGAATAAAATACGCGATATTCACTCGATACATCGGTGAAGATGTACCCTCAAATGATTTGCACCACTCATGATGAAAACCTCAACAAGCAAGTTATGTTTTGTGAAAAATAGAGATGAGGGAATGATTGAGAAATTAATGGAAAAATGAAAAACTCACTTAGTAAAAATTCCACAAAAATATATTTCTCTACTGCGACACGTTTCAAATCACAGAGTTATCATCAGGCAAAGATCACAAAATATGACAAGAATATATACCAAACGGCATCACCAAATCAACTAATGGGAATAAGGAAGGGGGAGGTTACAGAGAGTTAGACAAACCAATTGTTGGAGGAGGAGGGAGTGGAGGCAGGAGAGAAACCGTTGACAGCAGGGGGGACTGTGTTGAAAACAGGTGCATATTAGTGAGAGTGTAGTTACATTGTAAGTGTTGTGTGATTTCAATCAATTTCATACCTGATGATAACTATGTGAGTTGAAACATGTCGCAGTAGAGAAATATATTTTTGTGAAATTTTTACTAAGTGAGTTTTACATTTTTCAATTGATATGGATTCCACCAAGTAACGGCTTCTACTATTGATTATATTGAGATCTTGTCTAATACGTTTACTAACCTATTTTGCAGTTATGTAATTCACGACCTTTATTTATTGTGGAGTGTATCTGGAAATGGGAGGCTTTGAGAAGAGTAGGTAGAAGTTTAACGAAATACATTCAAAAAGCAAGAAGGGATCGCAAGCAAAGTTGCACTAGAAAAGCAAGACCTGAACAAACTCAGTTGCTACCGTTACGTTTTATAGATACCATTAAGCAATAGGAAATGATCTGGAATAGACCTAAAACTATACCTTTAGGCCGAAAGAAATAACCTATTTTTGAGATGCTAAGCTCAGGGGAAATTAATGATAAAATTTGCTCTTATCCTTGAATTTACATTCTTTTCAGTCAATTCAAACTTCACGTTCCCAATAAGTTGACTTGAATACACCACAGTATATGTAGGCTATTCGAAATGGAAGTTTTACATTTTTATCACTTAAAAGTGATCCACTCAATGCATTTCCCATGGCTTTGCTTCGTTGGATACAAATTCACCCTAGATGCGTTTTAGTTAATCATAATTAAATTTATTATAATTGGACACCACCGCAGAAGCTTAGGCGAAAATCTGGAGACATTCGTTTCATAAAATGATCAAAGCGATTAAAGAGTTATACACTCTCGATAAAGTATTTTTATAAGCCATTTCCGTTACCCGACCTTTGAATAATTACTCGTATTTAAGTAATAATAAATATATATTCGGAGCGTAGGGGAATTCTGAAATCTTCTGAAGACAAAAGGAGAATTTAAGCGTAATGTATTCCAGGAATAATTCAATGAATGTCATTAAGAGAGTCGGAAATAACTTCGTGGAAAAAGGAAGAGGAATTTTTAAAGAAGATTATGTGACCGGCCGAGGAAAGACATTCAAAGAATTGGCGGATGAAGAAGATTATTTAAGGGCGAAAATGGGCGACTGAAAGAGCCACGGAGGAGGCGGAGATGGTTTTCAAGAAGGATTAGAAGCGGATGAATGATTTAAGAGGGGAAAAATTAGATAGCCAACGCTTGTTTGAGAAATGAGATTTTGGAATACGCAATTCATAAAGAGTAATTTTCCATAAGTCCTCAGTGACTTTCATTAATCTTACTAGCTTTGAAAGAATAGATGAACATAATATTTTGATGCGGATATGGATCTACATAAACTTCTTTTATTCTTTCACCTCACCCTTTCCCCGCAAAACGAGAATCTCCAATTGGTTGCCCGTGTAGATTAGAGATTTTATCCAATCAGATGGGGAAAACGCCATGAAAATATAGGCTATTGGCCAAGATGAAATATTTGCAATTACCGTGCCGTTGACTGAAATTAATTATGTTTAAATAGCAATCCATGTTTAATGATTTATATTATAAATATGACTTTGCCTCTATAAAATGCATTTCAATCTCCAAATAATATTTGTAAATTCTTTAGTATAATTATTTGACGTACTGCCTTGAGGAAGTTTTTCAATGGTTTCCAACCTGACCATGGTGAATGCCATGCAGGGTTTTTCATTTTTTTAAATGAGCTGCCCTTGCCTACACGCAGTTGCAATAAATAAATATATAAAGCTCCTTAGTTTAGCTACGTTGCTCATCAATTTCTTTGATACCATGCCCTCCTCAAAACGCCAGCTTTAAAGTGGCTTTAACTCATAATTTTGCGTGATGTTCTATTTTTTACATTTATTGACTTCTTAACGCTGAGGTTAATTTGTTCGATCATCCATGGATATCATATGATTGATGGGAATAGTTATGCATGACGATCAGAACTGATGAAGGCTTATCCGTTAATAGTTGCGGGAAAGGAGTGGCAGGTTTAACGGAAGGTACTATTTCTTGAGTGATAATTTAACTTAAAAATCGGTTTACATTGAACCGGAATGAGTATTTATTCTTAGATTTATACATTTCCCGTTCTCCTAAAATAGAGGAAAGTGTACTCCAAGAAAATGGGTAACTTGAAAACATTTTGTTACAAAGGCCAAAAAGAAATGTCGAGAAAATTTCCAAAAATTAGATGATTAGAAACCAAAATACAATTGGTTCAAAGATTCGTTTCGTGACTTTATTAATTATAACATTGGTTTCTAAACATCGAATTAAAGTAATTTGAGGCTTAGGATGCAGGTAAAACTTGAAGTCATGTTAAGAGATTGCTCATCTTAAAAATGAGAACGTGCCATTCTCTCCTTATTGGCAAGGCTCTCATTTAGCTGCGTTTTGTGCACCTAGCGGTAAATGTCCATTTATGAGACCCTGGGAGTGCAAAGAATAGACCCACGAGCTTTAAAATTCTATGAAAATAAGCATTTTCGTCCTATATTGTTAAATTGTTTTCCTATATTGTTACAATATAAGGTTTGAAGGGTATTTTATAATCGTGGTGGACATATTATTAGCCTTGTCTGTTCGTATATAATTAAAGAAGAACTTTCTGTTTTTAAATCCCTAAATCTAATGCACAATTTTATGAGCAATTTTATTGTTATTTAGCTCCCAAGTTGTTCTTCTCACTTCCAAAAAATGTATTCACCCCACCCAGTGAAAGAATTTTTCTTACTAAATTAAAGAATCGGCTCTTTTTGCAAAATGATATAGAATTATGAATAAAGTAATTATATGTATTGTTTTTATTTTTTCTGTTGTGTTATTTATACCTCCCTATACTTTGTTCATATTATAACCTCAAAGCGTTTTGCATAAAAAATTGGTTTTGTTATACATGTATGCAGAAAAACATGTCAATTTCTATTTAAAGTGATGGAAATCCCTATAAATTATTTTCTGGGATGCCTAAATTTCACTTTTTAGTTTTGTTAAATATATTTAAGAATGTATTATATAGGACAGTGAAATAAAAATGACAAACAACTGAAAGCTTATTAGTCTAATGCTTTCTAGTTTCTTAATTCAGTAGTTATATTTCCCATAACGATTCATCAGTTCGAAGAGACTAATTTTCTATATCCTTAATTTAAAAAAATAGCAAATAAGTATGCATATTTTCGCAAAAAAATATGAGAATATATAAATATAAGAATAATAAAATATAAGAAATATGAGCACATCTTCAGAATTTAGGGGGTGGCAGCAGCTGAAACCAATGAAGAATCTCTACGGTACAGTACTAGTATGACGATACTTGATTCCTGCACCCTGTCACACTCCAAGAGGTGGGTACATATATACGAGTACAAGGTATTTTATCCGCAATTTTGTGATATGTAGTAAACGTTTGCTACCCTGTTGAGTGACGGTACTATTAAAATTTATAAGCTGATTACCTCATAGGTGTCGACATAACTTTTCGTTCGTTATGAGTAACGATCACCTTATTGTTGGGAACGTTTGGGATAAAAGTTATGGAATTTTACCTGTACTTTCACCTTTGTGACCTGCCACCATCAGTCACTTTCACTTCCTCCAAGTCTCCCGTTACAAAGAAGCTATTTATGCTTTCCTTTAACCACTCCCATGTAAGTAAGCCAATGGAGATCGTGAACGCATAGAAATTGCAAAAGTTTAGGTCATTCATTCTTTATCAATGACTCACGCCGAATCCATCGATCTTTCGCCTACGCAAGCGTTTGTTTTGTCAGCAACTAACAGAAAATCTCGCTCACTTTACAAAAGAGTCTATGCTTGCGCAATTATTATATTATGTGAGGATTCCTCGTCTTAAATGGCTATATATAGCAGGTTTAAATAAATCTATTTGATGATACCTTGTGTTAATGAAAGGATATTAAAGGTAAAAGAAGGTAAGGAACAACCAAACTAATAATGATGGCATGCCTGAATGATTTTACTAGTGAATTATTACGTTTTACATTTTATAAGTACGATTCCGGAAGATCTGGACCATAAAAATTGATCTCTACAATCAATTTGCACGACTCATGCAAGGAATTAATGATGTTGTGTAAGGATAACGCTTTAAACAATAGATAGTGTGAAAGGGCGCATATTAAAAAAGTGAAATAAAAAAGTTCACTTTATTAAGATATATCAGATGCCAGAAATGTTTGAGTGATATTTTGCAGTATTGATATGTTTGGAATAATCTGGCGTAGTCAAAGTTAACCATCTATTTGTTTCTCTTAGCAATGTCGCCAGAGTTTTGTCTTTCGTGATTTTCCTCATCGATATTTAAAATACTGCCTCACTACAGTCATCCTCAGTAGGATGGAACGAGTAAAATTACCCACACTTTTTTATTTAATAATTACATATTATTTTTCTTATCATCATATTGATTTAATAGTTAAATAATTTTATTCTTATCATCTGATTGATACGTTTCAATGAAATGATTGACAACGCAAATTCTACAACGATCGATTTTATTTTAATGGACTTTCTTACATAGCACACTAAAAATTGCAATCGCTTCTTACGCACACTTTGCGCTAGCATTGTTGATATTGCAAATTACGTACTTCTTATTCATCAGTACTAGGACTTGAAATTGGACAACTGTGGAAGTTAGCAAAAGCACCCTGAGAGAGGAAAAATTTTCCAGAGCAAGCAAAAATCCGTCCTCAATTACATTCCCACGCTACATTAGACAAAAACTTTCAATTTCGAATGGGTGTGGGCGAGCAAAAAGCGGATTCGTTGGGCAGATGGCGCTGGATTATCTTGGCCCTCCCACGCCTTCCACGCGGTTGGAAGGGGATTCTTCGGAAACACGCTAAAAGGGCATTTAGGGTGCGGAGGGAGTCAATGGGGAGATTGTTTGTGGAAATACATGTGCTCCCTACGTCGTTGGCGTTGTTAGGGGAAGAATCGCGGGAGGATATGTGGGAACAGGGGCTGGGGGAGGGGAGCACGATGCGGAAGGGGTATTCCGTGTCACGGGAACGTTTGAAAACATGTCAGAAACCGTCTGCGTTTGAGGAGTGATGGATCAATGAATCCGATGCCCTTTTCGGAGAAAGCCGAAGAAAAACATCCCAACTTTCCATTGTTTTTGTTTGTGTTTTCTGTACACTTTCACATATTATTCGTTCCTCGCTTGGTTGCCATTGACGTTATCTTCCCAGGAAATCGTATTGAAAAGATTGACGCTTATTTTCGGATATTAAGAAATAAATAATGGAAGATACCGTGAAATCATAGCGACGATTTTTTGTCAAGTGTATTGTGAAAGTATTTCATATTTCTCAATCAAAGAACAATTACTCTTAAGAGCTTGAAGTGTTCCTAAGGTTGATTATAGTGAACAATAGGGGAAGGGGTTCACTATTTCTCAAGTTTCCCTAATCGTTAGCATTTTATGCGCTCACCCTGATCGTATCTCCATCATGGTAGGAGATAAATTCCTAAGTTTGCCATACGCGTTTAACAACAGTTCTAGCTTATAGATAAAGCCAACATAGTATAGTTTGTATAGCAAATGCGCCAACTTCGAAATGCCTCAGTAGTATCATACACTTGCTAACCTGATATACACTGGCATACTGTGGACATTGCCCTGGATTTTTCGATGAAAGGCAAAAGGATAACAGCCCATTGCATAAGTTTTCTTTTTTAAACCTCTAATATTCGATGGATACCACCCTTCCAACCAGTATTGGTGTTCGTTCCGTCACAACCAAGAACATCAACCTCATTAGCTTTGAGCTGAGCCACGATGTACTCAAAAATACAAAAATAATATTTACACAATGAACAAGATATAAAATGTAATAAATATGTTCGATGCAACAACGCTCCTCTACCGCTGCAAGCATCAAGATAAAAGAAAAGACGAGGATGGAAAGAGAAAGAAAAAATACAAAACAACTTGAATGTAATGTGATTATTTCCCTTTTCTGGCCCCTGAGATGTCATCTCAGCACCCTGGAGGGGCATATAAGTGCTCTATTGAGACTTTGATTTCAGGTATTTTCATTGCAGGTAAAATCTCTTACACCGAAAAATTCGGATTTCAAGCGTACTAACGTTAACGACAACTTTGGTTTTCTTTGTCCAACTTTTTGAAACTTTGAAATTCTCCCAGAATTATTATGATCCGTTCATGCGGGTGAGCCACTATTTTCGGGTAAAGAATTTCAATCCAAGAATTTGAAGGCACAGGTATATCAGTTTAGAACCCCTATAGTTCGGATTATTTATGGAAACATAATTACGAAGAGATCTATCTCGGTTCTCCAACCGAGTTCCCTCGTTGCATAGTGTCGACATTTCGGTATCCAGGACGATCATCATCATAATTTATCATTCTCCTGAAGATGGTTGCAGAGAAATAAGTCAAAACGTCTACACTAAGAAACAAGATGATCCGGTTAATAATCCGGGAGGGACTTCTGAATACCACTTCCCAGAAGGTAGTAATTCTATATAAAAGAGGAATAATATTTTTAACTGGATAAATATTTTTACTTTCTCCCTATACGTAGTATAGAGAAAGTATTGTATTCGCAAAAAAATTCGACCTCCAGATTTCAACGGAAATAGATTTTTTGGGGTCCATAGAATTCGTTTCGCTATTTTCCCGAACATGTCTGTCTGTGTGTCTGTCTATGGTACAAAAGTTTGTGGGCGCTCTATCTTAAAAAGCAATTGTCCGATCATTTCCAAAATTCATATTTAGTATTTTCCTAACAATGCCAAGATTTGATTAGTTTTTTATGAATACCGCTTAACCAGAAGTTGCGGTTTATCCGGAACAAACATTTGTTTCTAAAATATCTCTGTCAAAATGCAATTTAGGTATACACAATTATACAAAAGTTATAGATAACGTACTTTACTAGAACTATTTTTTAAATATATTTTCTTAACGCTGATTGTTTAGGAGTTATTCTTGAATAATGGTTAACCGGAAGTTGTTTTTTATCCAGAAATGGAAGTTTTTCATACATATCTCTGTCAAAATGCAATGTTGGCATAGGGTTCTGTTTTCAATGAATATGGAGAAAGTCATGTGTTGGCCAAATCATATTTTTTAATGTGGATTAAAAAAGTCGTATAATAAGAGGTCAAGTCAAGTGGAAGAACTTTTAATAATTGCTCAATCAACGAACATGCTGATTTGATTAATCAGAGTTATAACTATGTAGCGGAGTCTACCCGTGCAATATTTTTTCTCATCTCGACGTCAAAGCTAATTAATAAGCAGATGGAAGCGTGGAACACCTGGCCTTGATACGTGAAGCATCTGTGTTACGTGGGATACAGGTAGAGAAATCCTCATGCAGATCACAGAATAAAATCTTCTCATTAACAATTCAGAGAGATAGTACTTAATCAAGTATGCTTTTTCATGTCGAGCCTGGTATTTCATGGAGATAATGCCACCGCTATGATAAAACGTAAGCTTGATAAATGTTTTAATCCCCAATTTTCTACCACTCAATTCTCGACAGCATAACTTTTTTCATGATATTCAAATGACAATGAAACAGGAATATAATTTTAATTCCTAATCTCTCTACATCAAGCAGGACTACAAAAGTTTTAACCTCGTTTATTGGTGCGCTTAACTCATTATTGCTCATCCGATATCGGCTCCAAATTCCCATACGCCCATGTATAATGGTATTAAAATCGTAAGTTTTATTGAACTTATTCCAGCGTAATTTAAAACGAAATTTACCGAGATGACTTCGATGAAAATTGTAATCAGTTGTATTACTAATCACTACTGGAGAAATCATCTTGTTTGAAATAGTGATTGCAATTTGAACTGATTATGAAGCGGGCGCTCAGTTATTAAAAATCGTTAATCTTCGTGCATTTTGGTAAATTTATTGCAATCAATTTTGACGAAGAAAGATTAGAACACCGGGAATTTGCGTAAAGAGCGGGTTTTGAAATTAAACTACTACGCCGGTTAACGATATGATTTCATGAAAAGTTAAAATTAAAAGAACTACGTGAAATCTGGTGGATTTAGATTAATATGGAATAAGTAATTATAACAATAATGGAATACGTCTTAACTATTTAAGAGTAAGGATAAAGTAACCCCTTGTTTATGCCTGGAATTTAAAGAATGGATTTTCATGAATATAAAATCAGTTATTTTGGCCAGAGTAATAGAAATATATTTACCAGAAGCAATGAGCACCATAGAGCTTTCTTTAATAACGCCCCTCGTAGGTTTCATTTTTGAACCCCTTTTATTTGATAATCACCAGTCAGATTTTTCACCTGTAATCCTCGATTCCTGCCCAAATATAAACGAATAGATTAATTAGAAAAAACTCAAATACTACATCACCTCCACCATTCCTTCTCCCTTGTCCATGAATTTATTTTCACCGTGAATCCTTCCTCATTGCTTGGCAGTCTTTTCCGTTCATTACCCCATCCACCTCTGCTCCATGACCTATTATGAATTGCAAATTGACTTCCTTACTTTGTAACTCTCCTTCCACCACCCACCCCCCTTATGGTTAGTATTTAAGCTGTTGTATCAAAGTCTCGATGCCTGATGATGGTGGATCATAAATCCATGGTCTCGAAAAAAAAATCTGTGGAAAGTAAACACCTTATTTCTTATTTACACCATATGGCATGCAACTAGGAAAAATCCCATGGAAATATAGACTTGAAATTAGTCTAATGGGACCGGGAATCGAACCTGGGTCTCCTGATTACTGGTCAGGTGCTCTGTCCGATGAGCCCGCCAGACCGACAATCGCGAGACCCGGGTTCGATTCCCGGTCCTGTCGGACTTTTTTCAAGTCTATTCTTACTTGGGATCATATTTCTTCTTCGATGTTTTCAGGATATGCAATAAATTGATCCAATTGTAATAGAAATAGTGAAGATGGAAAAAAGTATCACTTGGCAGTAGGGAAGGCCTGACAAAAACCCAAAGTTAAAGAGAAGTGAAAAATAACGGCATGAATGGGACTTAAGCAAAGCAGATCTTATTAATCAGGTATTATTAACTTATTTAGCGGCATGGTTATGGTTAGAGTTGTTAAAACTGCGTAAAGTAGAAAAGTAACTGTAATTACTAGTAACTGCGTAACTAAAGTAGAAAATCGGGCCTCAGTCATGCTACTATTTTGCAATCCTGTTTAGCTTCGTAGTTATAATAATATGTAAGGTTTACCATTCCTCGTGCCAATTAAAACTCCATTTTATTTTTACTGCTTCTTTACTTTGCAGATATTTCTTGTAACATTGCTTTGAGTGTCAGTTGCTTTGATGAGGTCGTGGGGCGGTGGTTGGTGCCACTAAGTGATGCCTAACTGCCGTTCTCATGATGCTGCCCTTTGACTTAAGTGGAATTGACGCGGAATGGTAGTTTAGTGGTTAGAACTCCGACCCGGAGAGTGGGAGACTTGGGTTTGAGTCCAAATCATGTCTCTGGTCTCCACTTCTGCTCAACTTTGGAGACAGATCTCTTTATGGTAGATAATAGGCTACTTGGTTTTGGACCTGGAAGATTCTTAAGGTTAAAGATGGAGTTAAACATATCGACATGACTGGGTCACGAATCCAGGTCTCCCTTTTTATAGGTAGGTATTCTAACAGTATTAATAGCAAAATTAAATACCTAACTCTATTCTGGCTTCATAATCAGATTACCTGCCCGGAAAGTGGAAGCTCTGGGTCGGTGTCCCTGCCAAGTCAGAATCTTTCATTTGTTGTTTAATCCTGGGTTTAAGGTGCACTCGTTCTAAGCAAAATCTTAACATGTCCATCTCGCTCAGGGGACACTTGTTTGCTATTTCCGCCGCATGGACCAAGATGTCCTACAAGGCATAATTTTTACCACATTAAAATTCCGAAATGAGTCGATCAACTTCCTTCACGCCATTTCATACAAAACCGTGGCTATTATCTGATAGAGGTAATGCAGGAAGGGTGTAATTTGCTGGTAATCAACTGGGCTCCGCAACACCCGGATCCGAGCCGTCTTGAGGCACGAATGAAAAGTGATTAAGCGGTGAGAAGGTGAGGTGCGGAGTTTGTGGAAAAGTTAAATGCAAACAGCCCATTCCATAGATTTTCAAGTTAATTATTTGAATATTTCAAGGATAGCATACTATCAACCATACATTGCGTCCCTTCCTTCCTTTCTCTCAAGAAGATCGATCTCATCACCTTTAAGCTGGGTCATTGTGTACTAAAATATATAATAGCAATATTTAAAAAAACGAATTGATATTAAATATTATAAATAGGTGCAAAACAACAATGACTAGCTACCGCTACGAGCAACCGTGTGAAATAATTGCCAAGGATGGAAGGTGCTACAAAACAGATTAATTTTAATGAATTTTCCTCATTTTCTAGTCCCGTAGGTGGCATCTCAGCCACCTCCAGAGGCATATAAAAGGATGTTGAGGCTTAGTCATCCATTTTCTTTGCAAGTGACATCATTTTACGCAACAATATGGTCGTTTTAACCGAAAAACATTATGACATTTATGATGTTTTTGTCGAAAATTCGAGGCAAAATTCTCATACAGGATATTTTTTGATTTCGAAAAATTTAATATTAGTAATGTCTATGTGGGTGGGCCAGTTTTGCCGGACATTACATTTCGATCACAAAAAATGGCAAAACGCCTCATCCTAGTGGCCATCATCTGAGAGAGGTGATGCCCGGAACACCCGGATCCGAGCCATCTTAAGGCACCAATTAAAAGTGATTAAGCAGGGATTTTCCCTGATGATGCACGATACAAACCCAACGTCCCACACCCGCCCTTCGAAGAATGTCGAAATTTCGCGACTCAAACCCCCAAGTGAGCGGCCAAATCCCCGGCGATCGTCATTTCCAACGAGCAGAAGCTTCAAACGCAGTCGTTAGCACGCAACAATCGATCGCGAGCGCCTCTGCCGGAACAGAAGACAAGCAGCGACTCGAAAGCAGGGAACAAAGCCGGGAGGATGGAGGGAGATATTGCGAAAATATAAAAGATTGTCCGTGGGGAGATTGGGGCAATTATCATTTCGTGGTGAAATGGATCTGAAGGGTGGTGATGAGCCAGTTTCCGAAAGGTCAGCGAGCGACAAAGGGAAAAAACGTTAATGATGAAAAAATAGCCGCGGATGGAAAGGCCGGATATGGCCGAATCTCCGGATTTGGTTTCTCGAAAATTCAGCGGTTTTGGAGGATTTATCAATTCAATTAGCGTATTTTCATTATTAAAATTTCCTTTAGTATTTGCGGTACTTTTGTTTCATAGTCACAGGTTGATGACTTCCCTTTTATAATCACCATTATACCCTAAATGTTAAACTAGCCGAACTGAACTGACCATCATGATTTGAGACTACAGATTTTAAATCTATACATATAAAAATGAATGTGTGTCTGTCTGTCTGTACTCGATATATTCAAAAACCACACATTCAATCGTCGTGAAAATTTGGGAAATTATTAGGTATATCCCCGGGAGGTTTTTTGATTTTTTTTTAAATCGGAGTACTCAGTTCGACTGCAGAAGGAAAAAACTGTTACCATAAGAAATACATGTAAACTTCGATTTTATCACTTGCATGCTTCCTTTCTTTTGCAAAATTAAATTAGAAATAGCCAACGTATGGATTTCAATGTAGCACCAAAAGAAGGGAAATTGAATAAAGTTTCTTATTTTGGTCATGAAATATAGTTTACGATCAGAAATTACGAGACTTTGAATAATTAGATGATAATTTTGATGAATTTTGAGAGTATAAACAAACTATTTCTCAGTTACAATGAATGCGATTGTTGAATTTTCTCAATAGAACACATTGTGAATTTATTCCATTATTCAAATGATGTTTGTTTATAGCAACGTAAATATTTACGTATGTTATCGTGGAGTAAACGGTTTTTGATTTTTAATGAAAATGATATTTCGATAAATTCAAGAGATTGTATATACTGCACCACTTGGTGAGTTGATGACGTTACCGACTTAGATTACAAATTTCAGCTTTTTTCAACATTTAAATTTATTTTATATCTTTGACGAGACTGAATTTCATTTTTAGGTCATCTTCAGTTGAATATGTGTTCTCTTTGAGATTTGCGAGATGCGAAGTGTAGAGTAGCACATAATTTAGCATATCTTACTCCGAACTGAAAATGTACTGTGATAATATATTTTCTTATATACCGAATGAAAGTAATGTAGATAGTATGTATGATTTCATTATAATAGCCTTGCAACGTGAATAGCTGCCTGCCATTCAAATTGCGAATGGATATTCTACGGGAAAAATAGAAGTACGATACATTCCCATTTGTGCAGAATTTATATTTTTCAATTATTGTTTAAATATTACAAATTATATTAAAATTTAAAATATATTATATACATAAATTGTATTTCTTTTAAGATAATTTTATTGTTAATTTTCATTTTGATGTATTTTATAAATTAATTTGATCATTAATAAATTATGTTTGAGATATCAAAACTGCCTTTTTGTTCAAACACAGCAACGTGTGGACGAGTACAGCTAGTTAATAAATAAAATTGGTAAACTCTCAGAATGAACATATTCGATATGTTGGTTAGATTCCCTTTTTTGTGTTAAGGCAGCCTTTAATTTTTTCTATTTTTTAATTTTCTAGCGTTTTCTGGTTATAAAATATTAAATAAAACTTAAAAGAGTAAGCGCAAAATATTCAATACTTCCTCAGAGAAGTATATTCATTTTCTAAGAGTCATCGATATAATATGGAGTGAAGATTAGTTTTAAAATACTTAGGAATCAACCAATACGCTAATATTCTTCTTCGGATATTTTATATTCTTTAAGCTATTGATTTTTATTGTCTCTTTGAAAATATAGAGATATGTTTTCTGTTTCTTCAGGGTAAGATAACACTTTATGTGCATTAAGTTAAAACAGCTCGAAATTATACACTCGGTATTTGGTGGAATTTCCTTTGCTTCATCAGGCATGAAGTTGTGTTTCACTATTTTAATGACCCAAAGTAAAAAAATGGCCGGTTTTGGTGAAGCATGTTGATGAGGTTGTCATATGGAAACAGATCGTGTTTACCTTTACTATGTCAATACTGCGGAATAGAACATGTATTTTGTACGTATTTATGCATTAGCTTTAATTATAATTAAAAAGTCTCT
Source organism: Sympetrum striolatum (assembly GCA_947579665.1). Classification (NCBI taxonomy): domain Eukaryota; kingdom Metazoa; phylum Arthropoda; class Insecta; order Odonata; family Libellulidae; genus Sympetrum; species Sympetrum striolatum. The sequence goes on from OX388348.1 coordinate 28,383,972, forward strand.
AGCTTGAAAAATTGGTGCAATAAACCCTTTGATATTGTATTTAAATAAAGGAGTTACTTTTGACAAACCCATCAAATTCACGAAGCGACAAGACTTTGTTAAATTTTCATAATTTCATTTTATATTCATTGACTATTCGTTGCAATCTCATACATGGAAAATAATAGCCTTATAAGTGAAGTACTCAATAATAAAAAAGGGCTTGTTCGATAATATGCTGCCTAAAAGATTAAAGAGCTGGTAGCCTTGAACCTCGACGGATGATGGAAAATCTATTAATCTATTACGTGTTGAAGCATTATCTACTTGCGTTCGATAGCAATTGAAAGCAGAAACCTTCCCTTATCTTTGTATACGATGAAGTAAAGAACGCAGTATGCATATGAGGTCATGGGTGCCTAAGGATGATGTACTGCTCTGGATAGAATCGCACGGCTTATGGTCAGCGAGGATGGCGCATTGCTTTAAGAGGTAGGATGAGAGAGGTGCTTCGTTGCCTGGCGTTGTGAGCATCCGCGATATGGCAGAGGTATTGAGGATAAAAGCTTGTCATGAGTAAGTGCGGACCCATAAAAATCGAAGCCCTCCTCGGCGCTACCAACCGTCCCATCGTAACCTCGATTGTTCCAGCGAAACGCTCATGATCTCAATTGCCTTAATCGATTCCTCGGACTTAAGTCCGTGGGATGGTTTCCATTTCTCACCGGTAAATTGCCCCAATTTCAGCTTTCTGTTCCCTCAGGTGTTGAAGGTTCGGAAAAATAGTCTAAACACCTTGGGCTCTCCGAAGCACGCAGACTATCATCATTGGAAACATTCTATCATTTCTAATATTACTTGATCGTACGACGAAAACCACATACACGTAAGAAAAGAGTATATGATAATGCAGTTCAACCTCTTCCGATGTTACTTTTTACTTATTAATGTAAAATTTAGCACTAAAATAATTATTATAAAACTACAAAAAATGACTATATTTAAACTTTGATTTGATAAAGAGAGATAAAATATAAATCTATGATGACCCAAACTAATATATAAGAATTTGTAACCTTGACTAAAAGATGAGTGTGAACTAAGAGAAACAAGTAAAATTCGCTCTGAATTTTCTTTAATTTTTCAATTCTTTTTCTGATACCAGTTCACAAACGTAATAAAAATATAATTACCATTTTCATGGTATACAGGTTCTATTTCCATTGCAAAATTAAATCCAAATTATATCAGCACAAAAGTAGCTTCAGCAACGCTTCGTAAGAAAGAAATTCTATAAAAATTGATATTCCAATCGCTGATTATAGATATTTCAAATTTCAGTAACTGTAAAGATTTGAAATTTTCCCATTTTGACAACATGTACTCATTGAACAAAGCTAAAATGAGAGATTGATCTTAGGAGCAAAGAGAATATCTATATTTAATCCTACCTCGATGTTTCCGATTCAGAATCAACGGGAGCTTCAGTTAGATACATTTATCCTCTTTTCCTTATAATACCCCCAGGGCTTCCTATTGGCTGCATACAATCTAAGAAAGTAGAGGAATGTATATCATACCTATGCAACGTTTCCTATTTTGCAAAACATTTGCTGGAAACGATTCATTAATATGGTTGGATTTCTATCCTTTCCCCATGAATTACCATAAGGGCTTGGATTAGATGATTTAGAAGCTCTGCATATATATGCTGTATTTTTCAATAATTCCGAGCAACATTCACAAGCTAAATTAATTCTCCTTTTATTTCTTGCGTTTAACGACTAACTACTCTTAAAACCCTCGCATTAATATTAACAATTTTATTCCCCATCAACTGAAATTTAAAGTATATTTTTAGTGTTTTTGGGATTTCTCCAACCAAACGCAGATGCTTCTACAGCAAAATAATTAAAGAGCTGAACTTAGTATGTTCCACAAGATATTTTATTTATAAATTCTTACTAAAGCAGCATATTTATGTCCATTTATGTTGCTTGTACGTTAAAACTACTCCTCAGTTCTGTTAAAAAAGCTCATTCGGAAACAACAACGATTTGTAAATTTACTTTACAATGAATAGCATAGGTAAGTAATAATATTATCTCCATATTGCACAGGTCGGTAAAGTATTCAGCCCGAAGGCCGGTTGTTACCTCATTCCCTCCAACATAATCTACTAAATGCTTTCAGAGAAGAATGAGGTTTACTAAGCAGGATGAGGAGTGAGGTAGGTTGCCCTTGCTTTCCCCACTGAGCCAGAATGCTATAAGCGGCACATGTCCACTCAAAAGAAGCACAATGACTCTACGAGTAACACTTTTTTTGGCATTCCATAAGGAGAGAAATTAATCAGTCCAATTAACCACTCATACCTGAAAAGCTCTTATTTGATCACAGCCATGATTAAGACTGGGGCAAAAGAAAACGGAAGATACATTTATCTCTATCATTTCATAAATAACTCTACGAAATACCACAGAAAAACTGGAACACGGCATGTTTCAACGGTTAAGCGTCATTATCAAGAGAAAAAGCTACACCTGAATTGAGAGTTGTGAAAATGTCATATTCTTAATATTATTTGTTACTCTTACGGATTATGTGGCTCACTATGGTTCCTATTTTTTACATTTGGCATTTACACCAATATTGATATCAAGCCAAGATATCCATCCTGTACCAAATGAAAAATGAAAATATTCCATTCATCAGAAAATACACAGGTACTAATTACAAAATTTCCTCACAAAACCCTGGGCAACCAAATATTAAAGTAGCACTAAAAAACTACAAGAGTTGGTCAAAGGTAAAATAAACGCGATACCTAAACTAAAAGTGGTACATGTAGAAAAATTTTCATTAGCAAAGGATACAAATATGGAATATTTGAATGGAAGAGGAGGGGGCACTATTAACTGATTGTTGAGCCATTTGACTATTCCTTTGCGCTTTCCTTGTGTGGACATAGGGATTGAAATGGCTTGTTCTCCCATTTTTCTTCTTCCTCCAGGCAAATGCGACCGACTTTTGCTTTAACTACGCTAAAACACATACCCTCTGCTGGCCTCGCTGGTGGATCTGGGGAGAGCGTGACGTCACGTCGAATGGGTCACTTGGATTTTTTATTCTCCGGAACGCTTCCTCCTCTTTTATTCCCTCAAAAACAGAAAATTTCTCGTAGATATACTCCGAGCAAAAATCCTCATTGCCATCCTAATATTTCCGGGACACTAATCATCGTGAAAGCATTGTGGCGTACGTTTAGAAGGAGCCGGACTTCACTCATTTTACTGGAGCTTTATGCAGTGTTATCGGTATCACAGGTAGGACCGACTGGTGAATTTAAAAATAGCCGGCCCATGTGTTTTGGACGATATTTCAGTTGGCTTTCGTTTACCTTTGCGAGCCGGAAAATAAAATGGAATGAGCGTTCAAAAGCACTCACTTAAATTAAAATTACGCCCGTTCCAATTAGATTTATCGTTATCCCTTATAATAACGTCGTTAATTAAGATAATTTATTAATTGACGAATTAAAACAGATTAACTATTTTAATAACAGATATTAAAACAACATGATATAAAAATTAAATAATGATGCAATTTTATCCAACATTATTAACGACCAAACATCAAGTTATCATTTAACAGTAAACATTTTCGTAGGTATTGAGCATATTAAATAAAATAGAAAACAATCTTCTTCGCCTTTTACTTATTAAAATAATAAAATCCTTGTACAAAAAAATCTCCTAACGAGTAACTTTTCGTTATTTTCTAATTCAGCCAAAGGATAATTTGGTGGGTTAGCGAACGCTTGTGGGCACGATAAAATCGAAAATGGCCGAAATGTATAGGCTGCCATTTCCACACGTACGAAGGTGGTACTTTGGCGGATTTTATACGCATTTTATGTTTCGAGATCCCATGGGGACTCCAGCTGAGGAAGATATCAATAAGCTAGTTCTACGCCAATTCGCCATTGCCACTTCGCCGCTATGTACGATTCGCCACCGCCGTTTTACCGCATGTATTTTGTATATTATTTCATTGATTTAAATAGTCTAATAGAAAATGAATGGGGAGATCTGAGTGTAATTTGGCCATTAGAAATGTATTTATGGATTGAGGAAATTGTTCTGCAGGATGAAATGTGAGTGTTACGTAAAGCTTCGTAATTGCTATAATATGGCGACCCTTAAAATACATAACCGATTAAATATTCATCACATCAAGTTAACGAAGGAAATTTGGTATTCAATAGATCGAACTCTTTTAGTTCCGTACCTTGAAGAATTACCTTAATTCCAACTCAACGCAATCGTTTCAAAACAAATACTACATTCACTGCTTTATAAGTTTTAATCTTCTAATAGGTTATGTTTATAAGAATATCCGAAAGCTAAAAGCATAGATATAAGCACAATGACTCTACAAGTTACATTTTTTCTTGCATTCCATAAGGAGAAACATTTATTAATGCCTATATTTAGCATACTCAAACATCGGTAGCTAGCATATCATGTCATGAACACGTCATTGGCAAATGTTAAAGGAATGTGTTCCATTACCTCAACTAACCAAGATCTCAAGTATAATCAACTGTAGGTGGCATTAATACATAAAATCCATCACAAGTAATCTAAGAAATAGAATTCACAAATACTTTTTTCCACAGTAAATTAAAAAAACGACAGGATTCGGCAAACGTTTGACCATCATGAAGTGATAGACCAAATTTTGGTAGAAACTGATCCTGTTTTTATAATTTACAGTAGAAAAAATTATTTGTGAATTTTTATTTCTTAGATTACAATATCTCAAGATTTCCCTCCATCAAGGAAGGCTTCATGGTGTATATCTTCAATGCGGCTTTCAAACACACGCCTAAAATCTTCTCTGACCTTTGTCGAATTCGAGGGGCTAGCCAATCATAAGCAACCGAGGGAGAGGTCGTGCTCCCCCGGTAATTAGTAATTAGCGAAAAAACAAAATCCGGAAAAACAGGCAACACCGCAACTGACCCAGTAAAGGCGACCCCAATCTCTTCGGATGATCCCTCAGACCTAAACCTAATCATCCAATAGCTTCCGCTGCAGAAGTCGAAGGGGTATTAGTCTCCGAGGATTCCAAACACGTAGGGGCAAACCGCTTTTAACCGTTTGGGAAAGCGTATGAAGTTGATGGTGCCAAGGAGCGGGGTGAGGCAAAGGAAATGCATGGGGGCCAAACATCCTCTGGCCTTTGCCTCCAATTCCTCCTCCTCCCCTCCTTTCCTTCCTTCTATTTAGAAGAGGAAGTTCCTGAATTGATTTTACTCCTATCTTTGGAAAACCCTTTAAAATAAAGCTATTATGACTTTAATATCGTACTAAAATCCTTTGTCAGTGCGTCCATCCGTATGTATGTACGTTTGTATGTCACAATTACAGTCGTCCAAACTACACGTCCAAATTTGACCAAATTTAGCCCACGTATTCTTCTGGACCCGAAGCAGACCATATAGATCAAATATATTCGCCAATTCTGTTGGGTGTTAACCATGATGACTATGATAGATTTCTATACGGTTTGTACGTAAATCTCATTATTATCGCATGCAGGGTTTGTTTCTTTTGCAAAATCAAATTAGTAACTGAAGTTGTACAAAGTCGAGACAAGTACCTAAAGAAAGGAAATTGAATGAGTTTTTTACTTTAGTCGGGGAGTATTGCTTTTGATTCGGATTTGCAAGAACATGAAATATGATGAAATAAATAAACGATGAAATAAACTTAAAAAATTAGGGGGAAAATTTGAGGTTGTAAACTAATTTTGCTTGCACTAATGTGTTAATTTTTGCATCTTATTATACAGGCAGCTGGTCATTTAACCACTATCTCTTTTCAAGCAAAATATTTAACTATTTCTCCAAATTTATAAATATTTTCCTGCTAATATTTATATTAGAATAATTTATTACATTAATAACCATATAAATGATGTTTTAAAGAAACTAGAGTAGAGCGTAATTATTACTCAAACTCCTAAAAAGTAAAAATAATAAACTCTTCGCTGTATCTAGAAATTTGTTCATAAACTATCAATCGATGGAAAACAGCAATAATGTTACTAGAAGTATAGAGACATGCCTAAAATAAACATATAAACTCCCCCGAAATGCAAAGAAGCAATAAAATAGATACTGTAAAGTGGAACACCAGGTTTGTCGGAAACGGATTCAACGCAACTTTTAGGGCAGAGCTATTTTCGTCCAGCTTTTTTGATTCTGGCCCACTGTGCATCGTTTTTTTATTAGAATAAATGCTAACTAAAAGGTAAAGAATTCTTGGAAGGTAAAGAATTCTTGGAAGGTAAAGAAGATGAAATTTAATCGTGAAAGGGTAATTTATGACCAAAAAATTGGAAGAGCATAATTTCCTAGTTAGAAAATCTCGAGATCTAGATATTTATGCATGTGTTTCGTGGAATAGACTAACTCCAATTTTCAGTTCCTAAATTTTCATAAACAAACGCCCATTGAGTTGAACGGTCGAACACCGGTCCATTATTTTTAAGCAGAGAATGTGCCCTGAAAGTATTTTTGAATCCGTTTCCCATAAACCTGGTGTTCCCCTTCTGAGAAGCGAAGTGATCAAACTCACTTCCCGTCTTTCTAGGAAGAGCGAAACTCCGGTCCTTCTAGAGTTAAAAGGAAGCTATAAGACAAAAGCATTATCGAAATTAAAATAATTCCGCGGGAAGGTGGATTTGTGAGCGCTATCGGACGGTTAAGTAATGGCAAGATGCGCATCACGTGTGAACGTAATTGAAACTCGTTGAATGAAACACGGGAATCCCATTTCCCAGTTGGAAATTAAACTCTTTTGTTGAAATGCACTCCGCTGAGAAGAACAGTGCTTGACGATGACGCTTGCGCTTCGGAAGTAGTCTTGCGATACTTTGTTCATTAAGGTATGCTCGGTTCATAAATCAGGAGTTGAGTTTCTCCTAGGGAAACTTGAGTTGAATGTATTATTCGTCTGGTGAGAATCCACGCCAAATTACCGTCTCTACGAGGAATTTTATGAAACTTGTGTATTTCTCAACTTTGTCTTGCAAGATGAAATTCAAAATTTTCATAATTAGATTCATTTAAACATTTTTTTCAAGTTTCTACAGTTTTTAAGCACTTATAAATTTTATTTCATTCAGCGAAAAGTTGATAACACGAAAGAAGCATTAATTATCTTGAAATCTTAATTTGGTAATATCTGTAAATATAATCTTTCTATTCATTACTATGCTTTCGTTTCACAAGTTAATTCTAAGAAATGAATAATTCGATATTAAGATAAATCGTTACTCTAAACGTAAAGAAAGATATCCTTCAAAGGACAAAAATAATTTCGAAGAATAACACAAAAGTAAAAAAGAATGAATTTTGCAATTATAGTTTTGAGTCCATAATTTTCCTTCCTAATTTAATTGATGAAATATTTCTAATTTAAGAACAGTTACAATTTTAGAAATTTCTAATTTACGAAGACTTTTCAACCCAAGAAATTGATCGTAACTAAATTGTCTAAATTCGTACTTTACTTACCTCTTTTTTATCGTAATCCTTACCTCTTTCTAGCTCAAAACTTCCGATTTTGAGAACATACGCTCTTTTACTTAACAACTGAGAAAAAATAAGTGAAAGAGAAAATTCACAAACATTTCATATTTCACAGTGATGAAACATGACAGAGAGATTTTATAAAAGTTTTTAATTACTCTTAAAAGAATGTGGCTGTCCAGTGATAGTAAATTTTGAAATTTTTTTCAAAACAATTTTCTATCATTCATAGTTGAGTTTCACATAGAAAACAACAAAAGTAAAAGACACAAACACACTTGTACGAATTCCACAAAATTTTAATGAAACCGGTCAACAGTTACATTAACATTTTGTGGAATTCGTACAAGTGTGTTTGTGTTTCTTACTTTAGTTGTTTAAAATGAAGTTCTACCAAGTAACACTCGAGTTGATTTCTTTGAGTTTCACATAATTATAGATTCATCCATGCATCAGCTGTGACAATAGTTATATTCCTATGCTGACTTCAAATCTGTACCTGCATTTTGATGAAGCATTTACAATTGTTCTTTTATAGTAAGACTAATGCCAGCAACTTGAACACGTGGAATCTACGAGTTGAATGATGACATACATTTTTAATTTCGCAGACATACCTATTCTTCTGAATATTCCTTAGTGAATGAGCATCTCTTCCCTTCTCACTCCCCACTGGTAAACTCTGTCCCTTCTTCCAATAACGATGTCCCTTCCGCTATACCTTCTAAGTCTCTAACTCCCTCCTCCTCCTTCTCTCTTCCACCCACATTTTCAACTCCACCATCCCTTCTTCCCTCCCCTTTAGTTGGCTAATATCAAAAAGTTTGAATTTAGAGTAGCTTCACTGGAAGATGACAATCAACCGTCGGAACCGGTCGTGTTAACGTTTTTGTAAAAAATAAAATTTGTGGTAAAAGTACAATTCTTTCTTTGATTCTTTCTATTATGGATTACCCCAACACCTCGCCTGATTCTGCGCTGTTTATTTTTAATTTCGTTACCTCCATTTCGAAACCCGCTATACCAAGTCATCTGTCTCGAACATTTTAATGGAAACTTTAAACTCAACTTCTTCCTCATCAAACCCTCGGCATTTTCCTCCGCAAAGTTTCACCGAGGATATAACGATAGGTGGGGAGAACTTTTACTCCCGACGGATACTCGTGTACAGAGCGTGGGGCGAAAGGGAGTTTATGGCACCTAACTAATCGTATGTAGCTGAAAATCTTCGAGGATGCTGCGCGAGGTCTTGGGCGAAGGAGTTGATCGTCTTAAAGTTCACCTATCTCCACAGCAACCAACCAATCAGGCGAGAGAAATTCGCTTCCAGGGAACCTTATGGTTAATCCAGACGCCTAACCTCACACATAGGAGATTGAAGGAGGCATCATCCCACACTTCGCGATTGAATGTCAAACACTATCTAGGTCTAAGTCCACTCCAGGGGGCATGGAGCGCTCTATGAGAAGATCCGTGCTTCGGAGCGATAGGAAGCAACCTTTATCACGCTCTTTTCTCCCGGGAGAGGGCGTGGACGGATGGGATATTTTTTACGATCGGGCTCTTCTCATTTTCTTCCTCTTTCGCGATGACGCGAGTGTTCTGCTGCACGGTGCTGGCCGAGATGTGCACCGAGAGCATAAATTTGTATGGGGAGAAATGCGGCCCAGGATCGGGAGTTTTATGGGCGGAATTCTTGAGTAGTTTGCGGAGGTAAAATTCGGAACGAGGGCATATGAATGGTATGATTTCCTCGGGAGAATTTGAATGGATTGGAAGTAAATCAATTCGGGTTGGAATTATTCACTAGGAAACTATGCGGAACCTTCCCGGCGTCTGAGATCCTGTTTAGCATTGCAATTAATGGAGGGATTTCTGATTATATGCCAGAGACTCTGAACTTATCTGCATCGATTATTTATATTTAAATGAACTATTAAGGTAAGTAGATAAATTATCAAAAATGTTGTCAGGGACTCAACGTTAGACGATATAGATAAAAATGTGGCTTATTATAAAAATTAGAAGAACAAATAAGCCAGATTGCTAAAATTAAACGTAGAATTTATGAAACAGAAATAGTTAAGAAGCAATATTCAGTACATTATGGTAGAAAATTTTAATTATAACCAAATTTGGCCGTCGAAGTCCATCATTAGGTGTAGTTACAATTTTCATTTTAATTAATTTTAATTGAAAAGGTTATTTTTCAGAGAATAAATTTTCATATACGGATTTGGCTATAGATATAAATACTATAATCGAATATCTACTACAGCGTATTCATAATCATTAAGAGCCAACAAAAGTTCCCACCCTAAAATAACGCGTGGATTTTATATTTTCATGGGGAGCCAATATTATATTTACTCCTTGTAAAAATGTTGAAATTTGAGTTTTTAAAAAGCTTTTAGTTTCCCACGAAAATCATAGTTAATTAGATAAGAAAAAGCGCTGAAAATTTATTCGGAATTTAATCAGCAATGAATATGATTGGCATGATCTTCTCACAATAGGACAACAATTAATGTGACTCAAATTACTACATTATGACATTTTTCTCATGTAGGAAATAAAGTCCTTTTACTTTGAAGGAGAATGCCATTCTTTAAATCATGAATTCGCTCCAAACTATAAATGTTGAATAATATCCATAATTCATTCGTCCTTCACTTCAGAATGCTGTTCTCGGAAAAAGCGACGCGCGTGAAATATTGTTATGGCTGGTGACCTGTGGAAGAAGAAACAGCTATAGGAGTTGAGGAGCGGATGCAATGCCTGCGGGTGCAGATTTTGAAAAGCATTATGAATGAAACTAGGCAGTACCAATAAAGAGATATGCTGCGAGAATTGATGCCACTTGAGAAGATAGTCAAAGCAAAAGAAATAAGATAAACAAGCCAATGCTAAAGAACCCTGTATTTTCGAAAGGATAAATCAATGTTTACAATTTCTCGGAAATTAAAACGACAAAATATAGAGCAACTTATATCAGTATTTCATCGAAATAAAAAAATCACATCGAAAAAGAATGATGCTTTGACAACATCCTACAGAAGAAATAATACGGTAGGACTAATCCTGATAAAGTATTCATTTAAATATTTGTAAAGGTCTTCCTAAAAAGGCATATATTATGACATCAGAAAGAGTTATTTTCCTAAGATTTAGTCCTTTCTTATCAATGCTATGTCTTATTAAATGCACTCCAAATTTATCTGATCGGTGTGTATTCAGGCGTTCATATATTTCTAAAATTCTATACAATATTGGCCATTTTTTTCATCCCTTATAGATGAACTTTAAATAACAAATTGTCGCCATTTTAACTTGCAAATACAACATTTAAATCGAGAACTCAAAAAAAAAAAACAGATATATTATATATTATGTATATTGTGTATATTATAAATATTATGTAGCTCAAATACTTCTGCAGTCCTTGATTCTTCGCAGATTCTGATATATATATTTTTTCCATACCTAGCAACTGTTGCCCTTCACCGGTGAAGTCCTCCTAAGCTCTGATGGACATATCAGGAGGTACTTCCCCGAGCCAACAGTAACAACTAACACACACACACCCTTTCCCTGAACCAGAAAAAATCCTATCAGCCGGGATTCGAAGCCGGGTACTTGGGGTTTGAAAGATAGCTTAGATGGCATGCTATCCACTCGGCCCCCATGACCGGTAATATAGTAATATCAGTGATAAAAAATGCATAATTTAATAATAACCTTGACTAAAACCTTCAATACTTCCACTGAAAAGTCATATTATCCACTATGGTACCAGAAAAAAATCTTTGGTAGGATTCTTTCCTAAAAATTCCTTTATTGGCTGTAGAAAAGTATTGCAAGGTATTTTTGAATATACAAAATTGTAAATATTTTAGCTCTGTCTGCAATGTAAATAAAATACTTCATTTTTAGTTTTAACTATTTGCAATGCAATAAATAAATTGTTTAAAATTGAGTGGGAGTATGTTGTACTTTGAAACAATATCGGCAGTCTAGAGTTTTCCTGAATCATTTGAACCGTAAGGAAAAAATCGGTAACCTTACTTTTTGAAATACAATTATGATCTAAGGAAACGTAAATTCATATGATACCTTATTTAAAAAAAAATCATGCACATCAATGTGTTTAAACACAAGGTGCTACAAACTGAATAAACACAACTTTCCCTTCCGAGCCAGGTATCCGATGTGTGCGACTAAAGCAAAATTATGTACCAGATACTAAATGGTAAAGGATGCAAACCTACGGGAAAAACTCTCTTTTCATGTTGGTAGAACATGTCGAAAGTTTCAACCGCTGAATCGACGCCATCAAGTGATGTGGCCATGTAACCGGAATATGCGCTTAAGGATTTCGCGGTTTTGGTGGCTATCCACCGCCGGTCTTATGAGCAGCAAGTTCTGGGAATGGAAAGGGGGGTCGATGAACGCATTGAGGCATCATCAGCAAACCATAACGGTTAGCAAAATGAAAACAGGCTCCAAAAGGAACAATGCGCCATGAGTTAAGTTTGTATCTTTATGGCTTAGATGAGGCAGTCCTTCACAGAGAAGTTCTCAAACAGAATGCAAATTACTTTGTGTATGCTGTGTCATATATATATTATTATTATTTTTCATGATCATTACGAGTAGATTAAAAATCTGGTGGCAGTGACTAAACACTACATATTATAATATATACATGCATACAGTCATAATTGGTCAAGTAATATATAGATTTTCCTATACAAATTATACATTGTAAATATAAGGGTAAAGACTATCCCTGTCAAGCATTTGCCCACAAAGGGAGAAAAACCCCTCGACAAACCTCCCTCTGACAGAAGCCAAGACATGTACATAATCCAAAATTACAAATATTATTCCACCCAGTTAAATTTACATATTTAGGATTAATAACATCATGAACGTATATATATTATCACGAATTTCATAAAGGCAGCCAATCCTAGCAGGATTTAGTTAAGAACTATTAAAATTTATTTTACTTCGCGTTAAAAATACAAACTTGGGGAGGAAATGGCTCAAATAATCCTGCATGGAGAGCCATTGATATCCATTGATCTATTGTTTTATTAAGGAAGGAGAATTTAGAGGTGCCAGTCCTTTGAGAGGGAGATTCATATTTATATGAATATATGTGAACTATGGTCCTTTCTGCTTAGGTAGGAGGGGGTTATAATTCTTCTCTTAATATCCGCCCATGCTGTGTTACCTGTATAAGCATAGTATTAACTTCCTAACCTATAAACTATCCTTCTGTTTTCTAAAGTTTCCCAACCTAGCTTTTCTAACATTTCTCTTAAACTTGCAGTTCTTTTGAAATTTTAATATTTTCCCGAGACACCTTCTTACGTGGAATCATAAATCTAGCCTAGTTATTTAGATTTACCTCTATTGAAAGCGACAAAGGGTAGATTTAGCACTAAAATCGCGAAACGATGTTCCTCTTAAAATTAAATAGTGAAAGCTACGAAAGGAATATCCACAAGAATTATCTATTTAAGGATTATTTTAAATCCATCCATGCCATCTCAATCACTATTCTTTCAACCATTCCTACAAATTTTGTAGGATTTCAAATACGTCATTCTATGAATTAGAATCTGCTTTGAAAAGAGAAAACAACACATAAGAGAATGTACGCGCAGGATAATGATTTAGCAATTATTAAATCAGAGCAACTATTATTGGTCTATCTTGATAAGAGTCTATAAGTTGTGAGAATCACCGATTAGCATCTCAGACTCCTTTTATACGTATTTTTATATTATATACCTGCTGAAATAAATTTACCTAAGAAAACCGTCAAAGTTGATGGCTATTTATTTCTGCATTGTCATAAACTTTGATTTTGAGGAAAAACGGACTTATAAATTGTCTGACGGGACCGGGACGACCTATTTTCAAATCAGTTTTTCTTTGGGATTGTTCCTGTGTGCACGACTTTATGTGCAAAGTTAACTTTAAACCTTTTCATTTTATTTTGATTTGTCTTCGATATGCGAAATTTTCCTACCTCATATGTGGGATGATTACCTTGCCAATCTACCAACATTAAGATCATGGGTTCGAGTGTTGGTAAATCAGGGTCTCCCTGCTTAAAGAATAGATTTATCTTTTTGAAACTCATTACCGTTGCTTTTTCTTGCTGAAATAATGAATAAACCACTCTTAAACGGGACCTTTCAAGGATAATACGAATTTTAATGAACGGAGATGAAATTACTAATAAATTGTCGCTTGTCCAGAATCTATGCTTCCTTCCTCATTAAATCGTGATCGCATGTTTGTAGTACAAAATGGACCTCCTTTTGAAAATTCCCAAACAGTGGCAATTATTTTTCTGACAGAATACACCGCGAGGCTTCCGCTATCGGCAAATGATAATTTTTTCCGCTAAGTCAACTAATTCCACCAGATGTACCAGAAAAGGCAAATAGGCATCGCCTGGTTTTTGAATGTCCAAAAATCGAAAAACTCATCCAAACAGACAGCGATTGAGATGTTTTTGAATGAGAACCAGAGAAAGAGGTTAGTGCCCTGAACTACATTTTCGCAAACAACGCACCCGCGGCTAATTTCGTCCTGATTTGAAAAACAAGGCTAACGCCGGAGCTCCTCTGCGGCGTGCCCATTAGTTAATCCAATATTAAAAGGAAAGGGTAGCGATACGACGCTCTGGCTTATTTATTCAGAGCACGCCGGGACATTCTCCTACGCGCAAAAAAATCTAACGATATCGGCTGTGTGCCCCCAATGAATTCCAGTTAACGCCTCCAAGAATCGTTAATTTGCCCTCGCATCCCCCGCGTTCACTTTTTTGCTGTATTATTTTCGAGGACGTAGTAGCGTTTCACCTCCCCGAAATGGCCTCGTGGGAAAAAAATCTCCGGAGGGCAGACTTAAAGCGGAGGAGCGCCTCATTCCCTTGGGCCAATCGATAGCAGAGTCGTTATCGATGGAGGGGGAGTGAATGAGGAATTAAGGGAAAGGGGGAATGTATATGAGACAGAGGACGGGGTGAATGTAAAGGAATAAGGGAAAATGGATTTAAAACTAATGAGGGGAAGGGGGAATGTAAATGTAGGAGGGGAAAGTGGTGTGTAAGTTAATGAGAATAAAGGAGAATGTAAACGAATGAGGGAAAAGAGGAATGTAAACTTATGAGAATAAAGGGGAATGTACATGAATGATGGGAAAGAGGAACGGAATTTATGAGAATAAAGGGGTATGAAAGTGAATGAGGATAAGGAGAATGTAAGTAAATGAGAGGAAAGGGGAGTGTAAAGGAATGGGGGTGGAGGTGGAATGTAAATGGATGAGTGGTGGACAGGTATCTCGAAGAGGAGTGGAAGGAAAATGGAAGGAGAGCGGGATGATTGAGGAAAGATTAAGAGGATAGAGGAATGTGGGAGGGAGATGAAAGGTATGCAAGGGTATTAAGGGGAACGAATGAAGAATGAGTTAAAGAGAAAGGCTAGTGAGGGAGGATAATATACGATGGAAGAAGAACGGTACGAAGGAGATTGTATTCGTGCGTGATTTACTCGTTAAATAATAACTATTAGTTTGATGATTATTAATTGAAAGGAAATAGATTTAAAATTAATAATGTATCAATATGGTAACCATGGAGAATAGCAATTTCAGAAAGGCAAATAGAACTGAAAATCATTTATAAATGAACATAAACCCAGCTAGGATCTGATAAATAGGATATATTAAAAGTCTCCATTTACACTGCATGCAGAATAACAACTGGTGTATCCTGTACCAGTCCGAATGTAGAAAAAATAACAGGATATTTTTTAATATGAGTAGTGGTAAAGTTTTATGCAAACGTACCCTATTAGATGGAATATTTTTTGTTCATGTTTATAGAGAAAATTTATTTTTCATTCACTTATTCCTCAGCATTGTGATAAAACAGAATCAACTGACTATTAAACATATAGATTGATAGTATTTATTTATTCCAGAGGAGGAATGAAATTCTGACGGAACCACATCCAGAACCTAGGTCTCCCAATTGGCGGTTGGATGTTCTATCAAGAAAATTTAAAATTTCCTGATATTTATTTACTTCTCTTTGTACTGGATATTCATAAAATCACTGCGTCGTACTTTCATGGAAATATCCACTAATTGTATCTTGAATAAGTGACAAGAGCCAGTGCTAACTACCGCACACTTAATCTTGCTGATGAATCTTCTTTACTTAACAGTGATTCTGGCAGAAAATAGTTTAAGAGTCGAAGATACAAGCTGCTTCCACGCTAAGTACTTTACAGGGAGTAGTGAGGAGAAGAATCCCAATGTTGGATGAGAAGGAAATGTTAAGCGGAATAATTAAGGCGTTTCGCAAAAAGGATTTCATTGTAAACGTGAAAGAAAGAGGAATTAACCAGAGGAGCAAGGATGAGAATTAAGGGGCTAATTAGGTGAAATGTGATTGGAGAAATCAGATGACATATCCATAGACTTGAAGGAGTTCGTTTGGCTACATTCAGAGCTTTTTAATGTGAGTACATCTTGTAGAGGAAGCATAAATTTAAGGTGGTCCTTATTTATATGGGAAATAAATTGAGAAATTCTTTCGGGACGCCTCTTAAAGTTGTTCCATTTGTTTAGAAAATAAATCGTGTAAAATATTATTTGAATCGGATAAAGGAAATGTGTGCCGCATCGCACTTAAAGCTTATAATTTTCAACATTTTTGTTCTTTTTTCGATCATCACAGCAGATAAGGGAGTCTTCCCATACATCAACCGTTTTTATTTTTTTATCAATGCATTTTTAGACATTAATAGTGATTTTCGTAAAACATAAAGTAGATCTGAGCAGCAGTTTTCGAGATTCAGCCCAAATAGAGAGCGCGCGCCGTACAAGTGGCGCTGTGCATCAGGCGCCTCCGCTCGAATCCAAGAATCCCGCCGCCTTGTATTTTGTCTAGTTTTTATAGCTATAATCATTTTTAGAATAGTTTTTCTGCATAGCGTAGGTTAAAGACCTGTACGTGTGCTTGGGAGTAGAGTTGAGAAGGCAGGAAAAGTTAAAGGAGATGACCGCGAAGAAATACGTAGATTAATTGCCCGCGGGATAATTTTAAATTTCAAATCCTCCAGTAGATATTGATTTAACGGGAAGTTTTCCTATCTAAGGATTGCGTAAAATAGATCTAGAAGATGGAAATAGTTGATATACCTGGATTAAGGTAACTCTAGTCATGTCGGGATGAAAAAAAGTGTTTTCTTGGAAACAAATAAAATATACATCATTAATGTGAGCTATAATAAGTGAAATAGATTTTAAATTATGCATAAAAGTGAAATAAAACACAAAAATTTAAATATGCATAACGCACGGGAGTTATTGTAAGGAAAAGTAAAGAATACGAGTAAATTTGAGAAATAGGAAAGACGTCATAGAGCGACAGTATCGTAACAAGTATACAACCAGAAGCGAAAAATGAATGGTGAATATGTGAATGAAAACTTACATGAATGAAAGGAAACGAGAGGCAGAAATAATGGAAGAGAAAGGGAATGAAATCCAGGGCCACTGCAATGCGAGGAATGGAAAAAAGAGGAATTTGAAGCAGCAGAAAGAGCGCAAAGGGAGAGCACTTAAAATCTCATTCCGCATTCTCTCATGCCGTCTGATTCCCTTTCGCATTTGCATCGCTGTCCTATGACATTCACTGTAAAATGGCACAATGTGGAGACTGGCTTTAAATACTGCTTAGCTGCGAAAAAAACGCTCCAGATTTACACACGAAAGCGCCCATGATTTTTGAATCAAGGATGTCGTCGGCGAAACTATCCGTATGCTTTGACTCAGCAGTTATGTCCTTTGTCGACAGTCAACATCAACGGCTTTTCTCTTATGTGTACATCTATGCATCCGTTTGCAACCTCCTTACCTAGATCTAATCCCAAGGTATTCTAATTTTATATTTAACAGGCAAAGTAATATCTAGAGCCGAGGTACTCACCCCTTTTTGGTGCCCGGGCACCCAAGGGCGTTTCAGAGAGCGAAGGGGGCACCACGTAACATTTCCGTATTTAGGGCATCCCATGGCAATGTTATCACTGCTGGCCGTTTGAAAAACAGTTCCTTGTAAATAAAATCGAAAATATTACAACGTATATAGTTTCATCACGACCTCATAACGTTGGAAAGTCTTTATCTCCGAAGAAGATTCGATTACGAATCCCCGAAAATTCGGGGAATAAATCTGGTGTAAAGGTTTTCGTTGTGATGTGCACCGCTGTGTTCCAAAAAGCAGCAGTCATTGATTACGGGGAATTTGAGAAACTGATAAGCTAAGCCAACCTTAATCTTTGCATTCGTATTATGAACAAAATGTGACATAGATACGCGTCTTCTAATTTGGACAAGGGCGATAGAGGGGATAAAGTCAAGACATGCCATCACCATCGATATTTACGAAACTAAAGAAAAAGCCGAAAAAAGAAAAGATATTTAAAAATGCACCTAATAAACAAGGGTTCCGTACCCCTGGAGGTAGTAGTAATTAGAAAATGTATTTCATGATGGTCAAATGGGACTAATAAATATCTTCTTACATTCACCACTCCGTAATATAAATTTTAACAACATATGTAGCTTGAAAATAAAGTACACAGAAGAAAAGTACGAGGGTAGATCGAAACGTAACGCACATTTATTTTTTTCAGGCTTGGTATTGCAGCTGGAATGTTGAAATTTCACGATGATAAGGTTTAAAGTTTGCGCTATAGAGGGTAGTTTGTTTTATGTGCAGCTCTAGTGAGAGAAGCCTGAACTATGAAACAAACATGGCGCGCATGTTACTGTCGTCCACGTGTGAAGAGCAGCGAAGTGTACGAGGGCAGATCGGAAAGTAACGCACAATATTTTTTTCTCCCCTGGTATTGCAGCTGGAATGTTGAAATTTCACGAGAATATAGCTAAAATTTTGACTTTTATCTGTTTGGTCCCATGAAAAAATTCCAGGCCGGCCAACACTATGCAACAGATGGGGAAGTGAAATCAGCAGTTCGCAGACGGCTATACTCCCAGCAAACGGACATCTACGAACAGGGCATATCGAAACTGGTACCACGATGGGAGAAATATGTTGAGAGAATTGGTGACTATGTAGAAAAGTTGTGTTAAAAATGTGCGTTACTTTCCGATCTGCCCTCGTACCTTGCGACTTTATAAACCTATGGTATTACCCAGGGAAAAATATGCACCGCAGCAGAAAAATACCCGTATGAAGGAGTATGAGGAAAACCTGCGATATGTAAGGAAAGATAAGAAAATTTTTATGTAGAAAGCAGGTGAACAAGGGGAACGGTACCCCTTTTTGGGACCGCTGGTGTAGAAGACTAAAGATTACAGAAGTCTGGGTAATGAATGCCCATGTGGTTTTATGTATGTGTACTTAGTCATGTTATACTAATTGGAGGTTAATAACAAGATGATTATCCAAATATTATGAAATTAGAGCTTTTCATAGAAACATAAAGGATTAAAATTGTTTAACATGAGATGAATTACAAACAGGATTGGGGTAATACAATATGCAAAAAAATATCAAACACAAAAAATATAAAAAAGTAAGATAAGTATATTCTTTACCATGGGTATTTCTTGTTTTATCAAACTTGTTTGATATGGCAATGTTGAATCCAAACAGCGGAAAATTACGTGTTCGAATTTAATTACCGTATATCCAAGAACATTAATTTTAATGCACCCCGGGCGATACGTATAGCGGCTGTTTTGATAATATGCGGGATTATGACTGGGTTTAGCATGTAAACGTAAGTATATTTATTCTTGTGATTCTACCCTCAGAACATGGAATGAAAGAGCTTTCGGTGAAAAATAGCCTGGAATCCATCGACAAAGACGTCATTTGTGACCTTCTCTGATGAAGGAAAATACCAAAGATAAAATTAGTTATGATTGGAATAGCTGTTTGTAAAATTCGGAACTAAGAAAAGTTTTTAGAATTTATTTAAGTATTTCCACGAAATGTAATAAACCCCTGTTGGTCTTACGCTAACACCAAGAATCATAAACAGGATGGATACTTCTTATAGTCTATCATCACAAATCTCGATGAAGGACTTTTTAAGAGTTATCATGCATATATATTTCTAACTTTCGAAATGGTTGACATTACCTAAGTCCTTGATGAGAAATTATCTTAATACATATAAATATACTGATTGAAAGCTACTTTTAGCAAATTATCTTCACAAGAAATATATCTGAGCAGTTGTTTTTGTTATGAATTAGTTAATGATCCTTAACTCCTCCCAGGTCTCTTTACAAATTCAATTTCTAACAGCTTGAAAATTAGAATACTTGTTCACATGCAAAAATGTAATATAATATAAAGCATATATCATAGAGATAAGCAACCGGTAAATACGGCGCGATCAACTTAAAAATATTTTTACATTTCATGAGAATAGATTACTTCCCATTTCAGATATTTTCTAAAGATGAGAATCAAAATGTTCCCTTGTTGAAGACCACCGTATTTTACGGTATTAAGTAGAGTGTTACATAGAGTAATTATAAAGTAAAGTAAATTATATGTTAAGTATAGAATATGGTATTTCTAAAAGTATTTAGTACGGTTTGAAAATGTTGAGCTTTCCGACACTGTTAACGCTTTGCTCTAATTAGTAAAGTGGTCGTGAATGGAAAAAAATCATTATTCAGTAAATGCGCATTACTTTGCCAGTTTCTTTCACAGGTTACTTTAGGGAAGCAGATCTATATTTCTACATTAGGGAATCAAAAAAATAGCCAAGATTCAGGAGAGTTTATAAGAATCTGCATTTTATGCACATTGAAGTGGTGACATTAAAACCTATGGGGTTAAGGGTATAAGATCGCAAAGCCAATTAGTTTTCGGTGATGATACAACTGGGAAATCTTTCGAAACTACCTTGAGTTCAATCCGTACTAAATATGCCGATGTTTTACTTAACGGAAGCTAACCTATATATCTCCGATACTAATTTCAATATTCCTTTTCTCTAAAAAGTAATGCAACGAGATTTTACTAGTTATCTTAACCTGCTATTCATGTATAGAGACCTGCTCTTTCGGTCTTTCGATGGCTATCCATTTATTGTGTACTTATTTACTATATGAGGTTTATTTTTAATTTAAGAAAATATGACCATATGTCTGAATCGTACGATAAATTAGGCTGGTTGAAGTTAGATTCTAGCAGAAAGCTACACATTCTTTGTTCATTCTACAAAATCCTACACACACATACTCCCGAATACATCACAAACGAATTTGTAAGTTTAGATTCAGTACATAACCGTAACACAAGAGGATGCAAAAAACTACTTATCCCTCACCACCAAACTGAAACATTCCAGAACTCTTATATTGTAACTGCAAGCAAGCTATGGAATTCTCTACCGGCTAATATCAAGCTCTCTGTGTCCTCTCATTCTTTCAAGAGAAAATGCTTTAATTACCTTCAGCTAGATAGACTTTCGAATTAAAAAGCCATGCTACTCCTTTCTTTTAATATGCATTCACTGAATCACCTTATTTTACTTCTCTATCCTTGCTTAAATCATTCCTATAAATGCCCTGACATGAAATGCAGCAATGCAATCAGCAATGAAAAGAAATCTCCTCTATCCTGTACATACTTAACTGATTTTGATCCTGCTCCTTCTCTCAACGCATAAGATGCTTTTTTTGTCTTTTTACGTAATTATTCTCTCTCTTTATACATAATAATTCTCATCTGTTTCTTTTTTTTCTCTTTTTTTCTTACTTAAAGTTAACTAATTGTCTATGTTATATACAATTTTGACTAGTACATACTGTATTCATTATTTTGTTACTGTTTTTTATAATATTCTTTTATTTTTCCTCATTATGTACTTTATGGATGAAAATCCATGTACGTTTTCCTTGTTTTTCTATTTTGTTTTTCATGCTACTTTGTATATTTCTCTCTTTTTTAAATGTGAGCTGATTCTTATTTATGTATTGCATGTACGTACTTATTGGTAGTTTATTTATTTATTTTTGAATGTTTTTCTCTCTTCTTATCTTTTAGCTATTACTATCGGTAGGTTTGCGCAGGTTTTTCACACCCCCCTTCCTTGTGAGTGTTTTCCTGCAGTGGATTTATTTTTTTAATTCTAAGAATCTCTTAGGGTTTTTACATCAACAATTCTTCTAATTATTTCTACTACTTATTTTATAATCAATGACGATGGGTTGGATGGAAGAAGAGACTTTTAAGTCTCAATTGTGCCCAAATAAAGACGATTTATTATTATTATTATTATTATTATTATATAAAAATGGTAGAGACCTTGAAATTAAAGGCGACTGTAAGAAACTGTGATTATTGTTTACCCTTAATTGAAATTAAATTTCCATTTTATTGAAAAGGTATATTATTCACATTTTATATTTGATAGAAATCTTCTCCTTGCGGGCTCATAATTACTTAAAAATCTCAATTTTTGACATATTGCGACCTTTTAAATTCAGAGTTTATTCTCATTCATTTTGTACATTTAATAACGTTGTTGCATTGATATTTGTTTTAGATGATTCCTTGTCGGTAAAGACCCACAAAAATTATTTTTATAGTGAACTATATAATACGAACGTAATATTTAATAATTCCGTGGATACTGATAGCAAAAACGCTCAAAAGAATAAATTCACAATTATCATTCGTTCAAAACTGGGAATTATCTGTATTTATTCTCAGGGAGCTGTTCCACCCAATTAATGTGTCCGAGCGGATGAAAGTAATTATCGCAAAAATACCAATGGAGGTTTTTCCAATGAATTTGATATTCGTTCATCACGAAAAGTTATGAAATTTCGTTTTAGAATGAGCGAGGTAATTGAGCCTCAGTAAGAGCTAATTGAATCAGAACCATTTTACCGATGTATGGATGTAAACAGAAAAGCTCATTAAAACTTAATATGAATTGTTGTTTACCGACAATTTTCAACTGACGAATGGCAACGAAGTGTAATTTTTAAGTGTTCGGTAAATTCCAATTGAAGAAATATCCATCGGCAGTTAAACATTTTTTCCAACTTCTAAAATCAACTCTTTTAACATACGCTGGCAGCCTCGTCGATTGGAATACCGGTTTGATGGAGTTTCCACGATTTGCAAAGGTCAGTTTCGGCAAACGTTATCGATAAACTCTTTGATAAAAAATAACACTAATTCTTCCACATCAAAATGAATTTAACGTAGGTCTATCTATTTCAATATTTTCATTTAAATCTTTATTTTTTTCTCATCTACGATTCTGTTTTCACAGCCCGAAGATGAACTTAGCAACCCTTGAATGAGTTTCCATTTTTTCGTTGAAATAATATCAGATGGAATCGACTGAGGAATTCAATGAATAACAAACACCCAGCCTAGACTTTCTCCCATCGCGATGAATAATTCATGAGAGGAAATTCAACGTTGTAAGTAAAACGAATATTCCATACTCTAGTACTCGGTCGTCCGGAAAAGTGAGTTTGTAGGTATACCTTCTACAGTAAAATTTAACAAATATTAGTGCTTATTTTAAATGCATTCCATACACCATGTGGATTGACCTATGATTTATAAGTCTGGAGACATATAAAACATTAATAAGATACATCATAGATATTTAACAACGACCACTGCAGAGAAATTATAGAAACTAAGATCTAATCTTTCAAATTAATCACTACAAAAGGCGGAATGCTCTAATTCCAATCAATGCAATCACACAAAACTTTTGTTGTTTGTTTTTGTAGAAATTCGGTAAGGGAGAATCGGGAAAAAGTAAAATGAGTTCTCAGAGAACAAATACCGCATTTCCCAAGTGAAAATTAATGATACGACTGTGACTCGAACCCAGCTAACTTACTTTATGCATCCCTTCAACAGAAGTGGAATCGACAAGACTTAATTGTTTATTGGTTAAGAAAACTGACTCAAAAGTGTAAGTAGGTGAAAAGTAACTGAAGGATCGAGTTATATCGCTACTTTTCACTTATGTTTATCTTTACAATGAGTGGCTAGGAAGATACTAAGATTGCAAGTTCACGGAATTCGCACATGCAGAAGTACTACGGGAATAAGTATTCATAGTTCATAAGCCAAATCTCACGTTCTTATAGCCTCCGGTGAAATATCGCACTGCTTAGTGTGCCTATTCATCGCATAAACGCATTTTATGTTTCATATTACAGACTGATATGTTGCTGAACGAATGTTGAATTGCGAAATTGTCGAGACATCTCCATTGACATTTTGTGTCCACAATAGAATACACTAGATGTAGAATCCTACAGCTTTGTGAATCATAAGTCGCCATAGAAATTTGTTTCTAAATAAATACAAACATGAAATAGAATAACATACATATAATCGCAATCGCATTATTTATTAGTATTGATAAATGCCCTTTTCAGTTTTAATTGCACTTATTTCTTTTAATAAACAAATTTCTGGTCAAATCTCAAATACTGGAGTTCGCAAGAGCTGAAGTTAGAGTGTTGGGACTGTATAAAAGTTAGTATTAAATCATATATTAAATTTTAATATAGCGGTGGAAGCAGTAGATGTGAAATGATTGACTATAATAATAAATTGAAGTTTTAAAAGCAAAATTGTATTCAATTTGCGTTCCTATTTATATAATGAAAGAATTACTTTTTATTTCCTTTCTCTTTTGTCTAGATTCACCATTGTAAGCATTGATGCGATGTGCTTGAAAGTCGGCTGTCCTTTCATCGAGTAACTCAGCGGCTGAACTGGAAAAAAACGTCGTCAACCTTTGGCCAAATATGTGAAAAAAGACAAAAGTGACGGGTCCATTTCCATTCAGTCGGACACAATCACCTTCATATTCCCAGGGACGGCCTCAATTGGGTGTGCTCGAGTAAGAGGGCCCCCTCAAAACATCTGGAAAATTGTTACCACGTTACTTTCGTAAGAGATTTTGATAATTGAATAAAATGGACTTGGTATTTCGTAAAAGGTCAAGCTATTTCTTAAATACCTATTTATACTGGGAATGATGGAAAATGTATATTCTGAACTAATATCTCGATATTTACAGGTTATCTAAATGGAATAAATGGAATATATAATATGGTTACAATGGAATATATTACCATTGTAAATAGCTCCATTTTTGTTTGAGATAGAAAGTGATATTTAGTTTTATGTTTGTTATATTCGCTCTTCTCTTATTGGGTATTGCTTCATATTGATTGTATAGTATAGATTGATTGAATAATAGGAGAACATTCACTTGGATAAATATTAATTAATAAAAGCTGTAAAAGGTTCCTCAGTCTATAATAAAATTGATATATTTGTCTTTCTGTACAATAATGAGGCCGAAAATTTGCTAGCATTACTAATTAATTACTAGCTACCATTACTTAATGAATTGCTTGATAGAGAGAATCAGACTTACTAGGAAAAATGAGCAGTTAGGTGGAATCCACTTCCTCTTCTATCTTTGCGAGAATACAGGAGGAAGTCGATGAAATTACAATATAATGACCAATCGAATAACACTTTCCGTTGTGTTCAATTAGACCTAAGATAAATGCCGTTAATTAGTATTATTAAAACTTCAATAGCCTTTGGTTTACCACAGCCATAAACATAACTAAGACAAAAGTCATCTTTAATACTTTCAAGAGATAAATGATAAATTATGAAAAAGTACCAATTCTCTTTTTTAAACATTGAATAGTGAAAAAAATCTTGTATATTTTTTATGGTCTGATAAACGTTTTACTTTTGGACTGTTTTTCCGTTAATAATTACCACAAAGGAAGACCTGATCCTATATCGTCAATTTGGCACTCTTTTGTGTTTTGATAGCTACGAAAACCAATTAAAAATGCATGGAAACTATCAGTGTATAAAATTTGGAACACCGGACGTTTAACAGAGGTAACATAAAGAAAAATAAACCAAACATGACTCCAGAAGACGGCGTTTTTTATCGCATAGATCCATACGGTAGTTCTCCAGAAGATTATCCATCCGCAGAGTCGAATACTTCTTGATTTTCCCCTCGCAGTTCCCTTCGGCATTTCCCGCGGGTCGTGCAAAAGCCTCGGAAAGGAAGGGGACACTCGAGAAATAAAAAAAAGTTCACGTCGATTGACTTCCAACCAAACCCATCTTCAGCATTCCGCTCCATTTTTCTCGTCCCTCTAATTATGCATATTTTCTTTGAAACCTTCGGAGTTTATAAACCCACTTTCCACGTTTCTCGCTCCAACTCTTTCCCTCGCGTCTGATTAAGATTCTGGAAGAGTGCCAGGAGATGGAGGGAGGAATAGAGAGGGGGAAAGAGTGATCCCGGTGGAGAGAGATCTTTTGGGGAGAGGGAAACATAAATGACGAGATGGATAGTGAAAGAAAATATTTACCCAGTCCTTGGTCAGTTCCCCTTAGGGCGTCGAAAAGTTTAACATCAACGTTCCATCGAAATTTAAGCAATACACGAATCCACTAACAAGGTATATAAATTTCCTGATGATGGCGAAAATCGAATAAAACGGTATTAAAGGGGAAGCAATCATTATGCTATTGAACGACCGGAATAGGTTTTATATGAATTAAACACGACTGCAGCGCCTTCAGTTTATACGAGTAAATATGCACTATTACCATTGACTCATAAGAAAGGAATTACCTGACTTGAAATTATTTATCTATTTATTTATTATTACACATGCTGCAAGTGGAATTTCTTCCGGTGATAGTTCCAACTAATGTCTATGTACAACTTAATTCTAACCCCAATCCCTCTCACCAGATGTTACACAAACAAATATTCAGAAATTATCATTACGACCCTCAGACAGCATTCGAACACCGAGACAACAAGATCTAATTTACAAACATCTCCCCGATATCCCTCCAAAAATTGTACTCAACATATGTCCTCTATTCACAAAAACTATATTTCAAAGTTAATAATGTCACATTCCAGGACAAAATGCCACTTCATCGTTTTCACATCGTCACTTTAAAAATATTCAAATAATACAAAACATAACAATATTTAATCCACTTAATTACATAAAGGAGAACACCTACATATAAACTCCTTTCTATTTTTTGGCAAGACCTATTTTTACATTTCCTGCGAAACCCAACCCTTACAAGGAAAATGCTATTTTAATGTGTTAGAAAATACAGTACTTTTAATAGCTCCTATTACCTTACTTTGATTTTTTTTATTGCTCTTTTGGCACAAGAAAGAGGGAAATGTACTTTTCGCCAACCTTATCCACGGTCTCGTTCGTGACTGTGATGGCAAGAAAGCTACTGAGGTATGAGTGATGTTGAGTGATAGCAATGATTAAGATCTCTCCTTCTGAAATGCCAAGGAAAGTATTACTCGTAGGGCCATTGTACCTCATTTATAGGAACGTGTGGATAGAATTGTAGGTGGAACATGTCCATTGGCTCTACAGAAAAAGAAAAAATCTGATGTGGCCAACTCATGACTTTCTCCATAGTTATTGAAAACAGAAGCCTATGCCGGTAATATATAAATAATTCCAAAACAATGAGTGTTACAGGACAATGTTTCGTACAAAAGTTGTATTAAAATACATTATCTATAACTTTTGTATGTAATTGTATATACCTACATTACATTCTGACGGAGATATGTATGAAAAACATCCATTTCTCGATACACAACAACTTCCGGTTAACCATTATTGAAGAATAACTCCTAAATAATCAGTGTTACGAAAAATGTATCATATAAAAGTTGTAGTAAAGTATATTATCTATAACTTTTGTATGTAATTGTATATACCTACATTGCATTTTGACAGAGATATTAAAGAAACAATCTTTTGTTCCGGTCTAACCGAAACTTCCGGTTAAGCGATATTCACCAAAAACTAATCAACTTTTGGCATTGTTAGGAATATACTAAATATGGTGTTTGGAAATGATCGGATAATTACTTTTTAAGATAGAGCGCACACAAACCTTTTTACCACAGACAGACACACAGACAGACATGTTCGGGAAAATAGCAAAAATGAGCTCTATGGGTCCCAAAACATCTATTTCCGTCAAAATCAGGAGGTCGAATTTTTTTGCGAATACAATACTTTCTCTATAATACGTATAGGGAGAAAGTAAAAATAAATTACCTTACTCGTAATTTTATCTAGTAAGTCTCATTCACCTCTATTATTTCCTGGTAGCCAATGCTAGAGCGGGCGAGGAGATACCAGCTGGTTCTTGGCCTAATGAATTTGATAACAGTTCCTTTAATTTCAATTTTATACGTATTATAATATTTCGAACGTTTTGTTGCATAAATATTTTATGTTGCTGCTAGCATAACAACTTGCTTTTAGCAAAGATGGTACATTTTTCCAAACCTGTGATACTGAGGTCAGGGCTAACAAATACACAACCTATGCCGAAAAAATACATCTCTCGACTATCCGCATAATTTGAGAAATATATATTACAAGAATAATCGAATTGCAAGGTAATAATGACCTGATGATGTAGCTTCGCTACGAAACCTAGGTTGTGTAGGTATGTATTAATGCCTGCGGTGAAGTAAAAGTTTTATTACGTAACGCCAGTTTATATTATGCCACATTACTATCAATCAACTATTTATAAATGTTTAGCTATTAGTGTCAGGGATCCGTAAAAATAATCACCGTCATGTGAGGTTTTATATTCCCAATGTCAGTAACTTCCCAAGAAAATAAACGGATTAACTATTCACCGCAAAACCTTATAAGGAGTTTTCAATTAGTTGTAGGCTATATTTCTATAGAGAAATATGATTGAAACTAGGATAATAGGTAGAGGTGTCATAGAAACGTGAATGTAATTGAGACCTTTTTTGGTCATCAAGAATCGTATATATTTCGAAATCGATAACACCTTTAATATAAAATATATATTTTTGTATAAAAAACGATATTCATTTCATGAATCATTACGTTGCCACCAGAAAAAAATTGGTTGTAAAAAATATTCTCCTTTGGTCACAGTGCAGAGCATATTTACATCTGCTGCAGAAGCGGAGGAAATTATGACGACCGTCTACGCAGCGGCAATTGAATAATAATTCTTTTTAAGAGAGAGGAAAAGTTCATTCTACACTTGGTCACGAACATCGTCTCTTATTCAACATACATCTCCAGATCTCTCTTACTTATTCATCGCTCAACGCCACTATGGAACCATCTTCTATAAATGGAATTTTCAAATTAAAACAATAAGATATCACGCTTAACTCTAAGCACGAAAAAACAACCGTGCTATCCTGATAGAAAAAATGGAGAAATCGAACTAGAATATTATTCTCCGATACATATCCGCGATATTTACTTATCTTCGGGAAGAATAACAACCTGAAAGAATAACCAAAGGAAAGACATTCCAAAAAACGCAAGAAATATAAGCGGTATGAAAGGGTGACCCGGATCTGTTATAATAAAATTGCTTCGAATGAACCGCGTAAAAGAAAACCATAAAAAGGGACGAAGGTAACTTTTCATGGAGCAACGGAAAGCAGTTCGACCCATTGATATATTTCCAGCGATTGGAAATATCGAGCAATCGAGATTCTGCTGGCTTGGATGAGCCCGTATTGGCCAAGGTCAAACTCCTCATCGAAGACCATAAAAACGGCTTTAACTTTATCAGAGGGTAACTCTTATGTGCTTAAAAAGGCCGCGATCATTTAAAGCGCAGCACTGTCGCTTGAAAATTCCGCTTCAAGTTCTAGTTCTAGTCGCATTTTAGTTTCACGATGCATTCGAAACAATTTCGTGAACGCATACAATTTGAAGGAATGAAGGTGAGTTGGAAATTTAAAGGGGATTGACAGAAGTAAATTTAAAAAAAAAAACATAAATTTAATCTGTAAAATTTGCGCAATATATCTCCTAGACTTAAGACGAAATTGGAAATGTTTCCTTTTAAGGTATTTATAAGATAAATTTATTTTGAAGAATGCATTATACTAAAGGAATCTAAATAGATGACTAAAGATATCCTACGAACGAACTGTAGACGCATCTACGATCTAGAATAAAATCCAAATGGGAGCACTTTTTAAGTACTGTGTATATTACAAATTTGAGTGAGAAGATTATATTATAAACTGATAGTATAGTTTTAGGAAGTCAAATTATGTGAGGTAAAAATAAAATTAAGAAGAAAATTTTGCAGACACAAGTAGCTAGAAGGAGGTGTTCAAAGTATGCAAAGTCAACGATAGATGATTCTTTATTTTTAGACATTTGATCAGAAAAAATCATATTTTATCGGAGTAAATAGCAGATTATTTCGTCAGATAATAGATACAAACTAAAGAAATTTTCTCAGATATGACGATTATCAGCAGAAGAAACGATGAATTCAACTCATCGGAAGAGGAAAAACAAGAAATAATTGAAACAAAATATGCATAAGCCATGGCTAGTCACTTAAGTAGAAAGAGGAAAAGATTTCCAGCAATTTCTTCATAAATTTGCATAGCCTTAATTTAGGCTAGCATGTGGGATTGTGAGTGCTAAAATTTTAACGAGTACCTTCCCTCCAATATTAAATAAACACTCAGTTTCGCTCTTACACTTAAGTTATTCGGTAATGATTTACCGTGAGAGCACTTACATATTCATAAATAAAATATTTTTGCCCAACTGTAAGAGTCGACTTCACATACCGAGTTTTAAAGCACCGTAAAACAACGCGTGACCCTTCAGTAGGTGTTGACGAATAAGGAACGCGAAAAGAAAATGGATCGGCAGAATGAGTGTGAAAATGACTCAAAATAAAAAACACACCACGGATACAAAGAAAAAACCAAAGCAAACGATGGCGAGGATAAGGGTGACCGAGTTGGGACGAAGAATGAAGAAAACGCGAAAATGGAGAGAGAAAGTAATTTATACAAAAGGAAAGGGAAATTGGGTAGCGATAGAAGTGGACAGCAAAACTGGGAATTGGAGCGAAGAGAATGTCTCGCAAACACGGGACTCGATTGAAGGAAGGAAAAGGAAAATTCCATAAAAGAGGAAACAAATCAAAATGATAGAAACATATCCGCCTCGGTATGGATGTGAATTTAAAATCGAATAATGGCTATATTGAATGAGGGATACGAAAAAATTCATACGAGGTCTGACAACTAGGTCCGTTAATTCATTTTTATAAGGTACAGCAGCATTTCTTATTGTCGAATACTTTTGTAACGTTTGTAATTTGTAAGTTGAGTAATTAAATTTACTCAACCTGTACACTGATTAAACATCCTACTCAATACATACCTTGCAAGGTCTGAAAATTTTGTTTGTGAACTCATCCTTAAAAAGTGCCCTATCAATTATCAGTGTTATTTTACTGTGGTCACAGTAATACATTTTGAAAGCTATGCACCAATTAAACCACCTACTTCACCCGTAGATACATAACATACTAGTAATGACAATTAAGTTCGTGAACTTCTCCTTAAAAAGGTCCATATTCCTTATCATTGAATACCACTGTGGTCACAGCAATACACTTTGGAAGCTATACACCAATTGAAGCATTTACTTCACACATCGAGGTCGTTTAATAACACTCTTTTTATGTACTTTGGTTTTCTGAGTATTCATTACATTAAACGTGATGTCTACAATGTCATAAAAATGCTATCCTATCATTTATTTACCGATCTCATAATAAAGGAAGAAGCTAAGGTGTGTGGAAATTAACTTAGGAGTACTTCATTGTCCTATCTCTTTTCCTGGATAGCAAATATTGATAAAATCGTTCAGTATTAATTTCTCATGCTGATGCAGAATGTTTTGGATGAACTACTTTCACTGTGCGAATGAACTGAAACCTTCTTCTAGTTCAAATGTAAGTCAATTATTACAAGTACATTATTTGATAACTAGTAAACATACATGTACTCGTAAATGTATATTTATGCTTCGTCACTGAATAACTGCCAATGAAAAAGACACGACACCTAAATTTACTCTGCTGATCTTACATTAATCCTTTAAAAAATATATATTTTAAAATAAACTAAATTACCATTAAATATTTTTAAAAACTCAATTTATTTCGGAGACTCAAAATAAAATACGCGGTAATCAATTGAGAACGTGGCGTACTTTTCTTCTGAAACTATTGTTTAGTGAGGTCTTCATTTTCGAAGAATACGTTTGAGAAGCTGATGTTGCTCGAGCAAGATTGCAAAGAGGATATGGGCTAATTAAGCCGAAGCAGATTAATTAAGCCATAAATGTTACGGCGTAAGGAAAATATTGGAGTAAACGGCTTTGAAGATGATAATGCATTCAAGGACGAAGGAATACATTAGACAATTAATTGATTAAGAGCGACGTAATGAGTGATTTAATACAATGTTAATGCAGCAAAATGGGAGCCTTGACATATTACCATTTATTTTTCGGGAAGAACATTAACTTGCTTTTCTCAAACAAAAAACTTGGGATCTAAAAAACTTCAACTTCTCATTTGATAGGTTGGCGTGGTATAGTTTTAATATCTTTAAATTCGTAATATATCATTTCTTTTCTGGAATAATACTGACTTAAATAAAGCAATAGTTGTTGATATTGATTACTTGTCCATGATCATGAGTGTATCTGATACCGTATATTAAAATATCTGCTCATAAATGATAATTTGGACCTATATATTTTTTGTATTCAATAATAATTTTCACTGCAATGTATACTCTGTTCACTCAATGTTTGGGGGTTGAAGAGAGAGCGATAATCGCATCTTCTCTCTTTCTGTAGGACTCATTAGGAAGAAGGGTGGAGCTCCACCTCCCGAATCAAACCTTACATTAAAAATTTGCTATATCGCAACATTTGCATAAAAATAAGAAGTAACCCAAAATCGTTCAAAACATTTTCTGTTAGGAATGAAGTAATTCTGAAAATGGCAGTGTGATTAATTTTAGGTTAATTACATTCCAGAGAAATTATTGATTTTTTTCTGGTTTTGTTTGAACGGGTGCCTACAGTCCTCTAATTAAAAGAAATGAGTAATTTTTAATATCGAATTCTGCTACAAATCATTCTCTTTATGCTCCTATCATATCATATATTTGGCAGAGAAACGGTTTCGAGGTAATTATTTAATTAAAATAAATCGGGAGTTTTAGAATCTTTAGTAAAATGCATTGAAGAAAGTAGTGGTCAGTTATTTTTCGTCTTATTTGCTTTAGGGAAGCCGTTCAGCGAGAAATTTTCTAAGATAATAGTTAATTTATTTTATGTGCGAATATAGAATACCTAAGTTTATAAATAACATAAATGAATTTTATTATGGAGGTATTACACGATGCGGTCTGCGATTGCTTCGTTGCAGAAGGAATACTTTGATAGATTGAGTGCCTTCTGATTGTATATTTTGCCAGATTTTCTTAAAAATATTTCTCTGAGCTTACGGTAAGGAACACTAGGGAGTACTATCTCGCTCCTCGTTTAACTGAAACACCTCATACCCTCACAAACATTTTTTTCAGCTTACGATGATGGAGATGAGGTCACAAATAACCTTTTGGCTGATGATTTTAACGGTATACGAGGGAGTTAGTTTGCAAAAACTATAAGTTATCCTTGTTATACATACGGTTCTTTTTACAACTGTTGTCGTTTCCCACTTCTCAACTTCCACTATTCGCGATCCATCCAGTCTCCTTCTTGCCTCTAGAAGTCATAGCCTCCTCCACATCTTTCATCCAACTCCTAGGTGGTCTGCCACGTTTCCTCTTTTCAGGGCATCCACTCATACCACATCAGCCTCTTTGTTTATATTTTTTCGATAATACTTCCTTCAACTTACATAATTTCTCTTATTTGCTCGTTTCTCACATGATCTAACCTAGAGATACCGCAACTCCTTCGACAATAGTCCATCTCCAGGGACATAAGCTTTTTTTTATCCCTCTTATTTATTTCCGGTACCTCTGCTCCATACGTATTGATATTTTCAACGATAGTTTTGTATACAGTTGTTTTTGTTTTCTTTTAGATCCTTGTTAAGAGTAAAAATGTCCATAAAATTGTGGTTCAATAAACATTGTACGCTGCATTTTACATTGAACTGAAGTAGTTCAAATAAATTATGCTATTATGGAATTCACGTCTTCTCTAAAATTTTACCTTATAACTCAATCACATTTCTAGCTCTAACCATCCGGACTTCGGGCTAGGAGTGCAGACAACTTTAGCGACCGTTCATTGTATGATACCAAACTCTACCACCTGGTTTATACCTATCTGCAGATTCAATGAAGCGTATTTAATAACTTATCCAGTCATAAATTACCAGTTTTTCCGCACTTATCACTCATGCTCAAAAATTTTGGGAACAGAAATTTTTCATGGCACTTTCCACAACACCCAAGGGTGGACTTTTTCGCGCGTTTAATCTCGTATCGATACAACATCTTGAGGCAAAGATGCCCTAATTCCGAGAAACCGAGCTGCTTCGAGGAAAAAGCGGCATTATTACGTCGTTCCTCGCAAGGTTAAAACGGCAATATGGGGCGTCATACGCTTTCAAACGAAGGCACTTGGGAGCGGCCGCACTTACCGGGAGAATATGGAGCAGGAGCGAAGATGAGCGGCGTCGGGGAGAAAGCACTTTTACGGCCGCGAGGCTGGAGAACGCCGCGCAAAATCCCGCTGAATAAATAATTCATCGTGTTGCAGAAATCCGAAAAATTCCTATCCCCGCCCTTGTTTATGTTTCTTCGACGCCACGTTCGAAAAATTCCATTTGGTGCGCGCAAGCACCCAATCGCGCGGTAAATCCGGGATAAAATTAAGGCTCTTTAATCGAAAAACCAGAGTGTTTGTAAAAGTAATACGCGCGAGGTTTGTTGTTTTTTTCTAATCCGTCTGCCGATGGGAGTCTCTGCGTTTTTCGATTCTGAGCATTTAAATAGCGCGGGAATGGGACGCGAGATTATCGCCCGTGAGTGGTTATAAATAAGCGATGCAGATTGATCGAAAAAAGCGCCCGGAATATACAGTACAGGACATGCGCTTTCTGCCTTTAGGTGAAGAAGCGACAAGTTGCAAGAGCTCTATTTGCTGCGAGCGCTCTCTCGTGATGCTCGGCTTGAAAATTTCTTTGGTAACTATTTTATTGAAAAATATGAAAACCTATCACGTTTTCCCATCTACTCACACGAAATTATCTCCCTATGTTAACCCCATGTAGAATAGGTTGAGAGTAATGTTATTCCAACGTTTGATCAAAATTTGATTACGCTCTAGTTGTTGCAAATCATTTTTTAAATTTTGTAATGTCGTTTTTATCTGACTAGATCACTGCGATGTTATTACTTTTGCTAAGCTCACATTGTTAATTCTGCAATTCCAATTTTGTTATTTTTTCAATTATTTGCAACGCATATATTGTTTTGGACGGCGGTTGCCTCAAAACAAGTTTAACCTAGGGGGTAACCTAAAGCTTTCAGTTTTTTTTGTAAAACCATTATTGTACATTTTGTTTGTGTTGAAAGCAATGAATCAAATCAAATCAATTATCATATCATATTATATATTTGGTATCAGCATTATTATAATTCTCTGTAATAGTAGCTCTGTTAAAAGTGCTTCGACAGCTTATAAAAAATTGCACATGTAATCCCACTTGTTTCAAGAGCTTTCATTTAAGCCGAACGAGCTGCCCACATGGCTATCCGTGAACCCACTTACTATCAGAAAAGATGAGCAAACGTAAAACAGTATTCCCTATAGTTTATTTTTTCCGATAAAAGTATGAAAGAAGCAATAAATATGATATATCCAAGCTCAACTTTGTGGAAGGGTGCTATACTAAAGGTACAGTTGCTAATTCTACATAGACTTTAATTTTTATAAAGGCGACTATTTTCGTAAACAAATGTATGAAGATGATTATTAATAGACGAAGCTACTCGCCTTTATAAAAAATATAGTCTGTGGAAATTTCTAAGTTTTTTTACATCTTTAGTAAAGTTGTACAAAACATCCAGCAAACATCGCTGCACTTAATTATTCGGATGAAAAGTAATGCGTACAATTCTGCATAGTGAATTGCGACCCACTTAGCGATTCCGTATCACTGTTCCTCCATGTTTATCTTCCGTGAACTCAAACTCACGAATTTATTTGGAACTGACGTAAGTTAATTACGATTCTAAATATTGTTTCAGAACGTTACACGGAACTGCATGTCTTCCATTATCTCGCCAATGAGGTACGTCAGCTTGTTACTCTACTTAGCTTCTAATTATACGTTACTAAAGTCTGCTAATTTGAGACTTTGAATGTAAACTATGAGTATGATGAGGAAATATATTTCGGTGTATGAGTTTACCCATGCTCAGTAATGAGCGATTTTCCTTTTTGATAGAAGACTTTAAATTCGAATCGTCACCTCGCTACCGCACAAAAACACGGATTCTGGATGGTAATTACTATTTTGCGTTGCCTTAAACAACCCTGAACACTCTTTGAAAATCGCTAAATCAATTTTAATGCGAATTTAAGGGTCTATTATGCACAGCTACAGACATAACCAATGTAGTATTCTCGATCTTACTGCGTTTCATTGAGAAAGCCGTCACTGTTATTGTAAGAATGGTAGAAAGAATTTTGATGTAGAGTTAGTAACATTATTAGAAGATGTAAATTTCGACCAGTTTCAACTACCCATGGTCATCACCAGGCCACAACTAGTTGAAACCGGTCGCAATAATCAAATTTTGTGAAATTTCAACTGAGTTATTTTACCGTTCTTACCTATCTTTCATTGATTTTATTTTAACGTTTTTTTTATTTCGTTTGAATGTTTTATCTTATATTATATTAACCATTTACTCATAGTGTACTTTTGCAATTTTAATTATTTTCCATAATTTTATTTTTCCCTAATTTTCATGTTATACTCGGATTATTTTACATCTTTTAGCTTGTAGTATCAGTAGGTTTGCGCAGATTTTTTTGCACCCCTTCTTAGTGGATGTTTTCCTGAAGTTTTTCTAAAATATCATCTTAGATCTTTTTACATCCACTCCTAAAGTTTTCTTCTCTATTTCTATTCACCTAAACAAAACTTTTTGTGTTTATAATACCATTGACGAAATGTTAAAGAGACTTTCCAGTCTCAATCTCGCTTTAATAAAGACCATATGAGAATATTTACATTTTGTTTGTTTCCGCGATAAAATACGCATGATACATATGCATGAATTTAGAGAAGAAATAAAGGAGAAAAACGGAAGCGAAATATATATATCGTTTGTTAGTTATGCCTCATTGTAGTTATTTTTATATTTGCTCGCTTTGTAAATTTGTGTTTTATCTTTAGGTGACTTTCCATATGAGAATTTATAGAAAATACTTACATTGTTTATTCTGATCTAAATCATGCTTCATCGGAACTCCCCATAAAGGGGATCTGGTATTGCACTACCTCCGTAGGATGGGAAAAATAGGATTAGATTCCTCATAAGGCATCATTACCGACTGCAAAACTGGAACACAGCGCAACGGGTAACCGCTTCCAATAGCACCAGTCTGGGCATCTCGTACCCCGACCTTTTCCCCGCGCTTTTTAACCTCCGAAAATTCACAGCCTCGGAAAAATTAATCAAAGCTTTCGGATTCCAATAAAGACTCAGAGGGGAAATCAACCAAAACGGATACACTAAACACATGCGACAATGGATTCTTGTAATGCGGAGTGCTGTGTACTCGAGCGTATATCTCGAGTGACCCTTGAAAGAAAAATGAGTAGATTCGAGCAGGGTCCCTTTTCAACATTCCCCCTCCGAAGGGTTTTCATGCCTCTCCGTCCTATATCACGCACACACACGGCTGAAAACGCACGCGTTTTCCAATACCTAGCACCATAAACCACAGCAGGTCCTTGCTTTGAGCATCTCTGATCTATTTACCCATCGATTTCCATTATATCTCGAAACCATCCTCGGGTCCACTTACTGGGATAGGGGGGCTAAAAAATGCGGTTTCCGAAAGTGGGGATTCGGGAGTGGGCCCCGGGAATAAAGGATGTCGTCCCCTTCTTTGACCGCCCTTCCTATGGGTGCGGGGACAACGGGAGAGTGTCGTATCGAAGCTCACCTCAGAATAAACAACGTTATCCTCGCTTCCTTTATTCGGAGTGGAGGAATGTCCTCGATGGTATCGATTCAGGTGCAAGTATTGAATGGGGAGGCGGGTGCGTGATCCCGGTCACCCGCTTCCCGATATTTTTTATGTTTCACTCCGCCGGTGGAGATTCTTTTGGGGCCCTTTCCATCCGAAAACACTCCTGGGCCAGGATTCATTCCCAAGAAATGTATTCGGTTTATTTGCGGGGCAAAAGTTTGGCTCGCAGCGGCGTAGAAGCACTTGACTCTCTCGGAATAGAAATGCATTGTTTTCGTGTGTGTCAACATAGGCGAGACTTCGATCAAATGCTATCCAGCAAAGTGTGGGGAAAAAGATATCTCGGCAACCTCTATTTAGAATAATGGAATACATTTTGAATCTAAGAATAAAATGAATACCAAAGAAATATTATAAGGAGTACTATCTAGGGAATTAGGCCGAGATAAAATGCGTTCATATCGAGATATTTAAACAGGGATTCCCTCTTGAACAGACCTAAATAGAGATATGAAATCCGAGAAAAGTGTTCTACACTATTTTATATGTATGTATATGGTTGGTCAATATGTAGTCATGCTACTCAATCAGTTTACTTTATTTCATTTATAGGCAACTTACCCCATCCTTTATATCATTAGATATCCATTTTCCAACATGGCTTCCTCTCTGTCTTTTCCCTTGCATTCTACCCTCAATTACTTTCTTTAGCAGTTTTCTTTCAATTATTGACCCACTTATTACCTCAGCAGACGCTCAAAAGTATATCTTAATTCAATACCTTTCTTCCCCAACCATCTCCAGTACATCTGCGTTTATTTCTTGATCAACCCAACTTAATTTTCCATTCTAAGTCACATCCATATCTAGAAGACTTAAAGCACTATATTGTAGGTGGCATTATTATTATATTCGTAATATTTCACTAAATAAATGA
The DNA here is from genome assembly GCA_947579665.1 of Sympetrum striolatum. NCBI lineage: Eukaryota > Metazoa > Arthropoda > Insecta > Odonata > Libellulidae > Sympetrum > Sympetrum striolatum. Next base: position 28,422,755 of record OX388348.1, read on the forward strand.
GATAGTTGCGATCCAAAGAAATTACTCAGTAAAGCCAAAGGTTCTCTTCTTATTCGTTCACCATCATTTATATATTCCTCCCCCTTCGTCTTCCGCCTTCATTCTACTATTGGTTTCCTTTTATAGAAATCTCTTTTCACTCATTGTATGACCACACTATATATAGAGCTGGTATAAGGTATTGGTACGCATACGCAGATAGAAATGTATAGTATTTGTTGAATAATGTGGCACGTTCATTCACACCTGAAAAAAAATTTCTCCTGGTGTATATTTGGCCTACTTTTCCGCAAAGACATGGATCGCAAAGATATCCTTCATTGTTTGTGTGTTTGCTTGTATACGCATATTCCTGTGTCCACTCACATGAGAGTTTGTGCGGTTGTTTATGCTCTTGATCATACATTTGCTTATGTGCGTTGCCATGAATGTGTTTACACCCGTGAATCGCGTGCTTCTACTCCCTGAAGCGAATTACTCAAAAAAGGATATAAATGGGAGTGAGAATATTCATACCTTCAGTTGCATGATCGTATCGAAAACTGTTATTCATTTATAGCTTAAACGATGAAAGTAAAGAATGAATCTTTGAGTACTTAAAATCTGTGGACCTAATTTACGTGGAAAAGCTCAATGAAGTCAATTCCCTCCAAGGGTACAGAAAAAATTAATGCTACATAAAATTTAATTCCCTGCACAATAGCTTTATAAACATTTTCAGCGGCGGTTTTCCATTTCTTTAAACGCCCTCATTCTGAAAAAGCATTTGCAATTCTATCATACTTTTATGGGAGTGACTTTCTTAAGAGTAGCTCTCGTTGTTTCGAGGTCTAAGGTAATACATTAACCGCAATGCATACGTAGCACAGTTGTTGACAATTTCACAAGACATACCAATTCTTAATGCATTTTATAGAAAAATAAATATCAATATGAATCAGGGAAATATATTCTGGCTATGGATATCTATTGAATTTATGTTCTGGTTATATAGGGATATTTCGACTAATAATAAAAAGATATTTAGTTTACAGCTCAAATCTAACAAATGGTAGATAAATCAAGAGAAGGTACTCACCGTTAGTCCATTTCACTGAAAATAGCCCAGATAACGTGAGCAAAATAATTTTCTTCACCTTTTTTCTTATTGGAATATTTCTACAAAGTACACCTTCGCCAACAACCACCTACCAAAGTAAATAAATTTAGATTACTGATTGTAGTACTTCATATTAAGGGAAAACGGTATTCAAGAGTAAGTTCTTGCTTAAAATTATCATTAATCGAGCATTTTTAAGATTATAAAACTCATTTTATAAAACAATCTAATAATTACAAATTTATCGATGGATAGAAATGCGACATCTGAAATAGAGAAAACATAAATTAAAATTGCTTCATACAAGAAAAAATGTTGAAAATATAATATTACTAATAAATTCTCGAGGAAAATCATTAAGTCAAAGGGTAAAATTGTTTGAATTCCAGAATTATTTACTCGTCTAGACTTTTTAGGCCAAGTTTGAGGAAAAGAAATAATCAAGTAAGATTAAAATGCGGAGTTTTCATAGATGATTTAAAATATTTCATTTACTGCTGAGTGTCATTGAAACTAGCTTCCCCGAGACGTGCCATGTATCGGTGTACTTGTTATTCTTGAGAAAATATAAATATTCATTTCATTAATGTTGTGTAACTATTTCCAAAAATAATTTGAAAAATATTAACCGGTATGTTAATCATATAATCTCTCTTATTTATTCCTCCGTTATATATTGAATCTAAAAATCGTACAGAATTCAAAATGAGTTATTCGATTTTCTTTTCTGCTAACTAACTTGTCTTCATTTCTAATGGAATATTCTAATTAACTCTGAAAATTATAAGGTGTAAGAAAATATTTATATTATTATATTATAAAGGATATAGATTAGAAGATCGAATATCATTTGCTTATATATTCGTAACCCCCCTTATTTAGCCTTTGAATAAATCCCATGCGTTGCCAATAGCACAAAAAAGTTGGCTATAGCGTAGGTAAACAGTTCTAAATTAGACAGGAGGCTGGTAAGCTCTTCTTTTACAAAGACATCGGAGATCAAACCCTATATTAATGGCAGCCGAAACGAAAAGTGAAAAATCCCAAGAATACGTCCAGTTTCTTCGGAAAGACGGCGTTAAGTAAATTGAATAAAATTTTGAAACTCATTCAAAGGAGGGCGTATTAATACTAATGAGGTGATGACGCGAGGCGCTGAATATTTATGAAATATAATCCTTTGGGAGAAACTTATAATCACGGTTTTTCCTGCGAAGTAAGGCAAGAGAACTTTCGAAGGAGAGGACGAGAATTTGGAATTGAAAGAGCTAGTGGATTAGGGCACAAGTTTGGGAATGGAGAGTATCAAGGGTCTACATTTGCTGAAGAAAAGACGTAAGAGGAAAGAATTCTGAAGCGAGAGTGGAAGATAATATCAGAGTAAAGGTTGGAATGTATTTTAAAATATATGTATAAAAAACCTGGAACAATCCAAGGAAGAGGAAATTAAGAGCATCAACATTTATTGTGAAAACCAAATTAAACTGTACTTTCTGTCGTTCAAATTATCAGTATTAGTGAATATGAGGGGGAAAAAGTGAGGAACTTACATGAGTATACGCTGATTTTTTTTAATTCATCACAATTCCTAATCATTGGGTGCAATATCAAGTACCTAGACATCACTTACATAGACACACACTACGGGACACAGAAAAAGTTGGAAAACTTTTGAAAGGCCTACATTGGATATTAACGGCGGATGATGATATGTATATATTCATAAATATGTATTCAGTAGTGAATATGTAGTGGCACATGAATGTATATCTTTTCGGACAGCAGATTTAGAAGGATTGTGATGAAAATATACTAAACCAAATATATTTTAACGAAATATGTCCAGCAGTATTTCATATTTTCTGCAAGCTATTTAAGAAAAGAGGAAACTTTTAAGCATATCCCCTGCTGTTACTAAAAATAGAAACTTAAAAGACTTTTTGAGCCATAAGAAAGAAAAAGAAGAACTGGACAACGAATTTAGCAAGGAATTCAACTGTTCTTGAACTTTTCAATTTAAAGCTATTGCAGTGAATGATATATTCTAGTTATACATAGCATTCAGAGATAATAGACTATCATCATATTTTAGCATCGTAGCTCGATGCATGGAGCATTTACTCATATGAAAAAAATTCATACCATCGATTTTAGTTTTACTTTTTTATTTAAATTCTCACGGTACAAATGGCATTTTCCAAAGGGAGATTTTACGAAGGATTTTCCAGCCTTCATCAGCAGCTATAGATATTCAACGGGAGAGATTAAATGTGTTATCTTGCAAATACGTGACAATGTCAATTTTTAAACGTAATTTACATATATGGTTATTATTTTATAAGCCACTACCAGTCTTATCCCCTGTATGCAATGCAAACTTAGATAACGCAACAAAATTAGGTAGTATTCGAGATTAAGGAATTCAAAATAACTTGAAACAAAACGCTGCGGTAATGGACGTCACTGTTAGACATTTCTTATTTTTCTTATTCGTAGCAATTAGGAGAAGAAAATATTCACCATATTTCTACAACATAGCTAAATGGCTATGCAAAGAGAGAACTTGCATTTAAAATGTTTCACAAAAGAATTTCTTACGCCTATTACGACGTTAAAGAGAAGCGGATGCGAAACTCGGCTTCACTTATTAAAGAAAAATTGAGACTAATAAGTCATTCTTTCTCCTTGAAGATAAAGCGGAGGAGTTGGGATGTAAAGAGACGAGGGAAGGCCGGAAACTTTGGGAAGAGAGACGAAAAGACGAGCTATCAGCGGCAATTAAGTCAGTTTTCCGAAAGGAGTGGAGTGGATCTCCACACTCTGATGGTTTCCTTATCCTCGGTAAGAATTCTTACTCCTTTCAGACCAGCGAAACCATTATACACTTACTCCCATCTCTGCCGCACTTAATATCCTGCGATCTCTGCTCTGATTGTAGCCGACGAGGATTCATAAGTGCTTTGATCGAAATGCACCAGTGTTCGCGGAGAATTTTCTTTGAATCCTTCTCAAATAGTTCCGTTTAATGTACGGGCTCTTTTGTGAGTTTTTGGAACACAACTTCGTTGGCATACTATCTCAGTATTTTTTATTCTAGAAAAATTATTTTTTGATATTCTGGAACTTTAGAAATAAAATTATGCTAGGTTTTTTCTATTAACATTAAGAGTTAAAAAGGTTTTTAACTCTCAATGTTAATAATACAGTCGTGTTCCTTTTTCCCTTTTAATTAGGTTGCTTCCATATTATGTGCAATAATGGAACTTTGTACTGTATCTAATTTACATTCCGTGATACTAAATAAGTTCCATGACTGATTAGGATTTTGGAAATAATCCTTTGTCAGAGTACTTCCATTTTAAATGCAAAAATGCTCTTTTTTTAAAGTCCGAAAACTTGAACTATTCAAAGAAATCTCGTCCGACATAAGGACAGTTTTGTTAGTAGTATACCTGTTTTAATTCTTTTAAAGGCCAATTAATTAAAAGACTTAAAAAGATTTACGCTAGAACCACCTACGTGCACTGCACGTATGACTTAAACAGTGTCATACACGAGTCAATTTAACGTAAAGATAAAAGACAGGGATGGAAGAATATTGTATAAAAAGTATTTATAAGGAATCCGTAACTTTCGGTGAGGTTACCTTCGTTTCAGTCAGAAATAATTCGTTACTTGCTTATGAGTTGTATGCAGATAAATTTTGAAAAACTAGATTAACTACTACTACAAATTATTCTTTCAAATACAATAAAAAATGCCATCCATTCCGCGTCCTACAGATCCATTGATGCTTAATGTTTATTGATTTTTCCTAAAAAATGTAAGATATTCAAAGCTTTCTCACGAAACTACCTTACTTTCAATCCCATCTTTGGATATTATGAATGAGACGGTTTTTGGTGTTATCCTGTGGAACTCCTTCATAATAAATGAAAAGAACAACTTTGTTGAGTCCACAAATTTTAATTCGTGATTCGTGATTGTGATTATTAAAATTTGTGGACTCAACAAAGTTGTTCTTTTCATTTATTTGGATATTATGTTTGATTAATTTATGTTTCCTTTCACGTTTAGCATTGATGCGAGTATTTGGCTGTGGTATAATTGCTGTGCGTTCAATCAACAAAAGCTCCTAAACTACTCAGGTAGATATTAATCCTAAAATATATATTCCTGTAAAATTAAAAGAAAAAAGTTTATTTAATACAGCTATCTCATTTAATTTTATTGAAATTTGTTTATATGCACCATATTTTTTCAGTGGAGGTTACCTACGAAATTGTAGGAAGAAAGTCGTTTTTTAATAATTAAAGGCGCGCCCAATTTCCCAGGAAGTTAAGCCTCTATACGGATATGATATACAGAGGTAAATTAGGAAAATTACGCGGAATATATTCACCCATTTATTTTTGAATGATTACTTATTAGGTCGGAACAATCACATAGGTAGCACGCTTTTCAGTTAATAATAATCCTATTCCTCATTATTTTAGGATTAATAATGAGCGACTGAGTGAAATAATTCACAATTTTTTGAGTCCATCAAATATTCTAAATTAACAGTGCATAATTTCGTCGCCATTTGAAATTGCTGGCAGTAATTTAATTTCCTATAGTTTATTTGGTTTTTTGATCAATTTTCATATAAAGGTAGGAATGAAAGGAAATTCGTATCTACTAACATACAAATACCAAATTTATGCATATCGGAAAAGTCGGTTGAAATCCATTGCACGAATTTATAATTAAAAGTTCTTTTAGGAAATATTTTTATAAACTCATACCTTTGGCGCAGGGGTCTCCAAACTGCGTTCCACGAGCCGGATGCGGCCCGTGAGGCCCTCTCATCAGACCCGTGGATGATACTCTCAGTTCATGTTGAAATTGGGGACGTCAAATCTAAAACCAGAAATGTTTGATATGTAGGCATCCGGGAAACAATTTCACCTTTCTCACTAATGAAGGTGTAGTGTATCAATGTGTTTTTGAATAATAACTGAATAAAATAATATCAAGTTAATATTAATTAAATTAAAAATAATATCTATATTTTGATTATTTATTATTTTTAATTTGAGTGGGTAGTAGGCCCCCAAACTGCTGCGTGATAGTTAATGCGGCCCTAGGGCTGAACAGTTTGGAGACCCCTGCTCTATAGGAATACACACGCTTCTGCTAAAGGTCCACGTCACGCTGAATTCAGAATGTTAAAAGAAGACAACATTTTTATGACAGGACAATTTAAATACATCGTATCCATCTCATTAGGAGAAATAATATTTCATGGAATATAACACACAAATATTATAAATGAATGTCCTGATATGAGTGTAGAGATTAATGGAAAATTATTTCATGGAAAAAGCAAACATGAATGTGCTGGATATGGAGGGTCCTATCAGGAGGAACAGAGGAATTGGATGAGTAAAATATTTATGGGATAGGGATTGCTGATGAGAGTATCATACAAAAGACAAAAGGAAAGACAATGACAAAATATGCTAGATGACATAATGGGAGGAGAAACTAAGCAGGAAAAAAAGTAAATGGCAGTGATTGGAGAATATATTAGGTGCGTGAGCCTACCTTTTAGTGGAAAATACAGTCAAATACGTAACTCTAAAACGCAGCTAATTTGATTATCTTATATGATACTACTGTGAAAAACCTGAAACGGCAACTCAGAATTTATATAATGCACATACATATATAGTATTGATTCTGTATTATTATTACGTTAAATCTGCAGATAGGTGACCAGACACCAGGTGGCAGAGATTGGTATCGTACAGTAACGTTCATAAATACAAATAATGGGTAGATATGGGCAACACAAATGGGCATACACGATATATTACAACTGAGAAAGGCAAATTGTAAAATAAATAAATTAATAAATGAATCCATCATCAAAATTGAAACATCATCGATAGTAAAATAAAAATCACCATCCAAAACACATCACTTACTCAATACTTACACCTTCAATACCAACAAATGCCAACACTACTATTAAGTTCAAGTCTATCCAGGTGAAATAAATATATCAGAAGTATAACATCTCTAAAAGACGTATTTTTTTGCGTCCCTCCTTTTATATATATTTTTTTCTAAATATATATAATTGTGTAACTAAGAAAGTAAGAACACTTAGAAAGTATTACGTGAGTAAATTATCGCATTTTTCTCCTGCAGCAAACCAACTGGGAAGCACTATTTGGAGTAAGAAAAAAAATCGATTTTCCCAAATGTTCGCAATAGGAATAAGAATTACTTGCAGTTATAGAACCGCCTTTTATTAACTAAAACACATTAAAATAGACAATAAATCGGGAGAGTACTTAAAGCCCGTATCCGACACCCTCCAACACCTTTAACCTCCGTGAAAACCGCAGTTCAGTCTCCTTAAAATGTATTCCCCATCGAGAGACGCCCCCTGTCCATCTTAACAGCCTTCTCGGCGTCGTTCCGCACGCCTCGCCCTTAAACGGCTGTCAGATCACGTGACACCCATCTCGTCCCTCCTATCAACACTCCTCCATAGAGAGAGAGAGACTCCCAATATGTTAACGATCGCCCCCATTCATAATGCATAGGGAGGCCATGTTCCCAACCCTCCTAATGTGGTCTCCCCTCCCTGACCGCTGCATCAATCGTACCCCTTTCTCACTCACTGACCTCCTAACCTTATACCCTGACCTATGCGCGCCACAGTATTGCCGTGCCAACATATTGGTAGGGGGTCATCCCGTTACCTCAAGAGTTACAAACCTCCTTGCCTGAACACTTGTACTTAGTGATCTAGATGTATTAAGAGCTCCGCACCTAGTTTACATCCTTTATTGTCCCTCTAGACCCTTGTTGCGCGCCCTTCTACTAGAGCATTTCATCAATCCTTTGCCGTCAACCACTTTAACCAAACCGTTATCTTCAGCACGAGTATCACCACCTCCTTTTCATGCTATCTGTTGTCCTTTCAACCACTTTCGGGACATAATTCCTTAGACCTACTCCTTGAATAAATTCGGAGAAATTCTTTGTTTCAAAGACGATATTAGGATAACATTATTGCATATTGTTTTAGGTAACCTCTTTTTTCCTATTCCATCAAACCTCATGATCCTAAGAAATCATAAAATATAAACAGAACTTTTATATCTTAATTTTTAATAAATATTTCCTTTTTTCCCACAATTCAAAATTAACTAGTCCTCGAATAAATTCGGAGAAATATTTTGCTACAAATGATAGAAATTAAGTAATTAAAGGAATGAATAGATTTGTTAGAATAACGTTCAAACCTGTATGTTCTCCATTTCCTCTAAACTCGAAATATCTTAGAACATGGTAACAAAACTTGTGGATACAAATTATCAATAAATTATTCCTTTCCAGCCAAAAAAGAAACTAATTTCCTTTTCTCATTCACAATTAATTTTTAATTACTCTTTTACAAATGAATTTTTTGCATAATTTCTGAATCTAATAGAATAAAAACGAAATTTTTACACAGGTCTTAAACTCAAGGTGTTCAGGCTTAACTTTGTGGAACTCCATCTCAAAAACGTACTTCATATTTTCCTCAATATTTATTAATCATTAACCGGTTTCGACCATGACAGTTGGTCTTATTTGAAAATTTCAGAGATATGCTGCAAGCAATGTTTTGGTTACATAGAAAATTTTCACGGCCAATTATTCCTAATAATAGAATGATTAATAATTCCTTGATATAATTTCCATATCTAATGCATCGGGCATACTTCATAGGAAGTTTAGATGGATTAAAAAGTCTAGAATCACCAAGTTCAATTTCACAGTTGAGGCGTAAAGGAGGTCATCTCTGATAAAAACGATCCCATTTCAACTCTTTCATTTTCATCCAATCCTCATAATCTCACAATCATATGCAATGCTCAAATGAGGAACTTAAAATCCAATGGGAAATTTGACGGTTAATTTCCCTTTATTATTCATTTCTGTTGTTTCAATGCCATTCCAAAAATTAACCTGGACAGTACCTATACTATCCATGTGCATTAGTTTTGCGTATCTTTTTTGAATGGTTGGATTATTAACTCTTTTGCAGCTGTGCTACATCGCCGAGCTAGTTTGTCTCTCACAACAAATATGGGTTTACTCAAAACGGCTTCATGATAAAATACTTTTACTACACCACAACAAACGTATAAATGAATTTCATTGTGGTGTAGTTAAAGTATTTTATCATGAAGCCGTTTTGTATTTATGAATACCACGAAGTGAAACCTGAGTCTGTTTCGTATATATGGGTTTACTCCATTCTCTTTTTCATAATTTTTCCCTTGAGACACTATCTGATTCTACCCATTTTATACTGATATGGCTTTCATTGGTCTGGACAACAAAAACTTCTGAAATCTCCATCTTATCCCATTATGCTTCGTTCATTTAAATTACTGCAATTCACTACGTTACCTAGAGAATTTCTAGTATTATACAGTGATGAACTGACCCATCCTATTGTTCTCTGTGTAAACCATTAAAAATGTATCCATCTCTCTACTTTTGTATTAGTAATGTACAATTACTTTTATATTCTGTATATACTTGATTGCATTAAATGTAGTATTTATATATCTAATTTATTAAATCAGTGTTTCACTCAATTTCTTTAAGAGAAAGGGGTAACCGACTACCTGGAACACTCGCTAGCCTGGAGCTTGATTTCTCTAGTGGTCACCATGCAAATTTATTGTTCAACTTAAATATTTCATGAAACAAAATATTAAAAGTTTTACCGAAATATTTCTGTTTAATAACAATTAATACAACAAATCGTTTTTCGGCCAAAATTGTAAAATTAATTGAACTAATTATTATTTGTGAGTACTAAACTTAAGGTAATAATAAAATTTAAGAGGAATAATTTAAGAATTAAACAACTTTTAGTAAAAATATTATTATTCACCTTTATTTATTTACATGCATTCAGAGAGTACCTAAAAAGCTAGATGTCTATTAGTTCCGGATTTGAAATGCGTCTAATAAAGTTTAAGACAAAATAAGTGGAAAAAACCATGTAAGCGTTATAATAAGCAAGAATAGAGTTTTCCAACGAAAAACTTACCCGAGAGGTCTCCTGTTGTATATTTCTGTATATTTAGAGTTTTTTGACGAACTATGAAACCATTTTCCCTGTTTCAAACGCACTATATCATTAACATTAAGCAACATACAAGCAATGTATGTAATGCTTTGCCATTAAATCACTTCGGAAACATTGAAAAACCATCAGGAAAAATTGCAAAAATCTGAGATTTTTCATAAAATTTTAAAATTTTGACTAAATTCGCAGCCTCAGGACATAATCCGATAAAGTTGAAATTTTTATGGGCTATAAGAACCACCAACCACAAACTTAAGGCACTAGCCGTTTACCGATTTCGAAAAAACCGTTTTTTCGATCCACCCTATGTACAGCTATTTGCAAAAAAACTTTAATCCTTAATAATTTTATCCTTTAATGCCTTATATAGTCCATGGAATTTATTTTTTTGCATATAGCTGTACGTACCGTATTCTCACCGTCTCCCAGATTGCGGAAATAATTTGATCAGCGATTATAATTAGTATGCATGTTCCTGTGATGATTTTAGGAATACTTCGGTCGCTTTTACACTCTTCCTCTGGGGAAACAACTTCGTGATTTTCGGAAGTTATGCAATGGCCTTAACATTCATTACCATTAATGCGTGTAGAGCACAGACTGGGCGACGTAATCTTTTCCATCTTCGTGAGAGAGATTCCGTGAAAGTTTGGTTGGAAAGTGAAAGGAATGAAACGGTTTACGATTCGGAGCTAGAAGAAAGGTCGCCTCTGTTTGTCCAGTTTCTAGACGAATGGGATCGGGAAATGTTTGCGGGGAAGCTGAGTGATGAAGTTATATCCAGTGATGAAATCTGGCACGTATTTACATGGCAAGACAGGAAGCAAACTAATTCAGGGGGAAGGACGTATTCTGCCTACGACTGATGAGGAAATGGAACGCATAGTTGCCCTTAGAAAACATTTCTTGCTGGGAAAAGGAACGGATTCACTCGAATTGGATTATTACGAAGGACCAACGGATAGACCTGGTGCCGAACTTAGGACAATGAGCAACTGTGTATGTAAACAGCATTTGTACGTAAAAGAGCTATATGGAACGGAAAAAATTTAAATAAAAAATGGAAATGTATGATAGAATTGGATGTTCCCAAACAATACTCTGCAATAACTGGTGCTCAATTTTATTTTTAATCCTCTGCCATAGTTTCTGCTAACATATCCTCAAAGATGGTATATTTTTCAATTAGTAAAGATAAAAAAAATGTTTCTTTCATTTATTTTTGTTACAGCCTTGATCATGGCAAGTAATGAAATGTATGCTACTGAGGTATGAATTAATAATTGCATTAATTACAGTCTTTCCTTACGGAGTGCCATCTTAAACCAAATAACTTATCAATATCAGAGGTTTGCTGTCTTATTTGTAACATATTAGCAGCATGCGGAAATGATCGAAAAAAAAACTAATGAAGAGAGTAAACGAATGCAGCGAAAATCCAACTCAGAGTTTCCTTCACTTCAGATGTCACATCGTCACTTTGTTCCAACGAGACTGATATTTTTCATGCATATTTTATCATTTAAAAATAAATTGCGTACTTTTGACGTTTTTAAGATTTCTTTACAAAAGGATACAACGTACGAAAATTTTAAAAAGTCACCAAGAGTCTTTTATAGAATATATTTAGTGCATCAAAAACTCTTGAAATCTAAAAAAATAAATTATACTGTTGTTCTGACAGTATTCCATCAATTTTTGGTTGTGTTCCTCCGAAAAAAATGATAGAGATGCATCTTTTAAATGCTTTCATTACTTTAACTAATGTTCTCTATGATGTGGTATTAAAATAAGGACAAAATAGAAACATCTTCATCACCCCACAAGAACTTCCTCCATGATCCATTTACTTTTTACGCGATACATAAGTTCTAATGGCTAATAATTTAATAACTCATGCTATTAAGAATGGATTTACAAGTGGGAGTTCCTGCTTTTCATCTTATAAAAGTGATTGGCTATATGCAAAATATCGACGTAATGCCCATTTCGGTATGTGACGAAGTAATTCTGTTAGCCATTAGTTAATTAATTTACTAATAACATTCATAACAAATTAATTACATACGCAGTGATGATTTATTTAAATTAAGTATTTTAGTACAGTTGTGAGAACGTTGAAGGGCTGCAAGAGTCAAGAAAAACATAAATCTAAGATAAGTGAGTTTTATCCTCAGAATATGACAAGAGTGTGATTAAAACAAAGCAGCACAAGGGTGGCGAAAATCTTCAAAGCAAAGATCGGGCTGACCTTGGCACATTCTGGCTCTCATTCCTCGAGGCGATAAGCGAGACACAAAAAGATCTCCTTGAAGCGTGAAGTACTTTAAGAAATGTTCAGGAAAAATTACGAAAAACACTGGCCTCCAATTGTGTTCCCGCCTTCCTCAAACAAGCCCGCGGGCGTTGCTACACCACACTTCCTTTACCGTGGATACGATTCGATATGAAAACGCGGGAGAGGAACAATAAAGCGATAAATAACAGATACGGGAGATGGGGAAGAAGCGAGCCGCATGGAAGAATACGAAAATTCGATATTTGCAAGTCGGTCTCGCTGGGACACCCCGCAAGGAGAGGGATAGATAAAATAAACGGGGAAATATGTATAAAAAAGGGAAGCTTCTCCCCGCGAGACCATATATTACTGATGGGGGATGGGACGCAGGGCCACGGGGATGGGAAAAGTTACGAGATGCCATCCAGATTCGCGTCTTATTGACATTGCGGTCGCCCCACGGAAAAGAGATATCTTCTTTAACGCAAAGGGTTTTGGAAGAAACTTTATTCCGTTGAAAAAAAGGAATCAAGAATGAGAAGGATTTCCTCATGACAGAGGAAGAAGAGAAAACCTTTTTCTAAAGGAGGATTTAAAATTTCCTTTTACGACTGTAATAACCTTCGTAACTTACTCTCCAGTCCCAAAGTTTCAATAAGTAAATTAAATATGTGGAATTCAACTAGAATGTCAAGATTGCAACGGTATACATATAGGTCAAACCTTTGAAACCAGGTGTCACGAGTAAGAATCATCTTCTAGGTACAAAAACGAATCATCACATTCTGTTCTCTTGTAAATTCATCTGCTCATTTGAACCAAAATTCTTTCACGTAAAAAAATCATACCAAAGAGATATCCTGGCACCAATCGAGATTCTGAGCTGCATTAAATCCAATAGTTGCAGAATGTTGAACGAGATTTTGTTTCCTTCTCACCTTCCATTACGTGACATCCTTCAATTACATAAATATTTTATTGGCAGTGAAGAAAGAAAACTTGGAACACGGCAGTTAATGAATTAGACCACCCATTTGGGTGTTCTTAAAAGATCGGTGATCCTTTTTGTTTTCTCCGAATACCAGTTAAGAAGGTGAGGAAAGCCGACAACGAGGGCTATTGGAGATTATAAAGTTCTAATAATTAGTTTATTGGCTGTTTATTACATCACAAAATGATTATTAAGTGCTTACTTTTCTTTTTAATTAATTTCACCGTTATTGTCTAATGATTTTGTCCCATTGTTTCATCCTCCCACTCCTTCCTTTTTCCTCCCTTCTTTTATGTCTTTTATCCAAATTATTTTATTAAGTACCTAATGATCTCTCATTGCGATGAAACCGGTTGTGCGGCTCAAATAACAAAAATATAAATCCCAAAATGGACATGAAAAATGTCTGACAGGACTTGAAATCGAACCTGGGATCTTCCCCAATAGGGAAGGATACGCCCTTGTGAGCAAAGTTACTCAATGCCTTTTCCTAATAAATGAATATTTTGTGGATTAACCCAGTGTCTTTCTTTAACTGCCCTAATGCAGAAGTTCCTCCAGTACACAGGAATTTAGTTTAAGAATTTCCTCGCTCTCCCATTCGAAATAAAATATCCCTGCCGATTTACCACCCTCCGTCAAATCAGATATTTACTTCCCTGAAACTTTCTATCTGCCTTTGCACCTCTCTTTCTGGTGCTTCCCTTTCCTTGGAAAGATTTTATCTTCCGTTTGCCCCACCGCCCTTTCCCCAAATCTCAAATGGTTTCATTCTAGATCGCCGAGAATGGTTCACGGCCACACAGGCGACTGTCAACTCGGCGAAGGGGACTCGGGCGACAGTCAACAAAAGTAAAATGAGATGAAGAGGATGAGCTGGAATTAAATTTATAAAACGAGGAGAGTTGCTTTATTGTAGAGATGAAGGGAAATCGCAGTGGCCGACTGTTTTATCTGTGAGGTAATGCGACTGAGCAGATGATTGAGTTAATCGGGTTTAGTTGGGTAGAGTTGGTTGGGTGAGTTTCTGAGATCATATTTGATCGCCACCGCAAAGGTACAGTTCATAAGCGTTTCACTGAAAGTATTTCATCCAAGAGACGGGTCACCAAAGACCAGCTCAACCTTGACCTTGGAACTTAGGCGCAAAGGTTTTCACCCAGAAGATACTTTACGCGAGATTTACCTGATTAATGCCAAGTAGTATTTTCTAAAATGTTCAGGTTGGGTTAGTTTTAATAGGGTGGTCATTACATACGACGACTTTCAGCAAAAGAAAAAATTCTTATTAAGATAAAAAGGGACCTCTATTGAGTGCGGTTACAAGAGAGGCTCCTCGAAAGACCTGCCGTCAAACCTGGGATAATTTAGGCATAATATAAATAACAGGAAAGATGCTAAATTTGAAAATTAAAATAAATGAAATTGTAAACTTTTCAAATGTACCTGAAGATGCTTCGTTGCATGAAATACCGGTCTAGTGCTAATTTTATTGAGGAGTATTTCTAAAAGAAAAATCTGACGTTTTCCCGGTATAGCGTAGTCAAGAAATCTTATCGTGTTGTTAACTTCGACGTCCTTAGCATGGCAACAGAGATCGTTGCCGAAACGTCGGTATTAACCTATTAACTTTACCTGTTGACAACCCGAGACGATTTCTTGACAATATTTTTACACCATAATGGCTTCCAAGCAATTGACGCCTTCCCGGATTGATCTCAACAATTCAAATTCAAACTGTAAAACGATTCCAGTTGTAATCAAAAACTAATTAAATCTATAATTCTTCCTTTCCTAGGTATTTAATAAAGTCTTAAATTAGCATTCCTCAGCTTTCCAGCCCTAATTAACATAATTACATTATTACCATCAGCGCTTGAATTAGTACTTTCTAATATATGTTCGAATTTTGGTGTTACAGGTTAAAAATCCCTCTTTGACCCTTATTTTTTATACTTGAGTAGACATATAAAATGCATTAAAATGCATGCATAACTGAATACACACATTTATGTGTCACATTAACACATATATTCAAACTCGTATGCTTAAAAACTAACCCGTAGAGGGAGTGAAGCACTCTAATTCGGCTAAAGCCATTTCGAGAGGCCCTTTTCCCTCTCAAGCCGGGAGCGGGCCCGGGGACTCTTTTGCAGAGAACTTCTCTTCCGATGAACCTTGTCGGCAACTCTTTCGGACCCTCTCCAATGCTTCCCTCTTCATCATCTCTCTTCCCATCCTCGCGGCCTCCGCCAAACAAATCTCCATAGTTCTCGGTATCAAGAGATAAGGCCCTCGCGGTATCCAAGAGTGTACTTCTAGATGCGTCCGGGCCGCACTGAATGGAAATGAACTGACCGCCCCTCTCCCTGACCTTCTAACCTTCTCGAGTGGTCAGCGGCTTTCTGCCCATCCATCATTTCAAACGAAAGATATCCGGACGCTCCTTCTATAGCGGCTTCGTCTTTCCGTTCCCGTGGAAACCGCTTGCATAAACACCCTTCCTCCATTTTTAGGGAGGTGGAATCCTCCTACAGAATTCAAAACGTGTTTGTCTTGTTGAAACATGACCCTCCGGAGAGTAATGAGATTTCAAGTTCAACCGATCATCCGGAGACGGAATTAATCAGATTGCCTCCGCTTGGATGGGATCGTGGAAAGAACAGATTAAGCGTTTGATTGCGGAACTATTTCCGGAATAATTTATGATCCGAGTTTTTCCCCCGAGTTCTAAGTTTGTTTACCGAGGTAAATCTATTTGCTCGGGGTTCCTTCGAGGTTTTTTCGCGGGCGCGCATTTTTAATTAGAGAAAAGCGGAAGGGAGAGCCCACCTTGATAAGTCCACCTTTTTGAAATAGGAGTGCTGAATATTTATGAAGCCTCGAGTAATTAACGATTTCATCCCAAATTGGATGGGTTTCAATTCCATGATTGACGAACGTACTTCTGCGATAATTTCTATTTTAATTACTCTCCTCGATTTAAATTTGGTTGAGCATGAATAGTACACTTCTATGTTTCTTTCAATTAAATTTACCACGATGAAAAAGCATCAGCATTATCCTTTCACATATTTAATGTAAAATTAAGTTTTATTGGCACATGGGAGGCGACGATGTCCGTTTAACTCACTGTTTAATTTCATGCAAGCAAGATGATTTTAGAAGAGGGATTGTGAAGATGATGATGAATAAGATTTTGAGCAGATTCTCACCGCCAGATGATGCTTCCCTGCTGCCAATCATCATCATGAAAATACTATACAAACACAAAATACTATCCATTACCAAAATTGAAAAATTCCATCACTCAGGTTTCGAACCAGGGCTGGGGCTGGAACGCTAGCTTGCTAGCAACTCTACCACTGCGGTTATTATTAATACGGCTAACACAATACCAACGAAAAATTCGAATAATTCGAGAAATTATAAAAAAACAACTATTTTGAAAATCTTTCGTTTATGGTGGATTTCCTTACTCAAAACATCTCTAACGATTTTTTTTAAAGGATATCGAAATAAAGTTATTTTGGAAGAAAATTATTCTCTCAGATTACTTTAAATCAGTTGAAAAGTGGATTAGATCTCAGTATTTGAGGGCAATATGATCCTACAGCATTATTTCGAGTACGTTGTAAGGAAATAAAATTGGAATAATGTTAATTAAATAGAGGTTTTTAAATCTCCTTTATACGTCTTCTAACATAGTTTAGCATTAACAAAAAATAGACACCTGACTGTATCACGAGAGTCAGATTGCTTTACTAACAACAGCTTAACAATCAAGGGCTGCGCAATTAAACCGGAGAACGCATTTAAACACCTTGGAACGTGGCTCTGTGAAGAATGGAGATCGGATATAGAGATAAAATATCGCATACAACATTCTAGTCATGCCTTCATAAAATTCAAGAAAGTTTTTATATCCACAGATCTAGACCTGAGCCTTAGGATTTGCTATGTCAAATGTAACATCTGGTCAATACTTTTATACGGCTCTGAAGGATGGACTTTAAATAACGCAATGTATACTTGCGGTAAGTCCACATGAAAACTGGACCTACCCCAGGATGCTTAAAATATCCTAGACGGAAAGAGTGAGCAATGAAGAACTACTCAAATGAATACGAAAGCAGCAAGAAATTTTATTAATAATTAAAGAAAGAAAAACAGCATACCTAGGGCACATCCTGGAGAACATTAAATATTACCTCCTACATTTGATAATTGAGGGAAATATTGAAGGTAAAAGAGGAAGAGGACGGAGATGGACATCATGGATACACAATATAAAACAATGGGCTGGATTAACAACTGGTAAGATACTATTCCACATAGCAACCAGCAGAAACGGAATGCTAAATATGATCGCCGACATCCATTAATGGATAAGCAGAAGAAGAAATATACGTCTTCATCAGTGTTTCATTCTTGTTTGCCAACGGTTTCCAGAAACAACAGAAAGGCCTAACCTTTCAAGAAACATCTAATGTATCTATAATGCGGGACTATCTTCTTCGGCGGTAGAAGATAAAAAAAGGGATTCAACGAGAAAGGAGTTTCAGAGGTCGAGGGTAGTTTTTGAATCACTAATCTTTTCGAGTTTCGCAATAATTCTTAAAAATTTATCTAGCAATGTATCTACACAATCTAGAAAATAGAATAATATTTGAAGTTTTGGAGTATTTGCAGAGTTATTTGGTTGATGAATAAAAAAACAAATTGTCATAACAAGATATTCAGATATTTTCACATGTCACTCTTTAAAAATTCTAAGCCAAAAACATCCTAAAATAAGGTAATCCTGTTGAAAAAGTAAACAAGCTTCCTACGCTTTGGAAGATCGCAAAGATCCATTAGGTTTTGACCAAATTGAAAAAGGGAAAAGATATTGACTTCCGAATTACTGATTTATATATTATTGTGATTTAAGTACTCCCAACAAAAAATTACAGGGGAAACACTCATTGCTAATACGCGTGTTGGCGTTATACGAAGTTCAACCTTTTTCTTATCATGATAGAGAATATAATTATAATATGTTAAAATGATAATCACGAATATTATTAAAATATCATGCAAGATCCAGTACCGGAGAGTATAAAATGAGTCGAAAGGTTAAAGATATCTGACCGCTTAATATTTATTTCCTTAAAGGATCCGATCATTAATATCTGAATAACTTCTAGATGGCTTTAAAAAATTTTCACAGATAGTTTCTGATACAAATAACCTGTTTTACGAGCGATGAAATTAATATATAAATATCAAGTTTTACATTAGTACTTCATCGAATAAATAAGAATATCTAAATTGCGAAACATACTATGATTACATATTACCTTAAAACGTTTATGACAGCGTCGACTAAGTCTTTCGTGTATCCCTATTTTATCATTATCACTATTCAATAACTGACGTTACGTATCAAACTGTAACAGTAACTTTTGTTTTTTTCCTACTCCAATACGTAAACCTATCCAAAGGAAAGTTCTTTCATGTATAATAAAATAGTATTGACCTGTTTCGAAGCTTCTTCGACAAAGGAAATGACGTTCCGTCCCTGACGTATGGAACTCCTCATGAGTGGAAATATTCCTCATGGGTTTATTCCCGAGATGTCGCATCTTCCAACGAGGCCTAAATAATTAAAATCCAGACCCCGTTCGAGCTCGCATTACTCCCGGGAACGATGCGGGGTTCATGAAGAAGAGAATAATATCGGGAGCGATCTTCAAATACTCACTTCTCGCGAATGTGGAGAATGGCGAATGGATATCAAATTATCATTAGCTTCAAATGTCACAGTTCATCTCTTTTTCTTCCCTCTCTGCAAGGAATTCTAAGCTCAAGCAGGCCGTCTCCCTTCGGTGTGACTGGCATTAAGAAGTGTCGTTCTCGGGGAAGATGGATTGAGGAAGAACTTGGATGTGATGGTTTCCCCAGAGGCCAGCCCCCTTGAGTTTACCCACCTCTCTCTCATATCTCCGAAATGGCTCTCGCAAACATTCCTTTAAGAAAAGGCGGATTCTCGTTTAAAGGCGGGCAATTTCGGACGGCGTGCCTCCGTGGAATTTTTCCACGAAAGCTTATGCGTGTAATTTATCTAACTCTTACAGTTATCGGCTCATTTCTTCCAAAAGGAGGGGATTTTAATGCGGTTGACGGATGAAATATCCTGCGTTCGCACATATGGCAATCATACGTCCTCTAAGAGAGAATGTATTCATTCAATGGCATTTTTCGTTAAGTTAATCAGTCTTCCTGCATTTGACTTTGATTCCAGATCCTGAATTTAACCCTTTGGCTACCAAGGTACCTTAACACCTTACCTCTCCCAAGGGGGTAACTGGGTTACCCTAATATTATTTTGCGTTCTAAATGTTTACTTTCATGGTTAAAACGACAAACAACATTATGAATTTATCTTAAAATTGAATTTTAATTGAAATTTAAGTGATACTTACTCTTGAAAATATCTTTCTTGGCATTTATAATCAAAAACAACAGCACTTAAAAAATCTTACCCACATCCTTTCAAATGCTTATTCAACATAAAAAAGTTATTGAAAGTCAAATTTTGAACATTTTTTATCGATATTTAGGATTGAATTCACTTTAGGATCACTTAGAGAAAGTCTTGCTTATGAGCATAGTTATAGTTTTTCTATCTTCACCTCTTTCACATTGCGCACATCGTCCGCGTAGGTGATCCATGAATGTGTTATTGATGAAAAAATATACAAAGAATAGAATAACTAGATCTTGAAGAACAAATACATAGACCCATGAAATTATTTTTAAACTTTTCACCCAAATAGCACAGAAAAATATCGCTGGGGTAACAGTTACCCCTGTGGTAGCCGAAGGGTTAAGTATGTAATTGACGTTTTTGGCCAAAGTGTTATTTATGACAGAGAATAATGAGCGAGTTGCATCTGAATATGATTTGAATTCTGCGTTAACCAGTCGTGTGAACGGCAGGTGTACTTTGTGAATTTATGCAATGAAAACGTGCTAATGTCTTCATTTTCTTAGCACCATTTTATGTTTTGCCTTGATTTCCGTTAATTGATTTTGCAATTGACCCTCTTTCCCATGAAAATTGACCAACATCACTATAAATGAGGAATAAATAAGAACGGAAAACATATCTATTGAAAAAAAACTATTTTCCTTAACGTTAGGTATTCTCTTTGGTTCGAAATTAAAGGATGTCGCTTATAAATATTCCTCTGTGGGGACGTTTCCCTTTCTCTTCCTTTATTTTTGTGATTGAATTATTTACTGTACATGCATTCTTTATTAGGTACATTACTTATTTGGGCTAATGTTGTTATGGATATAAACATATGCTTTTACAAGTTGCCACTGTGGACAGGGTTCTAAATTCCATTTCAACAACAATTATAAAAATATTCAAGTTGGTAGAAACTTTGAAATTCTTTGCCCATACTAAGGTGAGAAAATTGAGATGTTTGGCAACTTTGCATACATCTATAATATTATAGAGGAGATTCAATCATAAAAACGGGAAACCCTATCATTCTGTATATTTCATATAGGAAAGTTGCGCTTAAAGCAAGCTAAATAAAGCGCAGAGTTTGATTTTATATAATTTTTACAACACCTCTCGTAGCAGTGTACTTTGGTTTTTCCCTGGCAATGAGTGATAATTGTATTGTCTTGTTTTTAAATTAGTATTCGTAGAAGTTGTAATGACGGTAATAAACAAATACAGTCATTGTAAGGTTTTGATTGATAAAACGAAAAATGATCAATGAAGTTGTAATTGGGTGGTAGTG
The DNA here is from genome assembly GCA_947579665.1 of Sympetrum striolatum. Classification (NCBI taxonomy): domain Eukaryota; kingdom Metazoa; phylum Arthropoda; class Insecta; order Odonata; family Libellulidae; genus Sympetrum; species Sympetrum striolatum. The sequence goes on from OX388348.1 coordinate 28,444,079, forward strand.
ATTGTAATGGTAGTGTCAATTTTGGTAGTTGATGTGTACATTGTAGCAGTCATTGACGCTGTACTATTGCAGTAAGAGTTGAATGTATTGTTGTGCCGTTGCGTGAGGTGATAGTGCATTTGTGTCAATTGTGTTGTGACTGTTATGCCCGGATTACAAGTCCAATCGTTACATTTTAATCATAATAATATGAAGGATGGAAATTCAATTTAAATTTACTTTTCACACTTCATATTTGATGACCCTGTTTGATTCCTAAAGAGGATATCTCTTAAGATCGCTTTTTGGGTCTGTTATCTCGATGAGGACCTCTGATGGTGGTCGGTGCCGATGTGTGGAGCGCAATTGCATTACTTATAAGGCATCCCGTTTATAGAGGTGAGAATTACGTAACTCGGTAGTTCAGTGGTTAGGATACCTGCCGGGAAAGTGGAAGACCTGGGTTCGAGTCCCTATTTTTCACTTCTGAATCACATAATAATCACATCATTCCGGGTTCGAATCCCGGTGGGAGCCAATGTGCGAAATGACCTAAGCTGTCGAAGCACTTTTAGCAATACTACTACTACTACACATAATTATATGATTTCACCAGCCAAAAAAGGCACAGGCACAGATAATAATACACAAAATCGAACAATTTTAAAGCAGAAAATTTATACTCTGGAAAATTGCTTGCTGATTACACCAAAAAATAAGGTATAAATGAATTATACACCAGAACGCATAATGGAGGTTAATGGGAAAGAAAATCAAGAAGTACGATATTTCATTATCACATGACGTAATCCTACAAATAGAATGTGGGCACATTTATATACGAACTTGAATTCCATAAATAGATTAAATAATAAATGGCGATAAATTTATATAACTGAAATTTATGGAAATAGGACATTTCCTCAAACCGTTTAGAGTGAAAAATCATCTGCATTTGAAATTTGAATAAATTCCTCAACTCCGAGCAAATAAATCACTACAATGAATTTTATTCATCAGCCATCAATTTTCCGAAATATTAAATTCCAAAATTTCCTCTTTTCATTTCTGCCGCTTTTCATTTCATAATGAAATACACTTTATGCAGTAATAATGCAACAATAAATGTTTGGCAGATCAGTATAATTATTAAAGCTTTAGTGGATACTGGCACCGTTTTTAGGGCACTAAATGGGCATTTTTGTGCTATAATTAGATCTTAATTACCTCTCAATTTTAAGAAAGTAAAGGAAGTGTAGCATAATATGAATAAAAATGAAATGTGTTCAAAATCATAATTAATTCTTTCCGGTGTATTCATATTGATGCATGTTATTTAGAAAAGCTGTAGAGAAAATGTAGACACCCTTACTGATTTGTTGTCCTCTATCTAACCAATTGGTAGTACTGAAATTCTTAATTATATTATCATTTTTGAATGCATTTTGAACGCATAAATATGAGTATTAATTCTTCCCAAATTTATTACTGTATATACAGTTAGGTGACTGCATTTTAACTAAATAAATCAGAATGACTTGGGTTGATTTTACAATATTGAAAAGATTTAGGAGGGCTATACATCTTTGTCGTTCAAAAAAGTACTATCTACAAAGCATGAAATCCGCGAAATTCATAACTTAAAAGTTCACTGACGTTAAATTTCTTAAAACTTATTTATTTCCATTGATTTCAGATTTTGAAATATTTAATCTATTGAGGTATTGGGATTGTGAATGAAAGGATCATCTAAATCTTAATCCTTGGAACGTAAGATATCGCAATAATAACTGTATTGTGATTTAAAATCATGAGGGTTGCGGAAATTATTTCGGGGGTAAAATTTTGGGTTTCCTGATAACGAATAAAGTATGTTTTCTTATTTGAATTACATTTTTCTAAATATGAGGCTTCATGGGCTTTTTTTTTACCTATGCAAACCGCAGGAAGGGACCAGAAAGGACCCGCATTGTGTGGTATCACCGGGTGCATACGATTCAGGGGTACGGATGTAGACCTGTTCGATTTTTTTATTGTGGACTGTAATACATCAAATTGCACGTTATTCATAATGTACTTCAATTGAATCTAGAGGGATATTCCATATACGCACATCTCTGGATATTTTCATCATTCCTAATCAAACGAATACAAATTATTAATATATATCCCGAATCAAAATTACTATTCTAAATGGTAATATGAATATTTCAGGAGTATTTTCTCGCAATGTAAGATGATTTATAGTTCATCAACAATAAATCGAGTTAATAAATTATTTTCCTCAATAGCGCTAATGATGATGACGCATTTTTATTCACACACATCGTGCAACCCTCGTCAAGAACTGTGCTCTGAAACGAAGGAAGAGACTTATTTTCCTCGGTATAAATTCCAAATAAGATAATCCAATACTACAATTCTCTCTTTCACACCACGCATTATTGCATGCATCGGAATCATCAAAGGACGACATTTCTGGGAAAACTTTTCCTCCTCGATATGGAAATTGACAGTGAAGGCTTTTGTGTGGGCAGCCAGCCGTGAAAATCTCTCCAGAACGCCGTTCATAGTGATCCGAAATTCTATTTCCTTTCCACTCCTCGCGTGCTCGTCTACTGCGATAATTCGAACTGGATCATCGCTCAGTATGTGACGCACGAATTCCATTATCAAAGTTCTGCGCAAATGCTTTTTGCTTTATTTGCCAATGATTTTCAGCTGCCACTTCTCCGAGGCAGAGACAGGCTATTTGGAGAATCGAGCCGAAAGAAACGTGGAGCCCATTTATACATCAAACAGCGTTTTACTCCAAAACAGGTGAATTAGAGACTGCGCATTTCTGAAGCGTGAAAAAAATCGGTTGCGATTTACGTCTTTAGGTGGGATATATGCATCAGCTGATGTTTTATGCAGTTAGTCATCTGGAGTCAAGAGAGAAGATTCTGTCTTTGAAATATTATTCTTTGAAGAAAGTTCTTATTACGAAAGAAGGATGAAGAATTAAAGACAGAATATTATGCGTAGATTATCATTCTAAAATAGCTTTGCCATCAAATATCAATTTCCGTAATTAGAAATCAAACGTAGCATACCAATATTTATCATTAAATTTAATTTTATGATACACTATGCGAACTATCCATCATATCAATAAATGTTTAATTTAGTGCGAGATATATATTAATAAATGCACGTTAAGTTAATTATCCGTTTCTTTGCATGGATTTTTCTCCTGTATCAATTATTTAGAAATAATGGTCGTATGTAATAGGATGAGGATTAATTTAAAAGAAAATTTAGCAAAATTTATACCTTTTAAATCTATTTTTTTCAATTATTTTTTAAATATGAAAAAGTGAAATTTTTATCAATTATAACGAATTTAGCTATATTTATTATTTTAAGCATATTTACAACACTTTAACGTTGCTATTAACAGAATTTTGGTTGCACAAAACAGAAGCTTCGGCCGTTAAATCATGCCAGTTTATAAACACCGAACTTTGCATTGGCATTGAATATGTTGATCGCATTAAAATCATTGAATTGGGTTTAAATAACCGCTAAATTTATATGTAAATTGAAAATTAATGGTAGTTTCTATACACGAATTAATAATTATTGCAAGAACAAGATTTATTACGATGAATTGCTTATTTTAGATGGAGACTTATTCCAATTTACGTAATGAATTAATAAATATAGTCATGCACTTAGAAAAATGGAAAATTTCAGAATAGACGAGGATGGAAGGAGCTACAAAACTGCATAATTTTGCGGAATTTGCCTCTTTTTCTGGTGCCAAAAATTCGCTTTAACAGAACTAAAATCTTTGACAATTTTGGTAATTTTTTGCCAAAATTTCGGAACTTCGAGGCAAAACTTCATACAGAAGATATTACTCGTACTTGATTTGGAAAAAATTATACCTGAAATGTGGGTAGGCCATTTTTGCCGGGTATTACATTATGATCAGAAAAAAGTACCAAAACACCCACTCTATCGTATTGCCTAACCAACATTCGTAAAATTTCTAAATGTTTAGCCTTTGATAAAAAGAGTTTTGGCTAAACAAACATTTTTCCTGATTAAAACTCATTAAATCGTTACTATAAAGCAGAAAAGTGAAGAAACAATATATATATATATATATATATATATATATATATATAAAAAATTGTGTACCATTTTATCACTTCGGAAATAAAGATATATCTAATTTGACTAGGCTAATAGTCATGTACTTCGTCATGTACAAACTGCATACTATTATCATTATTATGAATTCTCTGGCAGATATTTTGTGTTATTTAAAAAAAAATTTAAAATGTTTTTTTATTTTCATTGCTTCTGATTACGTTTTTTAGTCTAATTTAAATAAAAAATATCCAAAATTTGTATTTACAGAATCGAGAATCCGGAGTCAATAGCACAAGAATCGGTATCGTGTTTTCAATCGAAAAAAACTGGAATCGACCCAATCTTAGTAAAAATGAAGAGATGGGTATTTACGTAGGGAAACAATTAATTAGGAATAGATGAAAAAGTGTACATTACTTAAATCAGATATTACCAAGAGTTGCAGAAGCCTTGAAGTGATAAAGAATTGAAATACGAAACACACGAGCAGATCGGCAAGACATTGCGTTTCTATCTGATATGGAATAACGAGAATTAATATGGTAAATTTTTTGTGAAGAATTTTATTCTCTTTGTATTGTGTGAAATATGCACGGCCTTTGAATAAAGCTAATGAAAGATGAGAGTATTCGAGCAAAATTAGGTATAAAATGGATAAATTGAGTGAATGTGAGTTTGTAGCATAAAAATAAAGAATGATGGAAGCAATTAATAAGAGGAATGACGGCACATCGGAAACTAAATGGAGGGAGAAGTGAAACGAGAAATAAGGGAAGGCAGATAAAGACGATTGGAGAAACTGAGACTGAGAGAGAAAGGGCGATAGATAGGGTAACATAAAGAAAAGACACATTGGAACCAGCAGTGACAGATTGATGAAGAAAAAAATAAGCGAGTGGCAGACGCATTATGTTGGACTGCCGCTTACCTCTTATTACAGAACTGATACAAAGAGAGTTTCCCTTGACATTTCTCAATCGCTGTTGTGTAATAAAATCGATTTGGATTTCGAAATAATCCACATAAAACACAAATATCAATGTAAATGAGTGTTTATCAGCTGCATCTTAAGTGATATGAGTTTTTCAGTGCAATAATTATCTTTCGGCGGGGCCTCAAACGCAATACAACTGACTGTAAGTGAAAAAGTTTCGCGCAATTCACTTGTTACACTTATAAAGAAATAAAATTTGGAGCACTGCTGTTAATAAATTAGAGGTTTGAAATCTCTAAAAGCCGTCTTTGTCGGCACTCCTAGTCTTACTTCCCGGTAGTACGAGAAAGTTACGACCCCTGAGGAGGAAAGCATTCTCTTCAAAACGTACGACATTCCTTTCTTGCTTTTTCGGACTCCCGGTAAGTAAGACTTGGAGCGCCGACAAAGACGGCTTTTGGTGATTTCAAGCCTCTAACAATTAACAGTTCTTTAGTTATGATTAAGTCATCCAACATAGTCGTGAAAATTAACATATTTTACAACATAAAGTACAATTACAATTAATGAAAAAAACGAAATTTTTACTTTGCATGAGGAAGCGTGCGCCTTATAGCAAAAGCTAAACGTGAAGTGATAATATATTTATCGTTACACTATAATAATTTTATAATTATTAACATTTCATTAATTAATTATGTACATGAATGCATCCTTTTTTAAGGCTAATAATCTTCTTCAGGTAGACGGGCAGTATACATTGAATTTTTCTCCTGTATGATTCACACAGCATACCAAGTTGGTACACACTGGAACTTTGAATCTATTTTGAAAACATGGTTGAATTTTATACAATCTTAGTACAAGCCAACACCTATCATACATCTCTTTGACGAATGCATGATCTCTTTTTCTGTAGGATATATGTGTAGATATGAGGAAGTGGAAATGAACGTAATTAAATTAAGGATATTTTTCCATAAACTACCTTCTACCTTTGTGAGACATTGAAAGTTAAAAAGAGCAAATAAATGAATTCTCTAGATAGAATGGAAATCAAATTGATTTTAAATTTATGACCAGTTTGCTTGTTTGACATAGGGTATTCTTTCAGAATCTATACTTTAATTTTGAAATATTTCAGGTGGAGGCTAAAAAAAAGACTTTTGCCCTAAAGGAGGAAATCATACAAATGCCTAGCGCATGCTTTTCAATCCCCCTGGCATTTTGCTTAAGTTTAATGGCAGCATCAAGCCACCCCGTACCGAAAAATAATAGCAGAATGGAAATCCTGTCGAGCGAGCATGGATTGAACACGACAAGGTCGAAGTTCCTTCATCCTCGAGTGTGGAATCTGATTAAACATGAGGGGCGTAACTCCGATAACTTTCCCCAGATGAATCCTCTTATGAGTGAGTGCTCCTTGAACAATAACATCTTTCATCACCTCGCGGACATCCGACACATTCCTTTCAACCAGTGAGTTTTCAATCCCACACTTGCCACTCCTGACACAGGGCGCCGCTGCCTTTGAATCCTTCGGGATCGCCATAAACATGTCCGCGACGCCAAAGCGTATGCGGGCGAAGTCGGATCCCAAGGCGAACCCACTGTTATCTGTCTTCCTCCGTAATGTATGCATTCGAAACTTAATCCGTAAGGTTGCTGCAACATCTCCCTCTAGCTTCCTCAAAACTTCTTCCCATCATACGCGGAGGGAAAACGACGATTTCCCTCCTTTAGCGGGCATTTGACTGCCGTTCTCTGTTTGCTCAGCACGCCGCTAGGTGACAGAAGTGAAGGGAGAGGAATCAAAATAAATCGAGTTTTGAGCAAAGACATCACACCGGAACCGAACCAGAAACGTAAACCTAAAAGACAGTTTTTATTTCGGGTGTTAAATCCAGAAACAAAATAATAGAATCAATTTGTCTGTATTGAAACTGAAAAAGGCACTCCATCTATTCAGATTGTATTTTCGTATTCTCTTGAGTACTTACAGTAGTCATTTTAAATAAACATGCGACATTCACCGCAATCACAGTTACGTATTAGTAACTGAATTAAATCTTTAATAATCTATTTTATAACAATATTATTCTTCTGAAACAGAATTAATAAAAATGAATGAATGTAAGTTAGTTCCATAATAAGGATATATATTAAATTCTAAATTTTTTAACAGTTACCGATAAACCGATTTATTTCTACAGTTTTTCTAATGAAACCTCACTTCATGTATCGATTCAGAAATCATCGTTGTCTTCATCAGTGATGAATCAGTCTTCACTGATTAAGATGTTTCATCTCCATATTTTTGAACATTTTTATCTCCGCATAATATGAAAAACACTTTAAATGATATCCATATCCTGTAAACATTCAAATTTCAGCTCAAATAAACAAAATATGTTATTTTCCCGCTCCGAAATAGCCAACCAAAGCTGAATAGTCAACGAAGCCAACACAAAAAGGAAATCTCTGAAAACTGGCAAGAGTGGCAGACAGAAAGAAAGAAACCTTAATAAAGTTCAAGCTAAACGCTACTAAATTTCATTTACGCCACCCAGTGAGTGAAGATTTAGTTTGCCAAAGGATTTTGGCTCTGGCTACTCGACACTCCGAGAAACACCCTGAGTACTCGAGTTGTTTGTAAAATAATAATAATAAGAATATTTTTATTTCACTTTCCTATAAAATACTTTCTTAAATTTCATTGAAAAAATCAAAAAGTGAAATTTAGGCATCCCAGAAGTTAATTATTTAAAAGGGATTGCTGTCACTTTAAATAAAAATCGAAATTTTTTTCGGCATATATAAAAAACAAATATTTTATGAAGAACGCCTTGATGTTCTAATATAAACAAAGCATAGTGTAAAGTATAGTGAGATAAAAAATAAAAATTGAAAAAAAAAACAGAAAAAAATAAAAAATAATATGCATAATTAATTTGTACATAATTCTATGTCCTTTTGCAGAAAGAGCCAATTCTTTAATTTAATAAGAAAAATTCTTTCACTCGGTGGGGTGAATACATTTTTTGAAGTGAGGAGAACAACTTGGGAGCTAAATAACAATAAAATTGCTTATATAATTGTACATAAGGTTTAGGGATTTCAAAACAGAGAGTTCTTCTTAAATTATATACGAACAGACAAGGCTTATTTATGTGTCCACCACGATTATAAAATACCCTTAATACCTTAAATACGAAAATATATCTAAGTGGTAGTATTTTTAACATTAAAATGGTCCCAGAAGTCTAATAATCGAGCATTCAATGCTTGAACGTCAATTCCCTAGCCTTCCTTTACCTATTCTCATAATCTATGAGATTACTGCAACATCAACGTTTCTCTTCCTCAAAACTTCCCATAATTCGCCCCCTCCAAGGGTAAGCGCCGATTTCCTCCCGTTTGCGAGCCTTTGACTGCCGCTCTCTGTTTGCTTTGCACGCCGCTAGGTAGCAGGGGTGAAGGGGCGATATCTCAGCATCCGATTTGCCTCTAAAATTCCGGCATAAAGTTAATCAGAGCGAAGCGCTAACTCCTTGGCGCGAAACAAAGGCCTTTAAGCGGCATGAGAACGGAAGTCTAGTTGCGAGTTAGTTACGAGAGTTTTATGGATCCCCGTCTCGGCGTCTAAAATGCATGCGACTGCTTTGGAGACTGTGAAATACGCGTGCCTATGCAATTGAAATGGAAGGGGAGAATGCAGACTGCCTCGGAAAACGTGCCACAAAGAGCCTATGGATGACTGCTTTAAGAGTGTATCTCTTCAAAGGGAGCCAAGTTCATTGATCTTCCAGAGACCCTCGTTGCATATTTAGCCGGAAAAGATTTAGGAATTCACATTAAAAAGGTAATCATTGGATTTCCTTTAGCTTGTTATAAAGGGTTAATAATTTCCGACTAAGAAATGTGTGAATGGTAAGGGTAAAGAACATAAGGAAGGGAAAAGGAAAGTTAGTCACAGGGAAGTTATAAGAAATTGAATTGGTATGGTAAATGGTATTAGAATGCAAGAGAAAATAATTGAAGTTGGTTTGTTTCTGGATAATTCAAAGATAGATAAATAGATAGCTTTCAAGTAAATGTAATGCATTTAAGGTTTCTTGGGCTCATGAGCCTACAGCATGATAAAAGACTAATGTGTACGATATTAGCAGTAATGACTTCATTTAGAGATTGTAGGTTGGTCAAAGACCACTCTAAATATTAAAATGTTTAAAGCTTCGAATAAAATAACTATAGAAAGGAATTAAACCCATGAACCTGGTGCTAGTAGGCTAGTATAACATTTGATGCATTTTGCATGTTATTTGATGAAATGGATAGAAATTAACGAAAATAAACTCAATTTGTTTCACTAAACAATTATTTTACTTTAAAATTAAAAAGTTTTTTGTTGTGAGAGTGGAACTGAACATATTTATGCGTGAAAAAGTGTTATAGATGATACTTTTCTTATTATTGAAAGTTATAGCTATAGTTCAATTTTATCTAACGGAAATTACCGTACTGTATTTGTAAAATGAACACCCATTTGTATCAATTTTCTAAAGATAACCAAAGTATCAAATAATAACTTGGAAACAAGCTATGAGTCAACAGTACAAACCATTACTATGCGACGCGGATAAATTTGTGTTTTCGTAGAGGAATATAAAAAGATTCAAGTTTCAAATTTGATGTCTCCTAAATACGCACTTACTGTGAATATTTTGCGATCATTAAGCTTTCGACTCAAAATAGAATAATGTGAAAATATTGAGAACGTTCGAAACTTCTCAACAGAACACTCCATGAAATATCCACGTAGGTACTATTTTCAACGTGCACCATAGAACTTTGCGCTGCTTTGCGGCATTAATCGAGCACAAGTTTTTATTGACTCCGCAAAGATTTTCCAGTGGTTTATCGCTATTTTTCTGAAGGCCACTGAATGGAATGAGACGATATATTTCAAAGATAAATCCCGCACTTCGGTAAGGCGCTGACTCGGGATCGGCGTACGGAATCAAGATATACGTGACTTGGAACTTTCCCACTCAGTTTTGAAAGTGGAGTCATTTTCCGCGCCTTTCTAAATGTCATCCCTTCTTTGCCCCATCCTTCAGATAATGCATACCTGCAGATATCCTTTCTTTCCAGTCCTTGAAGCGAACACTCCCTTTACTCTTTTGAGGAAGCAAATCATCCTCGGGAAAACTTAATTCCTTGAAGATTAAGGATCTCGCCGCTGACTTTGTACGCCGGTAGATTTCACTTCTGCGAACTTTGATTCGGAGTTCACGTACAAATATTCAGTCCATAAGTTTATTAGTTTATTCTAACTATTATTTAACTATTTTGCTACGATATGAAATCGATAAAAAGACCTGAGCCTAAGCAGAGAACGGAAGAACGTAAATACTCCTGAAGAGGATGATGATTGATTAGAACGATTTCTGAAGCCTTTATCCCATCAAACGGCTCGTCTTCTAGTAAATTTAAAATGTCATGTATACTGTTGAATCGTCAACGCTATTTAATAACATAATTGAGAGAGTATGATTCCTTCTATGGAATATAATTCTGTTAATTATTTTCTTTTTGCACAGCTTGGCTTTCTTCGTATTTATAAGTCTCGTTATAAAAACACAGGGAATGGTTCGGTATGCTCTTTGAAGAAAGTTTTGAATGTTTTATTTTCTAAAATAAGATAAATGTCATTATATACCCTATTTCCCTTCATAAATTACAGTGCGCACCACTTTTCCAGTAGATGTATTGACCCTCAAACCAAACTTTTCCAGTGCTGTACCGAAAAGTCCTAACGATAATAATCAGTTGTCCTCAACTATTATTGTTTAGTATGATTTCATTTCTAACATGCATTATGTAGGCACTCGTAATTAATATTTACGGTGGTGTAAAACTACTTTCCAGCTCTTTGTTGTTTCGAAATAAATAGGAAAACAATGGAGAAAAATCAAATAAAATACTACACACTATACTTTAGAAACATTTACTAACAATCTTCATTAGAGTACAATAGCAACAAATAAACTATCATGGAAGGGATAGTTGGGACACGGCAGTTAAGGAATTAGAGGTTTAAAATCTCCAATAGCCATTTTTATCGGTATTGCTCTTCTCATTCCATGGTATTCCGAGAAAATTAGACAGGACACCGCACCTTTTGAGAGCACTCAATACGTATTTCGAATACAATACATTCTTCATCAGGAGTGATAAGATACCTCGAATCTAATCACTCCTTGTGAGAAGAGGAACGCCGACAAAAACGGCTATTGGAGATTTTAAACCCAATAAATTGTCATATGTAATTTTACGGGGAGCGAGTTTTCATATAGATAATTGGTGGGTACTAAACTAATTTTTAAGCTTCTATAAACGATTTCCGTCCTTTGTTGAGAAGTGGCATTGCGATAGTAAAACAAGCAGTACTGTAGTTGCTTATCACATTATCAAGGCTCTGCTTAAAACTCTGAGCAGGCTTTTCCTGCCCCACTGGATCCCTTCCAATTCATTGACGCAATATTTGTCTGCTGGGGCCCATACACTGAGCGCTTACTCTGGATGAGACCTATGTTAGTCATAATTGCGTCACATGCTACCTCCGGGAAATTATAGCAAGTTATTGCTACCACTGTTGGTGAATATAAGCTACACTATTTCATCCCCTTACTCACCTGTACAATATTTCCCTGTGCAATCATTATTCTAATTGTGAAATGTTAAATTCCCGCAGATTTCCAAAAATTAAGTCCAGTTTTTTGTATTTACAATATTAACGTGATGATTTTCCACTTCTGACTAACCTTATTGCATGTTCTCATATGAATTAGATAGAATATAATCGCTCATGTTTAATATCTTTGCTTTGAATTAACCAATAGAGACATTCATAGCAAAAGACAGCAGAGGCTTATATTTCTCATAATTTTAATACAAATAATATAGACTTTGATTAGTACCGAAACAATATACACCAATGACTTCAAACTTATCCCAAAAACTGTACAGACGTTTGACAGCCTAGGTCGCAAAATCGTTATTGTGATATCCTAGCGATGCTGAAGTCCGGATTCTAATTCTGGTAAAAGAGTGGTTGTTTGCTGGTTATTATTATCTTTCACTTCTTTAATTTCTTGTTATATTTATTAGTTTTTTATTTGACTAAAATACGCCGAACAAATATGTACCAAAGACAAGTTTCATATGCCTGATTCATAAAATAAGAAAGATTTTTTTTTTAATCCAGCAAATAACCTCCACGGACGTTCCGAAAAAAGGAAAATGAGTATCTGAAACCTTCCAACGAATTGCATCCGACTTTACTTATTCGTCCTTTGAAAAAAGCATTTCCTTTTGCGATAACTGAATAACATGAGGACATTAATATCAAAAATATTTAAGTGTTTTATATGAGCACCGAGTTATCTCGACACAAGAAGAACAAGATACGAATCGATCATTAGGACGATTTTTCATTTCTCTGCACGCGATTTCCCGCCCAATTTGAGCAAGTCATGCGAAGTCGAGCCGAGTTAATTAGATGTTTGGGAAATCGATTTTTAATCACAATCGGCATCATCTTGAGACCCTTGCCACGGTAGAGGAAAATAACTCCCGATCTCGACACACTGATTTAAGTAATTCTCCAAGTTCGACGACTCCTATTCTTACAGAAGAGGGCGAACTTAAATCTCCTCGGCGCCTATAATCTAAATTCTCTTTTATTTTTTACATTTAACTCAGTTTATGATACTTTATTCATATGTATTCAATACTGACGATATTAGATAATAATTTATAAAATTTTGATTTTTACATATCAGACAAATTGAACTCATCGAACTTTTTGATTAAATTAAATAAGAGTAAAACTGAATGTAATGCTCTAAATCTCTCTCTCTCTCTCCCAAATTAAGACGATTAATATCATTATTAATTTTCCTGATAATAAATTTCCAAAAAATATTTCAGGCACCAAGTGTACTTACACTTTTTCTAGTAAAACTCAAAATCTGGAGAATACATATGTATATCCAAGCAAATAAATGCAATCAATGAAATAGTAACCTGGAATTCCAAATAAATGTTCACTTCGTTAATTGGTATTACATGACAGGAATTTTTCGGGGTATATTTAAGGAAAATTTTTATAGTGCTCAGCTCCTTTGAACTATTATTAATTTCAGTCATATTTTCTAAGTAGAATTTAACCAGGAAATATTTCAGTAACGCAGTGTATCACGTATCTTGACCAGATATAGTTTGACTCCAAAGACTCCCCCTCATATAAGAGGAATGTATTTTCCCATTAACTTTGGTTAAGATTCACCGTTAGTAGAATTCTACACCCCATAATCATAGCTGTGTTCACCTACATTCATCTATAATATCGTGCATTATGAATGCAAATTAATCAAATACGGTTGCAGATGCGCAGCGGAATCTATTTGATGGCAGGTAATCATTTGAAAATTAAATCTTTGCAAATCACGACCATAAAAAAGATGAATTATGCATCGTGGATTTTAGAATCATTGGGTAAACAGAATGATTGCCTGCTATCATATAGATTTCGCAGCACATTTTCACCCGTATATGATTAGATTATATACAAAATTCAACTCAGAATTGAATTTTTGTTGATCTATTCAAATTGATCCATTAAAAATAGAATCACCATCTTTTTGTTTAATTTTACAAAATTGGGACCAACTTATAAGCTAAAATGTGTTACTCAACAGCACTACTTCAATAAAATCACTAGATTATATAATACAGTTGTTTTTGATTAGCTTAAGATATCTTAGATTTATGTTTACGGTTTGAGTGTCAATTATTATTTATTTTTATTATAAAATGGCTGGTAATTTTTTCGATATATCTGAGTTCGGCATCATGGAATATCATAGGAGAAATATTGCACAGACCAGGAATGCAAAATTTAGTTTAAATCGATAAAATTTCTTTTTGTTTGTTTTGCCATATTATAAAAGACTATGTAAAAATTACTACGTTTATGTATAACAAAAGATATCAAACAAAAAATATAAGAAAATGTCATTATTCAAGTAACTCTGTAGGTTATGCTTCTTATCGAATCATTTGGTGTAATTGTATGGTTAAAGTTAGTCGATGACTGAATCTATTTTAGGAGAATTATATCTTCATCTCTAATAGCATTTGAATTTTTGCAATACAGTAGAAACTGGTGCATTTACGAGAGTATATCGTATAAATAACATTTTAAAAAATCGAAGAAATGAAATACTTACTTTCCACATAAATTATAAACTTGCACCGTAACCATAGTCGTTCTAATGAATTTCTGTGTAAAGTAAACAACGTATTTCTTCTTTGATTTTAAAAAATTTCATTCCACCAGGTTTCACTAAGTACTTTTAATTTTAACATATTTTAATTAGTATCTAAATAAGTATATCGTGTAACTATTTTACGTGTCAGCTCTTCGCTCTAAAGAAGCAAAACAAAAAACCCACGTCTTGGAGACTGCGACCTTTTCATCAGTAGTTCCCACCTCATTTGAGGAGCTAATTCGAAGCGACAAAGAGGTTCCCCACATGACGTAAAGGTGTGCCACCGCTTTCTTTCCCAAACCCTGTGACCCTCAGCTTCTCGTCACGCAACAAATACATTAGGTTGAGGCGTGCGTCTCGAATGGTCGAAAGGAAGTTGACAGGAGCGTTCCCTTGACGACGTGCCCCTCCTTAATACCCCATCCCCTAATATTATTCCCTCAGGGACTCCTGCCCCTCCTTTCTAGCCATCTCCTCTAGTTCTACTTCCGAAACATATAAACCGAACTGCAAGAAGAGGGTTCATGTGGAGGTGAAGGGGAGAAGAAAGAGTGAAGGGAAATACGGACGAAAGAACTCGATGGGTTAGAATAAGGAGATTGTAAGAAAAGAAGTGAAGTTATTGGATATAATGCATGGATGATAAGGGAATGATGGATAGGGATGAATGGCCATATGTATATTTAACAGAGAGCAATAGAGGTTTAGATGAATTGATAAAGAATCACATGCATGAATCCTACGATTCTTGTTTGATTTATACGTCCTCAAATTCCCAATTTCACGCTCTCTCCTTTCTTCTTGATAACTGATCCCTCACTTTGTGTTTTTCAACATTCAACAGCCTTCCTCGATGTTTTTCCAGTAAAACTTATCTTCAAACGTTTCTCTACCATATAAAAACAAAACATGACTTCGTAGCTTTTCCACAACAGTTTTCAAGTAATTGTTGGTTTGGTTGTATTGCTTAAAAGTGCTTCGACATCTTAGGCCATTTCGCACATGGGCTCCTTCTAGGAATAACACCGGGGATTGCTTTCTTAAAGTCCAAATGCGTTCCCGGTTGCCATTTGGCCATCCGGGAGCCATTTTATGTAATTAAAAAAAAATAATTTAGGGACGATGATTGACTTGATGTTATAGTGCAGAAACCAATTTTCTAAATTATATCTTGTGGAACTTACAAAGTGTTTCTTCTCTCATTTCGTCGTCTTTCCACGAATATAGTGTTGTTTCAGTTATTTTAGTATTTACTATGTATAACACTTTGTATTGATAACACATTCCGACAAATTTCAACATTTCTTCGGTAACATGGATGGTAATAGCTGTTTTTAACTAATTTTGAGTCGCTGATAACAGATATGAAAATTCCCACCACGTTAAGTTTTTATATTATTATTATTACTTTTAATTTTTTCGTTTCCGTAATTTTACATATTTTCTTGTATAGCAAAAATATTATTTACGGTAAGATGGTTGGTAATAGATGTTATTAACTATTTTTGAATTGTTGATTACAAATTTTAATTTGAAAAAGTCCAAAAACGAACGAATATTTTGCTATGGTGAGTTTTACCTTTCCTCTCAACCGTAATTCCATAAGTTAGCCTGCACCATTTTTATCATGTTAAAGTATGTTTTCTCATTTCATAAATGTTATACGAAATAATAAGACACTATTAATATAAAAAAGGGAAATATAATCGAAATGTTATGTATAGTTTCTATAAGAAATATAAGAGAGCATTGAACTTACCCTTGAACATGGCCAAAACCATCCAAAAAGAATGCTAAAATATTTCCTGAATCCCTCTTCTTCCTAATATCTTTCGCCTGGGTGGTGATGAGTCTATTTTGTGAAATGTTTAATTAACTAATCGTTACAGCTGGAAATGGGAACCAGTTGACGGATTCGAGGTTGTAGCATTTCTTTCGGAAACGAGTGGCACAGAACGGTATTCTGCCTAAAGATCGACAGTGATTATTTGAAACGGAATAAAATGGTAAATTACAATAATGGTCTTTTTTAGAGCTTTAAGATGAGTTTATTTTATGTCCTGTAAGTTTAAACTACTTGAGTACGGACGTTTCAATGAGCTTGAGGGCACCGAAATCCACACTTTTTTGGAGACCTTGTCAACTTGCCATTTTGCTACTTCTTGAATTCGGCATAGCAATATAAATTAAGGAAGAAATTACTTTGTTTATTTAATGTTTTAAATGTTTGTGCAAAATACTCAAAAACTGTACGTGATGGACAATATTCATAAACACTGTTGAATTTATCGCAAAAAATACATCAAGAGACAACTAACGACCTCAACATTACAAAAACCTTGTCGGCCTGTGTAATGATTCCCGTAAACCTGACCTTGCTTTCATTAGAAACAAAATAAAACTCGAAGAGGTAGGAACTCTTTCTTGATGGATTTCTCCAAAAACCATTTAAGGAAAGGATTAACGTACGTAAATTTAATGATACCGGTGGTAAAGTTAGTTTGTTTTCAAGAAATTAAGCTACGGAAGGAACGAGATCGGAACTGTGAGATATAGGCTTACGGATATACAACAGTCAATAGTCTAGAGCTGAACCATTATGAGAAAGGTGAGGGAAAGGGTGGCAATATCGAAAGTAGGTGAGTTAACGAACGTGAGAGCGAAATTGGAAGCATGGGGAGGAAGAAATGAATGGCAGGAGAAAATATCAACATAACGAAGGGATTCGAGGAAGCGGGCGGTTTAAATAGCCAATAAAAACGAGAAAGAAGAACCAGTTTAAAGGAAATGCTGAGCAGAGAGAAACTGCAGGAAGGAGCCGGTGAGATAAATGTAGAATGAATAGGTGAAAGGAGGTGTTCGGGTGAAAGGAAGACGAGGAGAGGAAGCCTGGAATGGGAGGAAGTAGTGAAGTGAAAGAGTAGGAGTAGATGAAAGGCAGTGGAGGGATGAATGGAAGTGTAAGATTGAAGGGATAAAGCGGAAGAGATTGGGAAACGGGAAGGCCGAGGAGAGGCCGAGAGAATCACGGAAGTAGAAAGTTGAAAGCGAGTTATGAAGACGAAAGGAAGGAGGGAGGAGAGTATGGAAAAAGAAAGGAAGGGAAAGAAAAGGAGATACGGCAAGGGTGAAAAGGATGGGATGGGGAAAGGAAACAGGTGGGAGAAGGAAGGGGTGATGAGAGGTAGTGTAGGAAATCTAGTGGAAAGGAAAGGGAATAAAGAATCATTGTGTGTTGAAGGAAGGAAAGAAAATAAAATGGAAGGATGAAATGCGAACGAAGAGGATGGAAGAGGTGCAGAAACGAGGAAAAATAGAGTAGAAAGAGCTATAGAAAACCTAAGGGTCACAAAAAGTGAAAGCAAGCACATACAGTAAAAGTATGCACAGAAAGTGAAAGAAATAGTACAAAAATGAAACGAAGGTAGAAGAGCAGAGTAGGAAACTTCTGATAAAAGTAAGGACCACAAAGATAAGGAGATTCAGGGTGAGAGAGGGACACGAAGTGAAAGTGTGCACAAATAGTGAAGGAATTCGTATAAAGTGAAACAAATGTGAGAGAGAATAAAAAGAAACTTCTGATGAAAGGAAGGACCATAACATGACTACAAAGGCGTGCTACAACGAGAGGAGATGCATAAAAAGTCAGGTGACACGGAGTGAAAGGGGTTACAGAAAGTGGAAGTGGCAACATATATAATTAAAGGAATTTCATAATGTGAAAGGAAGGAGAGTGATCAAAAATAAATACTCCTGGTGAAAGGAAGTGCAAAGGATAACATTACTAGCAGGGTGTGCTGCAATGAAGAAAATTTTAGGGGACACAGAGTGAAAGTTGGCTCAAGAAGTGAAAGAGGTCACAGGAAGTGAAAGGAAGGCAGGTCTAGTTTGCAAGGAGCCGTTTGATGTGATAATGAAATCAAAGAAGCGGGTGAAAAGGGCAGCAATAAAGGCGGGGAGGGTGAAAGGAGGAAGAGGAAGAGATTGGTCGAAAGTTGGGGGCGGGATGTGTTGGGAGAAGGGGAGAGTTCCTCAACGGCAGTCCCTTCCCCGGAGGCAGCAAAGCAGGAGTGGCATGCAAGGAGGACTTCTGGCCTGATGAAGGAAGGAGGAAGGTAAGGAAAGCCGTTGTCGGGGAGGCAGGGCATGAGTGATCATCTTCAAGGGGAGTTGAGGCACGGGCGTGTGTATACGCGTGGGGAGGGATATCCCACGACGGGGGCCTGCGGTGGAGTGATGGATCGGTTCCCTTTCCGTTTCTCTCCGTCCACGTCGATCCCAAATCTGAAATGCACCGTCGCTGGGGTTTCGGGGCCGAATTGCGGCTCTCCGTTGAAGCATTCCCGAGGAATAGGTGCGCGGGAAAAAATTGATAATCGATTTATCCACTCTCTTTCTTCCGGGGAAAGAAACGGATGGCTAGAGTGGATGGGGAATTAGCATCATGCGAACGCCTGGAGTTGGTAACGAGGTTATCTTCCCGAGCGAAACTTATGGAAATAAAAAGGCATCGAAGTTTCTGTCGTCTCTTGCCGCGATGTTCAATGCATCAAAGGAGATTTTAATAAAAGGAGTCTCTTCTGCGATGCTATGAATCTCTCGAATATCCTGCAAAAATTCGGAACTTCGAGCAGCCTTCTACGCAGTTTCTGATCGTGAAGATTTTTATCAATTTGATACACAAGCCAACCCGGAAATTCATTAATTTATATCTTTTGCAGAAGATGAAATCTTTGATTAAAATTCGGAGCAAAGCAGAATAAAGACGCCTTTTTGTGGATTAAATTAGGAACCGAAATCATTTTTATCTGCTCAACTCTTCTTGTTGGCTAGTCATTCTTAAAATGAATGCAAATATACAATGGGGTTAATTTATTGATATAACTGGCAGAAATTATATTAGGTAAAATAATGTTTAGTAACGATTCCCCTAATGTTTATTTAAGAGTGAAACTACACTGTGTATGTGTGTCGAAAAATAGCTAAGAGAAGATTAAAATAGCATTCGTAAATATGGAATTACTTATGGTACGTTACCTTTCAAACGATTTACTGCAATCTAAAATATTACGAGTAAAATATATTAAAATAGTACCTGTATATCGTTAAAACAATATGAGCATTCAACTTGCATTATTCCTCGAGATTATGCTATCTGGATATAATCGGATACATGTAGAATATAAACTATATGACACAAGCTAGTATTACCATAAAGTATGCAACTATAAACTATTTTCCATTCATTTCTGAGGTTGCTAATTCTAACATTAAATTTTGGCTCGGAAAATAAAAATAAATATATTCTACCACAAAAAACACCTTTATTCCTCATGAAAGAAATACGCGGCATTTGATATGCTTGTAGACCATGCATTTGCGATGACAGTTACTTCGAGTATGATCCAGAAATCATATAGTGTTAATATGTGTGCGGTAAGAAGTAGATCATGAAATGCTCAGTTCATTAAAATAAAAAAGTCCATTTTATAGTAACAAGTTTGAAATTTTAAATAAAGACTAAGAATAAAAAATGTGAGATAATATAAGCAAAAATATCAGGTTTTGCGTTATTAGGAGGTAAGGGAGGTGAGTTTAACAAGGGAATATTGTTATTGTTGTCTCACCAAGTAGTTGTAAAAATATCGCAATATTTTGTAATCACCCTCTTTAGAGTTATCTTATTATCATGCTTTCTGTCAATCTTATCAGTAAGCAAACATTTCCTGAAAAGGGTGACTCCTAATCGAAATATACGTTAATTTAATTAATAAAGTTTCAATATATCTCCATATGCAATGAAAAATTTTACGCCTACAGCACGAATACATTGAATTCTTATTCCCTTTCATTTGATGTTAGAAAGACACAAAAATGTTAGGAAAGACTCAAAGTGAGATTATTTTATTGCTTTCAACCGGATTAATTCTGAAATTAATCTAATTGTAAGATAATTAACAGAGTTTAAATACCGGCTTTGACAACTAACTTACCAAATCTTCATAATAATGCTGCGAGGAGGAGAAGTCATCAACATCTGGTAACCTTACCTCGGTTTCAATTTACGAGTTTGGTAAATAGAAAAACCATCCCATCTTAACAACATACCAACCATAATTAAACACATGCTGCGCGAGGAAAGAAGCGAAACTAGCCACCATCACGCAACATCTCTAGACAACGACATCGCTGAAAGCGGAAACAACCATAATAACAACACTTTTGAGCACACTCTCAAAAAGATAAACAAAGGAGGCCCTCGATAAAATATTGCGGGAATAAACCGCGTATCGATCTTTGTAGGGCGTCGTTAGTATCACTTGGCTTCTTGTCGATATATCCAGCAGATGCCAAGGTCACAAAAATCCCATTACATGCATATGGCGCAACGGCTGTGGATATGGGCCATCATCTATCATGCCACGTAAACTCCAATCAGCCTTATGCGCTTTTTTCCCTCAAAAACGGGGCAAAAAGCCTCTCTCTAGCAACGCACAGCCTGCCCTACGGCAATTGAAAATATAATCTATAGCTTTCAATTCGGCGTCCATTAATTCTCCTTGTTTTGCACCAGTTCAACGCATCTCTAATGGGAATCGACTAGGAAGTTCCTCATATCTACATACAGTGGAGGAGGAAAAAACGTTCATTTCCCCGCAATATACGCCGACGCCGAGAGCAAATGTTGAGTCAGGCTATAATTTAACCTTGATACCGCCCATTTCCGTAAATATTCAGTGAGCCAAGAACAAAAGAGGGTAGAAATGGATATTGTGAGACTTTGTATTTTCACGCGATGGAATCATAACATGTATGAAACACTTTATAGTGAGATCTGGGTGTGAATATTTTAACTACGTCTTAGCTCTTATTTACTTTAAAACTGCACTGTCCTTTAGGGTCCAAAATCGATATAAATGATCTGACTGTTATATTATTGTAATCATAATAATAATAAATTGCCTTTATTCGGGCGAGATTAACACTAGAAAGTCGTATAGTATTTTAACACGTTATGTTCAGAAAGTATATAGTATTACACATATATACGTTATTTATTTATTATTTATATTTTCTCATGTACCACACATTTATCTTTTTTAGTATCGATATTCGATACGGCCTTTGCAGACATTGATAAGTTATGACAGAATCAAACCTACACAAAACCGAAGGTAGAAGTTGTAGTATTCATAACTTTCAACATTTAATCTTTAACTTGCGTTTTATTCGATAAAAGCAGTCATGAATTGCACACTGAATTATTTAATTTGTATTTTTGGCTATGGATAACTTGCTTCGGAGCTGTTTCTGACTAGAAGACGCATAATGGTATATTCTCATCATGCATTATAAATTATTTTAGTGATGAATTGGATATTCATACATAACACTGAAGCTCAAATATGATTAGAAATACCCGAATTGAAAATTAGTATGAATCTACTATTACTAAATATCCGATAGGATAAGAAGGTAAAAATGTATACCTATGCATACAAATCTTCATCTATGAAAAGATGGAAAAATCGAAGCAATCAAATAAGCTAACAAATTCTACCGGAGGATTTTTAATGAAACGCTTTATGTAAGACCACTTAAGAATGAATGCATGCATCCCTTTCAGTAGAAATGAGGCGCAGCTCTACATCAATACACCTTTTCGAAAACGTCTGAATTGAGTTTTCTTTTGAAGCTCTCTAAGAAAAATAAATCACTTAGAAATGCGATGGAAAAGGAGTGCGCAGCTCATTCATTACCTTCTTGCTTTCAAAAAAAAACCCTTAACATACATGAATCTCTCATTAAATTCATTGCTTTAAAGCTCCAGCTTTTTCTGTAACCCAATTTTGGACTATGCGTGATATAGAATTGAAAGAATCTGTTCCCAAAAGAGAGGAGTTTTAAATTGCAGTTATGATGTCGCGTCAGGTCGCGGTATTGGAAAAAATTCTCATTTATATGGTAAAGATAGTGCATTTTCTTCTTTATGGTGGACCCTTGTTTGTGAAAAAATTCCAGTAGGTTGCAAAATAGTGAATTATGGAAGTAAAGTATAGAGCGGATCATTAACATTGTCCCAAGAAGCAATTAAAATTGGCATTTTTCTAGCTACAATTTCAGAAATAATATTTTTCAGTAAAT
Organism: Sympetrum striolatum; assembly: GCA_947579665.1. Classification (NCBI taxonomy): domain Eukaryota; kingdom Metazoa; phylum Arthropoda; class Insecta; order Odonata; family Libellulidae; genus Sympetrum; species Sympetrum striolatum. Next base: position 28,466,618 of record OX388348.1, read on the forward strand.
AGGCAATTCTAATGAGTGCGCACCTACATATATCACCTTTCCTGTGTATCTTTAAAAAAACTCAATCTTGACATCTATGATTCAAAATTCATCGAGCTTCCATTTTGATTTATTTTTAGCTCTACAATGATTATCGGAGGGGAAAGAATGTTTTTTATTTGATATGCTGTATAGATGAAAGATAAATGTTTACAATATACCTTCAATTTTATTTTTTTCTCTAGTTTTTCAATCAAACCGAATAGAATTCCCAATGCTATCCGGAGAGACATAACGACGCTGTTCAATTAAATATAAATTCAGAATGAAAAGTCTTCAATTTTCATAGTGAGATATTTTTATGAGATATATTCATTGTATGAATCATGTAATAGTTTGCTCGGTTTCTTATTATTTAGGAAGTATTTTTACAAAGATTTTTGGGAATTCAAATCAAAAAGTTTCAAATATGATTTACGGTATCCAATTCTTTCAAAATAAAATACAACGATACCTCATAAGTTAGTCAGGATCAGAAATGGTGGGACCAAAGAAGACGAATTATAATATCCTTCCCCGAGATTGTGTGTTCCATCCAATTGGTGCGACATCGCGTATAAGGACATTATGGCGTTAACCTTGCAAAATCCGACGATTGATCAGATTTCTGACGGCGGAGTGAGGGAACCAGCCGATATTCATCGGCTGATAGTGGCCGTGCACAGGAAAGACTGTGTGTCTGACAAGTCCATTGCTCCACCATAACGCGTGTCTAAACGTCTTCCAGGGTCACACAAAGTGTACTGCCTAAATTAAAGAAGGAACAGCTAAGTCATCCTTCTTATTGCCCAGAAATGTTACCCTACGATTACCTTCCATCTGTTTGGTCTTCTTAATGAAAAAATCATTCCAAACGGACTCGAATGATGAACTAAAGGACACAGTGAAGGACTGGCTATTATTCTGGGAACAGGGACTCATTGTAAGGATATGGACGGAACACATAACCAATCAGTGAAGGACTTTCTGTTGTCACAGTCACAAGAATTATGGGAACAAGGAATCCTTCGGCTCACCAAACAGCGACAGATGTGCTTTGTGTGGTTAATTTGTATAAAGACTTCAATTATACCCACACTGCCATTTCGTACATTTTCACGTTGTAGTAAGACCATCATTTCTACCTAATTTACTATTAGCTTCTCTGATAGCCTGAGAAAGACATAAACACGAGTACCCCTCTTTCCTGTGCGATTACTTCCCCGATACATTTTGTAACGGAAAGAATCTTGTAAAGACTTGTACTTTTACCACAAATTTTATTTTTTACAAAAAACAGTAACACGACTGGTTTCGATGATTGATCGTCATCTTTTGGTGAAGAAACTCTAAATTCAAACCCTTTCTTACAATGACGACGTCCCTTCCTCTATACCTTCTTACAAGGAACATTAACGGAGTGTTACTCACCGATTTCATTCAAACTCGGTAGATTCAGAGCTGATGGTGAAAAAATAAGATCTGTGAAATCATTCGTCCCCTCGTGACCTAGGAGCCGAGATATTCGAGGTCAAAAATTGCAAACTGACCACCCGGGCCCCTCGCTGAGACGCCGTACTCCTAGACGCGGATACCGGGCGGGAGTGCCGTCGCATGCGGTCGCCGCGAAAACGAAGCGCGGTCGGAAATTCGAATGGTTTTCGGCGGTTTTCATTCTACAATTTGTAAAGAATGAAATAAATTTCGATTACATGGATTCAAATTTGATTTGTATTTACTTCGTATTTTTATACACAAAAGTGAATTTTTTCAAAAAATCTTTGAAACACAGATTAAGTTCACAGTGAGCATTCACTTTATGAAGGTTGTATTCCCACATACAGTTTCGTCTTGTACATTTTCGCATCGACTTTCATAAATATTTGCATTAAAACAATGCTGCACCGGAGTGAGAAGAGATTCGGGGTGCTGCTCTATATATCCTGCTTTGAACCACACGCAGTTAATAAAATTATTAAATCTGGGGCCTGGAATTGAAAATGCGTAAGGGATTGTAATTTTAGGATACTATCCCTCTGAAAAAGGGAAATGTCTAGTTGATCTAACAGCACTCGATCGGAAACCTTCCGCACGAAGTCTTTCCAAATTCTAAAAAAATATATATCCAGTGGCTGAATAAGTCCCGTGGTCTTTGGAGGAATCACTTTAATGCCCACAAACTTATTTTGCGGTTTCACTTTTTCTATGAATTCCCGATCATTGTAGGATCCCCAGGAATCTACTAAAAGAATACACCTGTCTTTCATGTACGGGAAAGAACAAATTTAAATAATCCTGCATTAAAATATTGTTTTGTTAACAGGCCAGAGGTCGACGCCATGACATAGATATTTAAAACTTTAAAGATGCTTACATTTTTGGAAATAAACCATCTTTATCCTGTAAACAGATCAGAAGAGGGGAGAGAAGTTCACTCTCTACCGATTTTGTTGGTTGGATCGTATAAGAGTGTGTAGTAGCATGTATAGACTGGGCGACTGATTCCACTGTTTTTGCACCTCGAAATTCTGTCGTACGGCCGGAATGAACTTCTTTTTTAAAACTGCTCTGATCGGTATTTAGCTCTTGCGATGCGCCACTTTCTCGGATCACACGCCTCACTTCTTCCACGAATTTCTTAGATTTTTCGATAATAGAGTGTTGTTCCAAAGAATATTTGTTAGAAACAACCTTTGTCACTTTCCTTGAAACTATCTTATTGGCCCTTTTTCATTTTCGTAGCCAGACATATGTTGCTTTAAAATTAGGGATACTATGTTCCATTTTTTTATTTCCTTCCAGTGCCCACCTACGTAAGTCTCTGTCATGAACGATCAAGCGGATTATTTTAAACTTTTCTTTCAACGAACCAGCTTCCATAATCTACTTTTCGTAGCGATGTAACAGCATCCTGCTGGTTACGAAACTGAAGTTGTGTCGAATTGTATCCAACTTCAATGGCCCTTTCTTCCCAGACTTCCAAAAGTCAACAGCCATTCTCTTCTGATGCATCGATGGTTCTGGTTTCCTTTTCTTAATAGGGGAAGCTTCATAAGACGTTGAAGATGAAGGAGAAGTAGGAGATGTATCATCTTGTTCTCCCTGGGATTCACTGCTGATGTCTTCTTCAACTGTCTCATCTCTTCCATCACCCAAGTCAAACAACAAATCTTCTTCGATATCACAAAATATTCGTCTCCTTGAAGGCAGGACTTACTTTAATTACTTATTATTATTAATTACAGGAGTTCTTGTAATTAATGATTTAAGGATCCAGTTTAATTGTGATTCACCAAAATAATGACACGAGGGAAACAAAATAATGTCATTTACTTGTGTACGAATTATTGATCTAACTCGTGAAATACGTACATGCTAGCCTTTCTGCAAGATCCATTTCCTTCTCCATTGGTTCCGAATACGTAGTTGCCGAGGCAAATGTTTTTCCCTACAATTTTAAAACGTTCCGTACATTTATCGCCATGACGATGTATGGAGTAGAAAATGATAGAAAACTATCCGATAAAAAGTCCAATAGAAAAAATGACTAGAAGAAAAATGACCGAAAGCTATACGCGATGAGTTTCGACAGCAACGAGTGAAGTCGTGGGTGTCCGAGCAATCCGTGAACCAAACTGGAAATTAAAAAATTTTCTAATCTTTTGAGAGCACTCAAAAGGTGCGGTTTTTCCTTTCTTGTATTCTCAGAATACCGGGGAATAAGAAAGGCTATTTACACACCCACCGGTTAGTGATTAAATTGATTCCTCCAATGACCACAGGACTTATTCAGCCACTGGATATATATTTTTTTAGAATTTGGAAAGACTTCATGCGGAAGGTTTCTAATCGAGTGCTGTTAGATCAACTAGACATTTCCCTTTTTCAGAGGGATAGTATCCTAAAATTACAATCCCTTACGCATTTTCAATTCCAGGCCCCAGATTTAATAATTTTATTAACTGCGTGTGGTTCAAAGCAGGATATATAGAGCAGCACCCCGAATCTCTTCTCACTCCGGTGCAGCATTGTTTTAATGCAAATATTTATGAAAGTCGATGCGAAAATGTACAAGACGAAACTGTATGTGGGAATACAACCTTCATAAAGTGAATGCTCACTGTGAACTTAATCTGTGTTTCAAAGATTTTTTGAAAAAATTCACTTTTGTGTATAAAAATACGAAGTAAATACAAATCAAATTTGAATCCATGTAATCGAAATTTATTTCATTCTTTACAAATTGTAGAATGAAAACCGCCGAAAACCATTCGAATTTCCGACCGCGCTTCGTTTTCGCGGCGACCGCATGCGACGGCACTCCCGCCCGGTATCCGCGTCTAGGAGTACGGCGTCTCAGCGAGGGGCCCGGGTGGTCAGTTTGCAATTTTTGACCTCGAATATCTCGGCTCCTAGGTCACGAGGGGACGAATGATTTCACAGATCTTATTTTTTCACCATCAGCTCTGAATCTACCGAGTTTGAATGAAATCGGTGAGTAACACTCCGTTAATGTTCCTTGTTAGTCTCTAACTCCCAGCACCATCTTCTCTTCCCCCTCCACCCGCATTTTCACCTTCTCTATCTCCCTATCCCCTTTAGCTAGCTAGTATTAAAGGGTTTGAATTTAGAGTTTCTTCACCAGAAGATGACGATCAATCGTCGAAGCCGGTCGTGTTACTGTTTTTTGTAAAAAATAAAATTTGTGGTAAAATTAAAATTTTATCTTAGGTTCTTTCCATTATGGATTATCACAACGCTTCGCCTGATTCTTTGAAGTTTACATTTTGTTACATTTCACTGTCAATGGTTTTGCAACGGTCAATGTTTTCGTGACATTCATGCCATTCTGACCAATGTAGATATACGATTAGTTATGTCCGGTACCTCACGGATCATAACACCATCAGCCGAGATTGTTTCATTTTCGCAATCGAATCAAAATCTCGGATGGCTGCAAAATCTCTCGCCAAGATTGAGCTGGATGCGCCGCGATCTTACGGGTCGTAAACTAGAATGCGATTCGATGCCTGGATGTCAGCGGCAAAACAAAGGGGGCATCACGCCGTGAACTCCCACGTACTCTCGGCAAATCGTGATCGCGTCGCCGTGTTTACCGTGAATCCGATAGACTTCCCGACTCCGAGCAATTCCACGGGCAGATTTCGCCCGCTCACTTCCTTAATCTGTTTATCAAATGACACCGAGCGTTATCTCGCTCCGATCCCCGGCGACTGCCGTTCCCTTCGCCGGGGAAAATAGTCTTTCCTTCTCGTCAACTTTAATAGCTCCTGACTTTGATTTCGGGATCCGTTTTCAGCGGCGTCACTCGGATAAAAAATCTCAACCCTTTTTTTTAATAACGGCTCTAAGCGGGAGCGGTGTTGAGTTATCAAAACACTGTCCACGAGCTAACAAGGAGATTAAGATAGCAACGCACGCGAGGCTGTCTTCGGGAACAAGCCGCCTGAGAGGACGTTTCATGGGAAGCATACGGGTGGAGTGAGTTGTCGCTGCAGGGAAATAGATCGCATGTTATGGGTTTCCGCTCTAAATAATTTCCCCTGTCTTCATATTTAAAGCTTCAAGGAGGCATTGCGAACATTTTAGCTGACGCTCTTCGCGCGGGCGACGTCAACACTCAGCGGCGCATTATAAGAGAGATATAAAATCTTCTCTCACTCCTTGCCTTTAGTCAACAGTCTCCCCTCTTGTCTGGGTGCCCTTTGGTTTAACCGCTGATGACAGGCCCCTTCTGTAACTTCTCCAAATTAACCCCCTCCCCCCAATTTACCCCTAATTTTCCCGATAGTGATTTCTGCTTCAGACGTCTCTTCAACTAACAATTAGGGCACAAAAGTAGGCTGTCGCCGATTTTAACACCTTTCATGTTTTTATCATTATTACGTTTAATCTGCACATTGATATATACCAGGGGCAAGATTTAGGTATAATACATTCATAAGTACAAGTAATGGATAGACAAATGACAACAGAAAAAGGCAAATAGTAGAATAAAATACATCATCAAAGCCAATACATCATCCATAGTAATAAAAAACATAAAAATCTAAAATACAAATAAAATAATACTTATGTTTTATCTTTACATCACTCATTCAGCACTTATTCATCATAATGTTACTTCACTACTTATCACAACCTTAGAATTATTATTACTGTTCACTACTTACTTTTAACTCATAAACTCATATTTATGTTAAACGCACATCAATTATTAAATCTAGATGAACAGCCGTTACTTTGTGGAAAGCCATTTTAGATAATGATCGTCAGTTAAATTAAAGTGTGGAAAATTACATTGTTTAACTCATTATCTAATTATTAAATCCTTCATCAATATATCTTCAGTACTTAAAAATGTTAACGCTATAATTCAGTCAAGGTCGATAGAGACCAATTCAATCCTAGCCAATTTCTTTTATTCAAGTTTTCCCCATCCATAATATTTTCAACACCTCTAATCCAAAAGCCGCCTGAGCAGCTCCAAAGATAAAATCATCACAAATAAACTTTTGAGATTTCCCCTAATGCTTCTCAACCGGTGTTACGCGCCATAAAAGTGTGATCTGGAAAGGTATGTAGGTGTATTTTCACGCCAAGCCGTATTCCCAGGAAACATCCCGGGTAAGAACGGATATGAAAATAGCCTTACAGCACCGGGACTCGAACCCAGATCTCCAGTAGATTGAAAAAGTGTGACGTGACAAAGCAATTGGTCTATAACCAGCCCGAATGCCAGGTGGTATTTTATTCCCTCTAAAATTATCGACCAAGAGCTAATGGGGAGGAATGAGGCTTACGAAGCAGTATGGGGAGTGAGGTAGTTTGCCTTTTCTTTCCTCACCAAGCTAGAATATTATGAGCGGAACACGTATGTCTACGCATGTGAAGCACTATATCTGTACCAATTAAACTTTCCTTGGCATTCCATAAGGAAATACCTAAATTAGTGCCAATATTGTTCGTACCTCAATAGCCTTCAGGTCGTCACACCCATGATTAGGACTGCCATAAGAATATATAAAAGACGTTTTCATCTACCCTACATCAAATTCAAATAGAAAGAATATGATGAGAAACTCATTCATCAGGATATAGTAGCAGAAATTAATTAGCTACTTATGGTTGTAGAATTTAAAAATATTGATTAATGAACATGGGATATTGATATTAAGCTTGAGTTCCAAGATGGTTGAATTTATTAGATTTTTCGAATAAAGAGCTTTACAAGGAGCGATCTTGCGCAGAATCTAAGAATCAGCTTCCCTTTGTCAAAGAAGGAAACAATGTAAAAATCGAACTTCTTCGCTCAAATGAGGCTAAGCAAGTAAGTGCCAGTGCCATGTAACTTCCTAGACAGAAGCTGTCGCAGCTACACGTTGCATATGTAAGCAAAAGTTTCCGGTAATCCGTGCAAAAAATCTTCATTGCTACACCTTCCAATAATCTCGTTAGGGTCAAATCATCCATTACCGCTTCTTCAGTCTCGAGTTACGCTACTTGGCGGGCGTAAAATTGAAAAGCGTTCCAGATATACTCTCCTCATCAATTTCAGTATTAGTACCATATGGATTTCATTATTACTTAATTGAAGACTTGAATACTACCATTCAACTTTTTTCACTCATAATTCAATAAAAAATTCATAATATTTGGAACTTTGTGATCGAGAATTCGCATTCGCCTGCAATAACTTCGTTACCATTGAGATCGACTGTCCTCCATGATAAAGGTATCTTAAGGAAGAATTATTTCTTAATAAATTGTTTTCTCTCAATTAAATTTGTTTTTAATGACTTTACTCGTCCCTCTTCCTCTCTTTGAGTCTATTACTTGCTTTAGCAACTAAGTATTTGATTCGTCAAGGGATCAAGTTGGTAGAAGTTTTTCATTTACAGCGAAATTGAATATATGTCTCTTTTTAGATCTGATCCTAGGTTCAGATGAAACTGTGTGAACCTTTCCGTTATGAACAGATTATAAAATATAAAACTAATATTTTTAAATCCTCCGGGGTAGCCAAAATAAAAATCAAAATTCACTGCCTTACCTTAATCGATGAATAGAGATGTTTTAGGTAGCTGCTAGCATTTTGTCGTCCCTGATACAGATCCGCAGAATATCAAATCACCCTCTACCGATAGCTTAATGTGAGATTCACCGTCTCACCGCAGAAAATGACTTAAGTGCTTCTCCTTCAGATACCGAAAACACCACCTGAAATACATATGAGAGTGTAAATCATTGCAAATATAAATTGCGATGAATCCAACCCAATTATTCCGGTCTTGAGATAACGTTTTTAAGATGAAAATTTGTCCCCAGATATCAGTTGATCAACCATGAAAATCATAAAATCTTGTTTGACAATATTCAAGAATATCCTAAACTGCACCAGTAAAGCGATTTTATCATGAGATTATTAGATCTCATTTTTTATACTATATAAGCTATCAACTGAATTTGTGTGAAAGTCCACTCTCCAATCAGTTCTGCCTCAATTACTTTACCAAGACGATTATTAAGGAGCGTATTATAACGTCAATGAATCGTTTAAATCACGCATAACCATTATAGGAACGAGATATCCAAATCCCATGATCTATCTCATTTATAATGTTTAAAAGTTCAATTTTAAGGGTTGCGGTGGATTTTAGTTAGCGTAATTCTCTAAAAAATATTCCTACAATCAGGTCTTTAATAGTATGCGTGTCACAAATATGAAGCATGTGGTTCGCATGTGAGTTACTCTGCTTCCTTTGTCGATACTCAAAGCATATCGCTCAATTGACCCTGTCTGTGTTCTTTTCGAAATCCATACCATTCTGAAATAATCTCACTTTTACCTTTATCGTTATGTATCTACATAATACCACTACATACATATATTACATTGCTACATACATACATTACATACTATATACAATATTAACTGTTCGAATTAGGCTCTTAAATAATATATAATACTAACTAAAACCAATATGCTCAGGCGTAACTTTGTGGAAAGCCACAATAAATTAATATACTTAGTAAATTTCCACAGATTTTATTTCACGACCGGTTACGTAAGAAGTTCTTAAATCTTCAGGCCTGAAGATGTAAGAACTTCTTACGTTACCGGTCGTGAAATAAAATCTGTGGAAAATTACTAAGTATAGTTATTTACAATACTAAGTGTTCGAATTGGGTCTTTCTTGCAAATGTAATTGATTCAAGAACCAATTAAAATCAATATCACCTGTCCAAGTACCAAAGTATTTATTTAATCAAAAACAAAAAAAACAACAACAGGAAAAAATAACCAAACTCTATTTCTCAACAAAATTCTTCTTCAGATATTTGAAGTTCGGTTACTTCACCGTAACTATCATCGGACTAGTCTTTGCATAATACTACAACTTAATATTATAATATTCGGTTGATGGTAAGATTCTGGGGGTTTTACAGTTAACCCACAGAACCTTACCAACCAACACAACCCAACCTACAGAACCTTACCATTAACCTAATATTCTGACACTGGGTCGCGATAACTGGAAAAATCACCCACTTTTGGCTATCTCCGAGCGATTACATTGGATACTCAAATATAACGTTATATAATGTTGATGCTCATTTAAATATTCATCATGAATATAATATCCACATTAATACACAACTGAAGATAATTAAATACATTTAATGACAACATTTCCAAATGTGGGCAGCTAAAGATACAAAATTCCATCTTACGTACGCCATAAAATCTACTTACCATTATAATGTAATTTCTTCTGTGCCAGCACCTTTCCGATGGGCAAAATGTTACACGATGCAAATTCATCAATGCCTGCTTAAATACTAATGATTTATTGCCCTAACATTTTGCAAAAGAAGCAGCGCAAGCAATACGAATCCCTTCATAACTTTATTTCAGATACTCGCTAAACCACTTACTCTGATAAATCTGTCAAACGTTCCATATTTAGCCGCAGCATTCCACAGGTCATTTCCATCGACTCTGTCATAGGTCTTCCATTAATCCTCTTTCCCAGTCTCTCTTTCCCGCATTCGACGGCAGCGTTTTACGGAAAGACAATATAAATCGCTCTCCAAGCTCATAAATACCCCGCATTCGTATTTCAGGATCTCTTATTCCTTCCACGGTTTTAGCCCAGCTATGTTAAACTGATTGCACGAGTTGTCATAAAGGGAACCGATGCCCTCATCGGTAGAAATTTCACTATCTGTAAGAATGGTAATTACTCAGCACCTTTTCGGGTATTGAGTTGTCAATGTCATCGCGTTCCAGGGGGTACAACTGCGGAAACATTCGAAATAGGCTGAGTCATTCCAAGGGTCTGACGATTCACCTGAATCAATCATTGTAGAATAACGCATTGCTTATTACAATGGGAAAATTATGAAGGCGTAATCCCCTCGTTTAAGTGAACGATCCCCGTTTACTTTCATTTTAGAAAAAAATATTAATAATATAATGTTTTTGTAGATGAACAGAAGTGATTTTTTTCTATAATATCCCTTTCTTCTTCGCTATCGCTCCTACCCCAATGTCCAGGGTTCGAATCTGGTTGATCAGATTTTTCCGATCCAGGGTATGGTTGTGTGTGTTCGTTGTTGCTGTTGCCTCGGTGAATTACCTCCTGGCAAGTTCATCATAGTTTAGAAGGACTTCACCGATGAAGAGAAACAGTAGCTAATCATGAAAAAAATAAAAAAAGAAATGTAAAGGATAACTTTGAAAAATTGCATCATGGATTACGGAAATCAATTCCAAGGCACTGTAATTATTTTTAAATTGTATTATAAATTTAAAATTCAGTGAAATCTCGATTTAACCTTTTCTCGACTCTACACGTGGTAGAACGCAAGATGCGAAAAAAAGGCAGGGTGTAGTTACAGTAGTTGGGACCTTAAAATTTCAACCTTAGAACCTGGAAAACGTTAGAAACGAGAATGTTAGATCGGGAAATCACTAATTAGAAACATGACTGGAACCCAGCTCTCACACTTTACAAGCAGCTATTCTATTGTAGTACCACATTGTGGAGAGCCTGCGCAGAAATTTTCGCGCACCTCCTCCTGGGAGGGGTAAATCCCCACTTAGGCGAGCTCCTAACTTCGTGGTCTCCACGATACAACCTTCACTTCTTCGCGGTTGCCAGCTATCGCTAATAGTTCTTTTGTTTTTCCTCTGAAATATTCCAAGCGTTCTCCTACGGTCTGTGAATCGAGAGAATTTGTCAACACTACTGTGCATAGAAAAGATTAATTCCAAGAGAATGAGGGAAGGAATATCAAAAGTGAAGTTATTTAGAGTCAGGGCAGGTTAGCGTTGCTCCGCTCACTGATGCTGAAAAAGGCTTTTCACTACGCGGTTCAATAATAACTATCAAAACTGCCATGCCATGTAATGGGAGCTAATGTGGGCCAAGTATCTCCACGTAGTCACATCAACCACCACCAGAGGTCAATACTGAGGCAACCGAACATTACGGTTATATTACAGAGAAATACCTCTAAAGAAAATCACAGAACTGGAAACGACATGATGAGACTTGGTAGTTTATTTGCTTAGAACACCTACTCGAAAAGTAGTAGACCTGGGTTCGAGTCCCAGTCATGCGAATATTTTTTACTTCTTGCGCTATGCCAGGTCAAGTTATCACATTTTCTTTTGATAAATAAAGTTTCAATTATAATTTAAATATACATGTACTCCCGAAAGTATTTCCATAAAGAAGTATTGTAACATTGTAGTTGTTGTTTTTAAATTAAAATTGCATCAAAGCTTAGGTAGTTAAGCATATGGGCACGGTTCGGGAATTGAGCCAGAGACCGGTTTCACAAAAGTCGAAAGTAACGCCTAATTGGCTCTTCGAGAGCCTATTTACTCTCCTTGTGAGAGTAACCTTCTATATATATTTATTTAATATCTTCCTTTTTAAGGGGAATATCTTTCTTCCAACAGGTTTAATCAAGATATCCTCTTTCGCAATTGGTCTTGGGTATCTTATTTCGTTTGTCTGTAACTTGTGCGATTTTTTATGTAATCGAGCATTCCTAATCTTCCTCGCTGTCATTCTGATTTCTCTGCCATAAGTCTCTTAAGTAGGCAATTTCGACGTAATATGTGACACATCCAAGCTGTCTTCCTCTTTTTGAATTCCATCTGCAGTTTTCTTTCCTCTCCTATTCTCAATCATATTTGATCTTTTCTAGTATTATCAGTCAACTTAATCTTAAGCATCTTCATCCACAATCACATTTCGAAACTTTCCAAGTACTTTTCATATTTCTTTATACTGTCCATTTTTTCTGCTGTGTTGCCACACTCCATACATAGCAATAACCAAATCTGTTGGATTTTTATATGCTGCCAGAAGTCCTTTCACCTTCTCAAAAGCTATTTTATCCATAGCTATCCTCTGTCTTACTCCCTGGTTACAGCTATTATTCTCAGTCACCAGCACAGGTACTGGAATAATTTTACTTGCTTTACAATTTTTCTTTCTGCAGACATGTTAATGATTACTACATCCCTACAATCTTTCATCACTTAAGTCTTACAGACATTTATTTTCATTCCATATTCTTACCTAATCCTTACGATACTATCCATCATACATTGTAACTTCTCTTCTGTTTCCACCAGTACTGCTTGATCTGCATACTTCACAGTCTTTATTGTTTACCCTCCCACCGCTGCTCCTCCTGCCTATTCTAATGTTTTACTGGTTTGCTCAACAGCATAAATATTGAAAAGAGTTGGCGATAAGCAAAATCCTTATCTAACACCTCTTCCAATACTATCTCATCTGTCTCATCATTTCATGTTGTTAACACAACTTTCTGTTTTGTGCGTAGCTCTTTTTATAACCAACTCTCCTTCCAGTCTAGAACGCCTGCTCAGTATCACTGTTGCTAATTAGGTTGGGAACAGAGATAATAGATAAGCAGATCCTCACGTCAAACCGAGCTCATTCGATCTTCAAACTTATCGCGGTGGTGTGAGCACTTCGTGAGGGGATTCCGAGTAATCTGCACTCGGCGTCACATTCGTGAACTTTGAAGAGCCGTGATACCGCATGGAGCGCCATCTCGGGAAGGGAATCATCTCGACATTTGCCAGTCACAATTTGAGCGGCTTGACGTGACTCGACGTGACGTCGCGTGAACTCCATTGTGCTCGTGGCTCTTCCTTTAAAGGCTGCTCACCTTGAAAACCATCGACATCCTGCTTAAAGGTGCATTCGCAGAAAGGAACGACCAAGTGAGCAGTATCGCTCAATTCTCTCTCGATTCTAGGGAAGCGGAAATACCCCAATAAAATGACTGAAACACGAGTAATTTTAGAATCAATACGAAGTGCACTCTGACCGAACGGTTCATCGCTGTTTTCCTTATAGAATTTACTATTTGTCATAATAATTTTAAGTGGTGATTTAGCTTCACTACGAACCTTGGTTCGTGTTTTTTCATGATGTAGTAAAAGTCGTAGACAAAGTGTGAAGACAAAGACAGAAGATGTTGGATGAATTAAAGGGTGGGGTTAACTATAGGGAAATGAAGGAGATGGCGCTCAAATAGGGGGTTTTGATTATACATGAACCTACCAAAAGGTAGAACACTCATGATGAGAAAAGCCTGGTCATGAAGCTATTATGTGGGAATGAAAACCACGAAGTGAAATCTGATTCTTCTTTGTCCACACACTATCGATTGTAAATACGGTAGAAATCTGTTAAAATAAAACATTTTGAAATAGTCTAGAGACTACTGGATTTCATTATGATATTTGCAGTAGCAAGTATAAAATCTAGAATATAAAAAAACATCTTTATTTACTTCAAAATATGGAATCGGCATTAGATTTCTAACAAATTTATTATTTTCCCAGTATATTATTCCCAGTATTTTTCTGAGGCAACCAGTTTTGCTTCCATGGAAGCATCTTCAGGCAAGAAATAACTTCCAAATGATAATCTAAAAACTTATGTTTTCGCGGAATCAAAATCGGTGGCCTCAATAAAAGTACTGTGAAAATTACAAAATGACTTTTGTTGTACGAATGGGTTTCATCAGATTTTTAACGATTCCGGGGAAGCAAACATCTCCGCACCAAAGTACTGAAGCACAGGTAATTTTAGAATCAATAAGAAGTACACTCCGACTGAATGGCGAGGAAAAAATAAATGCAATCAATTCGGAGAAGTTTCTCTCCGGCTCGAGAGAGAAATGAAGATGAGATTCGGTGGAAGAGTTGTGTTTGCTTTTCTTCTGGGCATAATCCAAGCTTCCAATATACATAGTCATGGCTCCAACTTCGGCGAAGAATTATAATTCGAGAGCGTATTCATTGCTTAAACGCTAACATCCGCTCCAAAGGAACTTTCTCATCTTTTCGGTCTCCGAGGAAGGATAAACTTTGAACCTGGAAGTGATTTACAAAATAATAAGAAGCGCTAGAGATGTAAATCTGAAGAGTGTTTCCTATTTAATAGCAGGTGTTCGGAATTTCATTAGTATGCTAGAGAACTCTAGTAACCAGGTAATTTTAATCGCATGCGAAAACTTGAAACAATATATACCATCAACATGAAGGAAAGCATTCTTTCGCTTGCGTTGATAAAATCCTGTATCGTATGAAAATGTTATTCAGGTAACTGAAGGTACTAAGAAGTATTGATTAATATGTTCCCCTTACAGCGAAGGCAAAGGAGCCCGAAAGTCGATAAAATTTAAGATTTAAAGAATCTTGTTTGGAAAATTTAATATCAAGCTATAAGACTCAAGCGAAGATGGTCGACGATTGTCACTAGGTATATCTGCTGTTCAAAACCAAACATGGAAATTAATAATTTTCAGTTCCTTTAAGCATTTTCAATTCGTCGAAGGATCTTTTTAAAAACTGAAAATCGTACGTACTAATATACATGTGAAATATTTTTCGATTCGCTATGTTTGTCTTAATTTTAAATTGCGATAAATTTGCATATAACGTACTGGTGTGTCATATATTAATTCACGGGGTAAAACAATTCGAATGATTTGTAGACATGATTATAAAAAAGACAGGATTCTCGATTAAATGACCTAATAATCAAGACACAGAAACAAGAAATAAATAAACAATAACGTTTTGATGAAACAAATATCAAATTTTTTAGATATATCTAGTTTTTTGAGTTTCATGCCTTTTTACCGAAAATATTAAAAATATTTTTTTTAGGTGCAAAGCTATCAAAAATGTTCTTTACTACCGGTTCATTCCAATCTGAATATTTCTGAAAAAATATGTCGTTTTAGATAAGTTATTATTTTAATAAGCCATTTCATTAAGCCATTATTCATACGTTGATTCAATTAATAAATTAATGTAACCAGGAATAACGAATGTTTAATATATCCAGCTGTAACCGTTTCTAACGATGCATTATACAATCCCAAAATATGTCAGATCACAAATTCTAATTAACTGTAAATTATTCTGGTATTTGCATTGAGAGTGGTAGGAGTTAAAATTACCTGGTATTGTCGTGACTAATGCATCACACACCTCATTAAAACATTATCAAAAGAACCTACACCATAAAATTGCACACCAATAAGTTTACAGTCGTGAAAAAAAACGTATTCGCGAATTCATAGTGAATAGGAAGAATGTGGAAAGTAAGTGGCATCCACCTGAAATATATTGAATTTCTTCATTGTACCGATCATTTATCTTTCATATAGCTCCTTTAACTTTATAGCAACCTAACACTGGTGCCTGCATGATTTCGCTCCAACGCCAAGGTCCCGGGTTCGAATCCTGGCTATCCAGATTTTTCTGGGTTGGGGAATGATTTATATGTTCGTCTGTTGTTACTGTTTTTATCCTACTAAAAATTGGAGTTTCGCTATATGTCGATAGATTGTTAAATAAAAAAGAATTAAAGAAGTAGATAACACTGCAAATTAGGTTCTATGTTACAGATTAAAGCATTAAATACATCGCTATGACTCACATTACTCTAAAAGAATATATATATCAGCTCCGTTAAAACGATTGTGAATAGTATATACACTTTATAGCCACGATTTTTTGAGATTCTTCTGAAATTGGCTTATTTATATACTTTTATCGCTTTAAGATAATTTAAAAAAATGTTAATTACGCTTTCCGACACTGTAATTACCACTCAAGTCTCAAGAGATAATAAACAACTTTATTCTCGTTTTCCTTTATTATTTATTTACAGTTTTCCATTGAATTGAACTCTTTAATGCCACTTCAAATATCAGGAATATCGCTTCACGTGTATGTGCTATTTCGATACGAGAAGACGCAGGGAAGGAATCTAAGTTCATACAAAGACTGTACGTGGGAGGAAAATCCTTTCGTTGCATCACAATGCAAAATTCGCAATCTCCTGTCATAAGCATGGGAGAAGTGTCGGAGAGGAATATTACAAGTACCGCGAAGTATTGAAATACACACCTTAAGCCCCAAAACTGATTCCCTCGTTTCCTCATGAGAAATATGCTACAATTAACGAACATGATACTCAACGATGATGGAATAGAACTCCCATTTTGTGGTGTAATTTTGCAGATCTGAGAACACACGTCGGTGGAATATGTTTCCCATTTTCCGGGACCAGTTGCAGTAAAAAGTTTAAGGAAAATAGAAACTGATATGGAATCAGTAGAAATATGACTCTGTGGCCCATTAATTTTACGATATAGTTTCTTAAATCTATACTAAACAGCTTTGATACGGTATTTAGGTCTGCTGACTCTAGAAAGTAAATTACCAATGAATATTTACAATTTCCCCTCAATCTCAAATGGATAAATAGAGAGATAATCATCTTGAATAATTAATTATTTTTGTATACGAATATATTATGAAGAGTCGGTAAGCACGAAAAAGGTGATACATAATTAACCGGGTAGCCATATTCCTTTATAAATTACTAGCATAGGTACCACTTGATTCTCAACACAGGAATTAAAACTGATTGATATCAACATAGCAAGGTTGGTCGGAAAACATGGTTTCAATCAGTAGATGAGTAGCAAATTTTAAGCATTTCTTCCCTCCAAGCCAATAAGCCAAGCGAAAAAAATATGAACTAATCTTCAGAGGCACTGCAACTCAATATTAAAGCTCAAATCTGTTAACACGACAATTTTTCCAATTGCAATTACCTTTGTTCAAAATTATACAGTATATCAAATTTCACATTTAATTCGGGATTAGTAATTACATACGTTAAAAAAATATATAAAATAGTCATCTATAACCCAGGATTAACAGCAACGAATTTATCGTTAAATACTCCAATAGGCATAAACGAATCGAAGATACACATAGTTTGATATGTTCATTTTTGTTGATAATGAATAAAATAATTATTATTTTAGATCCAAACGAATGATGATCGGAATCGCATCGCAATACTCATCGTTTTTCCACCGCAAGGATGAAAACAACGCCGTTGCGTTGTTACGCAAATCTCTGATTGGCCCAGTTTCGCCGAACCACGCCCTTGAACGAGAAATTCCTGGAGAGAGAGACAAAAAGAGGGCGACTAAGTAGGTGGAGAAATCAATAAGCACAACGAGGTGGCATTAGCGCCTACTTCAAATCTCTGACATATATTCCGCAACGTACTTTCCGAGTAAACATTTGGCGCGTCGGGAAGGGGCGTGATGTACTGCGGGGAAGCAGTGTCAAAGAGTCCGCCGATGCGTGCACCGGGATATGCACCGCTGGAGACCCAAGAGAGAGGGTGAATGGGGAAGAAAGAAGTGGATGACAAAAGTAAGGGATTCAGGCACTCGTCTTAGATGCTTGAAAAAGCGCATCGTGTTTCTTGAAGGACTTAATACAACACGAAATCTTAAAACCGCGACATCATATTCATAAAATTAATTCTAATATAATATTTATTAATTCATAGGACTGTTTCGAAAGACGAATTGCGAAAGCAGAGGTAAATAACGTGATTCATTGTTGTTGCATTTCTAGCTAATCCGTATAGATGTCGTGATAAATTATTATGACACAAAACAGCTTCATGTCCAGACCATTTACAACAGCAAACTATAAAATAAACATGACCCAGGTTTTGCAATAAAGATACGTAATCACTATTTATATTGGTTGGTCTTATTTATTTATCTTGATTTTTGTCTTAATATTTTATCTGATTAAGTAGCTTCGCGCGTTTGCCTTTGGTGAAAGCGGTCCCGGGTTCGAATCCCGGTGGGAGCCAACGTGCGAGATGACCTAAGCTGTCGAAGCACTTATAAGAATACTACTACTACTAGTAGCTTCGCTACAAACTTGGACCGTGGACTTTATAATGTGGAGTGGTAAATAGTCAAGAAGCTGTAATGTGTGAATAAAAACCACCAGGTAAAACCTGAGTCCATATTGTATACACAATTTTGTTTACAAATACGGTAGATATCGGTTAAAATTAAATAAACCTAATCAGTATCATGAAGATTCTAAATGGTTCCAAAAAGTAGGCTATATCTGATTACGCTAGAAGTATTTACCGACTTTAGAATGATATTTACAAAATCATGCATAAATTATCGATTGTCACAACCACCTTCATATTAATATCAGACAAAGGAGTAGGTATTGGGGTCTCTTACTTCTTCTATCAGTTAATCACATTTTCAATCAATTAAACAATTCTACTGCTTTCATTATTTATAAGATAACCTCACAAGAAAGAATAAAACGAACTCATGGAACTTTCTCGTAACGTCAATCCCCGCTTACCTAGACTCTCGCCGGCAAAACTTCGCGTTTCACTTGACGCAATGCACCTCCAATTCATTAACCAAGACAATCCAAGTAAAATCTGCTGCAAAGAGCTATTAGGGGAAAGTCCTCTTGTATGGGACAGCATGTTGTATGGGACAGACAGTGTTTCGGCCAATCAAGGCTAGGGACAGACTACGGCATTGGCTCGAGCACATCAATACCAAAGACCAGTTCTACCAATATCAGATTGGTGATGCTACACTTTCTATTGTAACGAGTGTTTTAGTGGTTTAGCACCAAATTTTCTTGCACGGGGATAACTTTTAGACCATTCCACCTTCATTGTAATTTAGTACAAAAATAATCAATATGTCCTGGCTGTACTTCGTGGAACGACATCTTAAGTTGAAAGAAAAAACTAAGTAATTTCCACAATAAATTTTTAATTTTAACGACCGGTTTCGGCATTGACAGCCATCCTCAGGTGATGTTACATCGGAAATAACAATATTTATAGGGATGTACGGAGTTTTGAGGGAAGGGCCAGGAGAGGGGAGGGGTTGAGGAAGGTGAGATCGTTAGTTAGGGGTTTTTCTGAAGAGAGAATTTCTACTGTTTCTAAGGAATCCATTTTTCTCCCTTTCCATTGTCTGTGGAGCAGCTTCGGGTTGAAAGAGCTGGAATGGCCACTCTCTAGGAGGTGGTCCGCGAAGGCCGATCCGGGGTTTCCCAATCGGTAGCATCGCTGATGTTCGGCGGTCCTTGTTTTAAGGCTGCGACCCGTCTGCCCTATGTATGTGGCCGCACATTCCCCACAATTGAGCTCGTATACCCCGGAGAGCGAAGAAAGGTCTTTCTTGTCTTTTGCGTGGGAAAGGGATCTTGAGAGGTTCCTAGGTGTATAGAAACCAGCTTTCAAATGGGGAGGGAGAAGGTTTGAAAGTTTATAAGAAATATTCCCTAAAAAGGGGAGCTTAACCCACCTGATTTTCGGTTTTTCCACCGGAATCAATGATGGGAAAATTTGTGACGAAGCCAGCCTCTTAGTTTTCTTTATAAGGATTTTTTCTACTATTTTGCAAGAATACCCATTGTTTATGGCAATTTGTTTAATTGTGGTTAATTCTTCTTGAAAACCTTCGGGGGAAAGAGGGACATGAAGCAGTCTGTTGATCATAGCATGAAAAGCTGCATGCTTATGGGAGATGTGGTGGGAGGAAGAACTGTGAATAACATGATCTGTATAACTCGGTTTTCTGAAAATTTTTAAGGTTGGCTTATTATTGGTTAGGGAAATGGATAGATCTAAAAAGTTTAGAACCCCTTCTTTTTCTATTTCATAAGTAAAAGAAATTCTTTCATGTAAGGTATTTAGAAAATCAAAAAATAGATGCAATTGAGCAATTGTGCCATTCCACACGCAGAAAACATCATCCACATATCTACGCCAAATCATAATATGTTTAACAAGGGGTTGAGTGGAAGAAAAGATTTTACTTTCTAAATTATTCATAAATAATTCAGCAAGGAGAGGGGAAAGGGGGGAGCCTATTGCCAAACCATCACTTTGTGTAAAGAATTCATTATTAAACTGAAAATAGTTTTGAGAAACACAGACAGAAGTTAGCTGTAAAATTTCTTTTATCATCTCAGGATTCAAACTACTATCATTTAGAAGGGAACTTAATATATTAATAGATTCATCTACAGGGACCGAAGGAAACAAACTTGAAACATCGAAAGAAACGAGGATAGCATTATCCGGAAAAAATAATTCAGAAAGAGATTTGGAAAATTCCACCGAATTTTTTTATGCCATATTTGGGAGTGAATTTAGTTAAATTATGAATCAATGAGTTTAATTTGAAAGCAAGCTTATGGGCGGGAGAAGAGATAGCCGAAACTACAGGCCTAATGGGTGTATTCACTTTGTGGAGTTTCGGAAGACCATATAGGCGAGGTGCCTGGGGGTTCATTGTTGTTAAGTAAATTTTTTCCCGGGAAGAAAATGCAATTTTTGTTGAATTTAAGGCCTTCTTTACAGCATTTTGATAGGATGTGGTGGGGTCCTTTCCTAGTTTAACTATGTTGTTGTTAGTTATAAAGTCCTTACATCTAGAATTGTACATTTCTCTATCTAGGATCACCGCCGACTTCCCTTTGTCTGCTTTTATAACCACCATATTGTTATCACACAAATATTTGTTCACTTGGGAAACACTGTATTTCACTTTTGGTGGCTTAAAGGATGAAAACCACTTTTGTATGTTGTTTGCGAATAAACTTTTTTGACTACTGTGTTCTCCTTGTAGGGCCACTTCACAATCGGCTGACAAATTTTTAATATCTTTAATATTCACAGAAGGTGGTGGGGAGAATTGCAAACCTAGATTTAAAACATTCATCACTGTGGGAGGGATTTGCACTTCCGTTAAATTTACAACACGGGGGTGAAATTTATGAACACTTTTTACACTTTTGTTGCCGACAGAGATTTGGGAAGCACATAAACTATGAAGTTTCTTTTCCAACTTTAAAAACTTGTTATTTCTCTCTTGTAAATTCTCTCTTCAGAAAAACCCCTAACTAACGATCTCACCTTCCTCAACCCCTCCCCTCTCCTGGCCCTTCCCTCTAAACTCCGTACATCCCTATAAATATTGTTATTTCCGATGTAACATCACCTGAGGATGGCTGTCAATGCCGAAACCGGTCGTTAAAATTAAAAATTTATTGTGAAAATTACTTAGTTTTTTCTTTCAACTTAGTACAAAAATGTTTTAATTATCTTGGGAGCAACTAAAGTTTATTTTTTCTAAGTTATGAGCGATTCTTTCCAATCGGATTGGTAATTTGCCATTGAGAGTGAAAGTTGCGTTGCATGACAGTCCGGTTGTATGAAACAGGTGCATTGAGGGTTATAAGGGAAAAAATCGGAATGCACAAATTAGGCGATTAATCTTAATTTGTTCGTGAAAAGAGTTAACCCAACCAAAAAAAGAACACTCCCTTCTCATACTGGACGTTAATGCAAGCCATAAGGAGCAGGAAGTAATAACTTTTGCAAAAGATCACCACATCCATATGCTGAGACATCCACCGCACACTTCTCACAGGTTTACCAAAGTGTGGCAAATAAAGAAGCATTTGTGATGACAGTTGTTTTCATAACCCATTTAAATTTCTCTAAGAGGCAAAAAAGTGTTTACACTTTTTGAAAAACATTTTTAAGAAGAATCATACCTTTAATAATGGTTTAAAACATGTACCTATTATTGTATTTAGTATGGTAGAAGGTTAGATTACAAGTGGGACTGGATTATACCATAACCTAAACAAGATGTCCCATACAACTTTTCAAATGAGCAAAATGTAGGGTTTTTCCAAATGAAAAAAAGATATCGAATCGATTCGGTTTGACGTAATTCCTACAAAGGGTCTTTTTAAGCTAGTTTTAATATATAGACATTTGAAGCTAGCTTTAATATAAATTAAAATTTGATTGAGATTTTAACAATTTTGAAATTTGCAAAAAGGCTTAGCTGTCCCATACTAGACGACCTTCCTCTACGACTGCTTCCAGAGTCATTCATGGCCAGTGCACTTTTTCTCCGAGATATCAATTCCTTTTCTTTCGTTTCACGGAGACATGACCCCTCTTTCCCCAGGCGTCATAAACGTGCGTCTGCTGAATTATTTCGGCAGTAACATGCCAACACAACAACGCTCCGCCTCCGCCCCGTGACAATTTGTGCGTAAACTCCGCCAGAGGGCGTCGATGCGAGCGGGAGAAAGGAAGACGGGAGAATCAAAGATTCCAACCGTGCGTGAACAAGGCGATTGAAGTGAAAGCCGTGCAGCCCGAGAGTGATAACAGAGAGGGCGCGAATGAAAGCCGAAAGGGTTGCTAGTAGAAAAGAAATTACTGTTTCGGAAAGAAATAGAATGCTGTCTAAGAGAAAAAAGTATTTTTGAGTACGAAATTGAACAATGATGAGAACACTGAGGAGCAACACAACTTTGGCGTGTATATGCTGTTTCACCAAGCAAAATGGATTCCTTCACGTCGATATCTCTTGTCAAGGCTCACAAGGTATCTGAGCCGAAAATTGTTTTGTGGTTCTGCGGGACTGGATTATTTCGATAAAATATTATATACATAAATAATATGAATATATATATAAATAATTTTGATAAAATGAACGATGAATGATTGATATGACATCATAAAATAATTATCAGCAGTTTAAGAAGACCCTTCATTTACTTTAAGCTTACTTTAATTTCCTTTTATTTAGTCTGCGGTATTGTACTAATCATCCTACTATGTATTGATCCTACAATGTATTGAATCTACTTTTTAATCTTCATTTACGTTGAGAATTTTAGACATAGTTGAAAATATTTTCCTCTAGATATATGGAGGAAATAGATTACAATCCTTATATGAATAAACATTTTTCCCTCTCGATATCTTTAAGGAAACCGCATTAAAATCATACATAGAAGAACACTAAGTGATAGCCATATACCGTGTGGCACTTTTCACAGTCTCCGTTCCATCAAATTAACACCTCATTAAGCGTCAATTCGTCAAATAAATGATAAAATAAAACTAAAAAATAAAATTAAAATCCAATCCAGCAGTTGTAGAGGGAAAAATCCATTCATCTTAGAATGTTAAGGAAACGAGAGGATAGAACCTGCTCCTGAGAACTCGAGAGTGCAACGCGAGGTGGTATGTTCCGCAGTAATTTATTACTTATCAACCAGCAAGCGTTACTGACATGCACTCAGGTGCGGGCCGAGAATCCTTGAAAGGAAGGAGACTGAAATAAAGGTTGGGGCTGTTAAATATATTTTGAGGAAGATCGTTGAAGAAGGTATTATGGACATGTGACTCGCTAATCCTTCACTAGATATGACCATAAATACAAAAGGGAAGAGAAAGGGTAAGAAATATTTATGGCAGTAATATTATTGTTAATGTTAATGACCAGAATTTTTATTATTTTAAGCACCGCCCACAAACGGTTTCCTCGCAAGGCTAAAATCGCCTCCATAGAATGGAATTAGGCGGAGTGGCGTGAACACTTGTGACATGTAGACAATTGTAATGATTCACTCTTGATTTGTAAAGAAAGAAATATTGGAACTCGGCTGTTAATGAATTAGAGGTTTAAATTCTCCAAAATCCGTCTTTTTCGGCGTTCTTCCTCTTACTTCCCGGTTGTCAGAGAGCGCAAGGAAGGAATGCGGCACTTTTATTTCAACCAAAGTACTTTTTATAGGCGATGCCTCCGTCCTCAGGGGTCGGGTAAATGCCTATATTGGAGAGAAAAAGGAAATGCAAAATGCAAATGCAAAAAAACCCTGATTGTAATATTGTTACTAAATATGCCTTTGAGAACCATTCACTCATCCTCAACGGTGTTCCCAACTTTGCCATTCCTTTCAATCCCTTTCCCACACCTTCTTCCACCACGTCCAATACATTGCCTCCTATCCTGCCCCCGCTCTTCCTTTTACTCCACCCCACCCTTTTCTTTCCTATTTATGCTGAGTTTTACTGAGTTAGCACCTTAAGATGATGCAATGCATCGAAACCCGGGTCGTCAGTTGTGTTTATTGCGGTTTTAATGGATAAATAAACTACACCCTGTCAGCCTGCTTCTGTTATCAGCAATAACGATAGAAATTTTCGACGGATTCGAATCCTGGAGGGTACCCCAGCGCAAAATGACCAAGGCAGTCGAAGCACTTTTTACTAAACTTACACAAGTATTACACAGCACAGTTTATTTATTATACTGCACTGCAATGGTTATACTCCAGGCCAGGTAGCAATGCTATGTTACATTACAATACAAACAATCCCACAGAGATCTACATGTAAAACAACAGTACACCACTTAACCACCCCTTCCGTTAACTTCAATAGTTCACAGACTACGCCAATCCACAGTTTAAATAGCCCTAATTCGCAAAACAATCTATGACCACTACAGTAATTACATGAATATATAAAGTCCCTCCTACAATTCCCTATTCCTACAACTCCTATCCTTGCATACACAATAAAGAACTTTAGTGCTTAAGACACGAAAGATCTGTAATACGTAAGTAGGGATTCCGGTAAATATTTGTAGTCAGAGACGGACAAATTTAGCATGATCATAGAGGTGATTGCTCTTTCGTCAAATCACCAATTCTTACAAAGAGCGAACTAAGGTTCGGTTGGTAGTCCTGAAAACGTAGGAGAAAGGGTTTAGGGAGATATGCGGGGAAAGGCGAGGGAAGGAGTGCCGTTTTCGCCTCTTACACCAGAGTACTCCTCTCACTTGAGGGCCCCTTCAGCACCAGTCTTCCCCCCTTTTTATGCACAGCGCACACAGATATATACAGCATAACGAGCGCACTCCATTGCGCAGTCTGTGTATTCCCAAGTCTCAAGAGGGCGCCCGTGCACACCCTTTCGTCGCTTCGTAAACCTTCGCTGTTCGTTTATTTCGACCACTTCGATTCCTTTTTCCAAAGGGGTTTCTTTTTTATCTCGGGGATTCTTTTGACGGGATCCGGACGGAGAGGAGGGATTTCCCAGCCCAAATCCTCTCCTTCATCCCGCCTCTTAATCATTGCGCGAGGAGTGATTCATTTGTTTTCATGACGTTGCGTGCGGCTGGATACTAACCGCCCGTTTTTCACGTGTATCGTCGGGGACGCCGATTGCTATTGATTGCCCACGTCCATGCGATGTGAAAATTATGTCCGCTGTCGATTTTCTCCTTCCCGTAGCCGTGGGAAATGCACTTCTGAAGCATGTAGAATCCGGTCGATATGCAAAAGGTGGAGTAGATACTTATTAAGCTTCGGTAAAGGGCTTGAGTCTCCTATCCAGGTGACGAAATTAATTCTCATCGAAATCTGGTATGTTTAGATATTATTTTGATAGCTTATTGACATTAAGAATTTATATCCACTATATATAGACGCTTCTCCAGATTCATTCATATAGATAGATAGGATACTAATTCACAGGCTAAATCACAAGGGTCATTGACTAGGAATTTTTACAGCGTATAGGACCTAATGTGAAACCCCCAGAAAAAATGCGACTTTGAACCTGAGTATCAGGGGTTCGATGCCAAAAGGCCCCAAAATCAAGATTATTTCCATTTATATGTATTGCTTTGATTTTCGGGAATTTATAAAATGTACTTCCCAGATAGGTAGAGAATCAAAACTCATGAAGCCTATAAATTTGGTCATGATCTATTGAAAACATTAATGACTTTTACAGATAATGACCTGGGTTCGATGCTAGGACGATGCAAAAATCTCCCATTTAAAATAGATTGGGGTAGTTTTTCATTATCTTTTTTGATGCAGTTATCGAAATGATATGAAGTTCTCGCTCTGCTGAAAGATTTATATTAAGAATTCGTTTATGAAAAAAATTATAAAAGCCGCATTATTCCTGGGTTCGATGCCAGAGCGCAATAACATTTCTCTCATAAGGAATATAAGGGAAATATAGGACGTCGTTTGAGGCAGGTGCAACCAATATTTCTGCTAGAATTTTCACGCATAGTTAGAGAAGGTAAACTTCTGTTGTTCTGAATAGAAAGTATCGCCAGAAAGACCCGGGTTCGAAGCCAGGCGGTAAATATATCTCCCATTTAAAACACATTGAGTTAGTTTTCATTATTTTTTTTGATGCACTCATCGAAATAAAAGGAAGTTTTTGCTTGCTAGAAGATGTATATTAAGACTCGGTTTAAGAAAAAAAATTAGATAAGACCATGCTGTTCTTGGGTTCGATGCCAGAGTACATTAACATTTCTCACGTAAGGAATATATGTGAAAAGTAGGACGTCGTTTGAGGCAGTTGCAGCCGACTTTTCTGCATGAATTTTCACCCATAGTTATACATGGTGATCTTCTGTTGTGCTGCGTAGTTGGTTTACCAGGAAGACCGGGGTTCGATGCCGAACGATTAAATTGAAGCGAATTTTAAGAATCTTTTCGATTCTTTCTTTTTTACTTTCTCCATATACGAAGTATAGAGAAAGTATTGTTTTCATGAAAAAATTCGACTTCGAGATTTCAACGGAAATACACGTTTTGGGGTCCCTAGAACACGTTTTGACCATTTTCTGAATGATGTCTGTGTGTATGTGTGTGTGTGTGTGTGTGTGTGTTATTTATTATTATTATTATTATTATTATTATTATTATTTTATTTGACGTTAAAAGAAATTGAGGTTTACATTTTACCCTTTACAGTTCACATTATCACGTTTTTTTTATAAGGTCGTTTCGTGATTATCTCCTTTATATCACGGTTCACAATTCAGTCCATATCACAGTTTGTATCACAGATTGATATCACAGTTCACATTTCAGTCCATATCACAGTTTAATATCACAGTTAACAGTTTAGTCCAAATCACAGTTTAATTTCACAGTTTAAAATTCAGTCCACATCACAGCTTACATCACAGCTAGTATCACAGTTTAATATCGCAGTCCGTATCAAGGTTTATTATCACAGCGTGCATTATTGTATCTTTCATTTTCGAGAAAGCTATTGTCTAGTCGCCAGTAAGGGCTTTTCCAATGGTCCAGTTCCTCCGCAATGTTGATTTTTAGTTTTACGAGGTAATGGTCGGAGAAAGTTGGCATTACGTCTATCTGCTGTAGGTTCTCAACGGCATTTTTGTTGACGTAGTATCGGTCTAGCCTTGACTTGGAGTAGAAAGGTCTGTAGGATACGTAGGTGTAACCTGCTTCCTCCTTCCGAAATTCCTCCCACGCATCCACCATATCCAATCTTTTCATAATGCATTTCAAAATTTTGGCTGTTTTAGGATGTCTTTCGATGCCTGTGGAGCGATCTTTCTTCGGGTTAAGGGTGCAATTAAAGTCGCCCCCGACGAAGATCTTTCTTGTACTGCTGTCTGCTGGGCTGTTTAAAGTAACGTACTCTTCTACTCTGTTTAACACAACTGTAGCGTGGGCTTCATTGTTGGGCGTGTAAACGTTCACTATGTTAATTGACTGTCCTCCCCGAGTGGTCAGTAATGCAGCTTGTGCGTAACCTACCTCTAACACCTCTTTCTTTTTAACTGTTATGTCTTGGTTTTTTTTTACTAATATGGCTGTTCCAGAACATACATTTGTTGGTGGATTGTATATGCAGTTGTATCCAACAAAATCCAAAGCGCCGTCATCTAAGTTTGTCTCTTGTAGCAGACAAACGTCGGGATTTAATCTCTCCAAGAGTATTTCAAATAGCTCTCTTTTATTCGCGGAACGTAAGGATCTCACATTGTGTGTTATGAAAATAAGGTCTCCTGGGTGTTTCTTCATAACAGTTTCCTCCGTTGTGAGATGGGATGGTTTATTCGTCACACCTTCTGAGGGCTTTCAGAAGCCTTTGGATTCTAATTCTAAAGGCTTGCTCTTTAATTATTCTCTTGTCTATGATGTCTTCCAAAACTTCGATTAAATCTTTAGTGTCAGAAAAGATGTCAAACGCTTTTTCTAGCGGTTCGGTACTTCGTTTTACCTCTATTAAATATTTTCTTAAAGATGGGTATGGGATTGGAATGTGCCCTCCTTTTGAATAATATCTCGTTTCGATCCTTTGAAAGCTTTCTTCATCGTTTTGTTCAGGTTTTTCTTTTCTTATTTTGTTTCCTCTTTTTCTTTGTGGCGAGTTTATGGGGGATGTTTGGGTGTTATCATCTCCTTGCTTTCTTTTTCGCGTTTCGTCTTCTTTCGGTGTGTCTGGTATTAAATCTCGTACTTGACTTTCCGGGTTTTCCTTATTTGTTATGGGGTCTTCTGTTAGTATTTCGTTTGTGTACATATTTGTTGTTGTTGTTGTTATTTCCATCCTTTCCTTTTGTCGTTCTTCGTTTACGTCCATCTTATCAGATGTCAAAAGAGAGATAAGGTCAGAAGCAGCCGTGCGGGTTGTCTTCGCTGTATCGGGAGCCACGCTTTGTGTTTCCTTTATCGGTTCGGGGTCGTTAAGGACAATTAGATCGCTTTCTTGAGTTGATCTGAGTGAATGGGGCGCTGAGTCTTCAGTCGAAGGTGCATTCTTCTGTTCGTTTGTTACCGATGGCGTAATCCTCGTGCTGTCGATCTCGTCTGCCGTGCATGCTTTCGCGTAGTGACCCTCTTTGTGGCATTTAAAACATCTAGGTTCTTCAAAGTTGAAGTAAATTCGATGATGGAGGCCGCCGAAATTAATCAAAAGTGATTCCGGCACGTGTGCTCCATCACGTTTGATGATAAAACATTGTCTTCTCCACGCTTGTATGTGGGTTAAATCTGGTCTTTTCAGGCCGAGTGAAAGGAAGGTTACAGGACTGACGACTCGTCCTATTCGACTTAGAATTTCTGACAAATCGTCCGATGGAAATTCGGGTGGAATGTTGGAAATAACTAGCCGCTCCACTTTTTGAGACATGCGGTTTGCTACAACGTAATTATCTTTGATTGTGATTCCTCCGTGATTGGACATGAAGTTGTTTATTGTTTCTTCGTCTTTGAGGTAAATGCATATTCTTCCATTGGAGAGTCTAGTAGCGTGGGTTATATTTTTGCCTCCAATTATATCTGCTAGCGCAACCACGTACTCTCCGAGTGGAGTTGCTGGTAAAGCCTGCATCAGAATTCCAAGTTTTCTTGTAGGGCCTGTTGATAAGGGGGTGATTTGAATATTCGACTGAAATGTGCCTCTTTGAGTGGCTAACTCAGAGGTATTCGCACGGGATTGGTGTGAGATACCTTCCGTGACTCTTGCGTAAGTTGTTTTCTGAATTGGGGGGGTTAGGGGAAGAGAGTCTGAAATGGTATTTTGAAGATTAGGAAAACTTTGCGAGGTTGAGTTATTAGAGGATGACAAATTCACCTGAGGGGTGGAAGAGAATGAGGTCGAAGGCAAGGAGGAGGAGGTAGAAAGCACTGTAGTTGTGGTATGGGGTGGCTTCACAGATAGCGGGGCAACGAGCGTTGGAGTGGAGCTGATGGGGCTTATGGAAGGAATAATGCTCCCTTCAGTCGTTGTGCTTGACTTACTATGATCTATAGATGGTATCACGGATGCTGAGGTAGAAGTGACATTCGTAGTCAGTACGATTGCTCCTTTCTCCCTCCTCAAAATTGTTGAAGGCGAGTGAAGGATTTCCTCATCAGATGTTAGATTCAGACGTCTCGGGCTACGTATACGCTGCGAAGTATCTTCTTCCGCTGGTCCAGGCATGATTGGTGACGATGGTTTATTAACAGGTGAGAGTACGGTTGTAGATGACGATGTAGATGGTTTGGTAACGTCGGATTCGGTGCTCATTTCAGGTGAATCTTCGTAAAAGAAGTCTGCCGCATCCGATCGGGGCAGCGCCCGAGCGGCCAGACGATCACTCGAACGAGGCACACTTAACCTATTTTAAGTTTCGAATGCTAAATGATAAGATTAGAACAAACTAACTGGAAAAATATTCTCTCTATGAATATAAAAGAGAGAGGTCACTTTGTAGAACACTTTAGTAAAGTCACTAAAACCACCACTACAAGAAAACACACGATAATCACGTTATTTTGGGAGCTCACGAAAGGAACGTCCGAACACCACGAGTGACTGTGTGTGTGTGTGTGTGTGTGTGTGTGTGTGAGTGAGTGTGTGTGTGTGTATGTGTGTGTGTGATAATGGGCGTTCTAACTCGAAAACTAAAAGTCGTATCAATACCAAACTTCATATATAGTACTGTTGTGTCTGCTGTCAGAGTTGATTAGTTTTTGGAGTAAATCCGTTAACCGGAAGTCGAGCTTTATTCATTAAAGCTCATTTCCGGTTTTCAAAATATCTCCGTAATTATGATATATACGTCTATTGTATTACTTATAAAAGTTTTAGATAGTATAATTTACTATAACTTTTGTATTTAACATATTTTTGTATCACCGGTTCATTAGGAGTTATTCGTGAAATACTGATAAACCGGAAGAAGATGATTATGTACTTTGTGGGCGCTCTAACATGAAAACTATTTGTCGGATTAACACCAAATTTCATACATAGTACTTTTATTACAGTCGTTAGAGTTGATTAGTTTTTGGAGTAAATCGGCTGACCGGAAGTCGAGCTTCATTCTTCAAAGCTCATTTCCGGTTTTCAAAATATCTCCATAAATATGATATTTAGGTATATACTATTATATATAAATGTTGTTGAAAATTTAATTTAATATAACTTTTGTATGAAACATATTTTTGCATCACTGATTGTTTAGGAGTTATCCATGAAATACTGTTAAACCGGAAGTTGCTGATTATGTACGTTGTGTAAAGCTCATTTCTGGTTTTCAAAATATATCCATAAATATGATATATTGGTATATTGTATTCCTTATAAAAGTTTTAGATAATATAATTTACTATAACTTTTGTATTTAATACATTTTTGTATCACCGGTTGATTAAGAGTTATTCGTGCAATACCGATAACCCGGGAAGTAGCTGTTATGTCTTTTGTGGGCGCTCTAACATGAAAACCATTCGTTGTATCAACTTTAAATTCCACATATAGTGTTTTTGTTGGTGTCGTTAGAGTTGATTAGTTTTTGGAGTAAATCGGTTGACCGGAAGTCGAGCTTCATTCTACAAAGCTCATTTCCGGTTTTCAAAATATCTCCATAAATATGATATTTAGGTATATACTATTAATTATAAATGTTTTAGAAAATTTATTTTACTATAACTTTTGTATGAAACATACTTTTATATCACCGATTGTTTAGGAGTTCTTCATGAAATACCGATAAACCGGAATTTGCTTAGTATGTACTTTGTGGGCGCTCTCACATGAAAACTATTTGTCGTTTCAACACCAAATTTCATGTATATTACTTTGGTTGTTGTGATTAGAGTTTATTATTTTTTAGAGTATATCATTGAACCGGAAGTTGAGCTTTACTCTTCGAAGCTTATTTCCGATTTTGCAAAATACCTCTATAAATATGATATTTAGGTATATACAATTATTTTTAAAAGTTTTAGAAAAATTACTCTACTACACCTTTTGTATTAAACATATTTTTGTATCACTGATTGTTTAGGAGTTATTCGTGAAATACCGATAAACCGGAAGTTGCTGATTATTTACTTTGTGGGCGCTCTTACCTGAAAACTATTTGTCGTATCAACACCAAATTTCGTACATTTTATTTTGGTTGGTGTCATCAGAGTTGATTAGGTTTTGGAGGATATCGGTTTACCAGAAGTCGATCTTTATTTTTGGAAGCTCATTTCCGTTTTTGAAAGATTTCACCATTAAACCTTAAGTAGTCTCGTGGGGTCAATGTGACATCAGGCGCTATATTACCGTCGGGATCACAGAAACTAATGAAGATATTTCAACCAAATTTTCGTTTTGTAAAAATGTTGTCCATGTTATGATTATCTGAGGATTTTCTTAATGTCAAGTTATAAGAAGTATGCAATTTTAGCAGTGCTACCAAATTTACTGAAATAAATTTTAATAATTATCTAAACATTATTTCAACAATTTTTAAGCACCTATACATAAAATAATTCATAGGTATTTTAAAGATTTACTGAATATTTTAGGAATGAATCTATAATGTTTAAAATGCTATTACAGTTCACAGAATAACTTACTAATGCTCACTGAGTAAATATGTGTTGATATAGTTTCAATATAGTAACAAAGAGCTACGCATTAATTTGTTTTTTTACTTTCTCCATATACGAAGTATAGAGAAAGTATTGTTTTCATGAAAAAATTCGACTTCGAGATTTCAACGGAAATACATGTTTTGGGGTCCCTAGAACACGTTTTGACCATTTTCGGAATGATGTCTGTGTGTGTGTGTGTGTATGTGTGTGTGTGATAGTGGGCGCTCTAACGTAAAAACTATTGGTCGTATCAATACCAAACTTCATGTATAGTAGTGGTGTGTGTGCTGTCAGAGTTCATTAGTTTTTGGAGTAAATCGGTCAACCGTAAGTCGAGCTTTATTGATTAAAGCTCATTTCCGGTTTTCAAAATATCTCCATAAATATGATATATACGTATATTGTATTACTTATAAAAGTTTTAGATAATGAAATTTACTATAACTTTTGTATTTAATATATTTTTGTATCTGCGGTTGATTAGGAGTTATTCGTGAAATACTGATAAACCGGAAGAAGATGATTATGTACTTTGTGGGCGCTCTAACATGAAAACTAATTGTCGGATCAACACCAAATTTCATAAATGTTACTTTTATTACAGTCGTTAGAGTTGATTAGTTTTTGGAGTAAATCGGTCACCCGGAAATTGAGCTTCATTCTTCAAAGCTTATTTCCGGTTTTCAAAATATCTCCATAAATATGATATTTAGGTATATACTATTATTTATAAATGTTTTAGAAAATATAATTTACTATAACATTTGTTTGAAACATATTTTTTTATCACTGATTGTTTAGGAGTTATTCATGAAATACTGATAAACCGGAAGTTGCTGATTATGTACTTTGTGGGCGCTCTGGGCTCTATGGGCGAAAGGCCAAATTCATCTTTCTTCATCGAGCATGTCCCGAAAAACATTATTTATAATTTTTGTGACGTAAAAGATAATAATATATAAATTAATCACTCATCTTCCAAGTTTATATTGAATATAGAGTTCGAAATTACTGTCGTAGAAAAATATTTACATCTTATATATGGAGAAAGTCATGTGCTGGCCACATCAGATTTTTTCCTATGTGGACCGTCCCGATAAGATAGCATACAAGCAATATTTTACTCGTATATATATATGAGTAAAATGTAGCTTGCAAACTGCAAGCAAATCGACAACACTAATTTCATGTCGGTATCATATCGAGACGGTCCTCATAAGAAAAAAAATGATTGAAAATATTCTTAAAATTCGCTGCAATTTATTTGTCCGGCATCGAACCCGATTCTTCCCGGTCATGTTAACCATGCAGCACAACAGAAGATCACCATCTCTATGTGTGAAAATTCAAGCAGAAATATTTGCTGAGACTGCCTCAAACGACGTCGTACTTTTCCCTTAAATTCCTTATGTGAGTAATTATAATGTGCTCTGGTATCGAACCCAAGGAAAGCATGGTCTTATCTAATTTGTTTTCTCAAACGGAGTCTTAATATACATCTTCTAGCTGAGTAAGAACTTCCTATCATTTCGATAAGTGAATAAAAAAAATGAAATACTACCCCAATGTGTTTTATATGGGAGATATATTTACAGCCCGGAATCGAACTCGGGACTTTCTGGTGATACTGCCTATGTAGCACAACAAAAAATCACCATCTCTAACTATGTGTGAAAATTCAAGAAGAAATATTGGCTGCAACTGCCTCAAACGGCGTCCTACTTTTCACATATATTCCTTATGTGAGAAATTGTAATGTGCTCTGGCATCGAACCCAGGAATAGAATGGTTTTATATATTTTTTTTTCTGAAATAGATTTGTTATATACATCTTTTGGCTGAGCGAGAACTTCTTATCATTTCGATTACTGCCTCAAAAAAATAATGAAAAACCTCCACAATGTATTTTTAAAGGTCAGATTTTTGCATCGGCCTAGCATCAAATCCAGGATTTTTTCCGTAAAAGTCATTTATGTTTTCGATAGATCATGACCATATATATAAGTTCCTTGAGTTTTGATTCTCTGCCTATCCGGAAAGTATTAAAAAAAAATCCCGAAAATCAAAGCAATGCTTTTAAATAGGAAAAATCGTGACTTTGGGGCCCTCTGGAACCGAATCCATCACACCGAGGTTCAAAATCGCAATTTTTCTGGTGGTTACACGTTATGGCCTATACGTCGTAGAAATTTCAAGTAAATATCGCTAATGGTTTAGCCTGTGAATTAATGTCCTATCTATATGAATGAATCCGGAGAAGCATCTATATAAAAGATTTGGGAGAAAAACTCTGGAACTACTAAAATAGAGGAAATTGTGAAATATCTTAATAATTATTACAATGTATAAAAAATTGTAAATTACTTTTAAGCAAAATAATTTATTTATTTATGTACACTTAATTTTCCCCGTAGGGTAATTGAGCTTAACTTTACTAGTCATAATTTAAATGGATAATCATAGAGTACCAGTATGTTGCGGAGTATTTAGCAGTTTAGTTTTTCCATTAGAAAAAATATAGATATGATATAGTGTAACTTTAAATATTTTTTACATTATACTATAATAATATTATTTTATATATAATAAATCACTTTAGTATAGCTACTGCTTCAAATTCATAACTTTGTACTACAATGAATATGTATAGAGAAACTGATTTGAGCGCTAAATACGATAAAAATTGAATGATGACGGAACCATATCTACTCATGCATAATATTCAAACATTTAAAACAGAATCGTAATTCTCTCTAAAAAGTTTTCATCCTTGCCAGATACCTGATAGCTCTGATGTACACCAATGGTATAATATTTAATGTAGTTAAGAAAGGACCCAGTAATACTTAATTCTCATATAGTTGGACAAAGCAAGATATCCTAAAATAATTGTACAATAAGACCCTCTTTTTTAAGATGATTGTGTGAGGTAAACTTCGTTGAAGATGTCGGATTCGACTAAGGTTGTACAAGCTATTCAAAACTAATTTGATGATTTTGTCAATGCCAAATGAAAATGATACCCCAACTCCTCCGACAAAACTTTACGGAGAAGTTCGCAGAGATGTTAGCGATCCAGTTATCTTCGGGGGTTATAAGCATAAGAGCATACAAGTTGACTTGAACTTGGAATGGATGACTTAATGCTTTACAATACTTGTAATAGCCCCTGAATAATTCAGCTGAAGACTTGAACCACAACCAGTAAGGAAGAATAGTCTCCTTGTCCCCTCGATCTACAACAGTTCTCTGGCAACATATGTTGATGAAGTTTTGCAAAGTTCAGGAAAACTTTGTTCCCGTGCCCTTGAGTCAATACTTACGTCGAGGACTAGAGCTACAATCTTGATTTCATTTCATTCCTTGCAAATGTATATTTATAGGTCAATCGTGTGGTCGTTACTTGTTCGAATGTTAGATTATATATCGGATTCGATTCGAATAATGCAGACTATATAGCACTATTTAAAGCAGAAATATTAAGTACCCAAAATGCAAATTACGTAATCACGTATATCACCCAAAGAATACGAGATACATTTCGGTTATGTGATTTTCTGAAATTATAGAAGTAAAATTTTCGGGAGGGATTTAATATAATTAATCATTACAGACTGTGTCTTTATTTGCTGATGACCAAAATGTTTTCGGTAAAACATGAACATAATAATATTTGCTAGTTTAAGAACAGTAGGACATAAACAATAGAACATAAAAGCGAAAGATTCAATAAAATTGATCAGCAATTCATCCAACAAAATTGTAAAGCAGTTGTGCATTCAACTGCATATTGTAAGGAATAGAATATTATTCATAAATATAAATTGAACTTATTAAGATTTAATATTTTGCTATTAAGGTAGGAGCTGATATATAATTAGGGGATTATTATTTTTCTGCACTGATGAAGAAATGATTCGATTAATTAATGATACTCTTGTGGTTTCAAGGTAGTTAGTTTGCTACGAAAAGTTAATTCGTATATGGCAATAATATATTTGTATGAAATGTAATGAAAGAATCCTTAAAGTTAGCATACGAACTTTAGCCACATTTTTCTAAGAACTGGCTACTATATACTATATACATATATTCATATATATAGTAGTATGTATATCATTCTTTAAAGTGTATCAATCGAGGTGGATGTAAGAAAACAGACGAAGTCGAGTAAAAGGGTGAATGTCTCCAATGTATTACAAGCAACAAAATTTCGGCCATCTTTCGCCATTCACTGGATGAAAATTACCGCAAAGAATGGTGTCCCCAGCGCTGAACCCTGTGGAACCACTTCCCAATATTTACAACTGGTACCAAAAGTATGCGACGAATTTTTCCCGCCGTTCGTTAAAACTTCATATTTTCCTCCAGCTCCTTCGCTTCATACGTTCTCTTTGTAGCGCATAAAGCCAACCAAAAGGAAAAAATAGCCTTTCGGATAAAAGGGACGTGGATGTGGATTTTTAAGGAGTAGATAGGTAACGGGAAAGACGGAAGGAGAGGAGGCGAAGTCGGGGAGGATGCAGGACGTCCTTTTTCACGCAACGCTCCTTTTATGCGGTTTTTTCTTGGAGGCGATAGCAACGGTTGTGAATACTTAATGAGACGGAAGAAAGCGGGGATGTCGGAAGAGGGAGGGGGAGGTCCTCTCTCCCCGAAAAGGAGAGATCAAGATGGAAACAACTGCTTTGCAAGAAATTCCCAGATTTCCAAAGATCGCGGTGGAGACACGGCAAATGGGTCTCCCATTCTTTGAAGAGGAATTCTCGACAAATCCATTGTGAGTGAGGTCGGAGAAGGGAGGTAATAAGAGCACCACTGGAACATCGCTATTCATCCCGTAATAATGTGGCCATAAAAAATACAGTGAAGGAATTGTGGATTATTTTCTCGAAAATGATTTCATTAATATTGAGACTGGAACTGGGACTATCTCTCCGAAGCATGTACCCGTCACCAGCTCTCATTCTAATACTACATTGAAGAAATTTAAAAAATTGAAAAGATCGAATTTATCCATGATATCATACTGAATTGGAATGA
Source organism: Sympetrum striolatum (assembly GCA_947579665.1). Taxonomy (NCBI): domain Eukaryota; kingdom Metazoa; phylum Arthropoda; class Insecta; order Odonata; family Libellulidae; genus Sympetrum; species Sympetrum striolatum. Next base: position 28,504,185 of record OX388348.1, read on the forward strand.
ATTCTTCCCTACCCTCACAGTGAGTAGGATTTTCACAATTCACACCACTGAAAATGTTTTAAAATAAGATTTGTTTATATTATGTTAATAACCAATTAATTTTATGTTCTTTAACGTAGTTTTACATTATTGTTATCACTTAAGTCCTTGTTATGAAGTAACTTTCTTAGGTGGAGCATCTCTACTGGAATTACCTTATATTTTTCTTATGCCGGACGATAATTGAAAATTTTTTCATTTATCTTGGTTTAAGAGCAAGAAGTTAATATAATAACTCTAAAATGTTAATTAAGAAGTTGTAGAAGAATCTAAAAATAATATCAACCAGAGATGAGCTCTCAGTTCAATTAAATATTCCACAGCAATATATAATAACGGGCAATCTGATAGTTCAAATTGGGTAAAAATGGTCTTGAAATATTGAAATCAAATGACGAAATTTATTTTATATTACTAATATAAATATGAAAAGTATTCCTATGATATAACTTACGCAAACTACAGAGAAATGATAAAAGGAACGAATACATTTGGATTACGAAAGATAGAATATCGCATCTCCAGGTAGCTTTGCCAGTGAGCCTGAAATTTCCGACCCAACTACGAGAGTTGCGTTTCAAGCGATTTCTATTCTGCATTCCAGACGCGACAGATGTCGTCCTAGATTTGATAAAAAGAGCCTCGCTGCGGGAGAACTGACGTTGTCAATTTCAATATTCAATTATTTTCCATCTTGTTATGAGACTTGGCTGCGATAAATCTATCCCGATTATCTAAAATGTGAAACCCGAAGTCACATAGCCATTTGACTTGAGGGAGGATTCAGATATCCCAGACAAGAAAACTGCAACATTTAAACGAAAGGCAGATAGCTGTTTCTCAAAGATTGTCTGTCAAAGGAATACGGATGAAAATGAATGTTGAAAATAAGGATACATTCAGAGAGCATTTATAAACAGAATGCAGTCAAAATTATGTATACTGAATCTGAATTTCCACGCTCTACTTTGTGGAAAGGAGCCATACTAAATTAAATAAAAAACACTTAGTAACTTTCACCGAATGTATTTTTTTAAAGGCGACTATTTTCTTCAATGCATCGACATCATAAGCTTTATTATGTATACTGCTCAATTTCAAAACCTCGATTTACAGAGAATAAATATAAAAATTAATAACTGATCATCAGGGAAAATCCGTTTTTTCGGAGAAAAACATTCAATACCAACTAAACAATATTCCTTAATGCAATATACATTTTATATTTGTTCCCTGAAATTTATTCCATATGATTCTACCGAATTAGTTCCTTCAATTGATTCCCATTCGTTAATTAAATTCTTAGTTATTCGGCAGTCTTTTAATACATTTTTGCTTTGATAACTTCCTTAAAATGAAGGTAATTCAGGAGACTATTAATTGAAGGCAAATACTAAGACATGTTCTCAGAGAAGTACGAGTTTCCTAATCACTTATAGCGATTCCCTTGCATTAGAGTGTAGGAGCTTTGTGTTTAGTTTGCGTGAAATTCACCGGAAATCCCCCAGGCTATACGAAGTACCACTTAATTTACTAAAATTTCCGAGGTACTACGAGCGAGCTTTGTAAAAATCTTTTATGGATATCCTGATTCCAAGAAACTCGCCGAAAGCTAGCAGGATGTATGTACAAGAGCATCAAATAATTTATACACATTCAACTTTATCTTCTAATTTTAGACGATCCCATAAAGGTCTTTCGACTATATAATTTAAAGCAGATTTCCTATTATTACGTAAAATAAAAAAGTAATAGACTTATTAAAATTTATTTAAAAAACCTGCATGAGCCAAAAAAATAAAACAAACCTTCTTTTATGAAGAAAATATGAATTATTATTGGGAAACTATGGGAAGTTTTTGTTGAAAATAGATATCTACTAAATATAGATGCTTCTCCGGATTAATTCAAGGATATAGATAGATAGGATACTAATTCACAGGCTAAACTTATAGAGTTATTGACTTGAAATCTTTACGGTGTATTGGCCATCACGTGTAACCGCTAGAAGAATTGCGATTTTGAACCTCAGTGTCATGGGTTCGATTCCAGAAGGCCCCAAAGTCCCGATTTTTCCCATTTAAATGCATTGCTTTGATTTTCGGGAATTTTTAAATATTTCTTTATGGATAGGTAGAGAATCAAAACGCAAGGAGCCTTCATATATGGCCATGATCTATCGAAATCATTAATTACTTTTACATAAAATTACCTGGGTTCGATGCTAGGACGATGCAAAAATCTGTCATTTAAAACACATTGAGGTAGTTTTTCATTATTTTTTTGATGCACTTATCGAAATGATAGGACGTTCTCGCTCTGATGGAAGATATGTATTAAGAATTTGTTTATGAAAAAACATTAGATAAGACCGTACTGTTCCTGGGTTCGATGCCAGAGCACATTGAAATTTCTCTCATAAGGAATATAAGGGAAAAGTAGGACGTCGTTTGAGGCAGTTGCAACCAATAGGTCTGCTTAAATTTTCACACATAGTTAGAGGTTCTCCTCTATAATATCTTATGTATCTTCTGTTGTGCTGCATAGAAGGTATAACCACAAAGACCCGGGTTCGAAGCCAGGAGGTAAATATATCCCCCATTCAAAATACATTGAGTTAGTTTTCATTATTTCTTTTTAATGCACTTATCGAAATAATAGGAAATTCTTGCTTTGCTAGAAGATGTATATAAAGACTTGGTTTAAGAAAAAAATTTAGATACGAAAATGCTGTTCCTGGGTTCGATGCCAAAGCACATTAAAAATTTCTCACATAAGGAATATTAGGGAAAAGTAGGACGACGTTTGAGGCAGTTGCAGCCAATATTTCTGCTTGAATTTTCACACATAGTTAAAAATGGCAATCTTCTGTTGTGCTGCATAGAAAGTATCGCCAGGAATGCCCGGGATCGAAGCCAGGCGGTAAATATTATACACATATGGAGGTTGTTTTCATTTTTTTATGAATATATCGAAATGATAGGAAGTTCCTGCTTAGGTAGATGTATATTAAGACTCGGTTTAAGAAAATATTTAGATAAAACCATACTGTTCCTGGGTTCGATGCCAGAGCACATTACAATTCCCACATAAGGAATATATATGAAAAGTAGGACGTCGTTTGAGGCAGTTGCAACCAATATTTCTGCTTGAATTTTCATACGTAGTTATAGATGGTGATGTTCTGTTGAGCTGCGTAGTAAGTTCACCATGAAGACCCGGGTTCGATGCCAGACGATTTAACTGCAGCGAATTTTCAGCGAATTTTCAGCGATTTTCAATCCTTTTTTTTCTTTTTAAGATCGTGCCGATATGATGCCGATATGAAATTAGCGTTGTCGATCTACTTGCAGTATGCAAGTTACATTTTACTCTTAATAATAAAACCCTAATTTAGGTATTAAAAATTCAAGGGAATCAATAATAAAATTTTAGAAATGATTAAGGCATAGATTCTCGGGTTGATCATTCATTTGTATTTTTGACGATGATTCATTTTGAGGAAAACTATTTAAATCATGGAGACCATTGGTAGACATACCAAGTTATGGTTTCCTGGTGAAGTCATCCACACCGTACTTGGAATCGTAGCCTAACCTAATCTCCCAATAACAAAATACTCTCTGTAGAAGGGAATAAGACAAGATGAGGAGAAAAGTAGTTTAAGGTTGCCTTTCTAACTGAACCCAAACAGTAATAATAATAACGGAAATGCTATACGAATCTCTGCCTTAAAATACAGATCCTACGATTTACTTTTCAGCCACGAAAGTGAATAATACCTTCCTCTGAGTTCAATAGGGGTAAACAATATCAAACGGTATCATCCTGCACTATTCATCACTCAGTAGAATTTGCATCATCGCTGCAAGACAGAACGTAAAGAGAATTAAATACAAAATGTCTTCCATCATTCACTAAATTATAGTAAAACAGTTATAGTATTGCAGCATTGCATTGCAGCATTGCATTGCAGCAAAGTGCTCCGAAGGGAATCGGACCCGAAAACAATTAAGTATATATCCTGTCCTATCTTGTTAGAGCAAAATTTGCATTAAGATACCAACTAACTTAATCATTAAGAGTCTTTTTTTCTCTGTTCCTTATACTAGTAGCAATTACTCCTATCTTTCTCCTTTCAATAGAATGATGATGATGTTGAAATTGCACTTGTTGTGAAGATTGCAATTCGACACTTACTGTTCAACACCATCTGGGGTAGTGCATTAAGTACGATGGGACACGTAACATGCTAAGCATTGGAAGAGACCTAGCCTCAATCTTAACAGATGGCACAAAGGAAATATCCAGTCTTAAGGTTTTTTAAAGAGAATGGATTTATTCCACGTGCTGTAAAATTTGATAACTTCTGTATGATTTGCTTACCCATTTTATTAAATTTTACCTTTTAATTTTATATATACTTTACACTTTTATACGATCTGACGAAGAAAATTATTTTCTTTTGATTATTTTATTTGAAATACATATTATAATTTTCTTATTTAAGAAAAGGTGGTTTCAAATGTCGGTAAACCGGTTCATATGACCTTAGTTGATGAGGCACCATTTCAACTCTACCACTACTAGAACTATGCGAGATTATAACGCAACTAATCTTAAGACTGAAGTACTTAACTGTTCTCTAGCATCCTTTAAGAATTATGTAAGAAATGCTTCGACAGTGATAACTAATTCTTTATATGATTTCTCTCGTTTACAATTATACATACTACTTTGCTTTTTACCTTGATGCTGTGTATTTATTTAACGTTTGTAATATTTATACTCATATACTTTTTGAATTTTTGATGCTATCACTAGCTACTGCTATATTTTGGAATTTATTTTAACTCTCATGTTCTTTTAATTTTCACATAATTTTATTTAAAAGGGCTTAATCCCGTATAATAAACTTATTATTATTATAACAAATAAAAAAACTATTTCCAATATGGCACCACGGATAGGGAATGATCTTGATCTCATTTTAAATAAAAATTGTCGAAATAAATAACTTCAAGATAAATTAAATAATCATCATTGAGGAATGAAGCAATTGGAGAGAATAGAAAGGTCTGAGTGCTCAAACAAACCATCTTGGATCCATAACCATTGAAAGTTATCACCAATTCATGAAAATGCCCTAGGCACGCCTACGCGAGACTGAGAGAGCCAAAGAAGCTTACAGATGAACCGATTTAGCGGCGTTCCATGCCGGGTATTGTTTTTTGCGCTGGATACTTTCACCGGTCGACGTTTGCGTAGAAAACGACAAAAAAAGTCAAGAGCGCACCTTGCTGAAAAGCAATGCAAATCTGCGAGCTTTCCAATCCCTGTGGCGGTAGGGAGTAACGAAGCGGCTGAATCGACACGTGGGTGAAAGTGGACTCGGAAAGAGTGTGGGAAACGTTTCCGCCGGCTTAACACCGCGGGAATCCCGCAAAAAAGAGAAGAAGCGGACGCCCTTGAAAAAACCCCTCGGCGGCCCTCTTCGGAAATAAAAATCAATCTCCTTACATGCACGCAGAAGGAAGGGTCCGGCGGATGTGCGAGTTGAGATCGGGAGTTAAGCCCTCGGATGCGACGGCAAGTTTGGGTTTCGGGAAGGAATTGTGGGAAGGAGCGGTGGCAGTTTGCGCTGCGGGAGGCTTTGTTGAAGGAACGAAAGGGACAGGGATGAAAGAAACTCCATATCTCGAGGGAGGGATTGGGGAAGGAGAAGATTTGGAGATAGAGTTGTCATATCTGAGGATTAGGAAACCTCGGCAGGAATACTAAACGAGATAACGTTTGGACACGAGATTCTGGAAAGAAAGAGCGCGACGACTATTATAATTCCCCACCAAGTACAGTGCTGCCCAATAGGTGATATTTCGTGTCCAATTTAGGGCTAAATGCCCACTATTACGTAACGGAAACGAGGAGTGCACCGAATCACGGAATATGCTCAGGTGGAATAACACGATCGATGATGCTCGTGTCGATTTGATCATCGCCTCGGGCGGAGAATCGGTGGGGAGATACTGGTGCACGTCTACACGGAAATATTGTAGATTCGTTCTAATGCCGATAATTTCTGTAAATGCGCTCTCCCGATAATGGAGATCCATAGGAAACATTTCCCTAATTGAGACTGATTTTCAAGCCCCATTTCACACGCATTGTTTCCCATATAATGAGCGCTGTTACTGCTATCTTCACTTCTACCGTATCTCAAAGATAGGGTTCGTGAGAGTTTATTCTGATCCTTACAACGAGTTTAGCCAAGGTCTGTTCAATATGATTACCTTAAACACACCTGCATGTTAACACGAATATGATGCAGAGCACGTTCATTAAAATATCCCTTAGGAAAGACGGTTAATAATAATTAATTTTTCAAAGTTTCAATATGTGCTTACGTATTTCGGAAACATTTTTGCCTCCTGATTGTAATATTGCGTGTTTGGTTGTGCTTCTATTGTCTACTCATGAATAGTAGGTATACATTTAAAGAACATTGAACATTTCACTAATTACAAAAAACTCGATGTTTAAAATGCAATATTACTATTTCCAGACTTTCATTTCCAAGTTTGAAACTAATTGAAAGATTTGATATGAAAATAACAAATCACGTCTATTTTCCATCATAGAACATTGCTAAATGAATATTATCGTATTTCTTATGCATATTATTATCAGTTTACTTCTTCGAAAATTTCGGACTGGAAGTCATCATCCAAACGGAAAGACAATAGTTCTTTCTTGACACGATAAAAATCATTTAGACGTAATATATTGTAAATGTCCAAGGATACTACCCATAACTCTACTTACTAACTCTTCTAAGTTAATCTGTGTTGGATTCCATATCTTTAATAGTCGGATACTTGTGTTTTTAACTCCTATGTATTTATCATGGCCTCAGATATTTTATTAATAGGCACAGTAAAACGGATTCTATATCTATTAGCTTAAATAATAGATTTATTCAATACGCTATACTTCCTACAAATTAAAGCAAAACAATCTCCTCTTACAGAAGTGTGAAAATAATTCTCTACGCGAGATTCAGCTTCTGACATTAGCGCTTATAAACTAATTTGTTTATGAACATAAATGCTGAAATCCCCTTAAATAATGTATTCTCTCCATTAAAATCTGGCTGGGAATAAAATATAGCTCTTTTATGAATCAGGAGCAACATAAACATTACACATCATACATTTTTCTCTGCATTTGAATTTTACTATGAGCTATGTCTTTAAAATTCTTATGGAGGGAACCGCACCACACCATGACTGCAATTTTAACAATCCCATATTTCTACATGTGGAAACAGAGATATGACCCCCAATGCGAAATTCCGCGTTTTTATTTCCCCCGCTCTATAAGCCGAGCAGTTCGCAGCCATCCCCAGGAGCAAAATGAATCACCACTGCGTCCATTCTCTTTATCTTCTCCAAAACGTGTGCCCAAAATTCTGCGCACTTTCCAAAGAATTCATGGGTGGAGGTAGCTGCATGTTTTGATATACCCCCCTCACTTGGGCATCCCTAACTTAACTAATACATTCCCTTGCTTATTCGTCTTTCTAATGGCAATACGGGAAATTTTAGTTATTACAAGAACTAATTCAAACCAATAAAAAGCGTTGTACCTTAATCCATCCCTATATTTCTCAGTCTTCCACATATTTACCGGCCTTGGTGGCCGAGTGAATAGCATTCCAACCATGCTATCGCTCCAATTCCCAAGGTCCCGGGTTTGAATCCTGGTTGATCGTACTTTTCCGTTCAGGGAATAGCTGCGTGTGTTCATTATTTCTGTTGCCTTGGTGAAGCACTTCCTGATAACTTCTTTCAAGGAGGACTTCACCGATAAAGAGCAACAGCAGCTAATCACGAAAAAAGTATGAACTGGCTAAAATAATGAGAACAATATGTAACTCTGTACTGGATCTCCTCCTCCACACCATTCTCCACAGTTAGCGATGTAATCATAGTATACCTGAGGGTAGGAGTAGGCACCATGAGTGAAAGAGAGACTTTTTCCAAAAATAAATACACTACTTTGCTAAAGGACCTAATGTCACTAAAGACTATGATATCTTAGGTGAACAGTAGAAACGAATGTTTCGGTGATTTACAAACATTGTTTTACATGTTTTTAACAACATTTTCTCAACCGAGTATTAAGAAGTCGAAACGTAAAAATCTGAACCTTCATTTGTGTTTCAGTTTTATTCCTCACATTCAAATAAATACCTTTCTTATTTACTATTGTATGTTTATCTCTTTATTTCTCTTTCTATACTAAAGTTTGATCAAAAACTCAATGTAAATGCTCAGAACCTCACGGATATTTAACAAAAATTAATTCGAATACGAGCTTAAGTGGCTTATTCAGAAATACACGATGTGTTTGCATCATGAATCGATGTGTTAATATTTCAAGTGAATACTGACAGTACAAAACTACAGAATAAAATATACGAGTAGTTAAAGTAGATGAAAACATAACTATAATATAAACATTAATTTCTGCTAACTCCTCTTTTAACATATTTAAATATGCACGTCAACTGTTAAAATTTAACTATAGCTACATTTACGACCAAATGTCTCAATATATGCCAGTTTTAATGACTTACGTACGTACAAGAGTTATAATTAAGAATTGGCCATTATATAAAAATGAATGTTAGCAATCCAGTCGAATAAATCCACAGATATCGTGGATTTTAAAAATACATTGATCCGATTTCCCTTTGAACACTATGAATGAATATTAATATTACCACACCCTCAACCGTATCTTTCTCCTAAAATAGATTTCTTTGAAATAGTGACTGAAAACGGTATGTATAATAAACAAAATAATACACCAATATAAATATGAAGGTAGAAAATTTCTCCTTGACTTTAAATGGTTTTATCGTTCTGGGATTGATGATACGCACTTCTTCCATTCAGGAATACCTCTGAAAATATGGCGTATTAAGACTAGAAATGCTAGCATCTTAATACCTCCGAATACGTCGGAATAAACTTATGAAATATGCGATCCTTCTGAAGCCTACGGCGAGTTCACACCCTCATTTTAACGCGAAAATAACTCCGAGATCTATCTCCTTAAATCTCCCGGACATCCCGGCGCAAAGATAGTCCATCCGCACGCGTTCCGCCCTGATACACTCCCCAGAAGAGAGCTTAAACCCCACCGTTCCTTCATATCAGCCCGCGACTTCGTTTAATTTATTCCCGTGTATTTCATCGCCCGGACCCCCCGCGTATTTCGTCCCTTCCACGACCCCGTCGATCGATCTGCCCGCCATGAACCCGCTATCGACAGGGCGCTAGGAGCCGGAGGAAGATGAATCTTTAAAAAGATAGCGGAATCTACGGATGGGGGCCATATATACTATATGGTATCCCTTTTAATGGCCGAGGAAGCGAGGTATTGAGGGTCGATAGCGAGGCGTCTGGGGAGGGCGAGGAGATGGACGCCGAGGAAGCTGCTGAGAGTGGGGGAAAGCCAGGAACTCCTTGGCTACGAAGGGAGATACGTTTGCAGGCAGTGAAGCGTAAGGGAATAATTGAGCGGAGGTGCGAGATGGGAAAAAATACTCGCGAAAGGAGATGGTTTGATGATATAGTGAGGGTCATCCCCCACCCGCTCCCTATCTTTTCCCCATTTCGCTCGCCATTGCGAGGGTCCGCTCACTTGGCCGAGTACGTCTCCCGAAGAAATATTGTTGGTCCGGGATCTTTCGATTTGGAGGCAATTTTTTTCAGCCGCGTATCTCCTTGGATATTGCTCTATGAATCTTATTCCTGCGGACCTTAAACCAGCTCAGATAACGCTCTGTAAGTGATAATCGTGGGATTGGTGGAATGAGAAGAGCTTAAAAAAATGCTTAACTACGCAGGTTAACTAATGACGTCATTCTCACAGAGCTGTGATGGAGTATATATTTTTTTACTTATGCAGCTCAGCATCAAAATATCTTAAATTCCTTTAAAGGCGCTTACGCATTTACACAAACCTATTTTTTTACATAAATTATTGTGAATTCACAAATAGTTATTAAATATTTACGAAAATAAGAGGAGAAAGAGGAAACAATAATAATTTGTACAAATAAGTTAATAAACAGATTAAAAAATGCTAAACCATGACTTACACTAGATATGCCAAAAAGGCTCACGAGAGATATACGAGTATCAAACTTTACATTACTTACATATCATTGGGAATCCCAATTTAATCAAATAAATGGTGCTTATGGAATTATAATAGTTTCTGCAACAGCAACTACTCATTTATTGACCGACAGCATATCCCTGAATGATTAGCTGTCGATAGTACAATCATGTAAGTGCTTTGAATATGCCATCAAAATTATTATGATATAAGAGAAGCCAAACACTTTACATTAAGTCTGAAGAAGGTGGTGCATACAATGGCATCACCATTACAGAAATACCTGCAATTGCGTATCCTTTCGGGCTCCCGGATAGCCAAGTGGGTTCAGCTCCGGTGAACGCGGTTCCGGGTTGGATTCACGGTAAGAACACGTGGAAAATGATCTGAGCTGTCGAATCACTTTTAAATACACAACTGTATATATTCACATTTGAATAATGATAGTCGTAAGCAAGTCATCGAATTGGTTGCCTAAATTCAAATACAATAATAATCATTTTAGTTTTCAAAATTTTATAGCCCTAAGTAGACTAAAAAGTATTGCTTAAAGAGTATGATTGCCTAACATCTTAATGGAGCCTCCATGGAACATAAATAAACATATCGTGTCTCAACGTGTACTAAGAACTGATACTTGTATAAGTACTCTGGTGTCTTTGTTTTCAATAACGAATATTTGCAATTGCTAGATACATAATTCTGTAACCAGATTGACGATTTATATCTCTATTCATTCATTTTATTTTGGGTTACAAATCAGAAATTCATATCCGTTTCACGTAAAAGAGTCCTCGATTTTGTTGGTAAATACAAAAATACTATTTTTCATTAATTAAATAATAGCATTGATTAAATAATGTCATTAAATACTATTACAAAATACTATTTGTCATTAATTACAAACTCCATTATATTTTCTTCAAGTCATAGGAACTGGTCATCAATCGCCTCATTGGCTTGTGGATTCCTTCTCAGGATCCTTACTTCCTGCAAATGTCCTCTCTTTCCTGTTTCTTTCCATTGATATCTTTCATCTTTGGCCCTTCGTAATTTATCTCGATCTCCCTTCAGGGCATCATTCCGTCTGTGTTCACTTCCATAATAGCAATGAGTAGAACCACTGTTACTAGCAATAAGAATGACTCAACTCTCCCCCAAATTTTCCTGCCAATGCTTTTTGTGGACCCATCTTCAGCATAGACTTTGGCCATCTTGTTTCCGTCATTCTATTACAGCACCCCTCTTTCATCGATTCTAATCTCCTTGAAGTACTTCGACATGTTCCGCAGCTATAAAAGTAACGTTCCATTTAGGGATATCATGAACTGATTTCTTATCTATTGGATTGAGATGTTTTCCATTTATGGTTTCCTCAAGCAATGATAAATCTCAAAATCTTTCTATCCATTTCCACTACTCTCAACTCACTGTCTATAAAACAAAGACAAGGACAAATTTATGTAAGTACCTTCCTTCTTCCGAAACAATTATCATTGTTTCTTATTGGATTAATTTTACTTAAGTTGGCACTAGGAGTTTTTTTAAGTTGGCACTAGGATTCCAGGACCCTGCATGAGGCTATCAGTACGTTTTTGAGTCATGTGTTGTCATTTTTTAAATACCCAAGTACCGAAACCTTTATATGTTCGTGTATATAAGGAAACTTTTTCCATTTCATTTTCTATGATCTAGGTAAATAAGAATCAATATATTTATTCAAATAAGAAATTATATTTAACTGAACCGATGCAATATATAAAAAATAAAATAAACATTCATTCCCTACATTCCCCAATATTCGAAACTACTACTTCATTATCGCTATCTTAGCGTTCTAACCCCTACACCATCAAGGTCAGTTTAAAGGGCACTTGAGGAGCAAACCGACAGCCTGGAAGCATACATAAAAGAAACCCTTCTTAAATCCGGACTACTGAATTTCCATTTTAATGTATTGGACTCAGATATATTAGTATAAGACAGATTTTGGAATCACCCCAAGCAAGGTAAAGAACACCATTAATTTTTTCTACCACGTTTGCTAAGAAAGTTGTTCTGGGGGCATTTGAAAAACTTTAATAGCTGCCAGGTAAAACTAGCGGTCCGCTAGTGATATGCGTTACTCGACGTGATTTTTTGTGGCCCAAAATAATTTCATGATTAAAATCGAAATTAAATCACTTGTGACTCTGAGTCACTTGTGACTTTGTGTCACTAGAATGTGACTCTGAGTCACTTGTGACTTTGTGTCACTAGAATGAGTTTTATACGCTGCTGTTTAGCTCCTTTAAATTTTTGGTAACCTTAAATAGGCACTAAATCAAACTCTAAAATTCTCGCTTGTTCTACTTTACTACTCGAACGTGCTACAAAATATGCAGTGCAATATCTGAGACTCGACGAGCTTTCGATTAGTCTTAATTTTAATTCATCCCACAAGAATCTCCTTAGGGGAACAAATCGAAATAAAGCCCATTGAACGACGAACTCGATGAGATTTTTCATTTGCTTTTCATATTAGGTACTCAATTTTCACGTAGCCAAAAATGGAAGGAGATTCCCACTTTCGGAGAAAAAATAATTGACATTGGAGAGAGAAAGAGAGAGATGGAGTGCGGGAGAGATAAAAGGAAGAGGTGGCGAGGGGAGTATCGGAGAGACAAGAGAAATAAATTAAGAGAAATGGGTTAGAGCGAAAGGGCTTTCGCAGATGGCGAGCAAGATATGCGGAAAGAGATATGCGAAATTAAACAGCGGCAGTGGTTCCGTTTGCTGAGGGAAAAATACTTGGGCCAGGAAATTGAGTAAAAGGATTTTAATCCTCTACAAACAGATTGTTAAAGTTTTCTTCATTGCCCGACTTTCTCGAAAGCGTAGTGCTGCTAGTCATATCTGGAAATCGTGATATTACGAAATGAATGACGTAGATTGCGGAAAGCTTTACTGTGCGGAAATCCATAGCATCAAAATGTAGGAATGAAGATTCAAAAATCCACAAGATATATTTTGAAAACGACAGGTCTCGGTACATATCAGACATCATCAGGTTAGGAAGTTATACAAAAAAGAGAAAAATTTTCCGTATGAATTCTATAGATCCTTACTTTACAAAGAATGCGCATTTTGAGTGTCTTGGCAACAACGGTGTTCTATGTCGTAGATTTCCCCTGAAAACAGCTTAAGTAAATTATTCTTTCATTGATCTCTATAGTTCATAGATAGAACAACGTGCCCAACCGATGAATCATTAAAAGTATATAATCTGATTTATGGTTTAAATAACAGAAAATATCAAAGTGTCCTCCTGTATATCTGTATAGGCTGTTTATGCCCAGTACCCTGCTCTTGATAAAATTAAAGGACTGATATTATGCTAAATAAACATACCAGGACCCACTTGTTTGGCTTAGTCTTGGTGAATTCTACTTTTATTTCTCTAAAACAAACTAGGACTAAGCTAATGGATATATGTGGATACGTGAATTTTAATATATCATTGACCAAGCCAAAATGTTTATGACATAACTTCGCCCTCTTGTATATCTAACTATTTCAAATGCATATACTATCACTTTAAGAGCTGAAAAGAGAAGCAGATATGCTTGAATAAGGTTCTATAGTAACCTCGTATGAGATTTATGCTCCTAAAATCAGAGTTCCTTTCTGTAGCAGGATATACTTTTCGTCTATAGCTTAACGGTTTTCCATGTGACAAGCAGCTGGATCCGTTTAATTCAATAGAGGACGATGAAAAAAATATTAGCCGGAAATTTGATAGTAAGTCTTCGTATACTTATTTAAATCTGTATGCATATATTATTTTTTATACTTCAACCATAATATTGAGTTTGTAGCTGGATAACAACAATGAAATGGATTTCTTGAATTGTTCTCTGATGTTCGTTGACTTCAATATGAATCTAAATTCTCTAAAGGATGCGAAGTTTGCGGAAATTTGATAGAAATGTTTCTGAAACTAATATAGTACTTTGACTTCTACCTTGCTTTTAAGAATCATGACAATGACAAGAGGAATTGAAATCAATTGTTAAAAATAGCACTGTAACAAGTATTGGAAGTAATTATGTTCCCTATCCCATTTTTAAGCGATTCAACAGGAGAGCAACTTAGTTCGCGGTTAAAATTTTCATCGATGACTTCAATTTTGGAGTCGTACTATGATATATCAAAAATGGATTTCCCTTCGCTTCCATAGAGTGATCTTAGGCGTCCTTTGCATTCCAATATGCAATCTTCTTCGCCCAATCCTCAAGCAAAAAACCCGTGAAAACAATTTACTTGTATTGTGCATTACATTCTACATAATTCAGAATCTCCTGAGACACCGTGCACGTTTGAATGCACATTAGAATTTTCTACGCAATATTTGCAATTTATTTTTATTGAAACGGAAATCTACTGTTACACCAACCGTAAAGGATAGTGCTGCTATTCGAAGGTGTTTATTTAAACCACTAATCAAAAGGAGCCATCATTTGGTTCCTGTCCTAGATTGAAAGCATGGCTGATTAGCTATTTATTTATTTACGTATAATCTACGAAATTAATTTTCTAAAAATTTATTTGAAAGCACATCTTCGAAGCAATATTGATACATTGAAATATGTAAATAGTTACAAGATGATATCAGTGCATTATTATATTGCAATATTCGTTTACAAAGGGTGACCAATGGGAGCATATCCTATGATAACTTTTTTGAATCTCCCCGTAGACCAATTAAATGGTCCAGGAAGAAGCATTTTTTTGTAAATTTTAACGAGATTTAGTTAATAAAACAAAACTTAGATATATAAGCTATTGGGAAGAAGTAGAATCATGCAAATTAACCTAATATTTAAGTGTAGATACATATTGGAAGAAGACAAAGATTACTATAGGCATAGACCTAAGCTATCACCGTTTTGAATTTAATAATATAAATCTCGCTGTATAGGAACATAAATTTTACTTATGGACGTGCAAATCCGAATTCATCCCCATCATATGGAGATCTCTCGGATACGACTCCGCACGGGAATCCACGCAGAAATCGAGCCTAAGACGCGGAGTCTGCGAATCTCCCTCGCTCGGAGACAATGAAGTGGAAATTAGAGGGAGAGAAAACGGTAAGATATAAATTAGAAGAGGAGAGATTAGAAGTGGAGGGAGAAGGCAGGCAAAACGAAGTGAGCGGTGCAGATGGCAGTGGGGCCCTGCGGGGGGTCCTCGAAGGAAGAAAGGCCAAGAGGGGGTGAGCCAAGGGGCACGGGGGTAATGCCATTCGGAAGAGGAGAGGGTTGAATGGGGATTACCCCGAGGGATTGGCGAGGGGGGAGTGGAAAATGTCGTGGGGAGAAGTTTCATATTCCACGCTTAGCGAGGTGAAATGGAACGTTATACAAGCCGCTGGATCATGTCTGCGACCATTACTATTTGAAAGTCAAAGACGCGGCGGGAATATTAAGACAAGTGTAGGAATATTTTTCTGCACTGGTCTTAATGGCCGAAGAGGCTTTGCCAGATTGAACCGCTGCCCACAATATGTTTGTCACGTTTCGCTTGATTTACGTGGATTTTTAAGATTCGCACTCCGTCTTATCTCTCTTGATCTCATGAGATATCTCTTCACCTCGTCATCAACCGTTCTTGTATCTATCTTTTTATAGTAAGTGTTTTTTTTTCAAACGTATGTTTATTAACATACGTACGTTTTCATACTAACCAAGCAAACGTACGTCCATGTAAGTCTGCAAAAATATAATTGCGCTTATAGCTAAAAAATTACGGCACGATTTATTTTAGAAATTAGAAGCATAAATTTCTTATGAAATTCATATGTGAGAGCAAGTTACCAATTACAGTTAAATAAATAAAACTCTTACTAATAAAGTAAAATTCCATTTTTGGCGATTATAGCTGGACCATAAAAGTATCACACTGCTGATGGCATCACTTTTTATAACACTTGGTTTTAAAAATTATAAGAATTCGTAATAAGATTAATAATAAAAAGAAACACCTAGAGACACCTAGACTAAAATAGATGTTTCTGCGAGATTCTATAACTAACTAGGCCCTGACTAACCTGCGTCTTGTTATCCATTCGAATTAAATTATTCTGTCCTTTATATTTACTTCCGTATTTCATTATGATGCATCCATAGGTCTCTAATGCTTCCTCACTCGAGAAAGGAAAAAGGCTGCTTCTTGATAATTACCTAATGTTTTTCTCTGTAATTTCATGGTCTTATTAAAATTATGCTTTGATTTGTGACAAAACATTGCTGAGTGTATCCTGACAAAAGAACATTCCTTAGCACTTGTAGCTGGCGCCATGGTAAAAATTTTAATAAATACTGAAAGAATATCAAGCAATAGTTTTTTCTCTAAATTTAGTAACGAGTCATATTTCACTTAAATGATCTTCAATACCTCGTATCATTTTTACTTTCTCCATATACGTAGTATAGAGAAAGTATTGTTTTCATGAAAAAATCTACTTTGATATTTCAACGGAAATACATGTTTTGGGGTACCTAGAATATGTTTTGACCATTTTCGGAATGATGTCTGTGTGTATTTGTGTGTGAGTGTGTCTGTATGCGTGTGTGTGCTTGTGGGCGCTCTAACGTGAAAAATAAAAGTCGTATCAATACCAAACTTTATACATTGAACAGTGGTTGGTGCTGTCAGAGTTGATTAATTTTTGGAGTAAATCGATCAACCGGTAGTCGAGATTTATTCTTCGAAGCAATCGTTTTAGTAAAATATCTCCATAAATATGATAATAATAAAGACCCTAATAATAATAATAATAATAATAATAATATTTAGGTATATTCTATTTATTATAAAAAAATTATAAAATGTAATTTTCTATAACTTTTGTTGAAATATATTTTTGTATCACTGATTTTTTAGGAGTTATTTGTGAAATACTGATAAACCGGAAGTTGCTGATTATGGGTACTTTGTGGGCGCTCTAAAAAAAAAATTATTTGGCGCATCTACACCAAATTTCATAGTTAGTACTTTGGTTTATGCCGTTAGAGTTGATTAGTTTTTGGAGTAAATCGGTAATCTGAAACTTGAGCTTTACTTTTCGATGCTTGTTTCCGTTTTTGCAAAATATCTCCATTAATCTGATATTTAGGTGTATACTATTATTTATAAAAGTTTTAGAAAATGTAATTTACTATAAATTTTGTATGAAACATATTTTTGTATAACTGATTTTTTAGGAGTTATTCATGAAATACTGATAAACCGGAATTTGCTGATTATGTACTTGGTGGGCGCTCTGGGCGCTGTGGACGATAAGCCAATTTCATCGTTTTTCATCGAACATGTCCCAAAAAACATTATTTATAATGTTTGTGATGTAAAAGATAATATTATATAAATTAATCACTTACCTTCCAAGTTTATATTGAATATAGAGTTCGGAAATGCTATCGTAGATAAACATTAACATCTTATATATGGAGAAAGTCATGTGCTGGCCACATCAGATTTTTTTAATTCACTTTACAGGCCGTGAGGACGACGATTATAAACATAATAAGAGACAAACGAAAGAAATAAGACACATTTTTTATCAAACCTGATACGGAATGATGATTGCAAATATATTGCATTATTATGATTCGGTGCAGCGACGCAAAAAAAAACTTGCACTGCCCGGGAATCGAACCCGGGTCGCAAGAATGGGAATCTTGCATGATACCACTACACCAGCAGTGCACTGATGGAAGGTATTGAATTACTTTGTAAAGTAATAGTATTATCTGAGTATTTTAAGGAAGAATTATTTGCGATGCGAATTCTGAAATCTTCTGGAATCATGATCGTTTATAGCGATTCAGATATAATTTTCCGATACAAGATTCTTTCTACCACTGATATACTAGATAATATTTCCAATCATATTACTCAAGGATGATATCCACTCCTTTAACTAGTCATTATTGTAAAATATGAAATTTATTGATTAGACTATAAAATGAGACATCAAGTCCTAATGGTTAGCTCGATCATCCAATTCCATTTGTCAATAAAACATGCACACAAATGGGAAAAAGAATGTTTCTAACGGGTACCGACTCCTCGTGTGAATTTATGCGAGATATAAAATCAACATAGGGGTAATAATAATAAAATAACCGAAAGGCTATTATCGCTTAGAGCAATAAAAATTGTACTTTTAATCTTCTGAATAAAATATTTATAACGACAAGGAAGTGGAAAGATCCCGGGTTCGATTCCCGGCCCTGTCAGACTTTATTCTAGTTCGTTTTTCCTTGGGTTTTTCAGGGCGTGCCCTTATGTGCAAAGTACCCTAACCCTTTTTACTTTCTCCATACGAAGTATAGAGAAAGTATTGTTTTCATGAAAAAAATCGACTTCGAGATTTCAACGGAAATACATGTTTTGGGGTCCCTAGAACACGTTTTGACCATTTTCGGAATGATGTCTGTGTGTATGTGTGTGTGTGTGTGTGTGTGTGTATGTGTGTGTGTGTGTGATAGTGGGCGCTCTAACGTGAAAACTATTAGTCGTATCAATACTAAACTTAATATATAGTACTGTGGTGTGTGCTGTCAGAGTTGATTAGTTTTTGGAGTAAATCGGTCAACCGGAAGTCGAGCTTTATTCATTAAAGCTCATTTCCGGTTTTCAAAATATCTCCATAAATATGATATATACGTATATTGTATTTCTTATAAAAGTTTTACATAATGCATTTTACTATAACTTTTGTATTTAACATTATTTTGTATCACCAGTTGATTAGGAGTTATTCGTGAAATACTGATAAACCGGAAGAAGATGATTATGTACTTTGTGGGCGCTCTAACATGAAAACTATTTGTCGGATCAACACCAAATTTCATATATAGTACTTTTATTACAGTCGTTAGAGTTGATTAGTTTTTGGAATGAATCGATTAACCGGAAGTTGAGCTTCATTCTTCAAAGCTCATTTCCGGTTTTCAAAATATCTCCATAAATATGGTATTTAGGTATATACTATTGTTAATAAATGTTTTAGAAAATGTAGTTTACTATAACTTACGTATGAAACATATTTTTGTAACATTGATTTTTTAGGAGTTATTCATGAAATACTGATAAACTGGAAGTTGCTGATTATGTACTTCGCGGGCGCTCTGGGCTCTATGGGCGAAAGGCCAAATTCATCTTTATTCATCGAGCATGTCCCGAACAACATTATTTATAATGTTTGTGACGTAAAAGAAAATAATATATAAATTAATCACTTATCTTCCAAGTTTAGATTGAATATAGAGTTCGAAAATACTGGCGTAGATAAATATTTACATCTTATATATGGAGAAAGTCATGTGCTGGCCACATCAGATTTTTTTGTACATATAATGATATTTAATTCGCAACACAGATTTTAATCTGGCAAAATTCAATTACAAAAATACAGTTAAAAGATAACTTTTCAAATATTCTCTAAGTTTTACTATACTATTTGAATTTTCAATGAACTTTTAAAACGCTGTGCCAGATGGTGACGTTAATATACACTGCAACTTATGCAACCAATTTTATTTATATCCTTGTAAAAAATTATATCACTGAATCTCCCATACCGTTTACTTGAATAGTTCACACAGACAACGCCAATTCACAATCCAAACAGCTTCAATTCGTAAACCAATCTAAAACCACTACAATTACCACATGACTTTATAAACTAACTCCAACCTCACTAAAATCCCTTCGCGCACAATGAAACTTAGTAATTAAGACAAATACAACGCCCGTCAATCACAATAACTTAAAGACATCGCGTTACTTAGTTATAATTTATGCATAAACTTATAACATAAGATGGTGTTTAACATTAACATTTAGGGACCACATTCATTTATCAAGACATTGCCATTCTTTTGTAAGTGCTCCATTCAAGTGGGAGCGTAAAATATTCTTTCAATCTTTTCCCTTATATTCCACATAAAGAAAAGAGAGAAATAATGCCAAGATTTCCCACTCTAAGATACGCCTTTGATCAAGTTCTCCTAATTCCTCGTGGAACATTAAGCACACGCTAGCAGTACAAGGAAGAGGGACATTCCCCTCAAATTAACCCGAAAAAAAGAAAAGAGAGGAAATGGGTAAGAACAAGGGGTCGGACGGTGGTAAGACGATGAATGGACCAAATCAGGACCCTCGCCACTTCAGGGTCACGTTCGGAGGAGGGAGAAAGATAGCAACGTCAGGCAAAGAAATACATAAAAGAAATGGAAAAGGGGACGGAGGTAATGGCTGGGGGAGATAAGGAGAGGTGAGGAAGAAGGGCATTAAATTAAGGGAAGGAAGTAATTTTTGGAAGGCGAGGTTTCGAGTGATGCGAACAAGGGGGAGGGTGCAATTAGAGCGTATTAAATCGATATCATTCGGACTACATGTGGTAAAGACTGTGTAAAATCATAAAATAATACAGCTAAAATGTATTTGATGGTTCACTGTTTAAATCTTCTGATAAAGTAATAAACGGATTGGCGAGTAACATTGTGGTAATCCATGACTAAGGAGAAAATAAAAATAGAACTTTTCTCAAGGAAACTAGTTCGTTCAAGGATCACTAGCCTGAACACCACAAGCAATAAACTTATAGAGTTTTTCGCATAAATTTCTATTTTTTCGTAGGATTTGTGCAAAGCGGTTCCTGAAAAAATAGGAGCTGGTTTCCATATGAAAAGTGTTCTTTTTCAACAAAAGTGTTCTTTGTTAGAGGTTTACAATCTACAATAGCCGTTTTCTTCGGCGTTCCTCTTCTCATTCCCCGGTATTCCGAGAAAATAAGACAGGTTACCGCACTTTTTGAGAGCACTCAATACGTATTTTGAATTCTATACATCAGGAGTGAATAGATACAAAAAACTCCTATTCACTCCTGATGAGGAAAAAATAGCATTCGAAATACATATTGAGTGATCTCTAAAAGTGCGGTGTCCTGTTTTGTTTTCTAGGAATACCGGGGAATGAGAAGAGGAACGCCGACGAAAACGGTCTTCGGAGATTTTAAACCTCTAATTCCTTAACACTCGTGTCCCAAATTTCCTTTCTTTTCATCCGAAAAGTGGATATATTTTTATTCTAACTGTATTCAAACAAATGAAGGGTACAACTTTACCTTTTCTCATTTATGTATAAATCTTACAACGACGCTTGGGCACATAAATGTATTTGCATCTTTAGTAAACGTTTCTCCTATGGAGATTTTTAAAGTGCATTTTTATAAATCTTATTCTTCCCTTTTTGGTGCTTCCGTAACTTCCAAAGTCAATAGTTTTTCTCCCTTCTAAAGCATTTTTGAAAAGGGTTTCCGCAGTGGAATTTGCATTTTTACATTTACATAAACATCTCTCAAGCTACTAGAGGTCTGTTTTATGGGATGTAAAAACGACAACATCTACATCTGCATCTACGTATTTACCCTGCAGTCCGCCTTCCGGTGTGTGGCACGAACAGCATGAATTATGACTCTACTACGTAAATATCTATATTACTCTTTACTAACTATCTCTTCTTTAGTAAAATTACTTCTATAAAATTCAGCGAAGAAAATGAACTATCTTTTCCTTGCAACGATTCTCTGTGTTACCTAGCAGTTTTCAAAATGCAAGTGGAAACCCAAAATCTAAAACTTCGAGTCGACGAGTATTGTGTTGGTCGAAACCTCTCTGTTATTAAAAAGGCCTACTATCCTATGACCGATCCCAAACGAAATATATATTTTTTATAACGAAAACAACTATCGACTTGAATTCTCTCTCAAAAATCGACATGTGAAAAAGCATAGGCGTTGCAGATATCTTTAAAATATCCATTGCTCTGAAATCCTCTATATTCTTGAAAATGTTAGTAACATAAATTGCTAACATTATAAAAAATTATATTGCATTAAATATTAAATTATAATGGTCCTTAGTGTTCCTTGTTTAAAAAAAAACTTTCTGTGTTCCTACTTCCTAATTTTTCCATGCTCGTCATATAAATATGAGTTGTTTTTATGAACAGCGTTTCAAGTAAATTTTCGCAGAATTGTTCCCTGTCCGATTCGTTATATTTTTAGTTGACCTGCTTAATATGTAAATTTTTATATGTTTAATACTGTGTTATTTATGACTGCTCTGATAATTAAAAATCATTTACTTTTTCCATAAGTATGTGTATTATCATCCGCATATCACTGTAAGATTTGGTGGTTTGAGTATATATCAGAAACCTCATAATGATATTTTCAGTCCTAATTTACGAATTTATCGAGTAGGTTAATTTGTCGTAATATCTTTTCCAAATAGCTCAGTACTTTGAAAATTCAAACACATTTTTAAAATACGCATGTTCGATGAAGCATACTTTAGGGTAGTGTTGTCACGTTTATGAAAAAAGTTCCGAATCGCTAAATTGAAAAGCTACAGTACGGAAAGTGCAAAGCATACATAAAGAGAAACCTTTTAATCCATCGATATTTAAGTTGTTAAAATTGACACCAAACACGTTCTCGCAGTAAATTCGTTATGGTTACTTTCTGTCGTCAAAATTAAATTCCGAAGAGAATTTGATTGGTCAGCAAACAGAATTCTTCAAAATCTCTCAAAGCTGAAATACTACGTGAATTTCAGAGAGTCCTCGACAGCCCATTCCACGGGAGGGGCTAAAATATTTTGCGCTTTTTCAGAAAAAAGTTGAACATTTTGAGTGGTATAGCAATATTTGTTAATTCATTGGGCATGCTTATTGATTCTGTCATCTAAACCTTATTTCAAGTCCCGATAACAAAAATGACAACATTTAATCAACAAAGAGGAAAATGTAAAGATTAATTTTATTATCATACTATGTTTATACTCTCCCTATAGTTGTATTTAATCGTAAAGTAGGAGGCCAATAAATCATTCAGCTATTATACAACAATGTTATATAGTTCTCGTGCTGATTATTATAACAATAAGACATAGTTGCCTTAAAGGAGCATGGATTATAATCGTAAAGTAGGAGGCCAATAAATCATTCAGCTATTACACAACAATGTTATATAGTTCTCGTGCTGATTATTATAACAATAAGACATAGTTGCCTTAAAGGAGCATGGATTATAATCATCTCACTACTTGGTTTTTATATGTGTAACTACATAATGAAACTAGAAGATTTATTATTCGCTTGTTGGGATTGTCTATCTTTCTCATATATGAATACAATTAAATTATCCTCTTAAAGAAGGGGTTTTATCTTAAAAATTGCGTTGGCTGAAATTAATGATTAAACAAAGGTGACGAATACACCAATATTGAGTAATTTACGTGCAACGAGAGAAAGAATTTCCGATGCTTCGTCTCTCCGGAAAAAAATATTTGGAAAACAATGCTCCTCCTTTATGGGAGGGAGGCACAGCTAAAGAAAAGAGGAAAAGAATGGAGTTCATAACAAGCGACTGATGTCAAGTTGTAATTAAAATACTCATTATGAGGTAGCCATGATGGATTCGCACGATGGCAACATATGCACTCATACATGTGATCACAATCAGACAGAGAATTGCACACGGCAATCAAGCAAATAAGATACCGCATTTAAAGGGAGTTAGATTAAACTTTTAAATTCCCATTTCAAACAACAAGGTGGAACTAACTGATTACTCTATTCCTTATAAATTTAAACTATAATGCTTTACTATTTTCTACTGATTAAAATTACCGAGATGTTTCTTCTACGATACATGGTCAACTAGTTTTTTTAAATCACGTTCCATAATTTTTGCTGAGCCTGTTTATGAAAAAAGTATTTCATTTCGGCAATTGGAATTGTTACGTCAGTGGAGTAGGTACTCCCCAAAAATTTTGGCCCACGAATAACCGAAACATTTATTAGGGGGCGTGTTTCATTTACATCTTAAAGTCTTTTTCTTGCTATTTCCTAGCTATGACAACGGCAATGAAATAAATATATTCTAAATTCTTTAGTTTTCGAAAATTCAGAGAAAAACTTTTTCGTTTAAATAAATCTACCGGAGACATAAGAAATGAAGTGGTTGGGGTTGTTTTTAACGTCGAAAATCACCAAAAGAGGCTGAAATATGAAATACACAAATTTAAAATAATTATCTAACAGGAAAGAATTGGTGTTTTCCCTGCGTAGCTGCTGTAGGAAATTTTCTTGGAAGTGCAAGAACAGTTCCGACGTTTCGGCCGCTAACTCCGCAGCCAACTTGACCCTTGTTTATGGCTGCGGAGTTAGCTGCCGAAACATCGGGACTGTTACTGCACACAACCCGGTACAAATATATAACTATTTGGGTACTAGAAAGGGGAATGGGACACGACCCAGGAGGGGAATGGGTCACTTCGGCGCGGAGCACTTCGGACGGGAAACTTGGGCGCTAGCCACGTGTATGACCAAAAACAACTCCGTTGTTCGTTAAATAATTAGTGAATAATATGTAACTTGTGATTAGCGTAAGATATAGAATTCGGGTACGGTTGGGTTGGTTTGGGTTTGTGCTGGGTTGGGTTGTACACTATTTACATAACTTACCAACATCTTAAACATTAAACAATATACCTCTAATTTTCATTCCATGGACGAATTCTATAGCTTAAGCTAATAGCATGTTACATAATATTTACTAATAATTTAACGAACAACGAAGTTGTTTTAAGTCATAACCTCCCAAGTGTACCGCTCCGAATTGTTCCGTGCCGAAGTTTCCCGTGCCGAAGTGGCCGCGCCGAAGTGTCCCAGACCCACTAAAGAGGGTCTCGTGAAAGTTTTATCGTTGATTGGGTTCTAAAATTACATCGTAATCTAATCTTTTATAACAAAACGTCGGGTATTGAAGAGTACACATCAACCAATACATTTTCCATAGAGAGACCATAAAGACTCTTACACCATGTAAATGTACATACTATTTGAAACCATTTTACTTCTTACTTCTGTTTTCGTCCTTTGCCTTCTAGAAGAAGATTTCCGAGTACTATCCCACTCATATCTTTCTCTCTCATTTCGAGAAAAGAAAGAATGAGACCTTTCCTGTTTACAAGGATGAAGCTAATTCTTTTCTCTCGCCGAAGAAGGGATTGTAGGTGTTTGAGCTATCACAGGAAGACGTGGACTCGGGATAATGGGAAAGCAAAAAATATTCTCTCTCCAAGTAACGAGAGGATTGTCTCTCGCTACCGATAACTTTTTTTTAATTAGGGAGTTAAGGGCTTTAGAAATGGGAAGGATTAAGTGCCTGATGAGGATTACCACTGCAAATCGAGTCCATACGAAGCGTTCTGAAAATAGGGGATAAAATTCGGGAATGAATGGAATGACGATTGGTATGGGCGTGGTAATAGAAATGGTCCAAAAAACGGAGATATTCCCAGCAGATAAGTGATATAATTTAAAGGGGATTGCTAAAATTGCATTTTATATGAATAGGTGAATTGGAACTATTACCGGAACTGGAATAGGAGGGAAAGAAAAAATTGGATTTTAAATCTGGAAAACGTGTAATTGAGGTCAGTGCTGTAAGCCGTTGGAGGAAAAAGAATCTGATATCAAAAATCCGCGAAACGAACATGGACTGAAAAATGAGAACAATATAATTTATCTCTATGGATTACCAGTTGGAAATTCATTGGTTCGAGGTTACACCATTCTAAAGGGTACAACAACAATAAATCAGATTTTAAGGAAATTGGCTTTTTCCTTTTATTTCTGTTTTTAGCTACTGGTAAATATAGATAAAATGGAGGCAACTAGTAAAATGTTTGCCCAATGTTAAAGAAAAGGATAAAATGTTCTAAATAAGAATAAATGATAATATTAGTTGAATCTGAAAATAATATTTCCGTAGTAATATGAGCCGTAAATAATTGTTTGGAAATAAGAATAACCGTGACTCCTACTATCAGTAAACTGAATTTTGTCGCAAACAATGGAAAAGTAAACGCAAGACTAGGAATTTTTGTAATCTGTAAATAAAGGATTAATCTCTGAAATAACTGCTACTTTTAATAAATTAACTCGGTGTAGTCCTTAATGATCTGAACAGAGATTCGATTATTTAACTAAAGCTCCAGTCATAATTTAGTTTAAACGTGGTTGGCATAAAAATATTAAAATTTTGTGGGTCTACTCTTCTAATATGACCATAAGATTGATGTATGGATCCGTAATGTCTGCTTTTACCGCTCTTTGCCAACTCGCACTGCTATGAAGGACCGTCTGGTATATATTGACAGATGAAATTCCTACCTCCCCAAGGAGGGCATTGCTGACCTTAAGATCCATTTTTCCTCCCAGCGCTCCCTCAGCCAAGTAAGGAGAAATAAGACGGTGTTTAAGTCAGAGGGAATAAAAATACCGCCAATCGATATCCGAGGGAATCGAACTCTCCTCCGGAAGAAGATTCCCATCTATTACCGCCTTCTGGATTAAGTCGAAGCATCCCCGCTCCTAGCAGACGCCGAGCTCAATTTTTCCGAGTGGTTTTTCGAGTACCGAAATCTAAACATCAATCCGTTTCAATTCCGAATCATAGTCAAATGAAATCAGCCGAATACTCCGCCTTTCCCGAGCGAAATTTAATTGGGGCGTCATTTAACCGATGGCAGCGCCGCGGCCTGGGGCGGAACTGTAAAATCCCGCCAAATTACCCCTTCGGCTTCTTCGCGAGATACTTCCGTCTCGAACCGGAAGACGATGATGGAGGGAGACCAAAAGACATTTCGCGAGAGTTGAGAATGTGTGGCGGCGGTTGGCTAGTGGATAAGGCAGCGAACGGGGGAACGCTTGGAGAGAGAAGTCGGAAATCCAAGAGGAGGCTCTCCATGGGGAAGGATGGGGATGATGTTAGATGTATTGGGAGCAAGAATAAGGAGTGTGGGTGAGAGGTGGGGTGAGGATAAAAGATCTGACAGAAGGTTCCCCTCTTTCCTTTCAGTCGTATGCCCAACAGTTCCCCTCGGACACCGGAAAAAGTGAGGGGTGAAGATGGAATGGGAATTGGAAGGATGGGGGAGTGGTGAAGAGGAATGGGAAAAGAGATCGAGGGTGGAATATTGTGGGGGTGGAGATGAAATGGAAAGGAAGGAGACGGTTGAAGGGAAGTGATGGGGCGGGAAGTAGGGGTGGAGGAAAACCGGAGATTTTGGAGGAATGGAAGAAACCTTACACGATGGTATTAACAAACAGAGATGACGATGATGCAGAAAAATGCAATTTTTTACCGGTCACCAATCTTATTATAATAATAAAGTACTATATTTACGGAGAGATTGAGGCTATAAAGTCTATTCTTACATATAAATGTAAAAAAAGAGATAGCTTGAGAAAAACAGTACTCAGAAGAAGACTAATTTGTGGATTTACAAAACGTAAGCTAAAAGCTTAGAAAAACAATTTCTACCACAGGAAATCACCCTAAAGAAGGGGGGAGTAAAAAATCTTTGAAATCTACAGATAGGTAAACTATATTTACTGATGAAAGCAGATCAAATGAGATTTAAATGACAAGAAGACATACAAATAATACCACACAAAAAAGAACAAATATTTCCACATTTACTTGTTAGTAAGTAAAAAATAAATAAACTAGTTTATTAAAGAATAATCAAGAACCATCTAAACAATTAAAAAGACAAAATTTAATTCTCTCCACTCCATAAACTGGCATCTAAATCTCCATTTTCCATTAATTTAAATAGATGAGATATAGATAGATATACCTGTTTTGACGATTATAAACTAAAACAAACCGAGGTAAAATTCCCGAAGACAAAAAATAAGTTAGAAAGTCATGTTCGAATGGAATTCGAAGCAAATTCTTTTGCTCTCCGAGTGGACATTTTAAAGCAATTGAGCCATCAAGCAAATCAACCTTACTCTCTTTTGAGGGAAGCCTTGTAGGGAAAGTGATTCGTTGCATCGCTTCGCGGTACAATTCACTGGGCCATATAGAGTTGACTTAATCCCGTTCTGTGGTCATCGATGAACATAAAATGCGGCATAGAAGAAGATTCGTTTAGCTGAGGATTGTTATCGTTCCATAATAGGAAAATAATCTTGACCAATTTTTTTTCCAGATAAAGGAAGCCATTGGAAAAATCTATGAATGATGAATGAAAAATAGATCAGTGAACAAAACCTCATTTTTTCCAAGAAAAATACGCAACATTAATAAGACGATAAACTAATACAAACATTGTATCCTAAAGCACGTACAGAATAAATGTAAATTTTTCTAAGCCATAAAAAATATTGGTATGAAGTATGCATGTATATATTGATATAACCAGCTTATCCAGATAATTATTTGGTAACTAATTATTTCTGTCCTATCAATAAAATTACGGCAGAAATTGCGAAGAATCCAACAATCTGAAATCGTTACAATAATTAATTATAATTCTCATCAGCTTCAGTTTCATTTTTTAAGGTTTCTCTTTCTAACCACTAGAATCTATTCTGAGAAGTATCAGCCTCAATTTTAGTTTCGTAGTTAAGGCTTTTATTGTAGTCTAATTATTTGCATTTTGCCATGTTCTTTTTCCGTTATGCAAAGATTTATCAAAGTGAATTGAATTATATCTACTTTCCCTTTCAAAGTTTTTAAACTTGATTTTTCTAATAAATTTACTTGAGTATCCGTAAGCTTCGCGGGTTTCTCACACTTCTTTTCTTGCGAGTGTTTTCCTGCCGCGGTATGTATATTTTCTTAACTGAAACCTTAGGTTCATTAGCCCCAATGTAGTTTTCTTCTGTGTACCTTTTTCAAGCTATATCTTTCTTTAAAATTTATATGACGAATGGAAAGATGTAAGAAAAGACTTATTAGTCACTAACTCGCTCTAATAGAAAATGGTTTATTATAATTATGTTATTTTATTTGTATTGCGCGTGCTATGATTGCCTTTATTGTTCTGGAATTTTCTATATTTTTTCAATATTTATTTTTTTATTGATTATTCTTGTATCTATTTTAAGTTTATGAAATGTTACTTGTTAAGAGCGGCTCAGTGACTGTTTTGTTGTTTTCTGTTTGGACCGGAAGAGTCGGTTAACCCCAAACAGGATGTTATCCTAGGGGAACTTATGTTCCTCGATTTTAATTTTTGTAATATTTACTGATGTATATGTATTTATATGAGGAACAAATAAAAAAATAATATTATGGAAAGATCACTCATTTCTCCATTACAATACTACTGAATCAAATTTCGGTATAAATAAAACTAACAAGAAATGATATCAGTATATAACATACAAACTGTTCATTTTATGTATATGAACTTGAGATGTTAAAGAAATTAGCTTTCAAATATTTTTGATGTGTAGAAAGCTATGATTATATCAGATGGCAAGATATAACCAATAAAAGGAGACCACTGTTCACGCGAGGCGTAATAGATGGCGATAAATAATATTAGCAAGAAGTCAATATCGATATCCATAGGGGTGATGATTGCACGATACACATAAATTCATCGAAAATCAAATTGAACGAGGTTAGAAAGTCATGGGTGCCTCACCCAACTGGTAACCAGATATTTATTAAATCGATTCACACGGAGAAAAATAAATCTACTCCAGTCTATAAATTTACAGCCCCCGTTATATTGGGGGATAACAAATAATTTAATAGAGGAGTCGTGTAATGGGCGGGCGGGACGGTCGGGCAAAATTAGAAAAGAATCAATACGGGTCTATAAACCTATAACGCGAGCAATACTGTGGGATTACGAGCGATATAATAGAAGAATCACGGAATAGGTTTTAGGGGGAGAATCCTGGAAGAGGGTGAAGAAGAATGAGAAAAATTTGGGGGGAGAAGGTGGAGGGAATCCGTCCGACAATTTCCGAAGAAATCCATTGAAAATAATCGAAGTGGGAACGGGAGACAGAAGGGAGACTGGAGAACTTCCCCTTTGCGAGATCCCTATGATTTATGCCCTCCTCTCTCCCTCCGTTAAATAGATCAGGGAAGGCACTTTATCCCAGCCGTGAAATCTCCGGAGCGTAACTGATTTGGAGTTTTCAGAAATACGCGGAAGACCAGGCGTCTGCGGGGAAAGGGGGCGAGCGGAGAAGGGGTCGCGCAACCTCGGTGAGAATCTCGAGGGGCAATGTTTTGCTCGGATGGAAGTAAACTGCGCGTAATATTTTTTTATTCCGCCCTCTTTGGCACGGAGAGCGTGAGATATTCCCTTCTTTTTTGCCCTGCGCAACGCTACAGTCGGATGTCTAGAGATTTATCACCGACGCTCTGCGGGATAATTTTTGCGCCGTCGATGCCACTTGACTGTTTTACGACGGAATATTGATATTGCTGCGATAGGGGACGTCCGTAAAAAAGCAACGCACGCGAGACTTTTTCTTCTGCTCCTGTTACGCACTTCTTCAACGGGTGTTATAATAAGGGTTTCTTGCGATTGGGTGAAGTCGGAGAGGGGATGGTAACCGATATGTTTTCGGGAACGCGGTAGTGGAGTTAATGGAGGGAGCGATTTAATCCGACTTCCACCGGTTCCGGATGGTTAAGGAAACGTACTAGGACCATAAAATGAGGGATATTCTGATTGTGGTGATCCGTTTTGCCCAATCCCGAACCTAATTAATAACATTACTTACGATTATCGGTTTCATTGGTCGCTAAGATAAACAAATTACTTTTCTTTCGTTATTCTTTGTAACAGAGGCCTGCCACAGAGTTGATGCCAGAACTGGTACATTCTATTAACAGAAAAATTATAATGTTGAATTGAATATTGAAGATACTTACTATCTCTAAATAATGATTTATATATTAGCAACAGAATATGTTGGGCTTGCACACATGCACATATGCACATACACTCATGCAGACTATCTCACATATATTCTATTCCAAATATGCATTAATATTAATTCATTAATTATTAGAAAAGCCAACAAAATAGTAGCCAATAGTATAAAAATGTAATGGTACTGACTAAAATTAAGTCACCGTTACGTTATTTGCCCATATATTAATATACGATTATTACTTTGCGATAGGAATTTTGTAACTCCAGTATGAAGAGTCCTCAGTCATTAATGAGAGTTATTATGTAGCATAAAAATTATGTAGTAAGAGCATCTACTCGTCCATAAAGATCATTATCTTATAGTGAGCATTTCAGTTACTACTTGATTACGTAGGCTAATCTTTCTTTAATTTTAAAGTCAATAAATATGCCTTTGAACTCTTAAAGAGAGTTCTACGGCATTTTCAACTGTTTTTCGTGTTCTGACTTTAGTTTACCTTTATATTTAAATTCCTCTTTTTCTAAGCCTCTTTATCACGTCTAAGGATATTCGGTTGTAAGTTATAAAAGAAAATGCTAATAGTAATATTCTCTTTTTTTAGGTCTTTTTCTCTTCCTCTTAATAGATTGCAACCTTCACACATTTCATACCAGTAGCCTCTCCTTATCTCTAATACCACTACTGTACTCTATTTTTTTATTATTACCAATTCCTTTGCCAAGTACGAATTTCCGACTCTTGCTTCGTTTTCATTTGCTTAAGTTGTTCTCATTCATCAACATTTTAAACTCTCTTTTCTTTCATGGAACAACAGCTTTAAGCTGTTTAATTTTCGCAGCACCCAATCTTAGTTCTGTTATTTAATTTGAAACCCAAGTTTCAATTTCATGTGTTAAACTGATTTATTCCAAATAAGTTAGCAGAGCCACACCTCGGTCTCGAAATTATGGAACAAAATAACAGAAATTGTGCCTCATGAGTTCTCAATCGTTTTAATACACATAAGTAATCGTTCTTAGCAATACTCAAGTTTCATTTGAATAAGAATTTGTTGATTCAGTTGGTGGATAATGGAGCAAGAACACAATGCTATAAGCCTTATTGTATTAAGAAGAATTGATTAAGAGACAGCGTGATGAGGAGATTAAGGCTGCAATTCGTGCATCTAAATTTACTCTCTCAATAAATGCATTGCATGTGGTTTCTTGCTTCAAAGAAGCAATTATAATCTGTTACACAGCAATTTCTTACCAAACTATTATTTTCATAGATAATTTCCCGAACTATCTTAAGATAGATTAAATATTTCTTCGATACCCTTGGGCTCACATCTATCATCCAAGAGAATGAACACATCTAATTACCCTGTAACCCATCTTCTGATGTGTCTCAAGGGGTTAATACATCATTCAACCCACGTCACTGTTACACTATTACACCATATCGACGGAAGATAGAAAGAATCTAGCAATCCTTTGTTCTCGCATTGATTTATATATATCATTTCAGCCTACTAACTTCATAGTCCCGGGTTCGAATTTCGGTGAATGAATTAACTAAGATGAGTAGTTATAGTGGCGTGATGTAATAAAAAAATTCTTGAGACCTAGCTAAAAATGTATCTACAAATTTGCAAATAAGAAAATATAAATGAATATTTTACTACAGAATAGTAGTTATTGCTTCCTTTTTTATTTAATTGCTATTTATTCGAGCTTACTATATTTGTACGATTTTGACTCAAACTTCTATCCAACATATATTTTCGGAAATACGTTTCGTGTTCCTTTATTCCGGATAGTTATAGAAAATTTCCGGGCTTTTCGAAGCTAATCCCTCGACTTTGTCGGTATATTATACTCCAAAAGTTTACCAAAACCTTTTTCAGTAAGCAGCAATTTCAAAACATTATGGTTAGCATGAATAAGTCGATGAAACACATATTAATTAAAATTCCTTATTTTATATTTTAGATCCTAAACTTCAAGTCTTTTCCAAATTGGTAAAAAATAAGAATATATACAATTCTGCCTTCGCCTATTTTCACCTGTTTCTTGATATCAAAAAATAAAGGGTCAATTAGAAGAACTATATTTTTTTTGTAAATCAATATTATTCAGAAGTGATTATTTTCCATTGTTTCCCACCAAAATGCATTTTCTTATTCATTTCTGCTATCACTGGAATAAGTATAAAAGACGATGAGGAGTATGATTTCTTTTCGGCAAAGGCAACATAGAACTGACGCAGAAGATCTAAAGGCGGTTTCTGGACTGTTTACATAGAGAAACTGATTGTTTATCACCATGATAGGAATGATATCTAAATATTTTTTCTATGCAGCGTTTATACATATTGTGGGATTACGAAACTTTCAAGAAACAGTATTTGGCTTAATAAGAATGATATTCAAAAGAATAATTTTCATTGGCGGAATGTAAATCTATGTAATGATTGGTGTAAGAACCATGAGGTGTTTATTAAGGCAACATTGAGATTGATAAGTCCCTTCTTCCATCTAAGCTTTCGTCAATAATATCGATATCATAAATAATGTGTAGGAGAATAGAGATAGAAAGGAAATCTTTGAAAGGAGTGGATATAAAATCAAACCTAAGATAACATCTCAGAAAAAAGAACCACTGCAGGAAAACACCCATAAAGAAGAGGGGAGTGAAAAATCAATTCCTAGAACAAGCTAAATAATGTAAAATAAAGCTTTGTAAAACGTGGAAATGAGAAAAGCAGTACTATAAAAAAATACAAAAACAATCAAAAACAGGAAGAATTGCTATAATAAACAATGAGAAAGTAATATAATAGGCTCAGCTCCGGTGACAGCTTTTATTGTTCGAAGTAAATGTTTGGGCATATGCACTTGAAATGGAGGCCCGTAAAAGCGCCATCAATCTCGGCGGATCTTCAGTTATGCACGGGGCCCCACGCAGACACCGAGGAAAGTCTTATGAAAGAAGACGCTGGTACTTTAATATCGGAATACTTGGAACCGCGTGCGACCCTTCAAAGACAGCAGATAAAAAGGCATCGAATAAAAAAAAGACTATGGTTTAGATGACGAAAAAAGGATCCCATTCGGACGGGGGCGGATTTTTTCGTTGAGGGGTTGATCCCTCACTTCTCTCCCATCCAAACATCGACGCTGCCATTTCCATAGGGTTAGCAAAAGGAGGCTTGTCTAGCAAGACCGTTTTATGAAGACAGATGGAGAGCTGGTCTCGCACGTCATTCAGACCCTCCCCCTGAAATCCTTCCATCGAGGGCCGCCCAAAAGGTGTGTGTGTGATCCAAGGGCTCTTTACTCCAATTCGGAGGGAAAAAAGGGTCTTTGTGTAGATGGAATTCTGGAATGGGGAAGTGAAATAGCGGAGAGGAATTTCAGTAAGGAGAGAATTTAGCGGTAAGGAGATTTCATAGGTTGACCTAAACCAATGTTCAGTGGTTATCAAATCAATAATACTCTAGTTAAGGAGTGGTTCCACTACGGAATTGGGGTAGTAGTATTCTTAAAAGTACTTCGACAGCTTAGGTCATCCCGCAATTCGACTAACCGGGAGCATAACCACGGAATTTTTTGATCGAAAAAGAATAATAGTAGTGCCATATAGTAGGCAGTTTATGGTAGTAAAGGTAGCAGTAATTTTTGCCAACTTTCAAATTATCAAAGTATTGCTTCCTTAACAGAATCTGCTCAATGTGCTTCTTTTCAAATATTGTATAAGATTGCATCTGGAAACAATTGCTTGCGACAGAGGGAGTTGCTTAAACCTAGTTAGCAAAAACTGCAGGAAAAATTTTAAATTTTAAGATAGACTCACTTTCTCTCATTCAATTGATACCCATCTTCCACGAAGAACTACAGAGAAAGCTCCTCCTGCCTGGTCAGTAACGACTGCAAGAGTACGTACTAACTTTATTTTTGTGCTTTGAAATCTAATGTCATTTACTAATGGACCATCACTGGGATTCGAACACAAGAATGCTTTAAACACAAATAAAAATTTCACCAACCTCATAGTTCGAGGGCCCGTCAAGTTTTCCTCGCTGTTGAAGGGACTCAGGGAAAGAGCATTTTTGGGTGTCTTCTTCATATTTTAGGTATATCGTAGGATCTTAATGCACGACTGAGTAAGAAAAAAACTCAGCGAGTTTCTTCATATGCTTTGAAGACCATCAAATCCTTCCACTCCAGATATAACTGAGGAATCCTACAAAAGATTTGTGATACTTCTGAACAGCAACTGAACTGCTGGATATTCCTCGATGAAAAAATATCGATGTTATGTATCCATCTCTGATTACTATTTTAGACTCCCCTAACGAGTATGGATTCGGATAACGATTGTTTTGACGGATACTCGGATGCATGCCTGCGCACGAATAACCAAAAAAATGAACAACCCTGAAAATGAATGACCCTGCGTTTGTATATAAGTTAACGGGGCAGTACCTGCCTCTTTTCCTTTTTTCATAAGTCTATCTAAGAATTTAGGAGCACGAGACTATTTTATTTGTGTTATTCCGGGCAAAACATTTTTGTCTGTCTAAGTATCCTATTATAATTACTTATTCTTGTGCTAAATTAAAGATAAAAATATCATGTGAGATCTAAACTAATGTTATTTACGGAGCAATGAGATCCCTAATGGTAAATCGAGCTTTGTGTAAATATATATGTGAGATACCATGCCCATTTATGCCTTCTTTCTTTTACACAAACCAAAGAAGATTAAAATATTTTACATTATAAATAATTGATTTATTCGTCATCAAATTACAACTATAGTATCTTAATTGTTGCTCAAGTTTCTTTGGTTCTAAATTATTCTTACCCGTTACTGCTGGTAGTTAATAATTTGGGGAAAGGAATTTGATGTAGATTTAATGAAATATATGAAAACAGTCGAAAAATTTTCAGCCCTTATCTTCTTATAATTACACTAATTCTAATAATTTGTTTTTTATGGTGTAGATATAAAGGTGATAAACCTCAGAAGAAATTTTAAGTGAGAGGAATATTTTTATAAAGATTATTGTTCTGTTTGACGGTTTGAAGGTTTATAACGGACGTTCTGTGTAGATACATAAAACGGAAAATTAAAATAGTTCCAATAATAAAATAACAGCTGATATTAAATAATGAGATTCTATGGTTTCTTTAAATTAGTAAAATTTATGAATCTTATGAATTTATATTTTCTAGAGAGACTTTTGTAATTTGCACTTTGGAGCGCATAATCTTAACGTACAAATGGTTATACTGAAGTTACATCGTATTTTTAACCACTTAATTTCTTTACATAAACGTATGCCTTTATTTTAAATTTATTTCCTAGAGTATACTTATATAATATAGTGCTCAGAGGATTATCAATTCTGAATGAAAGACGGATAATGCTACTTCTCCCGAAATATTAGGTAATTAAGAAGGAATTACATGGATTCATTTCTAAACAGAATCGCCATTCGATCACCACTTACTTTCTCTTGTATAAACCGAGATCAAGCAGTCAAATCGAGCCACCCTCAATACGTGCTCAAGGTGATTAAAGTGAAAACATATGACATTTGCTGCAAACTTGGAGCTCCCAGTAGCTCGGAAAAGGCTCGGAAACGGTTCCCTCTAATCCCTACGTCCGACCCATTTCCCCGGAGAGATCCTTATCGCTCCTGCAGTTTCAAATCGCATTTCCCACCCTCTCTCCCATCAGAGCATCCCGAAAATATCTCCGGAATTAAAATTTTTAATCCCCATTCCGTAACATTCCCGCAAATTTTATTCCCTCTATTTTTCCCTCGCCTCCTTTAAAGTTTCAATTTCCCCACTTTTACTCCCGGCATTTAAAAAGGCAAAAAATAACAGGAATCTTGAATCCCTCCGTCTTCCTCTTCCATATCTCAACCTCAACGGATTACATCTCCTTAAAGAGACATCAAAGTTAATGACGGACGTCCAATCCGAGCGGAAGAGAGTATGGGTGCGTTTGAAAAGTGTGTTTGGAACGGGGAATGCTCAAAGGAGCGTCTCGAAGTCCTCGGAGACCGACCAAGAAATGTTCTTTCCCTCGTGCTTAAACGCGGGCCGTTGAAACAGACTCCCCCTTCTCGAGGAAGAGGATGCAGGGGTTGTTTCCCGCCGTTATAACGAGGGGTTGAGAGAGAGGAAGGGGAAGGCCTTTTTTCCTCCTATAAAAAGGAACCGAGGGCACTTACCGGAATGTGACTTCTGCCCTCGCATACACGCTGCGTCGTATTTTTCAGCATTCAGCGTCCTCTCCCTCTCCTATTGGGGATTGCTGTCTCGGAGGGCTTTGCAGATTCTCCGAGTTGAGCATTTTTCTTTAATCTCCGCCTCGGTATTGGTATCTGAAATGATTGCGAGAGTTACTTAAATAAATGGCTCGGCTAATGGATATCGCTATCAAAGGGCCATTGCTTTGGCCTTATAACTTATGAGTAATATCAACTTGTAACTGTTGTGCGCATCTACATCATGTACGGTTGAACCACGTAGGGTACAACCTACGCGTAAATGTTTGCGTATCCCCTCCCTGAAGGAGCAAACTCGATTTAAGCACACTTAAATGCATGAGTATACATGCTTTACAAGTGCACTTCATCGTGGAATTCAACGTTAACGATTGTTTCTTTCAGATTTACTTAATACGCTCTGACTCTCTTCCAATTTGTAAATAAGACTTAGAAAAAATGGAAGCACTACTGTAAGAGAACACTACAGCTATGCGCAGTGGTGAATCGCTACATGGCAAGGAGAAAAACGGACATCGAGAGTGGAAGAGCTTAGAGGTGGGGCCGGAAATTTAGCTTCCGCACTTGGGTCCAGAAAAAGGTCTTTTTTATACCTTCGTAATGTATAGATTTTCTTTTCGTAAATCAAGCGGAATATTACTTTAAACAGATATCCATTAATCAAAGACTTTGTTATGTGCTCTTCAATTCTATTCTTTATCGTGTAAAAGAAACGTATATATTTCATTATTTCTTCAGTGTACAAAAAACATCATACGTTTTCTAATTATAGTATTTTCTCTTTACAACTAGAACCTGAAATAATGTTGCAGGGAATATTGGTTCACTAACTAAGATGGAATAAAGAAAACTTAAAATGTTTAACGTTGAAGAATCCAATTAGTTTTCTTTCATCTAACATTATATCAGGAAAAGATTGGCAAAATCCTTAAAGTGGAAAGTTTTGCTGTATGGGTGCAAAACGTGGACATTAAGAAAGGAAAAAGTCAAACGTTTAACGGTTTTCGAGATGTGGGTTTGGCATAGAATGGAAAAAGTAAATTGGGTTGAATAGAAAACAAACATGAAGATGCTAGTGATGATTGGGGAGGAGAGGGTTTCGATTGAAGTAATGAGGCGTCAACGGGGTTTATGGGTGGAGCAGATATCGAGAGGTGAGGGTCTGTTAAAGAAAGTAATTGATTGTAAAGGAACAGAGCCAGGGGTTAGAAAAAAAGAAAACATATTAGATTACATAAAAGGTGGGGGGTTAGTTACCAAGCAATGGAAGGAAATCCATTAATAGGCTATATTGAACCAAATAAAGCAAGGCATGGAACACTTAGGTCATGTTATTGGTTACCTACCAAATACACTTTCGCATGGTTCATGGTTTTTGAACGAATAAAATTATTATTTGTGAATCAGACATATCGTAAGATAATAGGATTGTAGCGTACATATATAATGACTTGAAACTTCCTTTCATCTCCGATAAAGGCTTGAGTTGAACTCAATGAAACTCCTCGTTAAAATCCAATTGATCTCTAGTAGCATGTAGGCTTTTTACCCCTATTTAGAGGTCTCGCAATAGCCGCGGCAATGCGGCGACACCCACGCACTCTGCAGTGGACGGCGAGAACCTCCATCGGAATGGAGGAGAGCGACTGCAGTCGGCCGACATAAGTCTCCGGTACAACGACATTTATTCACGTTAGGGACACGTGTAACAGGGGGAGGGGAAAAATGTGCCCCCTGCTTGGTATTTAGCTTTGTTTATTGCTTTTATGTTTTCTCGCGAGTAGACACGCAAAATGATTTCCGTGTTCTGAATTCCGAGTTGATTAGCGTGATTGCATGCGGAACGAACTCGCGAAAGTAGTTTGTAGCACTTTTTAAATCTTCTCCCCTCCATGGAGGTTTTAATGAAACAAGAAGCTCGCATGCGGATGGTTATTAAGAATCATAAGCTCTGGTTTCGAGTGAAATATGAGTGAATATTTTTAGATGTTCGCCGCGGGAAGCGTTGACTACAAGAATTCTCCTATAAAACGACTTTGTCGGGCGATCTTGCATGCGTGAAACTGCGTGTAGTGTGTACTGGTCGCTGTTAACGCTGTTGAATTGCCGATAAATTAACGAAGCTACATTTTATAGCTCGTGGCCTTTTGTTTTCTTTACCGAGAATGCTTTACTGCCCCCGTTCCACCATCACTCGTACAGAGGGCAATCTAGGATTAGATGGAAATACTGGCTTTTGAGATAAAGTGAGATGTATGATACGAAGTAAAAAAATGATTTTCAATTAACTAATCACTTTGTTCACCGAGTATTTTCACACATTTTATTGATTTTACTCGATTCATTTAAATAAATACGTACATTATTGCGTACTTTTGTATTAATATTGATAGTGGATTCTGGATACACAAACTTATTCAGAAATCTAAATTTATCTTCCAAATAATAACAATAATAATTTACTTAGGAAGAGATAACGATACTATACTTAATTTAACGAGGTTTCATTTAGAGTAATTATAATTTATACTTCACTTATCTTTATATTCACCATATTTACTCTAGGCAAGATATAAATTGATTAGGATTGATTATTTAAATAAAAATTAGATTCTTGAGCAAATAAATTTGTATACGTTTAACTATATTCAGGTCAGTCAATGATATCATTGGTATAATACCATAGATAATCATAATATTCCATGCATTAGCGATTCACGCTATGGTTTAGCATCAAATTGAAAGGTATATTCTGAATTTGATCAAATATGGAATGCATCTCCTTCTATGCATTATTGATTACATACTTATTCTGCTAATCAACCTATTTCCCGTTAATTATACGGCTGGGTGTGGCTTACAGTGATGTTTAATTATTATTTATGATAAATCTTTAGATCGAAAAAAATACGAATGCTCTTCCTATTGTATGTCAACCGTGGAAAATACACCAAACCAAGAATCATACCCTTCAGGAAAAACGTCAAACGGGTGTCTATCGTAATTAGGTTAACTATAAATGCACATTAAAGTCCAAACTTGATGTCATTTAACTATTTAACCTAACATAAGAATTAATTTTATATATGTTGGAAAGGCGCATTTAAAGCAAACGTCTATGCGAGTAAAATAAATACCTTTACTCTGATAGGCCATGGAAGTATGCCCGCCTTCAAAATGTTCATGAAAGTCTAATTACTCTGCACGACTTTAGCAAATAGTCTACGCAATTAAAACGTCACAGACTCAGTAATTCTTGCATCAGAAAACGCTGAAGGAGGGACAGAAATCCAAACGACGGCGGCCACCGCTGAAGAATCAACGCGCGGCATTCACGCACCGGCGTTTCAAGCCGCAGACGCAGTTAATTTTATCTACGC
The DNA here is from genome assembly GCA_947579665.1 of Sympetrum striolatum. Lineage (NCBI taxonomy): Eukaryota > Metazoa > Arthropoda > Insecta > Odonata > Libellulidae > Sympetrum > Sympetrum striolatum. The sequence continues at coordinate 28,544,909 of OX388348.1, forward strand.
TTGCACAAACTCGCACGCCGTGATAAACATCCCAATTTCGCGCGAAAAAATTGTAATCAACGGTTATCGCTGTGGTAAAAGTACCCCTTGCCCGTTCCACGAGTCCCTCACGTGCCCTAATTAAGTTTATCTCCCTTTTCGTACCGATCTCGTTACGTTTCATTTCCCGTTACGTTGCGTCGGCCAAAAAGGCCCCATTTTTGCCTTAATACGTCTTCGGATTCCGCCCGTCGCGGGAAACTTTCCCTCTGAATGCAGCTTCCGCTTTGAATGTGCTACCATTCCACGTTTCGCTCCATTCGAGCTTCCTTTCACTCTCTTTCTTAGCGGCCATTTTGTTTATCATTCCACCGCCATTTTGTTTTTTGCAGCCATTTAGTTTTTCTCTCTGCGACCTTAACTTTCCTCATTTCACCCATTACTCACAGTCCTTCCGTATGCGACTCCCGCTTTCGCCTTCGAATTAGTCAAAGGGTTTCTGCTACGTTTCCACGTTTCATTCCCTTTAATACCACTTTAAGCGTTCAAATTTGAGAAACAGCGTGAACATTCGAATAATTTAGAGTCATCTACACATAAACCGTAACCGGAAGTTTAAGCGAGTCTATCTCCTCTCCGTGGAGTCAGGAATAGGTGTAAATCAAAGCTCTCCTTTTATGTCCGCGCTATTTAGTCAAAATGCTGAGGAAATGTGATATAAGCGTGGGATGAATTAAACAAGTGAAAGTTTGTGGAAAAGGTAAAGGCGGTTAGATTTGCAGACGGCTGATCTATTGCTTGCAATTTCAAAATTGGTTTAAAAGTTCTCTTAATTGCACTTAATAACAAAGGATGGGAGTCCAGAAACAAAATTAAATCCATAAAACAAAATTAATGAAGCTTGAAAATAAACTAAAGCTAAGTTAACAATAAGGGTAGATGGGGATAATAAAATAGGTGAATCTATTCTTTTTCTTGGGTCTTGTCCTTTCTTGGGATGGAAGATGCAGAGTTTAGGCTTAAAAAAGATTTGCTTTGTCCAAGTAAATCTTTTCCGATGGACAAAATCCTCGGTATGAAGTTTCTCACAATACAGGTAAGAAACATGGACCTTGAGAGAAGATGGTATCGAAAGATTGGCGTAGAAGTTGTGTTGACCGAGAAAATCATGGAGGAACTAGAGGTTGATGAGAAATATAGGGTTTTAACTGAAATAATTGTGCAATGGCAGAGGAAATGGGAGGGTCAAATATTGAGACGAGAAGGAAAGCTAAAGGAAAACATTGAGGGTAGAATACAGAGGAAAAGAGAGGGGAAGATATAGGAAAGACGTGCCCGATGGCATAATGAGTTAATTTACCAAGAAGAGAAAGACACGATATTACATGGGAATATTGGGACAAATGAACCAACCGAAAGGTGTATACATTTATGTATCTCGTCGGCAACAAGCAACACAAAAGTGAAACATCATCACTAGGGGATATAGATACGAGGAATGGTTTGTTTAATCTCTTCGAACTATTAATTTCTCACTAGTTGCTTCTTTCGCTCTATTGTCTGAATTTTCTTAATTTAATAAATTGAAATCAGTTTCTTTATCAAGAAAGAGGAAGGATTCCCGATACAGAATTTTAATAGTCCTGCGATTCGTTATGACGGACTCACTCATTTGGTTCATTTACTCCAATTTTTTCCATAAGATTATCTATAGGTTTTTGATGTATCACATTCAGAGTCTTTCGTGTTCATGAGCTAAGTTTTGCGGTATATATGACGGGACGAATATGGAGATTAATGTTAGCAGTAGTAGTAGTTAATGCATAAAAGCTACCCACAGAATAAACGGATACTAAGTTAAGTATTACAAGCCAGGGAGTAGAACCGAAAAGAGAGGGCTGCTTTTGGTACTGAGCTATCTCAAAGTTGATATTCGATAACGGTTTATATTTTTATTATTAAGGAATAAGGTCAGATAACAAAGCGATAATAATTTAGAATGTGACAAATCAATGGTGATAGCTTAATTTGATGGAACAAAAATGTGAAACACAAAACTGTATATCATTCCGTTAGTGAAATAACAACTTCGTGTAATAAAAATATTGCTATGCTTAAAAGTCTACCATTGTAAATCTTATGTAATGCAAAGGACTTAATCCGAGTCAGAGCACTCAAAATCTTTAAGCGCTAGGAATGGATGATCAAAAGAAAAATATTTATTAGTGATATAAGATGCTTTAATCCTCATCATAGTTGAACCAATATAAAAAAAACGTACTCACAATTTAAGGAATAATGTTTTGTCTGATAAATTAAATAGCTATTCCGGCATGAGCTTAAACCAGTTAAATTCGTTCCCCATTTTTTCTGAATGTTTTTTATTTACTTAAACTTTGATATTGAAATCGTAGTATCATCTTCACTAGCGAAACCGTTCTCAAAAATTAAACCGCAGAAAACACCAAACTTGGCGAGATTCATAATGGATTTAATTTCCGCCATGTCGCCCAGAGCACAACGACTCTCCTCTATCCTAGCTTCTACTGGTGTTCGACATAGGAATTATTTCAACCGACAAAAAATAGAATGTTGAAAAAATGCGGCCCTCTCTTCAGAACTTAGTCCCTCCTAGGGCTGGTTGGAATAACCTTGTCTCACAATCACTACGTTACCATTTTGCTTATTAGTTTCTGACATTTTAATTAGACCACACGCCAGAGCTCCCATTGATTTAACGAAACGAAATTCTCCGTCTTCCGCAAACTTATATACTGCAGATAAACTATCCCTCAGAATTTACAGATAATTTGTCGGAGCCCAGTCACTCCACATCCATAACACGAGCGTGCATACATTCTGGAATTACCTTTGCGTACGAAGTCGGAGGGGGTGGGAATCAAATTTGCATAGCAAAGCAACTTTTTCTCACTTTTACTTGGTATTCATGGTTTTTAACCAATTAAACGGGAGCCCGTTAAATCAAATGAGTCTCGTAGCCGCATTAAATCCAGGCAACCGTTTCTAATTCCACTCGACGTTTCTTTTGACGCTTTTTAGCCGTGAATTCTCCCCTCATATCCCTTCATTTCTAACCGAGTCAATCTCCTCAATACCCCTTAACAGCCCTCGTTCCCTGGTACCCTTTTTACCCTTTACCCATGTTATCATTCTTCCTCCTTCATTTACTAGGGCACACATAAGAAAAGAAAGGGCCATACCAACCGCTATTTATAGAGAAAGAGAGAAAAGCGAACGTTTGTAGAGCGAAACTTAAAGCTGTTGTAAAATTGAAATCCAAGCAGAACGAATTTAATTAAATTTGAGATGTACAAGAGGCGTAAATAGGAGAACCTCGATGTATTTCAGGTCTATAAATGGGTTAACTGTTTCAAATCTAGAGCAAAACGATTTTCGACAAAATAATGTTCACTCAACAGCGATATTGAAAAGCGTTTTCCTAGTAATTATCTATTTCTATGAGGGAATAACTTTTAAATAATTCTTTAATTTTTTATTAGTGACTCTCATGTCTATGGTGGTAGCTTTACAGAGGTAAAACAGAATTAAATAACAAAATCCGCGAAACTAGCATGGATTTCGAAGGATAGTAATATTTATGCAAAAGAGTATACATGTAAAAAACTTTTGTAACAAAGACTTTCGTATTTTGGATCAGTTGATGAGCAAAGAAACTACTGCGTAATGATAAGTATGATGGTTGTGTATGTAAAAATGCACAAAAAGGCACATTAGATCAAATTATACTGTTATTGTAAAGCTAGTATCACATCTCGCCAAGTTTACATTTCTTAAGGTTCAGCAAATTACGATACATGGTATCTAACGAATGGTTCCAGTAATTAATTCTTCTGAGCTCATTCATTGTATTGTGTTGCTCCAAGCTAGAATATTTGTCCTTGTAATAGGACTCGAACTTATTTTTTTATTTAGAGTAATACTTATGTACTAATACTGTATGTCTATGATATTTATTTCTAAACGTTATGTGAATTTGTGATGAAATATTGACTTCTAAAACATGGAGCTAGCGCAAAATAGAGAGCCAAAATGTTTACAATGGCTTCACTAAACCACAACGAAGAAAAAAATGCTTCATCCAAGGCTAAAAGATTGATTGTTTTCAATGCAATCGTGGCAAAATATTTGCAGTTACTCTATTTCCCTTTATTATATACCGCTTGCAATAAAATATAAAGGAAAAAAGAATTAAAAGGAAATCCCACGCTATTAAAATTGCAAAATTGAAGGATAGGGCATAAATATGGAATTTTAAGTCACTTGAACCTGCCTATACTTACAAATGCAAGAAGTTTATGTAATATATGTTTATAGATGATCTTGATAAGATTACACCAGAAATAAAAATACATTTCTTGAACTCAGAACGGTTGTTTCGTAAATGTTCCACATTATAAAATTAAACGAATCCAATTGTATTTGGTGGAATTTCATCTTTCAAAATTATTTATTACAACAAAAATACGCGAAGAGTTAAAGCTTAAAAAAAAACTTTTGCCATTTCACATAATTTTGTGGAATTGAGGAGTAAAAAAACAATACACACATATCTGCCGCAAGAAATTGTTTTGGGCTCTTGATTACCTCTGAGATATGATTCCAAAAGATTTAATGATAGTTTTATCACTACGCCATAGTTAATGACATTGTATACGAAAGATGATTAAAGCAATATGCTGCGTGATAAATTAGTTTTATCCATCATCTTCCTTATTTTGACACTCGCTGTCGTTTCCCATTCCTCTTTATCTCTTCTCCTTTCCTTCTTCGGCTATTTTAATTCAGTTTCCTGGCACCCCTCCAATCATCCTATCCTCTGCATTTCCTCCTCTCATTCCTACCCTTCATTGTTCCCCTCTTGAGAAAACCTACCCCGTCCCTCCACACATCAACTCCAATTTCTTCATCCTAAATCACCCCTTAATCTCCCCCACCTTACCCCTGCCTGTATCTCTTTCACCCTTTCTTTGTTTTCCCCTCTCCGATATGAGTCCACCCCATCATCTCATTCACTCCAATCCGCCTTCATTAAAGAGACACACCCCTGGCATCCTTCGCCCATATATATCTCCCAGCACCTTCTCGCAAACCCTGGAAACTTATCCCACACTCCAATTCCGCGCATTCCCCTTGCCTCCCGGGGGCCTTGGGAGGGGTGCGAGGGCAAAGAGACTGGAGGCCTAATCGCCCAGACTGAGAGAGCAGAAATGTTGCGATTTGTATTCCTTCGCTCTCCTGCGAATTCCCCTCTTCTTACCGGGCCCTCCTTTCCCTCGTTTCGTCCCCTTCTCCCTTCCACCTTTACTCATTCCGGACATTTTCACCTCCTTCCCCGCCTAGGCCTGCTACAAACTGCAATGAAGGAGAAAGCCTTCGCCGTGCCCGTGGGATTTGTTACGCGGAGTAGGAATTGTTATTCTCGATATGTTTATTTCAAAGCTAAGTCACCCATAATCCCGGGAAGCAAAGTGGCGCGGAGGCAAATGAGATTCATCGATACACGTAATAGTTTACTGTGACGCAGTAGACTCGAAATTAATAATAAATGTTTATAAATATTTTATAAACAGAACGGAATATTAAATGGTGTCAGATTAAAAATTCCTACTCGTTTAAAATTTACAATCGATCAATTAGTTAAAACAATTGAGGTTCAGTAATTGCTTTGGAAAGCGCCAAATTACCATTAATTAGCTACGGTGTAATTCACAAATGATAACTAGGTCTTAAGGGGAAGAACGGTAAATATTAAATTATTTTGCGGGATTGTACTGACATCTGTAGTGTGTATAGATAAACACGTTTTTAATATGGACTAATTTATTTTAATTCATTAATGTATCTACATTACACTTTTATTTCATATCACATAAAGGAGGGACTCGCTTCTCTCGATTGATCAATTTTCCACATATCTTTGTTAATCTATTTTTTCGCCTAAAATCTTATTAGCTAGTACTAAAAAGTCATTTCTTCCGTACTTGATATGGTATTTACACAACAAAAATGACACTGGATATTCCATACACAGATTTCCTGCATACTATAGGAATGTATCATATTTTTACTTCAGTAGAAGAGCATTAAGTACATTCGATTTAATGTAATTACTTCGAGTTTCATGTGATGCACATTAGTCTACCATTTGAACGCAAAATTTATAAATTTATGAAAATACCCTCTACGGTAGATTATTAATTCTTAATCGCATAGCTGCTTTATCTCTATATTATTAATATATGCCTTATCTGGATAGTATTGCAACGACATTTTATAGCAAAATTGTCATAGCCTCTTGACAGTTTTTACGACTATTGACGCTTAAGACGTTCTCTAGATACAAGTCAATATCTTCCTCAGCGTAAATTTATCCACCTTTCTCTCATAAATTTGTCAGTTCTTTCACAAAAAGAATGCACAAGATAATCTTGAATGCATTTCCTCGGGGAAGCGTTGGTTCAGTTTGTTTGTTTACCTCAACAATCGTAGCTAAGCAAACAAAATTGTTGACGACCAAAATTTACTCAAACCTTTTGTCAAGACATGACGCCATGCTGTTGAGTGCAACAAAATTCTTAAGTTCAACCCCTACAAGGCAAAAAATCTTTTTCATCGTAAGGGAGATAAAAGATTGAATGCTACGTACGATCGTAAAATTTTGTTACTTCAAACTACTCATTAGATCTATTTCTTCAGATATCCATGTTATTTTTTTAACTTTGTTCAATAAATCAAAACTATAGTAAATATGATAGAGAAATTGATACGGCCAAGCCTGATTCTGTGGAATTCCAAAGTATATATCTTAAGAAAACATAAAGTAACTTCCAGTAACGGATTTTTAGTACCACCAGTTTCGTAGACGAAACCGGAAAAAATAAAAACCTGTTGTGTAAGTTTATGTGTGTCTTCTTTGGATGTGTGCATATAATAGTGCTAAACGTTTTAGTAGGAAAGACATTGTCTGAGTTGTTTACTATTAGTTTCACTTGTTATCTCCTTAAGTTAAAGTGAGGGTGTCTTTATGAAAATAGAGGAATCATCAAAGATGTATGAATTTTTATAGTTTAATATACGTATCATATGTTAGGATTGAAAACGTCTTTGAATTAAAATAGTTGTAAGCTTGAAACACATGTTGAAAAGTCACCCATGAATCCATTTTTATAAGAGTGCGTCCTTTTCTAATATTTTTCGTATCAGAATTTATGCAGATAATGTTTCCATTCACAAAGTATTTTCCCAAACACATTCCAGAATCTTACTAATAGTCATAATCAACAAACAGGCTCTAGGATACCATTCTTAACCTTTAAGAAACACCTTAGTTAAATCTTAAATCTACCGAGAGACATTTCAACAAAATTCCGGCGAGCACATGTGTACTTAAATAAATACGCCGAATTCAATTTAGCCCTCAGATTAATCACCTCCACAATTTTGTGTTTCTACATCCTCATCACCCAGCCTCTAAAATCTCCATTCCCTCTGAGCCTTAGCTTCTTGTCCGCAGTTCCTCTTCCCTTAATCTAGAGCAGGCCTCTTCTCTTTCCCTATTTCTCACGCTCGGAATTTAAGATCCTCTTCCCCTATTCCTCACAGCTCCCCTAATCGCGAGACATCCACGTCTCCTACACACGCGCCGCAGAAACACCGAACGAGTTCCCGGAGACCTGCGCTCAACGGCCACGACGCCGCATATCAGAGTTATACGGGCGATGACGGCCCCCCTCCGGGGCATTTTAAATTCAGGGCGCGGTGCAATATGAAGATTTCGCTCCTGGCGGCAAATGGCCCTCGCGGCTTACGCAGAATATGAAATCGTCCGGATAAGTGGAGTGAAACTCGTTGAAATTCAACTGCGTGGGGGACCGTTGTATTGAAAGAAGATGGAACGATTATCGTAGTTTATTCATCCGCATCCTCGTTGTTTAGTTGCAAACGAGAACTTGATGAGAGTTAGGAATTAATGACGAAAGGACTTAATGCGTCGGTGAGAGATAAGCTAGACTCGCGATATAGCGTTGCGGTTACTGTTTTGAATGCATGGCTGGCGACAATCAGACAGGTTTCTACTAGAATAGGTTCGGATGCGGATTAGAAAGCGATGTAAGCAGCTATAAAGCATTCGCAGAGAAGGAAGTATGAAGTTAGATACTAACAGTATCTTTATTATTAAAACTTTCACAATAACCACAAGAAAACTACACTCATACAAAATAGACTTTTATTGTTCTGACGATGGCAAGATATACGTCGAAACTGGTAAAGGAGTGTATTTTTTTCTTGTGGATTTTGTACAAGTATTGGTAATCAAGAATCTTTTAAAATAATGTTTACAGAGTATTTGTTGAACATTATTCATCAAGTCAGATATTGATAGTGTAAATCCAGCAAACAAGATATAACAAAAGGAAATTACGAAACACTGAATCAGGTATACAAAGAAAAATTAGCAATTGGAATGGTTATATAGTGAAATTAGTAGAGGAGTAAGTCGCAATATAAACCAGAGAATAAGCAAGAGAGAATCAACAAATATTACTTGGTTTAGTCAGGGTGGATAGAATGAATCGTTCAAAGTTTAGATAAAACCATTACCTTGACAAACAAATCCGTAAAAGTTGGTGGATATTATAGGAATTAATTCCATATTGAAATACTGGAAATCGAATTTCCTATTCAGATAAAATTATTAATAATTATTAGTTTTGAAGGTTATTATAACATATATGTAATATGAGAGCGTACTGCATAAAAGAGAATCCTTATTCGATACCTTTGTTAAGATCATATACTATTGAATTGTGTTCGCTGACAAAGTAGAGGAATTTAATCATGCGTCTTCAATTCCGGATGAAAACTACCGATACTTAATATATAAAAAGATAATTAAAAACGTCACAAAGAAAATAATTTTCTATTAACGCATTATTTGGTTCAATAATTTCATCAATAAGGGTGCACAAAATTTAATATTCCTCCAAGAAACCTCTATCGCGTTTGGATTTATAGGATATTTAACAAATTGCATTTAAAAGAAAGTAATAAATATAACAAATAGGAAAGGAAACTACATGATAGGATTAAGATTCATTTCCGATGTTCATAAAGCTATTTAAGTACTTTATTATTAAGTATTAAGTACTTATTATCATTGTTAATCGTCAGCAGTAATTGGCTTCGTGTATGTTGATGTTTTTTAATTAAAAAAATAAATATATCAGTTCAGACTTTTTAAACTCTATTATTTCCTCGCTTCATTTTTATAGAGTATAAGCCGAGCTTCATCACTTATGTATTCCTATTAATAGAAATATTAAATACAGTTCTTCAAGTAAAAAGATCTTCTCAAATGCATTCTAGAAAGGAATATAATTCAGAGGAGTAAAAAGCACACATCTTGAACGGCAAAATAGAATTTTATGAGATATTGTATTCGCAACGTTATACCAACTTCGAACAAACCATTAATAGACTGGCATCGCAAATATTTTATGGTATCAAAAGTTTACTATACCCAATTTACATGGATAGTTTTCTTTTGTCGAGTATATGAAAGCTATTTTCTCACTCATCCAAATATTCCTATTAAATACCAAGTACAAAAGGTGTTTTCGTAATACAACATCGTTTGACTGGCGAGAAGTAGTGAAAAGAAAAAAGTGATAAGAACGCGAATACAATTTCAATACGATAAAAATACGAGCAACCTTCGAAAATAAAAATAATATAGACATTTTTTTTTCTACTTCACTCGTGTGTCCAATATAGCAGTATGTCAATTAACGGGTATAATTCTTTGTAATCAGGGACTCGCATCTCGAAGCTCCATTTTCCATTACTTCCTAGGATTTAATCTGACGCATAGAAAAGTTGTATCAGGCAGAAAATAGGACGTGACAGCCTACCAACTAAGCATGCGCTATTTCTTAAATTTTGCTAGAATTTGTTAAAAATAAATTAAAGAAATGAAGAAGATTTTGCTTGGCTTGCGAATACTCTGGTGCTACCCATCTTGGTTATGATTAATGAAACATTATGTTATACATGATTTTAGAAAAAAGTAGTCTGTATTGAACTCACTGAATCTTCTGCAATCTTTTATTGTAAAATTGTTTAAAATTATCTCTATACGTATGCCACTCACTGAAATAATCTGAAATTTATTCACGTTGATAAATGTTCATATTGGTAAGTATACCTTTTAGTCTAATAGTTTACTATGTATAGTAATAATAACTGAGTCAGAAAAAAGTGTAACGTATATTTCCGCAGATAAGACGATAGTGGAATCAATGGAAAGGTCATCAAAATCTTGGGTCGTCGTATAAAACAGATACAAAAATAATCAGGGAGAATGTTCGCAGCTATAGTAAGGGAGTGTGGCCAGATTCGAGGAAATAAAGTTTGTTCATTCAAAAAATTACAAATAGGACATGATTCCAAATACGGTATACAGTATTACTATCCAGATGATGATCGCGGTTCTAAACTAAGTTCATAGGCCGTTGATAATTTTCGGTCGTCTTGCAGGACGGATATACGCTGAAGACATAAAACTTTGACGAAAATGTATACATCGTCTTATCTGAAGGTCTTCTCATCTCCGGAAATTAACGGTATGCCCTAATTAAATCACCTAATTCTCGTTCAGTTCTTAATCCCCATAATTATATTTGTATCTAGTTCTTATTCACATCCCGAGATCGTAAAGCGACTGATAAATTTTTAATCACAAAGCGTCACGTCAAAAGCGGTTCGTAAATCTAGCTGCCGCTGGATAGTTCATATACTTAGACAGCAAACCCCACGGGGGAAATCACGGCATAAAATTGTGACAGAGAGATAGACGGCGGTAGAGATTGATCGATACATGAAGAGAGAGGACGCACGCAGGGAGAGAGACACTCGAATTAAATTCGGAAAGAAAGCAATTTATGTTTGCGCTCTTATTTATATATATATCAGTATGACCTGTCGATAAATCTGCATACGGGGAATGGCTGACTGGGATGGATTGTGCCGCTCGCGCGAAAATTAACACACTCGACACTCTTCCGTACTCCCCCCCCCTCCTCTTCAAAACGTCCTTTATTCGCCGTCTCGCTTATCTGACTCCCTTTTACCCCCGTATCATTCCACATCCGCCGTCACGTTCTCTTTCTAAAGCATATCTGCTGTTAGTTACACAATCCACCGTCATCAAACGCTTGCCTCGCTTAAAGTATAACTATACGTCCCTTAAGCATTTATGCCCTCCTTCATTCAATTTTCTGTATGTTATCTGCACCTGCCATCCCTAAATATACATTACGCTGCATTACCCCCAATTTCATCAAGCTTTCTTCCTTATCTTCACTTTATATGCTAAGATATTTTTCAAGTTGGCTAAACATTGGTAACTTTGGGACGTTAATAATTTCGTGATGAATTTTGAAACATCGGTTAGTCTATTTTATTGGTTATACTGAAATTTATCTATACATAATACAAAAATTACAAACATTCTTACAAAATTGTAATTTTAAAAGTGAACAAAAAACTTTTAAATCCTTCCTTTGATAGGCTTACAAAAATTTAAATCTTCTTAAAAATACAACCAAAAATAATCACATTAATAATAATAATAATAATAATAAATCGTCTTTATTTGGGCGAAGGCTCTTGTATTAACTTTTCTACGTAAAATATAACGATATATTTGATTTCACTCTAAACTTCAAAATGGATGTAATGAAAAATAATTTAGAACGTGAATGTTAATGAATTAGAGGTTTGAAATCTTCAAAAGCCGTCTTTGCCGGCGTTCCTTCTCTCTTACTCCAGTATTCAGAAAAAAAGAAAGGATCACCCCACTTTCAAGTAAAACCTCTTTTTACAAGTGCATGATTTTTAAAATGTGCATACTTTCTTGTTTTCTCAGAATTCCTGAGAATGAGTCGAGGAACGACGACAAAGACGGCTTTTGGAGATTTTACACCTCTTATAAAGAATGGATTCTTGAAACTTCATCGCGAGCTTGCCAATGTCACGAAATCACCTATGTTCACCCAACGTGATTCTTTTATTGTCCTCGCAATGCTATCGAAAGTCAACTTAAAACAGCAGTCTGATTAAAATATAAAAATAAAAGAGAAAATATTTGAAAGAATTAAGTATGAAATATATGTAATTTATACAGGAAAAAGAATTAAATAATATTGAATTAGTAGAACTAGAAAAGAAAGCAAGGTTCATGAATGTAGACAAATTTACAAATTATGGTTTGAAAATAAAACGAAGTTGGGACACGGCTATGAAGGAATTATAGGTTAAAAATCTCCAATAGCCGTTTTTGTTGGCGCTCCTCTTCTCACTCCCCGGTATTCTGAGAAAACAAGACAGGACAGCACTTTTCGAGAGCACTCAAAAAGCAAAAAGTGCGGTATCCAGTCCTGTTTTCTCTAAATACCGGGGAATGAAAAGAGTAAAGCCGAAAAAACGGCTATTGGAGATTTTAAACGTCTAACTAATATTATGGTTTGCGATTCTGAATCCCATATGAAAACTCGTTTGATCCCTAGGTTAACGAAGAACACATATGCATTCTTGCAGTTTTAAGTTACAACGCAACGTATAATTCGCAATATTATCTTGGACTTAATTAGGGTTACGAGGTGGGTAGAAATGCATGGGGGTAAGACACGAAATAGGAGTGGTGCCATATCAAATTTACAAATGGTCTCGCAATAAAGGCCGAAGCCAGGAAAACTCCCAACGGTGACATTAGAAAGGACAGGATAGAGACAATGTGGGCTTTAAAGGAGGACATTGGTGGATAGAGTGGAAAAGGCGTAGAGAAGTGATTGGAGGAATTAGAAATGACGATAAAGGAAGAGAAGAGGAAAGGCAAAAGAAAGAGAAGATAGGAGTTCAGAACCCATACGCTATATTTGTTGGAGAAAAGAAAGGAGATCACGGTAGATAAAATTCTAGCAAAGCTATTACTATACATTTGACATCATACTCTTTTCTAAAATGTACAGGTTCATCCAAAACATAGGAAACCATTCTTACGAAGGAGGAAGATGAGGGAAAGAAGAGTAAATTTAAAAATAGAATAAAATTTATATATAGCTACCATTTTATTGCTAGAAACTTTCCACTACTTTTATTCCGCTTTAAATATTTAGTGTTAAAACTGCTTTCTTTGGGCTTAACGTCTCTTGGCCTAAATAAAGCGCAGCTTTCCTTTTTTCTTCCGTAAATTTCCGTAAATGGAATACCACATCTGTTAAGTTTATAAGGAGTCTAATTATATATGTGAAAGTATGTACATTTTTTCTTGCAACCCCATCCTGATAAATGGAAAGTTTTTCGTTTGTCTTTTAGTACAGCATATAGAAATATTTTTCATTCATTTACTCTTGCCACAGTATTACTCATGGCGATAATGAAATGAATGGCACTGAAGTGTGAGTGATGCTGAATAGCACCTATTAAGGTCTTCCCTAATTGAATGCCAAGAAAAGCTTTACTCCTAGAGTCATCACTAACGTAGATCTCTTACGCTTATATCATTTTGGCTTGGTGAGGAAAGCAAGCACAAACTACCTCACTCCTCATCTTGCTTAATAAACATCAATCCCGCCTATTAGCGTTCGGTAGCTATTGTTGAAGTTAGTGAGGTATCAACTGGCCTTTGAGTTGAAAACTAATCAGACAGATATGTAATAGTCGCCTTAGATTCTTGAACTAACAGACTAATACAGGCCCAAGGTTGAGATGATTACATTATTTATATAAGGGTATAGAATTATTAATTATTATCACACAAATGTTAAAATTTGACTTATTGTCCGGTGGCAATAGGTATTACATATATTATACGTCAAAAAGATATTCCAATAAATAGATTTACACATAGACAGTATTCAAGAAGACATCTCCCCGGTTACCCCCACCAAAATATGTCCTCCAAAAATAAAAACCACCTTTCACAATTTAAAATGATACTTTTTAGGCCAAAATATCCATTTACCGTTTAACTTTATCCAAATAATGCAAAAAATAACATTATTAAATCCATTTAATTACAAAACTAAAGATTTTATTTTAAACTCCTTTTAATTTTTCGGCAAGTGTTTGAAGACCTATTCAGGCACTTATTCCATTCTTTGACCCCTCTGTTTATAAAAGAATACTTAGCGATGTCAGTTCTTTGTTTCCTCAGCTTTAATTTCTGCTTGTGATCCCCTCGTGCAATATAATCCGGTTCCTCTTTTCTGCTTGTCAACTCCATGCTTCTCCGTTTCCAACCAGAAAGATGCCTAAGAGTCAATTTACTCTCCACTTTTTTCTAACGTTTCCCAACCGAGAATCTCTAACATTTTCGTAGCGCTATCTCCTCTCGCATGTCTCCCTAAAACATACCTAGCTGCTTTTCGTTGAACTTTCTCTATCTTTTTGGTATTTATTGTATCATGAGGATCCCATCCATTTGTTCATTATTGCTAGAGGGAACAACAAGTTGCACTGGATGGCGTGAGCTCAAATTGAGTCAAAGTTACCTATGGCGTACCTCAAGGCAGTGTAATTGGACCTCTTCTTTTCCTGATTTATATCAATGACTTGAGTAACGAGATAGTTAGCTATGTGAAGATATTTGCGGATGACTCGGTTATATATAGGGAAATAACAAACGAGGAAGACCGAACATCTCTCTCAAGCGATTTAGTCCTCATCCAAAGGTGGTGCGAAAATGGGAATTAGATATTAACGTAGGTAAATGCTCCGTAGTTAATTTCTTCGAAAAGAAAAAATTGCGTCCAAATCACCAGTATAAAATTAATGGAATTAATATAAAAGTAGTAGATTCAGTTGAATATCTCGGGATCGACATTACTAATAACTTAAATTGGAGCACACATATTCGAAAAATCTGCGGCAAGCCAAGGAAAAGGCTTGGCTTAATAAAGCGTATTGTCGGTAAATGCGATTAAAATGTGAGAGAGCGACGTTATTCTACCTTGGTCAAACCCCTTCTGGAAAATGCGGCAAGTTTATGGGATCCGGCGGATGAAACATGTACTCGCGAACTCGAGAAAGTGCAGCGTAAAGCGGTTCGTTTTGTTAATAAATGCTACGATAAAAAAGCAAGCGTTACAAAAATGCTCTCAGACGTAGGTTGGGAAGCCTTGAAAGAAAGTAGATTGGAAGCTAGGCTGCAATTGCTTAGTAAATTCAGGGAAATCACATTTTCGGAAGATACAATCAGTATCATGCAACCCCCCTGCTACCTCGGTCGATCCGATAATGATCATAAGTTAAGAGAAATAGATTCTAGGACGAATCGTTTTAAGAATTCATTCTTTCCGCGAACGATACGCGACAATAACCGAAAAAAGAAGTAGTTTAGATTCCACTGGTGTTTACACCCCCTGCCACACGCCGAAAGGCGGCTTGTAAGGTATTCATGTAGATGTAGATTGCTCGTCGCAATACATGTACTGAAATTAGGACGCATTACATAGGAAAAATTTTATATTTTATTATGGTACTTTTTCCCTATCAGTCCGAGAATTTATGGCACCTTACTCTTATCGTAATATCCGTATAAATATTTAATGTTTACGCAAAAATTGCCATCAGAAGTAATGAATAATTTAATTTGCTCTCATTGTGTCACCCGACTCTAAGAGACATTTTCTCTTCGAAATTAAAACTGCGGAAAATAATCCCATCAACGCCAAGATCTACAGAATGGGTTTATAATAATGAGAAGAGAATTACCGAAATATCCACCGGAGATACGACATCTCCCCATCTTCTCTATCTCTAACACTCAATTTCCTTTTATCTCTGCATCTCCCCAGCATATTCATTGACCGCTCGATGGCGAGGAGGAAGCGAAGCGCAAGGCCTCCTGAACAACGTTATTTAATTAAAAAAAAACTAAATGGTCCGTCAGCTCATGGGACGTGCCTTATCTATTTAATGGCGAATTTTGATCTACAATCGCGACGTGATTTTTTTCCTTTTCGTGACGTTGGTAATCTGAGAGGTCGATGGATTGTCAGACGGATGTAGGAGGGCTTTTAGCGATCTGTGTTAATTTTCAGTGGCATGGAAAAAGTGACGTTTGATATGACGGCGCCACGAAATTGGTTGCTGGAGTGAGTCCGAGGCATTGGACTGTATCGCTTCATAATGAAAATGGTTGATGGCTAGGAAATTGGTTCTTATCCTATGAGGGTTGCTTTCATTAGGATCCTTTCCCAAATGCCTGTTTTTATTGGGTGAGTGGTATTTACATTACCGAGTGTTGAAACTGTCAGTTCGTGATACTACTAATAGAAAACAAAATGAACTTTGCAAAATTTCACAATACAATTACTTTTGAAGTATTTACTAACTGAATATTACTTAATTACACAACGAAAGGCGGCTTTCACAGTAATTATGATAATGTAGGTTAATTATTATTTGATTTTTTCAAGCATAAAATAGTTTGTTTTTCATTACAAATAGTATTTGGAAATATGGTTTCGTTAAGGTTAAATTCCTTAATATCCTGATATAAACTCCCCGTAATATCCTAACATAATCGGAGAAAAATTCAATTTACACTTATAATTAACAATTGGATAGAAATCTTAACGAATTGGTATCTGAATGTTGATTTCAAAGTGATCACTTCACTTCATTTCACAAAAATTGCTATTCACAGTAAACCAACTAATACTCGAAGAAAAAGTTCACAAGAATAAGAGAACATAATTGGAAGTCAATGGGCCCAACTATCTGTGAACTTAGAAAATAAATACAGTACTTTGTTGAAAATAAGGTGAAGATATTTAACCTTAGTGATCATACCAATATTTACCAAAAAGTCATGTATTTGCAAGAATTTACACAAGTATTTCTCAATAGGCCATACCCTTCTTTTTCTATTCGCGTTTTCTTTATTTCAAAAATCACTTTTTCCTTAAAAAAAACTTATTGGGTAAAGTGTTACAATCACTTGGAAAAATGTAATTTATTAGATTCCTCATTGAGAACTTATAAAGATAAAACCGTGCAAAGTTAAACATTAGGTGAAGATATTTAACCAAAAACAAAAAATGATGTGCATTATCTTTTTAATCAAAGTTTCCTCACCTTATAGCCTCCCTGCTGCGAAGAAAATACAAGCAATTTACCCAATACACGAAGAAAGCGGAAGGCGCTCGATCTGGCGTGTGAATCGGAAGGAATTTCCACTCACGGAGTATCAACTCCGCTTATTTGCTGTAGTTTGTTTGATGGCTGTTCCATCGACATCTCCTCGTGAGAGAAAAGCAATATCACCACAGAGTTTGAACAGTGGTGAACAGGCTTCTCCTTCATTACACTGAGCAATAGTTCGGACAGCAACAAGTATAGAAATAAAACCATTTCATCCGATGGATAAGCTGTGGGCAAAGAAAATTCAACAGATTTGATTTTGGAATAAAATGAACCTGAGATAAAATTAGCTTTCGAGATTTTCTTAAAGAAACATTCCCCTCATTCTCCCATCTCACAATTTATATATGTATTTTCTTCCGTGATAAAATAAACTATTACCTCGTGACATACTAAACCGTTAGCTTCGCTAGACTAGTGACTGCTCCCATTTATTAAAAAGAATATCCTTAAAGATTCAATTTAGAACTCATTTTAATAATTACAACTAACGATACTAATTACACTACAATACGAAAAATATCGTGGAATCAGACATTTCCTGGAACATTTAAAAATCAAGGTATTTAAATTCTCAGACGCTACGGTATTTAACTATTCGAATTCAGTGTTCACTCTATTGAAAAGATAAACATAAGAGATAAACAGATATATTTCACGTTTTCAGTATACATGGTTATAGTTTTGAAATAGTATCCGATAACGAATTAGTTGCAAGGAATGCTATATTTATAGGAATTTTCTTGAAAAAAGTAGCAAAGAATTGGTCCAAGAGTCCCAATATGGATACATGAGCGCTCTGTCATATGGTTGATTCTTCTGCTTTACACTTCTCAAATAAATGCCATTTCTTACGTATTTGATAACTTAATCCACTAATTATATTATCTTATGCATTTTTCCTCCCCTTTCTATCCCTAGCAATCTATCCTCAATTAAATTATTGTAATCTTAATCTCAATTACATTAAAGTAATCTTATTGTAATCTTTTAATCCACATCTCTTGATTTAAAGGATAACTAATAATAGCGTAAATTTCACCTCATGAAATGTTTCCAAATACTTATATACAAAAAACTGTATAATTTAATAAAATCCGTCTCAAGGAGTCGAAAATATAACTATCTTTACGTACTAAAAAATCAAATATTCGAACACTAAATATATCCTTGTTAAAATACTGCGTGGCGTCCCAAGAAATGTGGAGGGCCCACGCATTTTTCCTGTTTAGATTAAGTTTCAAAATTCAATTCCAGGGAGTCTGACACCAATTTCATTCCCCGATAAATCAGCAAATCACTAAACATGGAAATAATCGTAGGCTTTGCAGGACACGTCAAGCGGAGCAGAGAGCATCGCCTTGGCCCATTGTTGCCTTATCTCCGTTCGCACAAACTTCAGCCAGTCTCTCGCAAGGTCTTTAAGTGGGCCCATAAAACCTCCCTTCCACCCCCTTCTCAACAGCCCCTTATGGGGCTATTCCTTACCCACCCACCAACACACCCGCTTGCATGGTCGTAAAAGTAAGGGATTCCTCCCCCCTTCGACCGATCTAAAACATCCGAAAAACCCTTTCCTTCTTTCTGCGACATATCTCCATTCTCCGATTCCCTGGGCGCCGAATGACACGGCATCAGAATTACTGTTCGAGGAACTAAGGTCGCTGTCTCCAATCCAACTGCTGCCTGTCCCTTTGGATCGTGTTCCACAATTATCCCTTCTCACACCCGTCTCGCTAACTTTCTTCCTATCTGCTTTCCCTTTCCGGAAACTTTGGACTCGGAGATAGACGTTCCCCGCCATTGGAAGATAAATACACGTATGATTATTGGGAGCGTGGAAGTTAACTTTGCCATTACGGTTTTCACCAGTTAGTTTTAGGGACGAATAATGTTACGAATTCGGACTGTTCTCTTTAAGAAAGCAATCTTTTTGATACGACGACTGATGAGGTTATTAGTGTACACTGAATTAAAAGCGATCTGTGAAATTTTCGATGCAAATAAATTCATTCTAAGTTACAATGATAGATTCACAATATCTTCATTTATATTAATGGAGTTTAATTCGTAAGTTTCATTAGCTAATTAACAATTAAATTCGTATCAGAGTTAGAATTACTGTTTTATTTACAACTAATGACTGGGAAGTTTCCATACTGTTCGCATCATTTCATTATCATCTTAATATTTTTACGTTTTAGAACAGCAGTTGTGTACATTCTCGATGTATATGTGTTACCACCAGAAGTATGAAAATATGAGCATGAAGTAATTGCAACGTCTTTAAAGGAAAAATATTTGCTTTGAGGAACTTCTGAGATACGATTGAGATAGGAGTATCTTTGGAGCTAAAATTAGACATTGATTAACTTCGATTCTTCCGCAAAGTCTTACTGATGAATATGTAATAGTGAATTTCTTTTTATCATGCAAATGAAAGTGTAAGTACTGAAATAAATACATTTTCTTTTAAGATTCAAATGAATTTACCCCTTTTTTATCGTATCTTTGCGTCTTTTTACTAGGAATTTGATAATAAACATTTATTTTTTAAATTAACTTAAATAATATGCAGTGTGTTGGTTTTTTTACGAGGATATAAAAATCAAGACGTAATTATTCATTCTAATAAGATTAATTTTTAAATATATACGCATAAAGTAATCGTTTTGTACAAGCATCGTAATGGTATTATCAATAATCAACCCTTGAGGAGCTAAATTGGTCGTAATGGACACTGAAGAAAATATTTAGCACACAGAACCATATCGGTATCATTCAGGTTATTGACCCTCCAATTACAATCATTAAATCCAGAATAAATAAACACGATTTAATTAATTTTCCATACTTTTAATCAACAAAACATATTCAGATCAATAATAATTTAAATAAGCAATAAATAACACCCCAAATTAATGGTGGCACTCAAGTTGAATCTTTCATACAATATTCCTCACATTGAAGGATAGTTCGAACCTCAGACCTTCCATCACTAGCAAACTAAAGCTCAGGAGAGGGTATGAGACACAAAGTTAGCAATTAAGTATTTTGACTTCACTTTGCTCAGAGTAATAGTGTTTTATAAACTTTATAAACAGACTAAATACGATTTTAATTATTATAAAGAACGCGTCAAAAGATATTTGCACAACAATTCTACAAGAGAAAAAGTTAAAAGGAAAAAGAAATCTCAGTTATTGAAACAATCTGTAAGTAAATCTATTCTGCAGAATATGGAGGCAGTAATTAAATGCTGAAGAAGCCGAAAAAAACCTCCTTGAGAAAACAGAGTAACTCTTAACGTTTGAATGCTTATTCTGCAAAGAAAATCCAATGAAAGATGAACTCTAACTATCTTAAAAGATTAATCCTTGCGTAGACGTGTTCTGGCGCTTCTTTAGAAAACCAGCAACTTCGGAAATTTTTCTCCATCTTGGCACGGAGCGGCGGAAAGAAAGTCAACAGGCAAATATTGTCCGACGACTAAATTTCATTTGGACTAATTTACCTCTCAGGGAACTCCCATCCTTTTAGGAAGTTATTATAAAATAATATATTCTCCTCTGGGAGTGAGAAACTCATTAGGACGTCCTTTTCCTCCCTGTCATAACATTTGCCTCAAACGACGGAAAGGAGCGCTTTTTTCACTCACAGGAAAAACCGGAATAAAAAGATCGTCAAAGGGTCGAGGTGATGTTACGAGAAGGCGATAATAAAAAACAAAAGGGAGAAGAAACGGTTTCCTGAGGCGCGGTCAACATCACAAACGGCTCGCACTTGGGGTCCAAGGGCCGCAATGGCCTCAGGAGGCAATACCAGAAGGAGAAGAGGATCTCGAGGAGGAATCTGGGAGAGAGACGCCTTTTATCCACTCGAGATGCTTTGAGAGCATACTCCAACTATATAAAGGGGGGTATAGCCCCCGCAGAAACTTAATGCACTTGCGTGGTGGAGCCAAGGCCGGAATCTGACTTTCGGTCGCACCTAAGCAAGGAATCTCAAATGCCTCAAATTGACTCAATTCTGTGCTTTCAACTTTCTGACCTGAGTAGCCGAAATCTTTAAAAGGTGCGTCATCTTAAGCAAAACATTCCCTTTGTGGATAGTTTTAATTATATTCGTCATAATTAGGTTATATAAATTTGTTAATGGGTGGGGCGAATATTGATAGGAGAGGAACAGCTAAGGAGAGACATAGACGGTGATATAAAAGAGAAAATACAGAAGAGTAAGCAAAGCCAGAGATATAAGACGATAAAAAGGTAATTTTAACAATTAAGAAACAAAAGAAAAGACATCGGATGTAGATTGTTCAAGCAAATGAACCAAAGGAAGGGTAGAGCATTCATTAATGTATAAACTTTACAGTTTAGGTATCAATTACTTGGATTAATATAATATTATTTTACTATGAGGAAGCCCATATAGTGAATTTAAGTGATAAAAAATAGTATTTAGGAGTAAATACCGTACCTTATCGCAACAAATATGTCGACACACACGAATCATACGTATTATCATTAAAATATATAGTGAAATGTAATGTATGCATTTTTCCTTTCTTGGTTTATATGGGAAAATCAGCGCTTTCATATTTTAGCACTGCCATTATCCGTGCATCACACACAATCATCGTGCTTTAGATTAGAGGTTTAAAATCACCAAACACCGTCTTTTCCGACGTTCCTCCTCTTACTTCCCGGTAGTTGGAGAAAGCAAGAAAGGAACGCCGCACTCTTATTGTACCCAAAGTACTTTTCAATAGTAATACTACCATCCTCAGGGGTCATAAAATAGCCGTTCCGATATTTCTTTCTTTACCACAATCATCGTGCGTCAAAAATTATTTTCAATGAGAGACAGAACTCGCTTCTCTCTCATTTAATTTTCAGGTAACTGCCTAACAAGATACCATTGAAACCCTGCTCTTGGCGGACGATTGTCAGCCGCGTTGTCCTAGAAAATTGTCCATCGGGAGGTTGCCTGTTACCATCAAAATTTCCCTCCTTTGGTCAAATATCGATTCGCCTCCTTCCTAAAACACCTTTCTCTCATTTCTGCGCGTTCTACTGCCGGGAGATTTCACAAAGCTTATACCCCTTCTAAAGGACACATTCCCCTCAGCGCTTCTAACTCCCATCTTCAACGACTCTCCTGTCGTTTGGAAAAGCTGATGCGAAGTGGTCTCCTGAAATGTTTTGAGAGGGTGAGTGGGATTTTAATTCGAGGAGTAGGTGAGGAATGGGCAGGAAGGAAAAAGATGGATGATGGGATGAGATAAATGGGGACACTTAGAGAAAGGAGGAGATTTGAGCGATATGGGATTCGGGAGAATTAGAAAGGTTTTGGGAGGATGGAACCGAGTTAAGAGGATATGCAGAAAGATGCTAACGGGATGGGGAGGGAGAGAGGATGGAATTGTGAAAAAAATGTGGATGTACCGGATCAAGAAGCGATTGTGCAGAATATTTTAAGTGGTAAACTTTAGACCGATAAGGCAGCAATAAGATTTATAATTCGATTTATGTAAGGAAAAATTGGATAATAGCTGATTATATAATGTAAAATAAAGAGATAAGACTGATCTCAAGGATATTTGAGAGGTGATGTCGACTAAATCCTTTCATTAAAATAAATAGTATGAGTTGACCTCACTAACTAATTGGTAGTAAGAATTTCTATGATAAATCTTATCGAAATTTTAAATCTTAACTAATCATTCACAAATTATATCGTTACAAAGAATACCCAAGTAGACATGAACCCTGAAATACCCAGTAAAACAGTTACAAATAATGTTATAAATTCATCATTTAGTTGTAAGGAAAATATAATATATGAATGAAATCACTCTGTGGAAATTGTATGTTTATCAAGTATTTATTTTATGCTAATTATATTTATCACTAGTATATATGAATGTAGGTATAAAACACTGCCTTCAGGCTAGCAGCCTACCTGCAGTTTATGTAATAATAATAGCATATCAAGACCGCAGAGAAGCTTGAAGAAAATCTCCCATTTTAGTAGAAACGTTTAAAAAATAGTATTTATGAATTGGATCTCAAAACATACAACAATTCTAACTAAAATATTCTAAGTAAAGTCATATCATTCTCAAATCCTACTTTTATATATTTCCGCAGAAGTTTAAAAAAGGTAAATTTACTAACGAAGAGATGATTTCATATTTTTCAATATCTTTAGCGTATGAATATTATTCTCGGAAGTGAACAACGAAGGTTTCAATGATGCTCCTGGTAATGGCCGTTCTTTGGTCAAAAAAGTTCGTTAAGTAAAACCTATACTATTGTTTGGTCAAAGCTACGAAGAAATGTGTTAAGTTAGTCAGACAAAAAGTTCATTCTGACTTTGCTGCATCATAGCGCGATCAAAAAAGTATTTTCCTTCGTCGGATAATTACATTTTAAGGCGTAATATAATACAGTGGTACCTTGGTTAACGACGTTAATCCGTTCCAGGATAATCGTCGTTAACCAAAACCGTCGTTATCCAAGGCGCGATTTTCCACAGGTATAACAATGGTAATAGATTACCGTATTTCCCGGCTTCGAGGACGCACCCCACTTATTGGAAGCAAAACTTATAATATTTACCGATTTAACTCCGGTGAGACAACATGTGCCTATGTGAATTAGCTACAATTTAGCATTGAACTATTTTTAATATTCTCCGCTAGCTGCTATTCAGTATGTTTTTATGATGTAACATCGTAACGTACACCAAATATTAGTTTATAATATAGTGATTATAAATAGACGTGCTGAAACACGTGAAACTCCGGAAAGACCAATCGACGAGGCGTCGTAAGCCAAATCCTACGTCGTTACCCAAGATATATTTTGGTTACAGCAACTCGTCGTTAACCAAGTCCGTAGTTAACTAAGGCCGTCGTTAACCAAGGTACCACTGTAGTTTAAATCAAGAGCCAATATCCCTCCAGTCTTACGGCATATGCACTAAACGAAAAGCTATGGTGCCGAAAAGAAGTACTGACAGAAATAGTACCATTAATAATATTAAATGATTACAATATGAATTAGAAATAAATCATAATATTAATTATCCTACAAGATTGAAGTTTGAGTGAAATGTAGAATTAAAGAAGGTTAGTATACGTGTGTATTATATTTAAGAGATGATTAGATTAAAATGAGGGAAAAAATATAATGATTTACATCATAATAGTAGAAATAAAAGAGTTTCAGGAAGCCTAACACGCATCTCATATGAACATCCCTTTTCAGCGATGAGAAAATTCGTTCACCTCAAAGCACTTTCAAAATAGTGTTTAAATTTTATTCGGGATCCTTCAAAGTTGGGGCAATACATTACGCAAAGGAAGAAGATAAACAGGAGATCTGAATGGCCTAATGACTTCTAGGAAAAGGGATTCATAAGAGAGAAGAGGGGCAAAGAGAAACAGCATGAGAGTGACGCGAGTGGAAGGATTATATATGCAGATTAAGCTAAAAGGCTGACCGCTTTGGGCCCTTGGGACAACGATAGCATTCATGGTAATGTTCTACTTGTGTCAAACCTCGAGAGGCAAATGCGCATCGAAACGCATTATAGAGGCGTCTCTTCAAAAAGCAAACAGAGGCTTTCTTCGCCGGTCATCCCACCGACACGTGTATTTGATTAGCACTCGACGTATTGGAGCGCGAAATTTACCCAAAAACCAAGCTGAATCGGAATTGTTCGAGCGTGCCCGAATTTGACCTTCTCCGCGACCGAGTTGGGGGAAATATAGCAGAAATATTACTTCATTTCCATTTCAAATTGATAGACGCGGTATCTAACTCTAGATATTTTAAGGTGTATCAGCTCTGGATCGATTTGCACGGAGGAGATAAATTTTCATGTTCCTCCATAATTTATCTTAAAAGTAAAGGGTTTTTAATGCACTTTTTACATACGGCTCAGAAAAACGTTTCGTTTACATTAAAAAATGAATAAAATCCATTAAACGGGTCGTAAGCATCCTTAATGCGGTTCAAAGTTTAATTTATCAATATATGAAAAGTAAATTATGTATCTATATGTAAAATGAAAGATTCCTTTGGTATTAAATGCTATATCATTTACCAGTTACCATCAAATGTAAATAACGTCACTGACCAATTTTAACCTCGACGCAATTAAGAGCTACTGTAAAATATACAACAATAGGCCTTCTAATATTTAATTAGCATTAACCATATATATTAGGTCTATTCTGATCCCATAGGAGTCATCTCTGCCCCATACAGAAGCATATAAGAGTCATTTTGAGGCTTGAGGGACAGTTTTTGCCTTAAATAACATATCTTTATCCAAAAAATATTTGTTTTAACCGAACTAGAATTTTTGGCATTTTTAACGTTGTTTGCTGAAATTTCGAAACTTCAAGGAAAAAATTCTCACAAAAGATAGTATTTTACTTGGAAAGAAAATTATACCTGTCATGTACCACTATTGCCGGATACTACATTTCTATCAGAAAAAAAGAAAAAAGGACAGTCTAACCAACATCCGTAACATTTCTGTTTATTTTGCGTATTTTGACGAATTTTGGCGGACTGAGAAACCATTTCATTGATTCAAACGTACTAAATCTTTAATTTTAAGCAACAACTACACAATGTAAGTAATTCTTTGCCATTAAATCACTTTTGAAATATTGAGAAACCATGAAAAAAAAAATGCAAAAATTTGACATTTTTCACAAAAAATTAAAGTTTTGACTAAAACTCGCAGCCTCGGGACATAATCCGATCGCGTTGATTTTTTTTAATGTTATAAGGACCACAAACTTTAAGCATTAGCCGTTGATCGATTTCGAAAAAAAAGATTTTTCGATCCACGCTAATATATACATACATGATAATAATAATTATAACTTCTCTAATGGAAACAGGTAAATCCCAATTACATCCATTTCAATAATTATTACTATTTAAAAATACACACAACCATTTCCTAGCCAGAAAAAATAGATTAGCTTGGATTCAGACCCAGGACCAGAATCACTCCGCCATCTCAGCCGGTAAAACATGCCAAATGTAGCTGGAATAATTGTTCTATCGATTCCAGTTATTCATTTCCAGAAGATTCTAGCCTATTGTCAGAGATTTCACTAGTAGGTCTCGTTTTATTCTCTCGTCTCAATTGTAGGAAAACTGAAGAATTACAGATACTTAACCTAAACTCATCAATGGACATTAGACATTATTTACATTATAGACAGAAAGGTTTGATGTAGTAAAATAAATAATAACATTAAAGAAATCAGCGCCCTCTAAAGCTCAGCGAGATGTGATAATAAATATAGTTAAGCTTCTTGAGATAACGAACGCCATTCAGAAAAAATATGATTGTCAAAGAAATAAATAAAATTACGAATAAAGTATTACATTATTAAATACATTCAAAGAAGAAATGAAATAAGAAAAATATTCAATGGAAGGGTACCACGGTAGTGCTAATGTATAAAAAGTAAAGTCCAGAAGGAGCTTCTTCTTTTGAATGGAAAGTATTGGACACATTTTCAGATTCAGGATTCCATGAACTTCAATTGACAATCTATACTCATAATTTTTTACACTAACACTTGTTTTGCTGCGTCAATTTTTCGTTTTCTTGTTAAAGGAATCGTTATGACAATAAATTAAAAATCTACTAGTGATATTCAGCGCCTAAGAAGCGCTTCCATCTCTCTTAATAAAGCCACATTAATAAGGTTTCCACGCAGAAAGAAAACATAAAAGAAATATGCCGGCACATCCGCCCCAGAGACCCGACACAACTTTCCCAACAAAGTTACATTTCCCGCGTAAGGAAAAGTTATTCACAAGCGTCTAAACTCAATCTTTGACAATCTCCATCCATTTTTAACACTGTCGATTAGAAAAATTCTCTCCGAGCACTCTCTACATGATTAAATTCAATTTACAACGAAGCCTCTCCCGAAGCAGCTAATTAATTAATACGCAGAGAGAGCGAAATCAAAGAAAACCTCTTTGGAAAACAGCACGAAAGCAGGGCCAA
This sequence comes from Sympetrum striolatum, assembly GCA_947579665.1. NCBI lineage: Eukaryota > Metazoa > Arthropoda > Insecta > Odonata > Libellulidae > Sympetrum > Sympetrum striolatum. The sequence goes on from OX388348.1 coordinate 28,572,194, forward strand.
GATTTAATGAAGGCGAAGATCCAGCGGAGGAAAGTGGGTGAAAGGATAATTATAGGAGAGTACTTAAACATGCATAAACATTCTAATCACGTTTCCTGGCGAACCTTTTACCTCTTCCCCTTCGCTTTCACACCTTTCTCATCTTTTTACGATAAGTCTCCCGAGTTCCCGTGTTTTAATGCTTCCTGCAGACCGCTTAAAGCCCTTAACCGGGGCACACCTCCAAACAGCCACAGTGCAATGATCCACTCGCTTATTGGGTTGAAGAGTTCAATGTCCTCTAATTGCTCCCAGCTGCATCGGTGCCAAGTTTCGAATAAACGAGATTTGACCCGAGGTCAAGCGAAAATGTTTCGCTCGTGATCCTCGTCCCACGCTTTATCATGGGGATTGCCGCAGGGATAACTATTTACAGACGCAATTAATAATACTGATTCGTGCGCAGGTAGGGAATTATTCAGAGCGAGAGGAAGTGGAAATTGTTCCGGAAAATAAAATTAGTCTCTAACGCTACGAGGGTGATCTAAAACTTATAAAAAGGTTTTGCGCGAAATACCCGTAAGTTGAGTGATTTAATTTCAGTCCTATTTGTGAAAATTTACGTAGTATTAAAGTCTAAATAAAGGAAAAATGGCCAAATACCAGATTTTTTCTCACAATTCAAGCTAATAAATGATGAATATTAAGAACATTTATATAATTTGAAAGATCGACAGCTTGACAATGAAAACAATGAAAATTACACCCTTCATTTATATCTTACTGAAAATTATATATCTTTGGAAAAAGAAAAGAGATTGCTAAATCAAAGCAAATAACATAGAAAATTAGAAGACAAAATCTTTAAAGGGACATATAAACGTGCAAAAGTGATGAAATAAAAGCTAAAATCTTTCACCCCTCAATTATCGATATTTTATTACAACAATAATCATTCTCGTCACGTATAAGTTTCACTCATGATTTACATTTTATAAATAATTTACATTTTATACATAATTTACATTTTATACATAATTTATGATTATAGTATGACTCTTGTTGAAATGACATATGTTGAAAGAACATCAATTAATATTGTGATCTGTTCAGTCAGTAACTAGTATATTTTCGAATTAAAACATTTGCGTATTTTACAGATATTGAATAAAACATACGATTAATATAGCCAATTAGTTCAATTCTCTCGTTAATTTATGCTCAATACGCGTGAAGGAGGGGTAAGTTTGGAGGATCAATAAAGAATTCCCAAAGGTGATAAAGATTCTCACTCTCATTACATGCACTAAAACGTAGCCCATATCCATCTCGTAGCTTCACCATTTGCACAGAAACCTACTACCGAATCATCGCGGCCATATTCAGTAAATTTAATTGCTCAGGTTTAAAATATTTTAAGAATAAAATTTGGGAACATGAAACTTAAGATTTGACAAAATAAACAGTACAACTTATTATTACATGCATACGTTGCAATTGGACAACGGTCCGGTGGCAACGTCAAAGCAATTCCATACATAACCGTACCTCATTACATCATTCATTTCATTTCGTCTGACATAAAAACTAGATATCATTACATTCAAAATAATATTCAACAATTATTAATTAACAAACCCTTTTACACTTATATTATTACATTCAAAATTCCTAAATAACATCTATATATTGTCAAACAGGATAAGGTCACGTGTTTAACAGCAAACATACTACTCATTTAACAATTTCTTAACCCGTGGAAGGCACACCTCCTTCCAGCACTTTAGGAAGGCACACTAGTGCGAATTTGGCTTTTCCAACTTTGAACGCGTATAACTTTTTTGTTTATTTAGATACAGTAAAAATTGCAGCACAATTTAATTGTGCTTTTAGATGTAACATTAATTTTTTAACAAAATTTGATTTTGTTAATGAAATTTTGCATTTTGTAAGTCGCCGTTTTCCAAGAATCACTTTTTTTATTTTTACATAACTTTTATAAAAAATCTTCCTAACTGCTTAAAGTTATTGAAATTTTTAGCTAAAGAGTTATTGTTGAACAAAATTATTTACATGTAAATTTGTAAGACAATAAAAGTTCTTGATACTTAATGGATATTAGTTCATTTTCAGTTACCAGAATTACTGCATGTTCAGACAGCTTTTAAAAATATTTATTATTTACCAATTAAATAATGAATTAAATTATTCAAAACAATAACTCTTTAGCTAAGAATTTCAAATACTTTCAGCAGTTAGGAAGATTTTTTATAAAAGTAATGTAAAAATAAAAAAAGTGATTTTTGGAAAACGGCGACTTACAAATTGCAAAATTTCATTAACAAAATAAAATTTTGTTAAAAAATTAATGTTACATCTAAAAGCACAATTAAATTGCGTGTCTAAAATTTGCTGCAATTTTTACTGTATCTAAATAAACAAAAAAGTTATACGCGTTCAAAGTTGGAAAAGCCAAATTCGCACTAGTGTGCCTTCCTAAAGTGCTGGAAGGAGGTGTGCCTTCCACGGGTTAATAACAATATCCTAAACCCAGTTTCAATACATTTTTTGTAATATTTTAAGACAACTAGTTTAAAATATTTAATTGATTTTGTAAGGGCTTGAAGGACTCCTCAGGTAATATGTTCCATTCCCTTACTTCCCAATTAGGAAATGAGTATTTAGCCGTATCCGTCCTTTGGTTTCCCAATTTGAACTTCTCTTCATGATACCGTACTTTGATATCGTAGAAGTGTACGAAAAGTTCCTTTTCTCCTTGATTATGGTCCTCCACGAGGAAACGTCTTTCCATGTGGGGCTTCTCTTAATAATAGCTAAACACTACGAATATTATAGCTTTGTAGTAAATATTGCGGCATTTCAAGCTTATAAATTTTGATGGAAAAACAATCAGACAGAAAAATCAATGCAAGCATCGCATCTGTGAAAATTCTCAAAATCTACGCCTAGTAGGAGAGAGTTTTAAGATGATGGAAGAGAATTCGCAAGTGGGCGGGAAGTTGGTGAGATTAAACAGATAGCGAGGGTCTGCTGGAAGGGATTGTGATAGGTGTCTGGGAATTATGCGGTAAAGGTTGCAAATGAAGTGGCAATAAGTTTTGAGGACTTACGAAGAAGGAAGCGGAGGTGAGCGGCCATGCTTCGGACGTATTGAACCGAATTGGACGGGCTACGAGGTTTGATGAGTTTGAGGAGGATCGGCCGAGAAGAACTAAGTTAACGGCGACTCTGAGGGGAAAAGTTATAAGAGGATGGAGAGTGTGATATTATGGAGCGAGGAGGAACCGAGAAAGTTTTGGCTTGCGGAATTGATCCAAGGTGTGATGAAGGACCAAGGATGAGGAAGGGAAAAATATGAAGAGGCACACGGGGCGAAGGATGGAGAAATGTATTCATTCCAAAGTCTTTGAAGGAAAGTAAGGGGTCTTATACGGGATGGGAGTATTTGTGGATCTGAAAGGACAGAGTTTGAAGTGAGAATGATAACAAATTTTAAGGGAGTGTGACGCTCTCACCAAAGACTCATTAGTGCTTTCACATCACAGAATTCTGGAAAGATTGGAAGCTATTTTTCTAGGTTTGGCTCCAATATGGTGATTTAAATGCATATAAATACAAATGTTCTATAATTACTTATCTATCTGTCTTTACATGAGATACTAAAGATAAAGATTCAAATAATATAGCAGGATGTTAATCATCTTCACATTACTGCCAAGAGGAAGACTAACTCCATAATTTTGCAACAAGTGATTCTATAAAATGTGCTACTGTTTCAAACTTTCTTATTCATAATAAAAAATTCACATAACAGGATAAATTAAATTAACATCGGATACTTGGGTACCTTGTGATCAAATACGAGGAATTATTTTTACCAAAATATGTAAGTAAAAATGAATTTGTCCTGCTATTATTCCAACGTCCCGGTACTAAAATTGCCAAGATGACCACATATCTCTAAGTTAAAGGGGGATTCATAGCAGTCAATTATTTTTTTATGTGAGTCGTTCAAAACTTAATATTCTCTATTCTATGATTTGTACATTTTTTCGGCCACACAAAAAAATATTTACAAGAAATGATTTCAAATCATTAACCGGCCTTGGTGGCGGAGTAGATAGCATTCCATCTACGCTATCACTCGAAACCCCAAGGTCCCACGTTCGAATCCCGGCTGATCGGATTTTTCCAATCAGGGAATGGTTGTTTGTGTTCGTTGTTGCTGTTGCATTGGTGAAGAACGCTCTGACAAGTTCGTGAGAGCTTAAGGGAATTCACCGATAAAGGGCAACAGTAGCTGAGGATGAAAAATAAATTTAAAAACATTCTTTGCCAAGAAATTTGTGTACAAATTATAATGTTAAAATTTGGAAATGATAGTATAATTTGAGTCGGTCACCAAAAAAATTCCATCAGAAGCCGTAATAAGATATCGCGAGATATCTCAGTATTCTCATCAAATATATGGAGACTTAAGGACCGATGAGCGAAGGAAGCATCAGAAACATATGCATCCGGGAAAGTAAACCTTAAACGTACCGATATGCTTAGAATTCATTGGAAAGCCCGTTCCGTTTCGGGGCAGTGGCACAAAAAGGCGCTGCGAAACCATGGAAACAAACCGACGGAAAAATAAACAAGCTGTTGCGCGACGCCGCGGGACAACGGAAATATCGAGAGGAACAGAAGATACAGAAAGCGTGCAAGTTCCTTGGCGACGAGCAAAAAAGCACTCCGCGCCGCGTTGCGAAGGGCGTCGGAAAAATAAAACAAAAACGCTCTTCCCCGAAATAAATAAAAAGGAAACCCTTTATTGCGGGAAGAAGTATGGTCGATTCGACACGTACGTACAAAAGGGACTGTGCCGGGAACTTTAATTTCCTGTCTCGTGGTCGGATTGTTTGGTTGTATTTTGCAAGGGGAGGCGGTTTAAACCAAAGTGAGAACCAACAAAGGACTCTCCCAGAATGCTCTTTGGTAATCCTCTCCCGCCGCCGACGTGGTCTCGGAGAAGGGGACAATGGAGCGAGGTTCGTCGCGCCGGGAGGAAGGCGGCTCCAGCTGCTGCATTTGCTACACAACGTGCAGATTGCGTGCGGCAAATGAGCCCGGGATGAAAGCAATAAAGATTCCGAGGGAGATATAAATTGAAGGAAGAACGATTATTTTACCTCCCCACTGCAAAGAAAAACGCTTCCCACTGATGAATAAAGATCCGGTCGACGATTACAGTCTCATCAACACGTAGGTTTTTCATCTCGTAAAGTAAAAGGATCCGATCCATTGGAACTGCATTCATTAAAGCCAAGCCCATTTCAACTTAAGCAGTAACTATCTTTACTATCATCGATCGCGTGATATCGATTGAACATAAAAATAAACAAATCTTTCCTTTTTAAGCTACACGTTCCTAAGATCATGGTTTTATATCGCAAAGACATGGTGAAAAAATCTGATGTGGCCAGTACGTGGCTTTCTCTATGTAGTATTCCTTCCTCGACATTAAAATACGAACGCTCCCGGCTAGTCATGTAGACAGCGCGTTCGCCTTTGGTGAAAGCGGTCCCTGGTTCGATTCCCGGAGGGAGCCAATGTGCGAAATGACCTAAGCTGTCGAAGCACTTTTAACAATACTACTACTACTAAAATACGAACGAAGAGCAAAATAGCACACGAACACAAAAATGATTAATAAAAATAAAAACCACACATTTAAATAGCGGAAACTTAAAAATTAACTGATAATGACGAAAATTATTAATGTACACAAGAAAAACAAATAAAGATGACAAATGGAATAAAAAAGAAAACCTTTCAAGCCTTATAAATCAGCCAGAGCTCATGAACAACGATTTTAATTATGATAATGGCATTGATAACAAATTTCACTTTTAATCCTTATAAATAGGAACCGAGGAATATAAAACTTAATCAACAAATTTACAATCAATAAAAATCTGATGTGGCCAACACATGACTTTCTCCGTATTTATTGAAAACATAAGCCTATGCCGGTAATAACTCTAAAACAATGAGTGTTACAGGAAAATGTTTCATACAAGCTTTGTAGTAAATATATTATCTACAACTTTGGTACATAATTGTATATACTTACATCGCATTCTGACAGAGATATGTATGAAAAACTTCCTTTTCTGGGTAAACAACAACTTCCGGTTGACCATTATTGAAGAATAACTCCTAAACAATCAGTGTTACAAAAAAATATTTTCAACAAAAGTTGTAGTAAAGTACATTATCTATAACTTTTGTGTGTAATTGTATATACCTATATTGCATTTTTACAGAGATATTTAAGAAACAAAATTTTGTTCCGGATAAACCGTAACTTCCGGTTAAGCGATATTCTCCAAAAACTAATCAACTCTTGATTTTGTTAGGAAAATTCTAAATATGAATTTTGAAAATGATCGGATAATTACTTTTTAAGATAGAGCGCACACAAACTTTTTAACCACAGACAGACAGACACACAGACAGACATGTTCGGGAAAATAGCTAAAAATGCTCTATGGGCCCCAAAACATCTATTTCCGTCGAAATCTGGAGGTCGAATTTTTTTGCGAATACAATACTTTCTCTATACTACGTATAGGGAGAAAGTAAAAATAGTAATTGATGATGAAAATAAATGTACTAATACTCATATCGCTTAACTGGCAGAATACCTGAAGGAAGGAAATTTACAGTATTAACATAAAGCCTATTCCCAGAAGCATATGCACAAATGTATCTTGTAATTGACCTGAATACACGAGTTAAAAACATCGCATTCAACATGCGTCTACATCTATTTGAATTAGTAGCCAATGGTAGAGAGCGCAAATAAAGTTGTTTATTTAGAATAGAAAAGAATTTATCCAGTTAACTCTAAAAATTTACAGCACTGATATCTTTATTAAAAAAGCATTTTCAGATAAATGACCAAGGGTCTTTCTTCGATAGTTTATTACGCGGTTTGGTGAGTACATCCTCATTGATTCTTTTATAAGTTGTAACACATAGAAAGGCATTAAATTGTATATAATTCTTTCAGTTTCATTCCTGATTTTAAACTATCGTGCTACATGGACTTGATCACAGGCGATCTCAATATCAAGAGAGTTAATAAAAATAAAGTGGAGAAACAATTTCAATTATAATACTTTCCAGCGTATATTTCACACACGACCAGTTTCGTAAGTTAACTTACATCTTCAGGTTATCTTTCGATGAAATATCTCGATGAAGGCTGGATATATAAATTGAAAAAAATAATCGTGTATGTTTGTTTATGCAATGGACGTAGCTTAGAAGCTATATAGTACAATATTAAACACTAGTGGAGAAAATATAAATCGATCAAAACACACTTTAGACCAGATAGAAGTGAAGGTTTCAAAATTTTATAACTCTTAAATTCAGCAACGAAAAAAGGAATGATGCTATAAGTACTAAGTAGTACTGCTCATGTCAATAAAAACTTTCGCATTAATTCAATCAAAATTGCATGGATTAGCTTCCACTTAGACCTTTATGATTATTTCACCCACAAAGTTCTTCTAAAAAGCATCGCCCTTCGTTCTCAACCACAGCCTGACAGCAGAGGTGGCAAAAGGAACGTAACGAGTGTTTGCAGACTGTCTGATTCAATTCCATCACGTCCATGCATACTTCGAGAGGACGCAAACCCTCTTTCACCTGTAATGCATGTTCCGTGTCATTCCGCAACCCCTTTTAACTATGCCATCTGATGGTCTCTAGCGGAATTACTTCCCTCTCCCCTCAGTACGAAGATGCCCCACGTTTTTCTACTCATTATAATGACGGTAATGAAATTCAAAAGGATTCCTCTCAGACCACTATTATTTAAAAGTCCTCTCACATTTTCTACCTTGTGACAAAGATTCGGGGTTTCTAAAATATATTAGTTTGAGCAGCATCAATTTTTTACATAATTGTGGCTTCATCCATAGGTAACGTTTGTGATATTCAGGGTTTGTGAACAATCAACTGCAAGTATAATAATAAAGCGAAGATATGTAATTTACGTACACCTATCGAAACTACCGTTATAGATATAAGGAACCTACTATTCTTTGTTAGTTGTACTACATTTTTGTGGAACAAAATTAATATAAGAAAACTATCTGTTGTCAAAAATGTATCTATATGAACTTCACCGTAGCTTGGAATGAATTCATATAAATAAAATGTTAGACTACTTTTTTAACACAACCTCTAGGGCATTACAAAAGTCATAAGCTTTCATCATTGAAAAGATGAGCAATTACGTAAGGCAAAGATAACATTACCGTACCTAAAGTAAAAGAATTCCTAACCCCAAATAAATACAAAAATTGAAAATGACCATGGCAGTCCTATTTCTTCCTTGATAGTATTATTGCTATTCTTTGAAAGAGATTGAAATAAAATTAAAATGAGAAAAAGAAAATAAATATTTAAAATGCCAACGGTAGCACACTACCGTGAACGTAAAATGAACTAAAAAAAATTCGACTACTGGCATGTTATTTCTCTCTAAAAATAATTTTTCCTTCTAAATTCCTGAGATAGACTTTCAACCGAAGCAGGAAATCCGCTTGATATCGGTTACACGCAAAACAAGGAAACTAGCTCGATGTATTTAGCCGTGATTCGGCGAAATCTTCAAAATAGCTATTCCGGGGATAAATCTCCTGTACAACCACTAGAATGGACGAGTGGAAACTTGTAGGTCAATCAATGCAGCCACAAAGTCACTTTCGCAGGTATTACTTTAATAAAGAACTGAAACGCGTGGGATTATGCCCTTGGCAATAAATGAACAAAGGCCAAGAAACGATGCGTGGGAGTTGGTCCAATTTCGGAAATGATGTGAACTCCTACGTCGGGAATACCGGATTGATAAAGGAAATAATGATCATCACTGTTACGCTGGAGCGAGAGTAGTTACTTAGTAAAATAAGTAGAAGGAAACTAATTGGTGAAATAAATTACTTTATACGTCACTTTTCAATTCTTTGAACGCTCACGACATTAAATTAATTAATAACTTCATCATTTAATCACATATATTTTATGATTTAATCACTTTTTTATGTACTTTCCCGAATCTAGATCACCAAGTTATTTTTCTAAGCCCTTAATATACCTTCTATAGTAATTCATATAGCACAATTTGTCAACATAAAGGGCATTATCACATTCATAAATGTTATGTGTGTGGTCATCATGTAAAGTTGAATTGTGTGCTTCTTTTTTTGTACTGCTGTAGCCATCTTGTGTAATAAACTGGAAGTTAGTTCTGTGTTAACAGTGAATCGGTTCGGACGTTATTTTTTGTATCACTCCTCATCCACGTTTTTATAAGTACATTTTTTGTACTTATGGTAGTAAACTCGTAACACAATTTTCCTCCAATTTGGTTGGCAATTAATTTTTTTGTCCTTTTGCAATCACTATGTTTGACAATTTAAATATATTATCATTCATTTCAACCCAGGTCTCTCCATATGCTTTCCAATTTTTCGAGGAGAAGCATCTCGTTGTAACGTTATGCCTAAGTACTTGATGATGCCTCAAAATATATATATCATTATTTATTTATTTTTATTTATAGGGGAGACCGGGGCTGGTTGGCCATAGGGGCTGGTTGGCCCAGTCGAGTTATTTAATACAATAAACGCTAGATCGTGCTAGGAATCAATCAGTAGGTTGTTAGTACTGTCTCCCTTCATCTAAAGATCCAATATTTCCAGCGGAGCAGTTTTGGACAAGTTGTAGTGATTAATTGTTTTTGTGCGTGCTTCAGTAAAATTCTACTCATAGGTTAAATGTGCTTTATTTAACTTTTGCTTACTTTAGGCGCAACAGGTGAATAGTATAATTAAAGGTCATAGTTTAAGGATTATTTCTGTATGGCATACATTCGAAATAGCTTCATTGGTTTTTGTCACTAATAGAATTTATTGTAAACATGGCGATGGGGCAGGTTGGCCCAGGAACGACGGGGCATGATGGCCACCCGGGTCAACCTTCCCCGTCCTACATATATTTTTAAACTCGATGAAAAATTAATTTTAATGATAATAATATGTATAATTTGTCCAGTTAATTCAATTATTAATATAATTTTCGAAGTTAAACATATTTTGATACGTTACAGAGGTCAAAAGATCGTCATAATTCCAAGATAAAAAGTATTTAAAAAGAAAACACGAACCTGTAAAATTTGTTATAATCTTAAATAATAATAATAATAATAATAATTTGTATTAATCCAACGACATACATATGCATGTATAAGATATGTAAATAATATACAATCAATTAGATCAACATAACACAGTCAAACTTTACATTATAATCACATTATAACATACATTAGAGTAATGGTACAGCAAAAAAATTGTTCTTAACCGTTTTCGATAGGTCGAGGTTGCATCAAAGTCATAATCGATCGACAATCGACTTAAACTGCCATCCATCAACGAAGGGCAGTCTTCCACGGTTAGTTGCTTTGAGTCATTGTTAAATTATTTCCTTTCTGACGCACAGGGACGGATCCAGGGGGGTGGTCCTGGGGTCCGGACTCCCCCGAAACATCACTTGTGCCTATTTTTCGAAAATGAAACTCAAATAACTAAAATAAAAACACAATTTAATAAGCAATCACTAGCGAAAAAAATCGAGTTTGTCTAACACAATTCTAACGTCACGTTTAGTGAAAGCCGAAATATCTTTTATTTTTAAATTTTTCGATACCCTCAAATCCCCCCAAAAAATAGATTTCTAGATCCGTCCCTGCTGACTCATTCTATTAATTTACATATTTTACTAGTTTTTTACTGCATAGCTTGTTGTTTATAGACACACTGATTTCTGCCTCTCAATTAACTTTCTAAGAGTCTCAAACGAGTAGTCCTTATGCGATAGGAGATAATTTTGAAAGAAGTTTTTTATGGGAAACACTGTCGAATGCCTTACGCAAGTCACTGAAGGAAACTAAAGTAGTTTCATTGCTTTCAAAGGAACAATATATATCACTGATCATTGATATGACACATTCTATGGCACCTCTGCCTTTCAGGAAACCAAATTGTGTGGGACTTATTAGATTGTTCTTTTCAAGGTAATTAGATATTCTTGAAAATAATGCTTTCTCTATTATTTATAATAGACAGGAATTATTGATATGGGCATGTAGCTTAAAGGGTCATTTTTCTCACCTTTTTTGTGTATTGGGATAAATTTTGTGATTTTTAATTGTTCTGGATTTCTGGAGTTACCAGATTCAAATATCTGATTAATACCTTTGGTTAGAGGATATGCTATAGCATGTGCTATGTCTTTTAACAGCTTTGAATTCATGCCATGTATATCACAGCTGTTACTTGCTTTTAACGAGGCAATTATATTGAATATTTCTTTCAGTAATTTTTATATTTTTTAATTTTTAACTCATATTTTCAAGTTTAATAATTGCCATCCAGATTCAGTAAGAATGCATCTAAAATTTAGCGATAATTTCATAAGTTTAAATATGTACAAAAAAATATTATAAAATAAATAAAAAACCGGGAAAACCAGCCCCAGTCTCCCGTATATAGGCAAGACTCAAGAAATATACAGCTTAACGGTTTTATTCCCAGTCTCTAGATAGAGACATTGCTTAACCCCTACATTAAACAGAATACTGCATAATTTTCACATTTTAAGTTATTAAATATTAATCTTGTGGTATAAATGTAGAAGAATAGAGAGAAAGTATATCCTTCATAGCATTTAGGCACTGGCTCGTATTCCCTCTTAAATGATTACCATAGCCTTTCCTTATATTTTATGGAGCGATTTTTACTCCTGACCGATTGCTTATTTTATCAGAGCAAAAGACAAATATGTAGTAGAATAAAAAAAGTCTACAGTTTAAAGAAGTATAAGTTTGAGCTCCACTTACATATACGCATGAACCTTGTTAGCATTCTTTCGATGTGTGGCAGGGATGCTTTTGATTTATCAAGGCCGCGTATCGTTCATATATACAAAGAATTTATTTTTGAATCACCTAGTTTTTAGCATCTATTTCTCTAACCATTCTTGCAACTGATTCCTAAGAAGCTTGTATAAGCGGGCGGATAATAGCTATCAATATTACCTATCGCTACCGAGAACTATCATCTCCAGACGTTCAACCTATCGTAACTTAAATATATTTATGTCACTTCGAACGATTTTAATCTATTTTTTAATGTATCGATGAATGAAGATAATAATTAAGTTCAAACTGTGGATTCTCTCACCATTACGCAATTCTATGTGATTCATAATTACGGAAATTGTACGCAAGAGTTGCCAACGTGAAGTGAACAATCTAGCTAAGAGAGGTTAGCTGATTGATGCGTCATTTTACAAACAATTCGCACACAGACGTTTACTTTTCTTCGGTCCTCGTTTGCGAATTCATTTGCTTGAATAACGCGGTTTCGGCTATCCGACAAAATATGCACCACCGTATTCCCCTTCCGATGAAGCTGTTATCTACCTGAGAACATCCGACGAAACAACACTCTGGATTTCCATGTTTCATTCAAAGGCGCTCTCCTGAATTTTTTATATAAAAACAGCTCTTGTATTCAATATGCGAGGAACCGGAGGTAGGTTCGCGGTGAAAGAGTTTTGAGCTTTGAGGCCGCAATGGATTTACATGAGTAGAATCCGATAGCAAACGCTTCGGACTATTTATGACCTCATTAACGATTCACTAAATTCCCGCATCATCGAATCGCTACAGGGAGATTGGCTTTGATAAAGAACAAATTCATATGGAGAACCGAATCAAACGAGATATTGGCGTGAAAATCGGGTCTGCTGGTCAATGCATGGCGTAAAAAATCAATGATCTCTTGGTTGGATGTTCAAATTGAAGATTCAAGACTACCCATATATATCTTTCCTCGCTGCGGGGTAGATTGAACTTGGAGAACCAGACACGCGATGGAATTAGGAGTAAAAAGACAAATTCCAGAAAGCAATGACGAAGGACATTTGCTTTTGGGTGTACATAGGTTATTTTGTGTGATTGGTAAGTTCATGATAATTTTTTAAACGTTCGCTACGAGATTTAGAGTGAAATTAGATAAATAGCGTTTCCTAGGCCAAAATTTCAGCATATATTAACTTTGTAAATTTTGTAATGGATGGTTGAAAACTGTCACTAAATTACCAAAGTTTATCATATTTAATAAGCAGGCTTATATCACTCTTCTTTTGCTAATAATAGAATGTTGAAGGCGAGGAAGATTTATTTAAAGAAGGAGTTAAGCTTTGTGAATGGCATGGCTTGCGTAGGAGCTTTATAAACAAAATTGTGCTACGATAGTTTTTTACCTTTCATTAACACATGAACCCTTAGAAAAATAACTTATCCAACAACCGAAGCAAAATCTCTTAGCAATGTCAATCTCATGTAAAAGGGCTTGAAACTCAAACAATAATGAGCAAGATCTTCGCAAAATATATTCTATTTTATTTGAAAGGTATTAAAATATCAAAGCTTGCATTCTGAAACATACAATCTAGAACGAAAACAAAAATCATTTCCTACTGTACATCTAACCGTACAGCAATGCAAACATTACTGCCGTATACAACGAACTAAATCATTATCATCCATTATTATAAAAGATTTCAATCTCTGATTCTATCGCAAAGAACTTCCTTGATAGGCATGAAAAGCAATCTCTAAAAGGAGCTTACATGAATTAAATTTTTTTAGTAGTTCCTGTCGTTTGAAACCGATACTTTACCAACTATACAAGTTGGTCTTTTAGCTTCTTATGACCCTAAAGCCATTCCATTGTACTCCTACTCGTAAAACATCAAGACTTTTGGAGAACCTGAAGTTTTTATACTAAGAATAAAATTATTTGCGTTGTTGACAATAATTATAAATTAAGTTTTTTATCTACTATTAGACTATTTAAGTTGAAACCTAAGTAAGAATCCCACTATAAAAATACTGCTTAGAAAGTAAGTGAAACAATAATTTTATGGGAGAATACATTTGAAACAGGTAATTGATGCTTATAAATGGATAAGCTGCCCATTAATATATCAATTCACACGACATCAAATCTTCATCCGCGATAAATTTCATTCACAAGCTTCAATTTGCGTTGCTTCTTTTTGTTTTCAATGTCAAAAAATAACCATTAAAAAAAAACAGAGCGCGATCGAAGAGAAAAATACTTTCCCTGGACAAAATGACAATGCAGAAAATAGACACATCGCAATCAACCGAAGCTTTGAATGGAAGCTATAATTTTTCACTGCAGGGGATTTAATCTGAATAATATTTCCTTTGCGTTGGCTAGCGCAGCGTGGGATTCACTTTGTGACATTAAATAATTGATACGTTTGGTAAAATGCATGAATTACTTATCAAACGGACATCAGCCATGAGTGCATTATGACATTAGTTACAGTGGAATTTATGGTATAAAAAGAATAGAATGATTTCTGTGTATTCAGTTCCACGAAGTAAACTCCTGACCCCTTCCCTGTAATCTGCTACTCTGCACTTCTCAGTACTCTTATCATAGCAGCTTAATCTCTAAATTCTTACTCGTAACTTAATGATATGAATATATTACATAACTTGGCTTTGTTCTCTCATGCTGCTTAATCATTTCGTGAATAACAGCTACTCTAATGATTATTATACGCGTATTATATGTAGTCTATGGAATTGGAGATAACATAATAGATACAAAGCATTGTAATACTTGCCTTTAATCTTTATATTTATCAACTGATACAATACAATCATCTATATTGAGAAACATTTTATAATGAAACATTTTGCAGAATAAAATTACGTAAAGGGAGGCTCATAGATATGTCATCATAGATCGCAAAATAGTCAGAAGTTACCTCTTTTAAGTATCGACTATACTATATCATTAAAAAAAATCAATAGTCAAAGAAGAAGTGAGAAATGGTTACTGAAACTAGATCGATGTAAATTAAGTTATTCTATTTTTTAATCAGGCACCTGCTGACAAGTCCTACGTATTGACTGTTTATATGTATATATTACACCCCAAACGTGTAATTGTCCATTCATGAATTGGGCAATTACACGTTTGGGGTGAAAGGAACCCTACCTACCCTACTCAACACATCGGCGATGCGCATATTTCACGATTTGTAGCGGAGATTAATTAATTAATTAAATATGTTATAAATTACACGTTTGGGGCGTAACATATATATTACAACATTTATAATCATTAATGTTATTTTGTGCTGTAAAATATTTGTATATTAATATAATGTAAATATAGATGATAAATGTCTCATTCAAAGATAGATAAATATAGTCTTTTCAATCAATATTTAATTGTGTTGACATGTATGATTTTAATGTTTTTATTAATTATTATTTCTTTGTTTAAAAGTAACCTGCTGACAACCAATTTTGGCTTAGCAGGACCTATAATGTTTATTTTTTAATTGTATTTAACTATTATGTAATTTAAAAAATTCTATACGTAATCTGTTTATTATATAATTAGTTGATTATAAAGTGAAAGATATATTTTTTGTCAGAAGGTTAACCATAATTTATATACAGTATTGTAAAATGTATTCACTTAAAAATGTATTTAAGAAATGTTAAAAAAAGTTTTTTCATTATAGTTTCCTACTGCCTTTTGCAAATTCTTTCTCGCGGCCTGGGCATAACATGCACGAGATATCTCACAGATTACAACGATGGCGCAAAATCCACATCGGAAAACGTAAAACAAACAGAGCCATCGATCTGACGTCGAAAGAATCTCATTAGACAGCGGATGTATTAGGGGACCGAAACCTTGCGAACGATGTCAACCGTAACAACTCCGGAATTCTGAATTTCCCCGCATAATAATCCCTCTCCGACGACGAAATTAACTGCACCTCCTCGCAGTGTCCGACTAATCACGAGGAAAGCCATTGCGTTTTTTTTCCGCCCGTAAAAAAAGCTACGCCATCCGTTTAGCAAATAAACTGCGTTCGGCCGGGTAACGCTGAGACTTAACTCAATCCTTTTGATGTTGCGATATTATTTCCGACTCAGGCCGCTCTCGCGGATAGGGGCGAAATAATAAAAATCAGGCCAGCGGACTTCCGCTTTTAAACGCGCGGTAAAACACTCCTCTGTCAAGAGTCGGGATTATTTCCAGCTGTAATCTTTTGAAGTGGCTTTTATGCTCATCCGATCCGCGACGGACAAAAGAAGTGCGATATTTACTCGCGCAGGAAATATTATGCGAAAAGCGGGAAGCGTATCAGCGCAAAGCGGTTAAGGTAATTGGCGGGTTCGATGCAAAATAATTTGCGCGCATCATCCGCGAGTTGGACTTAGCGTCTGGGAAAACAAATAAAGGATGTCCGATTGCGAAAAAGAGTCCGCAGGATTACTAATCACGTGATTCCATCTGCAATGCGCCGCTAATGCCATAAATGACAGCTATCACCCTTGTTTAAATTGCCCTGACGTCATTTTCGCTGTGGGTCGCGTTATTCGCTCATGGAGCAGGTTATTCTAATGTTTCCAGCGATGATGGACCACAAAATTCTTTGCTTTTATGTGTTAAATTTATATCTCAACCGAACTGAAATAAGCAACAAAAATATCGATAGTTTGATATGATACATTTGAGCGTTATTTATATTCACATAAGTTATAATATTTATCTATGCTATAGTGAAACTTTACATTCCAAAAGGTAAAGTAAAATAAAGATATGTTAGATATTAAATCAATATTATATATACAGTGTACGCATATGCAGTGTGCGCATTTTTAACTGTACGTCCGAAGTACTCAAATTTTGACTCGCGCTATACACTTCTCTAAGCAACATATACCAGGATATTCAACCTGAAGAAAACTAATAACTGAAACATTATGTTTTTATTTTTGCTTGAGCTGATATACTAAGATCCTTGAACATAGAACGTTAGAAAAAAACTAGAATTAGCATGATTTTGGTTACTAAAACTAATTTTACTTCAGATAAACTAAGCTTACGGACAGCGTTTCATTAGTTTCATGAAAACAATTGTCATCAACGAATAAGTTGTAAACTTTAGGATCTTATCCCATAATTCTATTATAATTGCATTAGAGCATCAAAACCCTACCTCTTGACCTAAATTTTAATTATATTCCAAGGCTAAAAACAGTCATATGCCTCATGCCTCTCCCAGCAATTATAAAGTCTAAATCTCGGATTAGAGGAAAACACCGCTAAGCGGTTAGACGGTTGGTAAAGAAGCAAACCTGAATCGAACCTAAAATGGATATTAACTTTGCTGAGGTGATAAATTCGGAATGAAAAATTTTATAATCACGTACAATCGTATAAAATCCTCCATTCATGAAGTGAGAATACCATACAGAAATTATACTTCTTCGCCTTTGAAATTTCATTTCAAAGCAAAATATATTCTCCTAAAAACTAATTATTTCCTTTGAAGATACCTAAGCCGGAAGCGTATCTTTCTGTAAAAGTGAAAGGCTTTTAATGTTCAGGATTAGTCTTGATTAAATTGGTCTTTTAACGGTCCCTACATTTTTCATTGCTATTTATAGCTTTAAATGAAGTTTATATATTATTCTAATTGCAAAATAATTCATTACCTATCTCAGTTTTTAAGAACAACCTTAATAATGTTGTAATATGATTTTCTGGTTTGTCATTTTCCTCCGTTAGTCTTTTTAATTTGTTTAAACCGTTTTTGATGAACTGCTCTCCAAATAGTATATTTATCAGTCTATTTGTACCGATTTACTTGTAAATGTGTGTGATTACTGTTTTTTATTCTTGTATGATGCTATTGTTATATCTTATTGCTTTTAAATTTAATTTGATTTCATCAATAAATATGGTTTTCCTATCTGTAGGTTTCGCAGGTTTTTCACACTCCCCTTTTTGTGGGTGTTTCCCTGCAGTGGAATTCTTTTTCCTAGGCTCTTCTAAGGTTTTTAAAACCACAAAGTAAATTTCTTCTTTGTACTTTTCTAAGCTATCTATATGTTTTAAATTTTTATGACGAGGGTTAGTTGTAAGAAGAGTCTCTATAGTCTCAATCTCGCCCTAAAAAAAATCCTTCTATTGTTATTTTTATTATTACTAAATGGCTGGATAATTCGAAGTCACCAAACGATTTTTAACTATAAACGGAATTAAGAATGCCAAATATGTTTCAATAAGCTGAAATAGAAAATATTACTGTGCATATAAATATATTTAATGACCTAAAAATATGATATACATTCCTCTTTTCTGGTCAAATGATCAAATGAAAAACAAAAACGTCCTCACATTTAGTCGACTGCGGTCAAGCAATTATTGCAGCTGAAGTTATCACGAATGAACAATTATCATAAAGACATTATATTGAATATATCATGACATCTTTTCATCATGATAAGAGGTTAAATTTGGCATAAAGACCCTCAAGAAAGAATGCACTCCTTCTTAAGCCAATCCACCAGTTTTCAAATATCTTGGTACGTACTTGCACTTTAAACTCAGAAACTTGGTTATATTTGTGCAAATATACTTCGCGTTATTCATTAAATTTCTTTTCTTTTCAATAGACCTTACATTACTATTAGGCCGCAGATAAAAACACGCATTTGTGTAGTTTAACTATGAATAAAATAAACTTTTATTCCTAAATGGTTTTAGAAAATAAGAAGAATATTACTGATTCTGTCCACAATCTTTGATTTAGTTGTGATGACATTTTGAGAAAGTTTAATTTTGACTGCTTAATTTCTTTGGATTTGAATAATACATGTTTGTTTATATTACATGATCAGTAATATGTATATTAATTATGTAAATTAAGTTTTTCGGTTAAGATATTTCTGATAGGTTAGATATTCAGTTCGGTAAGTTATATTTTCATCGATTTTTTTATTAAACCTAATCTATAAACAATATTTAAACTATATGCAAAACTTATATATGCTTATTTACCTAGATAGTATAAGAGTTTATTTCGAACATTTCAAATATTTGCTGAACCTGATAGGAAATCTTGGTAAATGATCCCTTTTCTCTTTTTTTAGTCTCAACGGAAATGTATTTTTAATATACTTTTGTCTCAGTCTTAATTCAATCCTAGCTGAAATAAGGGTAACATGAAATATCCTAACCATCACCAAGGTCATAGAGGCAAAACAATACTTATTTAGTTGTATTACAAAGTAAGACGTCTACATGTACATACATGCGCTACTAGTTAGGCAAAGGATATTTGATGACATACAGTATGCCGTGAGTTTCGAGAAGCGAAAGATTTGACGTTGAATGGAAAATAGACACAATATTACCTAATGTTTTTTTGTGAATCCCATAAATATGCTCTAAAACAACTAATTGACACTCACTGATTTGCTCTATCAATTTCATACAAAACGAATCGCATTTCTACATACTTTTTTAATTCATAAATCTAACTCTAGTCGGCATGGTGCCTTGCATTACATACATAACAAGTTGACACTGGATCTGGGTATGATATGATAATTCAATAATTGGATATGATAATTATGGGTATGATAATTCAATAATTGGATGAAATGAATCGTAACCCTCCCTTCGGAGCAGGATAAAATATGGTTACGGAAAAACACGTATGGTTCCGTTGATATTTTGAGTGCTGTTTGAGTTTTCACAAGGCAAACTCTAATTTGAGCGAATATGGAAGAAATTTCAAAATTAATACGACCGAACACACAGCACGCTCCTCTCCTGATTTCGAAACATCTGGCCAAGTAAACTTATTAGCGATGATTGGATGTGCAAAATGCCAAATTCCCCCGTTCGCGTCGACGGCTTCACTTTCCAAACACTCCATTTTTCGCACGCTCGGTTGTCCGATTGAAATTGCGAATCCCGAGCCGTCAAAAGTGCCCGAAATGAAGCTGCATCAGCATTTCGAACACGCTTCGAGGGGCATAACCGCACGGCTATTAAAGGCAGAGGTCAACCGATTTTCTTCTTTTTTCCTCTTCAAAAAAGTCGTTCATCATCATTATTGGCCGCGTGTCATAGCCTCCGATTATATCCGGAATTAAAGCGGGATCGGTAATAAATAAAAGAAGACCGCGTTATCGCTGCAGCCCAACTTCCTAAAGCCCGCGAAATGAAAGCTTAAAATTCGGAGAATATTCATGAAGGATGGCGGGGCAAGGAGCTCCAGAGGCTATGTGGAGGAGGGAGCGAAGGGATTTCGTGCGTGCGAGGGATTCAGGGTGGGGGAATCAAGGGGCGAATCCATCCTCTAATCACAATCCGGCGTCGGAAACTGATGGAGCGACGGTCACCAGGAACGAAGAAACGTGTTACATCAATCACCCTGGGATTGCGTCAAACCACAACGCACGGCTTTGCATCATTTTGCCTACCGCTAAGGGGCCAATGTGCCATCCAATGTGTGTACTTCCATATTCGGATTAAAGAGTTGGAGATCTGATTTTCAGTCTCGTCCTCTATGTCAACTAATAATCTCCTATCTCTAATAACGAAAGATTAAATGGGGCGATAATGTTAAAACAGAAGCTAATACCCTCGTGAGGGGAAAGTATTAATCTTTATCTAATACCGGCGTGTTGTGATGGGCTTACGAAAGAATTTCTGGTGTTCCGAATATCTCGTACCTTATCATTCAATGCTTTACTGAAAGGATGATTTCAGGAGGGATGCTATAACATGTGTGAAAATGGAGGAGTTAAACCCAAGGTTACCTAGCCGCATCAAACACTTTGTTGAATTCCTTATGGTCCAGCGTTTCCCCTTTTAGTTTTAGTTTCCCCTTGGAAATTTAACGCAATTTCCTATCTTAAGGTATGATAATGTAAAAGTGTAATAAAGCATATATTTAAATGAATCTTCATAAGAAAGTGAAACATTATACTCGCTTAGGTAACAATTAATTATGAATTACATTAGCGATTTCCTATTTGTGACTAAATTCTAGAGATATACACACATACTTTTCGAATTTTTTTGGAACAGCTTCATTCCAATATAAGTGCCACCCGTTTTAATTGTGTTGTGATGTAGTTTATTTAAAAAAATAGTTATTCTACGACGGAAAATAACTTAACTCAATTAATGCCTAACAGCACATATTAATCGCACAATTAACTCCTCTCTATCATTCTGATGTCAAAACTTATGAGACTCTATACAGCTTATTTAAACCACCCGATGTGTTGATATCAAAACATATTTCGGGTATTTAAATTAATCCCTTACGTATGAATTTAAAATTACTGTTATTTATTTACCACTAGCTGCGATATGTTTATGTATTTCACCGTCATTTACAGCCGTTTTGTTACTATAAAAATATTTATTGATTCACCAAATGAGTACCATAGTATTGAAGGGCAATTCACTTCCCTTTTTTGTCTGTATCTCGACAAATTCTAATCTTTAACAAAATGTCATTAAATAATGATGATTCTGTAAGACTCATCAATTTTTATACTTTGAAAATCATACAAGATAATTAAATAAATTTTCATTGTGCTCATTAGGATAACACGGTAAGGAGAGACTTCAGGCTTCCGGTAAATATCTTCCAACACAAGCGGTAACGCAATCACATGCCACGCGACTTCTTAAGAGTTAAAGGAAGTGGCTGGAAGAATTGAAGAATGCTCGGTTAACTGGGATGAAGAACATTACAGATAACGTCCTTTCTTCTTCAGCAGTAAATCAACGCTTTGTGCCGATAGCGTCGGTGACACAGATTGTAGACAGGACTGTGACCGCATCGTTTCATCTCTGTTCAAATTATCCACTGGCCTAGATCCAATGTCCATAGAGCGCACGCATGCCACTTTCGAAACTCCAACGAGTAGTGGTTGACCTTCTAGCAAACCTTCGCTCAAATCTCAAAAGGTACAGAGGAAAGCAGCAATATTCATCCTAGACAAATATGCAGAACTTGATAGCGTTACTCAGATCCTAAAAGTATTAGGTTAGGAAAGTTAAAAGGAGCGGAGATCAAAGAAAAGGCTAACTTTACTTTTTAAAGTACACACTGGATTTAAATTGTTGTAGGAATTATCAAACAAAGTCACTATGGCAAAATTTCATGGCAGAAAAGACCATAGACATAAAGTTAAATTCATAAAACAGAGAACAAACGTTTGTTAATTCTCCTTTCTAAATCGTATTATTACAAATTGGAATTATTTGCCTGCAGGAGTGTTGGAGCCCTTCCCAAAACATCATAGGGAGTTTTGGGTAAAAAGATTGGGTAAAAATATTAAGGACTGGTGAGCTTGACGTTGACGAGTACAGGTGGAGTAGGGGATTGCCTGGTAGGGTGATGTACGGACTTGTCCCCGGGACCGATAAGGTAACCGTGAATGCCTACTGGGAACCCTGAAAAAACTTGTATTATGAGGGAAGGGAAGTATTTGATAAATTTTTGAATATGTAAATTATTGTATTAAAAAAGTAGAGATAGGATACATAATAATATGCGTAATATATGTAATATGTGTTGCCACCGGTCGATTAGTCCACTTGTAACATTTTTGTAACAATAATAACCTAACGGAGTGTCTAAAACTTCATGTAGGATTCAAGGCTAATGTAAGCACGCAAAGAAGAGAGATTTCTTCAAATTTTCCTTAATCATTCTTACCCCCATTCTCCATAAAATGAGAATCTTACTAAACCACTGCTACTTAAAAATCTTGATGTCAACCTTCTTACCTAAAATTCATTATTATTTCCTCTATGATAGAGGTTTGGGTATCATTCTTTTCGATATATCTTGGCATTCGTTCATTCGAGGGTATCATTATTTTCAATATATATGTCAATCCCCTCCTGAATTGCACTTATATCTCAAACTATGACATGTAAACTTTTCATTGATAGACCATGGTCTGCAAAATTGATTTATATAATAAACAATATATGGGTACACATCGTCATATGCAATGAGTGCTATTTTTTATGTTAGCAAACTAAATTGTTTGCTCACTGCGAGGACTGTGGGATGTTTACACAAATCATATATAGTAAAACATAGTTCATGTTTGCATTCGCATTAAAATGTCTGTTGATTTGCACCGTGAAACTGCCTTTCAATAAAAATCTGAACACTCAACTTAATTTTAGAATAAATAGGTCGATTTTTTCAAATGACAGTAAATATAAAAAAATGTACCCAAACAAATATGAATACCCGTTCAGGAACTTTTCTTGGGTTCTCAACCGGGTCAATGTGTTGGATAGCTCCGACGTTTCGACAGCAACCACTGCTGCCATTTTCAAGGATGTCGATGAAAGTTGAAGTCCGGGTATATAAACAACAATACCCGTGTTTTCACATTTAACATAAATTAATAAAATACGAGTACTACAGTAATATTACTATATTTAACAGTACCATCTTACCTATTTTAATAAAATGATAATTTTCTAATAACCAATGCCTCATGACCTGCATGTCAGTCAGTTCAGTTTGCCAAGGATATGGAATCTGTATAAATAGTAATACTTACTATAAAAACTGGAAGTAGTTATACTTAAAATAGTTGAAATGAAATATGTCATAAACCCAGTGTCTTCTTAAGACAGTAAATTTGTAGCTATACCAGGCATAATAAGGAATGTGCTTAACCAGATTCGTAACAGAAGTTAGACGCGTAGTCAATCAATTTCTGGGAAGAAAAACCTTTCGTCTCTTACGGGTACCTTTCGTAATAAGTCAACGCAAGCAATTCGTACAGCATAAATCAATACAGAGTAGAGTGATTGATTGATTGATTCAAAGATTGATAGATGAAGTGCACTAATGAGAATAAGGCACAAACAGAGGCTACGTGAACAGGAAAGATCATAAATGTAACAAGCTATGGTAAAGTTGAATAACAGTTAGGAAATAATTAGAAGAGCAATTAATCGCAATTGATGGAGACACGAACACAAAAGAACAGAAGGTGGACTGCACTTATTTTCGTAAAAGCAAGCAAAGAAAGCGACGGTGGCGAAAATATACACTTGTGGGATATCTACTCATCAATTTCGCATTTATGCCGATAACATCTCCTTCCTGAATGTGATCCATCCATTCTCTTCCCATCAGCATCTCAAACTCTTCTTCCATTCATTTATCTTGCATGCCTTACTCTTTTTAAAGAATATCCCACTATCTGGCTCCATTTGTCTTCCTTTCCTGCATTCCCTTTTCCACCTAAAATGTCATCCTACATTTAGTGTCAGTTTCCTGTTTCTATTCTTTTCACTCTCTTCCTCTCACTAAACCCAGAAGGAAACTTTCTTGCGCTTAAAGACGATACAGCCGTTTTAACACAACATCCGTCGTTTACCCTTTAATGTTCCAATCTTTTTTTCCATTAGTTCTTCCGAGAATAAAATAAAACTGGTACGAACGGTGCACCAGCACATTTTTTATCGTATGCTCATCTTTCAAATCACATAGATTTACTGGTTGAGCTAACATATGTTGGTCCGAAATTCAAGCGACAGCAGAAGTACTTAATTTGCAATACTAAAAAGTCTTGATGATATGGAAAAGGTCGTACTTGTAAAGCATAATAATTATCATGCATAAAACTACCAATTTTTAATTTTATCTCTGTTTAAATTGTAAATATACTGTAACCTTGCGACCTGTACAATGCCATTAAACCAATACTTTGATGATGACCCCATGGCTGTGAAATAAAAATGTTCTCTTTTTAAGTGTAAAAGTTTCAATTCTAGTTGTCTACACAATGCCATTACGACTATATTGTAACGTATGATTCGTGGTAAAAGATTTAATTTCTTGAAATTGAAATGAAATTTATGAATCAAATAACGCATGTTTGGAATGGTGCAATTTTGTACGCACTCGCACGAATAAGCGGCATTCCTTTTACATTATCAAACCAAACTAATAATCTATTGAAAATACTTCTTATTCATTCCTTAACTTGAAAAAATGGAGAAACCTTAATTAAGCTTCCATTATAAAAATGAAAACGAAAGGTGAATTTCTTGGAGCCGCATTCGCTGATTTTATTATAGATTGCCACGTGCACTCTGTTTCATAGAACGCCTTTCAGTGAGATCGCATAAGCGTTTTTTTGGTTCAATTAATCGCCTACGCAGTCATTCATCAATTAAGTTTGAACTGGCGTATGATAACTTTGAAGCACGTATCGAATTGCCAATTCCATTCAAACTCACGTGAACAAGGTTCGAAGCGAAGCGAGTGGAACTAATTATGACGAGCGAGTCTATTCGTGCCTTTGAAAGTGTTTTTTCGCAAAATAAGGCGAATCGTTAAAGGCACGCTTTCTCCGTAGAACAAAGAGAGCCTCGCTCACGAGTGGAGATTCCCAAATCACTCACCAGAGCGGCCAATCTAATTTTCAAAATGTCGCTGGATGGAAAGAAGCTAAGAAAATTGGACTAACTCAGTTAAAATTCGTTAAAAATAAGTAAACAAATAAAATTCCTTGAACTCCCTTCGATATGTAAAACATCTATTCAGAAGCTAGACAAATGAAATGTGTAATTTGAACATCGATTTTTTTTTCTTTTCATTCTTCTGGTCAATTAAGCGTGATGCTATATTTTTATAACTTGCAGTTCGAAACTGGTCGTATAGAGAAATTTTTGGTAAAACTTTGCAAAATTATTTTCCATGCATCCTGATGTTTTCTATTTAAAAGAATGCCAATCGTATTATGCTTCTAGAGCGCAGATGAAGGAATTTATTAGAAAAATTTCTACAGTGTGCGAGATGTCGCTAAAACAGAAAAAAAGGCCCCTGGAAAAAAACAAGTCGCTAATTCTTACAACAGAGTAGCTAAATAAGTAGCTCTGCAAGTCACATCTTTAATATCTCCATGGAATCAAAGTTTTCCAAAGCCTTACACCTCTTCCAAACTCAAAACTCCTTCCCTTTAAATTACTCGTCATATGTAACTACTGCTGTATGTAATGTAATGTAATATGTATGTACTGCTACTTAGCGTTAGTTAGGCCTCACCTTGAGTATGCATGTAGTGTATGGGACCCCGCCGAGAAATGTCATATTCGGGATTTAGAAAAAGTACAACGGAAAGCGATACGATTTGTAAAGAATTGCTACGATAAAACAGCGAGTGTCACTCAGATGTTACAGGACGCGGGATGGGAATCATTAGAAGATAGAAGAAAAATTCAAAGGATAAATTTATTAAATAAGTTCAGAGAAACTACGTTTTCAGATGATGTAACCGATATAATGCGACCCCCCTGTTATATGGGCCGTGCTGATACTGCCCGAAAGATTAGGGAAATAGATGCTAAAACGAATCGTTTCAAAAATTCATTTTTTCCGCGAAGTATACGCGAAAGCAACCGTTTAGGAAAATAGAGTCAAGGTGCTTGCACCCCCTGCCACACGCCGAAAGGCGGCTTGCAGGGTTCTTACATAGACATAGACATAGACAAACTAAATTAAATATAAGGCTTAATGATAGCTGTATAACTAATTGGTAAGATAAACTTTAAAGTGATTAGGAAAGAAAAATACAGCGGGTGAATACGATAAAACCGACAAAAAAACAATAATAAAGCCAAACAGTGAATTGAATTGTTGCCAATCAAAAACATTCAGTTACATCAAAACTTTACATTGAAGGAGCTGAAAAAAAATATATTTCTACTCTCATACAGCATTTGAGAGCCTTAGTGACTTTTAGGGAATTTCTAACCCTGAATCTCTAATGCATTTACAGAATCTGGCACAGCAAATTTATTTCATAGGAGCGATCTAAACTTTTCTTGATAACAAACGAGAAACGAAGTTATGTAATGGGGTAAAAGGCTGTCGTTTCTGTCAAGCATGTTTAGAATAATTTATTTTCCGAGAATGCCCGCGGAAATAAAAGATTGCCGTGCTGTTCCGGAGAAATTTCGGATTTAAACAGTCGCTCTGAATGCTACAGTGATGAACACGAGCCGCTATTCAATTTCCAGCGACTACCGATTTCATTATCCGCAAATTCTGCGGCGGAACACCCTGGAAAGAATTCTCATTACTTCGACAAACATACTCTTGCGCACAATATGTATGACCCCTGTTTCAATTAAAAGACATTCCCTCGTTAATTTGAGCACCGTGACCCGTTTTTGGACTCGTTCGATAGCGCTTAAAACTGTAGTAAACTAAACAGAGATACCAGGAATTTCCATTGTTATCGAGTCGGTAATTAGTTTATCCAAATACAGTGGGTATCAAATGAAGTTAAAAGATTTACGTCTGTTTCAAAATTCTACGGGCCGTACTGTGTACAAAGTATTTCGCTATATCACGTTGACTTCCGTGGGGGAATTGCTAAACAGAATTGTTACCCAAGAAAGCATCTGATTCACGATTTTGGATTCATTTTTTGGCGTTGGAGTTATTAGTTTTCTAAATCTCAGAAATATTTCCTAAAAAATATCTACATTGCAAGATGAAAATAAAGAAATCAATAAGGCATTCTTAAGGGCATTAAGCCTGAATGACTTTATTTGCATAAAAAGTTTCATATTTTCACTCAATACTTCTAAATAAAATAGATTCCTTCGTTGACAGCAAAATTAAAACTGGGATAATGCATAATTACAAGATTGCTTTACACTTCGATAGGTTCACCCACCTTTCTATTGCTATCAATTGCCATTTCTTTTCTTGTTTTATCATCTTGCAGGGGTTATTTTTCAGTTATTAAGACAACAATAATTTTAGTCAGTAGTTAAAATTTTATTAGTACGTATTATAAAATGCAAAATGTTGAATTCAGACTGCTAAGTTGTGAATTAATAGCACTACCACATCCACCCAGTTTTAAGCTGCAATGCTTACCTTTCTCACCCTATAAAATTTTATATGGTCCTATTCTCAAAGATATTTATTGAGTAATCTTCCAATAAGAATACAACTTAAAACGAGTTACATGATTGTTTTGGGAACAATTTCCCTATGTACTCTCAATAAAAACGTATGCCTTCCGTATATTCTTTATAATTTTAAACGCAGGATATTGAGCAAAATCTCCTAATACTCTATCCACCAGCTGTCTAACGTATTCGCAACTCCAAATATCTTTCAAAACAATCGAGAACAAAATAAGGAATGGTCGCCATCGAGAAGAAAGAACTTGAAATCTGGGTGCTGGAATTCTTCAAGTGATTCATTTGCAAATTTTCATTATATATCTTTTGTGGCCTCGAATACTCGCGATCTAAATTAAATCAACTACGATAGAGCTATATCGATTCCGAAGTGTGGGTAACGCTCATTCATAAATTTATTTCATCCATCAATTCATTGCAAATCTGATGACAATGAAGTGTGCTATTTACTTTAATGATCTGTATATATGCCTATTTCAAAAATCACTGAAATTAAATCGCATAGACTCTTAAATATAACATTTCCATTATTTATTTTACATAATTCATTCGCACACATCGAATATAAATTCTGGAAATATTTCCGTGGAAAAATTGACGATGATTGTTCAAAAGATAAATTCAAAACTGCCTAATTTCCGAAAGCGGCTTGTACCTGCATGTCAATATTTCATTTACATTATCGATTGTATTTCTTACACTGCCTAACCGTCCAACTTCCGGTTTTCCTCTTTCTCTTTTGCCCGCATAAATTAGTTCTCGCCCTAGCCATTGATAACCTCATTACATTCTCATTTCGACATCAGAGCCATCTTGTTTCCATTCAGTGAACTTTGGTTCATATTCAAACCGTTCTTTTCCTGATCCCCTGCTTTGAGTAAGCCTTCATTTGGGCAAACGGTAGATTCTTCGTTAGGTGTCTATTTTTACATTTTCTATATAATATTCACTTTACTCTCACACTGACACATAATACATTAACTTTTGTACAATTCTAGGTATGATTTAAAAAAATGTTATTCAAGGTTAGAGATTAAAAATTTATACGAAAGGTTAGATGGAAGAAGGGACTTTTTCAGTCTCTACCTCGCCTTCATAAAGACTTTAACGACTCTAATTTAAACAAAATGATGTTTAGGATTTTTGAACATTTCTTAAAACTCATTTCTACAAGTTTCTTGAGCTAGGAAATATATCTGCATAGTTTCGGATGGAACCGACAACACCTTAACAGGTTTTTTTAAATTTCAAAATCTGAATTATAATATAATAATAGTGACTTGACTGGGACTCTAACCAAGGTCTCTCTCTTTCCAGGCAGGTGTTATAACCAGATTTAAAGTTGTTGTTTAATTTTAATTTAGTCCTATTTATACAAATTTTTTTTGATTGTTTTTAATAAGTTTTAATATTAGTATATACTCTTTCGAGTATCTTTTTATTTGGGTTAAGTCACAAGCTTTCTTGTGCTAAGATAAATTTCATTTCAACATTTCCTAAATTATTATTTTGGTTTTACTATGCTCTAGCTACGATAGCCAATACTCCACCAGGCCCAGCCGTACCTAAAACTATGGTACAATAAATATATTGCTAAGTATTCCACACAAGCTGAGTAAACTGTTCAAAAAGTTTCAATTGGTTGGCGTTGTTGTTATGGCCAAAGCAATTAACCAAACAAGAATACGGATACCAATTAAAAAAACATATTTGATAATTTCTACAGCCTATATTTTATTGAAAAGGGCGACTGGCTTCGCAAAATCAGGCCAATACTCACTTATGCATCACCCACATTGCATTATACATGCAAATACTATCTTCAGAAGCTGTACAGATTTGAACACAAAACCATCAAGGGAATTCTCAATGTCCCACATTGCAAAAGTACCACAGATATACACAAATACAACAAAATCATACCTCTTAAAACACATTTAAATATTTTAACTAAAAGATTCAACTCAAAACTAAAACACACTCAAAATAGCTTATTATCCACAATCTGGGATTACGATCTAAAAGCAACTGTCAATAAATATTGCCGTCCTTAAATTGTGCTAAATGAATAAATCATAGCCCAACCTGAAACCGAGCCAGACGCTCTCCCCTAACTAGTGATCTTCAAAAAGAAAGTGAACTTAAAAGTACTTTTAAGTAAAGCATGGATAACCATGACCCCGAGTCAGGAGCCACGAACAAAATTATTCTGTCAGGAAGTGAACATTATTCTGTCAGTCGGTCAGTTAGTGACTGTTTTCGTCTACAAATAGATATCATATACGAAACTAGCCACCCTTTTCGAAAACATATTCTGTGGAAGTTACCAAATACGCTTTAATTCTTTAGTATGACTCCCTTTTACACAGCTTACCACACCAAACATACACTCACCGGAGTGGTTAGCGTGCTAGAACTCTAATGCCAGAGTTCCGGGTTCGAATCCCGGCTAGTCTGATTTTTCTGGCTAGGGAATGGTTGTGTGTTTTTGTAAATAGTAATAATTATTGAAATGGATGTAATTGGATTCTTCCTGTTTCCATTAGAGAAGTTATTATTATTATGATTATCTTTGCGAGCATTTCCTCCAAAAGCCGCTTGAAAAAAAGAGAAATGGGTTTAAAACGATTAAGACTAAACGGTTGAAATATCCTCTATGGAATAGCAATGGGAAACAGTTCATAAACAGGTGATCGACAGCCAGGAATGCAAATTTAGTCCCCACTGCCTCAAGGGCGTCTAACTTTCACCCATTATACTTGTATATGGGAATGAGTCAAAGTTAGAGCACCTCTTAATATCCTCATGAGCTATATTATGAGTCAACAATAGCTACAGTGATATTCTTTTATGAACCACGATTCCTGTGCAACATTATGGCCATAAAAGCGAAACAGAAGTCACTCTCTCTAAGGTCATCCTTGATGGACGGTGCAAGCGAGGGCTGTTATCCCACATTACTCCAATTGTGAGGGCGGAATCGCTAGGGGAGGGCAGCAGTCGCCGGCAATACGGATGTTTCCCAAGTTTACCTTCCTCCCCCGTTCGCCACCTCCCTCGCGTCAATCGGAAAACCTCTTTCTCACTTCCCCCCCCTTGATATATTGGTAACCGTATCATCATAGCATCTCCTTCTGTAAATATTAGTGCGGGCCGGAACCTTTCCCACGTTCATGAATAATCTAGCGTCGAACTAAAATGGCGATGGAAGGGATGCACCGCCATTGATCGGTATCCGCCATCTCCCCGCTCTGAAAGTGACTGTGTGATTTGGGTCCCCAGCCCACGGAGCGACGTCGGCGGAAGGGTTGGGGGAAGGTGGGTTCGAGGGAATGAATTGCCGATAGAGAGGAAGTTTAGGGGGGTGTGGACTAAGAGATTGGAATGGATTGCTACGGGGCGAAATACCAAACGTCATTCACCTCGGCCCTGTTCATGGAGCGGCTTCGGCTGTCAGACGGTCGCGGAAATTATGGAGGGGGTCGGCAGGGAAAATTTGTGAGTATTGCCCGAAAATCGCGGCGCGAGTTGAGTTATTGGACGGGGATGGAATCCGGCTGGGGCTTTCATTTTTGGTGACTCTGCGGAGAGTATTATTTGGATTGTGACTGGAGGAGGGCGAGAAGCGATTAAGATACTCCTATCAATTCCCGTCGCCCCTGATGATGAATCGTAACTACAGTTCACGATATGTCTGATTTCAACAATATATCCATCGATGTTATCTCTATTCAGGTTAAATAATAAATTTTGACGCATATATGTTGATTATAATGACAGCAGGTTTTGTCTGTTTGACGATCCGTGAGGACTACTGTGATTTTAGAATACGATGATATTGTAAAGAATGAAACATTGGAACACGGCTGTTAATGAATTAGAGGTTTAAAATCTCCAAAAGCCGTCTTTGTCTGCGTTCCTCCTCTTACTTCCGTCCTCAGGGGTCATAAAATACTGAGGACGGTAGTATTGATATTGAAATGCGCTTTTGGTACAATTATAGTGTGGCATTCCTTTCTTGCTTAATCCGATTGCCGGCAAGTAAGAGGGGGAACGCCGACAAAGACGGCCTTTGGTGATTTTAAACCTCTAATACGATGACATTGTTTCATGAAGGTTATATTTATTCACTTTTGGAGAGAGTACAGCTTCTGAAGTTAAAGTTATAAAATTGAATGGGAGCAAATATGAAAATATAATGTAGTTATGTATGATTCAGAAACATGGAATTTAAGTGCTAAGGAAGATTTTTGGTGTTACAAAGGAAAGCAGACAGTTAAGAATACGGAACAATAGAAAGCTAGAGTAGCTCTTCAAGTACTCTAACAGTGTCAGAAATCAAGAGTTATAGGTTAAGATGGTTAGGGCATTTTGAGAGAATGCCTTAGGATGGTCAAAAATGATATTCCTAGTGCAAGTGGAAAAAGACTGTAAAGAAGAACTTGGAAAAGATAGCTCCATGATGTAAAATATGATATATATTGTAAAATTATTTCCTTGCATGGAAATTTATTTGTTGTTATATCTTTACTTGTATTCTTTGGTATTGTTTGTGAGTGAGTTACGCGAAAGAATTACGCGAGTGATTTGTTTTTAATGTCGTTTACGCCGATGCGGCGCTGTGAAAAATGAGCGTGGAAAATAGGAAAGTGATTTTCAGGGAGTGCAAAAGAAGCTCTCGGGGGGTGAAGGTCAAAGAAAAGTGACCGGCCGTAAAGAGCCGTAGAAGGGAGGAGGCGAGGCAGCGGAACCGGTGGAAGACGCACGGGAACCGACGACGCCGATGAAAAGAGCAGAAACGCTGTTTAAATATTACGAGCACAGTGAATGTTGAAAGTCGTAAAGTGCTTCGATTGTGATTTTGGAAATTGATTCAAATAACTTTCTGTGATTTTGGAAATTGATTCAATTAACTTTCTGTGATTTTGGAATTTGATTCAAGTAGCCTTCTGTGATTTTGTAGACAGTGTGGAAGGATTTGTCAACGGACTATGTTTTCTTTGAATTCGAGTTTATTCTCTGCAATTCTTTTGTTGGATGCATGTTTTTTTTGGTCATTTGTTTTGGAGCTTGTTTGAATAACATTTTTTCTGATCTATTAAAAGTCCTTGAAGAAAAATGGAAATGGTATCGCGATTTGTTTTTCCCCGTGGAAACTCCCGATAGAGGGGATCGCGGCATCGTACATAAAGCTAAAACCCTTAATTAAACGGTCGACGCGCGGCGACGACCAGTGGTTTTTTTAGTTGGTTGTTAATAAAGAAAGAATCGTTACATTTGGTGCTTATTGTGGGGACCGATAAGGAAAAATTAAATTTAAAAGTTAACGAGAAAAATAGAATCGTTACAATATAATACATGAGAAATATGAATGTAAAATGATACAGAACGCATGCGATTGTTCGTTATGACTGGATTAACATTTTCATGAAGGCCAAGGCTCTACAATGGCTGCAGCGAGAGGAGTAAATAAGTACATCATTGTTTATATCTTTCCGGCATTTTTTATTTCAATTTAATTTTATAAGACAGACGGCGCAGATGAGGTACTTTTATCGCACATAACTTTGCGCCTTGAAAGAAAGAACATTCCTAGGATAATTCATGATAAGAATGTTTATTTGAGCGGTGCAAAATTAATTCATTGCTTTCGATAGCGAACATCTGTAGGATAATAGATAATATATTTATCACCGCAAGCACAGATGTGTTATAATAGCGAATAAGTTGATGAGAATTAACTATTAATGCAAAAATATGGTGACATGGTGGTTGTTTTCATCCCATCCACTCAAAATTATAATCAGAAAATAACACAATACTGTTTCAAGCTTTAATATTTTTATAACCATCGTTTAGCAACGTTTCATTCTACAAGCATGGATAAAGAAGGCCAAAAAATTCAACTTTAATAAAAAAATTTCTTGCTAAGAAAATTGGCAATTCGCTGGACCTCAAAATAGATTCTCGGAAAAGTAAATATTTCCTCAAAAATTCACGTGACCTATATTGATAGAAAAATTGTAACGTGCTCCTGTTATTGGTAGGAGTACTAGATATCTTTACGGGCGTTAAGAAGGAAGAGGCATCACAAAGGAAAAGATTGAATGTAGAGATATTTACTCAAAAATGTTTCCAAGTCATTTTGAAAAAGGTTTACAGAAGAAACATCTATCATCAAACAACTCAGGAAATATTGAGAAAAACAAATTTTTCGGAAATTTCTAAAAAATTTTATTCTAGGAAGGTGCCCATTCGATAAATGCGCTGCTTTTTATATTGCTTAATTTAGAGAGACAAACGAAGTAGAGCACGAAAAATGAATATTTCCTGCTTTTAAGCAAATTATTTACACCCAGTTTTTACTTATTTTTTCTCACATGATAATTACTTAAATGTGATTTTAGAACGCTTTGGTGCGTGTTACGGAACAGCTGAGGCCATATTTATCTTTAGGAAGTTTCCAAGAAATGCTGACTTTAATATTGCTCTGTTCTGATTTTAATTTTATCTGTTGACGCCTGTCCTGTAATTGTACACAGAGGGAAAATAAATAAATGGATCTCTTGAAGCTTGGTGAAAAATATAAATTTCGGGGAAAACTGAGGTGCCATATTTGTTTTAATTATCACTTAAAAAATGAAGAAGGAACATTTCATCCATGGTTCCCTCTCGAAAATGTTACTCCTGTTAGTCTTGCTTTCACGCCACGAAAAATTCGAATTTTATGTATTTGATAGTTAGATACTTCTTGCAGCATATTTTCAGGCCCATCCTGTTCCTTAAATGATGATATCTCCAATGAGAAATTCGCGGAAGATTATTCGCGAGAAGTGGGATGTTTCTTCTCTCTTTCCCCAAAATTTGCCTCCCCATCGATTATGAAAGAAGCGTCCCACTCGGAAACTCCGTTACTTATTTTACTGTGGTGCGGAAGGTGCTTCGAATTTTTCAAGTTTCCTTCCCCAATACAAATCTCCAAGTTTGTTTATGGCCTACTTCCCGGTTCTCGAAATCCTCTTTAAGGATTCTTGAACGGCGCTTTATCATCCAAAAATTCAGTACTTCTGCGTTGCATCCTTCCACCCGTGGTCCATTCTATCCCATTTTTATCTTCCTTTGCGGAAATTTCACTCCGAAGTATAAGGAAGGATTTTTTTTGCTTCAGACTTCCCAGAAATGGTGTCAGAGTGTGAAAATTCGTTCCTCTCACACATATTCCGCTCCTCAAAATTTCAATGTATTTCTCACCCCACATTGAATCACTCAAGACCGTCCCTCATGAGCATATTGAAAAACTGTGCTTTCGAGATTTTAAAGGCAACCTCAACTCAATCCATTAAATTTTCCATAAACATCCTCTTAGAAACCTTTCAGCTATTGCCAATTTGGTGAATTCATATATTTTCTTGGAAAAAGAAATAAATTTTAACCGAGCATCCTCATCTTATTTCTCTAAATTTTTCAGTAAAACTGATGGGCCTCTACAGCAGGATGCATACTCAATTTTTCCTCCAAGAACCCATTCACTTTGGCTTCACAGAAAAGATTCCATTAGCTTTAGATTTATTTCGCAATCCTTTTACATTTAACGTCAAGAAGAAACGTTTACGTCCCCATTCATTTATCATAGCACCCTTTTTTCATATCAACCTTCTCCATACTCCTGCTTGAAGATAGAAACTTAATATCAAATAAATCGATTAATAAAGATGAATTTAAATTATACCAAGATAAATATTATCACCTTATCAAACCCCAAGGCCCCGCGTTCGAATCCCGGCTGATCGATTTTTCTGTTTAGGGAATGGTTGTGTGTGTTAGTCTGACTTTCCTGTTCAGGGTTGGTGGCAGGAAGGGCATCCGGCTGTAAAAGTCATATCATCGCTAAAACTAACCTCATCGTCATCATCACTCAATTCATCAGCCGACCCCATAAAAGAACATACGGGAATACGGCTTAGAGAAAAGTAATAAATAATATCACCTCGAATGAATTTTAGTCATATATGCGTACAAACACAAGATATTGATAAATTTACAGGTAGCAGGAAATAGATAACTGATAGGTAATTTTTATGGACAAAAATATCATTCAGAGAATGAGGGAGAGAGCAAGTAGTTTTTTAAGTTTACATCATCAATTCACGATGCTCCTAAGTGTTCTTGGGAGAGACTGGGATAATGGCAGTCAAGGGGCAATCCAGGTCACTATGATTCCTCGTAAAGTTGGTAACGCAGGTTGCAACAAATTAATGCAAACACTGTGTGGCTCTCTCTAGAACTTACACACCAGAGCTCTCCATCTCGGTAGTTGTTGTTTGGATTTTGAGGGAGATAATGTTGTTTAGTATGTATGTGTTGTAAGCAAAGCCATAGTACTGATCACATTTAATCGGCTGTTTCACTGCTTCTGCTGACACACCAATGATTACAAAGTAACAAGGTAAGTCCTACTTTTGTAGTACATAGTATTTTATTATGGATTTTAAGTACAGTATTTTTTTAAATTGTTGAATAAAACCATGCGTTCGAGGTAATAGCAGTCACCATGTGGGCACATTCAGGCTGCTCTGGTTGGGTCACTATCGAGGGATATTTGTGTGAAATTTGCTCTAGGAAGTAAACAAATCAGCTTGTAAACAAACTATGTACTTTTTAGAGGCTTTATTTTAATCTGATTATGACTTTTACGTTTTGACTGCGCTCATATGACTATATGCATTTTTTTAATTTTGTGTGATTTTTATAAAACTTAAACTATATAGTATAACCAAAATTATATATTAGTCTTTCATTTAAAAATGGTTATAACATTGGAAAATCCCCATATCCCTTGTTGTATAGTCAGTAAATAATCACGACACCGCCGACCACCATTACCCCGAGGTCGGGGAAATAATAATAATAATAATAATAAATCGTCTTTATTTGGGCGAGATTGAGACTTGAAAGTCTCTTCTTCCATCTGACCCATCGTCATTAATTATGAAATTAGAAGTAGAAAAAATAGAAGAATTGTGGATGTAAAGAGAGAAATACAGGTCAAAGCTGATTTTTTACTATTTTGTCATTAAAAATTAATTATTACATTTTAATTCAATATTAAGTGATTAATGTTAATGAAAAAAATTATATATACTATTAGGGGGTTGTAGTTTTTCAAACAAACGCAAACCATAATTTTTATGATTTTTCCCCTAAGGTGACTGCTATTACCCCAGTCTGCCCTACATCTCTCGGAGGAAAAGTTGACGAATATTCCGATGTCTTTTATGTTGACGTCAAAAGAATCGCGTATGCCTTTCTAAATCAGTAAAATTTCTGAACTGCAATTCAAACTACAACAAAGTCCGAGATAACTGCGTGAAGAGTCAAGCAGTAGGATATTAAACCCGGTTAAACAGGTTTATTATTATAGAGGCAATTCAAGAATGAAACGAAAGATAAGGAAAGCAGCTCTGGACTATTTTGCGGACGAAATTTTAAAACGACGGATATTTTTCCCTTAAGTGTTAAGAAAAGCGTGAAAAAAGCGACAATATTTTAGGGAAGGAATTAAAAAATTCAGGCCGTGGAGCGTTCTCGTGAACAATGAATCCCGGCATTTCAGCGCCTTTAGGTTATAATTTACTTCATCGCATCAAGGATTTCGACACTCCAATGGGCAAGAGAGGAAGTTCAGGCGGCAGCCACTTATTCATTCGTTCTTCTAACCTGAATAAATTCAGCCCTCTCTTATTTCCTATCTCCTCTTTTATTTCTCTATGCTCATATATCTTCTCATACTCTTTATCATCCGCTAACATAGTGGCTGTCACGATTATTTCACCAACTCTTATCCATCGATACTGCCTCCAACTCCAGTGAGTTACCAACGGAGACATGTGGTGAAGCGATCTTTGAAAATTACAACCATTGACAAACTTAATTGATCCTATCAGTTAGCATTAACGAATCTAATTTCTGCTTTTGAGCCCTTTCAAATATCCACTATTTAATTTTTATTTTACTATTTTAACATCTATCCTGCAATCTAATCTTGTGTTTTCCGCTTTCTTATTTCACTTAGATGTAAACATTTATATTGATATACATATTTGGATTTGTATCTGTATTTTTTGTTTGCCTTTCAGTTCATACTAAGCTCCTTTCTCTATAAAAATACTCAGATATCCGTAGATAACGGAGGTATAAACTCAGATAAATAATCAATGAAGAAAGTGCAATACAAAATGAGAAAAACTTGGTTTATGTTGATTCAAAGGCAGAATGGTTACTCAAGATAGACATTCAACTTAAAGAAATTTGTCAGCTTTTATTTCCACAGTAAAAATGACCGAGAGGTGTACTAAAATTAAAAAATATTACGACGGCAAGTTTTGTTATATTATTATCATGATCAATAAGTAAGCTTCAAAATGTTTTCCATACAAATCCGTTGTTTTCATCACAATAAATTAAAATGGAATATTTCTAATGTGATACTGTGACCAGCAAAGGATTCTACAATAGCGTTTTTATTTGTAATTTTTCTTCATATACGATTCTTAAGACTAAGACATAAGATATACTTACTTCTACCACTCAGAAGAACTATGAGTCTTACAAACTCTACTATTTTACTACCTACTTTACGTGCTATCATTTATCTCTTGACAACTAATCTCGCCCTTCCTATCATCATAAAACCTCTAACTTTGTCCATCATATTACTTCATCTTGCATCTTACTTTTAATTTCAGCATTCCATCCCCTCTCAAAATCTGACATTCCAATATCCAATTTTCCCTGCTTCTGGTTCGTAACTTCTATTATAGACCTTGCTTCTTCCACCACATGTAGCACTTCCTCGTCAACTTAAATCCCTTTTCCCATTATTTCCTTAACCAACAACTCAAAGACTTTGAATGTTTCCATCACTTCTTTTCGTAGGATTCACGTTTCAAATCCAGAACGAAAAACACCCGAATGTAGGGATGTCAGCAAACTTTCTGTGATTACCTTTTCAAGCCCCTTCGTCAGCAGTTCTTTCCGCTTCATGAAGCTTTCCTTGACTCTTCTTTCCCCACTTGTTTTGTGCTTCCTCTCTATTAAAGAACACTATCCACGTACAGAATTTTTAAACATACTACGGCTATTCTACGCCTAAAATGGCAGTTTACTTTGCTTTTTACCTATTTCATGTAAAATGAAAACTTGATCCTTATATCATAAGTTTCAGTTTTTATACCACGTAATAGACCTTCATTAAAATAGTTATTAATGAATAAAATATAATTATTTTCCTCTCTAATAAAGTATGAAGAAATGTACGCTGAATAAAGCGATGGGAAAAATATCGCCATCTTTAGGAAGACTTGAGTTTGAGGCCAGGTGTCAGTGATAAAATTGCAATAGAAACGTGATTATCCATTTTCCGAATTCAAAGCTTTATCATTCTTTAAATATCGAAAAAATCTTGCTCTAAGCTAATTCAACAAAAATTCTATTGATAACTATGTAACCATGCGGTCAATTCGCTTCGTAAGTCAATGAAAAGTGGAAATGTTTTACCAAAGTCCTCTTGCTTCATCAACGAAAACTATATTAATTTGATTTTATGAAAAAAGTATTTAATATCATTTTAATTTATTTTGCTAAGCCAGTTTTCCTGACACCTGACAAATTTTACTCCTTTAATTATTTTTTTACAGATTGAAAACGGTCTGTAACAAAACGAAATTGTAATATACGGCTAATAAATATACCCACGATGATGATCACTATACAGAAAAATATCTCATCGCTTAAGTCCCATTAATTATGTAAATAAACTTAGAACTAGCGTCGAAACGACTGCTGTGTTCACTAAAGTTTTATTGATAGCAACCTAAGCAAATATACAATTAGCTCCAAAAATAAGAATGTTTTACAACAGATTTAATGCTTCGTAATCGAAATAGAGATTCGAAAATATGATCAAGAATCTCCACTTTCTTTTCATTGGCTCCTCTCATTCCCTACAAACATTCTTTTCATTTAAACATGCAAAACGGTATGTATCAAAACTAAGGATCAGCTAGACATGTAAATTTCATGAGCGTTACTGATAAAGGATGAATAATAATAAAAACATAAGTGATTTTTATACGGATATACAGGGTGTCCAGATGAAAAGTATCCAAAATAAAATACTTATATCTTGGAAAGTACTTATTAAACATGAGTCCAGTATGCATAATTTGAAAGGGAATCTGTTGAAAGTTTTTTTATTCTATGTACTATTCGAACTAACAATAGACAGATATTAGCACATTCTCTGATATCTTTCCATTGTTTGGGCTTGCTCTCTACGAAGTAACAATAGCGACATCGGTTGTACCTAAGCGTGTTGTGGCTTTCCGAGTAAAAGTCTGTGACGTGAAGCGTCATTTTAGTACTCAATATGGACGTGAAACTCCAAAAAGCAAAATCATCCGTTTCTATACAACAAACTAAGATTTACGGGAAGTTTGTTGCGTCAGAAATCTCCTGGAAAACCACGGATCTCTCAAGGAAATGTGCCAATTACTTTGTCTCCTACGTCGTCAGACCCCATTAGATTTTTCCTGGGGGGCAATGTGAAGAATTTTGTGTACCATTTGAAGATCAACAGCATTGAATACATGTTAACCCACATAATGAACGCTGTGGCTACAGTAACACTCGACATGCTTCAATCAACGTGGGGTAAAGTCGAATATTGTCTGGACGTTTTTCATGGCACCAATGGTGCCCACATTGAAATAAATTAAGTGAAGCAAAAACCTTCAGAGTTTTCTACCGTGCTGCTGAATACCAGAAACGTATGT
Source organism: Sympetrum striolatum (assembly GCA_947579665.1). NCBI lineage: Eukaryota > Metazoa > Arthropoda > Insecta > Odonata > Libellulidae > Sympetrum > Sympetrum striolatum. Next base: position 28,613,025 of record OX388348.1, read on the forward strand.
ACTACATACATACATACTGCATACATACATACTACATACATACATGTATGTACATACTTTCCAAGATATAAATATTTAGTTTTGGATACCTTTCTTCCGGACAACGTATTATAATTTTCAGATACAGATAAAAACCGATTACTAAAATAGATGATTGCTTGTCAAAGTTCCATCGCAAAAGATTTTTCTTTCTTAAGATTTAGTCCATTTTCTAAAACACGCTTCGCTTATGAAAATAAAGCTTTTGAAACATTTTATTCCATCCCAGCGTAAACCAGACACAATAGAGCAAACCCCCGAAAATTTCCCGGCACTTTGGCATCGAATATGAATGCAGGCGGGGGAGGAGGTAAGCAGCAGATTAGATAGAAATTTCTCCCGTGGGACCTCAAAGCGATTCACTCTCCTTATCCATCCGGCATTCTCTTTTCTAATATAGCTGGAATACAGCAACCAGGGCGCCTCCCTCCACAAACATTTTCCCACTTTCCATATAGATGGTCTCGTTTCCAAACCAGAATGAGCAATTTGTATACAATGAAATTCCCCATTTTCTTCCCTCTTCTATTCTCTCCTCATTCCGAAACCACTAACGGCTTGATTTGTCACCTCATAACCCTCCCCCCAAAGGTAGGGAAGACGTATGCCTTGGGTCTCGCGACGTGTTTAGGGATGTGGTTATACATGATAATCAAAGCCGTTCCACCCCAGCCCACGGGTTCGTTTGCGTTCGCGCTCGAGCATGTGCGTGCGATCGTTCGGCTGACTGTTTGCTTTCGTTCGTGCGCAGTCCTCTATGCATACGATCGTCAATGTGTGTTGTTCCTTAATTGACTTATGAACGCTTCAGCCACTTTCCTGCGTGGCATGTGCAGATTACGCAACGGAAATACTCTGAATGCCATTAACTACATCGATGGAACATAATATTCGCTACTATAAACATTAAAATAAACAAAGAGATTTTTTTGATTATTTTTTTACATTTTTAGGACACATAATTGACAGAAGTACCGTATATTTTCACGGATTAGGCGACTTTCAGTCAAGACGAGATACAGAGGGTGACTCAAAAGTCTTGATATGATTACGGTAAATCAGAATTTTTTGCAATTTTCCGATATAGATACATGAAACAAAACAGGAAAATGTCGCTGATTATATCAAGTTTTATTTGTCATGGCTACAAATGTTCAATGATACCTCCACGGCCTACCTCTACACGATAGAATAATTCATCCCAGACGTTTTGAATCCTGTCTGGAGTTTCTTTATTACACGCATATATGTTGGGATATAAAAAAAGTTCTGATTTTCCGTGATCATTACAAGACTTTTGAATCACACTTGTTGTGTACATTTTTGATAAATTTTTCTAGGTTTTTACATATATATCATAAAGCGAAAGTCTCACTGCTGTACGCGTACTTTCTCATATTTTAATGAACGAAAGAAAATTGTTCTACATGGCCATTTTTCGTTTCTCCTTTTTAATCCCAATGAAAAATGTAATCCTCTCTGGGGTCAAACCTAGAACAATATCTCGGGATTTTCGATTTATTCCCGACTCGACTGTGAATTATCAATCTCCTCTGAAAATTTCAGCCATCTAGCTCGATTATAAATGCCTTGGTCACAAAGGTCATAGTTTAAGGATTATTTCTATATGGCATACGTTCGGAATAGCTTCAGTGGTGTTTGTCACAAATAGAAATTATTGCAAACATGGCGATTGGGCAGGCAATCGACCTAAACTGCCAATCATTAACGAAGGGCATTCTAGACTCACTCTATTCCAGATCTTGAGTTCGAAAACACTTCTACTTCTTGTGTGCCGAGTGCAGTTCAACTTATTTAAGCTAAACCGTCTCGGTTCTGATTGCAGTCTGGTAAGTGAAACAAACTTCTTGGAATATATAGTGTATCTTGCTGTTACAGTATGACCTGGACCTGTGTTACAACTGTGCTAATCCTTTGAATCGGGACAGTGATTAAAGTTTACTGGTTTGTATTAAGACACTATAAATCCTAATAAGTTTAAGCTTTCCCATTGTCATAATAAAATTGTATGCATTTAACTCAATATTCAACTTGATTTTATGTACACTCCTGGCCAAAATTAACGCAGCACCTCCCTAGCGATACTTACGGCTGGTGCTGCGTTAATTTTGGCCAGGACTGTACATTAAAGTATGTTTCTTGATAACCATTAGTTTTATTTTGATTTCCTAAAGTTGTACTAGTTTAACTTATCAAAAGATTGCATGGGCCAACGTGCCCCAGCCTCTGGGCCAACCTACCCTGATATAGGGGCTGATTGGCCCACTCGACATACATCCAGTAATTTTTATATTTTTTAATTTTTAACTCATATTTTCAAGTTTAATAATTGCCATCCAGATTCAGTAAGAATGCATCTAAAATTTAGCAATAATTTCATAAGTATAAATATGTACAAAAAAAATAATATAAAATAAATAAAAAACGGGTTAACCAGCCCCGGTCTCCCCTATAATACGCTATTACTCCGTAGAGAATTAAGCTTAGCTAATGTTTCCTCAATTTCTGAAAGAAATGGAAGAAGTCGTATAAAAAGCACCAAACGAAAAGCAAAGAATAACGGGTTTCCTCTGTTGTCTTGACGAGACAAAGCAAACTTCCAGGTACAAAAGTGTTCAGCTCATTGTATACAAGACAATAGAAAGGACAGCTGAATAAAATTTAGATCATTGTTTCCTTGAATGCTCGCACTTTTAACGATTCAGCCAGAATAAAAAGGATCAGGGACAAATGAAATAACATCCGAATCGTTTCAAGAAAATCCACTGAGAAAACGAACCAAGTGAATTGCAAGTCGTTGGATTCTTGGCGTAATTTTATTTAAATATGTAGCAGTAAGGTGTGCTGATAGTCATGCCATCCAAATGACAATTTTTATTTTAAGGATGGTTAAAAAACTTAACTATATAATTTAAATGTTTAAATTTGTGCATTATTTATTTCAAATCCAAAAAATTGTTGTTGTAATAAATTTTTCATTAAAATTAAAATTTGTTCAATGATTTATATTATACAATTTCAATTATGTTATAATAATAGAATCTAATTTTCTTGATGATTAATTTTCAATATCCTATGTCAAATATATTCGTAAAATGTTCAATTTACTTATCCCGAGCATCTACAATCACAATGTTTTCTGCTTATTTAATATTGTCAAAATATTTAATGACATTTTTTTATTTCTAGTAACGTGTGTTTTAAACAATGATATGAGAGGAAGGGATTTAAAGAAAACTTTAAAAGAACCGTTGGAAGCTTGAAAGAATTCGAAGGAAAAATGTATGTGACGTTTAACTTACTTACGGGAAGTCGTCTTTGTCGGCGCTCCGAGTCTTACTTCCCGGTAGTCGTATATACTGCGGAATTACTTTCGTGCTTTCTCCGACTACCGGGATGTAAGATGAGGAACGCCGACGAAGACAGATTTTGGAGATTTTAAACCTCTAACGGGAGTGGAAGATATCGGTTTTAGTCCCAGTCGAGTATGAATTTTGATTTTCGTTTAAACCTCTATTTCCCACATTTCTAAGGATGATTTCAATCATCGCGCAGTCAGTGCAGTTTATGAAACAGTTATCGACGAAATAGTACCTTCGTGCAGTACGTTGGCCAATCACCACCTCGTTTTCATCCATTAGTTCAGAAGAGGAAACTAAAAGCTTTTCCGAAAACGCAATAAATCAGTTCGATAGATAATAAGAGCACTTCGTCATGCTTCCCAATTTTCCTCACGTAGCTGATACGGAATCAAGCTCATGCAAATCCACATGTATTATATTCCCTCTTAACTAACAACTAGGTTCATGCAATCATTATAAAACTCTTCCATGTTTTCAGCTCTCAATTTTCAAGAAAACACAGGAGTGATTATTTTTTTTCAATGTTTACTTGGCAACGAAGAAGCCTTCTTAAGGGAATCGCAAACATCCGTTGCTGAAATGAAGGAAATAGAATGTATCGTAATGGTTGAATCGTTCTAGAGTAAGTAAATTAAGACTTTTAACAAAGGAAGATGCGCAATTTAATACTTCAGCGATGGCTTAAAGTTGTTCTTATTAAAGTAAATCATAAGTTAATGAATTTTATACTAACTTACCTTGGAGCTGAAACATTTTTATCGAGAAACAAATGGAGAAAACCGTCGGCTTAATTATATGTGCCACAAATTCTGCACGTGCCTACTTCTGCGTATTGACGCCGGTAAGGAGCTTACATTTAAGTTGGTAAAGATGCATTTTTCTTGACATCTATGAGCTCTTTCCGAGTAACTTAATTAACGATACGTATCGGATGGAAATAATTCGCTTGGAATGAAATGGAAACATGACGCTACGGATTAGAGGTTTAATACCTCTAAAACCCGCCTTTGTCGACGCTGTTTTTCTAACTTCCTGGTAGTCGGAGGGAACAAGAAAGAAATGCCGACTTTTAACGACTTTTGGAGACTTCAAACATCTAAGTCATCAACAGCCGTGCTCCAATAATTCCTTCTTTACATTACACTACGGGTGAAAAAGTTAAGATTTAGAAATACGAACGTCCTAATCCAAACCAAAGAGGACGCAATTCAAGCATCCATTTAATACTTTTACTAAACAGCAAAACGCAAAGTCCCTGCTTCCTGATTACCAGGGCAAATAAACCGGTATTACCATGATCCTGCCACGTGGAAGTTAAATCTGCATCATGAATCATTTATATCCATAAAAAAGATTAGGTTTTTTTTCTATCACGATCGAACACCCTATATTAGAAGAGAAGAGAGAATATCTCAACTAATGCCTCTGCATTAAAAACAAATAGAAGATATTTTGATGGAAGGTATTAAAATTTAAAGGAATGTAATTTTATTTATAAAGAATGAATACCCAAAGAAAAACTGAAATGATAAAATAAAAGATAAAATCGATGGAACATTGACTCTCCCTCTAAATCCATACATACAAGGGTCAATGAAAGATAAATATAGATAGAAGAAGGAATTCCCCCACTATAGAATGTATTCCAAATGATGAAAATATTTACACGCTTTATGAAGTCCTCAGGAAAGAACTTTTTAAATGAAAAGTTTACGAATGAAGTTCAACTTTCAACCACCGGGGGTTATTCTACCACCTTAGGAACAGTAAAACAAACCATTAAACACTATTTAATCACAGAATAAGTTGCATTCCTGCTGAATATTCTTAGATACAATTTGGATCAAATTCACTGTCAACGGAGCTTACATTGAATACGTTATAATAATAATAAATGACCTTTATTCGGGTTATTTATAATAATAATAATAAACGGCCGTTGTGTCACTAAACAAAGGTGACTGGTTTGTTTATATTCTTTTCTAGGTTCCACAATTTCACTTGGAAGTTGAAAATTGAAATCTTTTCTAGCAAATAATAACTCTTTCTGTTGGCCTGTATAATGTATATACCAAATTTTGTCCAAATGTTTTCCATTTATAAATGGAATATTTTTCATTTTTTATTTGGTAAAGGAAAGAGAAAAAATGTATCTTTAATTTACTTTTGTCATTATATTCACCATGAAATGAAAACCACTGAGGTATGTATGAGTGAGTAATTGGATTAGGTTTTCCTTATGGAATACCTAGGAAAGAGTTAATCGTACAGTAATTTTGCTTTACTTGCGTGGATATGATATGCTTGTAGAATTATGGGTCAGAGAGGAAAGCAAGGGCAAACTACCCCACTCCCAAAGTCTCATTTCCCCCTATATGATCTTGGTCGCTAATGTTAGACGGGTGAGGTGCCAACCGGTCTTGGGACTGAATACTTTTTTTTTGAATTGAATAAAGTAATAATAACAGCATTTTGCTAACAAAAATCTGTTTTGATTTTGAATATATTAATTATAACAGTATTTTGCTAACGGAGAAGCTCACATATTTTAAACTCACATATTTCCCCCGAAATAGTTTCACTATTAAAATATCACGTCCCACCCAGATGAAACAAACTTACTTCTTCTCTCCATGTCACTAAATTTAGAATATAACGGGTGCAACGTTCCATGATATATCGACTTCCAAAACTCCTGAATCCTCCTTTCAGATGACACCGAATTCATTTTTTATTTATGCATATACGCAAATTTTTCTCTAAATAATTTATTGTACAAATAGTTTTGTATTTAACCAATTTTGCGAATATTGTTTATACTTTAATGTTATTGGATTATTATTTTACAGTTCATACGGATTGTAAACATCTTGCTAATGTTATCACTCTAAATGGTAGTACTACTGTTTATGAATATTTTGAATAAATAAAGTTATAGATATGTAAGTTAGAAAGAGCGATATGATGATGATAAAACGTAAGTTGACCCTGAACTTATATCAACAATTTACCTTGCATAAAAATTTTATCACACCGCATTAAGTCAACGAATATACTTAATATTATAAGAAATGGTCTCAATTTTGGCACAAGATATCAGGTTGAGGAAGGGCTGCGACTCCATTAAAAACGACGGACCAGTCGAACGAAGATTTGAAGGGTCGATATACAGACGTAGATATACTTAAATGTCACGATGGACAAAGAGGAAGAAGATAACGTATAGGTCTCTCCAGTGAAGGAAGGAGATATAGCTGAGAAGAAAGAAAAAATAAAAATCTGAAGACTAAATAAGGAATACCCATGAGTTAGCGCTTCTATAAAAAATACAAAGAGGCTCAGCATTTACGGACGTTGGATAGAGTAGAAGAGATGAAGGGGTTAAGAGACGAGATATGTGGACACTGCCAAAAAATAACAAGGATAGAGGCAGCAGTAAAGTGCACGAAAGATAAGAGGACGTAATAAATTTATATGGAGCGTAGCAAACCAATTTTTAACGTATCGGAGTCAGGAAACATAAAGGGGATACGTACGAACATGTCTTGCGCTATATTTAAAAAGAGAAGAAGTAACGAGATGCTGTATATTCTTGACTATACCATGCCTATGATGTAGGATAATTATAACTTGCTTTATCCAATCATTCAATTCTGTTTTAATCGACTGAATAAAAATTAGTTATTGTTCTTCGAGTATACATGACCCTAATATAAATACGAATTCAAGAAATTAGTATTATTTGTTAAATTTTTGTACATTTTAGTTTAAAATAAAACTGGTTAATACAAAATAACGGTCTTTCTACAAATATCAACTTTTAAGACCGGAGAGACTTTGGATGGTCGTAGGATTTTCAAGGAATACAACGAAAATGTTTTCGTATCGTTAAACGATATGGCTCTAACTTTTATCACTCAACCTATTTTGCTAGATTTCCGACCTGTAAAAAATGATGAATCCAGTTTCTTGGCAAATTTTGATTAATACGTTGTAGTTATCTCCAGAAAACTAGTCTTCCTAGGAAAAAAGCTGGATCGAATCCAAGAGTCTGTTTTGTATAATCTTAACGTTGCACGATATTTTTCATTTTTTAATCTTTTAACTCTACTATATATAAACGGAAAAGGATTTCCATCACATTACGTTTATTTGAAGATTGAAATTTTTAGCATATAACTGGTATACTTTTTCCTTGCAATGTTAGTAGGTAGATTGGTAGAATTGAATATATCAGTGTCTCAACAACTAAAGTCATTTGGTCCCATTTTGATTTAGGATTATGCTCACAAATGTGTGGTAGTATCTGAAGTAAAATCTGAACTCACCGTCATATTTCGGAAGAATAACATTCAGTTATATAAATTGTAAATATAGAATTGTGTAGAGACATATTTTCACAACCCACTTTTTTGATTCTTATAAGATTCTTTGGAGTTTTGAGCATGTTTTAAGAATATTATTTGTGCCGTACGCAGAATCTGCATGCTATGTGAGGAATTAATACTTTCACGTCATTCAGCTGCTATTTCATTAGCTATTCAATTTTCTACCTAATAGTGCCCTTCTCTATTTTGCACGTCCATGAATTATTCAGTACGTATTTAATACCATTAATTAAATGAATATTGAATTTCAATAAATACAAAATGAAGAGTAAATAAATAATAGACGTATTATTCATAATGGCATCATTTTTTAACAATCGTTACAAAAGTAGCTGCTAAAGATTAGTAACGAATCGAGAAATTCTGTCTATTAGTGTTTGTAGCACAAAATACTGGCATCAAATTAACATAAGCGAGCATGGCAGTAATTATTTTACTAGCTTACTTAATTGGTTTCCTCAACCAACTTCAGATCTGAATAATTACAAACATTCATACCTGTTGTATCAATTATGTGTATTCAAAGGAAAGAAGGGGAACTTCTTCACAATGAAACTAAGCATGCTATATGATATGAGACAGTTACTGAATTGTAAAGATTTCTTGCAAGTGGCGAAGAAAAATCTAACCTTAATGGGAACAAAAACAGAATACTCTAAGCCCTTTATGTAATAATCAGCATTATTAATTCATGAATCGGTGCTTCAGTGGTAGGATACCCGGCCCAAGTTCGATTTCCGGTCGATGCAACTTTTAAGTGTCGTCACCTGACTTGATGTCTAACCGCTGTGGCACGGTATAATAAATAAATAATAAAAAATGATTCGCATATGCCGTTACTTAAAGAAACTACATCATGAAAGAAAAAAGTATAACAAAATATTTATATTAATACCATATTTTTTAAAATTTGCTTAGCTATCTCCACCAAAAATAAATAATAATTTGGGAAACCACGGAAGGATTTCTCACGGACGTGTTTTCGTATAAAAAAACGTTACACAATGTTAGAAAGACTTTATCCAAACTGTTGCATAAGAAGCAACGAGTAGTAAGTTGTTAATTAATAAGAAACCGAATGTTGGGAACATTATAGCTAGTATGACTTGTATAATGAAGATGTTTAGACCAGACATTGTGTCAAATCCATAACATAATTGAATTAGGAATTTTCTCTCACTTGACTTCCACCAAATTCTCAATAACAAAATGGTCATTCTAGAGGCAGTAACAAGTACCTACTCAAAGTTTGGGCAGATTCCTAGGAACATGATTCTTGACAATGTAATATGTAACAGCGTTTCATATATCCATGAGTTATATAAAAATAAACACGAATCGACCTCCATTTTCCTGCAAACGGTAAAATTTTATTGATAGAGTGAACAACGATAAAAATCTGTCAAGGCACTTTAGAAATAAAGGTCTTGTAATAATGACCACTTCTTCTGAAATCAATCCAACAATAATGCTCACATTTTTAACAGTTCAGTGCTTTTTGCAAAGTGAAAAAATGCAATCTATTGTTCCGCGTCTCATTGAGATTGGTTGGTGACTGCGACAGTTCCCAAGTTCTCAGTTTGATCGACTCCCGTGAATTACAATTTGAAAAGCAAGGTGCCATTCCATTGTTCCAAAATTAAAACACACTTCACCCCTTTTTTTCGTCGCTTTTCTTCGCTGAATGCCGGAAAACAGCATACACGCGTGTATGTGAATGGAAGAGTGCATTTTTGCGGAATGCAAAAGAATATTCGGAGCATCGCCATGTATGTATTCTGCGAAAGAGGAAATTCTCCATTCAAAGGCATCCAACTTCAATTAAAACAGCAAAAATATCGAATTGACATTCGAAACGAGAATTAACAAAGAGGGTAAATTGTAGGGCGAAAGGTTCTTTATCGAAAGAGAAACATTAGCGAGTTTCCTGAAGCCAGTGTATACTCCTAATAGAATACAACGCAGCTCGCGTGGTATTGATTGAAGCTTCATTCGAAAAAAAAAACGATCTCATCTTGAGTAAGATCACGGAAAATGTCACCTTGCTCTCTTAAATATAAATGTCTGGAATCACTAATTCCTAAATTTCGAGGTTTTTAACAAAAGAATCGAGACCTGAAGCTACGGCTGGGAAACAAAGGACAGCGCTAATTCAGTGCTCAATCGATCCATTAATTATCAATCTGATCTATTTATTTAGCAAGTGTCTATTCCTAGTACCCAATAAAAAGGCATAATGTAAAACTGTTACTTTTGTGTGTTAGTCAATTAGAGATTTTCCCTTCTTTGGAGCATGTTTATGAAGGGCAAACCACTACGTGGATTTTTCCTTTCTCTAAGGTTGGAAGTAATGTATCCAAGTTTCATTTACCGATATGAATCACATCAGATCTCCCTTGGATTACACTTTGTATGTCCAAACAATGTTAGAAAATGGTCATACAATTCTGTTTTTGCTCAAATACGTCCAATCATGGTTCTCATCTTGTATGAAGCATCCTCATATCAAAATTTTTCTGTAGGTGAATCTTCTAAATTTTGAATTTAAAATCATTCACTATTTTCTCGATCATAAGCTCTTAAGAAATTGTTCAGATATTCTATCTGAAACGATTATTTTGTAAGAAAAGCATATCCTAGAAATCACATTGATTTTCTCCGTCACAAACATACAGGCTCCTTAGTACAACAAGCATAGGATGACCATTCGTCCCACATTTAGCGGGATTGTCCCGTATTGTGATCCATTGTTCTACGCCATTACATCTTCCGTAAAACGACCTGGATATTTTTAAAGATATCTTTTTCAACTTCACATTTAATTGTAATCAATAGAATCCACTCATTTGGCTGTAACCTCCTGGTACCATCGGGAACAATTAAAAGATTCACTTTAATTAACCACGAGAAACCTGATGATGACTCCATGAGTCGAAACCACGGACGTTTCATTATAAGATTTCTTGAGGTTTATAAAATTTAATCCCTTCAATAGTTACTTGTAATCTGTGTTACATTTTTAAATATAAATTTAGCTTCATAAATAGTATACGTAGGGTATACGTACAGTAGAGTATCATTCTTGATCCTTAAATTTTCATGACATGCGGTAAAATAATGTCCGTTACTTCTGACTCCAGTATTGATAAAAAGGCCACAGTAATCTTCATGGTGGTCGAGATTAGAAAATAAGCTCTCATGCGTGTGGAAGCAGAAAATTGAATTCTGTTTTGGGAAAATTTAAGTTGCACAGAAAGACGGGACATGGTAGTCCAACTGTTCTGACTTCTCATTTAGCGGGACGGGGATAATTCAATGCACAATTGCCTATACTGGAGGAACAAACACAGTTAGTCGCGGATGAGATGGGCGAATGTCTGGTCACTGGTCACCCTACACTTGTGGGAAGCACACAACCGGTTGAGAAACACTGCCCTACGTTACGTCGTGTAACATTGATCGCAATTATGACCGAGTTATTGCTTGTCCTACTCAGAAGGACGAAATTGGACTGATGCTAGCTGAATTTTACTCTCAAATATTAGTATTTTTATTATTTGAATAGCTTTTCGGCGAGAGAAAATTGTATATTAATGCTGTATTATACGTTAATCTTTTAAGAAATAACTGTGATAGGAGTAGAGTGAAAATCATGTTTAATTACATGAAAAGTAGGGCATGTTACCATGTAGTGAAAGAAATGTGATTAAATAGGAAATATTAAGAGACATTTAAAAACCAAATATATTTAAAAAGAACGAGTATTAAACCCGGAGCCCGGTTGGTACTTAACCCCCTCTGACATAGATACTAATAGCTTGTAGAGAGGAATGAGGTTTACTAGGAGGAGTGAGGTAGTTTGATCTTGCTTCCCACACAAGTGAAGTACAATGACCTTATGAGTAAACTTTTATTTGTCAGTCCAAAAGGAAAGAATTGGTAAGTGCAATTATCCACTCATACATCAGTAGCTTCCATTTCATCAGAGCCATGATTAAGACTGACAAAATTATACAAAAGATAAATTTTCCTCTACCCTGTACCAAATCTTAAATGAAAATATTCCATTCATCGGAATATGGTAGCAGGAAAACCCATCAAATAGTCATTCAATTAGTTAACATATTTAAAGAATGCAATCAAAAGTAAATCGTGAAAAGTAAGGGAAATAAGCTAAGAAAATGGCTGACAAATATTCTTGACGATTGCGCCCTCGAATCTGAAGCCGAGGAAACGAAAGACGAGAATTTCACAAAGGGAAGCAAGGGAAGATATTAGAGTCACCTGCGAAGTGAGTTGCGAAAGATGATCAAAGGAGGGATTATTAAGTCGCGTGACACTTTACGCGCGGCATTTCCTCTGCAAACTTCTAATCGTCTCCTAAAATCCACAAGAAGACAATGTAGTTTCCCTTGCCTTAAGTGTTTCAAACGGTTCTACCGTATGCGACACGATTGCCTTCCTACTTTATCTGTAACAATGTCTTCTTGAATTCTCATACAACATCATATATTACCAAATACTCTATTTTCCAGGAATTATCTACTTGAATATTAACAGCCGATTCATTAACGTTCAGAAAAATGTCAAATGCAGCAGAATCACAGGTATTTTTCCTCACAGCGCTTGTTTAACGTCATTTCTTTTACATCTACAGTAATACTCTACAAGGCGTCTTTAGGCGTGTGGCAGCAGGTCTTGACACCAAACGTTCGAATTATTTACTTCGTCCATAGCTATCTCATATCGGAGAGAATGAATGTTTGAAATGACAAACGACTGATCCTATTTCATGCTCAATTTTTCTCAATTCTGATTATCCTTAAGGAATACAAAATTAACTCTGGCTACGTAATAAAGCGACATCCAACGTAAGTCCGGATTTTAATCATCTCAAAATCTGATGAGTACCAGTTGCTTGGCATAAGAATATCGTAACCAGAAATATGACCATCAATTGTAAGCTTATCCTCTAACTGGTAAGAAGGGTATGAAATGCTTAGAAGAGCTCAATAATTGTAGGAGCGTTGCGTAAATGCTCTTTGGCCATTGATGAAGACGGACAGAGATGAGGGCCCTTCGCGTGATTTTGCACAAATGCACGTGATTGCGTACGCGGCTCAGTTGAAGTTTATTCCTCTAATGGCAGATGGAGAAGTTAGTATCTAAATGCTGAAATTTGGGCTTCTAGGTCATTGCATGAATGCAAGTGATCAAGTTTGTTGCCACAGAGTTTGCATTCATCATCTATCACAATGTAAACTTGGAGCTTTCAGTACTTCTTGATTATTAATGAAACAACTCAATTAGACCCACAAAATGGCGCATTTAAGTTAGAAAAGGAATAATATTGGTCAAACTGTTGTCAAAAATTTGCAATTTATCTTTCCTTTTTTAAGACAAAAGAAAGAGGATATGAGTTCTATTTACAGGCATTTTTATGGAATTGATATTTTTCTAAGGTTATTAGGGGTTACCGACAATTATTAACTATATTTTGAGATAACAGATGTTAGCGGTATTTACAGTAATGAGGAACGATATTGGCTAAGATAAGACCATAGATCTATGCTAATATAGTTAATATGAGTAGTGTGTAAAGTTGTTTTATGAATTTATTAGAGTTTATTTGGAAATAATTTCATCTACGGCTTCTTTATCATTATAAAGTTACTTACATTTGATGTATTTTTGCTTTTAAATGTTACCTAATTTCCGATTCCGTAATTGAATATGATATGATATTCAAAATTCATTCATTTATCACATGAAACATAAAATTAAAACGTCCGAACATAAAAAGGCGTATTTTTTATCGCATAAAATTTTAAATGGGTTATTTAATCATTTTTTATTAATGTGGTATTAAAGCCACTTCAATAGATTCTTTCTGTTATTATGTGCCGTCAATTGTTTACGATAAATAATTTTTCACGCCACACTGGACATATCTCTCATGAGAGCCCTTGGATGAATTAATTCGCATTCTGTAGCTATGATGTCCTTTATTAAAAGGACTAAAGATTTGAATTGCGTTGAAATTTAAAAAATTAAGAATGCAACAACCTCTCTCTGACTCCTGGCTGTAAGATTGGAGCTCGCACCGAGATATGACAAGCTTTACTCTGTGGATTAGTATCATCCGAACGTATACTGCGATATACCGTCATCTACTTCATCAATCTGCGCACACCCGACCAAATTAGTACTCCATTCCTGACAAAGGATCATGGGAGAATTTCCTTAATTACATCGCCATAAATTCCCTGATCTACATTGCTCGGACGTTCAGCTGCACTCCTCGTGCTTTTGAAACCAAACAAATTGAATCCGGTCCGAAAAAACGTATGCATATCCAAACTGATAATTTCATCACGCTGAATTGGGTTTGAATTAAACTCACGTCCGACCGAACGTGCAGCAATTTACTGCCTATGGAAACCTTTTGTGCGGCGAACTCGCGCAGATCGGTCAAAAATACCTGGTCACGGCCTCGTTGAATGCATTCGCTTATCCTACAAGTGATCGGAACAAGGGCAGATAACAATTTCGAATATTAGAGCGCCCGACCGGCAGTTCATTCTATTTACTTGGTAATGGATTAATTCCGAATTCATTCTAGACAATAGACGAGGGGAATTCGTTGAATCGATGCGATGGACGTGCCCAGCGACGAGGAATTCATTTTTGCCCATTCGCGAGGTTAAACATAAAGTAAATGTAAATCTAAAACGATTGATTGGCTTTGCAGATAATTACTGGGGAATTTGATGATGTTTGGCGAAACTATATAATGATGATTACCTCCATTCTGTATCTACCTCGAATTGTTAATTTCACGGTGGATATTTACTCCAATTCAAACAACTAATGTTCAAATATAAAACACCCTTAATAATACTTCCTGGAATTGGCTATGAAATAAAGTGGTTCATTTAGCTAATGCCACGCAGCTCACCTGAGAGATAATGTGCTTTTGCATGATTACCAAGTTTTAACCGATTTTCCATAACTTTATTTAACTAAACTGATTATCTCCTCGTAATGGAGTTTACGTCACATTAACTACAGATGGTACAATTCGTTAGCATAATGGGTCGGGAAGGAGCATTAATGATTCAACAGTTATTTAGGGAGATAAATTCCGTGTGTTGGATGTTACGCATTTGTGCGCCATTGATCCAAGAATGACGATAAAAGCATTATTTCGTCAAATAAAAATGTGCAATTAATTAACAGATTTCGAAACAGAAATAGGCAAGGAATTGAAACAAAAATTCGAGGGATATGATTTGCAAGCGCGAGATAAGCTCGTTTCCATGAGTAACAGGTATATTAAACGCTTTCATTTGAATAATTATAGCCCATGAGTAACATACATTCTTACTAACACACATATTTAATGCATATCAAATCCAAGCAAATAGACCAACGCAGTTGATTATGCAAGTATCTTATCCGAGGGGTATTTATGCGAATTCATAAATTTAGGTATTCCTGCGGTCTAAATCGGATCATAATTTAATTTTAAATTCTGAAAAGTTAATATTCATATTCGTGCGTTGAAAGCAAAATATTCTAGCATGAATTCAAAATACTCCAACGAAATTTTGGAATCCAAACTTTCATCTGGTAATTCATCATTAAAAAGGGTTATTTAAGGTTCATTTTTTTAATCATTCAAATAAAAAACTGCGCAAGTTAATTTAAAAATCTTTCTTTCTTTAAAAGTTGCCTTCTTTTTTCATAAATTTCATCTTTAACCTGTATATTTTAGATTTACTTCTCTAAATTACTCAATAATACAAAAATATTCTAAAAGCCTTATGGGCACGTTATATGAAATAATTTATTAAATGTTAAAATGTGAAGGTATCATGGCTATAACTAATGTTCGCAATTATGTGAGGAGAAAGCGCCACAAAAACATCATAATTTTTATTGGACTAAAACAAAGGATATCCTGCAAACTCAAACGGGAGAAAATAAAAGAAAAATCTCCGTCTCATTATTTATTCCCTATTAATTGCAAGGAAAACGAGTGGCTAAAATACTATATATTAATATATATAGTATTTTACGAGTAAAATGTAGCTTGCATACTGCAAGCAGATCGGCAATACTAATTTCATATCTGCATCATATTGGGACGATCCTCAAAAGAAAAAAAAAAGGATTAAAATTTTTCTTAAAATTCTCAGACATTTCACCGTCTGGCATCGAACCCGGGTCTTTACTGTGAACTTACTATGCAGCACAATTGAAGAACACCATCTCTAACTATGTGAGAAAATTCAAGCAGAAATATTGGCTAAAACTGCTTCAAAAGCCGTTCTAATTTTCACGAATGTAAATGGCTCTCTGGATTCGAACCAAGGACGATCTTGAAAATCTAAAACATGTTTCTGAAAGTTATTAATGATCTCCATCTAGTTGCCGAATTTCAAGTTTCTATATTATTGGGAAAGTTTTCAAAATAATTTCTAAAAATCGGATCAACTTCTGATTGCAGAGACACCTGGTGTCGAACCCAGGACACATTGATAAATGTGAATGCACAGTTTGATTTGTAAAGACTTGCTCTTCTATCATGCAAAGTTTGAAGTCGATAACATGCCGGGAAGTACCTAAATTTTGTTTCCGTTATCTCCGTAAGAAATGCATTGAGAAGTGCAAATGGTCCTCTGGGATCGAACCAAGGACCATCAGCGAACATGTAAAATTTAATTATGAAATATATTCAAAATATATATCCACGTGCCGAGTTTCAAGTATTCATGTTATCGGGAAAGGATCCAAAAAAAACTTCAAATTCGCCACAATGCATTTTAAACGGCCGATTTTTGTCCCAACCTAGCATCGAACCATGGACCATATTCGGCGATGTATTTTTGATTTTCGTTGGATATGTATGGCTTCTAGCGATCCCTTGAATTTCAACTCTCTCCTTTTCCGGGAAGTGCCTCAAAAAAATTTTCGAAAATCCCCGCAATGTATTCTTATGGGGAAAATCGCGACTTTGGGGCCCTCTGGAATCGAACCCATGACACTGAGGTTCAAAATCGCAATTTTTCTGGTGGTTATACGTTATGGCAATTACGTCGTAAAAATTTCAAGTCGAAGACGCTTCTAGTTTAGGCTGTGAATTAGTATCATATCTATCTATCTATCTATCTATCTATATCCTTGAATGAATCCGGAGAAGCTTCTATATATAATAGATAGTTATAATATATCATCTCAGCAGCCCTGAGGAAGATGGCAGTGTCGGCCGTCGAAACGTTGGTGACATGGTCACCGGAATCCACCTGGATGATTAATCCGAGAGCATTTAACCCAAGCTATCCACCAGGAAAGCCTCAAGTCTTTTTACTATCTATTAAGTCGTGCCACCTCTGCATGCTATGTGAGCCTATGAACAAGTGGCAGACGATATCCTAACTTTATTTAAAATAAAATAAATATTATTGCATCAAATAATAAAAGACCCGATCTTCGACATTTACGTTATGTTCGTAATCATTCCCGCCGTTCGAGCGTTAAGCTCCATCAACATTATAAATCTGCCCCGTTCTTTCTCTCTATTTCATTCTTCTCATCACCACACCCCTATTACATCCCTTCTCATTCCCTCCCTATCCATCCCCCCAGTTCAATTTAATTTTCTTCCGCTTCCTCCATTACAGCCCCTCCATGAAATTCTTGCACCGACTTCTCTCCTCTATATCATTACCTCACCTCCCACTTGCATGCTAACTCACTCTTCTTCCTCAGCAATAGAGGAGGTTCTCTTTGCTCGCTTATCTCGAATGCTGTGACCATGCATCAAGATTAACTCTCAGAGGGTTTGCCCCACTGCCGACTCCTCCCATTTCCCTGTATATACCTTGGGCACATGCGACTGCCTTTTTATCCTAACGCGAATGGGAAGAAGGTTAGCGTCCCAATCTGTTTCTCTAGCTAGAGCTTCCTCGTTTTGCAGTATCGCGTCCTAAGCCTGGAATTTGTTATCTCTCGGTTCCATGATTCACATGATGAAAAAGTTCCCGGTTGACTTCAGTACGAGAACGTTTCCATCGAATTAAGGAAAGGAAAATACTATTTACAATTTGGAGGAGAGGATTTCTGAATTTCGCACATGACATTCCGTCAAATGTTTTTTCCAGGGATACGCAAGATAAAAATATGTATATTTACTAAGAGAACAAAAAGAAGTGGCATTGGATAAGGGATATCAAGTCTTATGATCTTTACGAAAAGTATAACACTAAAATATTTAAGTTACAATTCGTCTGCCTTATTATACCTACAATTATGCTCCTATCAAAAAATCTATTTACATTATTCATAGTGTATAGATAATATATAGTCCACAGTAATTTCAATTAAAATTTCCTCCATAAAATTATTCATAAAATGCAACATTAATTAAACCAGAGTTCATCCAGATTTTCCTTAAGAAGAGACAAGAGAGAGTTTGCAAAAAGGTGAAAAAATTCAAACAAAATAAAGTTGAGCACAAAACTACTTATAAATACTGCAAGGAATTAAACTCATGTTTTTCATTACATTGCTCCATTCTAAAGTACATTTTCATTCTATTACTGCGTTATATCAGAATAACTTATCTCCTATAGATGCTCTTGGTTGAATGAGAAGCCGTTATCTCTCTCGACCTCTAAGAACCTCAGAAGATCCTCCTAAACAATCAAACTATTTATCTTTAGGGAGATTCGCTCGCATTGCAGGAGATTAGGATAAGTCGAAGGAATAACTTAGGGTCCATAGTTACGGCTGGAACATTTTGATGATCCATTCAACGTAATAGCTTTGAAATTCTCTAGAACGAGGCAAAATTCATCGTCTTTACTCTATATTATAGTTCGCAGCAGATACAAATATATTCTTAAAGGTCCGGTATGAAGATATAATAAAATAAAAGTGCCTTCAGTCTTCTTCTTATATGGGCTTTGAGCCAAAAGTACTAAACTTCAATACGAATACGCTCTTATATGCAAAGTTACCTCAACCCTTTCCTACGTGTTTATAAAATTAAGAACATGAACTTTTGTTAGGGCATCCAATCGATAAAATAAGGACCGTTTCGTGGTGGAAGGCCTACCTAACCTACTCAGGGTGTAGG
This sequence comes from Sympetrum striolatum, assembly GCA_947579665.1. NCBI lineage: Eukaryota > Metazoa > Arthropoda > Insecta > Odonata > Libellulidae > Sympetrum > Sympetrum striolatum. The sequence goes on from OX388348.1 coordinate 28,631,978, forward strand.
GCAATGGAATAAAGGGTTAAATCTTGAGGGACGGAAAGGCAATGTCTTCAGATTATGTACATACATCATTGTGCCCATCGCAAAAGCGTAGCGTATGGTAGGTTTACAGAATACTACTATTGGTATTTAGAGCTCATTTCTTAGAAAGGGGGTTCTAAGTTTTCTTTACAGGTCAAGTTAAAATAAACATATTCATTTCCTCTTTCTCCTCCTGTAACAGATTTTCCTTCAAAGACGAAAGTAAAATACCCTCCTAGGGTATTCTACCGCTTGAGCATCGCTGTTAACTATGAATACTAATGAAAGTCTGTGACATATGCATTCGTGCATAGTTATTCACATTTATGCATTATATTCACAACAAAGTTCACGTAAGTAGGTTTAGTTGGTTGACTATGCATTATCTTATGCATTTGTATCTTGTAATGCATATACACGGCCATCTGTCAATATATCTACTTGCTTGATGCAATGAATATAACTACCGCCAAAATTCAATTGCACAATTTCAATTCAGTAGAGATGCAACTACGAGTTAGCTGTATCTATACTTAGCAATGAAAAGTAAAAAAATTCATTTGCATTACGTTTCAATAGGCACATGAAGTAAAACTAAAGTCGATCCTGTTCTATCGCCATTAATCAGTTCTAGACTCTACCGCGATACTTAAATTTCCACAAAGTAGGATTTTTTATTTATAAATCAAATATTTTTTTAGTTTGAGTATAGAAAACATGTTTACCATCTAAATACGTTACTTAACATTATTCGAGCCACTAGACATGACATTAAGTCTTAAGTCGCCATTACACTCTTATTACTCAATATATTAGACTAAGATAAAATAAGACATATTTGACGCTATTATTAAATATCCTAATTTTTTATTAATATACATATTTGAAAAAAACAAAATAGAGAGAAGCCACGAAAGAGAATCACGAAGTGGCGAGGGACAACTATACTTCCATCTCTAACATTACACAAATTTCATAAATTGGATACAAAAATAACGAAAACTCCAATTCGCTAGAGAGAGACCAACATAAATTATTCCCATCCCAAGAAACAGGCTGAGAAAGAGCTTTATACCAACCGCTCAACGTCATAAAAGTATAACTCCACTACATTAAATGCAACAAAAAGCCCTGTACGTCACAACCAAAATTACGTTACTCTAATCCTCTCAGCTTTTTCCTGCCTGGACGGAAAAAAACATAGCTTTTAACGACTGAAAAAACTCCTCGCGTCAGAGGCAAGACTTTAGCTTTTGTTAATGCGCAATCGAGACAGGTTCTGCGACAAGTTAAAACGACCACTCCCGTCGCAGAATCCTTCTCTTTTTTTCCTCAAGCCTGAAAATTATCCCCTTCCCTCCTCTCGCCGGATCACTCACATCCGTCACTTACCCCGTAAATCCCTTAAAAACTCGTCCTTTCTCCATCCATCTTCCCTTCCATGTCTGCCCCTTGTTTACAGCAATTGCCTCATTTCCTACTCTTTATGAGCCATCCGAATTCACTTTATCTCCAGATTGCGGCGGAAGGTCTTAATCAATCCCTCCCTGGAATGGGAGTTAATCTAGCCATTCCATCTATTCCCCTCCTTTAGCCTAGGGTTATTATTTTTATGCCCGTCGTCGTTATGTGGGTCGCTGCTGATCGTATGGCAATAAACAGGAAAAATGGCGCGGAAATGAATCCGCTGCGCTCGCTCCCGCGTGGTGCTCGTTTCTGTCCGAGATGGTTTAGGAAGAGGTCAAGCTTGCACAACTTGCCAGTAGGGGAACAGAGCAACATGGATATGACTAAAAATGATCACTGGCCGAAGGTGAAGGAACTTTTGGACAAAGGATTTCTTACAATCAACCAATAAAATTTAACTAAGCACGGAATGTGAAAAATATTTAATTTTTGAACGATCTATTTTCCTCAGTATATCTAAAGATGTATTTCATATATTCCCTTTGAAAAATGAAGGTTATTATGAGTCATATGAGAGTGAAAAATTCTCAAAATTTCTTTGATATAGCCTCTTCAGAATAACGCCTTTGATTTTCAGCTTTTAACCAATTATTAATTTTTAAGGATAGTTTCATTTTTTGGTTCACATTTCAGACCTTATATATTTACTTTAGCTCATTTATTTTTAAGATATATTTATTTTCCTTTTTTACTCCTATACCGGATGTTTATAAGATTGGTCGATATTTTTTGGTGATTAGTAGTAATGGTGATCACGAATGTGGTTTATCAGCTGATTCTTACGGCACTTCCTGCCTCCAATCCTTAACGGGAAAATCGAACATCTAATCTTACCATAACCAGAAAATCCTATTAACCGGAAATCGAACCTGGTACCTTGGTGTTGGAGCAGGCTTATCACTCGACCACCGTAACTTGGTTTTGCATAATAAATTATTACTCCCATATAATTTCCGATTGTTAAACTTCCTTAATTTCGCCCTAAATGAGGGACCTATATCCAAAACAATTATAAGAAATAGCCTTTTGGATCAACAGCGTTGATCATCAACTTCTAATTGGTGATCAATTGTTTGGAGAAGTAAGATTTTCAAAATCTATAACAGAACATATATTGTGAAGATGTGTTTCAATTATCATTGCATAAAAAATCACCGACCCGTCCTCAACTTTCTGTTACCAATAAAAAAGGGATGAAACGATATTCATACGTTGCTACAAAATATTTGTTTCGGGAACCGATTATGACACCATCCGTTGAAACCTAGGTCGTCGAGAAGTAGAATATTCAGTTGTAGCATTTGTTTTATTTTTCTTTACATTACATACTTTAGTATTTCATCATCTCTTGCAAATTTTGCTCAAAATTTTTATTCTACTAAACCATCAAACTCGTAGAACTATCTTACACTATCCTTCCATTTCCTTAATCGTTCTTGTGAATGGGAACATACGTGCAAAGCGAACGAAAATTCAAAATAAGAAGTCCTTTTCGCAAATTCCAGAAGTTCAGCTTACTGCTAAATACATAATTTGGTAATATTTAACTAGAGCATGCGAACTACAATTATCATTTCACTAAGGTTCGCGGGCCACACAAATCCAAAGTTTTCCCCGCAGCTCAACACTTGTATTAGAAAGGTTGAGAGATGAACAAATGTATACAAATAATTCTGTATAGCAGCTGTTTGGTAATATAAACATTAAATGTTCAGCCGAATGGAAATAGGTAGGTAGAATTGATTTTATTAGTGCCTCAACAACTAAAGTCATTTGCACCAGTTCTCCAACTGAGGCACCCCACCTGAACGTTGCGTAGAAGGCATATATCCCTGCCACAGTTTAAACTGAGTTAAATTTCCATTATTATATTATTTATTGAGTAAATTGATTAGCGTAATCAATAATTATTAAAGAATGAGATTATGGGAGAACTTTATTAGAGTTTTGATTTTACTTTTTCCATTCTTCTCTTGCGGAATCAATAAGATTATGTTTTTTGTAATTGCCCCGGTACTTATTTTTCTACCAACTCTGTGTACCTACTATAAAGCAGTATATTTCACGATGCGTGTTTCTAAAGGTTTGTCATTTAAGAGCAGGCTTTTCAAAGAATAAGTTGGAGTGGAAACAACGTGTTAAGTTGAGAAAATGGTCAAAATTGGAATACACTTATGTAATAAGTTTACGTACTTACTCACCTACTAACTATAAAAAGCTTTGACTTTATTAAAATAATATCCAGGAAAAACATTTTCATTATATGGAGCATATATATCTCGTCCATGAGAATATATTGCTCGTTTTATATTCCCGTCAGTGGTTTTATGTTTTTCTCTTTATCACGAAAAGTTACGTAGTTACTCTATGGGTACTAAATTACAGTAATCACGCCCTTTAAAATTTTTTTACACATTAGTTTTTATTTTATAATGTGTTAATTAACAATAAAAGTTACTTTATTTCACTTGATACGGACCAAAGCTACGCGTTGGAGTTACGGAGATCAAAGTTGCAAATACCTATTCGAACTACCATGAAGATTGAATCAATTATATTCATAGTATTGATTTGAATAATACCCTGGGTATGCACTGAAAATGGCAAAAAGACATCGTCAGTAACAGACTATTCAATGCTGGCTGTTGGAAGACACCAGTGACTGCGGTGAAGAGAAAAATAGTGAAACTTCTGCGTCAGACGATAACGGTGACCCAAAGAGCACCGTGAGAGATTTTTCATCATCTGCATGCGAGGTAGACGAAAGTGGATGTTGGGAATTTCTATCGTGTAATTACAATGATTTCCTGCAATAAAAAAGCGGAGTAGTTTGTAATCGATACCAGTGAGAAAAATAAGGGTAGGAAAACCATCTCAAATATATTACGGCAGAACCCCGGTCCATCTTGCTATGCTATAAGGAATGCTTTATACAGTAATATGGCTAGGGATTGATTTATGATGGGACTGGAGATTCTTCACTAAGAAAATGCGGCAGAAAGAACAATGGGCAGAAGGAAATGATAAATTTTAACCTTTCGATGCTTGGAATGAAAATTTAAAAAATGTTTTATACCAGAGTCGTTGTGATTGAGGATGCTTTCCATTAAGGCAATTCCCATCCCATCCAAATCTGGGAAGTATGGCATTTTAATTTATGGGAATTATTGATGGTGGTACTATATATACTTGCATCTTCCAATTATACACAGAAAAAGATCCAAATTAAAAGTTAGATGAATACACTAAGAGGAGTACTAGAAAAGTCAGGACGAAACATCACAGGTGATATTTTTTTCACAATGTTATCCTAAAGTCACCAACTGCTAATCAAAGGCTTGAAAATCATACGAACTATGAAAAAAAAATAAAACGGAGCTGACATTAGTTCACAGCTGTTAAAGGAAGAGAAAAAAACATTATTTACTTTGGTTTTGTGAAAGATTCAATGAATCTATCATACTCTTCCAAGAAAAGGAAAATAATATTTTACTTAGTACAATGGATTTTCATCCAAATACTGACGGAGTTTCTGAAAATAAAAATGCCAGATTAATTATGTACCAAACAATATCATAAATTCAATGATAAACTAAACTTAAGTACTATAAAATTACTAAATGTTGTATACACAATTATAAAAACGGTACGTAGCTACAGTTACATAAGAATAACTGGAAGAAGACCTTTAGAAATATTGAATATAACCTTATATCAGTGATATCAATGCTCGTGTTACATAGAATCATTTTACTGATCAAAATAGCGTAAACTATTACTGAAAAGACGTATTTTTAATAAATAACAAGAAAGGTGTAATTTTTCTGACTATGTAAGGATACAAAAACACGTTCAACTTGCTCAAGATGTACCAAAAACGTATACTAAGGTCATTCAAAAATGTCATGCCATAATTTTTGTTATTATTTTAGAATAAAAAATATGAAATATTATTAGCATTTGATTGAATTAAAACACCGGCATGATTAATTTTGTAGAAATATCTGACTCAATCATAATAAATCTGTCCTAATAAGCTACTGAGAAACTGAAGATAGAATTACATAATATTTTATTTTCATTGCTCTAAAAATATCCTTTAGTACCCCAATGATTCCCAATTCAACAAAATAATAATTGTGATGATTTTTTAATGCTGCTTGATTAAAAGAGCTAAAAAAATGTCATAAAATCAGCGAAAATCGCATATAAGCGGACAAATAGTATCCGTCTTCCTAGGATTAATGAATGCAATTTAGAGTATTCAGTTACCTGGAAAAAAGAATTTTAGAATTTTACTGATCGTTATAGAGGTTTGATAATTACATTTATCGTCAATCCCCAACGATCGCGCAGTAAATTAACTTGATTTCTCGGAATTGGATAAATAGGTTAGGAAAAATAAATAATTTCAACTCTATTCAATTTTAATCACCATATGATCTCTCTCGGAACCAATAAATACGGCAAATTTCCAATTCATTTATTCATTTACTCGCCTTAGATTCGGTTGATGTATTTCAGAAAAAATGAAGTTCATGAGTTTTTCCTCCTTTAACGATAACTTGTCATTTTTGGACGCTCTTTGGACTTCTCTGATCATCCTTGAAGCCTCATAACGGCCTTTACAGCAGGGAGGTCACATTGCCTCAGGTACATCTTAGAACGTGCTTTCTCCGTACTTATTCAGTGAGCTTATCCTTTAAATAAATCTTCTATCTTTCAAAGATTCCCATCCTGCGGCCTGAATCATCGGTGTAGCTAAATAAGTCACGAAAAAAATAAATCATGTTCTGAAGAATGAAACCATGACAAGTTACTAATATCCGTTTACGTTAGTCAATGTTAACTTAAGAGAGTTATATTTGGCTTTCACTGAAAGAAAGCTCGCAGTGGCCATATTTTTCCATCTTAACTGAAAGTTGCCCTTATGCAAAGCTTAACTTTGGATTCTTGTGCAAGTCAGACTTAAGTAACTTAAAAAATACTGAATAAAGAATCGCCCTAGTTATTCTAAAAGCAACTCCTAACTACAAAATCCACTTCCATCAACCTGATTTAACTTTTAATAAAATAATCCGGGTGAAAATATTTTATTGTTTTTCCCCAAGTAGCGAAAAACAAGAAGACACTAATGTGCCATCCTTAAATATTTACTCGTTTTTGCTTGCGTCTGTGATGACTAGGAACGCCATTGCTACGCGAGCCGCATGTGGAAAGCCTCCCGGAATGATTAGAAATGCATGGCTGAGTGAGGGAAATAGTTAAGGCCAACTCTTTCATTGAGATGAGATGAAATGAAAGAAAGAGAAACACCTGCTACCTCGAGGAGGAGGAAAACGTTTCGCCAGAAGAAGGAAATCGTTCCCTATTTAGTAAAAATTGAAGAAACTCAAAGGGTTGAGCTGAATGCTCTTCTCGCAAATGGAATGGGCTTGGTATGGTAAAACACGCTCATTTGCGATTTTTGAGAAAAATCTAACGTCAATGTTTCCCATCGTTAACGTAAATGGGACATTGAAGTTCTGGTTTAGATACTCGAAATATGCAGTCAGTCAGTTAAGGTTATTCCTTCCAAAATCAGCTTCGTTGACCAATTTCTTCGTTAATGACAATACCATTGGGTTTATAATATTCCTTAACATTGCTAAAAACTATCTCGCTCATTCTCGTATAAACAAGCACGATATATCATTTAGTTAGTTACAGGTTTAAAATCTCCAAAAGTCGTCTTTGTCGGCGTTCCTCCACTTACTTCCCGGTAGTAGGCGTAAGCAAGAAAGGAATGCTGCACTGTAGTTGTACACAAAGATCTTTTCAATAGCAATGCTACCATTTTTGGGCACAATTATAGTGCGACATTCCTTTCTTGCTTTATCCGACTACCGGGAAGTAAGAGGAGGAACGCCGACAAAGACGGTTTTTTTGGAGATTTTAAACCTCTAATTCATTAACAGCCGTGTTCCAATATTTCTTTCTTTACACCACGATATGCTAAATGCAAACTTGAGCATTATTAAAATGAGATGTGAAAAATTTTCATGTATCAATCTGTCTGTGTAATGCTGAACAAAATAAAGAATCACGTTAAGTTCAATTCACTCTTTTTTAGGTTCAATTTCCATCCCAATATTAAAATTGAAAATAAACAACGTAGTAGCTTGAGACATGTTTCGGAGGAAAGAAATTCCACGAAGGCTTTTACCATCAATTATACGTTCCGCCAGTAAATTATGTGTTACCTAATTACATAAATAAAATTTTGTTTTCAATAACCTATCCAACCGACCTATGCTAATTGGTTGATTTATTATGATTTATTCTTCTTTCATGTATAAATATAGACCTACCCATAATATGTACAATAAGTTCCTCTACTAATAATCCTGTTATGAATTGTTGTTTCACCGAGTAATTGTCTGTGCAAATTTTGCTTCGACTGTGCTCTGACTTAAACAAGTTTAGATTACTCAGTTTACATTGCATTACCCATAGTACTCCTCGGAAACCAAACCAACGTACGAGTTAACTCTTGCCAATTCAATTCCCTAGTTGAGAGAAAATTCTTACGACAAGATACGCCACATTCACGTATATACCTTCCTATCTGGCCTACGGCGTGACTTGTGCATGCGAGCCATTTCATCTTTCCTTACGGCTTTATACTTAATCAGTCTTTTATCGACTATTTTAACTATAGTTTAAACTATCTTTAACAATTTTTGAGCTTGAAGTCAGTTCCATCCCATTCCATTCAGTATAAGTCAAAACTCATCGACTAATCGTAAATTTTAGATAGATGGCTTGTATGAATACGGCTAATTGAGAGAAAATCCCCCATAATTATATTAAGTTCCCTTAATTTTGATAAGTATGGTGATTGGATTCATGTCATCTATTAATCTCCATTGTATTCTCTAGTACCAACCTCATGGACATTAATATAATTTGGTGAACAAAACTTGACTAACGAAAAAATTATGAAGGGAAACCTGGGCAATTATACCAAATGAGAGAGATAAATATGATATATCTCCTCATCGAATACTAATATACTCATGGCTTATAGATTACATAGATATTATTCCAGAAAAAAAACCCTGGTCTTAAAGCTAGTAGTCTCAATATTAATAACAATTAAGGTGTTAATGCAGCCCGTACAGTCTAAAAAGACCATTTGCTCAAAATATAAATATATATTTGATTGTTTTATCTTATTACATGCGTTCTAATTCTATAAATTAGCGACCTCTTACTTTATTTTCTACGTAAACAGTTCTAAATGTTAAGTGTCCTATACGTGACATTACTAATTTCTCAAATAGGATGCAGGATCATCGAGACAAAAGCATAGGGTTCAATAGGTTGTATGTATCAATTATATTTTTAGAGCGCTAAATTAGGTAAAACTCTAAGCATAAATGCTCATGGATATTCAATCAACAAATTCACAAAGTAATGGATTTATACTGATTAAAAATTTGAGAAGATGAAGTTACATGCATAGTTGAACCTAACGGCTATTTTTTTACTCCTTTGAGACTTCATATCTTGGTAAAATGACATCCAAGCATGTACGGAAGAGGATGACATTTCTAAAATTTGCTCAAAGGATAAAATTTTAAGGATCGACCTAGTTTTAAAATAACATTACTCAAAGTTTCCCTTTGATGGAACACTATTTGAAGTGTTAAATGTTCATGTAACTCATTGTTTTTCGTATTTCTTAGATATTCTAGAAAAATTAAACGCTAACCCACTGAGTTAAAAATATCTCGGTAACTTTATCTGCAGTCAAAATCTAAAGTGAGCTTAGTAAAACAGCAAACGTTTTCGTAATAACTCATAAAATATCTGTGAATCGTAGTGTAGGAAATGCTACTTTATGTTGTTTCGTTGTTCAACAGATATTTGCAGGATAACCCACGCAATAACATCCCACGGATTACTAATGATAACACTGCTGATGAAATAAGTGGAATTCTTCACTGTGACGATTTTCGGTGAAAATTCCACTGAATTAACTTTTCTTGGAAGTCGAACTGCCTCTTTGAAAAGCGTATGGTGATACGCTGTTGGGAATGACTTTTTTCAGCGATAGTGGGTAACACTGTTAAACCAAACTGAAGTCGCTTGCTTACTTTATTTAAATATTTCAAGAGCCTACACCAACGTGAGAAAATAAATTTAAAGGCTAATTAACTCCAAGGAAAATGATTTCCGGTAGTATTTCTATGACGTTATAAATAAGACTGAAAAGTAGACTAGTAGAATGAGACCATGATTCCAATATTTTGCTTCAATAAATAACGAACTAACCGGTTTGAACGCGTTTAATACACAATTTGCTTAATTTTTGACCAAAAATCTCAATTTCTTAACACGAAAATGAATCATTTTTGTTGAGATTTATTTCTTTTTAAAGAAACAATCTTGTGATTCTCACCTAAACATTAATGATATTTACTAAAACTTCCTTAATTTTCAACTAAAATCACTAATTTATAATGCAAACATTAAGCATTTTCGCTGATTTTTTGTTTTTTCTAGTGAAAATTCTGCCATTTTCCCCATAAAATCTATTTTATTGATCGAAATTCCCTTCATTTTGTACCTTACACAAGGTTACCTAGAATCATTTTTGTTAAAATATATAATTAACTAAGCGTGTTATTTGATCACCGCACTTTCCCTACTTCTAATTTAGTTAACGCAATATACATTGGAAACTGGTTAACACGAAAACGGATACCAAAATACTGTCTGATCCGTCTCCAATATCTTTTAGCGCATATTTATTCGTTTACCGTGGAACGGTCAACACGAAATAGCATTAACATGAAAAAATTCTATGGCCTGGAGTGAAAATGTTTCCATTGAATTCTTTGGATAACAGAAAACAGAAGTTTTGGTAGGTAAATATCTCTGTGTCCAAAATGTATTAAAATAAGTTTGTACATTAAAATGTTGTTTTATTGACTACTTATGCGTCTAAGTATATGATGCTTATTGTTTAAAATAGTAGTAGTAGTATTGTTAAAAGTGCTTCGACACCTTAGATCATTTCGCACATTGGCTCCCACAGGGAACTGAACCCAATACCGCTTTCACCAAAGGCAAACGCACTGTCCCATTTTTGTAAAATGTATCAATTTGGAAATGTGAACACAAGCACTTTTCAATACAAAAAATTGATAAATCAATATACAGGAAGTCCGGATGAGACGTATCGAAAATAAAATACTTATATCTTGGAATTTATTTATGATACACATGTCCGGTATGCAACATTTGAAAGTAAATCTCTCAAAATTCTTTTACATGTACAATCTGCCCCAAGAATGGAGACATTTCAGCGCATGCGTTGAAATATGTACATTGTTATAATGATAATAATAATAAAGGACTTTATTCAGGGCGAGATTGAGACTATCAAGTCTCTTCTTACACCTAACCCTTTGTCATGTTGGAACAGAAAGAAATAGATAGATTGCAAAAGTACTTAATTAGTACGTAAGAACAGTAAGTACGTAATTGTTGGGAAGTAACATCGGCAACACCACAGGAGAAGGTTTTATGCGTGTTGTGGATTGCCGAATTAAAGTCTGTACGGCTGTCAGCGTCGTTTTAGAACTCAATATGGATTTGAACCTCGAAAAAGCAAAAGCATACGCTTTTGGGTCAACAAACTGAGAACTACGAGATGCCTGGGAGGTGTATCGGCCCGGGCGGGCCAATTGCTTAGCCTCCTAGGTCGCCAGACTTAACCACATTAGGTTTTTCCTGTGGGTTTATACTAAGATCATTGTGCACCAGATACAGATTAACAACACTGAGCACTTGCAATCCCGCATAATGGAAGCTGTGGCTACGGTAATACCCGACATGCTTCAAGCGACGTGGGGTGAGGTCAAATATCGCCTCGATGTTTGTCATGTCTCCAAGAGTGCCCGCATTGAAATAAATTAAGTGAAAAACAAAACTTTCAGAGTTTTCACTGTACTGCTGAAAATCGGAAATGTTTACTATGAGTACTTTCCAAGGCATAAATATTTTTTTTGGATACCTTTCATCCGGACCCCTATATTTTCGGTTGGTTGAATTCTACTACATTTATAAAAAATATAAATATAAGTATGGTAATTAAAAGAGTTCGCGTAAATCATGAACCCATACAGTAACATTGCTGTCGATTCTAGCAAGTGAATGTTTACATTTGTGTAGCATGAACTCGCAGAAGACTTTCATTTATTCCTCTAAAATAGTAAAATACTTGTCCTGCCGTTTCCTCAACTAAGCCTTAGTTTATTTAAAATTTTTCATACGAAAATCTGAATTTAAACCAGAGCGCCATACTCATTTATTGCAATGTAGAACGCGAAATTTTTCATCTGGAAGAAGATTAACTACAAATTATTTGAAAAATTACCAATTTTTCCCAAATTAATTTCATCCTCTTGCATCCCAGGTATTTATTTATTATTTATTTATTATTTATTAATTATTTATTTATTTAAGTTCACGTTGCAAGTTGGCATTCAGGCCAGGTGGCTACGTTAGAAGGGAACATAAAAAAGATTTTAAGCCTGGCATTCGCCCAAAGACGGGAGGGAAACCCCTCCAAAAACCTCCCGTAGGCTGTACAATTAAACTATAATACATACATACATTACAAGTACAACAAAAATTATCATAAATCATTTATAAGAACTCTCATACATAAATATGTATGAGATCTGTCAATATAAAATAATACAGTACATGGTAGAATATCCATATAGTCACATTCATAAACACGGAATATAACAATACAACTCGATATAATAGTAATAATACAGCGGAGGTAGCCGTGAACTACATTTTTTTAAATAATTACATACATCTTGATTGAAGCTTATTTTTGAAAACTTTTAAATTTTTAGGCATTGGCATGAGAAATTCACCGGGTAAAGAGTTCCATTGCCTAATACCCCTATTAATGAAAGAAAATTTCGCTATGTCTGTTTTCTGCTCACGTTCCTTGATTTTAAAACTATGGTTGCCGCGTCCTACATAATTAGGAAGTTCAAATCTGCCACGCAGTTCATCCCAGCCCACTTCTGATTTCCATGTTTTGTACATCCCGGCTAATCTAAATGTCTTTCTTCTTAACTCTAGAGATTCCCACTTCAAATGGTTCAACATTTTACTTACTCTTTCGGCTTTCCCGTGTTTTCCGACTATGTACCTAGCTGCCTTTCTTTGCACGCCTTCGAATTTCTTAATAAGGGCCCGTATCGTGTGGATCCCAAACGCTCGTTGCATATTCTATGATCGGCTATATTCTACAGCTTGTTCGGCAACAATTATTCAAATATACGCTACGTTGGGGATACAGTATAAATTATATAAAGACGGTTCTCAGCTATATATAGGTAATAAATTCTCAGCCTTAACCATAATCCTCTTTATCTTAGTCTTTTCTGTCCTTTGAGTTTCAAATGGAAACCCAGAAGAATAGTGAGATAGTGAATGATGAAAACAGATAGCGAATAGTGATGGGAAAGCCATAGTAGGTTTGTTCTAATAAGACTGTAGAAATCTATATTGCTGCCACTGAATGATCCATGGCAGGTAAACGGCATAGATATATTCCGATATCCTGAGTTAAATGCCAGACCAACAAAAAATTCTCTGATAAGAAATCCATTCCGGAATGTCAACGAAAATGTATTATAGTGTAAGAAGGCGATTTATCTAATTGTGAATGCGTGTGCTGGCTACTGTGCTCAATATATGCAGCGAAATTTCAATGCTAACTGAAAAGGGTAACGTCTAGGTGTTTTAAATATTATTATTATTTATACAGTCCTAGCACACAAAACAGTTTTAACACTTTTTATTTACTCTCTCATATTTGGGATACTCTACTCGATGAAATAATAGCCATTGTAAACCTTTGAAACTTCAAGATAAAGCTTTATAATTACTTTTAGTTAAACGTTTGATCTTTCTCACATTTATGCTAATATGCATTTATAAATGCAATGGTTTATACGAAAGGCCACGTATTACCGATTCTTCATTTTCCTTAATGGAATTCAGTAATTATTGTATTTTAATTCCTGCAGCTCCGTAAAATACTAGCAATATTCTGTTTAATATGTTTTCTACATATTTAATCGTAATCAATGTGATTTGACCGTTATTGGCGGAACGCCATTCAATAAATGAGACTTCAAAATTTGTGTTTTCCACAAGATTAAGTCTTTGTAATATTTCCTGCAATTTTGCATAAACACCATATAGTAAATAGTTGTTTTTCTCTTAGAGGTAAGCGTACCCTATGCATTATAATTTAGCCATTAGTACTACAATAAACAATAGACAATATAACTATTGAATGAAACTGTGTTCATTTCTACTAAAGAGAAACATATTGTCCATCCTGACAATAGACGATTAGATTAAAATTTATGCGCATGCTTCCGGATTCATTTTAACGGCACCCGCGGTTTCATCCGCTCAAAAATAAAACCCTCCACTCCCCAACGCCGCGCAAAGATGACGCGGAAAAGTCCCAGAATCCGACAAAGCCTCATTTCAGATGCTGCGCCGCATTTGCGCCCGCTATTTTTGAATGGATCCTCCATCGCGAGAAACTTCGTTAAAAGGTCTCGTTGAACATTCGGAAGTTGGAAATATAAAAAGCATATATGCGAGCGGTCGTGTGGACGAACGTCACGTATATTTTCCGATCCATTCGCTGCTCTAGAAACGAGAGTTCAAAGTCCATTTGCGCCGTCCTAATCCACGTCTATCCCACTTACCATTCCGCATATCCCATCACGCGAATTTGCAGCGCGGAAAAAAGGGCTATTACTAACATTTATTTGGATGTGTTGGCTCCGGGAGCGTGCATTTTTTATCGCGCTTTCGGCTCCACGTCTTTTTATCATCTATTTTTCCGCCAAACCCCAACTCCGTGTCATCGGCGTCCTGCATGAATAATTCATGCGAATCTCCGTTGTTGCACGAGTACTCGCTGCAGTGCAGCTCTTCGAAATGAGCGCGCTGTTTGGCTCCGCAGCGGGACACGCATTCAATCCTTTTCTTCCCCCAAGAATGATTTTTACGGTTTTATAATGGAACTGGATTCGGGAATTAATGGGCTTAGGAATTATGGGGCGGACGCATCTCGGCGAGGTATTTACGCGTAGTGCGCTTTAATCAAATGGCTCAGCCTTCTGCAGCCGAAGAGTCGCTTTGAACGCACAGCGATGCACCGTAATAATAGAGTGATTTACTGCGTCTCTTTAAACGCACTCTCGGGCGATTTCTTTAATGTTATCCCTGCATTTAATTTCGAGAAGGAAGCAAAACGTCATTTCAAGTAAGTTATGGTCCAAATTAAACAAGGAGGTAGACAACGAGTTCTAAGACTAAATCAGATATTTATAGTTACCAAATATTCAGTTACTAAATGAGAAGTTATAAATAACTTCTTAGGGGGAAAAAATCATTGGGCGAAGAGAAATATTTATCGTGATTCAACTTAGAAAGAATTTTTCATTACGAAAGAATGTAACAGTTAACTCTTTCAGACCAGAATTATTAAACAAACGAAAAAAATGTTTGCACATACCTACTTTATGTTTTTATATTTATCTACGCATATTTTCTAAATAACAGATGAGTTAACAATTATAATGGAGTGTCCAATACTTTAGATATTGGGTCTCAAGGGACGCCTAATTCTAAGTGGTTTAACGTTGGGAATAGTTATGGTTTCTAATTGGAGATTTCTTAAAACTTGAATACATATTTACACATAAAATAAACAGTTTTACATTTAAGTAGACCTTCGGAATCAAAGGGTCAGAAATTTGTACTCCCATGAATGAAAATCCAATAAATATATCATTTGCAAAGGTGGTTGGTAAATTTTATCGGTTTGATTCGAAAAATGGTAGTACGACGACATTGTTTTCTGGCGATAGAAATAGTAAATAATATGAGAAAAAGAAGTAAAACATTCAGCTACCTTTTGATGAGACTTGATCTTTCAGTCCTTTGTTAGGAAGTACCTTTAGCGTCCCATTTCAACCTTGACCTTGACCTTAATGTAACCAATGGACGCTTCTTCGCTGTCTTCTTAGTTCTCTCTTCGCTGTAGAAAAAGTAAAAGGGATATATTTAGCTTTTGTAATTATTAATATGTCATATATTATTCGGAAAAGAATATTTACTCCACAGATAAAACTGTTGCTTGTGATTTAGAATAGGTGATTTTATTGGAAAATGAAAGATATTTTAAAGCATAACATTGCCCAACAATATGCAAACTATTGAAGTAGATTTGAAGTATCTTTTATTTCCTTTAGATGAACGATATAGATGACAATTATAAACATATTTAACTTCTATAGGACTGTGTCGGTACGTGGCCAGTGTTGTTCCCCTTACATACTTATAACACGCTCGTATAAATTCGCACTATAGCGTTCATTTGAAGGTTACAACGTATATATGTTTACTATGTATTTAAGTAATGCTTAAATGTAATAATAATGTATCAAAGCACATCAACAGGGAATCATAAATGAGCTTTTGAAACAAAAAATCTAAAGAATCCACTATCTACATTGTATTCCAGCCGGGTGTCGGAGGATTTGGGTTGGTCCATATGTAGAGAACTTTTACCATTCGTATCGTATATATGTAACTCTTTGAATACATATGGGAATAGAAAACATACCGGAGAGTCTGAAAATACAATTTCTTCAACGATATCGTACACAAGTTATTGAAAACATCTTTTTACTTCGGAAATCTTGTATATGGGAAATGCTTGCCAATCTATTGCCTTCCACCATAAAATTTACTAACTTAAACTCTGCAGTTTATGAATACCACTTTTGCTATTTTCTCTTAACTTGGACTGAGGAAACAAAACACCGATCGAGGAATTTAACTATGGCCATTCCCTTTAAGCAACTGGGATGTTTCAAAATGGAGAACGCATATCTGTTACAATATTTAAAAATATACTACCCTAGGATGTAAATTGGAACACAGGTAGAAGAGAATTAGAGCTAAAATGCGTACAGAACTAATTCAACCAAATTAATGTAGATAAAATCATCTTTGAAGCCGTACGAAAATGTTAATTTTTAATTTTACCATAATTTATGCGTTAATTTGAACTTCTAAAGGTTTCCTGTTCTCTCGGTTATAAATCAACCGGTTATATAAATCAACCGGTTATAATCAACTCGGTTATATATCAATAAATTTCATTATCAATGAACCGATATATCACATATTTCCTGATTTGTTATTGACTCGAATCTCGAAGCCGTAAAGGTGTACAGGGTTGCTAAAATCTAAGAGCCAAAGTAAAAATAAAACTTTCCATTCATTTAATTTGCTTCATTTACATTGACAACGTAGTACGATAAAAGCATATATAAATATGCATAGGAATTAGAAGGGGAGTAATTCCAATATTCAAAGCAACCTTGACTTTTAAAGTACGTTGTACGCAAATGAAAATCTGGTGGGAGGTAAAGAAAGAAATATTGGAAAACGGCTGTTAATGAATTGGAGATTTCAAACCTCTAATCTAAAGCGATAAATGTGACTATAGAAAGAGACATGTTTGTTAGAGAGCTAAACTTTTTCACGATTCATTCTCTATATAAAAAGTTCAAGCGGAGTTATTTTAGATTGTTGATAATAGATGGCAAAATACATGAAAATTGCTCCATGTACTTTTTTGCACTTAAATAAACACAAAACTTAAGCTAATAGCCAGAGACTGAATAGACCCGAGCATGAATCTGGATAAGGTAAACGGGTGGTAAAAGTATTACCACGATAGAGAGATATAGTAACTTTAATTTCGTATAACCCCAGCCCTCTCGTATGGCTTAGCATACTTTTCTTTCCTTACAATCGATACCAGGAACATGGGACCCGTCACCTACTCTACAATGAAAGGGATCCCCACACACTGACCTGATTATCTCTTCTGGATGATTAAAAAAAATAGTGATCCGCTTTCATTACTCAGTAATTTTCCAAATAACAGTAAAGGTCATAAGACGCATTCATGATTCTCATAATGACGAATCTCATAGGAATACATTGTTGATAAGTAATTGCTGCTGTTACGTAAAGGAATGGTGATCTTCGACAAAACGTTTCGTACAGAGGTGGGAAAATAAACTGCTGATTTACATACTAATTTCTAGTATATATGAAAGCTGAATAGTTCTATTACCTGGAAAGCGAACAACATAAGTTACAAATGAAGGGCAAAGTTCAAGGTTGAGAATGCAAATTTGGCGCGACTTTAAAAATCGCAAAATTAAATTAAATGTTCTGTTTAATCCTAAATATTTATATTGTTGTCTTCGTGCGTACATAAATATGTTCAATATTGAAATTAATCTGGAATAGGAGTGATAAAAACCTAAAATATTAATTTCTTGAATTTTTTAGAAGTAAAAAAGAGAGGTCAGTGCGAATCAATTCTAAGTAAAGATAAAATGCAGCACAAAGTGACTAGCGTGATTTTTCACTGATGAAATATATCCAGGCTGCACAAAAAATAAATAACAGAATAATATCACACAGTGTTATTTAAATATGCCACTGAAAAGTATATTTGGTATATTTACAACAATCTTTGTGAAAAAGTTATTAATATAAAATTTACCGATAGTCATTAATCCTCCGGAAACACTGAATATGGTAAGAAAATGACTTCGTAAATGGCGATAATAGCCCGAGAGGCTGATTCGCCAGCAAATATACTCATACATAACTTCGTAAAAGCGAAATTTTGTATTCAGTATACTTTTCATGTGACCTATACCTACGTATCCTATATAACCTTTTACTAATTAATTTTACGAGTTATTACAGCAAAAATAATATGATATATTTTCTTTAATGTAATCATACATACATAAATTCAACGTCATCTCCTTCGCATCCTTGTAGCTTACCCCAGCTCTTATTCCATCTAAAATATTTTATCTTTGACTATTCTTCCGTTTATTCCTTTCGATTCTACCCTAAATTACATTTCTTAGCCCATAATCCAACAATTTCCTCTTTCAATGCTTGATAACTTCAACGAAATTTTAAAGAGTTCATAACAATGATAGAGAACAGTTTTATCATGGAATTAAATATGAAGCAATACTTGAAAGCTGAAATCATTGTGGGAACAAAATTCTTTACCTCTATATATTGTATACATTTTGTTCTTAAACTGCGAGCTATATTCCTGGAATGGGAACATAAAACGTCACATTCAAATAGCGTCACTCGCAAGTTACTCAAAGCTTGCTTCATAGCACGGAAATACGATTTAATACATAAAAGCAGTCCTTCGCGCTACGAAGATAAGAGAAGTACTTGACACCGCTCCCCTTTTATCAAAGGCCTTTATTTTCCAGATGGTCTTTCTTTTTTCTGAAGAGATTTCCTCGGCTATTTACGAGCCGATCCTGATCTTCGGAGGTTATTCTGCAAAATAGCCCAAGTGGACAAGTTTTCGAGTAGCCCTTGAAAGCTGGAGAACCAGCGGAGGAGTGGAAGGAGCCGAGACGAGAGTTGGGCTGCATTAATGGTTGATGGAGAGTAAAGTATCCACGGATAAAAGTTGTTGGTGCAACGGTACCTGGTAAAGTTAATATTGACGAGATAGGGACGGAAATAAATTGGGTTCGGGGGAGAGGGGATGGAAAAGATTCTCGCGCCTTATTTTTTTTAGTCCATGGCAAAAGGACGCTACGGAAAGAGAGGTTGCAGTTTTAAAGTGTTATAAAAGAGGGCCCCAAAACAAAAGGAAAAAACCTGAAATAAATGCTATCAATGATGGCTTCTTATGATTTCGGAAAGGCATCGCATCATATTTAATGCAGAAAATTTAATTTTTCTGATTTGCGAAGTGATATGAGGTTAAACATTTAATCCATTCAAAATCAAAGAGCGAATTATTTATATATTTGTGGGATAAAGGTTACACTGATCTTCTTTATACAAGGTAATGTGGAAAGAGGCTATTCTAAAGTTTGATGAAAGTAAATTACACATCGAAATATAGCCCGAACTAGAGCGTTTTTTGGAAAAATATCTTGAATATTATCTTTTCAACCCGCAGGTTTTTCAAGATTAAATACGGCACAGTATTCAAACCGTGTAAATTGCCAAAATAAGATTATATTGTGCTATATATGCATTAATCTATCATTTAATATCAATATTCATAAGATTGCAGCAGTAAAATTAACGATTGAGACAGAAGGTAATTAAATACGTATGTATATTTTAAAAATCAAATAGTTTTCTTTATTTAAAATAAATAACTTAAGTCAAATGTGCCTAATTATTCTGAAGCTCATCTCTATCTATAAAATAACCCCTTTTCATCGGTGAATTTAGCTTGAGGAAAGATGATGAATGCAGAATATTTTATTTCTAATGAAAGGATTCAATAAAAATTAATTAAATAAGTTGTTTCATCTCGCGGTAGCAAAACTCGATGCCGTAAGATGCATAAGAATGCATATATATGTATACTTCATATCGATTACGCTACACTTAAACTAGCTAAAACACCAAAATACAATTGCATCAGTGCATAGCAATCGAAATATGCAATCAAAGTGTTATAATATTAAATCCTGCTTACGTTGGTGATATCAGAACTGCAAATATAATATCGAACTCACAAAGATAAGCTGTCATGCATGTGAGGTCATTACGTGAAGTAATTAGCGATGAAGACGAAAAAACGTTGGTTCGATCCTCCGAAAATCCTTTAATTCAGAGGAACGAGGCCACTAACGGGCGAAAAACGAAGTCTTCCCATGTATGCCAGTAATCTAAGTGTAATAGGCGGATAAATTGAACTCTGTGTCGGAGAATAGCGACAAATTAACACGCTCAGATACGAGGAATTACCGGTGCACATCTGAAGGACATTTGGACGAGCGGGGAATCACACAAAGTGACAAACGCCCACAAATGCGTCAAAAGGTTTCATTCCCTTAACTTGTGCTTAATGTGCGCAAAATTTCAAGGAAAAGGAATATACGGGAAATGAAATTTACGGATATAGAAGTAAATGAAATAAATGATGAATTGGTCCATGAAAACCTACTGAAGATTTATGGGTTGGCATGTTCATTCCAGAAAACTTATAAATATCTGAAGAAATGGTCAGTTTTATTCGAAAGAGTATCTTGAACTGATTTGTAGGCCATTCTATTTGAAATAGATAATAGATTGAATACTACTGTCTGCCAACTTTTCCTTTGTGAAGCCTATTTGTATTGCTATTAAAACTCAAAATCAAAAATTAATTAATGGAAGAATATTTCATGAAATTGTTATATAAGTGTGATCAATATTCCTCTACGTATTAAGACTTAATATTAAAAAGTGGTGGAGAACCCGAAAGGAGTTCATCAGCACAAAGTAAATTGTTTTTATAATTTAAATAATACAAGAGTTATTTGGGTCAAATGTTGAGAGACATGGAATATTATAAGAAAAAACAGAAAAGAGATTAAAATGGAAAAAACAGGAGCGGAAGTAATAAGCAAAACACTATAAATTGTATAAAAGGTGACAAAGGAATCAAGAAATAAAAGGAAGGACATTCAGTAAGGACTGTTAAGGCCCATGAGTATAGCAAAATATAGAATGATATTTCCTCATGACGTACTGTAGGGATCAATTAATACCATTCACATTACGTCCTTCCACACAGCTAATCAAAATGATTTATCAATCCCGTGCATAAATAAAATTTTTCCGCACCGAAGAATCGGACGTTGCGGGCAATGAATTGTAAAAATTTCGCTCAAATACGAAGTCTCCAATATTTAAAATTGAAATAGAAAACCCGTGAAGGCTCCATGAGGAAATCCCTATGGATGGAATACACAATGCTTCGAGCTAACGCTTAAATAATTCACCGAGGCGGCATTAAATTATAAAAATACTTAAATGCGAAAAACGAGATGTTGGTGAACTATCTCTTCACCGAAGCCAAGAAAAAGCACGCAAGTTTATGCGGTTATCCACCGGAACCGGGCTAACTAAACCAGGATACAGCGCGCCGCCAGTTGTTATTTTGTTTCTTGAAATGCGGATTCCCAGAGTTTTCTCTCAACAGGTACGTGTGCTTGAGTGTTGCATTAACAATTCAGATTGGTGCAGAGTTGATTCAAGTCGGGAGGAGCGGAGTCGGAACGAGATATCAGAGGAACTGGAAGGAAAGACGCAAAGGAAGGCGCGCCAGCGTCACGATAAATAAAGCTGCGTGCCCATTCCATCGGAAACACGCAGCTAAATCATTACGATACACGAGAAACTTTTGACTTAAAAAGACATACAACAATTTTTTCTAGAAAGTCATTAATGAGTTATGGACTTAGTCTATTCAATAGTCCTCCTGAATGGGTCCGCAGAATTGAGAATGGAAGAATGTTTTGAAGGGAATATATCAGGATTGTAAAAGGAACTAGGAAATAATGAGTTGAATTTGAAATTTAATTTAATTTAAAGATATGAATAGTTGTTTTTGCTTGTAAGTTTAAAATCTGTATGATTATGTGTTTAATGATGTGTAATTATGTGTATTGTATGCACATAAATTGTTAGATTGATGAAATTTATACGCAAGAATTTCTTACTTATACTTGCACTTGTAACTCTCATTTGTACTTATTAGAATGTATTTCTAAATAAATCTACTACTACTGAAAGTGGTCTGAAAACTCAGTGAAAAACAGGTATTAAATTCTGATTCCATTGCATACGGCTGACCTTGTTAGAATCTGATAACCTATCACTTCTAATAAATAGCTAACGTGATATCGTTGAGGAAATGACATTGAATCTATTGTGATTTCTCTATTTTAGTTCCTATAAATATACTATATTGAACCATTTTACATAGAGCGAAATCATTTTCTATAAAATCGAAACCACTCAGAATCTTTAAATTGCAGGACATACGAACTTACTATAAACTATATTTTTTCCTTTCTCGAAAAGTGTAATTTTGTTCACACTTGAATTTGACGAAAAATAATAATACTAAATCTCGTAACACGATAATAAAAGTACAGAGATCTAATAGAGGCATAAAACAGGTATTCAAATGAAAGAACCTCAAAAGTTTCCTGAGAATTGAAGGAGTTGGATTCACGAAAAAATTCTACACACACGTAAGGACACACACATAAAATTCATTAACAAGCTCATCAGTATATTTCACTTTCACCGTAAAATTTTGAATAAAAACATTACAAATGAAATATTACGAGGAAATTCGTATTTAAAAGTGAAGTACACTTGTCTAAGTGAGTCATATCCCATTCATGTAGGTTCGTATATCTCTTCTCATCATAACGCTCTTTCAATGTTTCCATGACTACTCTGCCTTTTATCCAACCACTCTTTCGGTTGTAGTCTCTTCAGTATTTTTTTATCAATATTTCTCTGATTTTCGCTACTGTTAAATTCTTACCAATCCATCCCAATCCCCACAGTCGCTTTAATATTTAAATATCCGTTTCTCTGGTCTTAGCCTCGCTACTTCAATCCTACAGACATTCTCTTCTGAGATTCGCAGCATTTTTTTACTATCCTTTAACCACTCACGCAAGCGAGGCATACATTTTTTTACATTTCCCTAGATTAAATTAATGCTTTGCACGAGAAATAGTCAGAAGAAAAGTATCTTCCTCATCTATATGCACGTTTTCTAATTTCGTCTAAACATGAAAAGATACAAAATGTAATAATTACTATATAATAAATATTGCTGATAAACTTCATTTCTTTTCTACAAAGCATAATTTTTAACGTTCTTTGCCATTATTTACAAAAAATCATTTGTCATCCGTAATTTTATTGAATAACCCTTTCCTGGCTACAATATGAAGCTACTTTACAAATTGGTCAGCTATCTACTTAGATCTGGAATGAAAAGTGCGCGTGAGTTACAGCATTTTTTTATTTTCGCTAAGCTTTCATTCCGCATATAGATAGAAAAGAAGATGCGCGATGACCACAAAACTCTATGCAATGGGATTAGACGAAACATTGCCTCCCTCACTGAATCATTCATTCATTCAGTATTTCTTAGCATTAGAAATCACCTGATTTTTTAAAATTATTGGAAAGAATCTAAGATGGAATCGTACTTCTACAACAAATTTTATTTTTACAAAAAACAGTGAAGTTTCTAAATTACGTTATTTCAAAGAATTTATGTAGGAATATTAAAGAAAATTAAAATTTGACTAAAGGGTAGAAAACATAATGTTTAACATTAAACATTTTTTACGAAGTAAATAAATTCCTTACAAATCTTTTTCATTCCTAAATAAGTTATGGAAGAATTCCTTGATATTGAATTCCTAGACTTTGCATTGTTCGTTTAATGCCAAAACATCGTTAACACTAAGTATAAGCTGTAAGCAATAGTTTTGTTGATTTATTTTCCAAAGTGCTGGATGGCATTATTGGCTAATCGAGGTGGGAGATGTAAACAACAACACTGGATGAAAAACTCGCAACTAACCAGGAAAATATAAGTAGCCGGGATTCAAACCCGGGACCGGGGGTATGATGGCCACTTTACTGCCACCAAGAAACGTTTAGTGCTAACAAAATCCATTGTTTTGGCCTCAACTTTATGGCAGCTCTTCATGACAAAAGAGGAATTAAATATTTCTCACACGTTACCACAGAATACTTTACTCTAGGTCGTCGAAGAATAAAATATTCTGCGGTAACATTGTTAAATTCCTCTTTCATCAAGTTCAACGTTACTCAAGATTGAATACACTTGTATGATTAGATGTGAAAAAATGAACTTTAGATTGAATAAAAATGTGTTGCCTCACTCATAAATATCTCGAGTATGAAAATCAAGTTCCAAGCCTTTTATGACTCGGCACCTAATGTAATATTTCGCTATCATATATTCTAACTACACGAAGTTTACTACTTTTCGGGCCATGAAGACGTAAGAGACTGTAATCGAGTCACCGAGGGAAGAGTGCTGAATCCAGAATACCCAGAACGTCGCTGCACATAACCGAGTCCTTTTATGGGTCAATTCATTTTTTATCCGGAAGTCCTAGAAAGGGCTATGGGGTCATCCTCCCCGCCGCGAAAGAAAGATTCGCAGAACCATTCCTGAGAAGCGGTGCTTCGGCAACGGAGGTAGAAAAAACGAGAATGAATAGCAGAGGAGATAAAATTGAAAAAACTACAAAAAATGTTCAAGAGGAGCAGACGGTTGGAAATGCTCTCTTGATCACGAAATTCGTATTTCTGACATTAACTTCTACTCGTACACTAGTGAAGCGGTTTACCTGTACCACTTTCAAGTAACTCAGATACATTTTCAACGTTGATTTCAAAATATTTTCTCAGTAAAAACAATCTATACATCTAATCTATATCATCTCAGCAGCCCTGAGGAAGATGGCAGAGTCGGCCATCGAAACGTTGGCGATATGGTCACCGGAATTCACCAGGACGATAACCCGAGAGCTTTTTACCCAAGCTAACCACCAGGAAAGCATCAAGTCATAATAATCTATTGCGCCAACCTGGGTTCAAGAACTTAAAAAGAAACTGAGAACCATTCGGTGACTCAATAACTGCTCTGAACAGCAACTAGCTCAGGATGTCGACAACATAATAGCAATTAGAAAAATAACTTTGAAGACTAAACATAATTAATATTATTCATGTTACACAAAATATTATAAAACAAAATATCACCCAAAAGAATATCGAACTGCTCATTGAAAGTGGGCACAGGTAACACACAATACAAACGTCTATTCGGGAAGACTCCAAATGAACAAGACGTCGTAAGCGCTCTCTGTCTCAATATGCACTCAAGAAGTGTCACTTAAAACAGAATCACTCTCACATGTGTTCGTCTAGACTCGCACTTCAGCTCGCAGTAACACAGTTGAGCGGAAAACAGACGTCGACGGCTGGCTGGCGGGCCAATCAGTGAATGGAGCGGAAAAAGTTTTGCGAATTCGAATAGTTCTGGAGAATTGTTTAGTATTCCAACACCATTTGGTATAAATAGCGACCAAGTATCGAAGGCGCCACCCAAGTCACCTAAATCAAAGCCACTCGTGCCATTCCTGCCACGAGTCGACACGTCGGCACGGTATTATCTTCAAAAGATCTCCACACTATACATCCGTAAATATTTTAAGAACGGTGCTTGAAATAATTTCCATTTGATTACATCTCAACTCTAGTTGACCTTTGTGTGCTATTTTATTTTATGGACTTAGGCTCCTAAGAATTGTTTTGTAACTTTGATTATATCTTTACACAATAGCTATAATAACATAAAGGGAATATGAGAAAAGTATTTTTCACAAATTTCATCGACAACACTCTTATAACCTACTCTTAACCTATTTCTTGTAACCTAATAACTTAAACTAGTTGGTCTACAAATCAATTCTAGGATTCTTTCTAACCTTTCTCCTGGTTTCTCTTAATATAAATTTTGTAGGGTTCTTACATAAACTTAGACAAGTATGCAGCCAAGGTATCACAAAAATGCTGCGTGATTTCTCAACTTGAAATGGATTCGTTTTCCACTTTAACCATCCTCAAAACCATTGTCGATTAGTGCTTGTAATGTTTTTGATCCAAATCACATCAGACAAAAACACGTAAAATAAATATAATTTAATGTTTAAAATCAATTAAAATAATACCGTTATGTTACGCAAAATGCTAATTATCTGTATAAAACAAAAGGATGATACCCAAGGAATCTTCTGAGCCTTTTAAATCAATCAAATCAAGTGGACTTAATACCCCACTTTTTGGCCATTCAATGAATGTGCTCAGATTGTGTAGACAATCCGACCTCTTCATGAACGATGAATGATGTATAAATTTCATACCTGTCGAAAACTCAGATTTATTCAAAATGCTTTACTTCTGCGAACCCGTTGGCTTGGGAAGAAAACAATGCAAAATTTTACATCGCTTTTGGAAATCGCTTGATCTGACCGGGTGAACCGAGAGGAGAGAGACAACATTTCCTAGGGCGTAAGACATGTATGGAACTACTTGAAAGAGGAAGCTTATGGTAATATCGGCGTCACCTCTTATTTCAGCATCTTCCTCCAACGCAAACTTATCCCTAACCTCCCTCAAGCCCTAAACCTAACAAATTCCCTGTTTTATTTCCATTAGCTTGTCATCTTATCTCCCTGCCTTGGGACTTGAATGGAGTTCGAGGAAACGGAGACTTCATATGAAACGACTTCACTTCCAGTGATGGAATGGAACCTCGGATTTTTGTTCACCATTCTTTCAGTTGTTATTTCTTTTAGGTTTTCCTTTTACCTGAGCAAAGGATGGGATACCTTTACGGAATATTCATTGAATCGTTCCTACGTGACTCTTGGATTTAATGCTTTTAAGCGTTCACCGAGAAAATGGACAAGAAACACGACCCGTGTTTATCTCGCGAATTGAAGGGAGTTTTCGTGGAGGAGCCTCTCTAAAGGTAAAGTATGCCTCCGAGAATGCGGAGACTACATCTAGAATTCGAAGGGCAAAGAGAATGCCTAGATATCCGGAACGCTTTCGAGAACTACACATAATGTAAAATGATTTAGAGATAAAGTATGCGTAGGGAGCAAGAATTTGTTTTCCATAACGATACAGGTATTCCTTACAAGAGTAAAAACCTGCCCCTTTATTTATTTATCTAAACCTTTTGGCGGGGTTAGGCCGGTGAGGCTTCTCTACCACCCAACCTTGCAGATATTATATAATTATAATTATATTTTTACCTCCCAAGTTGTTCTCCTCACTTCCAAAAAATGTATCCACCCCACCCATTGAATGAAGTTGTCTTCCTAAATTAAAGAATGGGCTCTTTTTGCAAAAGTATATAGAATTATATATAAAGCAATTATGTACACTCCTGGCCAAAATTAACGCAGCACCTCCCTAGCGATCCTTACGGCCGGTGCTGCGTTAATTTTGGCCAGGAGTGTACATTGTTTTTTTCCTTTTTCTGCTTTTCTCTTGATCTTTTTTTTTTCATTTTGGTGTTTAAATCTCATTACACTTTGTTTATATTATAACCTCATAGCGGTTTTCATATAAAATTTGTATTGTTATGCATGTATGCCGAAAAACATGTCAATTTCTATTGAAGGTGATGGCAATCCATATAAAAGAATTATCTTCTGGAATGCCTAAATTTCACTTTTTGGTTTTGTTAAATATGTTTAAGAATGTATTATATAGGAAAGTGAAATAAAAATAGTATTATTATTATATTATTAGTATTATAATATTTAAACAATAAATTCAAAATCTAAAATTAACTTACGACTAAGAAGATGGGCGAAAAGAGAAGTATACACTTCTAAAAACAACAACGTACACAGTTTTATACAAATGCTAAGTATATATAAAATATACATGTAAAATATTTGGGTTTTGGGAAAAAACTCCTTAACTTCAGGTCTACGGAGAAAAATCAACGATGCGAGAAAACGCACACGCAAGAAGGTGAGCGAAAATAAAACACAAAACGCAGATAAAATATCCATTTTTTTGTCCAGCGTCGGTAACACGATTCTCCCTGGTTCAACTCAATTACCAAGAGAGGAAAGGGATGAAAAGTAAGTATTCCGTTTCATGCAAAATGTAAATATTCTACAGTTTAAAAACGACACGTCCTTTAAGGAAGCAACCATCTACGTCTAGTGTTTTTCTTTTTCCTTTCCTTGACAGCTTAACTCAAAATAATTGTAACAAGTGTGCATCCGTTGAATCATGAGTTTATAATTAAATAATTGTTTAAATAATTTTTTTGGAGAAAGTAAAAGATTCATTGCTTATAAGGGCGTGAGGATGAAAAATCCCAAGGAAATCACCCAGGAAAAATCCCAAGGAGAAACGGACTTAAAACAGACTTTTTTCAAGCCCGTTTTTACTTGGGTTATTGTTATTTATAACTATATATAAAATATTTTATTGCAAAAAGAACTTTATCCATGGAAAAATAATTTTAATTAGTATTTTGGCACAGGGCAAAAGAAAATACATCTGCCATTTACTTCTCTCTTAATCTTGATCATGGCTGTGATAATTTGACAGCTTTCGAAGTATGAATCAGCGTGTGTCTCAAGTAATGCTCTTCTTCTATCAATAAATCTCTCGTAAGACTTCCTAAGCAGTAGTATTCAGTGAAATGTAATTTACATGAAATAGCAACCGTGCTCGAATGTTTATCTCGCGAAAACTCACGGCAACACAATTCGCAAGACGGAAGGGATACTATTTACAAAGTTTACCAGGGGGAAATTTAAATAAGAGGGATGATATCAAATTGCTACTCAAACCTCAGCCGAAATCCCCTTCAATAAAATTGACTCTACTAAATCATACTATTCACTAAGCAAGCTTTACAGAGCTATCTAGATTAAATTTTTTCTTTCTTCCGAACTAGATAAAATGTATTAATAGTAGCTATGGAAGAGAAACCGATAAACCAAGTTAAACGGTATAGATGAAACGAAGGGTACGAGAAATAGGATAAAATGGCAGAAGAGGAGTGTGGGGTAATACAGGAATATCGTAGGAGATGAGAGATGTAATCTGTAGGATCAGTAGAAGATGAAGTGTAAATGTGTGCATTAGGCTTGAGTTGGACGATAGGCTGGCTGTGAGAAAGAACGGTAAAGCTTGGAAAATGTGACCGATAAGGAGATGAGGGTTGTTAGAATGAGGAGGTAAATGCCGCAGGGTAGGAAATCTAGCCTAGAATTGAGGGTGGGAAAAAAATAGAGGACATAGCTAAGGGCGATGTATTCTTGCGTTGGAACGCATGCGAATCTTTACTTCATTTCCATCTTTCAACGCTTCAAAATTGTACGTTATTCATGTAGCTGTAATAAAATAAAATTATACAAAAATTGTTCAAACATTAACTAAATATTTAAATAAATAGCATAATAAAGTTATTTAACCGGGTATGTAAGTAATGAATTTCTCATACGTAGCTTCATTTTTAACATACCTTAATACGTTATTATGTAGAAAAGTAAGTAGCTATGATGAGAGAATAATATTACACGATATTTCGATAACTTTTCGAGTACGTACGAATAGGTTGAGTGAGAATAAACTTAATCTTTTAAACTATTAATATAAACGAAGGAAAAGTCAATTGTGTAAATCAATGAAAATACTGTTATTAAAATAGAAATGTAAAATGCTCTTTAAGGTGTTATGCAAAGAGTCAACAGCCGTGTGACCAGTTTAAATAGCACAGCAAGATCTTGGAAAACAAGTAAGTACATCCCTATCCTTAAAGATAGCACTTTGATTATTGCGCAGTATACAGTGGTAATATTGGCTCAAATTTTGGCATAGAGAAGGCTCGTCCGTTTAATTCACTACATAGAAAACTTAATTTATTTTAATTTACTGTAAATTGCGTAGCTAAAATTTGAAATTTATAATAAACTTATCAGTGTAATAATAATATTTTTATTTCACAATCCTATATAATACATTCTTAAATATATTTAACAAAACCAAAAAGTTAAATTTATGCATCCCAGAAGATAATTCTTTTCTGGGGATTGCCATCACTTTAAATAGAAATTGACATGTTTTTCGGCCTGCATGTATAAAAAAACAAATTTTCTCTCTAAAACGCTTTGAATTTATAATATAAACAAAGTATAGTGAGACATAAATAAAAAATTAAAAAATCACTAGGAAAAAAAAACAGAAAAATAAAAAAGAAATTAAATTACCATTGATTATCCTAATATAAATTTCTACAATATGGACTATGAATAATGACTTCGTAATCACCTTGGGCTCCTCCTTGGGCCAGAGCTGTCTTAAAATCTCCAAAATCGAACAATCTTCCTGCGTTTCCCTCATCTTCAATCCTCTTTCATTTCTCCCCTCAATTCCACTGCCTTCCGTTCTCCTTCGTAATCTCATGAGCCCAGGTGCACCTTTCGGCTGGTCCTCGGCATGATACACTCCGCCAAACAAAGGATATGGCCATGCGTGTACACAGCCGCTCCCGGAATCAGTTGTTACGCAACGCCGCCTGCCGGGTGCCGAATGAAACTCTCGAGCGAAACGAGTTTTTCCCACCCCAAAAATCTTCGCCCTCTTTCTTCCTCCAAAGCAATCCCCGGAGACAAATCTGCAGATGGAATTCAATGTGTATCGACGTCAAATGTTCCACTTCTATGCAGAAGCGGACTTTATTACGTGGAAAAGCGCGAGGAAATGGGTCAAAGGCACGAATTTCTTTCTTATTAAAAAGCGGGCGAAAATACAGCTGCGGCGAGCACCGTAACTTATGCATGTAATGCCACCGATGAGGATAATTATGTACATAAATTCCGGCGTTGATCGCGGACGCTGGTCAGAAAAAGGAAGAAGTTATTGGCCGATGCATGAAAATGCGGCAGCAGAGCGATTATCATACGGCCAGCGGCTCGTGTCTAAAAATATTGGGTAATGCGGAATATATTCCAAAAAGAAAATTCTCCTCGCACTTTTTGAAGCCCGGTGTACGGCGAAAATATGTATGACTTAACCTGTTGAATACAAAATGGTATACGGTTACAAGAAAAAAGATCTTTGTACTATTTCAAGGATCCGCTGGTCCGGAAACTTTAGTTTTCCGTTCGGGAAATATTTGCTCGTGAGTTAAATTTTGCCTTTGTTTAACAAGCCGAAAATGAAACGATATAATTGAAGGGAATTGCAAATGCATAGTTTCACGGTCAAAATTATCACTTCAGGTCTTCTAATAAAGATTTACAGTATTATCTGCTCATACTCAGTAAAAATTCAGTATAATGGTCAAGGCTTCGATTTTCGGCGGGGGCGCACGTTCAATTTACCTCAATTGTTGAAACACAATCACAATGTTCCGGAAGTCCGAAGTGATTGCAGTTTTATGCATACTGCTTTTAGATCACTGTTCATTTCTAATACTCATTTGAATATCCATTACTTATTTTAAGGTTAAGGTTTATATGAGATTATTAAGAATGTTCCATTCTTATTCATTTTCGAAGTAATATTATTTCAAAATAATCATTAACTTCTGAGAACAAACTATTGCAAATAAGATTAAACTCATTCCTTACACGGGTGAGTTGCTGCATTTCATCTTATACACTTTAATTATTCGTACAGGGTGTATAACAATTTCATATTACAATAATTTCATTAAATCAACACAGCTTCTGCTTCATCAAGAAAAAATCATCATAAGATCAAAGATATTATTTTCTTTTTCTTCGAGCTAATAAGCTGTCCGATTAAGATATATGATTAAGCAATTTAGTTTAGGTAAATTTTAATTATTTATATTAGCATAAAATTTACTCATCTTTGCTAAATCATTAAAAACGCGATTCATCGAAAATTATACAGCACACATTAATTCCCACGTAAGGTATACTTATTTACAATTGTCAACCGGTCAACTATTAATGTTATATTATTTTACTACGAAAAATAATCTCTCCTACCGGTACAAGAAAATTTTACAGAATGATCAAGACAAAAATTCTCTTTCGTATTCGGGATTTGAATCTGGATTCCTAGGTGTAAGAAGAGACTTTCTAGTCTCAATCTCGCCCGAATAAAGGCCATTTATTATTATTATTATTATAAGAGAGAAAGATTAACCGTTGTATTTCCACTTAATCCCGGTGGCTCAGTAGATTAGAGCACTTTTTCATGCGAAAAGCCGAGTTAGAGTCTAGGATACTTTTCGGTACGGCTCATTCGATCATCCCTATAACATTAGTACATTATATTTTACAGAATAAGTACCATGACTTGCCCATTGCAGAGTTACTACCATTCAATTCTTACTACTGCTAATAACTATTTTACTGAATTATTAACATAAATTTGCTTACACGAGTCCTCACTTTCTTAAATTCCAGAATTAATCAAGTTTTAAATAAAGATGTTTCGAATTTTCGGAAATTTGCTAATTCATAAATTCTACATTTAAAAAAATTAGTATCGGTTTATTTTTTAATACGACCGTATGAAATCATCATTGCTTTAAACATAACTAGTATCGACATGGATATCGCGTTTTAAACAGTGCCCTTTTAAATCTGTGCATTGAATCCAGCAACTATATATCCAAATTTTGACGGAAATGACGTAGATATCGATTGTTTGTTACCCGCTTCGCAGATGACTCTTTCAGAATGTGAGACTATATTTGTTCCGTTCTGGAGGGTGCTCCTCTTTCATGAATAAAGGATGACCTTTTACGAATCATCGGGAAGTCCCTCGATGTTTGAGGGGTACTCTGAGGACCAGAGATATTTGAGAAGATAGAAAATCTCTCAAATTCGACTCTTCGCCTAGATCTTGAGATCGTTTAAGAAATTTAGATCTCGAAATCTAAGATTTTAGTAATTTCGATAATTACTTCAGTGGATATTCAATTTAACCAGGGTGTCGTTCTAACGTTAATCTTTTTCGAACTCTTCGGAGAAATATCTCTTTTAAGTTCTCTAGTAATCACCCGCAATCCTATACATCTCAACCGATATTTTAAATTTGGCAGTGGCATTCCACGTCTTAAATAATGATTGAACTATTATATGCAATAAATAATATTATAACACACGTGATTTAATTTTTCAAATCAATATAATTCTTTTTTTAGGATACAACTGTCAAATTTTCACTTCTAAGTAATTCGTAATTTTAAAGTGGACCTTAATGTGACCAATCTTCAACCTGAAACTAGTTAATACAAAAGAAATATTTTTCAGAAATCATGAAGTACTTTGAATCAAAACATTTTCATGAGGTTTCTTACGTTGTTCAAGTCTTAGTTCTCAAGTTCTTACTTCATGTCCTTCTATTACCATGACTTTCACGCTGTCCACTAACCTGCGTACCGTACAGAATTTCAGGAAATCCCTTGGAGCTCGTGATGCATCATAAATATCTAGGAATTACGCTCAGCAGTAATATTTCCTTCAAAGAGCATATTCGAGGCGTAGTAGGAAAGGCGAATAGAATGCAAAGGTTAGCCAGCAGAATTCTTAGGGGATGTTCATCGAGAGTAAAAGAAATAGCGTACTTTTCCCTAATTCGACCTCTACTTGAGTATTGCTGTGCGGTTTGGGATCCTCACGAAGTAGGATTAATTTCCGATCTCGAGATGGTTCAACGTAGAGCAGCAAGGTTCGTCAAGGGAGATATCAGATTAGACAGCAGTGTTTCGGCTATGATAGAATCCCTCGGTTGGAACTCTCTTAGTTATAGAAGACGTGAATATCGACCGAAGCATTTTGATAAATTTATCTCTACCGATTTCGGGGAGGAGATAACAGATATTGTCATTCCAGTTATATTCCTACGCGACCTTCGAGAGAGAACAAAAAAGCGATACGGGGAAGTAGTTGCCAGGACAGATAGCTACTTTTGGTCATTTTTTCCGCGAATTATTAGAGAAGCTAATAGCTCTCCAGATTAGATAGGTTTTTTGATGCCTTACACCCCCTGCCACGCGCCACTGGCGGATTGCAGGGTTTAAATGTAAATGTAAATGTATTATATTTAACCCTCCCCTGGACTACAACCTTGTGGGGTAGGACTTGCGAGCTCCTGTTCCTATGATCAAAAGAGCTAGACTGGCTGGAACATAGTTCCTGGTAGGGTCACCATTGGCAGAAAGATCAATAGGTAGGGGCCAGACGAAAGGTAGTTCTCGCCGCGTCGGTACCTCAGTGAGGCTGCTGCAAAGGCGTCTGTACCCCAGTGGGGCGGCCATAATGAGTGTTGGTGTCACGATAAAAACACCGTTGAGGAAGGCAATGGGAGAACACCTCGACTGTTTGTCCCTTGTTATGATGTACAACCATAATACTATTGGTACTGGCAAAAGGACCTAGCCTTCTAAGATGAGTGTCATGCCCAGCAGTGATGGGAGTACGGCCATCCCGATCGTCATTCCTTAAACCCCTAACACAAGGAACGACAAGAAAAGAAGGGGGAAGATGGAAATGATGGTGGAGACATGGAATGCTAGGACAATGATCACAAAAGGGAAGTTGGAAAACGTAAAAATAGAAATGAAGCGGTACAATATTAATGTAATAGGGTTATGTGAATACGGTGGAAATTTGAGGGAGACTTTTGAAGCGATGGTGTTAAGGTCATTTTCAGTGGGGGAAGTATTATTTAGAAATGAATATCTGTAGTGCTGGATAAGAAAGCGAGAGAATCCGTGATAGTCACCGAGCTAATAAGTGATCGGATTATGTCGGTAGAAGTAAGGTATGAACCAGTAAACACGGTTATGGTTCAGGTGTACTTGCTTACCAGTGATTACAGTGAAGATGATGTAGAACTTGGTTTACTAATCAATAGAAGATTTTATGGGAAGAATTAAGAGCAATAAGAATCTCTTTGTTATGGGCACACCCCTGAAGCTCCCCTATGCTGACTGTACAATCGGCTGACGCCCTTAATGTCCGCAGCCGCGAGATGGCAGCACTGAAGCTCGCCCTTTGAAACCATAATCTCATATGGAGTAAATGAAAAAAACAGCACGATTATGATACTACTAATAATTGATCCTTAATAAATTACCAACGTTACATCTACTTTCAACTAGGCCTTTTAAAACTAGAATCGCAGGATTTACATGGGTGGTCTGAAAAGTTTCCGACATTTCAACATTTCTTGAGATGTTTTCTGAAAATTTTCTGAAGATGTATGAAAAATCTGGGGTCGGAAACTTTTCAGACCACCCTCGTATATACATTTCCTGAAAAAAAATCGAATTTCCCAGAAATAGTCTCCAGGAAATGAGTAAACGGTCAAATATTGTTGAAACATACATAAATCCAAAAGTATTAAATTTTAATGGGTGCCGTGGACTTCATTTTATCTTGGGGAGGCTGAAATGTGAAGTTAGGTTATACACTATACAAACATAAAGGATAGAGTGGTATAAAAAAATTATTGGCCAAACATTAAGTTTTAGACAGTTTCGCAGTTTTCCTCTTCGATGCACTTTCTTTAAATTTATAAACTTTGCATGCTGTCTAATCCTCATAGTTACATAATATTTTATTGTATATGCTATGATTTCACTTCCGTGCTCAAAGCATGGGAAATTTATCTCTTCATCACCTTCAAGTAACTCTGTAATTATGCACTCAAGCTCATCATTTGTCTCACAGTGCTTTAAAAATTGTTCCTCCACTTTGAGGATGAAAGTATGAAGGTTTACATTAGGATGAACCAAACCCCCCATACTTTTCATATTCGTTAACTTTGCTACTGGATGGCAAGAGAATGCCCCCGGATGAATTAATGCTGCCTGGCAAACAGCATACTTGCTGTTTTTCTTTATCTGTTGTAACACAGCGATGACAAGGCATTTTTAAAATTAAGGATATCTTCAGGATATCTTAAAATATATCAAAAGTCTTCAAGCGCAGTAACGACAATGAAGATCTCCAACTCACACAACGTGGTCGCACTTTCCAACTTACATCAACGTTACCGTAGAAAGGGGTGACTTCGGCCAGGCGTGCACTGCTCCACAAATTGTAAATATGTAGTACAATAAATTATGTAGTACTAAAATTTCACGAAGTAGCTATTTTTTCCTGCCCTTTAGCATTTAGATTGTCTTGGCATATCGTCAGCCAATCCGTCTTGCTCCTTGCAACATTGACAGTACAATTGTCATTGGGAACTAAATTGAAAATCGCGCATTCTCGATACAAGTCTATCAAGTCTCAGTCTGTTAACTTCTCTCAGTAACACTCAGCAAGATGGGTAACATTTTAAGACAATTGGAGGCCAAACAGTGTTTCTTCGTGAAAAAGAGATTAAATTAGTGGAAGTGCTGTTAAATGCTGTTTTTATGAGTATTAGTGATATCCAAATTTTAGTAAAAACGTATTTGAACAGTAAAAAGTAAATATTCAGCGCTTTGAAAAATATTCCAGAAATTGTTTGTGTTCGGAGATTCACTACTAGAAACAAAACAATGACTCTAAGGCTTGAAAAAAAATTAAAAGGGTTCTAGTAACAGTAAATAGAAGTTTTCTACAAGAAGTTTTCATTCTTTTTGTTTTTGGAGGAAAAAAATTAAAAAATTTAAAAAATTTATTTTTCTTTTGAAAATGTATAAATAAAGTTGAAAAAACGTTATAATGAGTCGATAACTTCTTATCTTAATACCTATTAAATAAAATAATAATTTAAAGATTTTAAAATATATTAATGGTAGTAATATTAGTCTTATTCAAATGTTTTCTATTCAATTTAAAAGTACCTATTGATGGATAAAACAATTACTCTTAATTCCATCTTTGGTAAATATTACTCTTTATTACATATGTATCATAATCGTGCTTTTTCACCGTTTACTCCATATAAGATTATGGTTCCCAAGGGCGAACTTCAGTGCTGCCATCTCGCGGCTACCATCTCGCGGTTGCGGACATTAAGGGAGCCAAAATATTTCAGCAGTTTCCAGTCCTATACTTTCTAAGTTCGTGGTTATGGGAGACTGGAACGCGGTAGTTGGGCAAGGCAAAGATGGGGAAGAGGTAGAAGGATTCGGTTTAGGGAATAGGAACGACAGAGGACCGAAACTGATAGATTTTTTTCAAGAGAAATATTCACTGCATCAGAAACACACTCTTTTAACACCACAACAGACAAATATAGACTTGGGAAAAGCCGGAGATACAGATGTGTACCAAATTGATTACATTTTGGTAAGAAAGAGGCTTAGAAATAGTGTTAATAATTTGCGAAGTTATCCTGGTTCTGATGTCAATTCGGATTATAACCTGGTCATGATGAAAACCAAGCTTAAGAAAAAATGATCCTTTGGCCAAAACGTACACCAAAATGGAATTCAGAAGCTCTAAGGGGTGGAAAGTCTAAGGATTTTCAAGAGACAGCCAGAAAGACTATTGATCATAGGGGAAGGGAACTAATCACAACGAGAAATGGAAAAAGTTCAAAAATTGTGTCAAGGATAGTGCTCAAAAACTGTTGGGATGGTTAAACAAACCAAAATTAGAAAACCAAGGGTAACTGTAGATATTTTAAATAAAATTGAAGAATGGAAAAGAGTTAACTCTGTGCATGGGCGCAGAATGTGCAGAGCACTAAACCACGAACTAAGAAGGGAAACAAATAAGGCCAGGGAACAGTGGTGGGACAGTGTAATGAAATCGAAAAGCTGTTGGAAAGCAAGAGGGCCGACCTAATGCATAGTAACAGAATATAGACAGAAAATAGAGGTGGGTCAAATATTAAAGGGTGAGTAGTTGGTAAAGACTGTGGTTGAAGGTAGAATCCAGGGGGAAAAACAGACGGAAAGACAAAGACAAAAGATGTTGGATGAATTAAAGGGTGGGGTTAACAATATGGAAATGAAGGAGATGGCGCTCAAATAGGGGTTTTTGGTTGTATATGAACATGAATATGTAAAGGTAGAACACTCATGATGATTATATTTAAATGCCGCCGATTAAGAAGCTCTGAAACTGGTTAAAAAATAAATCCACACGCATTTCTTGCAAAATCATTATTAAATCCTAAGGTACCGAACTCAAAATACTTATAGTAAAATCCTTAACGATGTTCTATAACCAATTCAATTTTCCACTGTCTATCTAGCTGCATGTCTTATTATCTTCTCAGGATTAATTATGTAAGAGTGATACAGCGTATTTCTCACGTAAATGTGAGGTATCTGACAAATTAAATACATATTTTGGTTATTGAACGTTACTCAGATGCTTTATTTACTTAATTTATAAAGATAAGTACGTTCTTATATGTAGTCGAAATTAGTCGTTATCCCGGTTATAATGATCCCTCTGATACTACGAGGAAGACAATGTAAATGGATGCTACCACTATTCGCTTCAAGAATTAATTTTTCCTCAAAAAATGCACCGATCAAGCGATTAGAAAAGTAGAGACATAGATGGTCTAAATACATAGATAGGTGTAATATTGTATAATATTACTTAATCACTGTCCTATAATAATATACAACTTCCCTTCGATCTCCTTTTTCGTTCGGTCCGAAGTTCGAAAAAAAGACATCCTCCTCTAGATGACACTGAGTTGTAGGGGTAATTCAATTGACCATACGAAGAGGACAACTTACATTGTTTCCACGACCTTTGCTTGGTTTTCTTCCTCGCTGATCCCTTCCGACCTGACGAGTTCATTAGTAAGTCTGCTCATCATCCCTTTGGTTAACTTCCTTCTCACCCCAACCATTCAGTTTTATGTCCGGCTCTCCAGCAGTTGCCGAGCTCACGATTCGCCGAATCGCTTTCTCGGGCTACTTTTGTGATTTCCCTCGACTGACTTCACACTGTTACGACTTCAACTTGAGATGAATGATTTGCTCAAATTGATGCGAGCAACTGATGTGAACAATGAAATTTAATTAACTAAAAATATTGTCTATAAAGCATTTTCTCATAAAAAGTGTACTGTTTCCTTATTTAATAATTTATTTCAACCCTTTTACTTTCCGGAATGAATGAAAAATCAATATGGGGACATAAGTGGAAGAATGATGAAAAGATAATGCTATGATTTCAATGCGTTTGAGTTAATAGTTCCATGATTCTAGTTAAAGGAATCAATTTCTTAAGAATATTTTACTTTCTCCATCACAATGTTCTAAAGCTTAATTTACATCAAATCTGCCAGTTTTTACTTATTTATAATGGCTTATGCTGTGTAATGTCGTGTTTTAAGTAACATTTTATATTCTTAAGTTCTAGACGACTTATCGTACGACTAGAGTTGTTTACGGTTTAGTGACGTTATATACATAAATCAAAACTGTGTAATTATCAGGGACTCCGTCAAACGACATAATATTTTGCACATTCCGTAAAATTGGGACACATCATCTTATATTTCGATAACAAGCAAAACACTAATATCATAAATACGGCACACAGGTAGTGAATCAATACTCTAAGAAACGTGCTGGTGCATTAACAGGTAAGGGATGATAATCTTTGTCATCCTTGAATATCTCTGAAGCAAATCGACCTATCTTTCAGATGAAAAAACAAAGAACGTACTGTCTCGTAAAATATGCTGAGACCATGCTCCGTCTAAACGTATTTGTCTGAACTTGAAATGTGATTTAGAAGAGAAAATCGGAATAAGGGATAGAGAAAGGAGAAGAGCTTTTTCAAGTGGAAGTGCACTTGAAGCCGAGGTTACTTTAACATAACAGTGGCCGTTGCGACCCATCTTTCCAGATTAATCCTGTTGTTATAAAGGTTATCGATGAAATAATAATTTGGGCGATTTTTCTTGGCAACCAAAACCACGTCGCTTTTTGCGCAACGAAAAATTTATGCAAAAGAGACCACAAATACCAAATTTACAAGCATGGGAAATCAATAATTTCAAAGGATGGGCCACGATAATTCCTTCCGTCAGAGTTTGGGAAATTGATCAATATATTGGTAGCGTGCCTACACAGGATATAATGCTTCTTTGAATATCGGTTTACTTACAAAATGCCTTAAATGCAGGACAAACATAAATGCCTGTTTGGAGGTGATCATATTTTTTGGCCACTTTAAAAGCTAACGTAAGAGATAACTCGAAGTCAAACTTAGCCCCTGAAGTGTCACCATTACGTGACAATTCCGGAACCAGTACAGAAAACTATTTCTTAAATACTATAAATTCTAAAAATTGTAGTAATTCACGGTATTAAAGACAGGTTTCATTGTGACAAGGTTTGAAAAGTTCTATTTCTGAGTTTTTATAATGCATACATCCTCCGCATTTAAAATACGAAATAAATACCTCTCTAGAAATGAACCTATTTTGAACTGAGCATATATATGCATAACTACGTCTTAAACTTTAAGATATTCTCGTAAGCCAAAATAAGTAGCAAAACGGAAAAATTAATGTCCATGAAATGTGACATCTCTTCAGTGTGTCCGGTGTTTACTTTATGCCCAGCAAAATACACTTTTCAAAGACGGTCCTCTTACACAATGACTTACTAAATGACAATGAGAGGAAATTAAATCAGTGTTACTCAATAACGATCACCTACAGATAATAATGATGTATAAAGTTTAGTTATTCGAATCCATACAAAATTTTCAACCCTTTGGCCGTTTGGAACCTCAATTCCAAAAACTAACAGTAGCCAAAAGATCTCGAGAGGGAATTAGGCTTACTAAGAAAGATTAGGATTGAGTCAGTTTGCATTTGCTTTGCATTGACGAAACACTATGCAAAATGAAAATTGCTCGTTAAAGCAGCATAATTTCACACGAAACATATTTTATAGTATTCGATATGAAGTGATCATAATGAATTCAATCATTAAGAATGACATTTCATTAGATTTTAATTTGCCGCAGCCAAGAGAAATAATAAGGTAAAATTATACGATAAATACCTTTTTTCCCTTTTTAGCAACAAAAAGAATTTTTGTTAATGAAATTTGTACCAATTTATGACCCTTGCTTAAAACTTTATCCGTAATTAGAACGACAATTTTTCTCCTATTACAAAGACCTATATTTTTGGCATGAGCTTTCGACAAACGTTTCATTTAAATAAAAATAAAACTGGTGAATTTCCGATGTTATTTACTAAATTACATTAATGAGAAACCAAAAAGGTAAAATTTTTTGACGTATGTATTGAAATCAGGAAAATTTAATCCAGTCCCTAAAACCTATATAAAGGATTTCATCGTATTAAGTGGCTACAGATATCACAGCGTTATTTAAACTAAATAAATAAACACCAAAAGTATAAATGAATGAATTAAAAGGAATTGCGTGACATTCGTAAGTTACCAGGAAATTAACTTGACAAAGATCTGGGAGTTATTCGCCCCCTTAAAATTGGTGGTATAAAAGTACATTTATAGCAATGATGTTTCAAATAAAACTGAAAAAGAAATCATTAAAAAAGAAAAAGGAAAACAGGTAAAGGATATTTGCACAAAATGGCGTGCAACCAGGATAAATCACAAGGAAGAATATACATGAAAAAAGTCCGACGGGACCGGGAATAGTCTTCCGAATAGCTTGAGAGTTCCGGCGGGATAGCTCAACGGACAGAGCACCTGACCGGCAATCGGGAGACCCGGGTTCGTTTTTCGGTCCCGTAGGACTTTTTTCAACTCTATTCTTCCTTGTGATTCATTAAGAAAGAGATAAATATAGATCGTGCGCAGAAATCTGTCACTTGATTTCACAAAGAGCGTACATTCCGAGACAAAGAAATCAAATATGAGAGTGTATTCGGGTTGGAAAGGGGTGGTGAAGCTTAGATATGGAGGAAACAAAGAATCACCAGCTCAGCAAATATGAGACTTAAGATAGAAAATAACTCGAAGAGAACAAATGTGATAAAATGGACGAGAGGTATATTTGATAGATAGGAATCGGACGACGGGAGATTGTGATTGAGACAGAGGAGCACTCAAATCGAAGATAAAAGATGAACAAAGGGAATGAAAGGATGGGATATTAACCCCCTCCTCCCGCACGTTCCTTTGGCGGTGTATCAACCTGCTGCTAAGCCCAAGTCTCTCTAACATGTTCCATTCCCAACCAATGTAAAATATTCTGTGAAATACAATCCCGAAGAAAAAAGGAAATACATCCTTGCAATTCTGACACAGTTAAAAAACATTCGAGTCATGTAGCAGTACAAGTACTATGTAAATTATAACCTCCAGCTTTCATGGAGCATAAAAATTGGATAAGAATTTGGAAAACTCCTACCAATAGAAGTGTATCAAGAAATAACTAGTGAGGTTTAAGGGTGAAATTTATGGACATCTAAAGAACTATTCGAATCTGAAATTTATACGTAATATCAACTGCTGCAAGACGTATAAATTAAGCACTACTACTTATCAGATCTATATTTATTATTATATTCCGTTACAATATTATTTCAAATTTACATAAATGTAACAATTCAATTCAATTTCCAAGCCGCACCCACGATAGTTTCTTAACATGGTTTTGGTGTGCTCAATTCTACATTGAACATAGTGTACGGTTTTTCCGCTACCATTGTTCAAACAACGAAAAATTTGTATTAAAAAATTTATAAATGTTTATAAAGAGTTCATGGATTCTTAACATATAACATCTTACATTTTTCCTTATGCGACCTTTAAAGTTTTAACGATGACCTTTTCTTTTTCGTAATGTGTTATACTCGGAAAGCTTGTACTGAATGCATTAATCAATCACAACATTGAAGATGATTAACTTATGGCTAAGCATTGTTATAGCAACTACTGATTAAACTATCTAAAAAAAATGACGAGAGTTTTTCAGTTTAAGGTGCTTCACTCTCATTTTACTTTTAAATTTGAATAACAAAATTTAGCAATTTAAAATCAATTCAAGATTTTCTTATGGGATAACTTCTAATGGCCAATTCCAAATCAAAAGTAATTCATCCACATCTTCGTATGTTCCACATATCTATTCCTGAAACTCCTGTCATACCTGTCCTGGTATCTTTAAACTCATTTTCCTTCAGTTGTTCCCCGTTAATACCTTTGCCATCCCCATTTTAATCTCATACGTTTTCTCGGCCGATTCTATTTAATCTCTCCTTTGGCCTTGGTTACAGCTCCCATTGCTTTAAAGCTCATGGAATAGGTTTGAAAGTTAGTGCACTAAAGGTATCTCGTGTTGGAAGATGGGGTGAATTAAATACATTACACAATTTTCCTGGTGAGAAAAGTGCTAAAAGGCTCGACTATACATGTTAAAATTAATTAGAAGATATTATAAAATATGAGAAAGTTAGAAATGCAATTTTTCTGGGATTCTACAGATTGTATGGATATTAATATGCTGACATTTGATGAATACGAGACAAAGTTTAAATGGAATGACGCTTATTAAAGACATCAATAAAAGCAGACATCTGTGACGTAGGTTTCTACAAATGGCATCATCATCAGGCAAAATAAAAACCTAGATAAAAGACATATATTCTAATGGGGTGAAAGGGAAATGATTGTAAACCCCTCTAACCACCACCATTACCGTTATAAGGATTTCGAGTTTCAAAGTTCAATTTAGTCCGAATTCTTCCTGTCTAAACAAACGGAAAGACTCAGAGAGAAGGGCTCGCTATGATGCGATAAACCGAGCTAGATATTATACCGCTGAACCTGGGATAATCCGCACAAACGCATTACGTATCGCTTGGAAACTAAAAGGAAAGTGAATGTAACGGAGAACGAGGAAAGTGTTAGAGATGAAAGGTGAAAAGGCTTGTAAATAGGGGAGATGAAAATTCGCGGAAAAGGATCCGGAAAGAAAGGGAGAAGGGGTTAACGAGAGAAGGAGATGGATGAAAGAGAAATGAAGGCGGAAAAGGATGCACAAAGGAAGATGAAGGGAAACACGAAGACGCGTAACTGGGTACTCCCGGAAAGAAGTAGCCTACTTGGAGAATGAGAGGAAAAGGTTAAGGGTAGGAAAAACAAAAGAAAGGAAATAAGAGAGATCCTGTAGATACGGATCAGGTTCAGGGGAGTTTGAGAGGAAGAAAGTTAACGAAACTAAATGAGATTACGCCATTACTCTCTAATGAGAAATATCTACTATAATTATCACATTTGTGCATAAATTCACTCATCTGATCCAAATGAGTGCTGGTGATGTGTAGCCGCGATGCAAGATGCTGAATATTAAGGAAATAAACATTTGTATTGCATCCTTTTACCATATGAAGTGA
The DNA here is from genome assembly GCA_947579665.1 of Sympetrum striolatum. Taxonomy (NCBI): domain Eukaryota; kingdom Metazoa; phylum Arthropoda; class Insecta; order Odonata; family Libellulidae; genus Sympetrum; species Sympetrum striolatum. The sequence continues at coordinate 28,676,363 of OX388348.1, forward strand.
ATAAAATCAAAAGTTGCCAGAAAATTATCAAATTATTAAAATTATCAAAAGGTTTCAGCAATAGATTATAAAATATATACAATGTGTACATTGCAATCAGTTGAACTTGTTTGCAATTAAAGTTGCCTCGGCCGTCCTTTTATTTCAGATATTATTCAGATTACCGCTAATTTTATGTCAATAATAATAATAATTATCGAGTAATGTTAAGTAACCGAAAAATATAGAGACCAATTATTGACCAAAAACAATGTAATTACAAAAACTCCAACATTGAAGTATATCATAGACATACATACAGTTTTGTCAATCTAATAAAACGAATTCTACCGAACTCTGTTCACATTTAATAAGCTAAGAAAAGATTTGTAGGTTCCAAAAATAAACTCATCTCTTGAAACAACTATTCCTTTATTATTGAATGTGTAAATATATCAATCAATTCAATTCCAATAAGTCGTTTACTAAACCACAAGACAAGAATTACAATACACGACCATGGCTTCACAGCATGGTCGTGTATTGAAATTCTTGCTTTGCGGTTATGTAAACGATTGGTTGAAATAGTTTTTTTAACGGTAATAAGTGCCACAGAGTTACACCTGATTCTGCTTCGTTTATTAGATAAATAAATGTTCATTTTCATTTATGTTTAATAAAGTGCAATTTAGGCATGCAACCACCCGCAAAACTACCAGGAAAATAACTCCCTGAAAAGAGTTACGAAAGCATTCAGCATTTCGAATCGAAAATACGTGGGATGCATTGAAAAGGAAAAGAGACAATTACAGTGGACGCGGAAATCCAAACGGTCGGCCGGAACTTGAGACTCCCGCTGGAGGAGCACACCGGCGCGCAAATTACCGCATTGTTTGAGAAGTCCTTAATTTCGGAAAGGCCAAATAGTGTTGTTATTTCCGATTCGGCGAGTTTCGAATCACCTGGAGTATTTTTCCTACATCCGCCACGGATGTCCGTACATCCGATTTTCCGCTTCCCGATGTATTCAGTTTCGCCTATTAGGATTGCAATTAAACCTGGAGAGGGATCACGTTGCGGAATAATAACAATATAAAAAAACATTCAGCCTTTTGGGACGTAAAAAAATGCACAAACGTAATAAGTAAGAATGTAAGTCGTTTCAAAGAAAAACATTAATTATAATATGCAAAAAAAGGAATTTATAGAGGATGTTTAGCTTAAAAACATAGAAGCATCAAAAGAGGAATGCAAATCAAAGAACAACCGCATCCCAAATAAATTTTAAGCTGAATTTAAAAAAAAATGCTGAACTAAATTTCTGAGAGTAGAAGGAATATTATTGTATACACTTTGTCGAAGTCACAATTATATATGGTTAATTTACCTAAGTAAAAATTTATCCGACAGGTACATGAAATAATCTATTTATATTTATTTGGAAATACTAACTTCTTCCGAAAATATTCCAATAAGTTGGCTTCCAAAAACATGAATTTGTAAAACATGACATATTTCATAGCTTATTTTAGGAATATTAGAAAATATTTCTTTTTTCCAGTTTTCCTATAATATTTGCTATGAATCTCTTGCAGCAAATTGCGCTTTTGGTATTAATTATGAATTTCATAGAAATTTGATGGCTAGATAATTGCATTTCTCGCTTACTGCATGACTCATCTCTCACTATACAAATATCATTACAAAGTGTATGATGCCTTAAGAGTAAGACATTTTGAGGCAAATTTGATTTGTGAGTAACCAATAGGAAACTTGGGAGAAATTTCCTTCTCATTTTTTCAATAAAGTTTTATTTCAAATATCTTCGTATAAGTTCCGATTAATTATATTTTATCCCCTTTAAGAATAGAAAATATATATCCATTTTCAGCTCCTTTGAATCTGGGACAACAAAGGTAAATGCATTTCTTAAATATTACCGAATAACGCATCTCGGAATGTACTCCATAATAATTACCCATATCATTATAAATTCCACTATGAAATAAGAATATGACATATACCGAAAATGCAGAATTTCATTTACCGCTCCATCCCCTTTAGCAGCAAAGAGGTATCTCTTTAGGCGGAAGCCTCCGGTTCATTTCTCTCCCCATATTTTCTCTCCTTTTAATTAACACGCGATCCCGAAGTTTCTTCGGATCATTCAGACCATTACTCGTTCATCAAGGCCGCGCTAACCTTCTTTGATGTCGTCTTCTCAGACAACAATAACACCTCTCTCTTCTTTGGCTCTTCTGCATGACCTACTTACTGTCCTCAGCCTCTTTTCTTCTCTAGGTTTCCTTCTCTCTTGTATTCATTTCCTACACCTTCTCTATCTTAACCCACTCCTTAACTCAATTCTCGGCCGCTTCTCTTCGTCTTTAAATCTGCCGGAAAAGGACGAAACTCTTGCGACGCGTGCAGGAAAACGCGTAAAAAATAAAGGACGCTTTTCATTGGCTAATTATTTCTGTTTCCGGACGGACGGGCCGCGTAATTATACCGTGTATAACAAACGTCTCATTTTGTAGTAATTAAAAGGGAATTCTTCGGAGCTCGGTTATGGATATCCCATCAAAATGGGCAATTTTCAAAATAATGGGCGAATGCTGGGGAATAAAAATCGCGAAAAATTTGTTTCCTTCGATAAAGGAAATAAAGGGACGGTTGAGTATTTTTTGCGATGGATGAACGATGAAATTACCCTTCGTATCGACAGCTCTTCGTTATAGAGTGGCAACAACCGAGTCCTCATTAGAAGCTCATTGAAATGTCCTCCCATAAAATGATTGTCATAGCGTTTATTTTAAAACGATCGACATTAAAATGCATAATGATATTGGTTTTTATGTCGAACTAGCTAAAGCACTTGTTTATTTAAATAGGAAAATAACGTCTAATAAATATCATATTAACTGGGACATACTGGAGTATTAAAAAATCCTAAGCAATAGAACAAATAGGAAGAGGAAACAAAAACGCAATGTGTCGCTTACTTCCTTTGAAATCAGGTTGACGATTCACTTCCGAATATATGTATGGATTATTCAAACGAAGTTGAAGTTGGAGAAAGAGACAGGAATTTACCAAATAAATATCTTCTAAATAATATTAATGTGTTTATGGACAATAATAGAAGCCTTAAAATACGTGAGAAAATTTTATTTGAGCACCTCATTATTAACAAAAACCAAATGATTTCCTTTTTCTATACCTGCAGTTAAAAATCTCAACTTTTCTTTTCTTCTTCATCGGGACAAAGTAAAATTAGACAGTTTAATTTCACATGGATAAAACTATACTGGTTGAGGAACACTCTTATATGGTTTTCTGATTCAACGATTAACATAGAACATATATTTACATTTACATAGGTACAATTGTAGTCATAACATTTCAATTTTATAAAACGCATCCTCACGATTTCAGCTCTAAAAAAGAATTTTTATGATTTTTTTTTTCAAAAATTAAAGTAGCTAATTTTCTTTAGAGGGAGTCTGTAAAGTTCGAAATTTGTAATTCTTGTTTCTTTATACTACGAACATTTACTCATAGTTTCTACTTTTTTCGAGGATAATATAAAAATAATGAGGTTTTGTATGTAGAAACACTGCCAGCTGGTAAGGATATTATCTCTAAAATATATGTTATAATTATGAACTAGCACAATGACTTGTAGAGTCATAGTGCTCGCATACTGCAAAATAGCATCATAGCTCGGTGAAGAAAACAAGGGCAAACTATCTCTATCTCCATCCTACCTAGTAAACCACATGCCATTTCCTAGTTCCAGATAGCTAATGTTAGATGGGATGAGGTTTCAACCATCCTTAGGGCTCAATACTTTACAATCAGTTTCAAACTAATCTTCGAATAGGTTGTGGGCATACACTGTTACATACAATAAATTATAATACAAACTTATACATAAAAGAAAAGTATTTAGAACATAATTTGCAAAACAATTTTGTTTAGCTGCAAACAAAAAAGCCTCCTCTTTTGAAACAAATCAAGTTCTTGGAAATGCATATTAAAGGTTTGGCACAATCTATATAATGTTGAGTTATTAGCACAACATTTTGTTTTCACATTGTTTTAAATAAAATGCCCTCTTTGGCCTTACATTAAATTTTGGCAAATAAAAAATAATTTTAGTCACTGGGTTAGCATTTACCCTAGTATTGATTAAGTCAAATAAATATAATAAGTTTTCTTAATTTTTCTTTTCTCTAGGCTTTGGTATCCATACATGTCCGAAAGAATATCATAACTCAAATAATTTTCGAACATTGGACAAATTTTTGTATGACACAAGTGTACAGAACGTAAAAATTTCTTCTGTACATTTTCTGTACAATTAACACATTACTTTATACTAAATATCCAAACAATTGAGGTATATTATATTTTTATAAATGTTTTTTTATCAAATACAAGTTTTTTTAGAATTTGTTCGTATAGATCATTACGCTGATTTACTTTTCTACTTATGTTTATTGAAATCACTTGTTTTCAATGCAATATTTTAAAAATTATCGCTTAGTAACTTCAGAAATTAGGAAGAAGAAAGGCCATCTTTGCTTAAACTCTCCGAAAGGGTATAAAAATTTTAGTACGTTTAAGATTTCAACAAAAGACAGTGAATTGAAGGGGATTCTACATATCACGTCGTTAGGCGTGCACGATATCAGCAGAGGGTATATTACGGTGATCCAAAGAGGGGAAGTCGAGCACAAGGACAATGGGAAGGAGACCGTTTGAGATGAGGTGGTGAAGAGGGCGGTCAAAGTGAAGTGCGAGTGAGAAGATGCGCTCAACGGTTGAGTTCGCAGCAGACGGCTGAGCCTCCCTTATCTGAGTGGTGAATGCTTGCGGAAGGGTGGCTGTGTGCTACGGTCGTTTACCCTGAGGCTAAATCCGACATGAATATATGTAAGTACTTTACAGGCGTGGGTAATGTATCCATTGTAAACCATTTCACGTTTGTGACTTTTAACATAGCTAATCTTTCAATTATTATTTTTTTCTATTCATAATGGCTGAGATATTAACGCTAATACTGATCTTCTTTAGAATATCTATGTCAAGAATTTTTTTAGCTTTTCATAAGGCTTTACTGCTATTTAAAAATTTTTGTGCCTTTTTTGTTTTCTTTTTCTTGTTTAACTCACTTTAATTCTTAATTATTTCAATAATTATAAAGCACATGTGATTATTAAAATAAAAATATATAAATAACTATTAAAAAGTCTATGAAAGATGCTCCTCGCGTTGAAAAGTAAAATTGATGACAACAACAGCAATAAAAGAAACGGTATTAAGTAAAATTATATATATTTCCTGATGTAGTTCCTTCTTTTTCCTTTTTTCAGGAAGATTTATGAAAATTGTTCAAAAAATACAACTAGTAACAAAACAAACTTATTCACTGCTATCCCTTCCTCTTACGCTATGGATTCGTAATAATATTTAATGGCTCAGCTGACTGCTTTTGAGTGAATTAAAAATAATAATATTAATAATAAATCGTCTTAATTTGGGCGAAATTAAGCCTGAAAAGTCTCTCCTTCCATCTAACCCATCCTTATTAATTATAAAATTAGAAGTAGAAACAATAAGAAGAATTCATAATGTAGAATACCTTAGAGATTATTAGGAAAAATAATGTCAGTGTAGGAAAACACCCACAAGAAAGGGGGGTGTGAAAAACCTGCGCAAACTTACCAATAGTAATAGCAAAAAGATAAGAAAAAAATACAAAATAAACTACCAATAAGTTCTTACATGCTGTATAAATGAGAATCAGTTCACAGTTTTAAAAAGATAGAAATTTACAAAATAACTTAATCGGCATAATCATCATAAGAATGGCTCATCGTTCATCGTTCAGCTATTTTTGTCTCATTTGTAGACTTTTCCTCTTAATAAACCAGGCAAATGAGGATCTTTGATAGTGGTTGCCAGTTTTTGTGACCAATGACATGAATCTGACAATCCTACGGCATTAACATGTCTTTAGTTGAAATCATACTAATTAGTTAACTAATTATAAGCAGAATTAGCTTTATATACTTTTATAAAGATATTAGATAATAAGGTGTTAGCGCTTGATAAAATAATACAGTCAGCATCTTTTTATCAACAGGTATATCCTATCTATTTAACATATTTTTCAACAGTAGTTTCACATATTTCCAAATTTTCTTGTTTTATTACTCTACCGTATTTTAATTTTCATTCAATTTCCATATCCTCTTAAAATTAAATCTATAATCTCCTTAAGTAATTCCCTATTTTCTTTTCGCGATTTTCTTTCACCTTGTTACTCTTTCCCGCACCAAGCTATTTTCCATTTTGAACCTTTTGTTAATAAGGTTTATCCCACATTCTTTCCCATCCTTTCTATTATTTATTCCAATACGCTTTATGACACAGATTAGCTAAAAGAGAAAAACAAATTAGCCTAATCTCACCAAGCAGTGTCTACCTTCAGGTTTCCATCATTTCAGTCTCCCCATATATACATCCATGTACTCTCATGTTTACCTTTCAAACCGATTAGCTATGCCTTAAAGAATCCTTTGATTTAATCAATCAATAAAGATATGCATATAAATAAAATTGAACTAAAATCTGGATTGCTGGATAAAGTTTTAATTTATCATCTTACGATCAGGGTTATTTAATCAATCAATAAAGATATACATATATATATATATATATATAAAATTAAACTAAAATCTCGATTGCTGGATAAAGTTTAAATTTATCATCTTACGATCAGGGTTATTTAATCAATCAATAAAGATATACATATAAATAAAATTAAACTAAAATCTGGATTGCTGGATAAAGTTTTAATTTATCATCTTACGATCAGGGTTATGAGAAGAAAGAGTTTTTTATAGCATACCGGCTTTTGTCATTATTTAAAGCAAGAAGATTACTTCCTAATAAACAGAGAAAGAATATTTTATTTGCTTGGAAACTGTGGAAAATATTTCTTGGAAGAGAGTTTATTCATAAGTCTCTGAATCAAAAAAAGGAAACGAATAGCTCTGAATCTCATTATTCTGTATCTTAGCTTCATTATTCGATAAAACTGAATCTCTTGATGATGCAAAACCAAAGTACTGTTTTGATGTTAAATTCTTCGGAAATGATTCTGTAATAAAATTTTGAGAGCGATTTTCTACTTTTCAAAGGAAGCCACTTAAGTCTAAATCTATCTTCGTAGAATATGCCTGTTTTTATTCCGGTAAGATTCCCATTCTTTTAAGTTATATGTGACCTGTATTTAACTAAAAACGTATTCAAAGTACCTATCTTTCGTATTATTTTTAACACTTTGTTTCAGAAAAAATGTCATTAGAATTAAATGAATATGTGTTCCTATCACAAAAGAGTAGAATAATATCTATAGCATGTCCTATTAAACTTGTTTCCCAAAACACGTAAAGGGTTATGTATTTATTTAAAGTGTTCATCTTATAGATGAACTTCTGAATACAAGAAGAATTGGCTGATTAATAGAGGCTGCTATCTTCTTCTCAGTACAAACACGAAAATTATGAGAATTTATTATGTGGTGAAAAATAACTAACTTCAAAACAATACAAAGACATAAGTCGATAAAAATCTGCTACACGTAATGAAATACATACTTTATCTATAAGAGAGGAAGCAGTTGAAATTTACCGGTTATAATATTTGACCAACAGAAAAAAATAGCCACCTTTATTGGAATCCCAATGTGGAGTATTCTGAAAATATTAGCTCTCAATTGTGTCTCATAAAGTTCAGATCTAGTTAAAAATTGATATAAAAGATTGAATTGATGATTGACAAAGAAAGACGCATGACCAATAAAATAAAATTGGTAGAGTCCTTATATTTTTCAACGATTCTATTTCATTCGTGGTTGAGTAAAATTAAAGTTCATGTTTATGTCTGTGAGTGAATAGAGAAGAGTTTGGTAAGGTTTGGGTGGAACAACCGAAAGTAGCCGAAACATCTCTGAAAGTTTATGCACATTCAAGTTATAAGCATTTCCAATATGGCAATAACTAAGAGAGCATCAGATCGTTGAGGTTGAAGAAATTGTGCCAAATTGCAATGAATATTAATAACATAAAGAGATACTATACTTGTGAAGAAAGGAGAATTTATAAAAATGTTTCAGAATATCTCTTGTGACTCAGGAACCAATTACTATACTGAGGTTTTGAAATTGACGCTTAAACAACACAAACTTTTCCGATATCTCTGTTCTCAAAAGCCATTTCCCTATTATTTCTCCAAGGGTAAATATTTACATGACATTTTCACTACATCATGAAGGCAATTTTTCAGAAACAAAACCGTAATTAAATATGTAGCATTTTTTTAATAAAATAACATCACAGCATAAATCTCTGGAGATGTTTGAGCATACATTTCGAGACTGTTTTCCAAATAGAAAGGCTCTACCTAAGCACTTAAGTGAATATCTGAAAAGATTCAGATTTCGCGTAACTTCTGTTTTCCTATTTGTTTTTCTTTAAATGTCCGTTCCGGTATGTTCCATCAACTTTTGCGTCGGTAGGTTTTTGCTATTTCTAGATGTTCTTCTGTATCTAGGTAGTCCTAGAGAGAGCATCAGACGTATCAAACTGATATTATTCGTCTTAATCGATGGAAATTTGTATATATTGATAAATTTCCTAGTTGCTTCAGTAATGTTGAGAAGAAACCTTTAATCCAATAGAATCACGAGTTTATGGACGCCTGGAACTTTCGTGCCCGCGATACATGCTTGTACAGCCGGTTGCCTGCGCCCAGGGGGATGTACGTTTAATCTCGGTATGACAATTAATGATGAGGAATTGACTTTAGCCTACCATAAATTACTTAATTATATTTCTACGCGTTGTATATTTTTCAACAATAGATTAAACTGATGGAGATCAAACAAAAACACTCGTTTAAATAAACGTGTACGGCATACGTAGACAGCGTAACGTGCAAAATTACTTTCTCTTGTCCTTGAAATAAACATACATCGTTCACTATTTTACATCGTCTGAAAGAAAAATTAATTTGATACATTTCAGATATTATTATTTAATGATAAACAAATTGTCTCTCATTGTGCACTAAAAACGTTAGGAGATAGAAATAAAACTACATTACAACTTACTAGATACTAATTGCGTAAAATAAAGGTAATGAAGGTAAAATTACGTTTCTAGCATCTATATTACCGAGAATTAATATTTTCACGCATTGTAAGAGACTTGGTTCACCAGTGACCTCAAAATATTGATATATACAGGAAGATGAACTACCTTAGCTGAGAATGAAACCCATACCATCTGTGCAAAAAGCAGATTTTTGCAGTAGACCTTGACCCAAACTCTGCCGAGGCCTATTTTGTGATTATTATTCCATCCACAAGAATAATTTCTCCCATGTAATTCAGCCCGTTCGAAAATCGTTGTGAATCACCTCTTTGATACTGAATGAAGAAAGGTCTTCACACAGAATTATTCGGAAAATACCGGTTCCGGAATCATCAGGTCTCAAAAGGGATTGCCGATGGAATGAACTACTGAAACAGGTAGTCTCCGATAGTATATCTCTCTCTTCATTTACTATGAAGGTCAATTTCAGCAAAATCTCGGAAACCTCTGAGATTATTAGAGATTTTATTTATTTTAACTTTAACAAAGGGGAAATGAGCAAAGCTATATATTATCTGCAATTAATTGAATAAAAAAACCCGCCCGTCAAGAACAATACGAACTACGTTGAAATAGAAAAAAAATGTTTATGAATGTTGATTCCATACTAATACTTGACAAAAAATGACTTCGTAAATTTTATAATTGCCAAATCTATTCGAAATTCATCCAGTAAAAGTCAAACCGACCACATGTCTGAAAAATATTAAATTATTATGCAATTACAATTGACACCTAGCTTAGAGGGACCAGGGGTCTATAGTAAAAGGAATAGCTTTAAAATAAATTAAGTTCCGTCAAGATTGACGAGGCAATTAAATATTTGTTACTAAATATGATAGTGAGGAAAGCGGAGATTTTTGGGAGCCGAACAACATTTTAACGGAAACAAGGCTTTAAAAGCTGCGGGTTTATATACTCGTAATTTCCACAAATTGCGTTGTGTTCGAAGTTGAATACATGATTTTTCAGAATGTCGCTAATATTCTCAGGTTAAAAGTCCATCCTGATTAGTATTTATTAAAAAATAAGGATATTGATGAGTTAGTTATATATTAAGTCATCTATATTTAAATTTTGCATATTTATTTAAAAAATTAAATTGAGACCCGTCATGCATGAAGGGGGAGTTTACTAGTTATATAATAGTACGCGCTTAATATCTAATCTGCACGAGCCCAGACTGGTTATTATCCCCCATTAAGATCACAGCAATGCGTTTTTCCTCATCGGACAAACAAACCGTTCTCTTGGCAGCATCTCTCTAATGGCCCTCACATTAAAAAAGGCGATTTCCCGCTACTTTCGGACCCTTCGTTCCATTCATCCGTCAGAGAGCCCTCCCACACCCACTGCCTTCACCCTCTCCTCCCGTCCAAGATGACGACGGCGATGATGATGATGATGACGATGATGATGACAAAGGCTGCATGCGACTCCCATTACTTTCACCCCGACTCGTACAATCCTTTTCCTCTCTCCTTCCATCTCCGCCCCGTAAGAACTCCATTGTACTCGGTAATATATCGAAATTAACGTCTTCCAACCGCTCGGTGAACAACTGGTAGAGAGCGCCATGTCGCGGTGAACGAGTTTTTCAAGAGCGCTGATGTCCCATTCGACGAGGGTGAATGAGGACTGATTTATTGCAAGTCTTACTCGGAGTAGACAAAAGGCGCTTAGGAGAGTTTCAGAAACATTATTGGAGCCAACGTTTGATAGAAAACGCTTCAAAATTCAAATATTCAGACGCCATTGTTTTCATATATTCATCGCCGAGTGTTCAAAATCAGAGGATTGATATTTTGGAACTCTCAAAGCCGCAGTCAATTTATTTTTTCCGTGTAAATATATATTTTCTATATATTTCGTATATTAACCACTTTCTCCCCTCTATATTGTACTTAATTCATCAATCTGATGTGCATGTATGCAGGACAATTCGTAGTGATTTTATAAACAGTTTTATCACCTAAAATATGAGTCTCCTTAATAACTGATATGGTTTTCTATCATTAGGTACGTTCCTGTGCTTATTGCTTATACAATCCTATTTCTTTCGTATCTTGAAATAAAAACAGATGAACCTATGAATTATCTTAAATGTTGATTGCGTACAAAAATATATAGAAAGTAGAATCATAGGAAAAAAGTGATAATGGTCCAAAGTTATTTCAATAATAAAATAGTGCTGTATGGAGTTAAAAGACACAAAATTGTGAGGAAATTATTTTATTAATGCTTTTCAGTTTTCCCATTAGAAATGTGATGTTAATTATGAAATCATATGATAAATCAATAAACGTGATATATAGAGCAGAAACTGTGAACCATAAGGAGGAAAATCAAGGGAATGATAATGAAAAACTAGGAAATAGGTAAAAAGCAGAATAACGAATACAGATTCGAAGTTAAAAAGCGACAAGAATTACACAAATTGAATCAGCATGGCTTGGCCGTAGCTGGCTATATCAAGAAAGCTAACATTTTGTTAAAAATTAACAAAATTAGAGATTAGTGGAGGGAAAATTCTACAAAATGACTCTCTTCAAATAGAAGTTTCGAAGACGAGGGTATATAAAGATGTAAATGATGAAATAGTAATAAAAGGCTGGTGAGACTCAAAGAAAAATACAAATTTCTGTGGTGTGATCTTTTAAACATGATTGAAGAAGTTATATTTCCTTATGTTATCCTTTAAAAGACGAGATAGTTTCGAGCCCATCACAAAAAGAAATGGAGAAGGACAATCGGAGTAAACTTAGAGAGAGAGGAGAGCAGAAATAGCTATAAAGAAAAAGCATTGAACATCGTGGAAGTATTTATTCCAAAGCCTTTAAAAAGTACTCAGAGGAAGGGGCAAATTTGAAGAGTAAAGTTTCAAAATATAATAAAAATGAGATTGCGATGAATGGTTCAATGAAAAAAGTGATTTTCTATTATATAAAATGCATAGAATTCTACATCAATTAATAATATCAATATTTCCACCAAAGTAGCTTTTATAAATCTATTCAGATCAGCTTTTAGGTAATATTTGAAAATTTTATACAAATAAATATTTGATTTTAAAGACCAGGTATATCAAAATACAGAAGAGGAACAATATCGTTTATAAAATCTCACAAAATATCTGAAAATGGTTAAGAAATAAGTCCCTTTAAATTGTCATCAATCTCATCAAATTCTCTGGGTTGCGAATATTTATGTGTGCATTGTTTCAGTGAGAAAGATGAAGAACGACTGTTTATCTATGTTTTACCAAATGACAAACTGAATATACTGAATTACTTTTTTACGGAACGTTAGGGAATATTTCAATTAATAAACTCGCTTTCAAAATTCAAATAAATGTAATGGCTGTTAACTAAGGATCAACAACAATTTATTGAGTTTAATACTTATAATAGATCCAAATCTTTCGCATAAAGACAAACAAAGAGATGATTACCTCTAAAAATAAAAGAGTATCAAAAGACCAAGAGAGTGTTAATTTCTTTCGAACACATTTATTCAATTATTTCTTGCTCTAAAAATATCGTGCTCTAAAAATACCTTGCTCTATTTATTACTCTCTTCACGTCCTCCAAAAATAATCCCCGATACTTATTATACGAAATGATTCATCTCGGAATATTTGCTTCTTATTTATCGGAGAGGAGCCGTTGAGGGAAAAAATTCCAATTTGTATCCCAAGCACTCTGGCAAACTGAGAACCATTAAAAAGTTTCACGTGAATGTTCTATTATTCCACTTGACAGAGAAATATCGGCCGGGACAAGAAATAAAGGGATGAACGTCGAAAAGGGGAGAGTGGGGACCGTCTTTTCGAGGAGCCCCGTTTTAAAGTTGCGTAAAAATATGTTTTCTCGACCCGAGGAGGAGATCAGGGGACAAGACGAAGAAATTATCCAGCGAAGAAAATAAAACTTTGGAAGAGTTTTGCCGAGAAAGTAGAACAAAAAATAAAGGAAAATGAATGACGGAAAATAAGGAGGGTCTCCCCCCCTCTTTTAGATTTTTTTCGAGGAAAAGGGGAAGAAATTGTTAAGTAGATGCGAAGTTTTAGTGAGATTGACAGATAACGTGGAAGAAGCTGACACTCTTTCGGGTTCCCCATATTGCGCAACTATGTTTCCCTCACCCCCATGCCCTCGAGAACTCTTCAAGAAAGTTAAAAAAGAAACCGCAAGTTATTTTTGCGGCGAAATATCTCCTCTACTTCTAGTTAATCCCTACATTGGAAGTGGATTAAGGAAATATTTTCAGCATTTTTTAACTTTTTTTCTCGGAGGGAGCCAAAACATAATCGATAAAATTTTACTTCGAGATATCCTTGGAGTTTTGTACCTGAGTAGTTTTAGAGTAATTAAGTATGATTCAAAGCTAAAACCTTATGCTATGGATTGAACTACCACATATGGCTTTGTTTGTGAATGAGTGGAGGATTAACAGTGGCTAGGTTATCAGATTATGATCCACTTGATAATTTCACTCATCAAAACAGTATTATTTCAATCTCCACTTCATCTGATATTCGGAGAAATGGATAAAACATCGAATGAATTTTAGTACAGTTTTTATTAAAAATCATATAAAAGATATATCTAGAAATACTAACAGGGAAATATAAGCGAATGGTTAGAACCAGGAGAACTAGCCACCGAATAGACTTTACCAGACAGCCACGGTATTTTAATCCCTTATGGTAAAGTAGAATATGACACCTATACTATTAATTTACGTCCACTGCATGTAGTACAGATGCTAAATAAAGACCGATGTTGAGGTTTTTCTAGCTACCGTTCGGATACATTTTTAATGTCAATCTTATTTCCATCTAGGTAACGCAAAGTAAGTAGCGCGATCGAATTTGTCGATAACGATCCCGGGTTCGATACCCGGCGGGATTCCAAGTGCAATTGACCTACCTATACAAGAACTTTCAAACTAGTAAAACCAAACAGAATGTAGATAAATACTCCTTCGTGAAGTTTTCATTTCCTTGACTTTGCCAATCGATTTCATGCTTAAGTCGGTAAGACACATTTTCAATCACAGATATAGGTAAAAATGGAAGTGTTATTTACATTTACATTTCATAACGCAAAAATTAAAAAAAAATCGGGGAAGAAATACTCTTTTTTAATGGATATGATTTGTGAAATTTTGTTTACCTTAACAAATTTAACGACTGAACGAATATAGTTTTCAGATGATACGAACAAACGTTTTATTTGAACAATTCCTATGCTTATTCAAGGAAAAAATTTCATTCACAATAAACGCGTCATTCTAAGTATGCCACGAGAAATTTGAAGTCTCTATGTCAATGTCTTTATAAACTGTATGCGAGATGGACAGGGAAAAAGTGGCCAGCTGTCACTTATTGGGTGATGGCCAAGGGTGTCACGGACCTTGAAGAAGCATCGAGGAGAACAAAGTTTTGGACCCCTCGATGCAAATCACCATGACCAGAAGAGACAGAATGACATACGCTAAACAGGAAGGGAGAACTGTTTCTAGAACTCCGAACCAAACTTCCGTACCCTATCCTCTAAAATCTACCACGTATTTGTCATTCTAATGCGTTGGGAACAATATTTGTAAAAATTCAACTTAAATCTCAAATACATAATCAGCTCTTATTTGACCACCATGAATGAAATAAATGATAGCTGAAATAATTTGGTTCATCACATATAACCATTTACTCCCCCATAACATTTAAATGTATATCTGTTACTAACTGTTTACAATTAGATGTCGTCAAATGTAAACTGTAAGTAACAGTTAATGATAACTGTAACAGTCATTCTGATGTACAAGAGAAAGACGTACTATTATTAAAAAAGAGAATTCTCCCATGAATTCCATTACTGATAAAAAATAGGAGAAAATGGGCGTGGGCATGGTAGATTATTGGAATATAAAATATTAATATTATTAATAGTAAAGTAATATATAAAGTATAAATATTATGAATCGAATAAAAAAGCACTTAAAATTAATTGGATTAGAATTCATTGTATAAGGTTTCCAGATGACAATGTCATAGTATCAGTATCAGAAAAAGAAACCAATAGAATGATAGATGTTTTATCTAATGCCTCAAGAAAACATAAATATAAGCATCACAAAAACAAAATTTATGGTAAGTAATGTATTAAGAATTTATATATTATTATGTTTAAGTATTAAGTATAGACGAAAATAGGGAAAATATAAATACAAACGTAAAGGTAAAAGGAAACTAAATTATACAGGTTAAAGAACTTTGCTATTTAGGCTGTGTATTAATTAATGACAATATATTCTTATCTGAGGTGAAAAGAAGAATTGCCCTCACAAAACTAGTTTTTCAAGTTAAAAGAAATCTTTTAACATATATAAATTCATATCTAGAGATAAGCAAACAATTTACAAAAGACTTGCTTTGGAGCACTTTGATCTATGGAAGCCAATGTTGGACTTTAGGGAGATACAGAAAGCCCCCCTGGAAGCTGCAGAAATGTGGATATGGAGAAGAATGTTAAAAATAAGTTGGATGGAAAGGTAACCGAATTTTGATTTTTTTGGAATCGAAGGAAAAGAGACAATTGATAAATATAATGGAAAAAAGGAAAGTAAAATTCATGGGTCATCTACTGAGACATAACAGTATTATAGGGATTATGTTAGAAGGAAAAGTGTCGAGAAAGAAAGGAAGAGGAAGACCTAAGAAGAAATATATTGAGGATATTAAGACAAGGATGGCAGTGGATTGGTTCTGCCAACTCAAGAGAATTGCTGAGGCTCCTGGATACAGACACAAGATATTCCCTTTAGACAATGGTGATGATAAATAGTATATTTTAAATTGTAATACATATTTTTATAGAATGAAAACACTTCCTACTTTTCCACGTAAAAGTACGAAGTGTTTTCATTCTGCACATGGCTTTCCACGAAGTCACGCCTTCTCATATTGATTATATCATATTTTTATAATAATCGATTCAGTAATATAATGATCAGAATAGCATTGATTAATTTGGTCGCAGAATTATTAAAGAAAAAAATTTTCATTTTCTCCTACATATATGCCATATAAACACCATATATATTTGCATATCTGATCCTAAAAGCTTGCTACTTGACAAAAGATAAGGTAATTCCGGGTGAGATGCCACACGGGGAGAGATGCCCCAGTCGTAGTATTTTTGAGGAAAACCACAAGATTGCTCTACTGACGGTTTTTGACAGTTAGTTGGAAAGCACCTGTATATCTGCAAAAGTTTCACGGTGATTCAATCTTTTTACGCATTTTTATAGCATCATTTCAAGTAGGTATTGTATTTTTCAGGCCTTTTACAAGAAAGTTAATAATGTTTCTGGTTGGCATCTGTTTAAATGCTTGCATATTTTGAATTAAAGGGCGGAAACTTGTAACTATAGGTTCATCGAATATCCCCGTGCAGTGACTGGCCATCTTGGACAAAGTGTAGCCCCACTGGCCGTAAGGGCATGTCTCCCATACAGAAAGGAGAGATGTCCCACCTCTTCTTGGGATAGATGCCTCAGTGCTATCTTTAGGTATATGTGCCTTATTAGTATTAATTTAACTTTAAGACGATACTGATTAATGCTTTTTTGAAAAAAAACGTTTGTAATCCACATTTAATTTTCAATTCAAATTTAAATCCACCGTCGAATGCATTTTATGCACGATCAAAGAATGAGGTATTGTTTAGTAAGCACTAAGGTGGAGCGTTTTGCTATTTTTTTCTGATCGAAATGTAATTCCCGCAAAAAGTAACCCACTTACATGGGCATTACAAATATAAATTTTTTTCGAAATCAAAATATATCTTCTGTGAGAATGTTTCCCTCGAAGTTTCGAAATTTCGAAAAACATCAAAATCGTCATTATTTTTTTTATTTAAACGACAGTATTTTGAATTTAATATAGCCCCCATTCATACCAATTGCGAATTTCATTATAATTTCAAATGGATATTGTTCTCTAAATGTACTACAAATTTAGGCTAAATTTTTGCAAATTAAACCTTCAAATAGGTTTTAAATTTAACTTAAATTTTTAATTATATCGTAATTTCAAGTAAAATTTAGCAATTTTGTTATCTAACAAGCGCTTTCCAGATTAGATTCAGTTAAAGCTGATGGGACATCTCTCCCACAGAGGTGGGGCTTCTCACCCGGACACTCGGAAGAGATGGCAAAATGCATGGACGCAGACAAAGTTTAATATTTTGGGTAAAAATGTTTTAAAGAAAATTTGTTTATATACTGTTAATAACCAATAAATGTTATATTCTATCACGCTGTTCCACATTCTTGTTATCACTTAAGTCATTGTTATGAAGTCTTTTCCTTACGTGGGGCATATCTACCGTAATTACCTTATGTCATTTAGAAACATACTTTTAGGTAATTAGCTCAAGTTCGAAAGAATAGGGAAATTGAATCTTTTTAAAAAAAAAGATCTCCCCTGTCAAAACAAGATATAGCTACTCATATTAATCTAGGACGAACCGTGCTTGAAGTCGTGAATTAGATGAACAGACGCAGTATTCCGGAATTGCTTACAAGGATGTAAATTTACCACACCAACCAGATTCCTCCTGTTCTGCATTTCAGCAGGGAATTCATGTTGGTCTGAGACGCACCACTAACTCTTTTCTGAGACCATCAACCACCTCCCATCCCAAGCCCAAATCTCTCCTTATATCCCTTAACCGTCTAACCAAATCTAGCGGTCATCCTTTGGAGAAGGAAATGCCCTGACCCACGCCCATCCCTAAAGTCCTTAGGATAGCATCCGTGCGAGAAACTCGCCTGACCTATGCGCCCTTTTGCATTTACTTTCACTAACACCGAATCTCTCCCACCACAGCCTCCGGAGGCACCTGCTCCTCTCCGTAATTTATCTGCAATTCCTCCCCGAATTTGTGCTGTACTGGCAAAAGTTGTTGGAACATTCGCCAAACTTTTGGTTTCAATAGTACCAAAAATAAATTAGATTAAAACCTGGCTTAAAATTCTTCGTGCATCAAGGGGCACTACTGTCCCATAATAATGGAGGTAAATCATGCTTTTTTCCTCCCTTTAAAGGAAATCGCTATGAGTGTTTCAGATAACTGTCCAAACTCGAGAGCCTACGTGTCTATAAGAGAAATGTTCCATGCATTAGAAACACATTCGGAAAATGTTGTACGGCAAATTTTAAAAATGTATTCAGGTTACGGATTTACAAAATCAAGAGCCAATCGATATTCCCTCTTTAGTTTAGTGAAACCTATAAAAATTTTAAAATAATCCTTTTAACAAGAGAAAAAACTCCTGAATGGAAATTAGAAAACATAATTTTTATTGATAATATAAATTCCTCATATCATAGCATCTCAATACCTGAGGTAGTATACATTTCATGCATTTTCGTCCGTTGCCAACATTTCTTGGCATCCATGACATACCTTGAAAGGTAGCGAAATGCCTGATGTCCTGAGGGACAAAATTCAAGGGAATCATTTGTCATATATGAGATGCATTTAACGAATAAGAACTAGTGTATATCAACTTTTCTTGAATTATTTTTCGATTTCCGTTCACTAAGAGAATAAAAGATGAATAATTTCTTATAGGAGTTTTTTCCTTGTAATAAAAATACGAGTAGATTCAATTATATAGAAGTTAAAATTTTGTTAATTGATAAAGATAAGTTAACATTTATTTATTATTAATTAATCAAATGAACTTATGTGTAATTCATTGAAATGAATATATCTTCAATATATAACTTTTGCATACGATGTTACAATATATTTTACCTGAGAAAACGAACACAATGATGTTATTTACAACTAAAAATAAAAAAGCAATATGTATATATAACAGCGTAAAAGGCACAATAATTCATCTACATCTACATCTACATCTACATTAATACCCTACAAGCCGCCTTTCGGCGTGTGGCAGGGGGTGTAAACACCAGTTGAATCTAAATTACTTCCTTATTCGATTATTGTCACGTATTGTTCGCGGAAAGAATGAATCTCTGAAACGATTCGTCCTAGCATCTATTTCTCTTAACTTACGGTCATTATCGGATCGACCGACGTAGCAGGGGGGTTGCATGATACCGATTGTATCTTTGGAAAATGTAGTTTCCCTGAATTTATTAAGCAATCGCAGCCTAGCTTCCAATCTCCTTTCTTTCAAGGATTCCCAACCTACGTCTGATTCAGTCTAAAATGGAAAATTTTAAGAGGCAAACATTGAGATAGGATCTATTCTGCAACTGAGGCTATCACTCAGGTTATGGACAAATTTAACAAGAATGATAAAAAACAACTAATAAAACGGGCATCCACAATCTACACAACTATTAATATGATTATAATGTAGGAAAACACAAAAATGAATTATTTTAATGATATGTGAGTAATATACAATTCCATAGCAGATGTAAATTAGCCAGGTATTAAGCCTATTATTGTCATATATTACATTTGATTTTAAAGAAAGTAGTCGTATTACTAAACCTTGATTCACTTCTTCCTGGGGATTCTTGGTTAAGAATAGAAGAATAAAAACGCGAACAAGCCAAAAACTTGCTCCATTACCGCATGAACGCCAAGTATAATTTATATCAGGAGTGAATTTGCTATGAAGTATTGTGTTTTTCAATGTATAAATCGCTCTTATAGATAGAAGATACCTCTGTTTTGGCCCGGAATGCAGCCCTTCTTAAATATTATTGGTCGCTTAGCCGAGAGTTCAACAAGGAAAAACGTGACAAAAGCTAATTCCGTCGCCACTTGGCAGCGTCATTGTCTCGCGCCTGGTGTCACATCGATTCAACTTCTCTTCCATCTTCCAAAACTATATTCGTTTCCCTCGTGTACTGCATGGAAAGAATCGATTTCCTTCACCCAGAGTGCAATTCTAGTAAAAAAGGAAGGATCGATAGTACGTTGCGATGTGCCTGCAACAAAGGCACAACAGACTGCGTCGCCAGGGCGTGAATAATAAGCGCCCTGCAATCTTCACGCCTCAGGCTGTGACAGGGTAATCGACCTTGGCAGACCAAATTCGGAGCAGCTCCTCTCCCCGGGGAAGAAGGCAACTGCCGCGTTTATTGCACGGAAAGAGAAAAGTGCATGCGAACCTGGGCGCTGCTCGTTAACCGAGGCAACTGCTGCATTTGAAGATGTCGAGAATTGCGCAGTGATTCGAGGTTACGGGCGATGTGCGAAATTCGTTTCGCGGGATTCGATTGCCACGCTCTCGTTGCGATGAGGAGGTCCTTATGGCCCGTGGGTGGTATTCAGACTTTCGTTCTTTTGAGAGAAATATTTACCGCCCCTGGGGATCTACGAAGCAATACGTTCGAATAGAAATATATCATTATAATTCAACATCATCACATGCGATATCAAAGTAACAACTAAATTGGTTTCCCAAAAATTGTGAGCTAAATCTTACGTAGAAAAGGAAGAAAATTTGAAACAAGGCTGTTAATGAATTAGAGGTTTTGAGTCTCCAAAAGCCACCTCTGCCGGCGTTCCTCGTCTCATTCCCCGGTATTCGGAGAAAACATGAAAGGAATGCAAGCGCTTTGGGTAACGTAAAAGTGGGGTATTCCTGTCTTATTTCTCCGAATACCAGGGAATGAGACGAGGAACGCCGACAAATACGGATTTTGGAGATTCAATACCTCTAATAAGACTTAACAATTGAAAATTTGCGAATAACATCGCTTTGGAACTAAATCTCTTTGCAGTTAAACAGGTTAAAATAGTTTCGAAATGGCTGTAATACGAGTATGAGTATGTGCTACAAACATCTTATCATTCAACATTTTTTTAAGCATCAATTACCATTATACAGTGGAAAAATAATTTGGCTAAATAAGTGTAAAGTAAAGTATGGAGCATAATTAAATTTTTCATAGTGAATCTGTAGCGATGGTTAAGAAAAAGGAGAATGCATTTAGCTGTCCCTGGAAGACTATTAAGGAAACTATATGTTTAAAAGTCTGGTTGTACCATAATAAATGGCTACAAGACTAGAGGACAGCATCTGATTAGAAAAGGAGGAATGAACGTAATGCGGTTCTTTCAATTTCATAAAACACTGCATTATAAAGGAATTTATAAAAATAATTATATTAGTACAATAATATATATGTATTATATTTTACATGGACTGAAATCTTTCACAATCACAGCCAGTAACCTTTGGAACTCTCTTCCATCCACTATGGAAAATCTGCCATCAATGCATACCTTTAAGCGTAAATGCCACAATCATTTATTAAACATACAAATTAGCACTCAAACCTTTTGACCGCGTCCCATTTCTTTTTACCCACAATGTGTTTAAGTCTTGAATCACACCCTCTTCTGTTAGTTAATCTGTTTGTTCTTTACACTATTATTCGGTTTTGATCCGCTGCCTCACGTAATATATGTACATAATTAACGATAAGGTAATTTTAGTTATTTTAAAATCTTATTTTTTTATTTTAAATTTTGTTTTGCTTATTTTCTTTGTCCAATGTTATGTAAACTCTATGTTTTGATTTTTATTCATTCTCAACCTTAATGTATTTAATCGTTTTGTTATTCTTGAAATATTCGGTTGTGTTTTATTTTTTTTAATGCTACAATTCTTGTATTTAGGTTTAGTGTAAATTGTGAAGATATTTTATTTGATTTGATTGGTTGTAGTGAATGTGTATTGTCTCTTTTGCATAATTTGTATCTATTCTCTACTTGTCTCTCATAATTCTTTTATTCTCCTTCTTCACAAAATACTGTTTTCTACCTGTAGGTTTCGCAGGTTTTTCACACTCCCCTTCTAGGGAGTGTTTTCCTGCAGTGGAAATTTTTCCTGAGCCCTCAGCTTAGGTTTTTTAAAAATCCACATACTAATTTTCTTCGTGTACTTTTGCAAACTATCTCTTTCTTTCTGTTTCGCATATGACGATGGGTTAGGTGTAAGAAGAGACTTTCTAGTCTCAATCTCGCCCGAATAAAGGCCTTTTATTTTTATTAATATTATTATTATCTATTATGTATAATTAATGCACTATCATGTATCATCTTCCCTCAGTTATCAATGAATCTTTAAACGCAGTATATAATGATATACTATTTCGTCTCACCAATTTCCAACAAATGTACCTATATCCAGTAATGATCGGGATGAAGTTACTTATGAAATAATCTAAATGCAAAAACAATTTGACTATTCATATCAGAACTTATATTCGTACATTAAACCATTATTGTGACTCGATAAATTAAATGCAAAAAATCCCAGATTGGATTACATGATCAAAGAAAAGGACCAAAATCAATCAGGCAAAGATTAAAATTAAATACATTTAAATTATCAGATAAAGTAATGAAAACAAAAGACAAAAGGCAACAAAAGTTGAAAAGGCCTAAGTAAAAGCAGAATCCCTTGCGGACTCAATTTGTCAATTCTGCTCGGTGCTTGTAGAGTCATCGGTAAAAATAGATGGACTTCCTGCAAATTTATTCCTCTGGAAGCTTCCTTTGCATACAGCGAAACCGCTTTCGTTCATTTCTGAACCGTTTCCTCTGGACAGGCGCTTGTCGAAGCGGAATTCAGAGCTGTGAATTCGAGGGCTGTGCCAAGTGACGTCTAATTGAGGAAAGGGTCAAACGAGGCGGACGAAGACATGCAATGAGGTGGCGAACACACTCACTGAGGAGACCTCAGCGAAAATGGAGGAGGATCCGGATGAAGATACCACCGAAAGGTAACGATGCGATTCTTCGAAACAAAAGCGACCGTTACTTCCGGAGGATCCATTGCGATTTGAAGAAAACATTGAAAGAACTCATTTATCTATTTTTCAAAATGATACGGAAACACTCATAGTTAAAGGGAGTAATGCTTTAGTATTTCGATGAAATTCAGCGAAACGGTTTTACACAATTTTATATTGTATATCAAATGCCTCTCTCATTAGTATTCTATTATTATTATCATTAAATTATAACTATTATTATATAGAATATGAAAATCTAAAACTTTTTCGTTATCTAAAGGCAAAAGTGTTCATATTGAAGGGGAACGGCGATAAAATAGGTTATGCATTTATACCTCAAAGTTGAGGGTCTATAATTGGTCTATAATGGTGTAGCAAATGATTAAAATGAACCCATATAATTTAAAAAGGAAATAGGATGTATCCAAAATAGTCCGCAACTCTCATGCCTATTACTGACTCAAATTTATATAACGCTAAAATTACTATGGGGTGAGATGTAAAAGGAGATTTAAAAAAATAAATAAATAAATTTGGCATGATGCAATTATTTTATATAAGCATTATGCTGCATTCATACAACATATTAAAATTTTAAAATTGTTACTTAAAGTAACATTGAGCCAGAATATTAGGTGAAATTTAACAGATAAATGCTCAAACGTTCTTCTAGCTCAGGCTCCCGGTCAATTAAATGGATAATTTGTTTGCCGTTCATATTTGAATTAAATACCTCCGGATAGCAGTGCAATATTTCAGCTGGTTAGAGAGTGGGTTTCAGTTCCAACAAAAATAAATTATAAATATCACATAAGAGATCCTAATGTCCATGCAAATGATTTCATGAAGATATGAATAGTTACAAATTCCGTTCACCGTAAAATTAATCTTGATGCTTCCAACGATCCAATATATCTCATTATACTCCGTAAATAGCGGTAATTGAATTTCCTGAGCCTAGTGTCACCAGTATGGGAAAACATACTCATAGATAAAATAGGTTTTATTAAGGAAATGCACCCAATGAATCAACAATGGTGAATAAGAGTCAGATACAAAATTCGATGCGATGATAATAGGAAATGAAGTACATCTTTCGCGCAGTGCTTGTCAAGATATCGAAATAATTTAGCAGGAAAAAGGGTCAACAAATTTCAGCCAGTTGACTAGAGAAGGCTCGATTCCGGGAAAATTTCATTATCGCGTTTCGATAATTAAAAGAAGCCAGCGGCAATTACGCGCTTGCATGCTTGGCAGCAACATGAATGAAAAACTAATTGCAATCATGGGACGGATCTTTAGCAGAACGAGTAGCATCATAAATGAAAAATCACTCAGCTGAAAAATTATAGCTGTATAAAATGCATAGGGACTAAATATCGGTAGTTTTATTCATTTTTAATTAAATTTGCACGCAATTTCAATGTAGCAAAGACAAATATCGCTCCAGTATGGTAATAGATTGGTGTAGAATAGAAAAAGTAAGGGGTTGAAAGGAAAATAAACACGGAGGTACTGAAGATGGCTGGGGAGGTGCTTTATATGAAGTAATTACGAATTGACATAGGAAATGGGTGGGTCAAATATTGAGGAAAGAGAAGCTATTATGGAAGTGATTTAGAGTAGAATATAACAGAAGAAACAGAGATAAAGACAAAGGCAGAAGATACTAGATAATCTAAAGCGCGGGTTTAAGCTATCAAAAAGTAAAGCAGATGACCTTAAATAGGGATTTATAATAGATATGATCCTACCGAAAGGTAGATCCCTATGTATGAATGTGGTATAACGTGTCTACATCGAATTTCTAATATCTTTTTACGTGAAGCTTTACTTTAAATAGTTTTTTCAGCACTGCATCAATTAGTACACAACTACGTTCCCGCTTCTGTTTATAAAAGCTATGCTATACATTTGCAACCATTAACGATAATAGTAAAAGAAACTTTATATTCTCTATCCAATAATAAGGTAAAATACAGTTATTGCAAGAAAATAAGCCTATAGATTCAACGCTATCATTTGAATACGAAATTGATTCCAATAAATGGAAGAAGTAATTCGAACGTTCGTTATTTATACATTTAGCCGCACTTCGAATAACAGATGGTGTGCACTGATTAAAAAAGACGTTCTGTACATACAAGAAATTTTATCAACAATAATCACACATTTTTATTATGATCTATATCGAAAATATGCTTGTTTACGTAAAGAAAGAAATATTGGAACACGGCTGTTAACGAATTAGAAGCTTAAAGCATAAGACGGCTTAATCTCCAAAAGCCGTCTCTGTCGGCGTTCCTCCTCTTACTTTCAAAGTTCGGCTTTCCTTTCTTGCTTCATCCCACTACCGGGAAGCAAGAGGAGGAACGCCGACAAAAACGGCTTCCGGAGATTTTAAACCTCTAATGCTTGTTTATGAATGTGTAATTTCAAAAACGGTTAGACAAAACGTTTTTGACGGCGATTTCGCGCGTAAAATAATGTGCAGTTACTACGAGTTTGATTCTATACATTTATGCAATCTATTTGGTTTAGCGGTCCCCTCAGATAGAACACGTTAATCGCCCCTTATTATTTTCTAAAAAGGATCATATTAAAATTTTCCCCTATTCCCATTATAGTCTGATCCGTCTATTAAATTTCCAACTATGTATAATTCTTTGCAGCCTATCTAAATACAATTAGATAGAAGCTTACGAAATTTTAAAATAATTTAATTTTTGTGAATAGTATGTTTATTTTGTGTCACTGTTTTATGCCTAATGGTCTGATGTTTTCATAAGTATTGCAAATAGTTTTTTATTTAACTTATATTATTTTATTAATCCTAAAATATATTTATTATAATGGATGTAATTTGGATTAACTTGTATTCATTAAGGAATAAATAAGTAAATCTAAGTTTAATATTAAAATTATTGCTAAGTCAAATACTTAACATGTTCTTGAGCTGAAATTGCAACTTAAACCACAAATCGCTCAAAAAAAAAAACATATATATATATATATATATATATATATATATATATAAATCGCATTATACTTCGTCACTGTCAGAAAAATGTTCAAATGGATCATCGTGAGTGTCAAACGAGTTTCGATCATACTAGAGGATCCATTGAGTAAATGCATAATGAAATCTAATTGTGTTTTCTGTTTAAATTTATTTACGTTCAAGAGCTCGGAAAGATGGAGTGTGGAGATAGCAAAGAAAATGATGAAGGAGCATGATTTTATTCCACAAAATACTCGCTTCATCATATTTAGTGGAATGAAAACAAATGAACTTCGCATTCGGAGATCGGAAATCCAGCGGAAAGGCGATAACGGACTTGTCGCCCCGTGCAAAATGGCGCCAAGGAATATGAACCCCTCCGATGTAAACAGGACCGTGGCACCATTTGTGTTAATCGAAATCCGATATTGCACGACGATCAAATGATGCAATTTTCGACCTAATCGCTGCGGGAAATTCGAAAATATATAGAAAGATCGTTTCAGCGTTTGTTACGGCAACGGCGATAGCAAGATTGATAGCGATAAGTAAATTTCATTCCATTTTTAAGTCAATTATTTGTTTATATCATTTGGCTTTGAATTCACGATTTTATGTAGGTCCACTGACGTTTAACACCTCCGAGATATACTTATTCATTTCTGACTTTTTTGTTATTTTAGTAGATTGGTACGTATATAAATTCAGTTAGTTCATATCCTTTATTGAAGTAACTGCGTTTATAGTTGCTCTTTCTCTTACAATATAGCATATGAGAGCGCATCAGTTAAATAATATTCTTGCAAATAATTTCCAAAATTAAGCTGTGAAAATTAATTATTTATTACATTTTTTGCGATAATTTAAGAATGATATCTTTGAGGAAACTAAAGGAATGTAGTTACCTACCATCTTCAGAACCATACAATCGTCAAGAATTAAAGCAGATTTTTGAGACTTTTAGAATATTAAAATAGTGATGGATTCTAGCAAATACTTGTGGATACATTATAGCTAATCGATCCATATGAATGTTTAATTTAAAAAAATATATCGATGATTTGTGATTTTTACCAACATATGCACAGCTTTCTTAACTATTTAGCTTTGTATAAGAAACTTAATTTTCCAAAATATCAAAGCGGAATTCATAATTTTTCGTCGAAAGTTAGTTATGGTCGAAAACTTCAAATTTTTATCAAATAAACGGTGCATTTCTGTATGAAACGTTGTAGCTCATTCTTCAGGAATTGACTCGTTTACTGAAATAATGCTTTCCTTCCATCACGGAGGGATAATTTATGACACATCCTTTGGACGTCTACTTTCCAGCTTACTTCGCAATATGCACGTTTAATCATGACACTCCTTTTGATGTCACAGCGACTGTAAAAGAGAGAAAGGAGCGCATCCGACTTTTTTTAATCATCTAAGTCCTCGTGCGACACTTGCGAGAGAAGCCTTTTCACATCCTGCACTCACTTCGCGCAAAATAGAAAACCTAATTGCTTCCTAAACACTTTGTGAGCGGAAAAAAATCCACGATTTAGGCCCTTCGGAGCGATTCCATCCCGCGCGAGATAGAGTTATGTTTCCGCAAAAATGGGAACGGGAAACAAAACGGAGAATTGCGCGGGAGAAACAAATTCCCGGTTGCTCCGCGAGGTGATGACTCGAGGACTCGGACCGCTTAATCCCGCTTTGGGTCCATCTTTCATATTCTGGTTAGCGCCGAGTTGGACAAGGAGCCACCGTTCTCTTTAACGCCCGCTCCCGAAGAGGTTTTTACGCCCGCGGGGGGACTTTGTGACCCGTATGGGAGGAGTGAGTATGTGTCCCACTACCGCGCGTGTGTGCGGGATGAGTCTGCGCCGGCCCCTCGCTCATTGCAGTTCGTTAAGCCAGGCTCCGCGTTCCCACAAACACCCACTGCATTAGCAACGGCTCGACTCTCCCAGTTGTTAAGCAACAAGGACGGAAGGGTATGGCGTGATGAGGAGAGAGAGGAGACATACGAGTCGAAATTAGAGGTGGCCTTAAAAAGGGGCGATCCTTGGGATGAAGGAGAGACCAGAGGAATAAGAAAGGGAAAGAATAACACGGAGTAAAGGAAGAGCAATATTGACAGTGGGAAAGAGAGTAAAAGAAACTCTTCTTTTGTAGCTCGTTTCCAAGATAGAGATGGAAATATTTCTTGAAGTGCGAATTTCCACAACGGTGCAGTTCGTAAATATGAAAACAAAACTTAAAGTTGGCAACCTAGATTCTATATCCCTTCAATACTGAGGAAAGAATTCTCGTTATTTTCACTCCTACTTAGTTGAACTATAAACTAGTTTCTTAATTAATAGGGTAAGACCAAAACTCCATATTATTTTACCCCATGAATATAAGATTTGTTTTAATTATTC
The DNA here is from genome assembly GCA_947579665.1 of Sympetrum striolatum. Classification (NCBI taxonomy): domain Eukaryota; kingdom Metazoa; phylum Arthropoda; class Insecta; order Odonata; family Libellulidae; genus Sympetrum; species Sympetrum striolatum. The sequence continues at coordinate 28,704,788 of OX388348.1, forward strand.
ACTATAGTTGAAAACTTCCTTCTAAGGGTCCTACCAAAATTTCTACTTCTTCATCGTTCGCTTGGTTATCTCCAAATTAGATAAAATGGAAACTAAAACGATAAATTATTTTGTGATAGAAATGATTTAACTGCTTTCAATTATACGTTTGTGCATTATATGATGCCGCTATGTATTATTATAATTAGATATAAAGAATCAATACACAGAAAATCTTTTAAACTTCAAATTTTAAAAAATATACGTATATGAATTTGCAAATAGTTGTTTTTCCCATGATCGGCTGATCTTCTGACTCAAAGAACGAAGAAAATTCTCAAATCCAAGAATTTAAAATGGTATAAAAAACTTTAATTTATGTAAATATTTATTTTAATCAGCATCAATATTTATTTAAAATTTATGGATGGAACCTTAAAAATTTGCCTGTAAAAATGTTAACTCTTTCAAACTAAGCTACAGTATTATACTACAAATTGATATACTTTAGAAAGAGAAAATCAGGTATTCACCCGCCAATCTCCAGTGGATGAATAGTTAATTAATTGTGTCTCCACTTAGGATAACTTTCATCAGACTAATCTCAACATGGGTCAAATGTCATTGATTTCAGCTGTGATACTTCGAATTCATCGGAGAAGCACCAGAAAAAAAGCTTCACTATCCTAAACTGTTAGTTAATCATAACTAGAGCAGCGTATCAAATCAATCCTTCCGACACAGGATAATCCCAAATGCTTACATTTAGTAATTAATGAAGACGCAGATATAGATAGACGTCCTACAAGAGTATTTGAGCTTCACTGCCTATGTGCAGTCAAAATACAGTTCGTTTGTTGCAAGATAACCAAATCCACGAGGTAGATCTGAGCTGAAGACTAATTAACAAGACCTTCCTTATTGGTCGAAATCCAGGAAACAAAAAATAACCACGAGGGGGAACAATATCGAAGAAGCTAATTTTGGTAGATTGACACCAATTTTATCCTCCGATAATGTTCTTCCTTAATTAAAACCGTAAATAAAGGTATTCGGTTCTGGATTTCATATTTTTAATTTAATTCAACGATAGATACATGGATTTATCGGGTCTCTACCAGAAAAAAAAACAGAAAGGGGAGGGGGAAAAGCTATAAGAGGAAAGAAGATATTTTCAGAAATACGCCGAATGTGGGATATTGAGAATAAATAAAGGTGATAGTAGATGATATACTAAAGGAGATGAGGGATAGCAAGAAGAATAAAAATTCTCAAGCAAAGAAAATACAGTTAATAATTGTAGGTAAGTACAATACTGAAATAAAGGTTTTTCTATCACAGAATCTTGGTAGTAAAAAACGTGCAAACGATTACGATTATGGTAAATAATAAGCCACCTGGGAAATATCCTAGAGAAAGAGTCCATGAAACGAAACTTAGAATAAAATAAACACACACTCTTGGGAACGTATTCGGGGAGAAGTTAATGTTATGAAATGCTTACATTAGTGTTTCCACTGAGGGATAAATTAAGGAATTTGGAATGAAATGGAGATGAGAAAGAGAAGGTGACCCAGTAAATGAAGAACATGCTGCAAAGGATGAGAGAGAAAATAAACGGGCCAAATGGACGTTATCGAAATTTTATTCAAAGAAATATCCGAGTGAGAGCTCTTTTACAACCCTAGTAAAAGGCTAAGGGCATGTTTTCATTTTCTTCTTAAATACATTCTTAGAATAGCTCGTAATTGATCCAATTTTCATCTCTTTGTCAACTTGGTTTCAAGCCATTAAGATAGTATCTGATTTTCAGCAAATGCAAATGCAAAAGCAATTTACGTGGATAGACATTGAAGGATAAACTATCTAAAAGGACCTAGCAGGTTATAATGCTTAAGAAATCACCACACGTTTTCAATACATATTGACGCACTCATTCAAGTAGCCATGAGTCTCACTATCCCCTTTAAGTTGTATCTATCAATTCCACCCCCAGAATATCAGAAAATATTCCAACTAAGAATAAAAGAAACTGATAAATATATACTCACTCTCACATTTAAGAATATCACAACTAAATTTACCTGTTTATGCAAACAATTTTCAAATAAAAGTTTCCTGTTGCAGATTTTTATCACAATACATCATTACTGCATTATGGTTGCTTCAATTTCAATATCCTGATACACAATTCTTAAGAATTATGTTAGCTCCCAAGGAATAACGGACTTGAAAAAGTCTGACAGGGCCGGGAATCGAACCCGGGATCTTCCTCTAACCGGGAGGAAGATCCCGGGTTCCCTGTCAGACTTTTTTCAAGTCCGTTATTCCTTGGGAATTTTCCTGGGTGCACGCCCTTATGTGCAAAGTCACCTTAACCCTTTCCTTAATTATGTTAGCGTTCATGAGGACTTCACTAATGTTTAAGAAATAGAAAAATTAATTATTTCGTTCAGACAGTAGACCGATAAATAGAAAATGCTAGAATGCAGCAATAATTCAGTATGTTTCAGAGTAGATTCATGCATTGAACTTGAACATCATAACACGCATGTTTTATGAGATTAAACTTAAAGAAGCAAAATATTAACATTGGAATCTAAATTACCAAGATTATGCATAGGATAAATGCTTTTTTAAGCAAAACTTCAATCGCATTTAAAGAGGAGATAATTCTATTTAAAAGCAAATAAGAAGAAATAATGCAAAAATAAGAATGGAAGAAAATCTATACACATGAAAAAACTACAAGCGTTGAATCAAAGATTTTAGTTGAAAGAAACACACTTTTTATTGAGGTTGGGGAAAAATGGGGTTATTTTGGTATTCCTTGCGAACAATGGGAAATAGGATTAAATAAAATCAAACTTTTCGGTCGCTTTTTCCTTCCTCATGCTCGATATCAATTGAAAGTTGAAGTGTATCGCCTACGCATCCCATTTCCAAACAAATTACAACTCTCGTAATCTGCGATAAACGTATCTGCAAGTTATCCCTTAATTCTCAGATATAAACATTCGAGCGTGCCGTTGCTGAGGAATAAATTAAGTTTTCCACGAAGATTGAGGCATTCCTCCATGCTTGTCCGGGAGAGGAGATAAATGCAAAGGTACCCAGGGCCTGACCTAATTCCGACCAAACGTATCTTGTAATTGAATTCCTACTTGCCCTTCAGATAAAGAGATCCGCCTCAAAGAACGCATACGCCCCGCTCCGTACGTCTTTCCTCTTTGCATGAGAAGAATCGGTGATATCGTAAGAAACGAGGCAATGAAGGGAGAGCGAGCGCAATCACTTGTTTTTACTCCGAGAAGTTTACGCCATGATCACGTCCCTTTATGATGCCATCTCGGGGAATCTGTGACGAAATTTTCGAGGATAAAATGGAGATGTGAAGACGCTGAATTGATTGGTTGCTTAAAGCTTTTCTGTTTCGCCTAAAGGATAGATAATATGGAAATATCTGCTTGAACAGTGTCCTTACTGGAGACAGGTGTAGAAGGCGAAGTATTCACCTTCACCATGGTTGGCGTATTGGTTCCACCGCGTTTTTCCTATAGCGTTTCACCCTGGGGACATTTCATGGAATCTTTCTGCCAAAAGACAACTTACTCAAAGGCGTTTTACCCAGGGTTATTTTCAATTAAATACATTACATCAATATCCTTTATGCTTTTAGCTAACTAAAAACTCTCTTTTCTCTCCCTCTCTTTCATGATTTACAATACATTTCATGCATTAAATACACCACACTTCTCCTTGTGGGTGTTTCCCAGAAGTGAAACTTTTTTATGTGTTCAATATTGTAACCGTTTTTATTTTTCCTTAAAAATATTATTTACATATTTCTTTCAATTTCCACATTAGTTGTTAGAAAATCTGTATATATTATAAGTTATATCCTTGGTATTATTTTTTGTATTTGAGAAGGTTTTATTGATAGATGAGACTTCCTAGTTCCAACTCCGCCCACTAATGTATTCACGTATGTACATCCAAAACTTTTCTGTTATGGTGAATTTTACCTTTTTTTCTCAACTGTATTCCAACATGTGTTTACATACGCAATTATCATGTTAGAGTATTTATTTCTCGTTTCATCAATGTTATACGAAGTAAGAAGACACAATTCTAATTATCACTATATTAATTGTTTAACAAGGACTAAATGGAACGGAATATAATTGTAAACTAGAATAAAGGTATATTTAAGAGCTTTGAGTGTATATGAAGCCCTATATGTTTAAAATTCTTTGATAAACGAGCGTTTGAGTGAGATTGCGGACAACGAAGTCCACACATTTTGAAGACCTTGTCAACTTGCCATTTTATTACTCTTCGAATTCGATATAGGAATATACATTAAGTGCAAATAAAGTGAATTAATGAACTTATAAACATTTTTATATACATTTTGAGTGTTTCCAACCTAAAAATATAGCGATAAAAATTAACGAAGACATTACTTTGATTATTTATTGTTAATGCAATAATTATCAAAAACTGTACGTGGTGGAAACTTTTCATAACAACCGCTAAATTTAGCGTATAAAGTACATTAAGTAACAAGTAGAAAGGTCAATGTTACCAAAATTTGTCGGCCTGCATTAATAAATGTGGATGGATACGACAGTTTTGAATATAAGGCTACTAAACCAGTAGTCATTAATGACATCAAAACTAGAACTCTCCACAAAACATGTACATGCAGCATGTGATGTAAATGATACCCTTACTTAAAAAATATGGAAAGAATCCTTGGATATTGGAAGCAATGAATAATGAAAAAATAAAGGGATCGCACATTTTAGCCTAAACGCAGATGCTTAAAAGAAACGTAAAACGGCTAAATTAAACAATAGTAAGCTAGAGAATTTTGTATGTTCTACCTTTTTTCATTCTTAAGTTTCACCTTACTATTACTATTTCTCGTTTGTATATGAAATAAATGTTAAAGGGTCAGGACATGCATTATTCCTCCAAGTGAGAATAAACTTCTAAAGGACAGAATTCAAATACAGTTGTACAACTTCAGAAAAAATAGCAAAAACAAGTGACTGGAGGCATAATCATTGCATCAAGTAATAGCATTTATCGTGTTGAATATTTACACAGAATAAGCGACAATTTATATTAATATTTCACGAATTCACCTCGCCTGAGGACGGCATATTGTTTGATCTCGCATAATCAATATTCAGTACTGCTTTATTCATAAGTGAACCTTTGATGGAGTAAAACCAACATCATTATTCACTCATTAAGAATTGTTATTGTACCTCAGCTTACTGAATCCTCCCATCCATGCTTGCAGCGCCTCCCTTAAATTCGTGACTATCAATTCTATCTCCTCCTTAGCTGTGCTCTGGGAATGCATCAAACTCTTTAAGACCTACAATTAGTCTCGTCTCATTTCCTATTCACATTCTGTCGTTTGTAGTCATTACTCGCCATAAACTTTTCGCGACCTACATTACGTTACATTATATCATCTTGTCACCATTTTGCAATCTTAAAACGTTAATTAAATCAGTGAAGTTGTCATCAAAACGAAATAAGTCAATTTTGCTTCATTCTACGTAATATGTTTCGAAAAATGGTTAAATAAAGAAATCAAATAGTACACTCCTGGCCAAAATTAACGCAGCACCTCCCTAGCGATCCTTACGGCCGGTGCTGCGTTAATTTTGGCCAGGACTGTACATAGTGATGATACCACATCGGCTACAGTCCAAACTCGTTGTTATAACGCAAGAGGCAATACGGATTATCAAACTGACTCGTTAAATTCTTTTATGGGTCAAAGAGCAAATGGTTGAATGATATACAAAAGGAAACTATAAAGAATAAAAGTACAATATCCACATTTTTTGACTTACGTAATTCCATAACTCCATCCCTTTATTTAGGACACTCCGCTACATATCATTTTTTGAGTTTAACAACATTTTTGTACCCATCCCGTTGGGGAACAACTGAACATTGTGAAACAAACTTGGTTAAATAGTTAATTTGACGAGTAATTTTACAAAACTGCAAGATTGACAGAGAAAACGTATCAGTGGATAGGTTACTGAGCATTTGTTTTCTTGGAAAACATCCTCCGGCGATTGATGCAAGGAATCCTTAAACATTAATCTGAAGCTGGGAATTGCAATGGAAACGACTCGATTTCCAATTTTGTGTAGTTAAAGAGGTTTCCTCGATGCCGTAAGCTGAGGAAAATAATGATGCACTCCCCGAAGTAATAAGATTGATGAGAGAATAACTTTACGCAAAACTAAAGCGATTAAGCATCAAAGCAAATGGCATACGAATTAACAGAAACCCTTCAGAGATGATAGATGGAACAATTAATTCTCTAAAGACAAAGGATAACAAAAAACGTGCATTATCAAACTTAATTCACCACAGTAAAACACGATTTGTTTTGAGGATGAAACTCCGTTATCTAACTGAAATTCCTACATAATGTATTTTTGTGTTTTTCATTGTCTTAAGCATGAGTAGCTTTCACTAGTATCACTTGGAATATTGCAATTTATTTTCTAGACTTCTAATACATCACGAGTCTGATTTGTGTTTAGGATCAGTCGACACGCTACTTGTGGTGCACGTTTCACTTTTATCAAATCAAACGATTAAATACAGATCTCATTATATTGTACTCTTAAAACTATATGACTATAATAAATACTAATACCATATAATAAAATTAATACCAAATCATTTTTCTACAACAGTTAAGGATATTATGTTATTAAGGGGATGGGTAAAATAATTAACTTCACATGTGAGCCTGTCGAAAATGAAATGTGAGACAAGTAGGGGATTTCCTGTTTTTTAGGATGATTGAAGAGGGTACATTGTTGACCCCATACCCGCTACAGCAGAAGTACCGTTATATCAGAAACACTTAATAGTACTACGTGATAAGCGATAATTGCAAGTGGTTTTTATGCCATTTCAAGGTATTTCGTTTTTTTAATAATACGTGATGATAATTTTTATATTTATATGTAAAATTCTAAAGGAATTTTCCGAGTCATTTGTTAAACGCACATGGTGTTTGGAGTCGTCTTGGCATTTTTTTTAAAAGTTATGGCTGTTTACATTGTTAATTAGAGTAGTTTTTTAACTAATGTAGCTAGTGAACAGGGTTGCTAAATACGTTCTGAAGTTACGTATGCAGGATCATAAACGTGGTTTTTTTCAGTTGTTAACTGCAATGTAAGATAATGTCGCCACCCGTCCGATTGAATGAATATGGCGGTTTTTAAACATAAATTGTTAAATCGTGATTTTTTCCATCACCATACTGGTTCAATGACTATAAAAAATTCAAAAAAAGTAAACCGAGATTTTGATACACGACCCCAACATTTTTGCCTTTCCTCAAACAACATCCTTAGCTTTAGAAAGAGTTCTCGGGTTTCTTCCTCTTCTTTCTGCAACATCCTTCTTGATTTTCACCCGCAACAGAGTGAAACGGAGCCAAGTGTCGCCTTGAAATTCCGAAGATAATAATTCGAAAAACTCGCGAATCGGAACTCATTTGTCAAAGGAGCGCAGAGGTCCAAAAAACGTAGATTCTTCCTCTCGAGCCTCTCAGCCTCGACGCCAAACGAACCTCTCAGACGGCATCTTCCCCTTGACCCGAAGCTCTCTATTACCTGAGGCGTGGAGATGACTTCCGCCTTCCCTTTGTTCTGCAAAAGGACCAATGGCGTCGCACTGTGGGTCAATGAAGGCTCAGTTACGAGTCAAGGGATCCGCTCGAATGCAGATCAGATCTACTGCTCTTCGTACATTAATTGGGAAAATGTCTCTTTTACCTGATAAGTGCTTTATAGCAGAGTTTCCGCTATTAAAATAATAACGATATACCGTCAACCTATAAAAATCTATGCTTTTCATAACTTCGTGTGTCTTCTTTATGGTTGTCTAAGCTTTTCGCCTGTAGATATACTTTGGGAATCACATCAATATAAAGACAGTTAAGTTATTCATTACGTCGAATAGCGACATATTCCACCAAAATTCACACATACATATGGAAATACTATCCACATTAAATTACTTACTAACATGCAAGCAAACGAAATATTAAGATTTTCATTGTATAAATTAATTTGAAGTTTCATTAAAAACAAGCGTCATTATAACTAGAAGATACCATTAAACGTCAACTGAGGAAATAGAAAATGAAAAATATGCCGACGAGTTTCTGAAATTCGAAAATTATGCATGAGATGATTTTATCTTTCAATAGCACAGTATAACCCTGATTACAACAGGTTTTCGATATAGTAGGGCAATTTACTGAAGGAAAACAAGTGTCTTAGATTGAACTCTATTTACCAAAGCTCTAAAAGGTAGTTTGATATATCAAAGAACGTTTAAATGATTACTGTTCAAGGAGATCTGGTGGAACTTCATATTGATTAAAAATTTTTATTACAAACGTGTACAGGTCCACAAAATAAATACACGGGTTTTTCCATGAAACTATGTCATCATCAGAACCAAACCGTTTTGATTACGGCAGAATTATCTCGAAACCTATTAACACAGGTTTTTTATTCGGTGGACTTCTACACGAATTAAACGAAAAAGTTAAAAATTTTAAGAACATTAAGTAGACCGACTTAAGTAAGAAGTATTGGATGTATTGGACAACCCTGGTCCAGAGAAAGTGTTTGGCAATGTAAAAGAATACCTCGTAAGCAACTGGAGTGGATCAACGCGATAGAAGCTCGGTTGGTACAGTTTCCAAGTGCTTCGATAGCTTATGTTATTTCGCACATGAACTTCCATCAGGAATCGAACCCGGTACTGCTTTCATCAATGCCGAAAGCGCTACCCACAGGACTATCCAGCAGCCCCAGACGGATTGATGAATTTGATCCGTGTCTTTTATATAGAAAAGGTAGTACTGATCAAATATGTCGGAAGTAATAAAGAAGCAAGAATGGGAAATGGAAAAGGATATAAATGCTGCTCATCACCACTGATCTTCAACATTTACATAGTAAATACAATATTTGAAATAAAGGATCAATATGACCAATTACAATAATGTTGTTGTTTACAAATAAAATGGCAAACCGTATCATATTTATTAGTATCAAGTTGCAAGTAAAAAAACTACATTCATGGAAAACTACGAATCATTAAAATATGCCTTTTAAAACAACCAGAAGATGTAAGGGTGTACTTTCTGCAACCATCAGGTAAATTTAAGAACATTTCCTGACGTAAAACTTGATAAATGAAACCTATATTTCCGTATTGCAATGCAGAACTTTTAAATTGAAGCCATAAGAAAGCAATTCCTGGTAAAGGAAATAAGCATGTTATAATTGAACGTTTTATTTCATTTCCGTTGAAACCTAAGAAGAGAAAATCTCAGCATTCAGAGATGCTTTTAGGAGACTCTTTTGTTTGCCTTAGCTTTATGTAAACAAGGGGCTTCCTCTGTAACGACATGATATGAACAGAAGGCATCATTTGCCAAAAAGGGTCCAGCGTCAAAAACTGTGATCTCTACGTGGGAGAGAGGTATTGAAAATTAATGGATAATTTCACAAAAGGGGATAATTTCTCTTCGAGTAGCTTTCATACGACATCTCACTAAAGGGAAAATGAATTCATTTTCCATGTCTCTTTTCGTGCTTTAGTATCAGGTGGCATAGAATTATTGGCTAACCAATGTGCCTTAAGCGTAAGATAAGGTTCTAAATTATCCATTATATTTTGCTTTAAAGAAAATCTTAAAATCTTTTTAGTGAAGTTAGCTAATTTTTGGATTATAATTTTATAGTCCATTTCTATTCTCCTGATATTAGTCATACAGTGGCTAGAGGAGTACAAATATTTAAATCGAGAGCAACTTTAAGCCTAGTTTACTACGCTTAGTTTCAAAGTTATTTATAGTTTAAAATAACAGGTAAGAATATTCCTTCCATAACATCCTTCCCGCTTAATTATTCTTCTACGTCTTCAGCTTTTAATTAAATCAATCAAGGGTTTCTACCTATAAAATCGGTTAATTAAAAACCACAGTGTGAGACTAGAATGGGCAATGGCTATCAATAGTGTCTTTGGAAAATATTGTACAGTGGGGGAAACAATTATCGCAACACCAGTTGGCGTCAGAGCGCGGATTACGTGGAAACTAACTGAAATCACTCTAACTCCGACAATTCGGCAACTCTGTATAGAGGCAGTAAAACTGGGAATATTCAAAGTCCATACGAATGGAAAATAGACTTTTAGTTTCGTTTTTATATGCAGAAATTTAAGACTCACCTTCGCGAGATTTCCAAGTAGTGCCTTTGCCTCATTGTCTTCATTTTTTGCCATTTATTATTCAAAGTCAGTTGTGATAAAAATAGTTATGTAGAATGTCAATATAATACACTGGGAGATAGTAACAAACAAGATTGTTTGATAGCGAAATATCAGACGTTAAAATGAACATTTTGAGGTATTATTTCGAGAATTAAAGGTCTAAATACTAGAATTGTGATGGAATTGAATTCTTGCAAAGAGAATTCAACACTTAAAAATTCGAATTTAGAAACCACTAAGATGCGTCCTATTCTTACCTTTCTATTTTCTCTCGAGCAGTGTAGTTTTCCACTGCTTAAGGTATTAAAAATATCCCTTCGATGAATCCAATCTAATCCGTGTGTTGAAGGAGTTCAACTTTTCCAAGAGCTTTTTAGCAATTAACGTTTTGACAGTAATTGTCATCACTATTATTAACTTTTAAATAGTGGAATCGGTAATAAATAATTTTCAGGTCTATCAGGCTATATGTAATAGGGAGTAATATTTGTGTAATAACAAATGGTGTTTCTCATGAGACATCAATGCACTTTAACCATACTGACTGAAAAATATAATAAATTGCAACGGTACCACATCTCTATTGATGTTACAGTCATTCATCACACCACTAATACGATTTTCCTCTTTAGTGAGTGTATTACTCTACAACAGTTAATTTCAATTTAATTTATCCAGAGCTGTAATATATTTGATTAATGAGCTAGAATGCAATCGAAATTATACCAACAATTGGAATCCTTAATGCAAATAAAAAATGATGATTCGAATGTCCGATAATCAATCATTAGATGTTCCGTACTCGCCTCGTAGTGTAAACATAATCACACACTTTCGACGAATTACAGGTGCCCCACAGATTTTACACTGTAGAACGGGCCACACTTACGAAAATACTTGTGGCAGCATAATCTAAACTTGTATTAAGTTTCCAAGAGGCCGGTATTCACTTCTCTACTTTCTCCGTAGCGATGAATAAAATTTTCCGCTTCCAATTTGATCATCTTGATTTCCGTATGTTAAAATACTTCTCAAGGTTACTTAGATCCATATATTAGACACCATACTCAGCTATTGTTCGGTGATTTAACTAAAATTTGTGTGCACTTTACGGACTCTTCCGAAACACTCCCAACCCCTCTCCCTCCATGAAGACCGTAGTTTAAATGTCGTTTGCTACGTTGTTTTGCGGTTTGGATGCGAATAGAATAGAGAATAGAGCGAATATACGCAGACAAAGTTATTCTTTAATTTAGCAGTAGAAATAGTTACTAACGCCCACTTAAATAAGCAAAAGGGTGGGCATGAGCTTAGCCCCAAAACATAGAAAAATTGCAATGGTGAAAAAGAAAAATTCACTTAAAAAAAAGATAAAGGTTATTCGAAAAAGAAAACCATGTTTTAATGTGCGAACTGAGAGATCTAAAAATAATAATAGTAAATTGCAAGAGCTTACGTAATAAACAGGTGGAAATCTTTAACATTACGATGAGAACTTGCGCGGAAATCATTCTAGAAAGATTTGGTTACGCGAGGATATTACTCAAAGTGAGATATTTCCCCCAATTATGTGATATACTGAAAATATGACTATGTAAATCTAGCGGTAGAGGTTTTATAGCAGTATGGACTCCTTTAATTAGTAAGCGCGATGAATTCGTAGAAAATAGCAGGAGCGAAATCATTTGGTGCTCGATTCAAAGACAAAACGGAAGTAAGATTAATGTTTGTTCTTTGTGTAGTCCTCCCGATGAAAAAATAGGTTGTATTGTTGATTTATCCGAGGCCTTACATAAAAATTTCGAGAAAATAAAAGATCCAATCATCGCCGTAGGAAGAGATTTTTACCTAACCAATATTCATTGGGATAATCTAAAATTCTCCAGCACTAGCAATGGGAAAAAAATTCACGAAATACATCATACTTTTTCGTTGCATGCTTTAGATAAGGTAAATATGACTAAAACTCGAACGAATCGTGCGAGGCAAGGTATCAATTTAGATTTACTAGCCACTTCCCAACCACAAATAATAACTAGCCTCGCTGTAGTTGACGGTACAGTCAGACCATGATGTCATAATGGCAGGCATGAAAGTAGTAGCGGTTAGATCTCTTAAGCCGGTGAGGCAAGTGTATGTAATTCGCAAAGCAATTATTTCTGAGTTTAAGGTTTTATTTGAACGAAGGCTTGGATAATTTTTTACGCTTTTCGGGTGAAAATACAGTAAACGAAAGTTTGGTAGAGTTTCTACGGATAATCAAAGTAGATTTAGTTTAATATGTTCCGTCTAAACAGTAGGTGAGACGAGGAAGAAGTTTGAATCGTTGCATAGGAGTCATTCACTCGCGATTGAGAAAACTTAAACCGTGCGGTGAGATCCATGAGCTTGGTGATCAAAACTATAGAGAAGTGCAAAAGCTATTTGAGGAAGGATCACGAAAAGAATACCAGGAATATAGATCTCGAACCCTGTTAAAATCACTAGTTGGCGATTAGAAAGAATTTTGGTCATAAGTGTGAGAGACTCGTGGTGGTCAGTTTTCTATGTCTAGCTTTATCAGCGAAGAGGGAATTGCCTTAAATAAATCGGCAGAAATAGCTAACTTACTTAATCCGTACTTCCAGAAATGTTTCTAATAAGATGATGGTCGAGTTAACGATTTTACTTCGCGCATTGATTCGGAGATGATTTCCATAGAGATATAAGTTGATGCTAGTGGAAATTCACTGCAACAGATTGATAGGAAATTGTAGTAGTAGTAGTATTGTTAAAAGTGCTTCGACAGCTTAGGTCATTTCGCACATTGGATCCCACCGATAGGAAATTCTATCAGAAATCAATTAATGAGGGTACTGTCCCAATGTCGTGGAAGAAATTAAACGTCACTCCGGGGCCTAAGAATGATCAGATTATTATGGGTAATTTTCGTTAACTTCGAATTTCTGCAAAATAATGGAGCATATTATAGCAAGCTCTATTATTCAGTTTCTTACCATAAAGATAAAGGAATCTTTCGGATCCAACACGGATTCCATAAAGATAAATCTTGTAAGACGCACCTAGAGTTTTTTGTGAATGATGTATATAAAGCGTAAGGATGTTAGATATCATCCAAAAACGTTATTTCCACGCAGCAACAAATTTCGCGACAACCCTTAGTGTTAGTGCACAACACAAAATATCTGAGTGTCACGTTTAGCTGTAGTTTATCTTTGAAAGAACATATTGGAGATGCGATAGGAAAAGTGAATAGAATGCAAAGATTAACTAGTAGATCGTTGAGGGGATGCTTATCGTGTTTCAAAGAAAAAAACTCATATTCCTCTTATTCAACCTAGCCAAACGAGAAAATACTGTTTCGCGATTATACTGATTATAACTTTTGTATTACAGTTCGTGTACGGCATTTGCTTGATTGGTTGTACACGATACGATTTGTACAGAATTACCATGATAAAACGGTGAGTGTTACTCAGATGTTGCAGTACGCGGGATGGTAATCATTGAGAGATAGAAGACTAATTCAAAGGATAAATTTACTAAGTAAATTCAGAAAAATTAGGTTCTCAAATGATGCAATCGGTATAATGCGACCTTCCTGTTGATGTGGGCCGCTCTGATACTGCGAGGAAGATTAGAGAAATAAATGCTAGAAGGAATCGTATCAAGAATTCATTTTTTCCGCGCATGATACGCAAAAGAAATTGATTAGGAAAATAGAGTTAAGATGCCTGTTTCCCCTGCCACACGCCGAAAGGCGGATTGAAGGGGTCTTACATAGACATTTTTATGGTGTTTCTGTGCTGTCGACATTTTAACTTAATAATCAGAATATATCGTATTTATAAAACAACATATAATTTAAGAGGAAAAATTCATCCGTCTCCGCTACGATTGGTCTTCGGTTTCCATCAAAGTAACTGGGTTGTCCAAATTGTAGTGCTATCTCCAAAATACTTACGTTTCAATATCATCTCCTAAATCACTACTACTAATTTATTTCTTCTCACATTCAATAACTGTTAAAGGAATTTTTAATTAACCTTCCTTTGATTTAAAAAAAAACACTCAAAGGCACCCGAAATTAATATTTACAATGATAAAAACCTTACACCTTGAGAAATAATGATAATGTAAGAGAAATTGGCCCTATCAAAACTGGAAATCCAAATATCATTGAGGATAATTATTCACCATTATTATTCAATTATTCATTTTACAAACTAAAATCTCAAAAAGGTTTTAATTTTGCCACATAACCGTGAATATATCCTAGTTTTCTACGCATTTTAGGTTTTTTAAGAATTTAACATATCTTCTATCATGTAGCGTGCATGAATATACCGGCCCTGAAATGTAGAAATGTTTTCACTCTTTCTACTGTCTATAACCCTCTCCCTCATACACAAATCCTGGCTGCGCCCCTGCGACAAAGCAATCATTAATTATCATCTGTATATTCATGTCCACATTCGATAGAATCCGTAGATTCTTACTCATAGATGATTATGAAAAAATGTCAGCTCCGCCATAGACTTCCATCCCCGTAATGTTACTCAATTTTCATGTTTTTAATAGAAGGAGACTATTTAACATAATTTAGAGCAAGTGGAAAATATTTATATGTATTGGTATTTCTCTCAGACTCGGTAACAGTGTGCACTTATACACTATGATTAATAATCGAGAACTACAATGGAATTAATAAAAATATAGGATGATTAATAATATATCCATTCTCCTTCATTCTCCTCCATATGATTCAGCCTCCGAGACACAGAGTTAACCACTTCTTTATTGAAATTCGCTCCAGGTGAGACCGACGGAATCTCATCGAAAGCTTTATCGGTTCAGAACCTAAAGACGAAGTAAATGAAATTTTAGTGCAACTAAAGACGTAATCGCGATCTCCGAGAAGCATCGACAAAACGTTACAGGGAAGTAATCACAAAACATTACTTTTGGTCGCTTTTTTCCCCGAACAATTAGAGAGGCTGGTAGAGTAGATTAGTTGATGATGGTGTTATTACAACCCCTGCCATACCCATCTGGCAGCTCGCGGGGTATATATCTCAATCTAAATCTATAGAATTGGTTTGGAACTACCGCCGAGAAAATTGGAAACTGTGAACCAGCAAATTGTCCTGGTTGTAGACGAACAATGAATAATAATATGCATAAGAATGTCAATAGTTCTCAAGGCTTTTTTTTAAGCGTAAAAATGAAAAAGATTCGCTTGCGCGGTCTGCTGGTTGTCCGTCTATCGACGTGAAGACCTAAATGAAGAAATAGTCGCCAATAAGTCTGAGTAAGTAAGCCTGAGCTCCTTGCCTTACGACCGGTTTGTTGTTGCGAGTGACGCATAGGCTTTCGAAAATCCTCTGCACTGAAAGCCGAAGGTTCATCGTGCTTCGGGAAATCAGGAGGCCCTGTCAAATACCTCTAATTGTGGAAAATGAGTAAAAGAATTGTCTTTCAGCGAACGACCTCGAATCCTTGGTAGAAGAGGAATTTTCACTGACACACGAAACATTTTCTTGACCGACAATTGGTGATGAATCGGTTCCGCATCTTTCATGTCCAATGGTTATTTTTCCATAATGAATTGCATCTCTCTGGCAAATATGTATATTCATTACAGGGGCGTATAAATATGTGGAAATCATATCTTACATTCGTTCATTTCCCGAACAAGAGAAGTTTAAGATAAAAAACTCATTTAACTTAAGCGGTGTTCGAGCTCGTGCCCTTCCTATGCCAATAACATGTGTCAGACAGCTGCAAAATCACCTCTTAATTAGCAACTAGTTATATTTATGACACTTCCCAACAAACTGAGAAGTCCATTTTAGCAGCTTATTAATAATTTTATTATGGCAGCATAATCCTGGTTAATTAACTTTATAAAGTCAGACGTTCATAAAATACGTATCAGTACTAAAAACTTGGGTTGTTTATTAGGAAGTCTTTGTTTACTAAAATACGCTAATATAATAATATTATTTGGGAATATTTTTACAAGTGCAATAACATCTAATTTCCTTAGCACCATGGTGAGGAAGGAGCTTTGAATTAGCCAGAGGATTGTTTCTACTGGGCGACTGTAAAATGAGGGTCCTGAGTCTAGCTGATATAGGCTTGAAAAGGAAAAATATACCTTGCACCTGCAATACTTGCTTTGAAAGTGCTCGACATATGGTTAAAGCTTTTCCGCGCGAGGTAATGCATTTCAACGTTTGTTTTGTATTGGAGCCTGCAATACTTTGAAGGGATCAACTTGTGGTTAAAGACTCTCCTCGCGAATTATCAAAGCTTTAATGCATTTCTACGTGAATTTCTCCGCGCGAAGGCAACACAATTGACTAATGACCAAGGTCACCGAACTCCCTGTTACAAAATGTAAGTCCGATATATGCGCAGAAATTGTTCGGTTTTTATGAAATCATGTTTGTTTTAACTTTGGAATTGGTATTTTTCCTTTTAACTCCGGACGGACAATGATTTCATGTATTCTAGGTGACAAATGGTGTATATAAATTTATATTACGAATTTCCTTCGTCTGCATGATTAAGTTGGGGAAAAATTATGTTCCGTAGACAAAATACAAATTTTACATTGTGTCATAGTTAGCAACTCAGTAATCGCTCTAACGACTTCTCGAATTCTAATTGCTGAATTGAAAACATAAGAATTGTAATCAAAAATCCTCCTCGGAATGTTTATCACAAATAATGAATATCCTATGTTTGAACTGGACGTTTGAAGAATTACATTTACATTAATATCCAGCAGGCAGCCGTAAGACGTATGTTGGAGTGAGAAACCAAACTACCAAAATAACGCCTTATTAGCGCACAAATTATCCAGGAAAAGAGACCATTATAGGCCATCTGTTCTCGCTATAATCTCGCAGAACATCATTTTCCTCTAGACTCCAAGATTCTCGTTCTCTAAAGGTGAGAATCACCACATCGCGTATTCCTACTCCAATCCCACTTATTCCTTATTGCTACGCATTATTAAAACTGAATAGCATTCTTCACATTATTAATAATTAAGTTTCAATTATTGTCTATGTATTTTATTGCATTTAAGATTTAAATTGGAATAAATATATATTCAACTTATCGTTCTATAAATACGATAACTATCTGTGAAAGAGAAACGCCGAAATAAACACGACGAACTCGGGGAGAGTTCGCGCGAAGGCTCTAAGAAGAGTTCGAAAGAGAGGAAATTTGTGTAAGTTCTAGGCTCCGACTCAAATATTACCGCTTTTCGAGGCTTTCCTCGGTGTTGCCAGTCAGTCACAGAAAGCAGAATTCCAAATAGTTTCTGTGAAAGCCACTGGTGCGCGCGCAAAGTGTTGCGATATTTTTTTCCGCCACTGTACCAATTCGTGGAATAAAATCAGAGGGTGGAATTAAAACTTTAATTCATGTGTTTAAAATGTTAATTCTACCATTGATTTTATTCTATTATGGCATACCACCAAGTAAAGGCCAAAAACATTTATGTCCACTTTTGTATCGCACGTTGAATAACGGATAGAGTTTGATCATGAGAAAAGAGTAACAGCATTACGTGTTATTTATCACCAAGGCAATAACTTCACTTCGGGGTGAATTCACCACAATTTCTATTCGATTGGTGAGCTATAAACAATAATCATTACTACACTCTACTTTAATTATGTCAGAATATTCAAGGTACTCAATAAATTGTATGTCAAGTAAAAGATTTCAAAGATCTTGGAAGAACTCTTTCAGACTTGAAATTTTTTCCAAGAAGAAAAAATGATTTTGAATTAATTTGTCTTTTTGATATATTTATAGTTATTCCACTAATGGACTTCGAAATTTATAATTTAGTTAACAATTAATGATATGTCCAATATTTTGGACATACATTTAACCTGTCACTAAATATAAAGTTATGAATTAAAACTATGTTTGATATTAAATAACACACATAGAAGACTAAAACAACATATATTCAATGATATAGATAAAAAAGTTATAATAAGAGTAAAAATGGAAACATAAAACACTCTCCGAAATTCTTTAAAAAACTCATGAGATTCCGTTATTCAATAAAGCTATCTGTCTGTCCATGGGAGGTTTTTGGAGGGGTTTCCTTCCCGTCCTTGGGCGAATACCGGACAGATTATATCGTTATATCCCCCTCCACCGTTGCCACCTGGTATCAATTCAACTTGTAGCGGTTAGATTAAATAAATAAATATGACCTTACTATGAGATTCCTTTGATATAGGATAGGCATAATATTAAAATAAAAGAAGCAAAACCATAAAATAATGAAAAAATAAATATTAAATTAACATAAATAATATATAATAAGCCCTGAAAATGGTATCCAATATATTGGACACGAGTTTGAAAGGGTTAAGCTCATCGATATAGGATATTGCGCGAAATATTTACCACTCTGATAATTTAAAAAGCTTAATATGAGTATCTCTTTAAATGGGGCGAAGGAAAACTTTCAGAAAAAGAGGAAGAACGACGAAAAAAGTCAATAATAACCCATTTCATTAAGTTTATCAAAGGAGTTGCCTCATCGACTCTGAGCTCCCTTTCTAATCATGGGAAAGGTCAGACAATGACTAATCTGCCCCAAAGTGTGTGGTTTTTCTCCTGTTTCGGATTTCGTTTCAACGTCCCAAATTTTTCAAACTTATACCTCAATCTTTTCCTTTGTGTTTGATAAGCTTCGTATTACAAATCATATTCCGAGACCTGTTGTGTATTACGGAAGAAAATGAATGTCCGCTAAATCTCATAATAAATTACGTAGGTATTAACGAAAAGATAAAGTTGAAATAGCCTCCCACGTGGTTCCGTGACTTAGAATTTAGAATTATATATTTTCTATGAATATAACGTATGCGTATGAGCTGTTTATTTTTAGTGTAAAATTCGAGGTCTATTATTATTATTAAATATTGTCAAAGTAGGCATTTCAAGCACAGTTGAGATCATAATTTAATTGAATAAAAAATAGCATTTTCAAAAGTTTTTTTTGTTCCTATAATTTAATAATAAAAATAAAAGGAATTTATTAGGGCGAGATTTGGATTAGGAAGTCTCTACTTATATCCAACCCTTAATTTACTTTTATAACGCTATTCAAATAAAATTTTAATAAATAATTTACGGACCATAACAGGATGAAAAAATAACAGATCGTAAATTTAAGCAAATGATCAAGATTTTCAAACACAAAAAGAAGCTGGAAACGTAATGATTACACATTAATTAATGAACGAAGACAACGTTCATGCATTTACTACAATCTCTTATGTTCTAAGTAGAAAATTTCTTAAGATATTAGCCTATAAGAAAAACCCCTTATTGTTACCTTATTGCCTATTATCTCAATCAAGTGATATTATTCATGCCACCTAGATGTTATTTTCAGCTATACATGGTATGCATGTTTTATTTCAAGCAATCCTTCAAGTTCCAAATCCAGGGATTTTAAACCTTGCATTTTGTTTCTATAACTGATACAATTCAAATCTATTATTACGAATGTTTAATTGTATCATGAAGTCCTTTAGTTTTCTTCGTAAAAACTGATAAACGATGATTACCTAATACTATTAAATAATAAAAATTACACAATTAATTAATATATACATTTTAATTAAAAATTTAAATATAATGATATAATGTAACCGATATAAACCTGTATTTCGCTTGCTTCATAAATATTAATCACAGATAAAATGTAAACTTAAAATAATTCAAAATTATCTTTGAATTTACTCAATTTAAGGCATAAACCTCAAAAATAATAATCATAGCACAAATATCTAATGTGTAAATTTCAAATTTAAATTCGCGTACGTTAATTCAATTTTAGAGGAATAAGAATAAAACCAGTCCAGGGACCAAATTATCATTAGCCATACATTTGGCATAAATATCGGCGATAATTACCCTTTCAGGATAAATTAATTTCTCAGACCGAAATTCGTTTTCGAAATAATTCACGCACATATCGGAATCCTACCCATAAACTCGTGGGCCAAAAGCGTAGCCCTAAAATTTGGAAACTTAATCGTTCCGAAGTGCTTACGGCCATGCGAAAGTATGGCGAGCATGTAATGGAAATCACAAGGCATGGAAGAATGTCCGTGGCGAATCAAAATGTTATTCCTGTGACAATCGACTCCAAGAGGCAATTTACCGGCCCTTAATTGAAACAAACATCAGGAAGGGAGTGAGCGGAGGCGGAACACGGTAAACAAGTTTTCCGTCCACATTCGTTCAACGAGTTTATCATAGACGATGAAAGAATTCTACACGGGTTCAATATATGTCCACCACGAATTTCGCCGCGATAACCTGAATATGAGATATGGAATCGCTAAAGAGCGATGTTAAACTCTAATTGAATTTTGTTTCGCAGCGGATGATTCGGTGCCTACAGGCGAGAATTTGTTTTCAAAAAAAGGGCCTTCTAAATTACGAAACCGAAAAATCGTACAATAGCATGGAAGAATTACTTTATCTTATCGAGTACGCTCAGTTATTGATCTTATGAATGATCATCACATGAAACATTTCGTAAATTACAGTTATTAACATATTAATATGATTGTTAAAACAGACTATATTTACCTCATTGAGACACTAGCCAGTTAAAAGTGTTGTTATTCAAATCATAAATTAACTAGCGGTGCATCAGGAAAAATACTACAAGCTTCTACAAATAAGCAAATCTGTTTTCAAAAGGTCTGATAATAATAATGCAGAGCAAAATAGATTTCACTCCTTCCTGATTTCACAGTCTATGTTCTTCATGTAAAGGTTGGTGGGGAAGTAATGAAGCCTGTATGGTTTGCAGACGATAAAGCCATTGAGTGTGATTCCGCAAAGGGTTTGTAAACATTATTAAATGCTTTTACGATAAAGCAAGCGAGTTTGAAATGAAAATCAAGGTAAAGAAAACAAAAGTATTGAGGTTCACAAAGCGAAAGAAAGCTACGTTAACTATAAAGATGGATGGGAAAAAACTAGAGCAGGTGGATAAATTTTCTTACTTGGGAAGTATTCTTTCGTGGGATGGAAGAAGTAAAGATGAGAGTCGAAAAATAATAGCATTGGCCAAGGAAGCCTTTATGAAGTGAAGGGAATTGATGACCAAAGGTCTTGATAAAGGAATCAGGAAAAGATTGGAGAAATTCTTGGTTTGGAGTGTCTTGCTTTATGGGTGCGAAACGTTGACTTTAAGAAAAGAGGAAGTCAAAAGTTTGGAGGCCTTCAAAATGTAGGTGTGGCGTAGAATGTAAAAAGTGAGTTGGGTTGAGAGGAATACAAATACGGAGGTGCTAAAGATGGTTCAGGAGGAGAGGGTTTTAATCAAAATGATTAAGCGTAGACAGAAGAAATGGGTGGGTCAAATATTAGGGGGGAAGGGGTTGGTGAAGACTTGAATTGAGGGTAGTATTCAGGGGAAAAACAGAGGGGAAGACCAAGACAGAAGATGTTGGATGACTGAAAGGGTGGGGTTAACTACAGAGAAATGGAGGAGATGGTATTTAATAGGGATTTTTTATTGTGCATGAACCTACCGAAAGGTAGAACACTCATGATGATGATGATGATCTCTGTAACTCTCATTTCACTTTGGTATAATTCACACTAGTTCAAAATATAAGAGGGTAAGAACAAAAGGTCATTAGAAAAGGAAACATAATTATATGTTTCACTCCATAAGATAATATTATAAGTACTTACTCGTATAAGATCACAGCACAAGGAATGAGGAAAATTGGTTGAGTAAATACGTATTGGACATCGTACGAAGCAGTTAAAACCACATAATCTCCAAGTGCTATGCCTACGAGGAAAATGTTACTGTTACGTTGACCATCGACCACGGCTTGAGGCACATTCTATCCTGTTACAGTAAAGCAGAGATATTCTATCCCTCCAGTATTTACTTAATTGGCTCCTTTGGCAAGGTGAAATAAGAGACCCTCATATGAACAGCTGCCTTTGGAATAATTTGGACTTAAGTTTACGTTAACGTCTCAATGCAGGGATTTCGCAAATTACAAGACTATAGCATTGCTAGCTAATCAGTGGTAACCGTTTTGATTTTTAATAATAAATTTGACCTCAACTACCCAATTCTAAATCGTTTGCTACACTTTGCAATTTTCATTAAAATATGTGGATGTGGGCTAATTTTGTTTATAATATCTTCGAATTCCTTAAAAAAAACTGCTCAATGGTTGGAACTGCAGTTGGAAAACCTGGTCGGAAAATGAAAGAGTCCCAGTCATGTTTCAAATTTTTAATTCTGTTTGACCTTAAATTCGCTTACTTCATATATTTTATAGCCTTCAGCTACAACTACGATAATTTTCAAAGCATCCTGGCTGAAAACGGAAAATTCACAATATGTCGTCCCTAAAACTAAATTCAGTTAGTCATCCTGTTACATTCCCATTAAATTAACACAACACAAAGCACACGAGAAACGGCCGCTCATTTTTTTCCTCGTAGAAGAAACTAAATACATAAATAGACTCCCAGATTTTCAGCAGTTTACAAGTCGAAAAACAAATATCTATATGGCCACGTTATTCCGTCATCAAACGCGGTGCGTACTTGCCCTTTGACCTTTCTCCTAGGGGGATAAGGTAAACATTTCCTTACGATTCCGTATCATGATTGAAACAAATGGCGGAATGTAGAATACGCTTGGAATGTTTGATTTGAGAACGTATGGAGCAGGAAATAATATGTGGGGAATGTTTGATGCTGGAAATTTGAAATCAAAAGTTGTTCGTAGTGCACACTTAAGACCCTATACCAGCACCTCAACATTCGCTAAGTATGGATTCCGATTTATCTAAACAGCACAATGTCAAATCCTACCTTTCACTCAAATGAAATCAACTTACAAACTAGGGCTTTAACAAAACATCCACTGTTCACATTTTTTCAAGTGCGAAACTGAAATTGCCAGTAATGACCAAAAAACAAAAATCGAAAACATTATAAAACGGTTAAATGAAGTAATACCAACAATAAAAATAGTGTCATTTGTGTATCCCATTTATATTTGTACTAGCCCAGTAGTTTCGACCTTGAGTTAATGATTATCCACATTAGAACTAACTTTAGCTTTAGTCGATTATTTAGAAATGTATGTCACTTTTTCCATGTTTATCAATGGCATATGTATAAGTGTAGAATCACCAAATACCTTCTCATCACACACCCTCTCTTCTACTTTTATTGTTTCTAAACGATATATTTCACCTTTATCCACTACACTAATATGATTCTCCTGGCACACCGTACTGTTCCATTTATGACGATCAAATATGAATCCACTTATAGAAGACTTGGTTTTTCTACCCATGTCTCTATCAACCATCACAGAACTATAATGCACAGTTTTTATAAGTTATTTTCTCTCGTAAGCAATATTTTTCTCCACAAATTACTTAATTTTTATTAATGACGTTTGATATTTGAAAAATTACAGCGACGAGATATTTAAAATACTATAGAATTGTGTGTAAAACCAACGTCTACTCGAATATTACAAGTCTTTTTAACATTTTAAAAAAGAGAAAGTGAACAAACTTAGCAGTTTTTCTGCAGTTTTATCCGATTTTAATGATACAGCGTTATAATTAGGAAAATATATTTAATTGAGTATATTTGAGTCAAATAATCAATCATAATCGAAACTGATCGATTGAAATGAAGCTCTAGCAATAGTACGGATTTTTTGTTTCCATTTCCAATGGAATTCTGCAATATCTCTGTCTCCTCAGTGGATTTCAATTATTCATTTGAAAGGCACAGTGGAACAAAACATTTTTTCCGTGCTTGAAACAAATTAATTGTTCACTTCGTGGAAATTTCATTGTTAGGTTGAAAATTTTCATTTCACCAGTAAAATAAAAATTAGGGAAAAATATCTATTGGAATATAGGTATTTGATGTAAAGTACTTTAGAGAAAAACTCTCTCAGATATGCTGTGAATTAAATAGCCTCTAAAATCTGTCATTGATCCTATAGTTGGGCGTATCAGAGAGATAAAGAATATTGAACATAATTTCCTTCTGCAAGCATGAATTCCCAAACTTGCAGCTAGAATAAAATTCACAGTCAGAGCTAAAGTATGTACAAGTAAAAAAGCTTGATTTCCGAAACTGTAAACTTTGGTGAAAAGTTTCATGTCTCACTGGAATAGATGGTAGGCAATGATTCCTGCTGTGAAACTAGTCTCTTGAACTTGTAAAGTCTTCGCTAAATTAGTTACATCTTTGTTAGAATCCACCAAACCTAAAACTAAATCAACTTCCCAAATAAAGACAGAATTTCCAGTAAAGCGCATTTCTTGGAATCTCTAAAATGACTCCCCATTAAACTAAACTAGGCATAAATCAACTGAGAGCAAATAAAGGCATTATTAATATCCAAATCTCGCTGAATAAAATAATGTTGCGAAACAAACTCAATAATTTTCGATAACAAAGGAGCGACTCTGCAGAGGAATTACATCGCATGCGCCTGGTAAGTACTCGAATTGGAAGCCTTTAATATGGCCTTTGAAGAGGCTCAGTTTACCAAGGTCGCTAAATACCCTTATAAAAGCGAAAATGTTTGCGTTCTGCATTCGCGGAGTAAAATGTAATCGCATCTGGAAACTTGACGATTTCTAGTGGAATCTTCCATTCAAAGGAAAACGCTGGATCGGCTAATTAGAGCGTACTTGCGAGATGTATCACTCGCTATTCTTTCAATCCAGCCTCGTCGTTTGAGAAAAGGGAGGAATTGAAACCTCCCTTTGATATTAGAGACAGCGGAGCAGCTGATGCAACGAGGAAACATTTCTCCGGCAGACGGAACGCTTTGAGACGAAACTAGCGGAATTTACGCGGAAACTTCCTAAGACCTTCCTCTTCTACTCAAAAAGTAAATCTAACTGAAGAGCCTGTACCAGTAAATAATTCTTATTTAATAAATGAGAAATAATATGCAAAAAATACAATAGGCAAAGTGTATACTATAATATGAGTTAGAAAGGAAGAATACTTTTATTCGAGGGGATCGATACAAAGAAACACGCTTTGTTAACCACTAACAATTTAGTATACAAGACTGGTTTCAGAGTAACTAGAGACCAACGCTGTTTCTCTTGATTAATAACGGAGAAATGTTTCCAAGTTAAGCCTTCAGGCAATAAATGTTTCAAGGGATTAATTTCTAGGTTCTAGTTACACAAACGACTCGCCAGTTCAATTACAGATAAGGATAAATTGGACCTCTACATTTCAGTTTCATTCTTTAGTATATAGCAGTAGTATAATGCTAAACGACCGGCACGTCATCTTAGGATAGAATAAAGATTGGCAGCTAAATTTAAATATAAATTAATGCGTTTATGTGAGTTACATGTGTTCCACAAACGTTATTACCGCGCAGTACCAAATTTCGGGACATACCTTAAGAGTTCGTGCGTCATAATAAAATACCTCAGAGTTACGTTTAGCAGTAGGTTTAAAGTATCTTAGTAGGTACCTTTAATTAATTAATTTATTTATTTATTTAAATTTGATTCATTAACAACCATTTCGACCAATTACAATGAATCTTACAACATTTTGCGAAAAAATATAAATGGAAATAAACATATGTATAAATATCAACAAAGTAGCATAGAAATGCAACCAAACATTTGTATAAAATGAAGAAATGTGAATAGAGTTATTAAATTAAATGAAAAAAAATTAAATTAAATTATTTTTTTAATAGTAATAATTAGTTAAAATAGGAGATGTAAGGGAAAAAAACAATAATGATGGGGGAAAATATAATAAAAAATTAATGAAAAAGGAACATATTCAAAATTCAATAGGAAAAGTGAATGGGTAGCAAAGACTTCCTTGGCAGAACTTCGAGATGATGGCCATCTAGAGTAAAAGATATAACTTGTTTTTTACTTTCTCCATATACGAAGTATAGAGAAAGTATTGTTTTCATGAAAAAATTCGACTTCGAGATTTCAACGGAAATACACGTTTTGGGGTCCCTAGAACACGTTTTGACCATTTTCGGAATGATGTCTGTGTGTGTGTGTGTGTGTGTGTGATAATGGGCGTTCTAACTCAAAAACTAAAAGTCGTATCAATACCAAACTTCATATATAGTACTGTTGTGTGTGATGTCAGAGTTGATTAGTTTTTGGAGTAAATCCGTTAACCGGAAGTCGAGCTTCATTCATCAAAGCTCATTTCCGGTTTTCAAAATATCTCCATAAATATGATATATACGTCTATTGTATTACTTATAAAAGTTTTCGATAGTAATATTTACTATAACTTTTGTATTTAACATATTTTTGTATCACCGGTTCATTAGGAGTTATTCGTGAAATACTGATAAACCGGAAGAAGATGATTATGTACTTTGTGGGCGCTCTAACATGAAAACTATTTGTCGGATCAACACCAAATTTCATACATAGTACTTTTATTACAGTCGTTAGAGTTGATTAGTTTTTGGAGTAAATCGCCTGACCGGAAGTCGAGCTTCATTCTTCAAAGCTCATTTCCGGTTTTCAAAATATCTCCATTAATATGATATTTAGGTATATACTATTATTTATAAATGTTGTAGAAAATTTATATTACTATAACTTTTGTATGGAACATATTTTTGCATCACTGATTGTTTAGGAGTTATCCATGAAATACTGATAAACCGGAAGTTGCTGATTATGTACGTTGTGTAAAGCTCATTTCTGGTTTTCAAAATATATCCATAAATATGATATATTGGTATATTGTATTCCTTATAAAAGTTTTAGATAATATAATTTACTATAACTTTTGTATTAAACATATTTTTGTATAACCGGTTGATTAGGAGTTATTCGTGAAATACTGATAAACCGGAAGAAGATGATTATGTACTTTGTGGGCGCTCTAACATGAAAACTATTTGTCGGATCAACACCAAATTTCATATATAGTATTTTGGTTTGTGTCGTTAGAGGTGATTAGTTTTTGGAGTGAATCGGTTTACCGGAAGTTGAGCTTAATTCTTCAAAGCTCATTTCCGGTTTTCAAAATATCTCCATAAATATGGTATTTAGGTATATACTATTATTTGTAAAAGTTTTAGAAAATGTAATGTACTATAACTTTTGGTTGAAACATATTTTTGTATCACTGATTGTGTAGGAGTTATTCATGAATTACTGATAAACCGGAAGTTGCTGATTATGTACTTTGTGGGCGCTCTGGGCTCTATGGGCGAAGGGCCAATTTCATCGTTTTTCATCGATCATGTCCCGTAAAAATTATTTATCATGTTTTTGTCATCAAAGATAATATATAATATTAATAACTCAAATTCCAAGTTTAGATGGAATATAGAGTTCGAAATTATTGCGGTAGATAAATATTTACATCTTATATATATGGAGAAAGTCATGTGCTGGCCACATCAGATTTTTTATTATTCAACCTAGTCTCAAATACAACTACACCATTTTGAATCTGCATGAGGTAGGTTAAATCTTGAGTGTAGAGATAGTCCAACGTAGTTTCCTTGGAGGAGATTTCAGGTTCAACAGTAGCAATAAGACTATGATAACTGATTTACTCCATGTGAGAAGCCCTGTTTACCGATTGAAGCTTACCAAAAAACTCACCAGTTCAAACCATACATACGAAGTAAATGAAATTCTACTTCCAATAAATAACGAACGCGATCTCGGAAAAGCATCAACGAAACATTACAAGAAAGTAATCGCAACAACACATAATTATACTTAACATATAAGATACTTCTGGTCGTTCATTCCACAGTCTATTAGAAAAGCCAATAAGGTAGATTGAGTAATGATGTTGGTGGTACTATGCCTCCCGTCATACGCAAGTAGTGGCTTTATTATCTGTTCTTTGAAACAGATAAAAGGGCAACATCTGTTTATCTTTGACTTTTAAGTTGCACGACTCTTCGTGCAAAATAAACATTCCTCCCTTATCTTTGATTTCTAGTTCGTTATTTAGGTATCCAAATTAAACTTCTATAACCAAAATGTGCATTTCATGCTATCTGTATCCTTGATGTAACAGTAACGTCGTTAACAACATCCTCAAAGAACACCTCGTAGTTCTGAATTCTGATTTCAACTTACATATTTTCTAATGAAGTTACTCTTAAGAATGCCAATTAGTGACAGTGAGGGTCCTTTAAACCAATAATTAAGATAATGAGGAAGGACTTGAATTGGTGAAAGGTCACATGAGCCATTCTATCAGAAGGACCAGAAGATGACTTCATTGTGATAACATTGATTCCATTATATTCCGCTTAAAATGCCATATCTCCAATTAAAACTTAATCAAGATGAGTTATGAGTGGGTAGATATTAAGGAAGACAAGTGAATCGTAGATGTGATAAGGCGCAGGCGCAGTCCTAGAATAAATAATTTACTAACGATACGTTTTTTTTCAATTACATCTTCTATAACTGAGAAACTTTTTGTAAATATATTCAAGCGGGGGCATACATATTAATTACATCTGAAAGATATCCCATAAGGGAACAATGCATCTCAGCTTATATTATCTGCAATGTAAAAAAATTCAGATTTAGTAACAGTGTGGTTATAAAAAATAATTTTGCCTAGAAAAGTATTCAATAAAAAGAAGAATATAAGAGTAGATATTTTACATTTTTTCGACAACCCTAGTTCCTTGTGTAAGCAAAATAAATCTATTATAGGATAAAATCTTTAAATCAATGTTTTTCATTTTAAATAATCCTTTATTATTGAATAGATGCCAGAAAAAGAACATTTCGACAAAAAGTAATCAGTTGTAGGCGCTTTGAAGTTTAATAAACTCTTGCTATAATTAACGTAACCCCTTAACCAAAAATCAGAAAGGAATTTCTGTGTCTATAAATATATCTTTCCTTTCCTAAGTCTTATACATATTAGTTATTATCTCCTTATCTATTCTCCCTTTTAAACAAAAACATGATGACCTTAAATAGAACTTTTAAAGAGAGTAATCAAGAAGTAAGCATTAGTCTCTGCTTCTCTCAAAACAGATACCACTGTCAAGTGAGAAAATCGAAGTACCTCATTCATTTTAGTAAGCCCCTCCCCGCCTTCTACCTGCAGCTAATATTAGAGAGGGTGAGACAACAACTGGCCTTCAAGCTTACTGCTTTAAAAAATTAAATGTAATTTTTTACTGCCTATTTGGTAGGATAAATGGGTTTATAATAGTTTGTTAGATGAAACTGCTTTCTCTTGATCAATACAACTGAATTCGTATAAATAACCTGGTAAGTTTCGGATATTTTTAATATAATATTCTGCATTTAGTATTATCGATTTACTTCGGTAAATATTTAGCGATTGACGGAAATGGACTTGGTGAATATCCTAAAGGTTTCCCAGATTCAGTGTTGGAGTTAAACGACGATTTGTAAATCTCTTTTGATAAGTAGGCAAATTCTGCATCCTTATGTGTGTTTTTATATTCTAATTACTAGCCTATATAAGCAAAACAATATTCAATAGATATTATTTTCTCATAAAAATCCATCCAATAATAACACCAACTTCTACCCGTGAAAAACACATCACCAACGCAGTTTTCGAATCATCACTCCAAGCACCGTTGATATTCCGATTGGCCATAGCTCATTCCAGTTCATTCAACATCCATCCTATATAATTTCATAATGCCTAATGCTACCTAACTCTCATCCTAATTTTGGAGTGCAACGCGCTTAACAAGAGCTATTCCCATTCACTTTTATTATCTCCCCTGAAATTCTAAATTTTGAGCGAGATTTTATTTTCTCTGGCATTAGCATTTCCTCGACCTGGTGAGTGAATTATATCGGTGGGTAACGAAGAAAAAAGACGAGTCGCCACCTTTATTTTGTCAATCAAGCTGAAGCTCCCTCTTGCGGTTAACTTAATCCAGGCATCTTCGCAGGCAACTTCACTCCCACCAATTACGAGTTGCCACAGAGCAAATTTGATTTCAGGGGACTTCTTTTCCAACACGGGGCGCGTATACGTACCTCCGGCTCTATACCTTCCACAATATATCAGATTGAGTTACGCGATAATAAAAATGAGTAATTTCCTCGAGAAGCGAATTAAAAATATGCACCAAAGTAGTTCAAATTATAATAATCATCTCTGATTATTTTTCCTTAGCCAAAAATTAGTCTTAAATATGATGAAATGGTTGAGTGAAAATATGCATCAACAACTCAGGTTTAATATTTTTTCAACCATTTCCGCTCGTGTTTCCCTTGTCTCGGATGATATTAAAAAATAATTTAGTGCATGAATGAATATTTTCTTCGCAGATAAGGAAATATAATTCTCGGATCATTTGGAAGTAATTAATTAACTATTTTGTTATATCATGGGCTTGGAATTAGTGGCCCGTTGGCCGTGCGCGACCCTCCCACTCAATCCGTACGAAGCACGATCTCAAAGTGAGTGTTGTTTTCATAATACAAATCACCTTTTCAGCTCAAAACTCTCTTCTCAATCATTCTAATTAGAAAATATGTAATAATAATATATTATATATAATAAACCTAGATTTAATTTTCCATGTAATTTACACGCTGCCTACTTATGCTTATACTTATTTACACTTATGCAAACAATTATTTCCCAGCATGATAGTTAATGAAAGCTTTTACTAGTCAAGATTGACCCCGAAGATCTTAAAGTAGTTAAGTCAGTTAATAATTACTTATTTCAAATCTGGAGGAAAATTGTGACGCGTTTCTGGCAAGAAAGTATAAAAAAAAACAGAAAATAAAAATTTAATGGCTTTTATCAAAAACATAAAATATATTTCGTCGATGATTCAACAAATTATATCAGTAAATATGTAAACTTTCATTATTTCATTTTTTGTACTTCTTCAGATCATGTATTAGTAATATATTTTCCATAACGCAATAGCAGTTCCACAATACTGATATTTGATTTTAATTTTCAGAATTTTCACGAATTTTAGTATTCAATAAACAAAAATTTAAAAGAGAAAATTGAAAAGCAGATCATCGTGTCATGATCGTACACAGCAGAACATCGTATCTATTATTAGTGCTGCCAGCGATCACTTAATTTGGTAGTAAAATGCAAGATAGAGTGATGTTAGGCGTCCCAGAGATATGGTATTAGTATACCAAAATTATTTGGAACTGTTGACTAGAACTGGAAGACTAGAAATCTTCATAAACCTCATATTATATAACTCTTTCCAACTCAACTCATCAATCTCTCTGATTTCATGTAATTATTGTAACTCTAGGAGATACACTCGTTCTAAAAAACACTTTGGAATTCTCTATTACAGTTCAGAAGGATAATTGGAAGCAATCATGCTTCCCTGGATATTTTTTATCAAAATGCAAATAGAATACCACCATGGGCGTTTAAATTACAAATTTGCGTCTTGTTAAATTAGGTAGAATATAACTTGACTCAATCGTAACGGAATATCCTCAACATTTATCCCTCCCATTACTTCAACTCTTAAATAAAATTTATGTGCTCAATATTTATTTCTTATTTATTTATACGTGTGTTAAATATTTCCAAAATGAATCCTCCATTTATTTTCCCAATCAAAGCAAAGGGTGTATCTAAGTTATATTAGCATAGCCTTACTTCGAAATGGATAATATATTCTCAAAATCTTGATGTGCAATCAAAAGGAGATTACGATGAAAAATATTTAATTTGCCAATAGAGGATGAAATTAATTGATTTTCTAATATATGTTGATTTTTCGGATTATGATTGGAATGTACATACTTAAACAGATTTTCATGGAATACATAAAAATCGATTAAATAAACAGGAAAAATTGGGAAATAAATCACTCTTTTTGATCTCTATTCGATCCGATTACTCCGCTGTTATTATTCGGATATTCAAGACCAGGAAAACGTACCTGGGACATTCACTAAATAAAAAAAATCCAATTGTATGCGACTGCGATGCAAAATACGGATTCTGCCCATGAAATATTCGTTTTGAATATCCACATCCTTTTTATCCATGAAATCGTTTTATATTTCGACACAAAGGACAATTGTATCTTCTCTCAGACAAGTCTCAGCAGCGACGGGAATAAATTCACGAGAATAAATGATTCGCGGATGTTTTAATCTGCACAAATATCTTAATAAAAGGAAATCCCACGTTCACATACTCAAATAATCCCGAAATGGCCGTGCCTCTGCATATAAAAGAAGAGACAATCTCGCACCGAAATTTCCCGTGGAAGGCCAAAGGGAAACATCGATAGAAGTTTAATAATCGGATTAATTCCCTCGCCAATAGAGAGTGAGAGATTGTGAGAGAAAAACAAAAGCCCTTTGTCAACCTGGAAAGCTACACTATTTAGCCTCTCTATTAATTAATGTCATTATTAAATGGAAAGATTTTCCGTTTTCAAAATATGCGAGTTTTGAATACGTAAGATTAGCAAGCGATGTTAACGATATTATATGGGCATTGTTAAATGCAATCTCGCCATAAAAGTACCTTGTTCTCTGATAATCAATCAAATACGCTGTTCCTATCCAATCCTGACTTCCGAAGGAAAAGGAGCTTCTTCTGACAAATGTAAACGGAAAAATCGGCTTCAATTGGATTATAGATGTTAGGTACATTATTAGTTAAGTACATCGGTGAGCCACATCGTTTTTAGCATAAAAAGATCCGAAAGATGATGTATTGTCATTTAAAATAAATCAAAGCTATTTTTTTGTCATATATTCAAATAAATTTCAAGGTGTTTCTGTTTTTTTGATTTAATGGAATTTTAGATCTTCGGAGTGAAAAAAGTTATAGCATTTAAATAAAGTCTTAAAAATGAGCTTGTATTCAAATGTTTGACTACATTTACCCTCCCACCAAGTCATAAGAACTGCTTTGAATAAATCTCTATTTTAATTCGTACCATGTCAGGCACCTATCAGCATTGGGCAGGGGGTATTATACGCTGAGAAATCGTATTTTTTATTTTTCTTGTTAATATCGTGCACCATTCGCATGAAAAAATGAGTTCTCGAAAAGATTTCTATGTAGCCACACTATGAATCTTTACTATTTAATATGAAGTCATTGACTGTCGACTAAATGGCAGTGGTTCCAAATAAGGAACCCGCCATTGCAGTACAGCTAGTGGTGTAAAGAAAGAAAATTTAGAACACGGCTATTAATAAATTAGAGATTTAAAATCTCCAAAAGCCGTCTTTGTCGACATTTCTGGTCTCAGTTCCCGGTAATCGGTGAAACAACAAATGAAATGCACTTTTGAGCTACCCAAAGCGCTTTCCAAGTGAACAAATCCAGTCGTCGAGGGTCAAAATGGTATTTTATGACCCACTTTCTTTCTTGTTTTCTCCGAATACCGGGGATCGAGACGAGGAACGCCGACAAAGACGGCTTGTGGACATTTAAAACCTCTAACTCTGAGGCATAGCTAGTATAAAAATTGAATTATTAGCGTTAAAGTAAAACATTAATAATTAATAAATCCTTCTCCTTTCATACCAAACTCGATGCTACTATGGTGAACAGAACGCCTTTTCAAGAAAAGTCACCTTGATATTTTTTCATGCCCCAGTAATATTTTTAATCATAGCATCTTAAAAAATCGATGTTCTTTTAATTGAATACGTAGAAACGATTTACAACATACGTGAAGATTGTGGGGGACCAATATGAAACTGAAGCCATTTGCATTTTTGCATAAATATCCGCTATCGTTCGAAGCCGAGGAAAATTAGAGATCCTATAAATAAAAAAAATCATTTCATCAAATCCTAAATTCCATCTCAATCTAAAAATCGAAATTCAGGCCCCTAAACTCCCTCTTCGGAAGCCCTCCGGTTATACCACACTCCCACGAGAAATATGCGTAAAACTCCTTATGGAAAAATGCGAGAATAAGTAGACATTCTCACCGGCTGATGATCGGGAAATATTAAGGGATCGAGATGAGGGTGGAATTCCTCACCCGATTGGTATGCCCATCGAATTCTCCGAGAAAAAAAAAGAGGCCTGTCTTAACATATAACGAAGGAGGAAGCTGACAGCTTCTTAGGATGGGAATGCGGGACTTTGGATGAGGAAAAGAAAGAGCAGAGATAGAGAGGTTGAGAAAACGGCGAGGGAGAGAGAATGAGGGTGACAGTGAAAAGTAGGGAGTAAAAGTTTGAGTTTGTGAAAGGCAATGGCGGAAATTGGACGAGGTGATGGGATTTAGCGGGAAGAAGCGAAAAATCCGAGAAGAACTAACAGCGAAGGAAAAGGGAGGAAATGGTGGAATAGAAGGTTGGTCGATGGAAGAAGGATGAGCTGATGGAGAGAGAGTAAGGGGGGGGAGGAGATCAAGCCATGGGAACATGAAAAATTCCAATGGTAAACAACGTGAAGGATGGGGGGCAACAGAGTGAGCCAAGAAACATGAAGAAGAAAGATAAGAGTTTTCAGAATAACCAAAAATATTCCCAACCAACTGGTGTAATAGCTATAAAACTTTTTAACTGCTACAACAGAGATATCCTAGATTTTTCGTCCTACGGATGCATCTTCTATGAAAACTCTACGATATGCAAATAGTATACCTCACTGTGATGATATTTAATTTCTTATTGTAATTGTCAAATTTAAAAAAAATTAAAATCTGATTTTAAACAATAAGTACATAAATGAGTTTTCCTAAGTATAAATAACTGAATTAAAGTTAAGCAGTTCACATATAAATATGATCTAAGAATTCAACTTGGGCAGGGAACGGAGGCACTGGCCACTTTGCCCCGTTACACGCCAATTCAATGTATCAAAACAATCTTCAAGGGAGAAATTTTTAATTCGTCATACACAATAATATTTGAAAGGCAATTAAACAGAGTTTTTAGCTATGATAATTTAAATATGGTATCAGGAATTAATGATGAAATGATAAAAATAAAACTAAACACCTAAGATAAATGATAGAAAAATTGGAAAATCTGCTGTAACTCAAAGAATTCGGAAAACTGGTCATTGAAACTTTAACGCAACAGTAATGCCTTTCCAAAAGCTAATTGAAAACCTTTCCCACCAAATTGCAGTAGTTTCCAGCAAGTATAGGCCAATAGCCACTTTACCCCAGTCTCCCCTATAGGGTACTAAAAGTAATGTAAAAAAATAAAATTATATCAAAAGCGATGCTATCATCGTTAGGGATAGTATACATGGGTATCGAAATAGGCTATAGAAATTACAAATGTAAATCGAGGTTTCTTAGGAGGTTGGTAATACGGATCTTTCTGTTGTTTCCTAAATGCGGTGGCAACTAGGTGCTGAGCGTTGATTAAGACATCTTTTAGAAATCTCTTGAACATCTAAACCAAAAGTAATAGGTATTAAAGTTTTCATTCTTTAAATACTGGATGCTTTCCTTTAAAATAACGGTGAATTTACACAGTAGTACCATTAATATCCTCTTAATTAGTTTTATAAGCAAGAACAAAAACGTAATTATCGAAGCTAAAAACCTTGAAAAGAAAAATACTTATCTGGACGGTAAACTAAAATCTTTCGAAAAATTCTGTCACCAATTATGAACATATTATGATTATTATTAATTCTCAAAAATAACTTTATGAATACCTTGCATCATTGCGTGAAGGATTCGAATAAACTACAAACTGTAACTGTACTAAATATACGGAAAATGGAAATTTGCACTTTAGAATCGACATACATATCAAAATAAGGTTATGAACTTCTTTTCTTTTTTTCTAAAAGTAATTTTCTTAAATTTATTTTAAATCATTCTTAAAAAATCAATAACAAGCAATTAGCTCACTATGTCATCTGAACATGATGCATTAACCTAAAATCAATCCTATTGTTAAGTAAATGTAACATATTAGAATGTGTATGAGATATCATAAAATATAGAAAAATTGCTGTTGAATTTCATAACGTATTTTGAGTACAAATCAAAATATCATATTGAACTGTCTTCTCTTAGAATCAAATCTTCAAAGTCCTATGAGAACCAGAAAGTCAAAAATTTCATTTTTTCCTTCCCCATATATTTGCTTCAGAAAAACAGGAAGCAGGGAAAAACAAAACAAAATCTTGTGATTGGATGCAGGCCGTAAACCTTTATTCGTCCAAACATCCAAATATTTGTTTTCTCCTGGGGACTATGTATCGGAAATTAAATACTGAGAAATAAAAGGCTGACTCTGAATAAACTTCACTGTAACAATTCCTCATGAGTTGGTGGAAATTCGTAAAATAATATCTCAATCGATCAATCAAAAATCTCCGCTAAGTTACATAGCAGCCAAAATTGAAACGAGGGAAAAAACTATGATTGACAGAAGTCAGAAATACACACGAGACATAAGATTGACATTCATAGCTCGATTCATTTTGACGAAACATAGAACGGAGCGAAATTTAAATAAGCCTATGGGCAAGAATATATAGATTTTGTACATTATCGACTTGAAAACGATATAACAAAAATCATTCCTAGAAAATAATGAAAACTTAGTGACAACTAACGGAAGTCGTTCCATACACGCGGAATTGACGTAATCGTAAATCGAACAGACAAAAATATTAGCAACAGTTCTTTTTTTCTTCTAATCCATTTTCCCATATTTTATGGGGTCGGCTGATAAATGATGGTTTGGGTGATTACGAGGATGTTTTTTCTGGGCGATGAAGTGACTTTCACGGCCGGATGCCCTTCCTTCCGCCAAAAATATTTGTAGCAGTAATTCTTTTAAAAATACTTCGACGGTTGAGGTTCAATTACACTCTAAGAAATTATTGGTAACTTGAGGAGGACCCATAAAGTATAATTTATTTAGGGCATATTACTTGGGTCATTTACACTGATTCTTTATAAAAACATTATGATAATTTCAGATCGACAGAAATGAGTCACCAGATAACAGTATTTTGAGCATTTAAATGAAACATGGAAAGTTATAATGTATTTGTAACATGACTTAACGTTTGTTAAAATACTGTAGCTAGACAAATATATTGCCACCAAGCCTGATGATGTCTAAACCTGATGACATAACTAATTACATATTTGTCATATTAGACCAATAAAACCAAACTTGTTTTTTCCACAGAGTGTACATTTTAGGTAACGAGTTTTGTCTAAGACTTAGAAATCACCTTATGACGCATGTGGCTTAAATATTTAGGTACACTGAGGAAGCTAAGGTTGGGTTTATCTTTATAATATGACATCTTTCCACAAAGTTGTGGTTGAGTACAACAGTTTCGATTAGCTGATGGTTTTCCATTTACTTGTGATCAATTAGGATCAAAGAAAACAAAGGAGGCGGATAAAAGCTAAATTCGATCTAAACTAAATAAATTATCGCAACTCTCACTTGGTCTTAAACATCATCGAACACCCTGACGGCTCGTCACTTCACAAAAGAAACTGTTCTATTCTCATATCCTATTACATTTTAAGACATAAATTATCTCACCAGTCCCGCCCACCTAATTCTTCAAAGTTTCCGGTGAGAAGTTTTATCGAAAGTGATCCTCCCAACTTACTCCATGCGGATGGAGTGACAGACCGCACGTAAAAGCGTGCAAAGGACCCAGAAAGTTTCCCTTGAGAAGAATGGAGCGGAGGCAAGACAAATGAGTAGAGAGAAAGAAAGAAAGCGGAAATGGAAGACGTAAGAGGAATCGAGAAAATGAAAGAGCGCCTTTTGTCTGAATCCAAACCTTGGACTAATGACCAAGATCAGCTCTTCGGATAGGGACCCGAGCGAAGGAAATGGCAATTGGCCTTGGAAGACTTCCAATAACAAGCCGATAAAGGAATATTACAGCTTCAAATATTTACTGAAAGCCCTGTAGATGCAAGGATCACTTCCCTGTCACGTTTAGAATAAATAACACGCTAAGCCAATACAATTCTCATTCGTATATTCATAAACGTATTATACTCTGACGATGGCATATCCTTCACAAAAACCTACACCAGGTTTTTACATTGTAGAAGTCTCCAGATAAAACTGTAGCCATCTTTAAAAAAGACACAGGTTCGAATTGAAAAGTTAATAATAAGTCGCCATAAGATTAAACGCGAAAATCCATTTTCCATAGTTCAAGGCTTCTTCCTTAACTAATTAAAATGTAAAATATGTATAGCTATCACCATCAAACTTCTTTTTCGTCGAATGATACTGCTATTTGCGTTACTCCAATTACATCCAATATTTAGTTAATTATTCGCATAGTTTTAAATATTTTGAATATTTCCCATCTTTTCAGTAATAACTAATAACTAAATTTAATTTGTTTGTTTATTTACCTAAACAATCATTGCTGTGAATTGGAGCGTTGCCGACAGAACTTCTTACTATGATCCATACAAGAGACGACATCACATAAATTACATTTCAGAGCGTCAATATTTTTTCATTCCTTAGTATTGGCAACTTTAAAACTAAAATTTTTGTGAATCTGGCCACGTAAAATTTTTACTGGAAACAAATTATACTATTCCATTAACATAAAAAGATTTTCCAAATAGCGGTGCTGTAGCATCAAAACGTTACAAAGTCGTATTCGTTTTTAATCTGACAACATCTTTATATAGAGCGAAAGCGGGGGAGAAAAGTTTTCTTTTCTATTTCATGCATGGCCAATTTAAAATAAATGTGCTTTTAAAATAAGTATCGAAGTCGATTTAGATAGACAAAGAATAGAAAAATGAAGTAATAACTTCAAAAACCTAAGTGAAGGTTAAAAAAAAATGTCCACTACAGAAAAATACAAAAAAGGAGTGAGTGAAAACTTGTAGAAATATAGAGAGAATAATTACGAAAAGAAGTAAAAACGGCAGACTTTACCAGGAACAAGAACAAAAAACTTGGAAAAAATAAAAAAATCAAATACATACGAAGGATTACATTTCCTACATATACACTACCGATGAAATGCGTTCCAAATCAAGCAAGCCATAATTACAATCGTAGTATAATAAGGACTTAAATGAAACTGAGAAAACTAAAGTATTAACTTTTTAAAGCATAGTTGATACAAGAATAATTACTGGCAACTCTCATCATAGTCACTAACATTAAGATTCACTAAATTTCTCGAATAATTTCTAGCTCGATTATTTAATCGAAAATTATGCGATAAATATTGCCGAAAGCAAAATGCAATGACAATATACTCGTTGAGTCGAAACTAGTGAACATTATTTAAAATTCGAAATGAAGTGAAATTTGATAGAATAAAGAAAATTGCCTAAAGGAATATAAATATTCTTTCCCCACTTCGGTTTTTAATTTGTAGCTTGTATTAACTGAATTGCTCGTTGAGTTCGTGTTTCGTAGAAATTTGACTGTTTCAAACACATGCCAAGGAGGATAAAGGTCGAGAGGGACGCAGCCTCTGGCGATATTTATTCATCCAAAGTTGGAAAGGAAAACTGTTAAACTAATTGGTCTCCTGCTCGAAGAAACAACAGCTAGGTTCTTGGGATCTCCCGCCGGGCACATCAGATAGATCCTATAGAGGACCGATTAAAGGGAATAAGTTCGATTTTAATCAAAGGGAAGTGCTGGGAAAATCTCTTAACGATTTATTCCCTTCGTTTTACTGCTTGCTCGTTGAAGCATCCGCGATGAAATTTATGGGCAGATTCGCGATATAATCGAGTTAATTCAAAAATCAGGAGCTCGATAAAATGTCTTTAAAACACGACTCGGGTGAGGCCCTGCATGAGCAATCGCTGCCACTTTTCTCTCTTTTGGATCGCCGAACAACCTACCTTAAAGTGATAAATAAAACAGGATCACGACATTGCAAAAAATTTTATCGGGAAATAAATTACTTCCTCCGGTTTTATATTGATACTTTACACTTTTATTTTTAATGTTCATTTTCCTATACAAGACTGCGGCGCTGCTATAAAACTAGAGAGGAACGTTCAGAGGGGGAAATGGCCTTTATATTTTATTTCCACCTGCAGTTGATCGATAATGATGATGCATATCCAGTAAATTTAAAGAACCATTGAGTAACAGTGAAAATTTGAAATTCGGTGAGGGTATGTATTCAAATTTGCAGGAGGTAAATATTTGTAATATTCTTTTTTCATATCATGGTGTAATATTTATGTAATTATTTATAGTTATATATTTATATATAAATACATTTATAAATATATTTATAAATATATATTCTTTAACTCATTTAAATTCTTTTCCTTAAGATCTTAAGAAAACATGAGCCAATAAATTCAAAAACCTGACAACGTTTTTCTTAAGAACAAATTTAAATTTTCAGAATAGGAGTTTGTAAAAGTATTTCCCATATCATTAAGCAAACCAAATAGCTCATAAAATATTCACCCCTAATAAGAAAATTTTTAAAACAGTAAGGAAGTTAATGGCTAAATGAGTTACTCGAAATTCCTATACTGCATGCTGAATCTGAGAAAGAATTTTTAGGATCTTACGTCATTTTTTTTAAACAGGAACATGTTATAAACATATGTTTCTTTTACTTCATTTTATCCCCCCTTCACGGCTATGCTTCGACTTTCCTCGAAGGAATTCCAGCCCGAATACTACACAGAATCTTTCAGGCAATCTTAGCTTATCAATTAAAGATTTGATTTCAGGAAATCTCCATGATTTTCGAGAAATCCAATTTTCCGTTCCTGCTTTTTGGTGGAACAAAGATGTTGGGGATTCGGAAACCCCAGCTGCGATAATTTGAGATCTGCCTTTGGATGAATGATGCAGAACATCAGCATTAATTTGGGTTTCCTCTTATCGAATCTGAAAAGTGCAATTCTTAGGATTCCTACGCTGGTTTATAGAGGAAGTTCTCTAATTATAGCATTTTACTGAGTGAGAAAAGAAATACGAACTACCTAATAATTTTAACTGGTTAAACAACATTACTTCCTAAGCTATGGAAAGTTAATAATCATGGGGATGAAGTTCAAAACTTCAATTTAAGACATTCAGCCAATATTTTACGCACAGATCCATGCCTGATTTTCATTAATTCCTAGAGTCTGGTTTTAAAACCTGTCCTGCGTTCGATTCCTAGTTGGATTACATATG
Source organism: Sympetrum striolatum (assembly GCA_947579665.1). Lineage (NCBI taxonomy): Eukaryota > Metazoa > Arthropoda > Insecta > Odonata > Libellulidae > Sympetrum > Sympetrum striolatum. The sequence continues at coordinate 28,746,343 of OX388348.1, forward strand.
TGTGAAAGAACCTCAGTTGTTAAAGAACTTAAGAATTACTGCTACTAAAAGTCAACGTGAGGAATGAGGTAGTGTTTACTCTCGTTTACAAGTCTATTTTACAAACTAATTCACATAAAAGCAAAAATAAAACAATCGATATAAGTAGATATTTAAAAAATAGTGTGAAAAAGATAGGCAATATAGAAAGATAAAATATTTGTGCGAAGAAAAAAATACTGCGTAAATGTTAATCACGTAAAAACATTTCCACTGCAAAAAAACATGCACAAAGAGAAGGATGAAAATACCTGTGAAATCTTGAACGAAACAGATCAAAAGTGTTCCTTTTCGTAGCATATTGAATATCAATTCCTATAGTTGTACAAGAAGAGAAAAATAGTGACTTGGCTGGGACTCGAACACAAGTCTCCCACTTTCCAGGCAGGTGTTCTAACCACCGAGCCACGTCCTTTTCCCTTCTGTAAATGGGGGCTTTTATGATCAAAGTGATGGTGCTCCACACAGTGGCACCAACCACCACCAGAGGTCCCCGCTAAGGCAACCGAACCACAAAGCAAAATTAAGAGAAATCCTCTCCAGGAAATTTTACAAATGACGCAAATGAAGAATGACTAAGCACAGGAAAGCGTGCGACTTAACCCAAAGTTGTACAAGAAGAGAAAAATAGTGACTTGGCTACTTCGAACACCTGCCCGGAAAGTGGGAAACCTGGGTTCGAGTCCCAGCCAAGTCACTATTTTTCTCTTCTTGTACCACTTTGGATTAAGTTGCACGCTTTCCTGTGCTTAGTCATTCTTGATTTACATCATTTGTAAATTCCTATAATTAATAGTATGAGCATCAAAGTCCCAATATATTAGATACTGACAAAACAAATAATCAAATCATAAAAATTAAAAAGCAAGCTATCAATTCGTTTGATCGTAAAAATTATGTTAGGAATGAGATCTAATTGCTATTTCTTTGCAATTCCATTACCTTTATAGGATTCCTGATTTGATATGTATTGAAAAAGTCACTCGTGGCTCCGAATGGGCTCTAATTTAACCAATGTTAGCACACAAGGAAAAGAAAAATATTAGGATGAGAAAAAGAGGGAAAAGATTTGGAGCGATGAATAAGGAGAACAGAGCAGAGAGAAGGAAAAGGAGAAAGAGAGAGAGAAAGATAAAAGGAGACCTTAGAAAATGAGAAGTGAGCGATGGATCGCTATACGAAGGTGGAAAAACCAAAACCGAAGTAAAAATTTCCTTTAATTGATGCTCGATCAAAAATAGGATAAGCTCTCTCCATCTTCCAAAAAATCCCTACCGCCGTTCTTCCTCCCGAAGCAACGCAATTATTCACCCATACACGAACCCATTAAAGACGTTTATCAGCGCGAGTCGCGAGGCAGTCGGAGAAATCGAGTCCATTTCCTCTCTGCAACTCCCCATGTTTCGCATGTCCTCGCTCTTTCTTTTGTTCCCCTTTTGTGGAAAAAATGAACATCGGACATACTTGAGGAAGACAGGAGAATAAGTGAGGACAAAGGAGAAGCCCTTCCTCCCTTGAGTAAGAGAAATTTCGAGGACTGTAAAGAGACAATGACCGCTGCAGTACTTTTCTAACGCCATCCCTAACACACCCACAAAGAGTGGTATTCTCTGCTGAAATTCTCTCTTCTTTCATAGTACTTAGTGGTATGCTTTTTCAAAATTTCATGGAATTGTGGAGCGCAGTATGATCTACTAGAATGATCTTTGAACCTCTAATACATTAACAGCCGTGTTCCAATATTTCTTTCTTTACTTCCAAGGACCATATTAGAAGCGGGTTGTAGTGGCCGATGAGCTAATACGCCAATAGCAAAAATTTATATAGCTCTCTTCTCTCTTTTGACCTTCTAAAATGTTTCCCCGTTTCGCGCAGGCAGATGCCCTAAGCACTTAATTAATCTGTAGAAAGAATATATGGGGAACTTGAGGGTTCCAGGGTTTTCCACTGTAAGAGTATCATCCAAGATGTAATCCTAGACACTTACATAAAATACACATTATAAATAAATTATATTGGCCCTTCCCAAAAATAAGTAAGAATCAATAGAAATTTGTAATGAACTACAGTAGAACCTCGGTAATCCGGACGAATTCAGGCACATAGGCGTCCGGATTAGCGGGGTTTCCGGATTAGCGAGGTTTTCAAAAAATAACGTAAAAACATTTTTTCTCAAAAGTTATATTTTATAGATAATGCATTTATATATTACATAAGGTATTACAACGTATAAAGTGAATGAAAATTATCAGCGAGCAAAAAGTTCAGTTATTATTTTCTTTTGCGCGACCGTTCTTATTTTTAAATCAAGTGCGCAGTTTCTAAAACGTCTAAAGAGCATAATTTCATGTGCTTCAAAATTTTGCTCCTCGGCCAACTTTAATGATGTATTGAGTTCCGCCAAAGCCTCAGAATGAGAAATTTTGACGGAGTCTACAGGATTGTCGTCGTCGTCGTCATCATCATCATCTTCTGTCGTTACTGTTCTGATAATTTCGTCATCTGTTTAAGCTTCGTTTCGAGCCAAACTGTCGTCAGCCTCAGCAGCCCACCGGAGAGCTTCAGGGTTAGATATTGGGTTCCAATTTTGTAACTGATTAATGAGTGGCGCAAGCTGAATTTCTTCAGTTTGCACATTATCTAAAACTTCCGAACCAATAAAATTTGGGAGTAAATTTTTCCACGACTTGCTGATCAATAATTTAGACACGGATGCCCAAGAGTTAGCTATATTGAACACGACATCTTTTAAATTTACCTTTTTCAGTGCAGTTTCCAAATTTTCATTCTGCACAGGATCATTAAGAATATTTGTAAGAAGCAACTTACGATATCCTAACTTAATGCTTTGAATAGCATTCTGATCCATGGGTTGGACCAGCGCAGTCGTGTTAGGGGGTAAAATAATTGCGGAAATTTCACCGTCATTAGTGCACAATTCTTCTGCAGAAGGATAGCCAGGACAATTATCAAGCAACAATAAAGCACGTTGTGGTAAATTGACGGATTTAATATGTTGTCGTACTGCTGGAACGAAATTTAAATTTAAAACTGCTGTTTTAAACCAATCCAAAAATAATTCTCGTGTGACCCAAGTGTTTTTTTGCCCTCGATCTCTATAGCCCATGCATGGTCATCCTCATTGGACGTCTACCAAAGGGAAGGATTGTTTTTTACGCCTCTTCTCTCATAGCTTTTTAATGAAAGTGATGTTTTGAGAAGTGATACCCAGCTGCAACTGAAAATTTATTGTCTCTCGGAATTGTTTAGTCTCGCACATATTAAGCATTCCTCTAATGGAAAATGCTGTCTCAGAAAAGTTTCACAGCTGAGATGCATTATCACAATAAACGAAATACTTCGCTCTCCATCACAGCATTGCAGCCAATGGAGAATTTTTTCAAATAGTCTGTCCACCTCTCGTTTCTTGTTGCTATGTAATATGCGTGTTTATATGTTCACAAGAAGAAGTTGCGGGTTTGCATAACTCCCAATGGACCGTCCGGATTACCGAGGGTTCCGGATTAGCGAGTGTCCGGATTACCCGGGTTCTACTGTATGTTAAACAATGCTTGTTTATGGATGAAGGAGATGGATTCGTTATTTTTTTTAAATCGAATCTTCTTTTCATTGAATAATCAAAATTCTAAATTTCTTCAAGATTCTAAATCTTCTCTAAGTTGAATAATCTTTATGCTACAACTGGAATAAAACACCAATATAATTCCAAATCTTCTATTCCTTATCCCACACCACCCCTTGCAATATCCACAGTCTAGCGAGCTGTATCCATAGGTACCAATCGAGTTCCGATCCCCTGCCTTCCCATCCACTATCTACCCAGCAGTAATACTATCTGCTATAGTCAGTAGCCCATTTCCTACCACCAGATCATCTCCCCCAGCGTCCCCTCCACTCAAAACCACTTCCGAATCCCTCTCGAAGAAACATTTGAAATATAGTTCCCGCACCCTCTCGATTTACAGCACATCTCCGATGCCACATCTCGATGGAATGGAATACCCGCGGAGTGCAGTAAATTGCTGTTTTCCCGTCCGTATCTTCTGCCGGAAAAGATTATAGTAACGGCCGAGACTTCAAAAGTGAAGGAGGAGACAAATCCGAAGACATTCTTGAGCATTGACGCGTTTATAGATGGAATTCACACTCGGGTGGGTGCGATACCGTTAAAACTCTCAACGACCCCAACCATACATCGCGTTTATGTAGTGACAGCGTTTGAAAGCGAAAGTATCGTATGTGGCATCATGTATGTTGCCACCATATCCAATTATAGAAGGAACATACACAAAAAACTCTAGAGATATAAGAATACTCACATAAATTGGAAGAAATAAAAATGGATATAGCTTTGCTGTTAAAAGTTTAAGTAATGGAGAGGAATATCCCTTTATTGTTCATCAATAAAAAGAAACGCCATAAAATACCTAACTTAGGCGTTATATTTGAAATTATATCAGACAAAATTTATTTAAGTAAATACATTAAAAGAAATAATATAGAGGATCTCGAAAAACCTCTGCGTTTCATGATCTTCCAGAGGAAATTCAGAATTTACTGAAAAATGTGGGTAGACGCACGTTGTACAGCCTAAATAAATTAATTTTTCCTGATTATAAGGCTCCATTTCAATTGGAATATAAATTATATGATATTCTTCAATCGCCAATCTTTTCCATCCCTTTTAGAAATATTTTAGAGCAAAGGATAAGACTATTTAGAGGTTTTCTTCCGAAAATGGATATAATACCCAAACTATAGCGCCGAAAAATAAATTAAGGGATGAAATCAAACTTTTGGACTAGAAGATTCGAAAATTAATGCCGATTATTCTTAATGAGGAGGTATATTCATAATGCTCAAATAATCTGCAATTGTTATTCCTGATGAAAATGACTCAACATAGGGAAAATAATTTGAAGCTGCCGATAAACTTCCATCTCTGAAGAGAAAATAGGGTATAAAATATTTTTAGTAACGTAATTTTAGCTATTTTATAGGTTAGTATTTATTTTGGTTAGTTTTTTCAGTATTTGAGTATAGCGGTAGTTTATTCTCAGTGTATGCTTTAATTTCATTTTTATTGTTTCAACTTCCCTGAATCCCACGCTACTTAAAAATGTAACGAGAGAGACATTTTTTTTTCTTTTTCGGTCTTCAGTAAGCAAACACAAAATAAAGAACCGCAGTGCCCTAAAACTGAGACAACATTTATAGAAATTCTGTCCTCATTATTTTCATTAATCTTATTTGGTTTATACGTAACAGTACGACCCAAATATCTACAGAGACTCATGGGAATCAGGACAGATAACAGTGGCTTATACTCTGAATAATACAACCGTAGGTATAAGCAAATGAAAAATTGATAAAAAGAATAATGGATTTAATATTTTAATGGATACGCAACCACAAAATACATGCAATAACGACCATGGTCGTTATTAGTGTAATTATTAAATCCATTATTCTTTTTAATTTTATAATGATCTTCCCCCAAGAGAAGGCCGAAACCATCAACGCTATTTTGAAAAATTGATGTTTAATTTTCACATATGTGAAAAAATTAAAAATTATTGGAGATTCTAGAACTAAAATTGGTCTTAAATATGCTTCAATGACTAACTATTCCTATCATCTGTGTTCTATTTCAACGCTTACCCCAATATTAGTCTACCAGTAGCATTGCAAAGTATTTCCTCAAACTTCATTTAATGCGAAACATGTTCAGCATCAATTTGTAATATCAATGTACCATATGAAATTATGCAGCTTCATTTGAAATATTTCCGTCAAGTTTCGTGTTAAGTCCAATTTTTGTCGTTATTTTTAATATTTTGGTTACAACGATATTACGAATAAGAGTGTATGATATTGACCAACTCAATAGAATAATAGTCACTAAATACCCAAACCATCAAATAAATACTACCACATCATTTGATGGTTTGAGTATTAAGTGACTACTATACTTTTACTTTGCCATCAGCGATATACCTTTATTGTGAACAACTCAATGAACATCATTTACCTTATAAATCATTAGAGAATAAATAAGGTAAATGTTAATTTCCAGGAATAAGTCCCAAAGTTTTCAACGAAAGTCTTGATCCTACTCATAAGTGTATAAATGAAGCAGAAGAAAAGATACTTAAACCTGCATTTACTACTTGCCAGATGTGTTTAGCTAATTAATGAATACATAAGAAATAAACGCGCCGTCTTTTTGCTAAGTTAATCAATACCCGGCAATTCGGAGATCAAGGTTCGATTCCCGGTTCATTTTTTTCACTAAATGTAATCTTGTAAGTCTTTTCTAAATCTTTTTTTAAATCTTATCTAATCTGAGCAGTATCCAATATTATTGATAAATTAATAATATTTCATTGCCTTAATTTGTAATGTTCGCCTTTTTACATCTTTTAGTTTTTACTAACAGTAGATTTTCATAGGTTTCCCACAGCCCGATTCTTAGCGGGTATTTTCCTGCGGTGGATTTTTTCCTACAATATTACGTCATGTTTTTCTTTATATCCGTACATTATAAAGCTTTCCTCACTGTATCTATTCACCTACTTACTACTTATTTTTTAATATCACTGACGAACGGTTTGGTGGAAGAAGATGGTTTTCATTCTGAATCCCTTTAATACCTTTTAAACTCTAGCAAAATAACCTTTAGAAATCGGATTTATTCAGTAAAACGTTCTAGACCCTAAGAAATAGAAAGTTGGGTGAAGTTATAACTTGTAGTTCTTATCCTTATTACTTAATAATGCATGTAACAGTAACAATACAGTTAATAAAACACCACAATAACTAAGTATATTGGGTCTATCCAGGTTTTAGACTTAAATAAATGTGTTCCCTGAATTTCCCGCCTGGACAAAGTCCGGAGGCCCGTTTACTTTTGCTACAGAGATCAATATTTCATTTTCCATTCAGTCTCTCTCGTACTGGAATTTTGGAAATTCCCGTTCGCGAATATAAACGAGAACAAAGCTTTATAGATGGGAAAAATCATCCCAAGAATAAAGTCATTCGATTCCATTTAGTCCAAAAAAATTCGGCCTAGTAATTCCAACGCATGACACCAATAATCGACCGAATTTCGAATAACGTTACTCAGCAAAGAATTCCTCTGTATTTCGAGAGAAAAAAATAATTCCCAAAGTGGGTAACAGGCGACGTACATCTCGGCAAAACCGGTCGCTTAGCGACCCACCACCACCAGGGACTCGAAAAAGACATTTTTGGCATTTTACGATATCTCTCCCGGAACTACGTATCATATCGATCTCATATATATTCCAAGAACTCCTGACGAATACATCAAAGACTGAATCCTTTCATCCAGCCCCAGGGGTTTATAAAACCGCATAAAATTCCTTGAGAAAACGCGACGCTTGGCTCCACGCCCCGATACAGCGCCCGTCAACTTTTTTAACACACCCACACAAACGTCGACGCAGTTTACTATTGCGGATTTAATTCAAAGGAGTGAGATACACACCCACCCATAATACCCCTCCTTGACATACTGCCACCCACCCTCCTTTTATATATTCCCGCGGAATTCAGACGCCGTTACGAGCGGAAAGAGGAGAAAGCGGATTTTTTGCCCACTTGGTTTCGCGCTCGCTTCATCGGAGCATTGGATTGCGGGATCGATGGAACTGCGAGGCAATTATTGTCGCTCCCTTTTTTGTATTTCCGATCGCACCAGTGAGACAAGACAAATGACCGGGGAAGGGAAAAGGTACATTCCCGGAATCCGAAACGACCCTCTCACTTTTGATTTTTGGGAAGGACAGATTTGACTCTGCATTCGGAGAATCTCTGAGTCAGCCACATGTTTTGTTGGCTTAAACGAGCAAAATAGGGTCAGGATCGGCATGAATCAATATCAATAAATCAATTAACGATATCCTAATGTAGCTGTATTTTGATTTATAGGAATTGGAATTCTAAATTTGTAAGTATTTTCGTTTAATTATATCTATTATCAATATAACGATTGGACTACGTAATGAAGAATACAATGGACTCTTTAATGAATCCTTGGCATTATCAATATTTCGTAATTAAGAAATATCGGCTTTATTATACAACTAATTAAGTTTATAAGTCCTGAACAATCTCGTATACAGTTTCCGATCATGAAAGCAAAAATGGTGAATAATATTAATGTGAATCGAAATAACAATCCATCGGTATTTGATTGAAAATTGATAAATCGATGATGAAGATAACGACTTGACTATACTATGAACTTAATGAAAACACGTAATAATCAATATTTTTTTTTCAATATTATCGACCTCATTACAATACTAATGGAGTTTATAAGCCCCAAACTATCATATATGACCATGCATACATTTCAATATTATGAAAGTTGTAATGGTAAATATATGTCCTATTTTTCTTCTCCTTTCTTGCTTAATCTTATAATTAATTATGTAATTCAGTCCTGCGGATAATCAGCTGCTTTGGTCCGGAATGCCAACACTTCCATCTGCTTTGATACTATTTACTGTTTACATCGAGGAGGATAATTAAGCTTCAGCTTAAGATCCTTCGCTGACTTTTACGTCTATCTCTGCTAAGATTATCTTTTAATCTACTACCCTTATTTTTTCAATTGAATGATACCAAGGGAGAAAAATGAAATTTTCGAAATCAATACCAGAACAATAGAACAATCGCAACAAGTACAAAACTTTGGCCAACTCTAATGTGATAACTGGACCTCCGAAAAAAAATTTATAACAGTAATCTAATCAATGATTACATCAGATTAATGCAAGTATTTTACCTTGAAGATGTAACAATAAGTGTATTGATGGTGGTAATATTATTTTGAATCTACTGACGTTGGTAAAATAATTTTTATAATAACATATAATAACTAAAATAACTGACGATTGAGATAGTTTTTCTTTTTGTTTACTTAGTTTTCCCTGGTTTGCCCTAAAATTCCAAGAATCGGTGGGTGAAACATATCCACGTAAGGTGCAATAGTTCTACGAGTGTCAATTAAGGATTATATGAGGAGAAATTTAAATCAATGTCTTTATGCAGCATCATCCACACCTCAGTATCATTAATGCCATCACAGCAATGAGAAAAGCCGCGACAAAAGGTGAAAAATAAATATTTCTCCATCCTGTTCCCAAAAAATAATGACAAACGATCACTTCATTAAGGAGATGGTAACAGAAAACGTAGATTGCTACAACCTCAAAACACAAAGATGAAATGTATATGAACTCGAACCCCATGAGTAAACGGGTTCTTCAGAGGCGCGGCGGAGAAAGAGTATAAGAATAATTCTCTCCCTTGTCGCCTTCCGAAAGGAAAACGAAATATTTTATACACCCTTCAGTTACGCGATAGAAGTTTCGGAGCCAGTGGAAGAGACAGGGAAAAAAAAGAGGGTGGCAAGTTGCTCTCTTTTATTTATCATCCTTTTAATATTTTCCGGAGCAATCTTTTTCCTCCTACCACTTCGGGTTCCATCAAGATTCCATTCTTTCGAGCTCCAACGAGAAAACCGCTCTTAAAGTGATCAATGGATCTTTTTCCCCCGGATTCCGCTGATGCTTCCAATACCTGGAAACCATATTCTCCCACGCAGCTGTCAACTTTTTCCCTATCCTCCTCTTTCTTCTGTTCCCTCTCCGGAATGGCTCCTTTCTCATTGTGAGATTCCTCTCGGAGATTATGTCGCCGAGATAATTCCCTTCCGATCCTTCGCGCCGAAAATATATTCGCGTAAATACTCCTATTTAAAGGCGCTAGGTAATCCCTCGTGATTCCTAGCCAACTTTACACAGTTATTTAGAGAGAGCTAGTTGTAGTAGTATTGTTAAAAGTGCTTCGACAACTTAGGTGGTTTCGCACAATGACTCCCGCCAGGAATCGACCCCGGACCACTTTCACCACAGGCAAACGTACTCTCCACATGACTATCCAGGAGCTCTCTAGGGAGAGCTATTGATACAAAAACCTGCCTCTCAAAATCTTTGAAGTGTAATGCAAGCCAAGACGAAAGAGTTCCTCTGGAGTAAAGGCGTAATTTCCAAGGGATGGAGATTCTTGAGAGGAAATAGTTAATGCAAGTGAGTAAATTATATGAGAACACCTCACCAATTAGATACCAAATTTATTTCGATTGCCACAGTTCTAAGTTATAATATGTCAGTAGTTTATGTAATGACTTCAGAGGTTAGATTAAATATGATTTTAACTTATTCGCACTAATAAAAATAAAATATTAAAAATAAAGCTAGAGACCTACCAATATGCTGCTAAGACTTAATTTCTTGAATCATAGAAACACTAACAAACAAACACCTCTTTCTGCTGAGATAAATTTGAAAAAGTGGACGGACGCCGCTGGCTGACCTTTATTTATTTATTATTTTTTTTTGACGAATACTAATTAGTAGGAAATTAATAATATTTTTATTTTTTTCTTTCTTCTGTAAATTCATTGATTTATGTATATTCTGTATGTAATTTTATTATTGTCTGTATTTAATTGTTACTTTTACTGTGTTTTCGCGGGTTTTTTTCACCCCCCTTCTCTGTGGGTGTTTTCCCGCAACGTGGGTTTTTCTTTAGCAACCTTCAGTTGCAAAGATTTTTTCCTCACACTCTACTCTGTCTTTTTGTTTTAATTTAATTTGTAATTATTTATATTCTAACGACATACGAGGTTAGGTGGAAGAGAGGCCCACTTGGGCCTAACCTCGCCAATAAAGGGTCAAATAAATAAATAAATTAATTAATTAATAAACACTATGCCTGAACATTTATGTGTCTATACATACAGCTACATAATAAAATGGATGTAAAGAAAGAAAATTTGAAACACGGCTGATAAAGAATTAAGAGGTTTAAAATCTCCAATAGCTATCTTTGTTGGCATTCCTCTTCTAATTCATCAGTATTCCGAGATAAAGTGCGGAGTCCTCTCTTGCTTTCTCGTAATACCGGTGAATGAGACGAGGAACGTCGACAAAGACGGCTATTGGAGATTATGAACTTCTAATTTGAGTGTATGATTCATAAATAGAATGGTTTAAAATTTAATCGGAACCATATGCTTATAAATAGCTGAAAGTTTTACTAGCAAAAGATTTGGAGACAAATTCCAAAGAATAGCCGAAATATTTTCAGCGCAAATTTTTCAAACGATCGCTTACAAGGAAGACTGGTAATCTTCCACGCCATTTACAAATGAAGAAGAGGATTTTTTCTTTGAAAGCCGGATGAAAAAACTAAATTCAACATCTATTCTTAATTCCGATTGGAGAAACTTTTTCCGAAATTCTAGGAAACATTTCGTTCCTTCAAAAATCTTGGAATGCCATCACAATTAAACCAGGTCTTTTGGACGCCTTTGAAAATTGTTGAAAACAAAAACTTTCTTCCTATCTCTAACGTCTTCATTTACAGAACGGTCCTTCAAATTTAATTTTCTTTATTCTCTTCTGGTAGTAAAAGGAGGAAGTTTAATTGAAAGATATATTTGCGTCAAAGATCCTTTGTTTAAGAGGTCCGTTGTAACTTGACGGATTCGGATTCCCATTTAAGGGACTATCGAGCTGTGGAAATAAGTGAATGACAGAATGATTCCAGAAGAATCGTATCTTGAAATGTAGTATTCGCAGAATTTAATTTAGCACAATATGGATTTGGGTCTTGAGATATCAAACTCAGTCTCTATATTCCAGAAAAGCAATGGATAAGACATTGCGAACCAAACTTCCTTTATCTCATGCCTTTTATGACGGCGATCGTAGTTACGTAAGAAAATGCGTTGGAATGCATTCATTTCGTATAAGTAAACCCATATGAAAAGTGAGTATTTATGGCAGAAAATTCATATATAGATTGGACTAATTCCATTATAGATTTAATCGTAACGATTTAAGATTTGAACCTTCAAAACTCTTAAATCAAAACAATGACGATATCTCAACATCTTTTCTTATATTTAATACTTTGGTTAGCCTATTTTGCACGATATTTTCTAATAAAACCGATTCAACGCCGTAGATTTCATAATATCACAGAAATGAAAATAAAAAGTTTTCATTATTATGAAAAAACTGACATAAAAGTGAATAGAAGGTGCAATTTCTCAATATCCTGTAGATATTTATGCAGTAGGAACTATTCTACTAGTGGAGATCTGGCTTAACGAGGATAGCATCGACAACTACCTCACTCCTTATCTTGAGTAGTGCCATCTCCTCACCGCCATCAGTAGCCTAATAATACCTGTAATTGCCATAACTACGCGTAAGTATTCTGACTCAGTGAGGATAGCAAGGAAGAACTACCAAGCTCCTCCTCTCGAATAGAAAGCCTCGCTCCACAAAACTGTTGGCAGCTGATGGCGAAAGTGGATGAGAATCCAAACAGCATTTATTTCATGTTATTTTCACGAACTATTCCAATATAAATCGATGGCACGATAGAATTACGAGGCTAATAGATCCGACTCGAGGTTCAGATTCGGATCATCCGATAACACCCCCGTATTCGGGCAGAATCCAGCCGGGGACACGGGTGCTAACAATCCCGCATCCTGGTCCTTCTTCCGCCGGACCCGACGTGTGCACTTCGAACGGAGACGGACCCGATAAAACCATCCATAATAGACGGCCAAACAAGAGATATTTACTCGGCAGCAAGGACGAGCTAGGAAACGGCGGCGGACGGGAGAAATTCTGGAAATTGCGCGCTTCCGATCGGCGCTGATATCGTGCGAGGGAAGGAATCGCCGGAGATAAGGCATCCCCCTGCAAGAGGCATTTCTTTGCGGTTCGGAAACGGTGCCAGAGTATTAGGGGAAGACGGATCGCAATAGGGATCGGGCAAGGACGATGCCGACCTGCTATTAATCACGTAGATGAGCATTGGCCTCCCATCAGAATTCCAATATTCCGTTTGAAATGCAAACCTGGTCATAACGATCTTCGGGGCGGCTATTGGTTCGCCGTCCCTAGGCACACCCCCTTTTCTCGATGGACTACAGCTGGTGTGGGTTTCTGCCCAAACGGGGACGATACAAGGAGATTTCTGCCGCTTGGGCGGTCATAATTAATGTTCCGGAGGAAGGATTTCTGGTGTTTGCGAGGACTGCGGTAAAAACTATCTAAATTAAATTCTTGCCCCTTAGGTGGTCGGTAAATAACGGGATATCGTAGCGATAAGGAATAATTAAGTGGTCAACAGGTATAATTTGAGACGGATGAATTATTCATACTAATTTAAATTGAATCTCCGGGGTGTCACTCGCGATTTAGCGTTCACTAATGATTCTATAATTCATATTATATTTATCTTCTATGACGTGCATATTTGATGAAGTATTAACAATAAAGCGAAGTCAAGGAGTATTGTTCAAATAAGATACCATCGGTGAACCTAGCATACTACGAATGCTACTTACTGCAAAGAATTATTTTGGACCCTTAAAATAAATAAAGAAATATTTTGGAGTCATATAAATTATAATATGTAATCTCGTGTGTATAAATTTTACTTTAGAATATTATTTCTGTTCTTATTTATTGAAAGATCTTAAATATATTTTTACAGACAAGTATAGGAAAATACTTAAAGTTTTTAAAATAATTCCCTTCGCTCTTATAAATTCTTAAAAGTACTAAAAGGTTTTCAAACAGTTTCCTACTCTCTTATAGCAAAAACTTTTCAATTCTACAGAAAAACAAACTTTAAATGATATAATCACAACAAAAACTGCACAGAATATGTACTCTAATTCGATTTCCCAGACATTGAAATACAAAGATAAATAGAATTGATCTTAGAAAATGAAAAGGATAAATTTAAATTCATTTATATGTAGACAATATTTTCACACCATTATGATTATTGCAGTACATGAGAGATATATCAAAAAGAATTCCTTTCTATTCCACTCACATATCTATGATACTAATCATGTATAGACAACGGGTCATGGGTGAATTTTATTCTAAACCAATTAAGTTGATTGAAATGAATGAAAGGTAAATGACAACTTATTGCTCAATAAACTAAAATTGCAATTTCATAATTGATGCTTAACCTTTCTCTATTTTATGATAGAATCTCAATTATATGCATACAAGCGTATAAGGCATGCGATTATCGAACTACTGTTTTATCTTTAGTAAAAGGGCCGCATTAGCGTTTTCCTATTACGTAAAATATTTGCTTGTACGAAAAAAAAAACATTTTATAGTAATCATGGAAAAGTTTCACTTTTGGCCACTTAGAGGATATTAATTAAAAGAACACTCAAATTTAATAGCAAACTAACGTAAAATACATATGAAAAATAGCAGAGGATAGCGGTCTTTAGATCGTAATTAAATATTGAGTAAATGTATTCAAGGTTAAGTGACATCAGCATAGAGTGAAATGTGAAAAACTCGCAACATGTATTAATAATAAATAATATAAATACGGATTGATACGCCACGAAAGTAAACTGTTTACGATTATATATGAACAATCTCACCTAATATATAACAAAAATAAAATCGGTCGAGATAGAAATAAAGAAGAAAAAAACTATTGGGAATATAGAAAGTCTGTTAAAAGCCGTACATTTTCGGAGAAACTTTGTACGAAACAAAATGAAGCAGGTATGAGGGAAGATTGATATTATAGGTCATTTATCAGAAATAGATCACAGAAGATAAAGTATACAGGCCTTCATATATATTTGGAGAAGACATCCGCAAAAAGTTGAATTTAAGAAGACGAAACAGTCGACACAATAGAAGAGACAGCAAAAATATTATCATAGCAAATACAGTGCGAGGAACGATATGATATTTAGGAGAAATAAATAGAAATAAAGGCTCAAAAAGCATCGAAGTTATAAAGTTGGAAATAGTTAAAATATTAACAAAATTTCATACAAACTTATGTTAAGGTCAACAAAACGAAAAAGTGAAGAAAAAAGGCAAAGCAGCAAGAGTTTATATACAGTTAAATAGAATTTAAAATCGTGTTTAGATCGAAATGGAATAGTTATAAAAAGAACACGATTTGACCTTTCAACATGATAAAATCAAACTCGCCTTCATTTAACCAAGGATAAAAATGATTGTTCTCATCAAAATTTTCGAATTTTACCCTTTATCTTAATGCGATTATCAGCCATTGTTGAAGAAATATTATCTTTCCGTGGTTTAATAAACTGGCATATTTTCATATTCAATGGCCCCAATCCTTATTTCCATCGCTCAAGGGCACTGAGTTTATTAATCCCAGCTTCAAAGGAAAAGCTCGAGCTAATATTTACAAAATGGATTTCAACGGAAAGCAGACTGTGGGAAACGGCGGGGGTAGGATTCAATGAAGTGAAATCCATTACTCATGAACGAAAATACTAATATAGACTCATGAAAAAAAATGTATCAATAATAAAATATTACCAAACTTTAAATAAAAATGTACAGTCGTGATTCAAGCAATATTGAAAATGAAATAATTCATATTCTAGCTGTCGGTATATCTAGTACCATGCGTTGCAGAATGATCGGATAAAGATGACTGATTCTTACATTACTCAATTTCTCAAATTGTTAACATTTTGCGAGCAATGAAACTGTTCCTTACCAGTCGACAAGTCTCAAATTTTAATTATCATACTACACCACAATATATCGAAATATTCGCTGTTGAACTTTCATTTTAGTCTGGGGAAATAGTTAGAAGGAAATCTAACCTTAAATACAGTATTTCATTTTATGGTTATCCGGGATCCAATAACATGAGATAAATGGTGTGGTATATATTGTCTTAACAATTTAGGTATCTCATCAAAGAATTCAATGGATAGTATCTTGTAATTTTGCGCTTCGAATCAAGTTTTTGACACTATGTCAGTGCAAAATATACTGAATTATATCTATACTTCTTTAAATCACTATTGAATTTGATGATACTATGATATTTGATGATACACATTTACTAGTGTTTATCTTCTGCTATAATGTTACTGGACTCATGCTGTAAAATTTTAATAAAGAAAAAAAAATATTTATAATTCAGTATTCATTTCAATCTCACATATTAAAGCTGACTAATATCTAATATTGGAAGCTAGCAATCAATTAACTCATTCGGTACGTAAGTCAATGGTATACCTGAGGTTATTTCGCACTTAAAGATACACAACGGGAATCGAACCCGGGACCGCTCTCACCAAAAGAGAACACGCTACCCTCTTGGCTATCCGAGAACCACCAGGGCAACCTTAAGGCTAGGAAACCAAGAGCCTCTACAATATCGAATGAATGCATTGTCAAGGTTATACAAGAAGTCAAAAATAGCGACGTTACTGGAAATTGAACCCAGCTCTTCCAGAAAGTGGGACACCTAGGTTTAGAAGACCCAGTCTTGTCACTTTTTTCATTTCTTGTTTAACCTTGAGTTAAAGGCGCACGCTCTCCTATGTTAAGTTTACTTCGACGACTTCTGAATTCACTTTATCAGGGGAGAAAAGATCGCTGCAAGCTGTATTTGGTGAAGCAACATGTAAAAAAACGAAGAACCTTATTTCCGCATACTCTTAGGGAATGAGGACGACCCAGTTCTGGATTTGAGAGGTTAAAGGGTGCCAAGACTCTTAGCTCAGTCAAGCGGTCTTCCAGTTACAGCAGAATTTTCGCTTTAAGTGGAAAGAGAGCAATCTCTTTTCGCGGTGGGCAGTTAAGCTTATGAAAGCAACAAAAATAATGGGCGTACAGGGAGTTAGGGGGCAATAAAGATATGGAGGGTAAAGGCTTGATATGGAAAAGGGAAGGTATTAATGGGGGAGGGTAGATGGCGAAGAGATGGTAAAAGAGGAGAGGAGCATCAAAGCTGAGGAGAACAAAGGGATATCGATAAATAAAGGATGTTTGGGAAAAATCAATGCTGGAGAGTAAAGTCTGATGCTCATTAATTCACCATCTGAAAGGCAGCCGATAACGATTATTCTGTGCAGAATTATCAATGACCGCAAAAAATATGTACGGTCTTTAGTAGGTGAGATTGGGACTGAAAAGTCTCTTCTTCAATATAGACTTTCGCCAGTGATATTAAAAGCATGAATACCGTTATGGTAAATAGAGATAGAGCGAAAATCTGAAGAAGCAGTGGGTATAAAAATAACTTCCACTTAAATATCCACTGCAGGAAAACACTCACAGAGAAGTGGGGTGTGAAAATATGCGCAAACCTACAAGTAAACAATCTAAAAGATGTAATGGGAACTGTATTACGTGAAAATTAGAAACTCAGTACTATAACAGATTAGATGGATTGACCATATCTTGAGACAATGCATTTGTAAGGAACACTCTAGAAGGAAACGCACCAAGATGAAGACCAAGGGACAAATATGTAGATCAAATAAAGAGGGATGTAGGAAAGAAGAGATATCCGGATGTAGTAGAATCAGCACTAGATAGAGAGGAATAGGGGGCTGCAGTCGACCAATCTACGGATTGAATGACAAATGACGATGACTATAACAGAATTACATAAAAATAGACTGCAATCATTCACCTTGAGTAAAAAAATGTACCACAAATAAACAAAAGAAAAATATAAGGACTTAAATTGTTTCTTAAAGTTCGATTTTACTGTATTCATGCATTCTTATAGAGATATTGACATTCATTAATATGGTTATGGTAAAATGGTTCATAATTAAACATTTGTAATCAATACGTTTTGTGAGTGTCTTTTGCAAAAAGTATGCTACGAGACCTGACAGACGCCCTAAGAAAAGATAAACCTAGAAAATTTTCCTTTAATATTTCATAAGAAGTATAGCGACTAGTTTATAATTCTTAAGGTGATTTCACTCTATAAATCCCTGAATTCTAAGTACGAGATAGTTGGCAAATAAATATGTCTAGGTTTCGTTAAATCTCCAGCCAGGTGCGCAGATAATAAATTTCCCAATAAGGGGTCAATTTTTCTAAAAAAAGCGTTCCCGGCGGATACTCATTTGATCGTGCAAAGTGTTCCATAATTTAGCCCATTATCAATCCTACGCGCATCTTAATGCAATGTGGTTTTTTTATAACTACTTTCGAGGTTATGTTTGTAAGCTTTTCGTTCTTAAGAAATAAGCCAAACATATGTTAATTTTTCCACACAAGTTTTTCTTCTTATTTGTTGCTGAACCAACGTAAGAAAGATGCACCAAATACGATAATCTACTCGAACGTTACTATTTACCAGTCTTGGTGGCGGAGTGATTAGCATTCCATCTACGCTATAACTCCTAACCCCAAGGTCCCGGGTTCGAATCCCGGCTGATCGGATTTTTCCTAACAGGGAATGGTTGTGTGTGTTCGTTGTTGCTGTTGCCTCGGTGAAGCACCCCCTGATAAGATCATGAGAGCTTATGGGGACTTCACCGATAAAAGGACAGCAGTGGCTAAGCATGAAAATTAAATAAATAAATTAGTTGGGAGAGATTCCAGAGTGTCGAGGAAAAAGTTTCAGATGGTGTGGAAAGGAAAAGAGAATACAAATACAGGGAAGGAGAATAACATGGGAAATAGAAGAGAAGAAACCCATTCGGGCATTGAAGTAAAGGCTAGTGGTTGGAAGGTCCCTCTCTTCGCCGGGCGACGATGTGTGAAGGGAAAGATAGGCAGAAGGCGAAAAAGAATTGCCTCCCTACGACCCCCATCTGGGAGATAAAGCGGAGGGGAAAACGTAAGAGGGATTTCTGTACTGGTAGGGGGAAATGGGGGTGGGAAAAATGGTTGGGATGAGATGGAGATTAGGAGAAGAAGAGGAGATTAGCGATGAAAGAGAAGGGGGGAATAAAAGCGGAAGATATGAGAAGATAAAGGAAGGACATGGGAAAATATAGAGGATAAGAGGGGAAGCTTTCCCTACCTCTTTGCGAGATAGGGAATGCTGTACAAGCTACTGAGGAATGAAGAAGGGAATAAGGAAAGGGTGAGAGAAAATTAAAGAGGCGACCTGAAGGGCTGAACGGGAATTCGAACGATAAGAGAAAATAAGGGAGTGTAAACTCTTGAGGAAATGAAAACGATTAACTGAGAGATTGAGGATGAGCACGGAAAGCAATTCACCTGCATATTTATGCATAATTTATTATTGATTAAGCAATCAAAGACACCCTTATGTGAGAATTATAAACGGTTGAGTGTTTTATGAAGGAATTTATATCATTCATACTTGAAATCGTTATGACATTACAATTTAACAATTTACCCTTGCTTTTGTAGAAAGTTCCATAATAATTAATAATAAAATGAATCAGACTTCTATCTTTTCCATATAAAATAGTAATTATTCTATAAAGTCGTGGTTTCGAGTATATTACAGTAAAAATGTTCTATGGTAAAGGTAGAGGACAATTAATTTTATATTATTCTTCATATTACGCCCTTTTATAACTGAACGAAAGCCTTGAAATGAAATGGAGGCTATAATTCCATTAGGATGTTTACATTTAAATCAAACAATTTTTCTGATACATTCTGATATGCTGAGAGCACATAATATTGGATATCAAGAAATGCTTTGGATAAGATTTGAAATAATCCATTCCATTGATTATAATGAGCAATAAGTAGAGGAAGAATTATGATCAAAGCAGTAAATATCTATGTGATCATATGTAATGGCAAATTTAAGTAATTTGAAAATGACATAACTGAGATTAAGAAAATGCTTGGGCTAAACAAGAAATAAAAATGAAATTATAATATACTTACGATTGTAAATATTACGACAAATAATACATAAATATCGCTATCATCATCAGTACATGAACGGTTTCAGAAGTAGCCTATAAAACATTTTAAATGTTTTATTAGCATTTACATTTTTTTCTACTTTTAATCCGTTTATACAAAATAAAAGGTTTCAGATAACTCCGATAAACAAGTACTGGAATTGAAAAAATATAATAATAATTTACGTTTTCCTCTCTTCAACGAATCTCAATTTCATAAACAGGTAAAAAGAGACACCAGGAGAAAATCAAAAACTGTGAATTGCTTGACTAAATATTCCTTCAGGAAGTAAGGGCATGTTTACAGGGACCATCTGATATCGACTCTGACTAAACAGAGAGAGAACACAACCAAACCTACCCGGAAATATCGACGTCCCTAACTCAATCGATTTCCGAAATATTTACTCAAATACGGACTCTCAACATGCTGGCCTAAGCTCGTTTTGTTGCCGAAGTGGCGGTGATAGAAGACTAATACCAGAAAGCATGGTCATGTTAGTCGCCATTTCAAAGTCCATTGGAAAAACTGCAGTGGAATGACAACATTATTTTTCATGCGTAAACTTTGATTTAGTAGAAAGTAGAGTGGTGATATATACAAACGTAAAATCTGCTTGAAAACCGAGTAAATTTAAAATGTTTTCCGCCGTTTCATATCTTGCAAAATAATTTTACAAAGAAGAATCAATTGCAGGATTATATATCCTATAAGCTATATTTGTAAAGAAAGAAATTTGAATCACGACTTTTAATGAATCAAAGGTTTGACATCTCCAAAAGCCGTCTTTGTCGGCGCTCCGAGTCTTACATCCCGGTAGCCCGAAAAAGAACATAAAAGTGCGGCATTCCCTTCTTGCTTTCTACCACTACTTTCGAACTACCTGATAAGACGGCTATCGGAGATTTCAAACCTCTAACAATTTTCTATTGCTTACATTTATGACACTTAACCCTTACGTTTCCATAGAGACATTATTTTGAGTTAAGAAATTCAGATGACATCAGAAACATCAAAGAAATTAATTCGTTTCCAAAAATGAAACACATTTCACTCTTACGCATATTCTCGAAACTGGATTACAAAACATTTTTAAATGAACATTTTAGTTATTTAATTTTACCTAGTTTTGAAACTTCAATTTGCATTAGGCTTTAATCTAAATCTGGTAATAATACATGATACTTAATCTGCAAATCCTAATCTGGAAAAGAACCCATTGTTTAAGAAGTATTTTACAATACAATACGCCTTTACTGGGATAAATTGTGACTAGAATGCCCCCTCTTCCATTTAACAGTTGTCAGGATTTAATAATGAAATCATTTATACAAAACCGACCCTTGTATGCGTATAGATGATCAGATTTGAAACTTCGAAATTAATGAGCTTGAGAATTCTAGCAATCCCTTGCGATAGCTAAAAGGAAATGATGTCTTAATGACGATCCTTTGTGGAAACTCCAAGACTTTATGGGGCTGTTTACTGTATGCACCACATGGTTAACTTGCTCAGAAACTATTAATAAATCATTTCTTTAATAAAACCAATCACTGTTTTTATTGTTTAAAAAAATTCCTAACCTTTAAGTTCATTTGGGTACAACAATATGAAGTATACGTATTATTATACAATTTTTGTCTGATTTAATGGCTTGTCTACTCTCCTTGACGCAAGCTCAGAGTTTCCTATAGTAAAAAATGGCCTAAAACATTCTCCCCGATTTGCCCTGGTATATTCCTGGCTGTCCCTATTGTACCAAATTTTATTCCATTCCATAAATAGTAAATGTCCTGATTTTTCACAACCGGTCTCTATGTATACTATAATTATAACCCGTAACGTAACACAATGTTCGTTTGATTTAATAGCTTATCTATTTTCTTGAATCTCTGTATTTCCTATCAACATAATGACCTAAAACATTGCCCTGGATTTGTCCCGGTAAATTCCTGGTTGTGACCCGATTGTCCCTGATTTCTAATCCTTAAATAGTAAATTTCCTGTCCACAACCGGTCTCTGGAGACAAATTATGTCTTAAACATTTATGCTCCATCCGCAACATTAATACTAGAAAGTAGAACTTGAATACACCTCGAAGCATCAGGACTGCTTATTTTTGTGTGAGATGCCCTACAAAGATCCAAAGGGACGAAGAAGAGGGAAAGAATGAAGACGAGACTAAGAGAGAGAGGGGAAGACGAAAAAGATACGCAGAAGGAAATAAACGTGCGGGGGAGGACGGAGATAATCTAAAGAGAGAATTGGAAGAGGGGAGAATGGGGTCGGATGGGGTCAACCCGGTGGAAGGATGGCAAGAACTTCGGACGTGGCCCAACAAGATGAATGTCTACGAACGAGAATGGGAAAATCGGCTGATCGGGATGAGCTCAGACCTATTTTTTCCGACGTTGAACTTCGCAAGAGAGCACGAGACACGCATAAAGCTGTAAAGAAAGAAAATTTGGAACACAGTAATGAATTAGAGGTTTGAAATCTCCAAAAGCCGTCTTTGTCGGCGCTCCCAGTCTTGCTTCCCGGTAGTTCGAGAAAGCAAGAAAGGAATGCCGTAATTAGATGATATCCAAAGCGCCTTTCGAAGACAATGTCTTCCTTCTTAGGGGTCGTAAAATACAAAGCAAAATTGGTAAGGTGTGGGGTTGGAGTGGGATGGGTGATTTCCTGTGACGCATGAAGATGTCTGTGAAGAAGGAGAAATATGTTTTCCTAAATGTCGTCTATGGTCAACTGGTTTTCCCCCTTATCTGCCTCTAGGAAAAGGCCCCAAAAGGGAATAAAGGGAAGAGCGGGGGATAGGACCCATGTCGCTGTTCATGATTTTCTTTTTGTTCCGATGTATGATAATATTTTCATAGGCATTTAGTTTTGAGGTTTTTTGTATCGATTTATTCAATTTCAGATTTTCCAAAGTGATTCTGTGAGGGTGTGTATATGTTTAACAGTCACTAAATCTGATTATATAAACTCTTGTCTTCGACAATTAGTCAACGTTGTCTTTACTATTACTGAGGAGGGATTTATGAGTATTTTCTGCGATATTCATGGTGAAATTCAGATTTAGAAAATATAACACAAATGTCATAGGTAAAATTATGAATGAAACTGAATCTGTTCTATGTTGAAGGAATAACGAGGGTGTCCTTAGGAGGAGTAAAAATAGATTTTTCACTTAACTAAGCAAATAAAAGTAAACTTAGGGTCTCTCCATCAAGGTAGGAGAACCATTCACAAAGCCAAATTCGATATAAATAATTAATAATCTAATGCCACCATATTTATATGGAAGAATTAATCTTATTTGACTTGGCTTAAATTATAGCTATAAGCTAATTCAAAAAGGTCAGCTTTTGATAATTAGTGGATAAGACGGCCCTCATGACTATGGTCTTTTGATTTATCAAATGTTATTGGTCAAATTATTTGTAGCGTGAGCATGCACGAAGTCAGCCAAAAATGTATACAAACTTAAGACAAAGCAACTAATAAAAATACATTGTAACATTTTATGTGGTCCAGTAAAATAAAACGACAGGTTCCAGCAACTTTAGTGACATCATCCGGAGACTAAGGCTAGAAACATTGATAACAATACGTCATTTTCAATTTTTCTACAGTGAGTTTATCTACAAGGTTCATCTGTCTTCAGAGCAAGAATTTAATAGACTAATTATAGTGAAACCATGTAGGCGTGTTTCGGAAATCCTTCAACAGAGCTGCTTCGAACAGATAGCTTGGGCATTTGAATGACGAAATATTTCTTGGAAAATGTATACTTTGGACATACTTTGGAATGGCAAAATAATATTCTCTCGATTCTAATAGAAAGAGCTAAAATTAGCAATTCATTCATATGTCCTGAGTCCCTTCTTTATAAACCGGGCTAATCCTGTGAATTATTTCCAAACGCATGAGTAGTTTTAATCTTTACAATTTCGTAAAAGCTCAAGAAGAGCAATCTCTAAAGAATGGGGCAGAATCATATATCAGAGCACTGCAGATACGCCCCTAGAGATGACAAAGAACAACCTTTCCATATCTGTAATGATAGGCATTTATAAATGTCAAGCAGTTTTTTGAAAAAATCCATTACTAGTCAAGAATTTTTGTAGAAAATAGGGCGATCAATGAAAGCTATTTTTATTTATTCTTTGCGTAAACGAAGAGTAAAACTGTACAAAAGTAACTCACTAAATGTTTTGCTGTGACTGATTGCAATGAGTTTTGCCCTCTTTATAAATATAAAAGGATAAGACGTCATTAAAAGCTATTATTGTTCAAAACGAGCCTTGCCAATAAGCAAAATTAAGGAGTTATAAATGTATATGAAGAATAACACCTCAACGCTCAGCATACATACCCTATTTCGATCAACGACCTAATTAAATAAGTGACTTTGCCTTTTCTTGATATATAACAAATTTTTTAATTAGATATTATTGGCTTGAAACTTTGTCAAACGAAAATAAAGCAGCTTTGAGACCATTATCACCGTGTTTTCGAGATCAAAGCCTTAGACGAATTATTATACACGTTTTGAAGCAGAGAGAAACATGCAAAAGATAGAACCCCAAGTCTCGATCTGCTTTTAATATTATTTAGATGAAACGCATATAAAAGCATAATCACCCTTAGCACAATGTTTTAATATAAATAAAATATCATCTTCTTGAGAGTAGATTCCATTCTTATGGTGTCTAAATTGCTTTGATGATGAGCAGAAGGCAATAAACGATAAATTATAATTACGTATTAGTGAAAATCTACGAGGTATAAGAGATTTCTTTTGATTTTATATTTTAAAATATATCAAATACTTTTATTTATTTTTTTCGCAAAATAATTAAGCGGAATAATTAATCTTATGAAAATAGTTTACTTTATATCGCCACATCTCAACTGACCACCTGCCAACCTACTCCTTTACCAAAATATACTTAGAAGTGCGAATGTTATTAATACGCATTTATTAGTTATAATATTTATTAAATTATCTTTTATTTTAATATACCACAATATCACTAGTAATTCTTAAATTCAATGATGCTCCTGCGGGCAGTAAAACAGGTGTCCAATGTCTTAAACAGTGCAAGCAATAACCAGATATAGTGATATATCA
Source organism: Sympetrum striolatum (assembly GCA_947579665.1). Classification (NCBI taxonomy): domain Eukaryota; kingdom Metazoa; phylum Arthropoda; class Insecta; order Odonata; family Libellulidae; genus Sympetrum; species Sympetrum striolatum. The sequence continues at coordinate 28,771,355 of OX388348.1, forward strand.
TCGAGAGACAGTTTCGACTTTCAAAGATAATTTCATAGCAGAGAGATAAACCATAATCCGTCATGGGGTTGATGACATGCCTCATTTTCCTGTAGTACCAGTTCCACTTCAGAAGAGATCATAAGCCAAATGCACTTAGCATCTCCTACATTTGAAGTCACCACATTAAGCCATGTTTCCATTTGGAAGTACTCGCGGTGTGACTGTTGCTTGGAAAACACTTGAAGACCACTTCTACGGAACGGTGAAAGTGATTACCAAATTCCATCACTCACTTCCTGTGGATGAGACGCAACTCAAAGGTCAGGCGTTCGTGAAATCGTTCCGCTAAAGCTTTGGGACTTTCAGAGGGGAACGCCTTTTTTGATCATTTCTTTCATCTCAGCAGTCGTACAAAAGGCGACCGAATAAAAATAAAATTGGCAACTGAAAAACTTAGCGCCGAGACTCAGCTCCTTTGAAAGAGCGTCGAGAAAGGATCCTCCCGCTTTCTGATATCGGCTTCAACATCCTTTGGGCAAACGGTTCTCATCCCTCCTGCTCCATACACCTTTCATAATTCCTCCCCTACTTTCCACTCGTTTTCTCCTCCGCTTTTTATAACCTGTTATCCTTTTTCCCCCTCTTTCCTTCCCCTGCTAACTCCATTTCTTTTTTTTTCCGCCGAGAACTTTCGTCGGTTTTTTTTATTCCACAGCGAGAAAAAAGCTTGGATTTGAGGGTGAAAGGATGACGTCATCTGGGATGGAGAAGAAAAGGTGTAGGAGGCGCAAAAGAATGCAAGTAAGGAGGGAGAAGGAGATTAGGGGGGTAAAAGACGACCTCTCAATTTAGATGTATAGCTGACGTTATGTCAGATCGATAAACGATAAGACTATCGATATCTTTGCATCGTTTTCTTACTTATAAGAATTTTGATTTAAAACAATCGATAGTCATCCCTCTTCATTATTAGATTATCGGTCTCTCTTCATTGACTCTAAAGTCATGACGAGTACACAGTTTAATCGATTATTCATTATGAAGAATGATGATTACCTTGAAAGTGGTCAAATTGGATTCTTGATTAACGAGATAAGTTGCCACCTCTAAAATATTGGATATTAAAAGCAATTGTTTTGATTAAGTTGAAGCTCTAAAATGAAAATAATGCTACTGTGATTGACTTAATTTGATCAAATTTTGGAAAACGTTACATAAGCGCTCATCTACTAAACATATAGCTGATATACGGTTTCGCCAAATTATTTCACACCCTATATAAAGTACTTATATCTACCAAGAGTTAAAATGTATGATATTAAAATATTCGATTAATATATTTTCATTTAAATATTACTTTATCCATTGTTATGGAGTTGTAAAAAGTGCTATCTATTATTTATTATAATTTGCTTTAAATATAAATCCATTCAGAAATATTTTTAACCATGACAAAATGAAAATTTTAGGGAAATTAATCTGAAGTATTACTACATATATGCCATTCATACTGATATTTTTTAAGTTGTTATGAATAGCTTAAGGTAATCCACACCATTCAACTGAATGCATTCAAAGCAGCCGAGTTATGCACCGAAGAAAAAGCTTTTCATGACAAAGTCAAAAGATATAACTAGTACAACATTTCTTTTGACTTATTCATAATAAGCTTTTAGTATGAAATTTCACCAAGTTACACCTGAAAATATTTATTTATACACTGAAGTACGGTAGCAATAAAATCCTGATACAGAGAAAAAATACAAGCAAAGTTATAATTCCTATCATATCCTGAGTAAATTCTCGAGTGTTGGTTTATGTATTCAGCTCATAAGTTTGCCTTAAATTCAAATCTTGAATGGTTGGTAAGTCGAAATGCCATAATATTTTACGTCGGATCCTCTATTAGATTGCAGTCGAAGTATGAAGCATAAAAAGTAAAATCATCATCATTAAAACATCTCGGAAAACTATCAGCTCATTTATCGTAAAATCTATCTACGGCAGATGTTAACTAACATCTGCCATGTAATATAGTATATGTAGTATTTCAGGTGAAGGAAAAATAAAAAAAAATATAGTAATATGATGGATGATTCGTTTGCTTTTCAAGGGTTTGGGAAACTCTCGTCTGGAGGCCTTGTGCGAGAGATTCACACCATGTTTGAGTTGTGTGTTAGATATATATTAAAGTAAGGGACACGGTGAAGGTAAATAATGATTTAAATATTAATTAATATACATAAATTCTTCAACAATGGTATTCTTCCCAAGAAAACGAATCGTAACGCTACGTAAGCTAAGGGATGGTATACAATATTACTTTCACCTGAAGTTATAAATGAGACCAAAAAGCAAAAATATAAGTCTGAATTTTTTTAAAGAGGATGGACTTAGGGTATTATGAGTGCATAGAATGGCCGTATTTGAGGGCTGCGTTTAACAGCAGACTGCATGCCCTCTTCATTTTTGGGCGTTATTGAATGTCCAGCCGCTTGGCTTCAAATTCAACTTTTTCAACTTCTGTATCTTACTTAAAGATAAAGTGCTTCTGCATATTGGCTCCTACCGGGAATTGAACCAGGGACCACTTTCAACGCGCTGTCTACATGACTATCCGGGAGCTTGGCGGCGTTTACTCCACCTCTATGCTAGTCAGCTCTGCGGCGTGTAGAGGACGTTTACTTCATTTTGAGAAAAAAACCCTTACGCGGTGATAAAAATGTTCCAGGATGTCGCAAACTTTGCGGAGTTCCGCCATGAACAAGAACGACAGGTCTTTCCTTCAAATTCTTTCTAGGGTCAATGAGGTTGTTCTCCCAATGAGCAGTAAACATAAAAGTAAATGGGCGGAGGAGAAATTTCCTCTGTAGAGGTACTCGAGCGGGTACTCAATATTTGTAGGCAATCATTCCACTGAGTCTTAAAATGGACCTGCCTTCACTGCCCTATTTGGGTACCAAAATACTTTTATTCCCCATCTCAACAAAGTTTCCTAAGCCATCGCCCAACCCCCTCTCCTCGTTCTGATTGGGGAAGAAGGGACTCATGACGTTGGACTCTTGCTTTAAACTTTACTGCGCCCTTACTTTCCCCCGGATTCGCCGCTTGCAGCCTCGAGAGTCCAGAGGTACTTATTCTCCTCTCGTGAGTCTTATCCGGAAACGGGATGAAATATGGGGCGTAACGATTGAGACAAGGTCGAAGGAGGGAAGATCCATTGAGGAAATGCGGCGAGCCAAACCGAACCCTTTCTCAATTAATATTACTTATTACGGGCTACTAAACAACATTTGGGTCAATATCCACGGTGCGTGGAGATGAATTATAGTTCAATTTGCATGCCATGATTTACGTCGTGGTATTCGCGCGGGATAATATGAATGGATGTACTTCGCTTTAACCAGTGGTTTGGCTCGTTCCTAAGACAAACATTGTCAGTTATACCACCAAGAAACATGCAACCACAGCTTGTTATGATAACAGTGTATTTTTGAAACAACATTTTTAAAACAACATTATTTTTAAAACAACATTACATATTTTTAAACAGAATCATCCGTGACATTTGCAAGCCGCAATGAAAGGTTCTTAACCTTAGTTATCAAATTTAAAAATTCAGTTACAGATGCGTATACATTATCTGATGCCATGATAAATGTAAAAATAAATTTCAAAAAGATAAAGGGGACTATAGTACGATCAAAAAGATTATTTATTATCTGACAAATTACTATGAAAATCCAATGCAATGACAACCAATAAAATTATATCTTTATTTTCGGCGATACTATAGCCTTTTCTCAAACAACCGTTTTACCTAGTGATTGAGATATGAAGAATTCGCTGCTGTTACAATCTAATTTGCATCCCATCATCAATGGTAAGGATAGGCTAAAGAAGGGATGGAATAGCGCATTTCGTCATTACGAAGAGAGGTATATAAATCCTACATTTCATACAATGTACAATACATTTATCAGAATACCCGGATTTATAACAGAATCACCACTTACATCCCGTAGACGTTTATTTAAAAATTATTGCAAATTTTCATACAATCTACGGGGGATATCTGTCGCAGTAATGTATGCGATCATAATACTGCAGCGAATGATATATTTTCAAATGTGATTTTTATAAATATTAGATTCAATATTAATTTTGCTCGAGATGGTGTTGAACAAATACTATCACATTTTTAAATATTATTATTATTAAGGCATCTGAATACCTTCATAATTAATTAATGGCAAAGCAATTATCTTCCGAATAAACATTTGCTATAAAAATCGATAAGAAAATATGATCCACCAAATTAAACTCCTAGAATCTAACAACCAATTTTAACCTTAAAAAAATCCAATAACCTGTAGAATAACTCCACTCTTATAGAAGAATTCATCCAGGAAGGTATTTTCGTCGAATTTGAGAAATTATCCTACTCGGCCCAGGTATAACTTAAGCTCGCAAAATCTCCCCATCTACCTCTTGAAATCTGCAAGCAACAAATTTCGAAGTTGCGATTTTTTCCGTTCCAGAGCAAACTTTCTCCATCCTTTTGTGATAAGAACACTGATTATGCCTGTAACGCCTGGAGCACTTTCAAAAAGACGCCGTAAAATTATCATTCCTTGCAAAGTAAAACTTTCCTTCGGCAATAAATTTCCTCGAGTGATTGGCACGTATTCTTAAATGAAAGATAGGGAAATCAAGCTCGGTTTTCTTAATACCATGTCAAAGGCATCTTCCTCCATAATAATTAATTGAAAAACTTCCGTCTCATCTTATGAATTAAGGTCCTAGTATCTAATTTAATTTATAAATGGAACTGGATTATTTACCAAGCTGCCCAAGGATGTTGTCATCGAAACACGAGTCTTTGGTAGTTAGGGTTGAATCCTTCATGACCTGGAAGTGCAATTATTAGAGAGAGAACTATTATTCAATTATTTATTAAAGCTTATTAATTAATCTTTACAATATGAAAAATTTCAGGCGCTAAAAACCCTTAATAATCTCTGAAATATTATAAGATACAAACATACACCTTAAATATGCAGTCAACATATTTACAGTTTTCTACAAATAAAAATTTCTATTATTATTCATTTCTACCTCCAGTCAAATAACAATTCATAATTTAAAAAATCTTTAAGAATAGTTTTTTAGCCAAAAGTTTGCATTTCTTCCCAAGCAAGACATGTATGAACTTAGCAACTTATTTGCGTACATTATTATTATAAAATGCGATTATAAACATTAATACCTCAATATTATAATTAATAATATTATGGATCAATTTAAAATTATTAATTATATAGTGAATTCAATTGTAATAGTAGCTTCTTCTGTATATTTTCAAAGTTCTTTCATTTTCGGCAATAGCTTGATGACCTCATCCGGTAAAATGTTCCATCACATAACTTCTATCTTAAGAAAAACTTTTTAACTGTTTCCATATATCTTAACCCTCTATCAGTCGCGTAGTTGTATTTTGTACAACACAGATGGGTTTTCCGGTACCGTTTCTACCTGGGTGGTCCCTTGATCCTCATTCCCGGTTCTATTCCTTTATTGCACTTACCGTGAACTTGTAAGGTCGTCAAATGCTCCTTTTTAGCCTTAAAACAACTTCAAGAGAGAGTAAATCTGTGAATTGATGACTGTTGTAACACATACAACGGGTAACTGCTTGGGTAAGTTTTTTGTTGGTGAACCATATTTTTGCTTATTTTTTTAAACTTAATTAGACGTATTTCAATTTTGGAAATAATAGACATCTAGCTTTTTAAGTACTCTATGAGTAATAAATTTAAAAATTCTGATGTGTCCAACATATGACTTTCTCCATATTTATTGAAAACAGAAGCCTATGCCGGTAATATTTAAATAACTCCAAAACAATGAGTGTTACAGAAAAATGTTTCAAGCAAAATTTGTAGAAATGCACATTATCTATAACTTTTGTATGTAATTGCATATACCTTTTATTGCATTCTGACAGAGATATTTAAGAAAAACTACAATTTTTGGATAAAAAGCAACTTACGGTTAACGAGTATTCACTAATAACTCCTAAACAATCAGTGTTACGAAAAAATTTTTCAAGCAAAATTTGTAGAAATGTGCATCATCTATAACTTTTGCATGTAATTGTATATACCTTTATTAAATTCTGACAGAGATATGTATGAAAAACTTCCATTTCTGGATAAACAACAGCTTCCGGTTAACCATTATTCAAGAATAACTCATAAATAGTCAGTGTTACGAAATATTGCTTAAAACAAAAGTTGTAGTAAAATATATTATCTATAACTTTTGTAGATAATTGTATATACCTACATTGTATTCTGACAAAGATATTTAAGAAACAAACTTTTGTTCCGGATAAACCGCAACTTTCGGTTAAGCGATATTCACTAAAACTAATTCAACTCTTGGCATTGTTAGGAAAATACTAAATATGAATTTTGAAAATGATCGGATAATTACTTTTTAAGATAGAGCGCCCACAATTTTTTTTACCACAGACAAACACACACACACACAGACAAACATGTTCGGGAAAATAGCGAAAACGAACACAATGGGCCCCAAAACATCTATTTCCGTTGAAATCTGGAGGTCGAATTTTTTTGCGAATACAATACTTTCTCTATACTATGTATAGGGAGAAAGTAAAAAAAATCTGATGTGGCCAGCACATGACTTTCTCCATATATAAGATGTAAATATTTATCTACGACAGTAATTTACGAACTCTATATTCAATCTAAACTTGGAAGATGAGTGATTAATTTATATATTATTATCTTTTACGTTACAAAAATTATAAATAATGTTTTTCGGGACATGCTCGATGAAAAAAGATGAATTTGGTTTTTCGCCCATAGAGCCCAGATCGCCCACAAAGTACATAATCAGCAACTTCCGGTTTATCAGTATTTCATGAATAACTCCTAAACAATCAGTGATAAAAAAATATGTTTTTTTACAAAAGTTATAGTAATTTACATTTTCTAAAACATTTATAAATAATAGTATATACCTAAATATCATATTTATGGAGATATTTTGAAAACCGGAAATAAGCTTTGAAGAATGAAGCTCAACTTCTGGGTGCCCGATCTACCCTAAAAACTAATCAACTCTAACGACTGAAATAAAAGTACAATTTATGAAATTTGGTGTTGATCCGACAATAAGTTTTCATGTTAGAGCGCCCACAAAGTACATAATCATCTTCTTCCGGTTTATCAGTATTTCACGAATAACTCCTAATCAACCGCAGATACAAAAATATATTAAATACAAAAGTTATAGTAAATTACATTATCTAATACTTTTATAAGTAATACAATATACGTATATATCATATTTATGGAGATATTTTGAAAACCGGAAATGAGCTTTAATCAATAAAGCTCGACTTCCGGTTGACCGATTTACTCCAAAAACTAATCAACTCTGACAGCACACACACCACTACTATACATGAAGTTTGGTATTGATACGACCAATAGTTTTCACGTTAGAGCGCCCACTATCACACACACACACACACACACACACACACACACACACACACACACAGACATCATTCCGAAAATGGTCAAAACGTGTTCTAGGGACCCCAAAACATGTATTTCCGTTGAAATCTCGAAGTCGAATTTTTTCATGAAAACAATACTTTCTCTATACTTCGTATATGGAGAAAGTAAAAAAACAAATTAATGCGTAGCTCTTTGTTACTATATTGAAACTATATCAACACATATGTACTCAGTGAGCATTAGTAAGGTATTCTGTGAACTGTAATAACATTTTAAACATTATAGATTCATTCCTAAAATATTCAGTAAATCTTTAAAATACCTATGAATTATTTTATGTATAGGTGCTTAAAAATTGTTGAAATAATATTTAGATAATTATTAAAATTTATTTCAGTAAATTTGGTAGCACTGCTAAAATTGCATACTTCTTATAACTTGACATTAAGAAAATCCTCAGATAATCATAACATGGACAACATTTTTACAAAACGAAAATTTGGTTGAAATATCTTCATTAGTTTCTGTGATCCCGACGGTAATATAGCGCCTGATATCACATTGACCCCACGAGACTACTTAAGGTTTAATGGTGAAATGTTTCAAAAACGGAAATGAGCTTCCAAAAATAAAGATCGACTTCTGGTAAACCGATATCCTCCAAAACCTAATCAACTCTGATGACACCAACCAAAATAAAATGTACGAAATTTGGTGTTGATACGATAAATGGTTTTCAGGTAAGAGCGCCCACAAAGAAAATAATCAGCAACTTCCGGTTTATCGGTATTTCACGAATAACTCCTAAACAATTAGTGATACAAAAATATGTTTAATACAAAAGGTGTAGTAGAGTACTTTTTCTAAAACTTTTAAAAATAATAGTATATACCTAAATATCATATTTATAGAGGTATTTTGCAAAATCGGAAATAAGCTTCGAAGAGTAAAGCTCAACTTCCGGTTCAATGATATACTCTAAAAAATAATAAACTCTAATCACAACTACCAAAGTAATATACATGACATTTGGTGTTGAAACGACAAATAGTTTTCATGTGAGAGCGCCCACAAAGTACATACTAAGCAAATTCCGGTTTATCGGTATTTCATGAAGAACTCCTAAACAATCGGTGATATAAAAGTATGTTTCATACAAAAGTTATAGTAAGATTAATTTTCTAAGACATTTATAATTAATAGTATATACCTAAATATCATATTTATGGAGATATTTTGAAAACCGGAAATGAGCTTTGTAGAATGAAGCTCGACTTCCGGTCAACCGATTTACTCCAAAAACTAATCAACTCTAACGACACAAACAAAAACACTATATGTGGAATTTAAAGTTGATACAACGAATGGTTTTCATGTTAGAGCGCCCACAAAAGACATAACAGCTACTTCCCGGGTTATCGGTATTGCACGAATAACTCTTAATCAACCGGTGATACAAAAATATATTAAATACAAAAGTTATAGTAAATTATATTATCTAAAACTTTTATAAGGAATACAATATACCAATATATCATATTTATGGATATATTTTGAAAACCAGAAATGAGCTTTACACAACGTACATAATCAGCAACTTCCGGTTTATCAGTATTTCATGGATAACTCCTAAACAATCAGTGATGCAAAAATATGTTTCATACAAAAGTTATAGTAAATTATATTTTCTACAACATTTATAAATAATAGTATATACCTAAATATCATATTAATGGAGATATTTTGAAAACCGGAAATGAGCTTTGAAGAATGAAGCTCAACTTCCGGTCAGCCGATTTACTCCAAAAACTAATCAACTCTAACGACTGTAATAAAAGTACTATGTATGAAATTTGGTGTTAATCCGACAAATAGTTTTCATGTTAGAGCGCCCACAAAGTACATAATCATCTTCTTCCGGTTTATCAGTATTTCACGAATAACTCCTAATGAACCGGTGATACAAAAATATGTTAAATACAAAAGTTATAGTAAATTATACTATCTAAAACTTTTATAAGTAACACAATAGACGTATATATCATATTTATGGAGATATATTGAAAACCGGAAATGAGCTTTAATGAATAAAGCTCGACTTCCGGTTAACGGATTTACTCCAAAAACTAATCAACTCTGACAGCACACACAACAGTACTATATATGAAGTTTGGTATTGATACGACTTTTAGTTTTCGAGTTAGAACGCCCATTATCACACACACACATACACACACACACACTCACACACACACACACACACACACACACACACACACACACACACACACATACACACAGACATCATTCAGAAAATGGTCAAAACGTGTTCTAGGGACCCCAAAACGTGTATTTCCGTTGAAATCTCGAAGTCGAATTTTTTCATGAAAACAATACTTTCTCTATACTTCGTATATGGAGAAAGTAATAAATAAGAAAATAAAATCTCAAATAAATAAAGGTGAATAATAATATTTTTACTAAAAGTTGTTTACTTCTTACATTATTCCTCTTATCATTACCTAAAGCTTAGCACTCAGAAATAATAATTAGTTCAATTAATTTTACGATTTTTGCCGTACATCGATCTGTTGTATGGAATACAACGCACGCCTGTTCGTGTTTTGATCATAGGCGTGACTGATGAAAGGTTAAGTTTTTTTGTATTTTTCTTAATTTAACTTTTATTTGTGATCAAAATAGAAGAGGAAAGAAATAGTAGATCCAGACTAGAAGTTTTTTAATATCGATCGATCTTAAATTGCTAAAAAATTGATAATTAGCAATTATTGCATCAATGAATGGAGAGAAGGGCTAATTATAATGACGTACGATTTAATATTACCCTTAAAAATGCAGTCTCCTGCACTTCAAACACACAGTCGAATTTCGAATTTATATGGCTGATACACTTCATTAAAAAATGCTTAAGCTCTAAATGCACTCCAATAATTTATCCCTACAGCTTAATTACATTAAGTGAACTATTAATTCTACATCAATGAACTTTCACTCTGAGCATCGCATGTAAACGCCAGTTTATCTTATTATTTAATCCGATTGAAAAATTGAATTACAAAATGGAAACAGTATTTTCGAAATGCTGATTTTTCATGACAACAAAAACCATGACGTGTGTTCGAGGGCGAAAAAGTTTAAATAGCTAAGATTATATTACTTTCATACTTTTTCTCCGTAAACTACGATATTCTTGGACCATGAATAGATAATTACATTAGTTTAGTACTGGGTCTCCTGGAATGGCATATTTTATTTAGATCGCCACGGGTTCAATTCCTGATGAGCCCATATACGAATAATAAATTAAAAATTAACAATATAGACAGTGTAGAACTCTTCGTACGTGTATGTACCTCATTATTAACCATTTCATGCCATTTCTTTTTTTTCTCAGTAACTTACCACATTTACCACCCTGCCTTTGTCTTCCCCTCCGTTTTCCCTTGCATTCTATCTTCAATCTCTTCATCAATCCCTCTGCACTATACTTGACCCATCAATTTCCTTTAACGACGTTTAATTATTTCAGTTTATACCCTTTCTACTGCAAATATCATGCAAAATCACCTCCATTATTGTTTTTCTGTTAAAGCGATTCATTACTTTTTCAATACTACGCCTTGCCTACGTATCGAAGGCCTCTTAACTTTTATGATAATAAATATCTTACACAAAAAAGCGCGTTAAAATCTTATTTTTTCAAACTCGAGAGTACCATTATGTTATTAGTATTATAAACACGTTAAAAAATAAAACAAAGCAGAGCTATTGAAATTCTGTGCAGAAAACTTCCAACTTTGACTTCTAACATCACCGTGTTTTTACAAAATATTTATCGCAATAGAGGAATATAAACATAGATCTTTCCCAGTATCACAAATTTACGTGACTTACGTTTCGACGTTTAGCGTCATCATCAGGTCATATTTTATTTTTATCGTTTACTTTGTTATCATTATTTGGTTTTATTCCTATTTTATGGAAAGCTGCCTCCAAGTAAAGGCCAAAATATTAAATTTTGTTTACTAGATATAATATTATGAAAAACAAGAGGCTATATCAGCCACCTGAAACTGTGTTAAAATGTCACTACCAGAATTAATTATCCAAAATATTAGGAAGGAACAATGCAGAAACAGTGAGTAACGGTTTTATCGAACCTCAAAAATTAAATTAATTTAAAATAGTAAAAAGATGTTAATAAATGTATATAAAATAACACTATCCATTAATCAAAATATTCCCTAAAAGTTTTCATTGAATTACGTCAGGATTTCTTGGGAAAATTAAGGAAATTGAATTTAGTTTGCCATTATTAAAAAAAAAGATACGATAGCTATGTTTCTAGTACAGAAAGAGGCATCTTAATTATTATGTACTACATTCACAAAGATTAGAAAGCAATTAATTTACAAATGCATGGCATTTTTAAGCCGCAGACATTACTTACAATACCGGCCAAAATAAAATTCGTAGGTCAGCAATGGAGCACATGATAACTTGGTTTCAATCAATACAAGTCGAAATAATACGTTTCAATGGAAAAAAACACGAAATATCGCCATATTTATAAAAAATAGAGAAAAAGTCATCTCCAGGATACAGACATCTCTTTGGGATTCAAACATTTTCCATCAAAATTCAGCATTTTCCCTGAATTCAGATTTATTCTACAGGATAAATCTCGATGGCAGAATCCATCGCAGGAATTTATTCCGAAATTTTCAGTTAAACGGCAGAAATCTTCCGCGACGTCATGAAGAAGAAATCAATCAATCCCCTTCGATTGATTTCCCTTTAAAACTTTTCCCTCCCGCCCTGGACCTTATACTCCGTCGGATATTCGCCGAGCGCTTATCTCTCCAGATATTCAGATTTATGTGCGGACGTAATTTCATCCAAATGACATCTCGGCGCGGGCAATAAAGTATCCGAGAAATCGCTCCGGTACGGAACAAGATCCATGAAACCTTAAATCCTAATGTTATTATAATGATCCGGAGCGTTATCTCGGACCGAAAGCTGTATGACTAATTCATCCTTTTAAATATTCCGGAATTTTTATTCGGAGCGAAACTTTTCCTAGCTCCTCTCTCCTCTTGTTTCAGACAGCATCGGTATGGTAATAAATTTCGCTTCCTCTTTACGACCCTTATATTTTTTCGCGGAGCGTATATATTATACTTTTAAAACCAGAGCTATCCACTTGTCAGTTTCACGTTATTCCTGGGGAATTCTTCCTCTCCGGAGTGCCACCACACTTAGAACGATTGGCGAAAAATAATACTTGTCCTTGGACTCAGCTAGTTGCCATGGAGGTCAAAATGCTTCAAACATCCATTCCCTCGCTCCCTGTTTTAATATATTCGTCCGCGTTGTTCCATCGCGAGAGATTCCGCTGGGCCTCCAATAACTTATCTAGAAGAAAATCATATTTGTTATTCGAGCCCCTCCTTGATTTTCCACTCCTCGTTGAAATGAAGGTTTTTCTCACGGATGAAATCGTGCATCCCTATTGGCCGTCGAGGTTGGTCCGAGGAATTTCAATACGTCAAAATGCGTTTCAATATCCAGAGTCGTTGATTTAAGAGTGAATAAAAATGAAACGATATTTCTTGTGGTATACTTTGCAGAGAGGCCCTCGCTTTACGGAGGTATTTGTTTGACAGCGTTATATCGTATTGAAAGCGGGTGAAACTTCCGAATGGGTTCGAGCTCCTCAAATTGACGTGATGGATGTCAGGCAGCATTCGGAGTGATGCGGCACACATTTCACTTCCAAACCAGACCCGAAGATAGATTTGTACACCACCTACGCTTAGAAAATTTATATTTAGCCTACTTGAATTCTTGTTTACACGATTAAGTTAAATCTATCTCAATTTCCAGATTTAAAAGTGAAAATATCTACCAAACATCTAATTCCAGAAAAAAATCTTTATAATTGAACACTCAAAGGGAAGAGGGCTCCTCTTTATGACGATTTTTAAGATTCATCAGCGTAGGAAATTACCTAGGCATAAATTACCTTGTATATTCCCCTCGGGAGCGTATGCTCCCACCAGAGCCTTCTGCAGGATGGACTGGGGGAAAGTCGCTACAGGCCACGCACTTCAGGGCGGTCCATCCTTTAAGGATTTCATCCGAAAATAGCCCTTAAAATTAGATTGAGAACAGTCCACCCAAACATAGATGTACTATGCATAATTCTATACACGCTAGCAAAAGTGGCATCGGCTGAAAAGTATACTTTTCTAAGTTAAATCTGATAAAAGAATACTTGAGACCTTATATTGATGTATTTTTGAGGAAGTTGATGAGATTGAAAAATGAACATAGTATCGACGAGTATGCTTGAATCAAAGCTGGAAAATATAAATCTTTCAATTCTAGTAGCGTTAATTTTTTTAATAAATGTGTTTATAACTTGAACAAAGTTTTAATATATATTTTTCTTCGTTACCAAAAAATTAACTCTAACAAGCTTGAACGATTGCAATTCAATTTGAAAATTTTAACTGAGGCTCCACGACAGCCCTATAGTCCATGGCCATGAAGATTCTAGAGATGGCTCTGATCCCAATCACACGAACTTCACAATTATCGTATTGTATCTTAAGACCTTTTCTTCGTAGTAGTATGTACACATCTTTCGTTATTCGTTCCTTCCATTTTGTTTACTAGTGTAAAAAAATTGGAAGGTTGTCAAAGGGGTGTGTAAGATACCAAATAGTTAACAGACTCTTCAAATGTCTGTTACTGAGAAGAAAGAAAAAGTTGCAAGAAAAAATCAACACTTCAAATGAATGGCGAATGAGACTTAATTGTACGAGTACGAGAGAAAAGCATAGGTACGAATTTTTGTAGACAGAAAATTGATCCTGATGTCTAATGTATGCAATACAACGGAATATTCAAATTTCCCTTCACCTTTACTCGACGTATTTATTTCTGCACACCATTAAAATGACTGAAATGAAATATTTTAAATTCTTCAACGTCCCATCGATTTCCAGTTTTTTTATATCTTTAATTTCATTCAACTAGACGTTATCTTTGATAAAAATAAAAATAGATAATTTTTGGGTGAGTACCTTGGCTGTTGACTTTATTATAAGAATTGTATCTCTAGATATAATTCTTAGGGAAGGGAAGGGAATGAAAGGGTCGATTTATATTGGTTTAACAGTTAAAATTGGTGAAAAGCAGATGGAAGAATAAGCGTGCTGAGATATGTGAAGCCACACTTCGGAACGTTCAGCGCGCGAGCCGGACGGCGCGGAGCCGCGGCGAGCGTCACGCATATACTCAAAAATGTTTTTCTTTCTTAAATGAAATATTTACCTCGCCAATTTTTTTTAAATTGTAGAGGAGGGTTGTATGTACAACATATAAAAAAATGAGAAAAATCGAAGACACAGCTACACCGTCAAAAATCGATTTGAAAATTTTAAATTGTATAAACTTTATTAATTTTTTCAAATTTTATAAAACATTCCTATAGTTATCTTTCCTACCTTTCCTAACACAAGACCTATAAATTAAGCTATGCTGTGTATTTTTAGCTTCTATATTACCGGTGATATGGCCTCGAATGCGAAGGTACTTTTGTATAATTTCAATTTTTAAACATTGCAATATTTCGTAAACAATTGCGTTAATTACAAAACGGATTGGGGTTTTTCATTTCGTTATCAAATTAAAGCGATCTACCAAATTTGGTCAAAATCGGTCTCCTCAAGGGACATCACCTTGTCGAATTGGCGTGGAATGACCCATAGATATTACTATATAGATTAGATATAATTATCTCCAAAATTTAAATTATTAAGTCAAATCGTTGAGGCTAAAGTACATAAGGTTAAGGTTGCAGTGCAACTTTTTATGCGTTACCATTTCGCATTTTAGATATAAATTGCATTTTTGTTATTTTTTATTTCCCTAATTTCACTATTTATATTGATGTCTGGATAAACGAAAAATTCTATCTTTCAGTTAAAAATATTTCATTAGAGTACGGAAATATTCATTTGGGAAACCAGTGTGAACCTGACCCAATGTCAAAATAGCTCCCAATATCTGAGATGAGTCAAATTAAAAAGTAAGTGTAGCGGAAAAGATGATTATTTCAAACTATTTCTCACAGTATTGAGCCAGAATAATACCATCGAAGAGTTTCTAAGAGAAAGGCAGAGCAGGTTAAATATAGAAATAACTTGCTAACGCATCCAGCAAGAGACATAAATTTATCATCATTCATACCTCAGCAATTCTCATATAATCAGATATATTATGTATCGAAATAATAATTACTGAAAGACATTCTCCCCCGTCCTGTGTTAAAAAGAAAAACAAATCAAAAACAACCCATCCATTAAAACATTGAGTGGATAACGTAATACTCCCATTTTACGAGTTTTCGTATATCTCATATTGCATGGATATGATATTTTGGAGCCAATTTTTTGTAAATTTCCTAAGATTCAGTCGAAAATGGGAAAAGGTAAGTCCCAGATAACGGCTAAGCATATAAAATGCCTACGTTTTCAAGTTTTTCATAAGAATAAATTTTTGTAAATTTCCTAAAATTCAGTCGAAAATGGGAAAAGGTAAGTCCCAGATAACGGCTAAGCATATAAAATGCCAACGTTTTCAAGTTTTTCATAAGAATAAATTTTTGTAAATTTCCTAAAATTCAGTCGAAAATGGGAAAAGGTAAGTCCCAGATAACGGCTAAGCATATAAAATGCCTACGTTTTCAAGTTTTTCATAAGAATACCAAACGGTATCCCACGAAAATGTGTCGATAAGCAATCCAATTGAATAGAATTATCAATAAAATCTTCATTGTTGCTTCTCCAAATTTCCACGCAATGCATTCAATACTTTTAATGCAAATCTAGAGAAACAAATCCTCTCACTACGAAACAAAATTACGGCGCGATATGGTGAGAAAAACGTAAAAAAAGAAAAGCGAAGCATATCAATGAAACAAAACGCCGCATATCGTCCGAACAAACATACTCAAAGTGAATAGCTTTAAAAGAGAGAGACAACGGCGCGTTCCTTTTTTTGTTCCCGCTCTCAGTCTCCAGCGAAAACAACTCAGTAGAAGGGTCAGCAGGGATTTTGGAGGAGGGAGAAGGGGTTACCATGGCAATAAAAACAATGGAAGAAGAAAAAAAAAAGAAGTTGGCCATCCGAAGGGAAGGATAGTGACCTTAAAAACTCTCTGCAACGCCACGTGGTGGGAGCCTCTGGAATGAATCGAACGAATGCCCATTTTTGCGAGGCAGAGATGAAAAAGGATGCGGTAGAGAAAGAGACTATCGGACATTTGTACTGGAAAATAGGCTTAGTGCACTGCACTATCGCGCAACCCTCTCCTGCCTGTTTGTTGCAGAGAGGTCCCCATTCATACCCGCCCATTGTCTTCAATCTCTATCTTAAGCCCTCTCTCTGTTTGGCTGCAACCTATTCAGACTGAAACATAATTCCCCTGCCTATTTTGTGTGACCCAACCCATTCTTTCGTTGTATATCTTATTTCTTTTTTGATCAACTGCAATCGATCCTGCGAATTTCATTTTTTAGCTTTCCCGAGCTTACGACTTCAAATTTACGAGATTTATCCTAGATATACGAGGTGGAATGCCAATTGTTTATCAAGTTCGCTCGATCTCTCTATCCAGAATTTTATTTATCTAAAGATATTTACAAAAAAGTTAGAAAGTTAGAAAATGATAAATCAAGGGGAACGGACGATATTACTGGGGAAGCTCTAAAGGCGGCGGAGATAGTTCCTTTATTTAAAACTGATCTTTAATGCCACCCTGAACTCCCGAACAACAGATTGAAAAAGAGCCATAGTTATACCTATCCACTAGGATAGATATACGGTCTGAAAATTATAGACCAATTAGTTTAACGTCAGCTGATTGTAAGATAATGGAGAAGATTATTGCGGATTATCTGGGAAACTTTTGGATTGAAAAAAATCGGCTTTTCCAATGCCAACGTGGATTTAGGAAAGGCTACTTATGCTAGACACAAATTTTAGGTTTACATCAAAACAAAGTTGAGGCGATAGACGACAAAGACACGGTTGATACTATTATAATTATTTTTGCAAAAGCTTTGATACAGCATCATATGACATACTTCTAACTAAATTAGATATTTAACCATTGATAAAAGAATAGTAATTTGAATTTAAAAGTTTCTTAAAGGCAGGATTCAGAAGGTAAGAATAAATGGGAGATATTGAAATGATATTGGTGTAACATTGAGAATTCCACAACGGAGTGTATTAGGACTCTTACTTTTTCTAATATATGTTAACGATCAACCCTCGAGTTTCAAGTATAACATTCATTTATTTGCGGATTACTGCATACTATGCAGAAGGATTAGGAACAACGAAGATAGGAAATTATTACAGCAAGATTTAATTTCGTTAGAAGAATGGCTTAGAACGAATAGAATGAGTATTGACATAATTAGAGCAGGTGAGCCACGTTTACAAACAAGAGATCAGAGTATTCCCATAGCTATCGTCTAAATGGTGAACTAATAAAAACTTCCGACTATTGCAAGTATCACATTTGATAAAAACCTGAAGTGGGAAATACACACCTCCATTTAATCATAGCGAAGGCGTTGACAATGCTGCATTGTGTGATAAGGAATTTAAATTATTTATTTATTTACTTTTCACTCGTAAGACCAATTCTAGAATATACAACCACCGTGTGGGACCCATATCAATGTTGTTGAATAAAGAAAACAGAAAAATTCCAGAGAAAAGTAGCTCGATACGTAATGGGAAGATTCCTAAAAACGGACAGTGTCACCGATATGATAAATAAATTAATATAATAATAATTATGAGATATAAAAAAAGAAAAATAAATAGACTGAGTTGCATTTACAATATAATTGCAGGTACTGGTGGGTAGGATGGATTTAAAACTTCAATCAAGAAACCAGAATACCCCAGGAAATGCTGTTATGAATTTAAAATTAAATCTCAAAGGCAAAGAACGGACATAGCTAAAAATAGGTATTCTTTTCTCAATTGAGGTATTTCTAAGTGGAATAAGTTACCTGGATCACTCTTAAGGCCCTTGCGTAAGAATAAAAAATCTTTCAAAAAGAAATGTTTAATATGTTATAGTGATGTTGTGTTATACTGTGTAATGTGTAGTAGGAATTTAGGGAACTCCGAAAAAGTAAGGGATTGCTTGATAGGGTGATGTACGGTGGGATTCTACCCCGTGACCGCTACGTTAGACGAAAAGGCCTGTCATTAACCTCCAAAAAATCCAGTAAAATAGTCACAAATGTTATGCATGCATTATTTAGTTTTTAAATAAATGTAGCATGCATTATTTAGTTTTTAAATAAATTAAATACATGCATGCATTCATTCTGTGGGCGTTGTAAGTTTACAATGTATGTAATTTATATGAATTACGTTATAACGGGTACAAATTTATCTACGTAGAAAATAATTATCTGCAATAATAGTAATAATTATTCAACCATGTCTTAACTAGGATTTGTACCAGGGACCCTTGACGTTGCTGGTCAAGCTCGCTAGCTTCTCCGCCACCGATGCCAGCGTATTTGTCAGCGGGATATCTTAGGCATAAATAATGTATAAAGAAATAAAGTTATGAGTGTTAAGTAGGGAATTGTGCTAAAAATGAGCCTACCAGGGAACCTTAGGCTAATGTTTGTGAAAGAGTAATTCAGCTGTGATTTTGTTGTTGGATTCTAGACGGTGAAATATATTCTTTATAACACCTTCGCTTTTTACCAATTTCTGTACTCCAATCAAATCGATGTAGGGAAAGAAATCGGAATTCCGCAGTTAATGAATTAGAAATTCAAAAATTATCCCAAAACCGTATTTGTCAGTTTTCACCCGTTCTGAAAGCACCGGAAAGTCCCGGATTACTGACCTTCTGGGAATCACCGCTGCTTCCCGAGCAGGTAGCAACTTAGGGAAAAAAACTCTTACAAAGACGGCTTTAGGAGAGTTTTCTAAGCCTCTAGATTTGCAGATCGATTCTCCAAGTTGTATGGTTATTTACTCTGAAGAATCGAACGGATTCTTTGATTTTCGATTCAAATAGATGATTCTGCAGGCTTTGATGGTGTTCTTTGCGAGCGTCACCACTTGAACAAATTCAAATAATTTTGATAAATCTTAATCTGTGATTATATTTGTCTTTCTTGTCATAAATTCGATATCGAACTAATTGAATTCAGGTAACACATCACGAAATGCAGTTAGACTGCTTTCTGTGAAACATACAGATAGCTAAGTACATTTTTATGGAAAAGGCAGGGTAAGATAGATACCGATAGAACTATGGAAAGAAACAATCTGTAATTATAAAATTAGACTAATATTATCTAAAGATATGTCTCTAGAATTACTTGTAGAATAAGTCAATATCATGGGTTAACGATCCAAAAGTTATAGAGCTGAATATTTACACCCATGTACTTAACGACATTCTCTCAAAGATATTTCACACGTTATCTGTTATTATATAGGAGTCAATGACTCAGTAATTTTGAATATCAATTAATTATAAAAAGATCCGCTTAGGTTATTACCCTTCTAATCATGAGCATATTTTTTTAAAAAGATTAGAACACCTCAAATTTATCTCCAATTTCTAGTATCGCTTGACAAGGCGTTCAAAAGCCCAAATGTTTAATCGAATTTTTGAGCGAAAGTTTTATTGCGTACATGAATCTTATGTCTTGTTTTAGACCCATTTTGAATTATAAAACAGAGCGACATTTTTTTGCGATTAAGTTGCAATCGTATTTAAGTAAAAACTTTGACAACGACGTGTTTTACTGCTGAGTCGAAACTAGAAAAATTCTCATAAAGAAAGTAAAACTCCTATGTTATACCTAGAATAATACCAAATCTTTCTTCTGTACTTTCCTTTTCATTCACGTCTTTCCGCTAAGTCCGACCAAATAATTCAAAATTAATACTTGGTTCTTTTTTGGGGTTCACTTTCTTCCATAAAACAGCAACATGGTTTTGCGAGTTTGTAGAAAATTCTTTTAAGTAAAACTTTGACAACAACATGTCTTATAACGGAGTGGAAACTAGTAAAACTTCTGCGAAACAACGTAACGGTAGAATAATCGTACATTTGAACTATCTCGCTCAACCGCACCCGGACGTTTCTAATCGAGTTTCCGCTCCTATGAATTAGAAAATAACGAGATCTTACAGTACTCCTTGAAAGAAGCAACGCGCACGAGTGGTCGCATGTATGTTTTGCAGCGTCCCTCCGCATTAGTCAAAATAAAGCCGTTTCTCGAGACCATGGCCCCGTCGACATCGCTGGTCCCTTCCGATTTCCTTACGGCCTTTCCCTTTCCATTTAATGACCCCCATTACTGCCACTCCCCTCTTTTTGTCCCTCTCCCACACCTTTTCTTACATCCAACTTTCTTCCCTTAATCAAACTTCTTCATCCCCTGCTCACTCAGCTGTGTTTCCCTCCCTCGACAAACTCCTTCGAGTGTCCTTTCGCCTTTGTAAAGCCGGCCCTTCCGTCTCTCTGCGTCTTCAAATTTCCTCCGCTTTTCATGCGCTCGCACCTTCTCATTTATTATGGCCGACGTTCCCTCGCTTTCCATTGTATGGAAGAGACGCCGGCAAGGGTTTTTGCCTCCTAACATGCGGCGAATGGGAGTTAAAGCATCAAACCGTATGAAGATTAGCTTTGTCTCTCGAGGGCATTTCCGTGACCTTCACGGCGTGCACGCGCTGGGAGTAGAGCTGCAGTGCATTTCCCTTCACTGCCTTTGGCTTATTTACGTCAGGGGATATCGTTTTGCTGTTCGGTGACGGCAGTTGGTTGTGCTGCAAATTTCCGTGTTTGCGGTAAATGTGAAATTGAATCTTGCGGAGAGGATTCGAATAGGAAGGGTAACCAATCGAAGTTAAAGGAAAGAAAATTGTAAAATGGCAGATTTTCGATACGATTAGTACGACCAAAGCTCTGAATTATTCAAAAATATGTCTCAATATCAAAGATAATTAAATAAATTGGACTTGTTACCACAGGAAATATTCATTACGAGTAAAATGCTGATTGCATACTGCAAGCAAATGGTTTAATATATAATAGATATAGATAAATGCATGCAAAGTATCAACTATCTGTCTTCAAGGTAGACTCCGAAAGAATTAGGAAAATTCAACCGATTAAATGGGAGATATTTTTACCGTCCGGCATCGAACCTGGGTCTTCCTGGCAATACTTTCTATGCAGCACAAAAGAAGATAAATATCTCTAACTATGTGTGAAAATTCAAGTAGAAATATTAGCTCCAACTGCCTCAAACGACGTCCTACTTTTCACATATATTCCTCATGTGAGAAATTTTAATGTGCTCTGGCATCGAACCCAGGAAGATTATGGACATATCAAATTTTATTCTTAAACCTAGTCTTAATATATACCTTTTTGCTAAGCAAGAACTTCCTATCGTTTCGATAAGTGCATCAAAAAAATAAAAAACTAGCCCAACGTATTTTAAATGGGAGAATTTTGCATCGTCCTAGCATCGAAACCAGGAATTTCTTTTAAGTCATTAATTTTTTTGATAGATCATGATAATATCTGTAGGCTCCTTGAGTTTTGATTCTATGCCTATCCGGGAAGTATTTTTTTAGAAATCCCGAAAATCAAAGCAATACATTGAAATGGGAAAAATCCACCATGAAGTTGAAGCTAAATTGTTAGATTTAAATACCTTACAATCACTAATTATACCTATATACTGTCAAAGTTAGAGATTAAAAAAGATTACATTTAATTGTCATAAAGGAAAACAAAAACAGTCCAATGTGTATTTTAGAGGTTAATGATCAATTTATTTTATTTTTCTTTTGGTCACATGGACATTTTATAGGACTAAAATAAATCATTTATATTTAATATACGTAATATTTATGGGTAATTATTTACTTCTACCATATTTTAATAAGTAAAATATTTTTCATTTGTCTTTATTCAGAGTGAAGTTAAAAATGTAAATTTTATTTTATTTCATCTAATTCTTGCTCCTCTGTATGGTGATATAAAAAATATTGAGATGTGAATGACGCTGACTGATGTCTTATTTTAGAGCAAGCCTTATTCATAGTAACATTGTGAACTTGACTTGATCCTATTATAATAACATGGCTCAGTGACGAAAGCAAGAGCAAAATACCTCACTCCTCATCTTAAGAAGTATGCCTCATATCATCAATATTGGTAATCAAGAAAATTTTCCGGAGAATACTTCTAAGAATACTTTATAGCCATGAAAAATGATGGAATGCTTTTGTTACACGATTTAACTATCAACGTGAAGTGGTAGGCTATAAACTGAGAACACAATATTGTTTTGGCGAATAATATAATTTATTTATATCGAATTTATCAAGGTCAGAGCTAATTGTAGCACCTGGATGTCTTTTTTAGACTTCAAGCTTCGAAATCGATAGCATTTCAATTAAGTGCTGTAGGCTTACTAGTACTTCCTGCTAGATTCCTAGTAAGAGAAAAAGTGAAAATAAAACCACTACTGATAACGAAGTAAAAGAATTTGTCTCTTTCCACGACTACCTCCAAATACCTTTAAGCTTTCCGCTGATTCACTTTAAGGAGACCATTTTTCTGTGAATTGGTCACGCAAAGCAATTTTTTCTGCTTCGCCACTAACGTTTATACGATTTTAACTGAAATACCGAAATTAAATTAGAGATACTTTCAATCGACGGTTTGGTTCCAATATTCTCTCATCAACTGATAGACTCGCACATGTCAATATGAATTCCAACTGTTGTTCGAAATGAATTACAATTATGTTATGTATATATCAAAATATAACGCTTGCATTAAGAAATGCACTTTATATCTGGAAGAAATCTTTTATGTATTCATCAATATTTATCTATTATCTAATCCAAGGTTGCAGTAACTGCGGCACTGCTTGGCTTTTAACGAGACCATATATCAAGAACCACCTATTCTTTCATTATTAATTCACC
Source organism: Sympetrum striolatum (assembly GCA_947579665.1). Taxonomy (NCBI): domain Eukaryota; kingdom Metazoa; phylum Arthropoda; class Insecta; order Odonata; family Libellulidae; genus Sympetrum; species Sympetrum striolatum. The sequence goes on from OX388348.1 coordinate 28,795,003, forward strand.
AAAGTTCTTAAATGCATCCTCAATCGGATTGTGTAGCCATTATATTAATATCTCTACGAACATTAACCTTATGAGATAATTTAAAATAGGCAGCACTCGATTCTCTTCTACAAAAGTTTCCAAGTCCATAATTAATGTTAAAACCTAAAGAATATCCGAAATCTTTGAGTAATTAATCTTGAAATTCACAGTAACGATTTTCTGAGCGAACTGATTACAGTAAAACGTTGTTACTTTATTCATTCAATACGTTAAAATGTGCTTCAAATTTCTGTAAAGAACATATAGGCATTTGAGATTTTCATTTGTCAATGAGAAACTTCTTCTAGTGCAAATTTCGGTAAGAAAGGCATTCATATCCACAAAACATTCCTATTTAATTTGGGCATTGGACTGAAAGGAGCGATAGTAAGCTTCTTCGGATGATGAATTTCAAGAAAATAGCTTAAATTATCCCAAATTGTAGAATTCATCATCCTATATCTTTATGATCCCAGGAAAATGTATCGTTCAAGCAATAGCATTGAAATTTAAGTTATATTTTCATCATTAAAATTAGGAAAGAATATTTTATGACAGAAAAACCGTCGAAAGAATATCTCACCGCGAAAATTAAAATAAAAAAAGCCAACCACTTGGCTATCCGAGAATTCTGCTCACCCGTAATCACCTCTCAGAGTATGATTAATTTAATCCTTAAAATATCCATTATAACTACCAGAGTGGAATTCAGACGGTATTTATTATTTGCAGCCTTACTTAACTACTGAAAATCAAGGATGAAATTGAATTGATATTTTTGCAACGTCGATGAATATCATGCATCTTTTCCTACCGTTCGCGGAAAAATAAATAATTTTAACAAAATTTGTATTTATCATGTAGCTTTAGCAAGATACCCATTCTTTGATAAAAATAACACCTTCTTCTAATAGAAAATATTTCTTACTTTGAATTTCGTAAGCATAATTCTTATAATAAACATGTTTCGAATATTCTTCGTACCAGCTACGTTCGGTAAATTCCTTTTTCATTTAGAAAATATTGTTTAAGGGTCCGAAAAACGGAGAGAAATGGTAAGCCAAATTTTTATAATCATAATATGTGACTATATGGATATTCCACCATATACTGCATTATTTTACCTAAATTATAGACCTTACTTACATTTTTATACATGATAAATCTTATTTATATTTATGAACTTGTATCTTTTGTATAACATGTAAGGAAGACCAGTCTAAAAAGGTCCCCAGGGGTAAAGTGGCACCCTACGTTTTTCTCCCTTGTTGGTGTTGCAATCTTTCTTGTAGGCTACATGTATGTATACTACTTCCGTACCATCAATTCAGTTGAGTTGTAGCCTCTGTTAGGAGTGACTTAATATTTTGCTCTCAGCAGGGAAGAATATTGCCATTCCGAGATATATGATCTAAGGTAAGTATGTATACCTTTGATTTTTTTAATAATCTAAACATTACTTTATTTGAACTATTTTCTTTAGTAGAGCCAGGGATCGTTTTAAAATCTTTAGTATATTTTACTCCGCTTTCATTATTATTTTAAGTTATTTTCAATGGTTTTGAATTTAAATTACACGTGGGTTAAAGTGGTTCCCCACATTTTCATTGGGAACCACTATTCAAAGTGGGCTCATAATGGGTGTGCAGGAGTTGACGATGACATTTGCAAGGCGTTCATCTGTGACTTCTGCTTATAATTAACCAGAAAATTATGAATAAATTGTGAAATGTGAACAACTTCTTGGAATGAAAAATAATTGCCAAATTTTAATGATATCGAGTCCCAGCCAAGTCACTATTTTTCACTTCTTGTAAAACATTGGGATATGTATTCTATTAAATCCAATTATTTCCGTGATAAATAATGTTATTGTGCTTTGGTAATTATATATTGCCATGTATCATTTATTCATTACGTCTTAGATGAAGAAATACTTACCAGAAAATAATATAATGGGGAAATTTAAAATAATTATAGCAGGAAACCACTTCACCTATACACCGGGGTAAAGTGGGCATTTTGCAACTTACTTATTTTTCATTTAATATGATCCCGATTAGGGAGTTCCACCAAGTTAAGGCTTCTTCGATTGAAACTTACGAAAATTTTATGATAACGAGTGTGGTTTTATTTGCAAAATTTATATAATTTTGGAAATGATACATTAAGGTGTAGCCTTTACACTGACGATGTATAAGATCAGAAAGATATAGCCAGTAAACTCGTGTGGGGACCACTTTACCCGAGTCTCCCCTATATTGTAATTTAATTGTACAGCTACGGGAGGTTTTAAATAAATAAATAAATAATTAAAAGTCATTATAATCACGTTGGATGGTTGAGGCCTTAATATAGTGATAATTCCTTACTAAACATAAATATTAATTAATTATTATTTAGTTATTTTTAGTTATTACTTAGTTATTATTTAATTATCATTTAATTATTATTTATAGTTATTATTTTAATCGTTATAATCATTTTATATGCCATGCATGCCATGATGTCATTTTGAATTTAAATCATTTTGTGGAGAGAACGGTAAAGATAAATGCTGAAAATTGTAAATAACATGGTTAACAAGGTTGCGATAAACATGCAAATAACATGAATGTATGGTTGGTTACATTCGTTAATTATAGGAACAATCTCGCGCCTTGCCAACGTAAAACAAGCCTTCATTAGAGACCTCTGGTCAACCCATCCTTCACCCTGGAATACTTTCCCTCCCACTTTTCCCCTCTGCGCCTAGTAAATAATCCCTAACCTACATTCCCCGTCCCTCCCCAGCTTCTTCTTTCATAATTCACTCCCTTTCGCCAATTCCATCCATTACTTTATTAGATCCCTTTATCCCGCAAGCCGCTCCCTTTAACCCGCCGTATTCTCTCACTCTCTTTTACCCAAATTTTTCTTCCTTTATCCTTCTTCGTTCCTTCTTTTTTACGTCCTTTATCGCCCGCTCCCCTATTCCCTACAATACCGCCATCCTTCTGGCGTAAGCAGCTCTTCATTTTGTCCCCTGGGTGGGTTCAATTTTGGTCCACCCCTTAAGGTCCCCAGTGGTCAATTTCCTATCTGGAGAGTCGCTGGGGTGAGGAGGAGGAAGAAGTTTGGAGAGAAGCATGAAAGGGAGAGAGGGTCTGGAAGACGGGATTGAAAGAGGTGGAGCAAAAGGCGGACAAGAGGAGGGAGAATACTAATGGTCGAAAAAGGAGATAAAAGTTAAATGGAAGGTTGAAGGGAGAGACAAAAGGTAGCGTGATGAAATAATTGCGGCTGATGCAGAGGCTGTAGAAATTGGTCGAAAATTGGCGAGGAGGGGGTGGGGGGGCAATTTTGTATCCGATGGTGATTTATGGAAAATTGGATGGATGCGAAAATGAATGGGCGAAGAGGGAATTGAAAGAAATGATGGAGAAGTTGGGCAAAGAGAAAGAGGTGGCGAAAAAGAAAAACGGTGTGATTTCAACGAAAGCGGGAATTCTGAGAATAAAATTAATCTCACGAGGAAAAACTGCTCAAATATAGAGCATAAATAATGTGGAGAAATATAAGTGGCGATTTAAAACAGAAGCATTACTGAGTGGTACAGAAAATAGAATTCGAAAGTAAGGATTTACAAACTTTATTAAGTAATTTATTCGAGTTCAATAAAAATAGCGATTTTCGATAAAATGTCTATTGTTAGTATCCCATTTTTTATTATGACAACACTCGTGTCGTGTCAAAACGTACGTTTAGAAATCTGCATACGTAGCAGTTCATTTTGAATCATTCGAAAGGTAGATAGAATTAAATAAAATGATCACTTTGATGTATTTTTCGTACTTGAAACGTACTCAAAACATGAAATTATCGCTTATATTTTATCTGGGTTAATATAGATCGTAATGACTGAAGATTTGATCAACTCTTTGATGATTTATCGGGATTCTTCACGTTGGACACTAATAACGAACCAACCTTATCAATCAAATAAGGAAGGTTTAGTTTAATAGCTAGTAATAGTAATATTTAGCTAGTAATAGTAATATGGGTTCCTAAGAATTGAACTAGGAACCTTTTTCAATAAATTTTAACGTAAGTGGCTATCTAGGAGCCCTTGAAACAAGTCGCTCTAATTAAAATCTTTGGTTAAACTTGATACGGTTGCCCATCTCATACCTAAAAATTGGTATCACTAAATTAAGGCTTATACACTTGAATTTGTCAATAACTATGGTTAGAATAAGTATCAAAGTATTTTAATTAATGTTAATTGAACTCCAATTTTATATGAAGGGCGACAAGATTGTCTAATTTCTGAGATCAGGTTATAAAACAATCATTTATAATATGCGTACATGTAAAACGCCGATGAAAGCTGAAATTCTACGTTGCTCCAGTGAGAAATTAAGTAGAAAATAACCGAAACACCAGAAATATTTTTGAACAGAAAGGGTAGAAGAATGAAATACAAACTCATGGTTACAATATAACATATTATAAAAAGATCTAAGCATTTTTAATAATATAAACAAAACTCCGATCTAATATAGTTAGCGAACAGAATCGCTTGTTTCCAAGAAGAGGTTATAAAACTTTTCATTTTACACTACACAAGAAAAGTAAACTGTGAAAACTGGTGTCGTTTGTCTCGAGTACAAAAAAGTAGATGGAAATAGTAAAAGGGTAGAAGGAAGGAACAACATAGTGCAGACCTCACTAATTGGTTCATGTGCAAACGTAACTTACTATTCGCGAACCAAGAACAGAAGACGTACGAGCGTAAAACATAAACGAGAGAAAAGAGAAGGAAATCTTTTCGCGGAGGCCAACTAATTGAAAGGGACGAAGACGCGGATGTTTATGAATCAGACTGCCGTCGCACTTTTTTTTCTACTCTCCCTTTCACGCGGAAAATTAGAGAATGGGAGTGGAATAGGAATGGGGATTAACGGGACCCTTTGAGGTCAGCATTGTTTAGCATTTGGAACAAAGGAGACAACGCTCCGCGCAGACCGCGAGAGTGGAGAGTAGATCGTGGAAAACATCACAGCTCTCGCAACTGGTTGTCAAGACCCGGCGAAAAAGCACAAAACGATTCTCGGGAAAAGTGGCATTTTTCGGAGAGAGTTCCTTCCGCCGATTTTTCAACATCTACGCAAACGGGTGGGTAAACAATTACCAGGATGCTAGGACAAAAGACGGCAGACCGATCCTGAATAGATTTCGAAAACTGTCTCTTGCATACTTCCACAATTATCTCAACGATGAGGAAATTGTCCTTAACTCTGTTTTCAAAGCCTCTTTCAGTGACGTCATGTCCGATCCGTCTCCTGTCCGAACGTCCTGTTCCGTGGTTTTAAATCACGTTTGCATTAGAAACTTGTACTATAGCTCCAAACCTTGCGTCAGGTATTGAGAGTTATTTCGATCCATACGCATTTCAACTGAAGTTTAGTGTTTTTACGAATAATAAACATTACCTCGCGCAGAAATTATATCGTTATTTTGCTCTCAAAAATAACTGTCAAAAAATTGCCCAAGGGCAATAACTCTTATTACTTGCTTTGCTCTTTCCTTAGGCAATATTGAAGTTGATGTCTCCTACACTGCTCTTATAATAGTCAATAATATTTCATTAAGACTTGATTAATCTGAATAAATAACTATTAATAAATATAAATTGAGAAGGAAAATTAGATGCATTGTAGTGAGTACCAAATTCATTGAAAAAACTGCGTGACTTAGATAAAAGATCTAGCAAGGAAAAAAGAAAGGGGATATGAGAAATATGCGCAAACCCATGGGTATAAATAGCTAAAGAATGTGTAGAGAGATCGTGCATAATAAAATAAGATGACAATAAAAGGATTCTGCCTATATTCTAAATTATAGTTTGCATAATTGAACCAAGCTTGATAAGTTTATACGATTGGTACTAATTGTGAGTTAAGAAAAATGTCCTTTGATAGAATATACATGTATATATATTTTAGCATCTCCAGATGACCATAAAAAAGAGTAGAATCCAAACTAATTTAACGATAATTCTCATGCTAAGATTCTCAAGAGAAATATTAACGAAGAAGCTTAGTTCAAAAGGTCATAGACCAACGAGTTGCAATAAAATATAAAAGTCAATAAAGATCGTCAGCATGGCATAGAAATGCATATATGATAAAAGATAACCGCATAGTAAAATACATGCAAAAATGACAAAATAAGGGAAAGGAGTAATGAAATAAAAGTAGAATGGAAAGAAAGAGAAAGGGAAATAAAGAAAATAAGCAGTTTGAAAAGAAGTGCGTGCGGGAGGAATCCGGAATGAGATGAAAAGTTGGGAAGAGTTTCAGAAGGCGATCCAACTTCCAAACGTCAGCCAAAAATTATCATGCATCGGCCCGGTCCTAGAAAGTAAGTTATGCCAAAATAATCATTTGAATAAGATTCCCTCTTCCAACTCTCGGCGCTTCAATGCTCTCCAAAATAAAATACATCTTCAGAACCAACAACCAAAAACGCTTAAATAAAGAGGACGCTTCCAAATGCTAGGATTGAATCATTCTCCCTGGTGAACGGCATTACTCTCTGTCATCTTGTAAGTATTTGAAGGGAAGTATTATCGCTGCAGTATTAACTTCCTTCTGCAGCGCTATTTAATAGTACTTAAACAATTGTGAGGTTATCCTCTGTGAGAGCTAAGTTTATCATTCGATTTCCTACCTTCTCATTTGCTTTCAATCACATTATATTTATTTTATGATGGCTCGAGGTCATTTAAAATCTTTTAACTTTATAACTTTAGTCCCTAATTTACGGAATTACACAAATTCAAAAGTAACTGTGCAGTACTGAAAGACACAGATACCTGTCCTTGATCAAAATTTGGCTCACAAAATTATTTATTGTATCCCTTGAATAAATTTAGAGTGAACAAGTAGAACTTCTGCAATGACCTATAAATTTTATAAATTAAACCCTCAAAATAATTCAGCCTTAGGTTGCTCACATGCCTTTATTTTATAAGAAATAGTACTTATCTCTTATTGATGATTAGAAGAGCTACGGTTAACTAAGCGCTCAAAGACCACGGTTTTTTTATTATTTATTGAATAAAGGATCTACGGAGTATTTAATATAGCGATTATTGATTAAAGTAACTGCAATTTAAATATATATCCTTCTCATTTACTTCTTTCATTAGGACGAATGAATAGGGTGTTTGAATTCAGATCCTTGCTGCTCGGAAGAAAGGTTGCAAATGTGTATTTGAACATTTGACCGATTAAAACATGATAAGATATTGATATCAGCAATGTTTTGCTATACAATCACACCACATAAAATATTCATAGATACTATGTAATCTATAAATATTTTATAACCTTATAATAAATATAATATATTCTTAGATACTATATAATCTATAAATATTTTATAATCTTAAAATATATATAATATAATATATAATATAATATATAATATAATATATAATATAATATAATATATAATATAATATATAATATAATATATAATATAATATATAATATAATATATAATATAATATATAATATAATATAATCTATTCTCAGGAAAATTAATACATATACTAGATATAAAGACGAAAACTTCGGCAAAATATTATGACGAAGTTTCTTGGCTTTGAAAGCATTGAAATTCGCAAAAGAGGGGGTAACTTCAAAAGACTCGGAACTTTCATTCTAAGAATGAAAATTCTTTACAGGAAGTATTATTCTAAAGAGGAGGCTTAGGTTATAAATTTTAGTGTTATTCTTTTCATAACAACAGATCTCTATTGAAGGTCATCGTTAATTAATTTCGATATCAGGATGTGATAACGGCTGCTCAGATATTGAAATGTTCCTAAACTAAGAACAGGGCTTCATTCACTCTTTTTTCAGGGAACATTTAAGTGGCAAACAGATTACATTGAGGAGCATTTTATTTGTCTAAATTTATTCATTTATATTTCCAAATCCCTCAAAAACATACATTAATGGACAGTAACAGTCACCCACAACCGTTCCCAGACAGAGCAACCAGAAAATTCTGTTCAGCCGGAACTCGAACTTGAGAACTTAGTGTTGTTAGTCGTATACTAACTACTCCGTTACCGCAGTTAGTAAAATAATGGGAGACATACACAAAACTAATTGGAATATAATAATGAAAAATAGTTAGAATAGATCTCAAAATAGAAAGGATAGGATGGAAAATGAGATTGCTAATAATAGTACCACCCAGCTCTAGCTCTCTTCGAAACTTGGCGCTGCTAATTAGTAAAAATCGAACTTGGTATGATCTTACACACGCTATCTCATTTAGTTTAAATGGAATATTGAATGGAAAGAAATATTTCACCATTAGAATCCTGGATACAGCTAGCGACGATATTTATTTTCCCTCACTTTGATTATTTTTTTCCTATGCTTAGCCGTTGTTTACCTTTATCAGTGAAGTCCCCTTAAGCTCTCATGAACTTTTCAGGGTGTGCTTCACCGAGGCAACAGCAACAACGAACACGCACAACCAATCCCTGATCGGAGAAATCCGATCGGCCAGGATTCGAATCCGGGACCTTGAGGTTGGCAGTGATTGATTAGATGGAATGCTATCCACTCTGCTACCAAGGCCAGTACAGTCTGATTCTCACATGGAAAAGCCCAATGAATTGATCGACAAGCTTCAGCAGTTATAAGACTCACGATAAATACGGTCAAATCACATCGATTACACTCATGATAAAACCAAGCTAAACAAATAACACTAATCCAGCAAAGACACACACTGCTTCATGAACTGAAAATGATGGAAGAGATTACACATTCATCAAAATGAAGAGAGGCAAATCGATGAGAATTGGACCAAAATCCACACGAAAGATTTGAATGATTTTTTTTTATTCTAAAACTGAAAAATCAGTTATATGTCCCTCTTTAATTTGCAAAGTCATCAGCCTGAAGAATGGTACGATCCTCAGTCCCTGAACCATTTACTCTAAAAAGTTTGTGGGAATGAGGCAAGTAAGCGAAATCAGGAATGGGTATCCTAAGTTAAAGCTATAGACGGACAATATCCATAATGAACAGCAAAAGATATCCTAAGAATAAGATAATACTATTTAATGCGGATTGAGGAAAAAGAATACCGTCATTCATACCTCAGCAGCTTTCCTATCACCATAATTATGAACAATATTGAATAAATATTAAATAAAGGGTTACTTCTTTTTCCATCCAATGTTGCAATACCATGAAGAACATCCAATCATTTAAGAACTTAAAACTTCAAGAAATGTAGCAGAAACATTTTAGTGAAATAATACCTATATTTTATGCGTAATATATTGTTAAAGGAATCATATGAAATATTTCAAAACTCCAAAAATATCTTTTGTCTGCATCAATTTCGCTCGCATTATTCAGTGCAATTATCATTTTTTCTCCTAGACGTCGCACAATCGGGGAAACAGCGAGCGTCAGAAGACGAGCTTGATTCAATCAACAGAAATAACTGGGAATGAATGGTGTATTTCGGATGATTTTCATGGACGAAGGAAAGAGGCGATGATGATGATAAATGAGAAAGGGGGAGATAAGCGAAGGGATTAGGGGGGAATGAGAGATAGAAGTTGGATGACCGGGAGAGACCTTCGGAAACTGAATTGGGCAACACATGGGGAGTGATATTGGGCCCATCGGCGCGTGACGCTTGGCAGGAGCGCTTCCTTGCGAGAAAAATAAAACGGGAAAAATTCGTGTTTAGGGATGTCCCTTTTCAAAAGGCATCGTCCAGTCCACGATTTATCAGAAACCTCTTTGTTCTGTACATCATAATAAGAAACAATTATGTTTACATGGTCCTTCTACTGTTTATAGATCATGCCAAATTTAGTTAAAAGCGCGTTGGCGGTCTTAATTAACCCAGCACAGAGTGAGTTGAAATCAAGAGTATTCGGATTTTGCAAATTTTCCACGTCAGTATAAAATAAATTCTTCACAACGAAATACATTTCGTATTTAAAACTATAGTTACGAAGGAATCTAAGTTGCCTAATTTTAAAAGATTTCTGGTAGTTAATTTTCATTGAAACGAAATTCTAAACTATGCCGAATCCATTAGAGAAAATTTGTGCAAAAACACAATCCAATAACCCTCTTCTTTCTCTTATTAAATTTTCAGATTTCTTCGAATAGTATACTTGAAATTAGTTGCACGAAGCTTAAAACTATTTTCGATCTAGCCGTTAGTCAAACCTTTGGAGCTATAAGACCGATTGCCTAAACATGAATTCACCGCAAACGTGAATAAGTAAAGCTCCTATGCTTTTCCAGGTAAAGAATCAGAAACTTCATTTGGAGGAGCGATACATAAAAGATATCATAGGTTTATTTATGCATGCTAATTTTCAAATTGGTATAAGTGCAGATGACAAAAACTTGTTCATTTCGATCAACTTTTGGGAAATGTTCGTTTTGACATATTATATCGTACATGTGCCTTTCCATTCACCTCACTCTCCTTTTTAACCTTTCACTATGTTTTATAATTAGCAGTAACTATTTAGCAATACCTAATGCTTATTGAAAAACTCTGGATAGTTTCATTATTGCATTCCATAAACTTCCCTTCGCTAAATCATGAATTGCTAAGGACCTAACATGGGAAAAATCAATACATTTACGTTAGCTCTAACGATATAATTTTGCATTCGCAAATTGAGATTTAAGAGCAAGCTAATGTGAAATTCGGTTATGCTCGAAGGTTTTTCATAGATCAATTAGGGTATATTGAAAGGGCTTTATTCACCCATTCTACTATAACTCTCTAAAGAGCAAAGAAACGAGACAGCCAATTGATAGAATAAGTGAATTGAAGGAACGAATCCTTGAATTAAAGAGAGACCTTTTTAAATGGAAAGGCCTTTGACCGAGCTTAATGTTCCAAATTACTTTGATTTATATGAAAATAAACTAGGATCAAATCCTACAGGCTTAATGCAGGCATACCGAAGAGGGACATGAGAAATGACTCAAACAGGTATTTGAAGGAAATATAAGATGAGTCCGTATTTATTTTTTATTTACAATACGTAAAACCCTTAAAGTAAATAAAGTAAACGATAAGTAAGAAATCGATCAGAATATTAGAAATTAGAGTTCCTTCAAAGCAGAACTTTTGGATGAAAAAGCTAAAAAGGAACAAGAAGAGTAAAGAGAAAAGGAGAAGAAGATAGTCAAAAGTCTACAAGTGAAAAACAAAACATGAGAAAGTATAATAACACAAACTGAAACACGACGAAAATTGCTTGCAGAAAATTTTGACTCACAATCAGATGAAGATAGTTACGTTGAATGTTTTAACTCGAACGAGATATTCTGGTTGCGACAAATCGGCTCATGAAACGAGTGCTAGATGAGGAGAAGATGATGAAGATTGAGTTTGTGAACATTGCAAGAAAATTTCTAAAACAATATACAGTTTCGTTTTGCAAAAAATATGATTTCATACTCATCTATTGTTAATTATGACATTAACATTGACTTATAATAGTCAATAATATAAATTAGCTTCATTTTGTATGAAACCGTGTTTATCATCTCAAGATTTTTTCCCTGGCCACTTTACCCCACATAGTGATGCAAAGTGGCCATTTAACAACAGTTGAAAAAATACAAAATCGTCAAACTATGTTTCAAGATTGATAAATTGATAGTTATTAATTCTGCCCTGACGAAACTACATGCTTAGTATTCCAAAATTGCATTTCCTGCTAAAATAGTAGACTGAATACACATTTTGCCTTAGAGTGGCCACTTTACCCCAGTCTCCCCTACTTAAATAATAGTGCATATCTGTACAAAGAGAGATTTAATGAGGAAATAAATGTAATGCAGAATAGCCCAAAATAAAGACACGAGATATTGAAGGATTTTGGACTGTGGATATTTCACACAGAGATCGGAGCGACTACCTTTGGTCAAAGAAATAATTCTCGAAAAACTTCAACGAATTGCAGTCAAGTGAATTACGCGAAGGGAAATTTAAGAAAGGCTCTGAATAAAGTATATGGAGCAGCAGAGAAGAAATAATGTGATTCTGCGAAGAAAAATAGGTCAATATAATTACATTGGATGTACATGAAGTCAAAGGCGACGGAAAAATCCCTTTACTGAAAACTTTATTAGATTTTTACGCAGTAAATACAAGGAAAACTGTTTTCATCCCATGGAAGATACGAGTTGACCTATCATTCCATCATATGTATCCGTCAGATTACTCGATTGTTTTTACTTTACAGAGTTGTAGACACTACTTCTTCATTAACTAAAGAAAAATTTTGAAAGAATTGATACCACAGCTACTTTATTCGATGTCTAAAATTATAGTATAAATGGATCTTTGTGATGTTGCTACATTACTCGATCGAAAATGCCATTAATTTGTCATCTCATTCGACATTTTTGAATTCTTCCCATTTTTTCTTTTCTTTCTGAGGCGACCGACATTATTGCTACTGATTTAAACAAACTCTTTGCTAGAAGAACCATCACAGCAAATTTTGTATAAACCGAAGAGTAAATAATAGTATCGATAATATCCATTAAATTGACTTTGTTAGCTTCAACAAAATCCTACGTATTCATAAGGTAATTATAATTAATTTAAGTTAGCACAATATATTATTTTTTATTGAACATCCTATTTCGACTAATATTTTAGTGGCATTTATTTTCTGTGCTCTGTGCTTTCTTCTCTCCTTACTTCGACGAAAATACGCTTAAAATTTCGAATGTCATGAAAAATGTCCGCTTCGTTTTTACGGAATTTACCAACATCGGACAAGATTCGATATAAATAATAAAAATAGTTTACGTAAAGTTTTTGGCAGAACTATGAAAGGGTAGTAGTAGTTTTGTAGTTCTTTAATGTTGTCCAATAGTTGAAAGAAAAGAGGATTGGAATAAATAGAGGTAAAGTTTGTATAGGTAAATCAATAATCGATATATCTATTATATATAGATATATATATACTGCTGGACTCAGTGATTTATAGTACATATCGATAGAATACAAATGAGCCAATCAGTAAGGGCACTACCTAATATCGCTCAGGAATGTATTTCACGGCGTGCCTAATTCACATAAAAAATATTATCTTTTTTGATTTTATATATTTTTCAGTGATCGGACGCATTAATGAGATATTTTTGAGAGGCTACATTTCCAGGAAAGAAAAGCACGGTTTGTATTTCAGTTCTTCGATTTATTTTACAGTTCATTTATTCTTTAGATAATAATCTGCACTGGCTCTCAAAAGTTTGTAGACTTTATTCCTAAAGCTCAGCCTAGCCTAAATATCGCAGTATTTCCTTGATATTTTTTCATGATTAGAGCCTTTAAGTCTTTGTAAAAGTAGTCGTGAGTCAGGCGTGTACAAACACTGCCACAGTGGCTGTGGCGCCACGGAATGCCACGGGACTCGGCCTGTGGCAACCTACCTCCCCTACCACTACCTCAACCCCTGCGAGTTGATTACCTCACTCGCTACCACGACCTTGGTTCGACGCGATACTTATGCGGGAGTGAGAGAGAAAACCTTCTCTTTGGCGCTAGACTAGGCCTTTGCAGTCATTCAGTCTTTTCTAGTCGAATAGCACCATGGCAAAAAAGGTTTTCGGCCTCGGAAGGAGGTGGAAGTAACCCTTCCTGGGAGCTTTGTAAATATTGTCATACTACTCTTGTAAAAAGTATACGCATGAAATCAAATATTAAGTAAATTTAGTAGTTTTCCGTGTTATTGGTTCCAATATTAATAGCAAAGCCCAATTTGACCGTGCTACGCTTGACCATTTCTGTCTCTTAACCGTCCGCTGCTCCTACCGCTACCACTACACCGTCCTCCGCAGCCGCGCCGCGACTCAGATTCCCCCTCCACACTACCGCACAACCGAGTTTGCCACGGCTATGAGAGCGGTGGCAGGCGGCTGCCACCGTGGCATTTTCTTTGAGCATGCCTGTCGTAAGTTAAGATTTTACTGCTTCAGGAACCTAGCTGATTCTTGCAGCACTAACTTATAAGTATGACAGGAGTAGATTTAACGTATAATAATGCAAAATGTAATAACTTGATTGTTAATAGAGGTATTTATTGGTGGTTTGTTTCTAGAAGTACGGTAACTCTAAATGTTTGTTACAAAATTAAAACAACTCTATATGTGCACAATTAGTGGCAGAAAGACATTTAATCTGTATTTTACTCTCTCCAAGTGTTTGCAGCATTTCTGGCGTAAAATTTGAAACAACTGGAGGAATTCGATTGCGCAATTCTGGTAGATCACGAACTGTTGTCTGGTACATTTGATTCTTGATAAACCCCCACAGAAAAAAACAAGTGTCCTCAAGTCTGGGTTTCCAGGGGGCAAAGCAATCGATGAACTACCTTTCCCAATCATGCAATCAAGGAACTCATTATCCAAGAAATCCCTCACAATTACTGCATAATGGCAAGGTGCGCCATCGTCAAGCAAAGATATAAAGAACATTTTGAGTTACCAAACTAGTAGAAACAAACCGCTAATAAATATCTTAATTAACTCTCAAGTTATTACATTTTGTATTATTATGTTTAACCCGGACACCCTGTATTTTAACATTTGGAAACAGTCTTTTGGAAATTTCAAGATACACCACCATTGCCCTCTACGATGCTTATCCACGCACCTTTTCCCAATAAGAGCAATACGCGGAAGGGTTCGGATAAGGGAACAAAATCGGACGAAGATGATAAACGACCGGGAGAATACAGAAAGAATGGAGAGTCAGAGAAGAATGGGAAACATTCATCGGGGATTTAAGGAACATGAGAAATAGAGGACGGCTGACCAGAGCCGGAGAGAAAGGCGCGGCAGTGGATAAAAGAGGAAGCTGAAAGAAAGGGATATTGGAAGCACCGGCGCGTGATGCTCAGGAGGGCAAGATAAAAGTGCTGCGAAGGGTGAGAAGCAGCGGAGGAGTTAGATGGGGCAACCCAGAAGGGGTTGGATGGGCCGAAGGTGGGCAAGGTGGAGTTAGATGGGGCAGATAAGACGGCGAGGGAGGTGAGGGTTTGAGCCGTAGAGGATTTTAATGGCTTACGCAATATTTTCGAACGGGGATTCGCGTTCGAATGAACAGGCGCGGAGGAAAAGGGGATATTTTAAGATCCCGATAAAGGATTTCAGCAGATGGGAAATGAAAATTCTCGCTGTTCATTTTTGAAATATGAAATCAGGTCTTCTGGAGCTACGTTTCCTATAATCACCGCCTCGTCGTTATTCACTCATTGCAGGAAAATGGAAGCGAAATTATGACTGAATTCGGATCGGATAAAAATTGCGAAGAAATGCCCGGGGTAACAAAAGAGGATGTTCTCGGTTGGTTCGGCGAGCAGGAATTTTTTCTGCCATAAATTGCAAAGAATGTGAGAGAAAAGC
Organism: Sympetrum striolatum; assembly: GCA_947579665.1. Classification (NCBI taxonomy): domain Eukaryota; kingdom Metazoa; phylum Arthropoda; class Insecta; order Odonata; family Libellulidae; genus Sympetrum; species Sympetrum striolatum. Next base: position 28,810,512 of record OX388348.1, read on the forward strand.
ATGCATAAGGATCCTATATAGAAAGGCATTGTTCCGCTAAAATGCATCCAAATTGATGTAACCCTCTTATGATCATCACTGCAGAGAAGTGTTGAAATATGTTAGAAACCCTGGATATCAGGGTTACCTCATTCCTTCATTCGTATCCGAATCTCGATATTACGGAAAACTTGCTTGAATTTCCTTCTATGATTATCGCATATGTCTACTTGGCTATAGCAAAACCTATGGTAGTAACAAGCATAGTATAAACCTTAGGCATTGAAGCTTTCCCTTAGGATTATCTCCGGTTATAATTAAACAGGTAATACACCGATTTAAAGATATATTCTTTTCCATTAGTTAATATCTTCCTCCTATTTAATCTGAGACGGTGTTAAACCAATCGGAATATGGTAAATACGCCGAAATTCTCAACTCGGTCTTGTTTGCACAACTGCGGTACAACGACCATGCCTCACAGAAAAGCCAAATTTGTAGCCTATGTGTGGTAGTACATAGTATGAAGCTTGTTTTGTTGTTTCGAGATCCGATCTTGACCGATTTACCCTTGATAAGCTTCTGCATTAAAATATCGATCTCTTCCACATACTTTGTTCCATGCAGCATTAATAATATACGCTCTTTAATAAATTTGTAAGAAATGAATGAGAGTGACTTTTTTCTAAATATATTGGGAAGGGAAACGCGAGGTCTTTATTCTAATGACGTCTCTCCCTGAGAAATGGAAAATGCTCCCTTGAAGAAATTATGAAGGAATAAGAAAAAATGATTTAAACCTCGGTGATAAGCGTTTTACTGTATGGGTATGAAATATCGGCCATAAGAGAAGAAAAATCTAAATATTCCATGTTAGATGTGTAACGGCCATAGAATGGCAAACGTAAGTAGGGCCAATGGAAAAAAGAAACATGGAGGCGTTACTAATGTCAATGGTGAAAGGTGGGGTAAATATTCAAAGAAAAAGAATTGCTACAGAAAATAATTGCTGGTAGAATGTAAGGAGAGGTAGGGAGGATATAAGGTCAAAGATGTTAGAGGTTATGAAGGAATAGATAATTTACCCATAAACGAATGACATTGATCATCGAATATCCAGGAACAGGAACCCAATTTATAACGGAATACTTTTTATAGTTTATTCAGCTGTTTGAAAATTAAATACAATTTTTTCTACTTTTTTCATACATACTTATACATCTTATGTATAGTATGTATGTGCTAGTTTTGGGGTACCTGTTTTCACATGGGAACAGTTATTAAAATGCTCACTCTAATACGGGTTTTTATGAAGACACTGTGTCATGATGAAACTTGAGCAGAAAAATGTTATCTATATCGACTGTTTCCAGAAAGAAAAACGTCAGTTTTGTATGAGAGAGTAAAATTATTTGCTTTCATATTAGTGAGTAGAGCGTCTAAAATTAAAATTCAACATTTATGACATCAGAAAAGGGATTTGTATTTTATTCTTCGTTAAAAGAGCACTTTCAAGAGACAATATTAAAGCGCCACAGTCGATGAATGTGAGTTGGCTATCGATTGATTTTTATGAATTCTTACGAAACCCCTCCGACATTTTAAATATCTTTCATCGTTTTATAAAAAACAATTCTTTTGTGCGAGTGAAATGCATAAATAAATTCATATTTTAACCCTTTGTTTCTTTTTATTCGCTAAACAAAGCGTGGTTTGGATTAATTTTCTTGTAAATCAATATCGTGCAAATTTTCGAATAAAAACTTATTTCGAATTAATACGCAATTATATGAATACATGACATGTGGGCATTTACCTGACAGGTGAAATATGTGTAAGAGTGATGCATAATTTTATTTCGTTAATTATTGGATAAAATTCCCCAATAACTAAGCTGATAGAGAATTTTATGTGTTAAAAATGTAAATTTATCGCAAAAGAATTAGATTTTAGAAAATGCATGTTTTCTCGCAAACTATAATTTCTCGTTTTAATCAGAAAATAAAAAGCATTAAATATTCAACACAATTTAAGGCATGTATAAAAGCCAGTGCTCTGATAGTGAGCCCCTCGTTTGACCTACGCTCACTGGACAGACTGCTCGGTCGATGGACCGCTTGATTGAATGACATCGTCCGAATTCTGGCAACACACCATTCTATTCTATTCGGCTGTATTTCGTGGAACGATATTCTTAACGGAAAGAAATAGAATTTTGTGGATTTTCGCACTATGGAAATTCCACTTAATCCTAAGTGTAAAAATCTACAGTTCTATTTCCTTCCGCTTAGTTTCATTGTTTATACGACATTGAAAATACATACCTGAAAGAATATTATCACAGTAGTTAATTTGAGAGAAGAGAATAAAATCTTTGAAATTATTTAACGCAAGACTCAAGAATCAGAATCCGTCAACCAAACTGTCGGTTAATCGAGGAGTCGATATGTCAGCGTCAGTTAACAGCCTTGATGAAGTAAGCGTCGGTCTGCTGAGTGTCGATTAACGAGGTAAATCCGACCAAATGAATAAGTGAAATTATTTCAGAGGTCAGAGGTGCTGAGGTACCCACTGGCCTACGGGCTTAATACTTTATAAACAGAATTCAACAAGGAGATAAAATCAATGAGATTTTCTAGTTAAATTCATATTCATTAATTCATTCATACCTCCATTGTATCATAAAATGGAGACTAAAGTAATTTAAAGTTTCTTCTGTATCCTGTAAGAGAAGGAATCACTTGTAAAGTATTCCCTTCTTTAGCATATAGTCACGGATAGCAGTAAATAAGGCTACGAAGATAATAGGAATACTTTCATACGTTCATGGCGTTGAAATATCAAAATAACCCGAAAAATAAGCTAAGCCTGAACGTCAGAGAAATCCATGTGAAATCAGGACCCATGCCCTCTGGCCATTCCTCCGAAAACCGGTTAAGTAAGATTTTTGAGATAAACAAAGCACTTTGACCTTGAAGATAGCGGAAAATAAAGAAGCTGTTATGAGGTTCAGTTGCGATCTCTTTACAGCTTCCTCCAGTATTATCGCTGTGGGTATAAGAACATTAACTACCTAATTAGTTTTCTAATACTATCTATAATATGAGACCAATATATGAATGTTAGCCTTCTATTTCTCGATATAAACTAGTGAAATATTTTTGACGTCTGGCTACAATAATCGCATTCGTTGATAGTGGGAATCACGACGTCGCACAGTGGAATAGAATCGAAAAAAGCTGGCCAAAAATACGAAAGTGGTTTTTTTGAGTACGGACTTTGAAACTTCGCATGGTCATTCTTGCATAAATTCTGCATATAACGTTACCGGAAATGAGCTTTGAAGAATGAAGCTCAACTTCCGGTTAACCGATTTACTCTAAAAACTAATCAACTCTAACAACATCAACCAAAGTACTATATATGAAATTTGGTGTTGATACAACGAATGGTTTCAATGTTAGAGTGCCCACAAAGTACATAACAGCTACTTCCGGGTTATCGGTATTTCACGAATAACTCCTAATCAACCGGTGATACAAAAATATGTTAAATACAAAAGTTATAGTAAAACACATTATCTAAAACTTTTATAAGTAATACAATATACCTATACATCATATTTATGGAGATATTTTGAAAACCGGAAATGAGCTTTGATGAATGAAGCTCGACTTCCGGTTAACCGATTTACTCCAAAAACTAATCAACTCTGACAGTACACACCACAGTACTATATATGAAGTTTGGTATTGATACGACAAATAGTTTTTACGTTAGAGCGCCCACAAGCACACACACACACATACAGACACACACACACACGCACACACACATATACACAGACATCATTCCGAAAATAGTCAAAACGTGTTCTAGGGACCCCGAAACATTTATTTCCGTTGTAATCTCGAAGTCGATTTTTTTCATGAAAACAATACTTTCTCTATACTTCGTATATGGAGAAAGTAAAAATATTTAAATAAGAAGGAAACAATGTTAGTTACAATTATAGATAAAAGAATACGACGATTATGAATTTGAAGTTGTTAGTATTTTGCTCGTTACTGGATAGTATATATAATTAGCTGGTACTAAGGAGTATAAAGGAGGATTAAAAGAGATTGAGAGAATTATTACTGTAAATTACGTTTGTGGAAATTATTCTAAAATAATTTCAATGCCTCAATTTCAGGACGCCTTAAAATTTATTTGAGACCATATTTAGTTAACCTTATTCAAAGCTTCCGAATCGTCACCCATTTTGATCTCTCTTTACAGAAAAGGACTCCTGCTTTAAAGCAATCATGCATAAAAGTATTCTTATTCTACTAACCATCCTGCAGGTGTTCTCTTCGATTAACGGTGAGTTTACAAACAATAACTGCTGGCGATATGATATTCATTGATTAATTTATATCTTCTAAACATAATTTCTTTTGAATTAGAAAGCGGGGATGCAAAAAAGTAGTATGCAACTTTTTCGGTTCTGGAGGCACCCATTTGAGGTACATGCTCCCGGAAGAAATAGATGCCAATGTATGCACCGTTTTTGGAACGGAGTAATCGACACTAGTACCGAAGAGGTGAAACTTCGAGCCTTCCTCGACACGTCTCCAGCAGGAAGCCCAAGTGAGTGAGACTTCAATTTCCCCAGAAAAGTTTGTTGACGGAACGAATTTATGACGGAAATATTTGTAACGAAAGTGGTAGATGAGATCACGAGTTTACATTAATGCTTAAGTAAATGGAGTTATTCATGTTTTACTTAGTATTTTTCTCAAGAATCATTATTCAAATATCATTCATCTGCCGCAACAGTTCCTAAACTATAAGCTATATATAGCTATATCTATAACTATAACTATAAGGTAATTCCGGTAGAGATGCCCACATAAGGAAATGACTTCATAACAATGACTTAAGTGATAATAAAAATGTGAAATTGCGTGATAGAACTTTTATTGATTATTAACAGTATATAAACAAATTTTGTTCAAAAACATTTTCACCCAAAATATTATTTTTTCTGTATCCATGCATTTGGCCATCTCTCTCGAGTGTCCGGGTGAGAAGCCCCGCCTCGGTGGGAGAGCTGTCCCATTAGCTAAAACTGAATTTAATCTGGAAAGCGCTTGTTATATGACAGAATTGTTAAATTTAACTTGAAATTAGGATGTAACTAAACATTTAAGTTAACTTTAAAACTTATATAGAAGTTTCTTTTGCTAAAAATATTCGCCAAAATTGTGGTAAATTTAGAAAACAACATATATTTAAAATTATAATGAAATTTGCAATTAGTATGAATGGGGGCTAGAATAAATACAAACTATTGTCATTTTAACCGATAAAATATGAAAATTTTGATGTTTTATCGAAATTTCGAAACATAGAGGAAATAGTTATCACAGAAGATATTTTGTGATTTCGAAAAAAAATATCGTTGTACTGTCCATGTGGCTGGACCACTTTTGCCGAGTATTACATTTGGATCAGAAAAAAGTGACAAAACTCTCCACCCCTGTGCTTACTAAACAATGCCTCATCTTTTCATCGTGCATAGAAAGCATCCGACCGAAGATTTAAATTTCAATTGAAATTTAAATGTAGATTACAAACGTTTTCTTAAGAAAACCCTTAATCAGTATTACCTTAAGTTAAATTGATACTAATAAGGCGTATATACCTAAAGATAGCACTGGGGCATCTATCCCGAGAAGAGGTCTTTCCTATCAGTACGGGAGAGATGCCCTTACAGCCAGTCGGGCTACACTTTTCCAAGATGGCCAATCACTGCACTTAGATAATAGATGAATCTGCAGCTACAATTTTTCGCCCTTTAATTCAATATATTCAAACATTTAAACTGATGCCAACCAGAAACATTATACTCTATCTTATAACAGGGTGGGAAAAAACAGTACCTACTTGAAATTATGTTATAAAACTGCCTAAAAAGAATGAATTGCCGTGAAACTCTTGCAGATTGAAGGGGTCCCTTCCAACTGACAGACGCTCACCGTCAGTAGAGCAATCTTGTGGTTTTCCTTAAAAATATTGCGATTGGGGCATCTCTCCGGTTGGGGCATCTCTCCGGTTGGGGCATCTCTCCGGTTGGGGCATCTCTCCGGTTGGGGCATCTCTCCGGTTGGGGCATCTCTCCGGTTGGGGCATCTCTCCGGTTGGGGCTTCTCACCAGGGATTACCTTAATTCCTTGCAAGTAGTCGCGTGGCATGCGGTTATATCACCAACCGCATAGGTTCATATTGACCGGAAATTATCAATCGTTTTTTCATCAAATTAAGCGCGATGAAAATGTTTAGATACGCTTGAATTATTAAGAAACTATAAAAATTAATAGGTTGTTGCGCAGAGTATCCAATCAAAAAGATAGTTAAAAATCAGAATTTTTGCGATGCAAACACAAAGGTGAGGTGAATTGCAATTCGATTCTGTGGTACAATGGCTTCTACAGTGAATGAGTGCTTTTGTTGTTTTCAAAACAACTGCGAATAGTGAATGCTAAAAAAATTGGTGTTTAACCCTCCAAGGACGAGAATTATTTTTTCTTAAAAATTACCCTGATTTTAGTATATTGGTATTCAGATGACCTAAATTAACAACAGAAAATTGTTTAAATAAAGTTAACAATAATAGGTTCGTTGCAAATGCCCGTTCCCATATGGGCACGTCAGTCCTTCCCACTACTACTATTACGCGCGCCATGATGAAATTTAAAAAAAGCATTTTATTGAAAAAAATCATATTTATTTCAAAAAAATATTGTATAAAATGGTTTTTCTTGGAAGATATAAGTATTTGTTTTATAATTATTTTGTTAAGTACTTTGTAAAACATTTAACACAGAGCCCAACATCGCACTTATTACGCATTGTTCTCCCACGACTCTCGCACTCTTCATATGCGCAGCGTTTTCCCTTGTTCTGCGGTATGTCACCAATTACACCGATTAATTGATCATACCATAACTCTTGCGTGGAACCAGTTTTTGACGTGGAAGCCTTGCTGAGTCGTCCACCGAGTGGTTTTTATTCCGTCTTGTACCGAGTAAAGTACACCTGAGCAATTTTCCGTCTAAACTCTAATTTTGTCCTTGGATCTAAGGATTTCCTTTTATTATTATTATTATTCGATTGTCTGAGTTGCAAATAATTTATATAAATCATATCTTACCAATATGCAGTGAATTTACATGAATTTGGTCAGTTCCACCCATATGCTTATTATACTGGGATATGAAGTAGGGTTATGGAAGCTGAATAATTTTCTTTTGTTTCCTATAAAACCTTTTAGCTTTCATCAACGGCGTAACTCCATACGCTGTTGAGGCTGCCACAATTACCAAATTGTCCAGCCATTTAGTGATTCCTATTCCTTCACATGTAGAAATAGCTGTGATGCTCTTTCCACTCTCCTCCTCTTTTAGATCATTTTTTGGTGGTAGCGGACAATCTTTCGGAATCCGGTTCTTTCTGATTCGCCCAGTTCCATTGTAGCCACATCCTTTCAAATGTGGCAATAAATTCTTTCGTATAAATTATATATTGAGCTAAATAAATTAATGCTATTATATTATTTCACATACCACTTCAAATTATAATAACCGAATCTTATCGATTTACCTCTACAACATCGCTTGCAGCTGTGTCTTCCGTAGTATCTTATCATCTCTTCTTCACAATCTAAGAACTGGGAAGGCACCAGATGCTGCAAACATCTCTGTGTAATTATTTTCATCGTAGGCCAGACTTTGTAGAACCCATCGCTTGACTGTCTAACTTAGTATTATCCGCTAAGTGTAAAAATTTCATTATTTGGATGAATCAGTCCCTCCTCATCGCTCTACTAACCAATTCAATATGTACATCCTTTTTCGCGTCCCAGTAATATTTTTTTCCAGGAGAATGTTGTACCCGGATACAATCAAAATGCCGATGACGGCTCGCATCTCCTCTACTGTAATTTGTGGACTGGGGCAATTAAAAAATCGGGCGTAATTCTCACTTTGTTCCACTATGAATGCGACGAAATCGTCATCGATAAAGAGCTCTAGCAATTAGATGCAGCTAAGTTTAGAGTATGAAAAGTAATCTGCTTCAGAAAAACTTCCCGTCCACTCAATGCTGCCCTTTATCCATTTTCTCCGCACAATTTTTTTTGCCCCATCGTCTTCTCCAGCACCGATACTTTCGTTGGTTGCCAACCGAATTTCGGCTTGTGCCCTCATTTGCTTACCAGTAAAATTGTCAACCAATCTTCCCTCATCTTCATCAGCCAATGCTTCATCAGTTCGCTCATTTTCTTCTGTTGGAGAAATGAAGAAATCGGTAACATCTACCTCACTCTCTTCATCCTCAAGGATTCGGAGAGCCTCCGTCAGTGAAGTCGACTCATGAAAACTTACATTTTTCCTGAATAGAAACTATAACACCTCTGATGATATAATTTTATGTGAAGCTAATAAAATTTGAAAGGATTTGTATATCTAGTACAATAATCATTTGCTAATATATGTTGTTGCCGCTTCTACTATATAAATTTAGGTTTTCCGAGCTTTAGCTCATAAATATGCATAATAATTGCCATAGTCTTCTTGTCTCAACTTAAAACTAAAATAATTCTTAACTTAATTGCACCAAAAGTAATGTATTATGTCGCAAAATATTCTTTCATATACTATATATAGTTTTCCTTGACAGCCATCGGCAAGGAAATCGCGTAGTAGTGGGAAGGCCTGACGTGCCCATATGGGAACGCAGCAATAAACAACGTTATAACAACAACAAATAACCTCAAACTCTGCTCTATTTAATTTCTTTCGATGATTAGAACATCATACTAAAGGTATACAAGCAAAAGACTACTTTAAATCAAAAACAGTAAAACTTATAAAAATTAGTTGCCAGAAGGATCCATCTCAAAATTTCGCTGTTTTTCGAAAAATTACAAGAAATATTTCCCTTGACTTAAATGCACCAAATTTCAAATGAAAGTAAGCTTTGGACCCTCTTAGCTCACAAAATATCGTTTACTGACCATTTTATGACACTCAAGATATTGTTTAGCTACCTAGAGAACCCAGCTGCAGTCCGTTCCCATATGGGAACGTCAGTCCTTTAAGGGTTAAGGTAAATAAGAAAGTCAATTATCAGAAAATAAAAAATCATCCCTAAACCCCTTAAATTGTTTACTACTCTCGCGTCATGTCAAAACATACCTTTAATAATAATGCATGCATTTTCATCCATTGCGAAACATCTGAACGGTATTTAGGAACTTGTAAAATGCTACGCTAGTCATCATATTGCTTATTTTCGTACTAAAAATTCAAATATATAATTTATTCTAACATCTCTTTTGGATGATAATGACCCTACTCGATTACTGAAGGGTTTAAGGGCTTTCAATTATCAAAGATGTATGTTTTGCCTACAAGGGGCTAGCCTATTCTTCAATAGTCACAAATAATAAAGCTGTTTTTTTTTCAAACCACAGGAGGAATATTCAAATGAATGCTCCCACCTTAAAGTGGCAGATGTACAGTCAAGATCTCGTAATTAATGTCTCACACTCTCCTTCAAAAACTTTGAAGGGTAAATGAGACTTCCTCATGATGAAAGATGAAGATTGATATGGGTACCTCACTTTCGCTTTCCTCATTAAGTCAGTTTCAAGTTTCAATTTCATTTCTGTACGAGTGGTAAACGTTCACAAATTTATAGCCAATGACTCAACGAACGACATATCAATAACCATAAAAATCGAGAGATCACGATAAACATATATCAAATTCTCGCAAATCCGTCCCTCAATGATCCGGCCTCGCAGTAATCCGGCACCCTTCTCAGACGTTAAAAAACAATCATTGAGTAACGTTGCTAGTGCAAGCGTGGAAGAAAAATTAGAAAAGGTGCAAGTGCAGTAGGCGTTAACTATATTTATAAATAATACCTAAAACATATATTAATTCATCAAAATTCATCGACTTCTTTACAGAGAGTAATAACTAATCTTCCGTTTACATACAACATTATACATGCAAGCCTTAACCTTATATTAACTTGCCCCGTTGTATTTATGGAATCATCACATCGACAGTAATACCCCTCTGAGCAAGGGATGGCCGGATTAGCGAGAGTCTTGTATAGTAATAGAGGATTACCTATATCTCAGTAGTTTTTGTATCATCACACTCAATAAAGAGATACTGAAAAAAGCGTGGGTTTGCTATTATTTTATAAGTGTTACGGTAACAGGTTACTCTAAAACGTGGAGAGGCCTCCTACCGGGAATCGGACCTGGGAGTCCTTTTTCCATAACATAACGCGCTAACCACTTGGCTACCCGAGAGCCATTGCGTATAAAACATGTTCAAGATACGTTTTCCTATATTCTGAACCTATAGACATGCAAACAATTCTATTCCTCATAACTCACAAAATTTCATACAGACGGAGATGTACTTATATCAAATATAAGCAATTATGTATCCTATACCGAAAAAATACTTAAAATGTTCCTCACTTGAGGATATAGTAGCAGAGCGCAGTAGGAAAGGCTGTGGGAGTTAATAGAATCGACTCTTTCCGTCCACAGCGTTTGTTTGAATCTAAAAACAAAACGCAAAATAGACTTTAGCCGTATAATGAAGAAACGTATAAACAGAACTCAAGGCCTTAGATTCATGCATTCTTTTTCTGACGAAGGATAAACAAAAGTCTATGAGATAAAGCGAACCCAAACGCAAATAAACAACTCAGAAATCTGCTCAATCGTGGTTGCGTGCATTTCTATCTCAAATGAACTTTAATGGCAGTGGTAAGATAAGAAAGAGTAAAGATGCCCAGTTGCAAGCTCTGAGGCGGATTCAACAGCTGAGCGGATATCACTCCAAAACGGGTGAGTTGTTACAAAAATATTATATTTTTCACCATCGATTTACGAATTTTTAGTGATAGATATATATTTCAACTAGAATTAGTTAAAATACAGTAACTAATAGTCATGTGTAATAAATTTATTAATTTTTAGCAGATGCGCCCGTTGATTCTCAACGGGGAATATAAGTATATATTTAATTCAAGTTATCAGTCGTGCAATGAATATATACCCTTTAGTACATACAACTAAAATTCAAAGCTATTCTTAATATATAGGAAAATACCGAAAATGCATAAACTCGGATTCAACAATCATATTTGTCGTCAGGGGGACTGGTTCTTTACAACCTCAAAATGTTTGGAAAGTGTTCGCGTTATTTCCTGAAATTCTTAAAATATCGATATGAGAACAGTATTAAGCTACCATAATCAGAATTTTTAATCAACAGTCGTTCTTTTGGTGCTTGTCTCGTTTCTGTGCTACCATTTTTTCCCGATGCAATTCTTCAAAATAAATAAAGCTTGCAGCCGGTAAAAGTGAAGTATACTTGTATTTCTTAGGGAAATCTGTCTGAGCGATTTTGGTTCGAACCCAGAAAATGTTTGGTTAAAAATGCATTAATATTTCCTTCCTGATCCCAGAGAATACGTATGCAAAGTTTGAAGAAAATCGGGCAAACGGTGTGGACTTCAATCGAAAACAAACCCACAGAATTCTTGCTTTATGTATTTGTATATATGATAGATGATGATATCCATTTGTTCCCAAATCGCATAAGATTGTCGTACCATTCAAAACATAACAGCACTTATCAGCATATGGTGTACCCTTATACCTTGAGCCTATGTCTATGTGATGTCCCCGCAAGCCGCCTTTCGGCGTGCGGCAGGGGTTGCAAGAACTTTGACTACACTTTCCTAATCGATTGCCTTTGAGCCTACTTGTAAGAATAACATCAGTGTTTTACGACAAACAGTGAAACCTTGAAGCTCCTCAATATGTAAATTTATGAATTTTTACCTATTAATAAGACCATATATTAGTTGAAGATGTGTGGTTGAAAAAATAATAGATATATATAAATATAATGAGAAATATGATGCCTATCAATACAAATGAAAGAATTTGGCTGAGTGTGAAATAATGTGACTAATATTTCGCTTTTTATTTAATAAAATATTTACTGATAGCTAGCAGTATGGATAAAGGAAAGGATTAACAGAGATCAAGAAAGTGTTTTACATAAATAATCCTCTAAAATAAGTTCATAAGATTAAAATTACATAAGTTTTTTCCATAATTGATTCGATATTATAGCCATTTTATTAACTTAAAAAATTCGAACGTTGAATTCGTTCCTACTACTATTACTAGACAATGTTTTATTCAATCTATATACTCTCTCTTTCCGATAGCTGTTTATCAACAACTGCGTTATGGTATTAAAATAAAGTAGGGAATAATAGATTCGAATATGAAAGACAAAAATATTACGATTCGACTTTGATGACCAGAAATTTTATATTTTTCAGTAGAAGAAAAACAGTTTAAGAAATTACTGGCAATTCTGCAACAAAGTGAATATAATGTAAATATATTTAAAACCTTTCATTACTTTTGTGGTACTGATTCTAATACAACGTCGAAATCTCACCTTCAGGAAGCCTAAATATTTATTGCTAAGCCACCTCTTCCCAGAACCTTAGTCCCAGCATACTATTTTATCTACTTTTCCTGAGAAGACCTCTTTCTTTAAAGCAATAATGCATAAATGTATACCGATCCTACTGGCCATCCTGCAGTCGTTCTCTTACATAAACGGTTAGTATACGATTTGATGCAGATGGTATGAAAATTGTAGTTAATTTCTGTCTTCTAAACCATATATATATTTTGATAAAGGAAGCGACAATAACAGGGAAGCGAAAAAAGTAGTGTGTTATTATGGCGGTCTTTCTGAAATCCCTGAAGTAAGTAAACTACTCCCAGAAGACATAGATGCCAACGTCTGCACCCATATTGTCTTCATGCAGGGTGATATCGACACCGAACAAGAGGAAGTTACACTTCGTCCTATATTCGAATTTTTTCAGACAGGAGGCTCAGGTAAGCGCAATTTCAATTCCATAAAGTTATTTATATTAGCTTGAGTTGTTGTCACAACTTTTGCTCAGACAAAGATAAAACTTCTTTGAAATAAGTACTAACAGATAATAAATAAAGATTTTCTAATTAAGGTTACGCTGAAGGGATGGTGAAGCTTAAAGAAAAAAATCCTGACCTAAAACTGATTCTATTCATTTCTCCTGAACACATTCCATGGGTATGTATTTTGGTGTTTTTCGTACAAAAAATAGAGTCTCAGGACGAAAAGGTTCAAAATAGAAAGCCTCATTTGATTTGAAAATTTAAATTTCAACGGTTCTTATATAGCATATACTTTAATGAAGTTACACCTTGAATATAAAATGGAATTTCTTTGAAACACAGAAAAAATGTGCACGTATACTAATGGATCATTAAAATCTTTGAACTTATACAACAAGAAGTAATACCTGATGGGCATATGACCTTAATAGGTACTTAAATAAGGAATTCCTAAAATTAGATTGAATGTGAAGAGTATTTTCTTCACTCTAATTGATTATTGTACCTCAATGTTCGTACTTCTATGATAAGTATGATCTAAAACCGATAACTTCGAGAGTCGATGACCCAACTCTCATCATTCTACGTTAGATGAAGATTCGTGACAAGGAAAGGTAAGAATGAAAATCAAACTTAACGTATTTCTACATATATTTACAAAAACTTCCGGTTTTGTCATAAAATATATTTATATTTGCCTAAATCTGTTTTGTCTTTTTCAACTGATGATGACCAATCTATTCTGAAAGCTATCATTTAGGGCGTATATTTTAAAATGGGCAGTATTCATTCATATTTTATATTTTTTCTATTATTAAAGTGAGTATAAATAATGCAATGGCATTTCAGAAATACTTCTAATATTTACCCATCGAGCGCTCCAACAAACAACTTAACTTTTGATTGATGACAATGTTTATTTTTCCAGGTACTAGAGACTCCAGAAAGAAAGGCTAAAATAATTAGAAGTGCGGTCTCGACGCTTAATGCAACTGAATTTGACGGCTTGGACTTCTCAGCTTCCGATGTAAAAGATTTGGTAAGTGAAGGACTAATTATTACTTAAAGAAATTTTAAAGTTGTTTACCTCATGATAGGCTCGCTAGTCAATTTTGCTGCAATATTGTCAATCGCTAGATAGTATAACTTAAAACTCCAATTGATACTATTGACAAACCTTAAATAATTGTTAATAAAATCGAATGGAAAACTCTGAACTATTTTATGGGGAAATTAAGGGTCTTAGCTCATTTTAACATTGATTTATATCGTGAAGGCTTACTTACTTTTTCAATTCTCATTATTTTAGGATGCCTTGGCTACATTCTTCTGCGAAATGAAGGCAGAATTCGACAAATACGGTTTCACCGTATCTACTATAGCTACAAAAAATCTTGAATCAAACACGTTAGACACAGTGGTAGAAAAGGTCTCAAGGTAAATATTTGGATATTGCTATGGTTTCACTTTGGAAAGAAATTTTTAAAGAAATAATAGTATCTTCAGTATTACCATCTTATAAATCCGTATACATACATACGTATCAATTCAAGTTAAGAATCTTTTGGAACGATTTCCTTATCTTTCATATTCTGCAGAAATTTCATTTTCATACAAATTTCAGCATCACTTATTATTGTATGTGTAATGATTATGAAATATATATAAATGAAGGAAAATTTTTGTTGTTTGTTAAAAGAGCTTCGACAGCTTAGGTCACTTCGCTTATTGGCTCCCACCGGAAATAGAACCCGGGCCCGTTTTCATCGAAGCCGAAAGCGTTGCCTACTTGGGCATCTGAGGGCCCGATGGAAATTTCTAATTGATAAACCCGATGGAAATAATGGATAGTTAATACTCAAATTTTATTGAGAACATCATCTTAAACTTTATTTATGATACATGAACCATAGAAAACAGTAATATAGTAGGTCGAAAAAAGTATAGACCCTGACTATGAGTCTTTCTCATACGATGATTCGCAGTTACAACTGAGCATGAAATACATCGTTTTAAAGACCAATTCCTTGCATTTAAATTGATAGGCATTGAGAGTTTATACCGCTCTCTCACTTAATCTGAGTTTATATGAAACCAATAATAACATAGTAAATTCGTGGAAATTCTCGACTCCGTCACGTTTACGCCAATTTGGTACATAGACCATGCCTCACAGAAAAGCCAAAAACCTCTAAGCTAAAGTTTTGAATATACTCCTGAAACTTGCTTTGTGTTTTCGAGATCCGATCTTGGATGATTTACATTGCATATTATCTGAATTAATAATCGATCTCAAATGAGCTAGGGCATTTTACATTTTATTTGCCTGTAAATTATATTTTATTTCCTTCGTAATAAGTTTAAATCTAAAAAAAAGAATAATTATGTTTTCATGAAAATATAATATATTTATTAGTGGTAATTTTCTCACTAAGCTAAATCGCAATTCTTGGAGCAATTATAATGAACTTGAACTGAATAGAACGGCCCTACGGACTTCCCGGTGCTTCCTGGTGGGAGCCCATGTGCGAAACGTTCTAAGGTGTCGAAGAGTTTTTAATAATACTACTACGGACTTTCATTTAAAAACTCACGTTCTATGGCTAGGGTCAGTTCCATTATTACTTAATTCGAGTAAGAGCAATTTCTATGTAAATATTCTCAGGAATAAAACTTTTATCATTACGGTTAAATTTTAAGGAATGAAACGGAATATTTATCGAAATGAAGGACTGGCATCCAAAATAAATGACTGACTGTTGGCATACAACAAATTCAACATCGGGAACAGAAAAAGCTAGAATGCATAATTAATTTAATCTTTGATTTTATAATTTCAGATGCTGCTCCTTCGTTTCTCTTCTAATGATTGACGACTGGGCAGGAACAATAAATGCCACTAGACTGCTTTTTCCGATAAACCAAACCGTACGTAGCGTGATAAAAATAGTTTGTGATTGATTTAACTTTCGAAGGATGTTTGAAAAGGTTCAATGAAAAAACTAACAACTTTCCTTTTCTAAATTCATGACATTTGGTGTAAGGAAGTTATGAGATTGTCAGTTTCAAATTAACTAGTCGATAATGACTTATAGATATTTTTAATAACCTAGCAAGCATTTAATTGAAATAATAGAACTTAACCGTAAAGTAACGGAAGTATTTTAATCTATTATCTCTTTTATTAAATAAGGAAATCCACCCTTATTACGAAGAACAAATGATGTCCTCATCCTCAATAATTGAGCGAAATAAATATTCCATTACAACCCACGGAAGGAGTCTCTTTCACATAAACAATTTTAAAATTGATTGCTGTATCAGCAAGAGATAAAATTAAGGAAATAGCACGATACATTTGAATGATTTGTGTCAAATTTTATACTTTATTCGCCAAGTAGGCGGGTGTTCTCCATGATAACAGGGGAATAACTAATGACGGTAAACATTTTGCATTAATTCCTCTCCATTCACTATTTCTTTTACGTACACTCCTGGCCAAAATTAACGCAGCACCTCCCTAGCGATCCTTGCGGCTAGTGCTGCGTTAATTTTGGCCAGGACTGTACATAGATTTACAACTTCAATATATTTTCAAATCTGTTACGAATTCAACAAAATCTATAATAATGTCAGATTTCGGATACTCATTAAAACAGTGTTAGCAGATTGCTAAATAGAAATTTGTAGCATGAATCGCGAAATTTCCATCCTAATCCTAATTTATTAGGATATAATAGCTGCCTGTATCACAGCGTTTAGAGAAAAATAATTCCAACGCTTTAACTCATCATCCAACCTACTCCTTTGATACATGACACACTCTTAATTGCAGATGAGTATAGTGGAGAAATATATTGAAAAAGGATATCCTGAAAACAAGCTGCTTATCTCCGTCCCTACTTTCGGCCTAATCGTCACCCTGTTGGATCCAAAGCAAACAGGGTTGGGAGCCAGCGTCAAGGGTGGAGGAGTTAATGGAACGGAATACACAGATGGTTACTCCCTATTCAATGGCCAGGTATGGTCAGAAGTATTTCAATGTAATATTCACTTTAATTGATGCAATATATATTTATATATTAAATGATGATTACTCGAATTCACACCATGGACTTCTACAGAATAACCCTGGGTTTGACTCCAGGGCATTAAAATGCTTTGGCATAATAAATGCATCCAGATAAAGTTAAAATGCTCTAACAATATAACAATATGCCTCCAAATAATTTTTCCTGAGGATTTTTTATTAATCTGAATTTATGGTGTAAGTTATCTATAGGCATTTACTGAAAATATTTCAATTTTACACTATTTTAATATATAAATAAAGAGCATAATAATTATTGCAACTTCAATAATTCGATTTCATCACTATGGCCAATTTAGAATCTATATGTATATATTTTCAAATCCAGGGTAAATGATTTATTTTCCAAGAAAGTATGAATTTGATCCGTGAATTTTAAACGCTTTGTGCTGAATTTCGAATAAATGTATTTCCATTGAACTATTACTCGGCATTAAAATTGAATTACAATCCCAAAAGTCAGATATTCCTTACATTGACTCTTTTCTAGTTACTGCCAAGGTCACCTTGGTTCTAGTGGGCTCATACAGTTAAAGTAAAAATTTTTAAATGAAATATATTTGTCCTGTCAATTCTGGCTGAGTCCTTTGTTGGGATTTAGCGCTAATATTTGGGTAGCACTAATATATAATTTTCATATATTTTCCGTAGCTGATGAAAAAACTTAATGATACTAAAGAAGTATGGACCATCGTTCGAGATCAGCAATCTAACTTCCCGTATGCATACAGCAAAACTGGCAAATGGGTATCATTTGAGGATACGACATCTGCAGTAGCTAAGGTAAGGAGCACACCGAAGTCTGTTACAATGAGAGTTATACCTTAGGATAACTCCTCAACCTACCATTGAGGCATAAATTGATTCATAAGATAATACTGAAGGTTTTATAGAACTATTCACTGAAGAAGTAACATGAGATATGCTACCACATATGTAGATTTATACTTCCTATCATCCCTATTCAAAGATATATAGGGATGCAAATGCAGTATTTGATTAAAACGAGTTTTATTTTTCTATGATACACTTAAAATAGTGGCAGTACGTATCTAGGTATGCTGGTTATCATATTTAAATGAAAAAGCTGGTCAGAAAAATTACCAGCAGGTTAATGATCAGGGATCGATTCCCGGACGTGTATATTTTATTCAACTTGATTCGGCCTTGAAAAGCTGGAGAGGCCTTATCAGATTTTGAATTCTCCTTTTACTTTTGGTCTGAGTTTACTTACGATTAATTGACAATCTCTATTTTTAGTATCCATTAGATGTATTCTCTATCTATTTCAGGCTTGCTACGTACTAGAAAAGAAACTTGGTGGAGTATTAATCTTCACCTTGGATATGGAGGACTTTGATGGAACAACAGGAACGACATTTCCTATCACCAGATCGATTAGTGACACTTTCAAATTAAGTGTACAAAATATTAACACCAATTCGTAAATTTAACATTGTTAAGAGCCAACGGAGTTTATATGTACAGGAGAGCTCCGATCAAAAAGAAAGCAGTATAGATTTAAGTAGACAGAAGGAATTCGAAGCTCCAGCAAACTGGGATTTCATAGGAAAAATCAAGCAAAGTCCTCGATAGACAAATCCTCCAAGAGGCTATTCATAACCGGAATACAAACAGCTCACCACCGAAACAAGCTGTCGTGGGATCAACATCAGCCAATTACTTTATATATAAGGAAATTGCAATTTCAAATCGCTCTAAAATATCTTTGTTTAGATAATAATGCGGGAGATATTTCGAGCCTCAATTATTTCCATTTTCATACGTGTTCATCAATGCTTAAAAATATGATTTGATTGATTTTCAAGTAAAATGTTATGATTTTTTTAAAAACCCTTCATACACATTTTTCTTTCTTCGAAAATTATTAGAAGTAGTCGTATGGAACTTGGTTACATTGTCGTAACGTTTTATTGAAATTCATTATAATCATCATAATAAATATAATGAAAATACTTCAATATGCATAAATGATATACGACCTATAAAAATTGATGAGTTTTACAGCATAATATTAAATCAACGAGTAGTTCAAGATAAGAGTTTGTTGCGATACAGACACATTAGTGGAGCGAATTGCAATTCGATTCTGTGGTACACTTTCTCCTACAGTGAACGGGTGTTTTTATTGTTCAGAAGAGAACTGTGAATAATAGTGAATGTTAGAAATGAATTAAATGGTTTTAACGAAGATCTCGGATTTTCAGTAAATAAAACATCTACCCTTAAAGCCTTTATACAGCGCAAACACTCGCGACGTGTCTTAGTTCAATTCTGAAATTTGACAAGTATTCTCATCAATATAGAAGCTCCAAAATAGTATATATGAAAAAATAAAGTATTTAGTTGAAAATCGATAGCTTAGCTGAATTTGTTTACCAAACATGTAACGATAAAAAGATATCTTCTTTTCATACAAAATATATACTAATAATTCTTTAAGATCATATTGATCCGAAGCGACTACATAAAGGTTAACTTAAATAGTTACCGAAGAGGTATTTTTGGTCTATTAGTGTCCATACATTTTTTGAATAATATGAAGTCAAATATCCTATAGCACTCTTTATCAAATAAATAGAAGAATATTCTAATGAGCATTCTAACTAATAAAAGCAGGGATACAATCATCTTCACACCACTAAAAAGAGCGTAATTGAAAAGTTCATCTATGGAACTTCCTGTTAAATGCTTCTCAGAAATATTTTATTAGAAATACTGAGACACACAAAAAAATCAAACAGTAGTACTAGTTTCAATTCGCATTCTGATTAATGAAGGTAATAAATAAAGAAGGACAAACTCCTCCCAGAAGACATAGATACCAACGTCTGTACCCATATTGTCTTCATGCAGGGTGATATCGACATCGAACTAGAGGAAGTTAAACTTCGTCCTATATTCGAATCTTTTCAGACAGGAGGCTCAAGTGAGCGAAATTTCAATTCCATAAAGTCATTTACATTAGTTTCAGTTGTTGTCACAACTTTTGCTAATTTTGCCTAATTTTATTTGAAAATTTTGGTTTCAAAGGTTTTTACATAGCATATACTTTAATGAAGTTACATCTTAATATAAAATGGAATATCTTTGAAACACAGAAAAAATGTAAATGTATACTACATATGACGTTAATAGGTACTTAAATTCCTAAAATTAGATTAAAGTTAATGAGTTTTATTCAATCTAATAGATTATTTTACCCCAATATTCGGAATTTCATGATAAATATATTCTAAAACCGATAACTTCGAGAGTCGATGACTCAACTCTCATCATTCTACATTACATGAAGATTCGTGACAAAGGAAAGGTAGAAAGGTAGAAAATCAAACTTAACGTATTTCTACGTATATATACAAAATATTTTGTCTCCTATTTCCTTTTGTGTTACAATTTTACAGAATTTAAAGATACTATAACACTCTTAATCAAATCACAAGAGTGATAAGATTCTAATGAGTGCTAATGACACTGCCACGATCACGGTGCTAAGGGTCGTACTAAAAAAGTACATCAAGGGAAGTCCAAAAACGAAGCATCTTGTAAACCACATTTCAACGACAAGTACTCTAGCCAACGTATAAAATCACAGTAATAATAGTTTCAGCTCGCATTCTGAATCATAAAGAATAATTCTTGAGAAAGTTACATTTGTGATAAGCAAAAAAATATTTACGTTATCATCTACATTCAATTACAAAATTTGTCTTCAAAATTTGTGCGATTTGACGGAACACACCAAGGTGAACAGGTGAAAATCTGACTGTCTATCATGATGTTTATTTCAGCACATCAAAGTTGGGTCAAAATGATCTGATCTCCGCATTGCACTTATAAGAAAACGTATTGGAGGATACTCGAGATAATAAATTTGGTGAAGAGGAAGAGGATTGATTTTTCTGCATTAGCAAACTTAGATTGTTTTGCAATAGGTATGCGAAGTCTCATTTTCCGCATTCAAAATAAACATTTGTAGCACGTCGTCCGGCTTTTTTTTCGATTTCAGACCATTGTGCGTTATTTTCAATCTAAAACAAAACAAAAAATAGGCCTTAACCGCAAAAAGAAGAGACATCTATGTTTTAAATGAACTCAAGGCCATCGACCTGATAAAATGAGAGTATTTAAGATAAAGCGAACCCGAAACGCAAATAAACTACACAGCTCTCTGCTCAATAGGAGATGCTTTTTTATCTTGAATGACCTTTATAGGGAAAAGAAGGAAATTGAAAATAGGTCCAGTTGCAAGCCCTCAGCAGTAGAGAAGCCATCTGAGTTGATGTCACTCCGAAACGGGTGAGTGTTTACAAAAGATATTTTATTTTGCACCGTGGATTAACGACTCTTTAAGCGATTAGTATACGACAGATATGTACAGCTACCGATAGTCATTTGCGGTAAATTGCTAAAGCTATGATGAAATCCCTTTGGTCCCAAATCGATGCTTTAGAAGCGTTTTCTAGAATACATAACATAACAGCACTTATCAACATATGGTTAGATTTATGAGGAAATCCCTCCGATAGCAAGTAGCTATCGCAGAAGCGTCTTCTCTTTGTCGAAGCACACCGAAATCTTGAGCATTAGTCCACATGAGTATAGCGGGTACGGTTTTTTAGTGAGTCTACAAGTAACAACATCATTAAATTTTCTCGGCCGACAATCGAATCTAAAAAACTAATTTAATTAAAACTCATGAATTTTTAGCTTAATATAAGACGAGCTTTCAGTTGCAGATAGTTTGTAGTAGAAAGGAAAATTTTTCAATATAAAATAATAATTAAAATAACGAAGCATACGATTTCAGTCAATTTAAATCAAAATAATGTGATTCTCACTTTACTTCTTATTTGATATCAACGTAGAATTAGCTGGTATTAATTAGTATACGAAAGAGATATGAGGAGATTATTTTTTATAAAGAATCCTCAACATTAAGTCAATGAAATTAAAAATTATTTAAATCCATTCCGAAAGAGGTTTCATGTGAAAGGGCATCTTTTTAACTAATGATACCTTAAAGTTCAATTCAAAATGGTTAAGGTTTTTCTGAAAAGGTCATCAAAATATATTATCTTAAATGGGTACGGTCATGTTTAATTCAACTGTATTTATATCCTCCGTGTTGGCCAGTTGTTTATCAATAACCGCTTCACGCATTACATTAAATAAGGGATAGGTTTAGATAATAGATAAATTGTTCAAATATATTAGTATACAATGTACAGATATGATGGTAATGTACACTCCTGGCCAAAATTAACGCAGCACCTCCCAAGCGATCCTTACGGCCGGTGCTGCGTTAATTTTGGCCAGGACTGTACAAATTGTTATTTTTCATCAAGACGTATTTCCACATGACATCGCCAGAGACTGTGAATTTTATTTTAATACACAGATAATTTAGCAAATTTGACGAACGTAATTTTGTTTTGCTTTCAGCAGAAGAAAAGGAATCTCATAAATCATAAGGGAGGCTTTCATGGAATGAATACAATGCACAGTTATCTAAAACCTTTAATTGTGCCGGTGGCACTGATTTTAATATAACTTAAATATCTCAAGTTCAGAAAGCCGAAAAATTTATTTCAGGGCCACCACCGTACGGAATCTTAAAACCATCAAACATCTAAAATTATTTTTCCTGAGAAGACATCTACCATAAAGCAATCATGCATGGAAGAATACTGTTTCTACTAACCATACTGCAATTAGTATCTTCCATTAACGGTGAGTTACCTGGAATTTGCTGAGGACGGTATGAAAATCAAAGTGAATTTCTGTCACTAAAGCATTATATATTATGATTAAGGAAGTGGCAATAATAGGGATATGAAAAAAGTAGTTTGCTTCTATGGTGATCTGCGAAGACACCCCGATTTAAGTAACGTAACCCTGAAAGACATAGACACCAACGTCTGTACCCATATTGTCTTAATGCAGGGTGAAATCGACACCGAACTAGAGGAAGTTATACTTCGTCCTATATCCGAATCTGTTCAGACAGGAAGCTCAGGTGAGCGAAATTTCAATTACTTAAGTTATTTACATTAGCTTCAGTTGTTGTCACAACTTTTGCTCAGATAAAGATAAAACTTCATTGAAATAAGTACTAACAGATTAATAATAAAGATTTTCTAATTAAGGTTACGCTGAAAGGATGCTGAAGCTTAAGGAAAATAATCCTGACCTGAAACTGATTCTACTAATTTCTCCTGAAATTACACAATGGGTATGTATTTTGGTGATTTTAGTGCAGAAAAAGTGTCAAATGATGAATAGCCTCTCAATAGAAAGCCTCATTTGTTTTGAAATTTGAAAATTAAGTTGTTTATACATAGCGTATTGTTTCAGGAAATCATATTTCAATTATAATAAGAAATATTTTTAAAGACAAATAAAATGTAAAAGTATACTAATGGATCCTAAAGTTCGTGGAACTAATATAACGTTGGTCATATAACTTCAATAGGGAGTTAAATAATGCATTCCTAAAAATACGTTGATATTAAATAGTTTTAACTTTAATCTAATTAATTATTGAATTATTAAAACAACAGAGAAAAACAAAATATATCTGTAACAAATTTCAGCTCTTATTGTGGAAAGTGAAACTAAACCTTTTCCCGGACTTTCATAATAAATATATTCTAAAGCCGAAAACCTCGGAAGTCGATGACTCTACGCTCCACATTCTCTATTGAACGGTTAATCGTGATAAGGAAAGTAAGAATATATAAATCAAACTTAACGTATCTCTACATATATTTACAAAAAGAACCCGTTTCGACATAAATATATTTATCTTTGCATAATTTTGTTTTATCTCATTCAACTGATGATGACCAATCTATTCTGAAAGCTATCATTTAGGACGTATATTTTAAAATAGGTAGCTTGACTTTCATTCATAAAGTTTCTATAATAAAAGTGAGTTTAAATTAAGTAATAGCACTCCAGAAAAACTTTAAATATTTACTCGTTGTTCGCTCCAACAAACAACTTATCCTTTCATTGATGACAATGTTTATTTATCCAGGTACTAGAGACTCCAGAGAGAAAGGCTAAAATAATTAGAAGCGCGGTTTCGACGCTTAATGCGACCGGATTTGATGGCTTGGACTTCTCAGCTTCTGATGTAATAGATTTGGTAAGTGAAGGACTATTTATTACTTAAACAACATTTTAAGTTGTTATGCTCATATAACGCTCGCTATTGAATTTAGCAACAACATTGTCAATCACTAGAGAGTACAGTTTAAAAGTTGCATCTATACATTTGACAAACAAATAATTAATAATAAAACCGAATCGTAGACTTTAGATTAATCAGTGGAGGATTTAAGGGAATGAAAATTTAATTATATCATTGATTATTATTGTGGGTGCTTATTTTCTTTTGATCCTCTATGTTTTAGGATGCCTTGGCTACATTCTTATGCGAAATGAAGGAAGAATTCGACAAATATGGTTTCACTGTGTCAACTATAGCTACAAAAAATCTTGAATCAAGCTCACAACACACAGTGATAGAAAAGATTTCAAGGTAAATATTTGAAAATTGCCATGGGTTCGCTTCGTAGTTAATAGTAGACGGAACCGATTCCTTAGTTCTATTAATTAGGAGTTATGTAGTAGTTCATAGTATAGTTCATACTCTATAGGAACATTTGTTTTCATATAAATATCTGCTTTACTGATTGCACTCGGTCGCTAGAAATATCGACAGTCATTAAACATTTTGTCATTCAGATTTAAAAATTCAAAATTTGAAACTAAATATTAATTAAAATTAAGCACCGAAATTCGGAATAAATGGCTGCCAGTTGCAGTTCAATTATTACGTAATCCAAGTAAGTGCAATTTCTTGCGAAATACTATCATAATATACATATATGGGTCCTTCCATGCCAATTCGACAAGGTGATGTCCCTTGAGTTAACCGATTTTAACCAAATTTTGCAGATCGCTTTGATTTGATAACAACATTAAAACCCCCAAGCCGTTATGTAATTAACGCAATTGTTTACGAAATATTGCAATGTTTAAAAATTGAAATTTTACAAAAGTGCCTTCGCATTCGAGGCCATATCTCCGGTAACATTGAAGCTAAAAATACACAACATAGCTTAATTTAAAGGTCTTCTGTTAGGAAAGATAAAAATAGGAAGTTTTTATAAAATTTAAATAATTTAATATAGTTTATAACAATTTAAAAATTTCAAATCGATTTTGTAACCACCCCTTCGATTTTTCTAATTTTTTACATGTTGTACATGCAACCCTCCTCTACAATTTGAAAAAAATTGGCGAGGGTAATATTTCATTTCATTTCACCGGCCGTGGTGGAGGAGTGGTTAACGTGCTAGCGCGTTAACGCTCCAACCTCACGGTCCCGGGTTCGAATCCCGGCTAATCGGATTTTTCCGGTTAGGGAATGGTTGTCTGTGTGTGTTGCGTGTGTGTGTGTGTGTCTTGTGTTTATAAATAAAGGAAAATTTAAAAAAAATGATAAAATATAAAGGGGGTTAATTGGTAGAGTAGCCTTCAAAGGCTAAAATTCGCCCACGAAAAAAAAGACGGCATTATTATTATTATTAATTGGCGTGGAATGACCCATATATGTTTCGACAATTAAATTTAAAGACAAAACTGTATATTAATCTAAACCTAGTACCGGAACTCGACAAAAAAGGATATATGTTGAAATTGAAAACAAATATCACGTAAGGAACTGAAGTAATTACAATTCAACATTAATTTCATCTTTGATCTTTGCATAATTTCAGATGCTGTTCCTTCGTATCTCTTCTAAAGTATGACGATTGGTCAAGAACGACCAAAGCCACTAGGCTTTTATCGCCGATAAACGAAACCGTACGTAAAAAAAACTTTTTGATTTACTTATCTTTCAAAGGAAGCTTGAAAACATCGAATTTAATTGAAGGGAAAAAAACTGAATTTAGGTTATCACCATTACCTTAAAGTCTTATCTTAATCTACTCATATGTTTAAAGAAAAGAATAAAATTGTAATTTTCCAATTCTCCAGTCAAGATTGATATTTTTAATAAAGTAACATTTAAGTAATCGAGGGAATATACCTACACAAGTAAATTACAGAAATAGTGCCACCTATTTCAATGTGATGAAATGAAGATTCATCATTACGAAGAACAAATCTTGACATTATCTGTGATTACAGAACCATATAATAAGTTTCATAAAAACGTACGAAAAGAGTCAATTTCATAAAAAGATTTACAATTAAATACTATAGGGAGTACAATAAATACTTTGACACGTTACATTCTCAAACATTTGTGCCAAATTCAATAAATTTATTGTCAAGTTGATGGCTGTTCTACATGATAAGAGAGGAATAAACAGCAACGGATAAAAGTCAGCGAAAAACCTCAAAAGATTAGATTTTATGAGCTCAAAAAACAGTGCTTACTGAGTGTAAAGTGGAAATCAGGGATTTTACTTCCTATTGCTGATTTATTAGAATAGTGTAACCACAGCGTTTGGAGCATAATAAATCCAACGCTTTATTCATCACCCTAGCTACTCCATTGATATATGACACACTCTTAATTGCAGATGAGTATGGTGAAGAAATATATTGAAAAAGGTTATCCTAAAAACAAGCTGCTTATCACCGTCCCTACATACGGCCTACTCTTCACCCTTTTGGATCCAAAGAAAACAGGGTTGGGAGCCAGCGTCAAGGGCAAAGGAGTTAATGGAACGGAATATACAGAAAACTACTCTCTTTTAAATGGCCAGGTATAATGATAAGTATTTTAATATTATCTGCAACTATATATATGAACCGCGAACCGCCTTTCAGTGTTTTGCAAGTGTGCATGCACAATCTACTTCTAACAGCAATTACCTTGGCAATGAAAAATGATAACGATGATAAGGGTGGATGGGGAAAAAGGTAGAGCAGGTGGATAAATTTTCTTATTAGGGAAGTACTCTTTCGTGGGATGGAAGATGTAAAGATGAGATTAGAAAAAGGATAGTCCTTGCCAAGGAAGCCTTTATGAGGCTAAAGACCAATGATGACCAAAGGTCTTGAAAAAGGAATCAAGAAGAGAATGGTTAATTCCTCGGTTTGGAGTGTGGTGCATTGTGGGTGTGAAACGTGGACTTTAAGAAGGAGGAGGTCGAACGTTTGGAAGCCTTTGATATGCGGGTTAGGCCTAAAATGGAAAAAGTAAGTTAGGTTGATAGGAAAACAACCACGGAGGTATTGGTGATGGTTAGGGAGAGGAGGGCTTTAATTGCAGTAATGAAGCATCGACAGTAACAATGGGTTGGTCAAATATTGAGGGGAGAGGAATTGGTGAAGATTGTATATGAGGGTAGAATTCAGGGGATTATAAACAGAGGGGAAGACAGAGACGAAAGATGTTGGATGACATTAGGGGTTGGGTTAAATATAAGGAAATGAAGGAGATGGGTCTTTATAGGGATATTTGATTGAACATGAACCTACCGAAAGTTAGATCACTAATGATGCATGGAAAATGAATTTTGGAAGCGTCTTAAGAGCCTTCAACTTGGTATTAATACGCAATCAACGGAAACTTTGCAACCAACACTTGGAGTCAGGCAACCCCTTGATTTACAGTTTTCACCGTGTTGATGGTGACTAATTCTCAGCATGAAAGCGTTTACTTGGGCATTTAAATTCATAAGATTCCCATTGCTTTCTCAAAAAAATTAAATATTGATAAATATTAGAATAGGCTCGTTCCTAGAAGGCCTAAATTTTGGACGTTTTATGTAAGAATGCATTATGTGGATTTTTGGAAATCGTTTCGAGTACTTTCGGGCATCGTAGCGAAATGATTATCTATTTGTAGTTAGTATGTGCATTAGTAGCAACATCGAGAAAGATTTCTGCCAATGTGGCATTGGGCTCAACGCTAGGCTGATACGAAATTCTCACACATAAAATGTATTACATATTATTACTAATAAATTTTTAAAAGGATTTTCTGATATGACACACGACTATAACTTAGTTAAGTGATTTGAAAAAAATTAATACTCACATTTTCAATTTAGAATGTACAGAATAACCCTTAGTTCAAATTCAGGGCGCAATTAATGATATTGCATAATTAAATTTGCAAGGAATGCTGGAAGGTTTTTCACGGGTTTCCTGCCGGGTCACATCCTCGATGGTAGTCGACGTTTCAGCTAATTCAATATTAGATCTTTCCATATGAATCAAGTTGTAAGCAATACTAAAAATTGGTCTGCAATTAACTTTACCAGAGGATTGCTTAAATACCTGTATTAATGACGTGGGCTATCTATAATGTAAAATTTAATACTAAAAATAATAATACTACTTAAAAATCATTATTACAATTTCATTATTCTAATTTTATCGTTATGATCAATTTAGAATAAATAACTTTTAAAGTATAATAAATCCTCTCAAAATATATCAGCTAAAGAGACTAACGAATTTACTGCATTAAATTTAATATTTTTTAGCTTTTTATGGAATAAAATATATTTATTGAACATTTACTAGGTATCAAAATTGAGTTACAATTAGAAAAGTCAGAAATCCTCTAAATTAACTCTTATCCTGCTACACCCAAGGTATCCTTAGTTGGTGGGCATACATATTTAAAGTAAAGCTATAATTATTATAACAACTTCTCTAATGGAAACAGAAAGATCCCATTACATATACATTGATTACATCAATTTCAATAATTATTAGTATTTATAAACACAAACAACCATTTCCTGACCTAAATAATCAAACTAGTCAGGATGTGAACCGGGGAACTATGCGTTGTAGTGCTAGCCCCTCGGCCAATACACCCGGTATATTAAAACAGAGTCATTATTGTCATAAAACATTACTATGTCGAGAGCTCTGATATATAACAATCATTCGTAGATGCTGAAAAAACTAAATGATACTGAAGAAGGATGGACCTTCGTTCGAGATCAGCAATCTGACTTCCCGTATGCATACAGCAAAACTGGCAAATGGGTATCATTTGAGGATACGACATCTGCAGTAGCTAAGGTAAGGGTACCGAAGTCTATTCCAATCAGTGTTATTTCTTAGAAACAGTCCTCATTCCAAAACTGAATAATAAATATAATTATAAGGTAGTGCTTAATCTTTTAAAGAACTGTCAGGGAGAAAGTAACTTGAGGTATGCTACTACATTTGTAGGTTTCAGCTTCCTACCCCCTACTTCCATAGATATACAGAGTTTCAATTGTAGCAGTTGATTAAAACAAGTTTTCTTTTCCCGTGATGTACTTAGAATTGTGACAGCAGGTATCAAGGTGTGCTGGTTAATCATGTTTCAATGGAAAAAATTGGTCAGAAGAAACACTTACAGGTTAACGATCGTGTTTCAATTTCCGATTACGAATCGGTTTTTGCTAAATTCAACTTGATTCGGCATGGCTTCATGAAAAGGCGATATCAAATATTGAATTATTTTTTAATTGTGGTCTGTCAATTTGTATACACATAACCAATTGAAAATCCCTATTTCTGATATCAGTCAAAATGTTTCTCTGTTGATTTCAGGCCCACTTCGTACTTGAAAAGAAACTTGGAGGAGTACTAATATTCTTCTTGGATTTTGAGGACTTTGATGGGAAAACAGGACCGACTTTTCCTATCACCAGATCGATTCATGACACCTTCAAACAAAGTGTACGAAATGATAATACCAACTCGTAAATCTATAAATTTTTCAGTGAATAAAATTTTTGCGGTAGAGTAACATTAGTGAAGTGAATTGTAATTCGATTCTGTGATACACTTCTTCCTACCGGAAACAAGTGTTTTAATTATTCTCAAAACAACTGTGAATAGGACTGAATATTAAAACTGAAGTAAATGAATGCTCATGAATATCGGGATTTTCATTATATAAAACACGTTTCCTTTCTGCTTTAAGTTATTTACATAGCAAATACTCCTTGCAAGCATGTGTCGTATAGAAATATAACTATTTCTTAAATGGCTGCAGGCTTATTCATCAATCTTGAGTCTCCAGAATAGAATATATGACAAGATAAA
The DNA here is from genome assembly GCA_947579665.1 of Sympetrum striolatum. NCBI lineage: Eukaryota > Metazoa > Arthropoda > Insecta > Odonata > Libellulidae > Sympetrum > Sympetrum striolatum. Next base: position 28,840,745 of record OX388348.1, read on the forward strand.
ATATTACGCTGAAAAGATATCTTATATTCGTAATTTTAATTTCTGAAGACGTATTTTGTCTCATTTCCTTTTGTGTTAGAATTTTTAGAATTTAAATATACTATAGCATTCTGAATCAAATCACAAGAGTGATAAGATTCTAATGAGTGCTAATGATACTGCCACGATCACGTTACTAAGGGTTCGTATTAGAAGAGTAAATCAAGGGAAGTCCAATAACGAAGCATCTTGTAAACCACATTTCAACGACGAGTACTCATGCAAATGTATAAAATCACAGAAGTAATAGTTTTAGCTGGCTTTCTAAATTATTGACAATAATGTTTAAGAAAGTTACATTTATGATAAACAAATAAAAATATTTATGCTATCATCCACATTCAATAAAAAATGTGTGCACAATAACGGAAAATTTCCAAGTTTAAGAACTAGTAAAATCTGATTGTCTATCATAATGTTCATTGCAGGGCAAGTGGGTTCAAATGATCTTATCGTTGCGTTACACCTATTAGAAAACGAATTGGTGAATGGTTGAGATAATAGTAATTGGCAGGGCAATGAAGGGGAAAAGAAGCTATGCAGAAGAAACATGAAATTATAATAATAAGTGTAAAGAGATTACAAAAGGCACTTTCAATTTCTTTACGGAAATTATACAGCGAGGCGTAGCCTGTAGGATTCCAAATGACATTCCCCTAGAATATGCGAATTTACCACAGGCTTCCTTTGAAGCATACTGTTATTATCATCACATCAAATTTCATATAATAACATTATCTCTTAATTTCAATTAAAATTTTAATTGTTTAGAAACTGAATCATACTAGGGCAGACATGTGAAAATTTAAACAGTCAATTAAAATGGCAAATTAACAAATACGAACATTTTTTTTAGAATAAGGATCTAAAAATTTTAAATAATATCTATTAATTATTCAGGACTCGCGGCCTTTAATACGGTCGTTTTTTGCCGGACGATCAAATAAAAGTCTTTTAGATTAAGGAAACCCAAGACGCAAATAAACAACTCAGCAATCTGCTCAATAGAAGATGCGTGCTTTTTTTTTATCTCGAATGACCTTTAAAGGCAGTTGAAATAGAAGGAATTTGTAAATACGTCCAGTTGTAATCCCTCAGCTATACGGAATCCAGCTGAGGCGTATCCAGCAGCTGAGCGTGTTTTTCACTCCTAAACGGGTGAGTTTTTACAAAAGATATTTTATTCTGCACCATGGATATACCACTTTTTTAAGTAATAAGCTTAGGACAGATATTTGCAACTATCAATAGTCATGGGTGGTAAATTGCTAAAGCTGTGATTAAATCCCTTTGGTCCCGAATCGATGCTTTAGAAGCGTTTTTTACAATACATAACATAACAGCACTTATCAACATATGGTTATATTTAAGAGAAAATCCTTCCGATCTCAAGTAGCTATCACAGAAGCGTCTTCTTTTAGTGAAAGCGCAGCAAAAACTTGAGTAGAGTCCACATGAGCATACCGTGTACGGTTTTTCCGTGAGCTTACTTGGAACAATATCATTATAGTTCCTCGACCAACAATGAAATTTTGAAGCCCTTTTAACAAAAATTTATGAAATGTTACCTAAATATAAGATCTGGTTGTAGTTGAAGATTATTTGTGATTGATTGTAAAATAGCTGATTTCCTAAAAAATCTAAATCCATCAAATATCCTAGAAATTATTTTCAGAGCATAATCCTTCAAGAATCGTAGTAATAATTAGTCTACTTTTTCTGTGAATATCTCTTGCATTAAAGCAATCATGAATAAAAGTATACTGATTCTAATGACTATCCTGCAGCTACTACCTTCCATCAAGGGTGAGTTTACCTCGATCTGCTGCAGACGGTATGAAAGTTAATGTTAATTTCAGTCACTTAAGCAATATCTCTTACGATTTAGGAAGCGACAATAACACGGAGGTGAAAAAAGTAGTTTGCTACTATGTAGGCCTATCAGAATTCGGTGAAGTAAGTAACTTTTTCCCGGAAGACATAGATGTCAACGTCTGCACCCATATTGTTTTCATGCACGGTGACATCGACACCAACCTCGTGGAGGTTACACTTCAACCTATATTCGAATCTCATCGGTCATTATGCCCAGGTAAGGGAAATTTTAATTCCATTAGGCTCCTGTTGCAATGCTAAAATGCAACACCTTACGTATAAATTAACACTTAATAAATTAACAATTCTTGATGAGTATATTTATGATTTTTTCAAGGAAATTAGATGTTTTTGTCATGTACTACTTTAACTACATTTGTAAGGTTCCTTGGGAATCGTTATACTCAATCCTTAATCACCTGTGGTTACAGATCATTTTGTGAATTAATGGTGTGGGTAAAATACTATTACCTCACTCAACGCAACTTTATCCCCAGAGAGAAGTAAGGAAATTGTTCTTCCTCATATAGTTTTTCTATAACATTACGTTTTTTCCTTTAGTTTACTTCATTATTTTGGATTTTCTTGGCTTTATTTCTATCTGAAACTCACTAGATTAATCATCAAGCCCAATAGCTATAAATTTTTAATCATTTATTTTCCTTCTTATCCTAACTATAATATTTTTAATTGCAACTTAATTTAATTTTTGCAATCTAATATAATTGCTTTGTTGTCTGCTTATCTATTTTGCCTCGTAAGGTCCCTGCCAGATATAATTAGCTTAATTACATAATAGATGATACAATATAATATATGATAACCTCATTATGAGTACAATAACAATATTTTCTCTATATTTTCAACATTCTTAGCCTATTGTTTGTTATAACCATAGCAGATCGGTATCTGTTTTAGCTTGCTCTTACAAGTATTTTCCGGGGTCTTCCTCGTGTCGTGCTAAAAACATGCTCACGAAAAATTTATCAAAAGCCTTTAAATTTATTTACACTAACATCATTAATTGTAATTGTCATTGAATAGTAATTAAATTTTATCTTTACAATGAGAAATAATGGAAAATAAATAAACATTTGTTTACTTAAGGTTGCGTTGAAAGGCTGGCAAAGCTTAAAGAGAAAAATCCTGACCTGAAGCTGCTTCTGTTGATATCTCATCGACATATTCCATGGGTATGTATCCTAGAAGGAGCAATGAGAAGAAAAAGCAAATGATAAGATAGGTCAAACTAAACAGCCTCATTTGATGATAGAAATCTACGTATTTTTTAAATGGCATACAATTTAATGAAACTCCATTAGCTTAAATTTAATTGTGAATATCTTTGAAACACAGATACAATTTACAAGTATACCAATGTAATGGTAATGACACTAATGTAACAAATAGTAATTCTTAATGGGCGTGTGACTATAGGTAAATGTATAAAATAATCTCGGGCTTCCACCCATTGCGTTTTCATTTTTGTATTGCTTCCAGAGCTTAGACTCATAAGGAAAGCGTAGCGTTATTGTATCGGGATGAGACAACTGGCCGCCGCGGGGACAAATGGCCTCGGGAACGGGAAATAGTGGCCATGGTGTTATATCAATTATAAGTAAAGGAATTTCCCAACAACTTACTTCTTTCGTAGGAAATGTTACGCAAAGCTAATATTTATTTTAAAAAACATGATATTTTATATAATTCCTCAAAATTTGAAGCAAAAATGTAATAACCTCGTATAAAAATACGCTCCACAAAACCTCATAATAGGAATTCATCCATGTTAATTGAAATCATATGTAACAACAAGGAGACGAAATTGCTGTATTATTTTAGGTTAATGTCGGACCAAAAATAGTGCAGATATTGACTTTGAGGTTTTTCCTTACAAATATCCGCGATTATAATGGTATATGTCGTACACAGTTTTAAAGAGCAACTTATTTTCTGTAACATGATATCCATTAGGCGTCAGCGTCGTTCCCCTACCCCATCTGGGACGATATGAAATAACAAATCAAAACTCGGTGGATTCGCGGAAGTTCTCGACTCGATCATGGTCACACGATTACTGAACAACAACCGTGTCTCACAGGAATACCAAACCTTTAACACAACCTTATCATAAAGTCTTACGGCTTGCTGTACAATTTTGACTGCAGGATCTTGATTGATTCAGATTAGAGAAGCACCTGAATTAGGAAGTGATCTCGTACAAAATTTCTTCTATAAATTAAAATGTTGGAATTTTCACTCCACACTCTTTGATCGATTTAAATAAATAAAAAAAACATTTTTTCTAGAATGATTACGAGAGGAGATACTAATTCGTAGCTAATAACTCGTAAAAGAAAATCAAAGTTTTACCATAGTCTTACGAAAGGTCGTAAAACCTTATGAATTTGAATAAGAAAGTGGATTCACTTATGTTCACTAACTGGTAAATGGTTTGAGTTCCTAACAATCTAAACTTCTTCCATATTTCTTTGCAGACTAGGTCTCAGCTTTAAATTTTACATATTATTACAAATTGTAGTTATTTAATGTTGTGCATAGGGATGTTGTCATAGAAAACTTAACCCCAGCATCTATCCACGTTCTTGAAACATCTTACTTTCATTTCCCTAAGTACACCAAATATAATAATGTAAACGGCAGTTATGTGTTTTAAATGGGAGAAATGTGCAACGGCCAACATCGAACCTAGATCTTTTTAGTAATTCTTTCTATGTAGACCAGTGGTCGGCTCTTTGGCTCCTTGAGTGCGGCTCTGGCACAAATTTCCACGGGCCCGGGCAGGCGCATCGCGCCGAGGGAATGGCCCCCCACACATGTACACTTCGAAGGTCCGGATCACGCGCCGCTTTAGGCCGCAGAAAAGTCTCACAATGTGCTACACTGGCGGCCAGTAGGCGGCGGCCAGTTGGCGGCGGCGATTCGGCGGCGGCCAGTTGGCGGCGGCGATTCGGCGGCGGCCAGTTGTCCTAGACCGTTATTGTTTAGGTATCCTACCTTCAATCCAATTTTATTCATCGTAAAGACATATTATGCTCCCCTAGGTACTTGAGACTCCTGAGAGAAAGACTAAAATAATTCGAAGTGCGGTTTCGACGCTTAATGCGACCAAATTTGACGGCATGGACTTCTTAACTCCTTCTGGCGTAGAAGATATGGTAAGTGGAGTCAATTTTGCAGCAAAATCGTCAATCACTAAATGGTATAATTTACAATTTTGGTCGATACTTAGACAAAAATGTTATCAGTTTCAAATAATTCTGAATAAAAGCGAGTCGTAAACTCGCTATTATTATTAATAGAGGAATTAAAGGGTCTTATCAAATTGATAGTTGATTCTTTGCATAGAGAATTATTTTATTTTCATTTCTCTCTATTTTAGGAAGCTTTGGCTACATTCTTCTGCGAAATGAAGACGGAATTCGACAAGTATGATTTCAGCGTGTCAGCTGCAACTTCAAAAAATTTTGTATCAATTACACGAGATACAGTGAATGAAATGGTTTCGAGGTAAATATTTGGGAATAGCCATGGTTTCGCTTCGGTAAGTAATTAATATTAGAAATAAACGGTTCCTCAGCCCATCACATAGAAATCGCGTATACATATATGCTTATTTATGCGCATACATTGAGAGCATGTTCGGCAGTCAATTTTTCTTCTCATATAAATTTAAAATTCACTAATTTCTGGGCATGACTAGACTTTAAATTAAGAAATACATGATGGAAAATTATGCTTTACAAACGCGATGAAAATACTAAATATTTTCTTCTAAATATCTTCTTCACCAATATAATTGCCTTCGTCTTTCCTTGGAATACGTGAACCATGGAAAAAAATAATTCGTCGAAACAAAAGTAGTATAGACCTTGACTTTGAGGCTTTCCCATACGATGATGGACAGTTATAATCGAGCACGTTATAGATCGTTTTTAAAAACCAATTTCTTTCATTTAAACTTATGTGCATTGAGAGTCAATATCTTTTTCTTACCTAAGTCGGTTTGAAAAAAAATTAAACACGGTAAATTCGAGGAAATTCTAGTATCGGTCATGTTTACAAAAATGCGGTACAATTTCCATGCCTCACAAAAAGAAACAAACTTTTAGCTAAGATGTGGTATATAGTTCTGAAGCCTGCTTTGCCGTTAATTAATTAACATTTGCTATGATCTGAATTAAAAATCGATTTTCATCAACCAATTTTTCTCTAAAGAGTTGGAAATTCTACTATACGCTGTTTAATCAATAAACGAGAGTAATTTATTCTAAAAGTTCCAGCTTGAAGTTCTTCTTAAAAGCCAAAGCTTCCTAAAATAGATATAAAAAAATTCTAATATAGAGATAAAAATAAAATTCTACAATTGAAAGGGGAGATGCGAGATCCTCTATCAAGATGACATCACTCCGTCGCACGTCAATGCCCTTCTTTAGCTCAAAGTCTCAGGCCTCAAAGTCCAGTCTACGCTATTTTAGGTCCGAAAATAGTAAGGCTTGAGACATATTTTGGATCGTAGATTCCAAGTTTTTCGAATGCATTTCTACATGTGTTTGATTTTTCAAAGAGATATTAAGTAGTAAGAAACAGATGAACTATTCAAGCTGAGAACTATCAATTTTATTACTGAATTCATTTCGATATAAATTTTCCGGCCTCTATGATAATCTGTAACAATATGTTTAAATTAAACATTGAAAAATCAATTTTGATAGCCACTTTCAGCTCAATTATTACTTAATCCGAATAAGTGCAATTTCTAGCGAAATACTGTCATGAATAAATCTTTTATCAATTAAATTTAAAGACAAAACCGAATATTAATCAAAATAAAGGACCACATTTTGAAAAATACAAATGTCACATCAAGAACAGAAGTAATTAGACTTTATCATTAACTGTATCTTTGATCTGCACAATTTCAGATGCTGCTCTTTCGTATCGCTTCTAATGCTTGAAGACTGGACAAGAACAATGAATGCCACTACACTTCTATCTCCGATAAACCTAACCGTACGTAGTATGATAAAAATAGTTTGTGATTGTTTTAGCTTTCAAAGGATGTTTGAAAAACTTAAATGAAGCAATCTGATAACTTCAGGTTATCACTGTAATGAATATTATTTATAATAATCTAACAAATTTGGTTAAGGAAAAGAATAAAATTGTAATTTTCAACCTTCCTAGTCAATAGTGACTTCTGGATATTTCTAATAGTTTATCAATCATTAAATTAAAATAATACATCCATTTAAACCTTATTAAAATGTAATATCCTCTCTTGCTTTCTCCGAACACCGTTAAATGAGCGAAGAACGCCGACAAAGACGGCTATTGGAGATTTTCAACCTCTAATAGAAATTAAAACAAAAATCACGGAACTCTCATTCCATTGCTGATTTCTAAGAATAGACGTTCCAAGTAATTGCCTGTAACTACAGCTTTTGGAGCATTATAATCGAACGCTTTAACTCATCACCCTACCTACTACTTTGATACATGACACACTCTTAATTTCAGATGAGTTTGGTGGAGAAATATATTGAAAAAGGATATCCTGAAAACAAGCTGCTTATCTCCGTCCCTACTTTCGGCCTATTAGTCACCCTTTTGGATCCGGAGCAAAGAGGATTGGGAGTCAACATCAAGGGTGGAAAAGCTAACGAAACAGAATATACAGATGGCTACTTCCTTCCCAATGAGCAGGTATGGTAAAACGTGTTAGAATACAATTTACAACTATATCTACTATAATGGTGGTACCCCGCGAGCCGCATATCATTCGTGTGTGTTGTAACATAAAAGAGAAAGATTTCTGTCAATATAGTATTGGGAGCGACGCCGGGCTGATGCGAATTTTTTGCATATAAAATGCATGGTGGGGAATATAAGAAATGTTTAAAAGCATTCTCCATTTTGAAAGAAGTTTACAACTTGGTATAACGATTATAAATAATGATTACTGGCATTCAAATCAAGGACTTTTTCAGAATAGCCCTCGGTTCGACTTCAAGGCGCTAAAAATGCTTTTGCATAGAAATGCATCGAAAAAAAGTTCAAATCAATGCTCAAACAATAAGTCTCTGATTAAATTTCATGAGAATTGTTTTAAAACCCTGAATTAATGGGGTATGCTATCTAAAGGCAATTGCAGAAAAGATTTCAATTTTACACCATTTTAACATAAGAAATAAAGAACATGATAGTTATTGTGATTTCAATATTTCAATTTCATCACTCGACCAATTTAGAATATATATATATATATATATATATATATATATATATATATATATATATATATATATATATATATATATGTATATATATATATATATATATATATATATATACGAGTAAAATGTTGCTTGCATACTGCAAGCAGATCGACAACACCAATTTAAAGTCGGCAACCTTTCGGGACGGTCTTAAAAAGAAAAGAAAATTGAAAATAATCTTAAAATTTGCTGCAATTTTAATCGTCTGGCATCGAACCCGGGTCTTCCTGGCTAACCTATTAAGCAGCGCAACAGAAGATCACCATCACTAACTATGTGTAAAATTTCAAGCAGAAATATTGGCTGAAACTGCCTCAAACGACGTTCTACTTTTCACGTAAGTAAATGCCTCTCGGGACTCGAACCAAGGACGATCGTGGAAATCAAAAACATGTTTCTTAAAGTTATTTATGATCTCTATCTATATGCCGAATTTCAAGTTTCTATTTTTTTGGGAAAGGTTTCAAAATAATTCCTAAAAATCGAGTCAACTTCTGATTGTAGAGACGCCTGGTGGCGAAACCAGGAAACATTGGTTGCTTTGAATCCACAGTTTGATTAGTAATGACTTGATCTTATCTTATGTAAGGTTTCAAGTAGATATAATATCGGGAAGCACCTAAAATCTGTTTCCGTAATCTCCATAAGAAATGCATTGAGGAATGTAAATGGCCCTCTGGGATCGAACCAAGGACCATAAGGGAATATGTAAAATTTGATTATGAAATATGTTTATGATCTCCAACTCCATGCCGAATTTCAAGTTTCCATGCCATCGGGAAAGGGTCCAAAAAAAATCTTAAAAATCGCCACAATGCATTTTTTACGGCCGATATTTGCCTCGACCTAGCATCGAACTCAAGATATTTTCCGTAAAACTCATTTATGTTTTCGATAGATTATGTTCATATATATAGGCTCCTTGAGTTTTGATTCTCTACCTACCCGGAAAGTATTTTTTTTTAATTTCCGAAAATCAAAGCAATGCATTTAAACGGGAAAAATCGGGACTTTGGGGCCCTCTGGAATCGAACCCATGACACTGAGATTCAAAATCGCAATTTTTCTGGAGGTTATACGTTATGGCCATTATGTCGTAAAAATTTCAAGCCATTGACGCTAGTGGTTTAGCCTGTGACTTTGTATCCTCTCTCTATATATATATATCTATTATATACGAGTAAAATGTTGCTTGCATACTGCAAGCACATCGATAACACTAATTTTAAGTCGGCATCATATCGGGAAGGCCGTCAAAAGAAAAAAAAAATGGATTGAAAATATTCTGATTATTCGCTGCAATTTATTCGTCCGGCATCGAACCCTGGTCTTCCTAGTGATACATACTATGCAGCACAATAGAAGATCACCATCTCCAACTATCTGTGAAAATTCAAGCAGAAATATTATCTGAAACTGCATCAAACGACATCCTACTTTTCCCTTATATTTCTTATGAGAGAAATGTTAATGTGGTCTGGCATCGAACCCAGGAATATTACGATCTTCTGAAAATTGTTTTCTTAAACCAGTTTTAACCATAAATCTTCCAGCCAAGCACGAACTTCCTATCATTTCAATAAGTGCATCAAAAAAATAATGAAATACAAACCCTATGTATTTTAAACGGGAGACATATTTACCGCCCGACATCGAACCCGGGACTTTCTGGTGAAACTTCCTATGCAACATAATAGAAGATATTATTCTTTAACTATGTACGAAAATTCAAGCAGAAATATTGGCTGCAACTGCCTCAATCGAATACTTACTTTTCCCTTATATTCCTTATGAGAGAAATGTTAATGTGCTCTGGCATCGAACCAAGGAATAGTACGGTCTTATGAAAATTTTTTTCTTAAACTAATTCTTACCTTACACTTTCCGGCTAAGCACGAACTTCCTATTTTTTCGAGAAGTGCATCAAAAAAAATATTGAAAAACAGCTCCCATGTATTTTAAAGGGCAGATCTTTGCATCGTCCTAGCATCGAACCCAGGATATTTTTTGTAAAAGTCATTGATGTTTTCGAAAGTCTAAGACCATAAATATAGGCACCTTGAGTTTTATTTCTCTACCTTTCCGGAAACTATTTTTTTTAAATTCCCGAAAATCACGGCAATGCATTTAAACGGGAAAAATCGGGACTTTGGGGCCCTCTGGAATCGAACCTATGGCACTGAGGATCAAAGTCGCTTTTTTCCTGGGGGTTATACGTTATGGCCAAAATGTCATAAAAATTTCAAGTCAATGACGCTTGTGGTTTAGCCTGTGAATTTGTATCCTATCTATATAGCTATATATATGAATGAATCCGGAGAAGCATCTATATATCTATTACGAGTAAAATGTAGCTTGCATACTGCAAGCAGATCGACAACACTAATTTCATGTCGGCATCATATCGTGAAGGCCGTCGAAAGAAAAAAAAAAGGATTGAAAATATTCTGATTACTCGCTGCAATTTATTCGTCCGGCATCGAACCCGGGTCTTCCAGGTGATACTTACTATGCAGCACAATAGAAAATCACCATCTCTAACTATCTGTGAAAATTCAAGCTGAAATATTATCTGCAACTGCATCAAACGACGTCCTACTTTTCCCTTATATTTCTTATGAGAGAAATGTTAATGTGGTCTGGCATCGAACCCAGGAATATTACGGTTTTCTGAAAACTGTTTTCTTAAACCAGTTTTAACCAGACATCTTCCAGCCAAGCACGAACTTCCTATCATTTCGATAAGTGCATCAAAAAAATAATGAAATACTAACCCTATGTATTTTAAACGGGAGACATATATACCGCCCGGTATCGAACCCGGGTCTTTCTTGTAAAACTTCCTATGCAAGATAATAGAAGATATTTTCTTTAACTATGTGCGAAAATTCAAGCAGAAATATTGGCTGCAACTGCCTCAATCGAAGTCTTACTTTTCCCTTATATTCCTTATGAGAGAAATGTTAATGTGCTCTGGCATCGAACCCAGGAGTAGTACGGTCTTATGAAAATTTTTTTCTGAAACCAATTGTTACCTTACACTTTCCGGCTAAGCACGAACTTCCTATTATTTCGAGAAATGCACCAAAAAAAATAATGAAAAATCGCTCCCATGTATTTTAAAGGGCAGATCTTTGCATCGTCCTAGCATCGAACCCAGGATATTTTTTGTGAAAGTCATTGATGTTTTCAAAATTCCAAGACCATAAATATAGGCTCCTTGAATTTTATTTCTCTACGTATCCGGAAAGTATTTTTTTTAAATTCCCGAATATCACGGCAATGCATTTAAACGGGAAAAATCGGGACTTTGGGGCCCTCTGGAATCGAACCTATGACAGTGAGGATCATAGTCGCTTTTTTCCTGGGGGTTTCACGTTATGGCCAATACGTCATAAAAATTTCAAGTCAATGACGCTTGTGGTTTAGCCTGTGAATTTGTATCCTATCTATATAGCTATATATATGAATGAATCCGGAGAAGCATCTATATATAATAGATACGAGTAAAATGTAGCTTGTTTATGAAAAAAAATAGATAAGACCATGCTGTTCCTGGGTTCGATGCCAGAGCACATTATAATTTCTCAAATAAGGAGTGTATGTGAATAGTAGGACGTCGTTTGAGGTAGTTGCACCTAATAGTTTTGCTTGAATTTTCACACATAGTTTGATATGGTAATCTTCTATTTTGCTGCATAGTAAGTACACCAGGAAGACCGGGGTTCGCTGCCAGGCGATTAAATTGCAGCGAATTCTACGAATATTTTGAATTTTTTTTTCTTTTGATGTCCGTCCCGATATGATGCCAATATGAAATTAGTGTTGTCGATCTGCTTGCAGTATGCAAGCAACATTTTACTCGTATATAATAGATATATGAATGAATCCGGAGAAGCATCTATATCTATTATATACGAGTAAAATGTAGCTTGCATACTGCAAGCAGATCGGCAATACTAATTTCATATCGGCATCATATCGGGACGGTCCACAAAAGAAAAAAAAAAGATTTAATTTTTTCTTAAAATTCGCTGAAATTTCATCGTCTGGCATCGAACCCGGATCTTACTGGTAAACCTACTATGAAACACAATAGAAGATCACCATCTCTAACTATGTGTGAAAATTCAAGCAGAAATATTGGCTATAACTGCCTAAAAAAACGTTCTAATTTTCACGAATGTTAATGCCTCTCGGGACTCGAACCAAGGACGATCGTGGATGTCTAAAACATGTTTCTGAAAGATATTTATGATCTCTATTTATATGCCAAATTTCAAGTTTCTATTTTAGTGGAAAAGGTTTCAAAATAATTCCTAAAAATCGGATCAAATTCTGATTTCAGAGACACCTGGTGTCGAACCCAGGACGTATTGCTAGCCGTGAATGCACGGTTTGATTTGTAAAGACTTGCTCTTATATCATGCAAAGTTTGAAGTTGATAGCATGTCGGAAAGTACCTAAATTTTGTTTCCGTTATCTCCGTAAGAAATGCATTGAGAAGTGCAAATGGCCCTCTGGGATCGAACCAAGGACCATCAGCGAACATGTAAAATTTGATTATAAGGTATATTCATGATATCTATCCACGTGCCGAGTTTCGAATATCCATGTTATCGGAAAAGGAACCAAAAAAAATCTTCAAAATCGCCGTAATGCATTTTAAACGGCCGATTTTTGCCCCGATCTAGCATCGAACCATGGACTATATTTTAAAATGTTTTTCTGATTTTCGTTGGATACGCACGGCTTCTAGCGATCCCTCGAGTTTCAACTCTTTCTCCATCCGGGAAGTACCTCAAAAAAATTTTCGAAAATCCCCGCCATGTATTCTTATGGAGAAAATCGCGACTTTGGGGCCCTCTGGAATCGAACCCATGACCCTGAGGATCAAAATCGCAATTTTTCTGGTGGTTACACGTTATGGCCAATACGTCGTAGAAATTTCAAGTCAATCACGCTTGTGGTTTAGGCTGTGAATTAGTATCCTATCTATCTATATAGGTATATCCATGAATGAATCCGGAGAAGCATCTATATCTATTATACGAGTAAAATGTTGCTTGCATACTGCAAGCAGATCGACAACACTATTTTCATGTCGGCATCATATTGGGACGGTCCACAAAAGAAAAAAAAAAAGATTTAAAATATTCCTAAAATTCGATGAAATTCCATCGTCTGGCATCGAACCCGGGTCTTTCTGGTGATACTCACTAAACAGCACAATAGAAGATCACCATCTCTAACTATGTGTGAAAATTCAAGCAATTCCAATTCAGAAATATGGGCTACAACTGCCTCAAAAGACGTTCTAATTTTCACGAATTTAAATGGCTCTCTGGATTCGAACCAAGGACGATCTTGGAAATCTAAAACATGTTCATGAAAGTTATTTATGATCTCTATCTATATGCCGAACTTCAAGTTTCTATATTATTGGGAAAGGTTTCAAAATAATTCCTAAAAATCGGATCAACTTCTGATTGCAGAGACACCTGGTGTCGAACCCAGGACACATTGATAGCTGTGAATTCACTGTTTGATTTGTATGGACTTGATCTTTTAATATGCAAAGTTTGAAGTCGATATCATGCCGGGATATACCTAAAATTTGTTTCCGTTATCTCCATAAGAAATGCATTGAGGAACGTAAAAGGCCCTCTGGGATCGAACCGAGGACCATCAGCGAATATAGAAAATTTTATTGTGAAATATATTTGTGATATCTAATCCCATGCCGAATTTCGTGTTTCCATGCCATCGGCAAATGGTCCAAAAAAAATCTTAAAAATCGCCGCAATGCCTTTTAAACGGCCGATTTTTGCCCCGACCTAGCATCGAACCAAGGATAATATTCGTAGATGTCTTAATGGTTTCATTTTGATATGCGCGGCATCTAGCGATCCCTCGAGTTTCAACTCTCTCCTTTTCCGGGAAGTGCCTCAAATAAATTTTCGAAAATCCCCGCCATGTAATCTTATGGGGAAAATCGCGACTTTGGGGCCTTCTGGAATCGAACCCATGACACCGAGGTTCAAAGTCGGATTTATTCTGGAGGTTACACGTCATGGCCATAACGTCGTAAAAATTTCAAGCCATTGACGCTAGTGGTTTAGCCTGTGAATTTGTATCCTCTCTATATATATATATGATATATGAATGAATCCGGAGAAGCATCTATATATAATAGATATATAGACGCTTCTCCGGATATACCTATATACACACTCACTCATTCATTCATTCATAGGGCATCAAAAGTCTAAGCATGTTCCACAAGTGCAACTGACTTGAAATTTTTACGACATATTGGCCGAATCGTGTAACCTCCAGAAAAAATCCGACTTTGAACCTCAGTGTCATGGGTTCGATTCCAGAAGGCCCCAAAGTCCCGATTTCCTCCATAAGGATATACGGTGAAGATATTCGAAAATTTTTTTGAGGCACTTCTCGGAAAGGTAGAGAGTTGAAATTCGAGGGATCGCTAGATGCCGTGGATATCCAACGAAAATAAAAGAGACATCGCCGAACATGGTCCATGGTTCGATACTAGGTCGGGGCAAAAATCGGCCGTTTAAAATGCATTGCGGCGATTTTGAAAATTTTTTTTGGATCCTTTCCCGAAACATGGATACTTGAAACTCGGCACGTCGATAGATATCATAAATATATTTCGTAATCAAATTTTACATGTTCGCTGATGGTCCTTGGTTCGATCCCAGAGGACCATTGGCACTTCTCAATGCATTCCTTACGGAGATAACGGAAACAAAATTTAGGTACTTCCCGGTATGCTATCGATTTCAAACTTTGCTAGATACAAGAAAAAGTCTTTACAAATCACACTTTGCATTTACAGCTTACAATTTGTCCTGGGTTCGACACCAGGTGTCTCTGCAATCAGAAGTTGATCCGATTTTTAGGAATTATTTGGAAACCTTTCCCAATAATATAGAAATTTGAAATTCGGCATATAGATAGAGATCATAAATATCTTTCAGAAACATCTATTAGATTTCCAATATCGTCCTTGGTTCGAATCCAGAGAGCCATTTACATTCGTGATAATTAGAACGTCTTTTGAGGCAGTTGTAGCCAATATTTCTGTTTGAATTTTCTCACATGGTAGAGATGATGATCTTCTATTGTGCTGCATAGTTAGTTCACCAGTAAGACCCGGGTTCGATGCCATACGGTGAAAATTTAGCGAATTTTAAGAAAAATTTCAATCCTTTTTTTTTCTTTTGAGGAGCGTTCCGATATGATGCCGATATGAAATTAGTATTGCCGATCTGCTTGCAGTATGCAAGCTACATTTTACTCGTATAATAGATAGATAGATGCTTCTCCGGATTCATTCATGTATATACCTATATAGATAGATAGATAGGATACTAATTCACAGCCTAAACCACAAGCGTGATTGACTTGAAATTTTTACGGCGAATTGGCCATAACGTACAACCACCAGAAAAAATGCGATTTTGAACCTCAGTGTCATGGGTTCGATTCCAGAAGGCCTCAAAGTCGCGATATTCTCCATAAGGATATATGGCGGGGATTTTCGAAAATTTTTTTGAAGCACTTCCCGGAAAGGTAGAGAGTTGAAATTCGAGGGATCGCTAGATGCCGTGGATATCTAACGAAAATCAAAAAGACATCTTCGAATATTGTCCATGGTTCGATGCTAGGTCGGGGCAAAATCGGCCGTTTAAAATACATTGCGGCGATTTTTAAGATTTTATTTGGACCATTTTCCGATGGCATGGAAACTTGAAATTCGGCATGAGGTTAGATATCATGAATATATTTCATAATTAAATTTTTTATATTCGCTGATGGTCCTTGGTTCGATCCCAGAGGGCCATTTGCACTTCTCAATGCATTTCTTACGGAGATAACGGAAACAAAATTTAGGTACTTCCCGACATTCTATCGACTTCAAACTTGGCATGACACAAGAGCAAATTTATAAAAATCAAACTGTGCATTCACAGCTTACAATATGTCCTGGGTTCGACACCAGGTGTCTCTGCAATCAGAAGTTGATCCGTTTTTAGGAATTATTTTGAAACCTTTCCCAATAATATAGAAACTTTAAATTCGGCATATAGATAGACATCATAAGTAACTTTCAGAAACATGTTTAAGATTTCCAAGATCGTCCTTGGTTCGAATCCAGAGAGCCATTTAATTTCGTGAAAATTAGAACGTCTTTTGAGGCAGTTGTAGCCCATATTTCTGCTTGAATTTTCACACATAGTTAGAAATGGTGTTGTTCTATTGTGCTGCATAGTAAGTTCTCAGTAAAGACCCGGGTTCGAGGCCAGACGATGGAATTTACGCAAATTTTAAGAAAAATTTCAATCCATTTTTTTCTTCTGATGGCCGTCCGGATATGATGCCGACATGAAAATAGTGTTGTCGATTTGCTTGCAGTATGCAAGCAACATTTTACTCGTATAATAGATAGATGCTTCTCCGGATTCATTCATGGATATACCTATATAGATAGATAGGATACTAATTCACAGCCTAAACCACAACCGTCATTGACTTGAAATTTTTACGACGTATTGGCCATAACGTGTAACCCCCAGAAAAATTGCGATTTTGATCATCAGGGTCATGGGTTCAATTCCACAGGGCCCCAAAGTCGCGATTTTCTCCATAAGAATACATGGCGGGGATTTTCTAAAATTTTTTTGAGGTACTTCCCGGAGAGAGAAAGAGTTGAAACTCGAGGGATCGCTAGAAACCATGCGTATCCAACGAAAATCAGAAAAACATCTTAGAATATAGTCCATGGTTCGATGCTAGGTCGGGGCAAAAATCGGCCGTTTAAAATGCATTGCGGCGATTTTGAAGATTTTTTTGGATCCTTTCCCGATAACATGGATATTCGAAACTCGGCACGTGGATAGATATCATGAATATACTTCATAATCAAATTTTACATGTTCGCTTATGGCCCTTGGTTCGATCCCAGAGGGCCATTTGCACTTCTCAATGCATTTCTTACGGAGATAACGGAAACAAAATTTAGGTAATTTCCGGCATGCTATCAACTTCAAACTTTGCATGATACATGAGCAAATCTTTACAAATCAAACTGTGCATTCACAGCTTGCAATACGTCCTGGGTTCGACACCAGGTGTCTCTGAAATCAGAAGTTGATCCGCTTTTTAGGAATTATTTTGAAACCTTTCCCAATAATATAGAAACTTGAAATTCGGCATATAGATAGAGATCATAAATAACTTTCAGAAACATGTTTTAGATACTCACGATCGTCCTTGGTTCGAGTCCCGAGAGGCATTAACATTCATGAAAATTAGAACGTTTTTTGAGGCAGTTATAGCCAATATTTCTGCTTGAATTTTCACACATAGTTAGAGATGGTGATCTTCTATTGTGTTTCATAGTAGGTTTACCAGTAAGACCCGGGTTCGATGCCAGACGATGAAATTTCAGCGAATTTTAAGAAAAAATTAAATCCTTTTTTTTTTCTTTTGAGGACCGTCCCGATATGATGCCGATATGAAATTAGTATTGCCGATCTGCTTGCAGTATGCAAGCTACATTTTACTCGTATCTATTATATATAGATGCTTCTCCGGATTCATTCATGGATATACCTATATAGATAGATAGATAGATAGGATACTAATTCACAGCCTAAACCATAAGCGGCATTGACTTGAAATTTTTACGACGCATTGGCCATAACGTGTAACCGCCAGAAAAATTGCGATTTTCATCCTCAGGGTTATAGGTTCGATTCCAGAGGGCCCCAAAATCGCGATTTTCTCCATAAGAATACATGGCGGGGATTTTCGAAAATTTTTTTGAGGTACTTTCCGGAGAGAGAATGAGTTGAAACTCGAGGGATCGCTAGATGCCGTTGATATCCAACGAAAATTAAAAAGACATCGCCGAATATGGTCCATGGTTCGATGCTAGGTCGGGGCAAAAATCGGCCGTTTAAAATGTATTGCGGCGATTTTGAAGATTTTTTTTGAATCCTTTCCCGATAACATGGATACTTGAAACTCGGCACGTCGATAGATATCATGAATAAATTCCATAATAAAATTTTATATGCTCGCTGATGGTCCTTGGTTCGATCCCAGAGGGCCATTTGCACTTCTCAATGCATTTCTTACGGAGATAACGGAAACAAAATTTAGGTACTTCCCGGCATACTATCGACTTCAAACTTTACATTATACAAGAGCAAGTCTTTACAAATCAAACTGTGCATTCACAGCTTACAAAATGTCCTGGGTTCGACACCAGGTGTCTCTGCAATCAGAAATTGATCCGATTTTTAGGAATTATTTTGAACCCTTTTCCAATAATATAGAAACTTGAAATTCGGCATATAGATAGACACCATAAATAAATTTCAAAAACAAGTTTTTGATTTCATACATCGTCCTTGGTTCGAATCCAGAGAGCCATTTACATTCGTGAAAATTAGAATGTCTTTTGAGGCAGTTGTAGCCAATATTTCTGTTTGAATTTTCACACATATTTATAGATGGTCATCTTCTATTGTACTACATAGTAAGTTCACCAGTAAGACCCGGGTTCGATGCGGGACGGTGAATTTTCAGCAAATTTTATGAAAAATGTCAACCCTATTTTTTGTTTTGAGGACCGTCCCGATATGATGCCGATACGAAATTAGTATTGCCGATCTGCTTGCAGTATGCAAGCTACATTTTACTCGTATATATATATGAACTAGTAAATGGGTGCTTGCAAACTGCAAGCAAAGAAAATTATGAAGGGATGTGTGTCTTTTTAATTATACTACTGTCTATCGTATACCTAATTTTCAAATATGAGATCGAGTTTCATCTAATAATATAATAATTATTTCGAAAGCCGTTCATGTTTAATTGAGACGGGAGTTTTGCTGTTGAGACCTTAAAGAATACGCATACGTAAAATTAAATTAAAGAAATGCGCCAAACAAATTTAAGTAATAATAAAAGTCTTCGTAAGATAAAAAGGCGAGAAATCGATAGATGATTCGTTACCTGTAGTACTCGGTTCAGTGCAAGGCATACTTCAATTGAATCCTATGCACATTAAATGGCGTCTAAAGCGGCACAATGAGCTCCGTTTCTAATTAAATAAACAAATAGAAATTAGTTAACGTAGTTGAATAATTTTAAAGAATGTAGAAAAAGAAGTTGAATTTAAAGCCCGTATGGAGATGTTGGGAAAATATTTTGCATACGATGATAAACGCAGAAATTGTTTTTACTTACAAAAATTATCCAGCGAACACGTAGAACTACATAATCCGAAGGTCGTTCAAGGTTTTAGGACGTCCCCCTTTGGATTTCAAAGGCCTTCTACGCTTATTTGATACGGGAGATTTGGAGTTGATTCCTAATGAATGTGCATTCGTAAAATTAATTTAAGAAAATACGCCAATCAAAGCAAAGTTAGAATAAAAATCTGCATAAGATAAAAATGCGGAAAATAAATAGACGATTACCTGTGAAGTATTCGGTTCAGTGCCAGACATAATGAAATTGAATCCTATGTTCATTAAATGGCGTCTACCACGACAATGAGCTCCGTTTCTAATTATATAAACAAACAAATATGCTACAGGTAACGTATCTATGTAAATAATTTTGAAAAACGTAGAAAAAGAACTTAATTCTAAAGCCCGTTTGCAGAATATGAAAAAATAATTTGAGGTGAATACAATAGAAAAGAGTAAACATAGTAAGCATACATTTTTAATCGCAGAAATTGTTTTACTTACGAAGAATCATCCAGCTGATACGTAGAAAAACGTAATCCAAAGTTCGTTCAAGGAAATCAGCGTATTTTATGAGTAGATTTTTGTTGTTTATTTTGATGAAAGTTAAATGTTCTTGATGTATATTAATATTACAAACAAAAGAATATTGAAAAATATTTCAAAAACTTCATACTTTCATCACGGCGTATGTTATTTGAACTGCAAACAAATTTGTATTCCACGTAAATAATGGTCGTAGCCAAAGTTTTGATCTTGGGAAGGGTGCAAATAAAAACAGTATTAATTTGTATTTAATTTAAGATGTTGCCGACATGGCGAAATTGGGTGCAGGAAAAATTAAAATTCCTCTTTGAGGTATAATTTAGTTAAATACTCTCCACTGTACGTACATTTTTCATGCTTATGTGAATGAAAACATTTGGTTCTTCATGGACATTTATCGTTTCCCCAGTAGTATCCCATATCATTACGTAAGGTACTACGTATTAATTAAAAAAAACGAAAATTTAACTTAATTTTAAATTCTGTATGGATAAGATGACAGAATAAATATATGTTATTAAAATAGAAAAGACGATACATAATAGGCATACAATAAAAAGCACAATTTTCACACACGAAAGGCAATCCAACATATACGTATAATCCTAACATTCAAGGATATAATTTCATTTCCTGTGTAGATATTTGTTGTTCATTTAAATGAAAGTTACACTTTCTTGATATTCAATTATAATATGGTCCTTCAAGAAAGGTGGGCAGCAACGGGTTTGGCTGCCCGTATGAGCTTTTCGGTTACAACGTATCACAATGTATGTAGTATGAAATTGAAGCATACGTTACTTAAAGCTTCCCATCCTAAAAGGAACATCATCTAAAGAAGCCACACTATGAGGTGGCACGCGAGACAGGACGCAGGAGCTTATCTGTCGATCTTAAGAGAAACTAAGGGCAAAATACCAAGCACACCGGGTGCGGTGAGAAAGTGGTCACTGTGCTAGGACTCCAACACCAAGGGACGAATTCCGGATAGCAAGATTTTTCTGGCTATAGAATGGTTGAGTGTCTTTGTTATTAGTATTAGTAATTGAAATGGTGGTAATTGGGATCTTCCTGCTTTCATTAGAGAAGTTATGAATATTATTATTAATTACAACGCCATAAAGTAGGAATCGGAAATGGCCATTGCAAAGGAAATTTTTAGACATAATTAAACGATACAAACAATACGATAAATGCATTGGGTTAAGTGAGAATGAAGTGAAATACTACTATACTAAACTATAGCGATTTTGATGCTAATGATTCGTATTGTTTGCAGTTATATTATTTCTAAATAATATCGTTAAAACTATTAATTTACATTAATATTCTGATAGTAATATTTTAGGATGATGTAAATTTCAGTTGTACTTACTTTTACTCAGGCATAGATAGACTTGGTCCGGTATAATACGTACTTCATCAGTAATTAATGAGTATATTTCATCGAAATTGCTTTCTTATCCCCCTTATATAGATTCAGTGTAGACTTTTCAATTAAATCCTCGAATAATCTCACTACTTACATGACTTTACCGATTATCTTCGTTGATAAATGGTCTCGTATTCTCTACATAAACATGTGTTATCACAGCATGCATTCCCGAATAATTCATTGACCGTGCAGATATTCGCTGTCCATTTTGATGAAAGTTACATTTTTCAACCTTCAGTCATAACATATATGGAAAGAAAATTTTTGTTAATTATACCACTGTCTATTGTATGCAAAATTTTCAAATAAGTGAGATCGAGATTCGCCAAATAATATGATAGTAAAATAATTATTTCTAAAGCCTTTCGCGTTTATGAGATACGGGAGTCTGTAATGAATATGCATTCGTAAAATTATATTAAAGAAATACGCCAAACAAAGTAAAGTCAGAATAAAAATCTGCATAAGATAAAAATGCGGAATAAATAGACGATTACCTGTGTAGTATGTGGTTGTGTGCAAGACATTCTGCAAAATAATCCTATATTCATTAAATGGTGTCTACTACGACAATGAGCTCCGTTTCTAATTATATAAACGAATAGACAATAGGCAACGTAATTATGTAAATAGTTTTAAAGAACGTAGAAAAAGAACTTTATTCTAAAGTCCGTTTGGAGAAGATGGGAAAATAATATTCATACAATGATACATGCAAAAATTGTTTTTACTAGCCAAAAATTATCCAGCGTAGAACAACGAAATCAGAAGGTCGTTGAAGGAAATCAGTGTATTTTATGAGTAGATTTCTGTTTTTTTTATTTTGATGAATGTTGAATTACGTAATATATTATGAACTAATTGTGTACTACGTATTAATTAAAGAAACGTAGAAAAAGAACTTAATTTTAAATTCTCTTTGGAAAGGATGACAGAATAATTATATGTAATTAAAATAGAAAAGAAGAAACATAATAGGCATAAAATTAAAAGAGCAGAAACTCACACACACGAAAAGCAATCCACCATATGCGTAAACCAACGATATCCTAACATAGTTCAATAATACCATGTATTTCCTGATTAGATATTTGTTGTTCATTTAGATGAGAGTTCAGTATATGATAAATGTATTTGGTTAAGTGAGCTATGAATTATAATATATTAATAAATTATAGTGTTCGCGAAACTAATGATTCGTAATGCTTACAGTTATGTTATTTCTAAAGATTGTCGTTAAACCTTTTAATTTACATTAATATCCCTATTTTATTAATTTATATTCGTATCTATGTACTTCATTCTAGAATAATCTCACTACTTACATGACTTTTACGATTATCTTCGTTGTTAATGGTCTCGTATTCTCTATATAAACTTATGTTATCACAGCATGCATTCACGATTGATTCATTGACCCTGCAGATATCCACTGTCTATTTTGACGAAATTTACATTTGTCAGCATTCAGTAATAACATGTATCGAAAGAAAGATTTAATATAATTAAAAATGCATCAAACCTTTATCATGGCGTATGAAAATAGGATCGTAAACAAACTTGTTTTCGATTCAAACAATGGTTGTTGCCATAGATTTAATTTTCAAAATGAGGAGAAAAAAACGTAAAAAATTGGCGTTCAAACTAAGATTTTGCGAATTTCGTGCAGGAATGTTAAAATTGGTCGCAAGAAAAGTAAATTTTAATCTTTTAGACGTAATACAGACCAAGTCCTACTGCTTTACGATTAATTTTTCATAATTTAATTAACGAATGAAATTTGCTCTGCATGGCCATTTTTCGTTTTCCCCGTTTAATTACATTGAAAAATATAATCGTCTTTGGGCTCAAACCTAGGACAAAAAGTGTAGATTTTCGATTTTTTCCCAACTCGACTGTCAGTTATAAATCTCTCTTGAAAATTTCAGCCTTCTAGCCCGATTAAAAATGCCCAGGAATTTGTGTCAATCAGTAGGATTTGCAGCTTTATATATAGTAATCTATATCTATTATATATAGATGCTTCTCCGGATTCATTCATGTATCCATATATATATACGAGTAAAATGTAGCTTGCATACTGCAAGCAGATCGACAACACTAATTTCATATCGGCATTATATCGGGACGGTCCTCAAAAAAAAAAAAAAAGATTTAATTTTTTCTTAAAATTCGCTGAAATGTCATCGTCTGGCATCGAACCCGGGTCTTACTGAAAACCTACTATGAAAAACAATAGAAGATCACCATCTCTAACTATGTGTGAAAATTCAAGCAGAAATATTGGCTACAACTGCCTCAAAAGACGCTCTAATGTTCACGATTGTAAATGGCTCTCGGGACGCGAACCAAGGACGATCTTGGAAATTTAAAAATGTTTCTGAAAGTTATTATTGATCTCAATCTATATGCCAAATTTCAAGTTTCTATATTATTGGGAAAGGTTTCAAAATAATTCCTAAAATTCGGATCAACTTCTGATTGCAGAGACACCTGGTGTCGAACCCAGGACACATTGATAGCTATGAATGCATAGTTTGATTTGTTTAGACTGGTTCTTCCATCATGCCTAGTTTTAAGTCGATAGCATGCTGGGAAGTACCTTAAACTTGTTTCCGTTATCTCCATAAGAAATGCATTGAGGAATGTAAATGGCCCTCTGGGATCGAACCAAGGAACATCAGGGAAAACATAAAAATCGATTATGAAATATATTTATAATATCTAACCCCATACCGAATTTCAAGTTTCCATGCCATCGGGAAAGGGTCCAAAAAAAATCTTAAAAATCGCCACAATACATTTTAAACGGCAGATTTTTGCATCGACCTAGCATATAACCCAGGTTATTTTCCGTAAAACTCATTTATGTTTTCGATAGATCATGACCATATATAAAGGCTCCTAGAGTTTCGATTCTCTACCTATCCGGGAAGTATTTTTTTTTTAATTCCCGAAAATCAAAGCAATGCATTTAAACGGGAAAAATCGGGACTTTGGAGCCCCCTGGAATCGAACCCATGACACTGAGGATCAAAATCGCAATTTTTCTTGAGGTTATACGTTATGGCCAATATGTCGTAAAAATTTCAGCTCATTCACTCTTGTGGTTTAGGCTGTGAGTTTGTATCCTCTCTATATATATCTATTATATATAGATGCTTCTCCGGATTCATTCATGTATCCATATATATATACGAGTAAAATGTTGCTTGCATACTGCAAGCAGATCGACAACACTATTTTCATGTCGGCATCATATCCGAACGGCCATCAAAAGAAAAAAAAAGATTGAAATTTTTCTTAAAATTTGCCTAAATTCCATCGTCCGGCATCGAACCCGGGTCTTTACTGTGAACTTACTATGCAGCACAATAGACCATCACCATCTCTAACGATGTGTGAAAATTCAAGCAGAAATATGGGCTACAACTGCCTCAAAAGACGTTCTAATTTTTACGAATTTAAATGGCTCTCTGGATTCGAACCAAGGACGATCTTGGAAATCTAAAAAATGTTTCTGAAAGTTATTTATGATCTCTATCTATATGCCGAATTTAAAGTTTCTATATTATTGGAAAAGGTTTCAAAATAATTCCTAAAAATCGGATCAACTTCTGATTGCAGAGACACCTGGTGTCGAACCCAGGACTCTTTGATAGCTGTGAATGCACTGTTTGATTTGTATGGACTTCATCTTTGTACATGCAAAGTTTGAAGTTGATATCGCGCCGGGAAGTACCTAAAATTTGTTTCCGTTATCTCCGTAAGAAAAGCATTGGGAAGTGCAAATGGTCCTCTGGGATCGAACCAAGGACCATAAGCTAATATGTAAAATTCGATTATGAAATAAATTCATGATATCTATCGACTTGCCGAGTTTCAATAATCCATGTTATCGGGAAAGGATCCAAAAAAAATCTTAAAAATCGCCGCAATGCATTTTAAACGGCCGATTTTTGCCCCGGCCTAGCATCGAACCAAGGACAATAGTCGAAGATGTCTTTCCGATTTTCGTTGGCTATGCACGGCATTTAGCGGTCCCTAGAGTTTCAACTCTCTGCTTTTCCGGGAAGTGCCTCAAAAAAATTTTCGAAAATCCCCGCCATGTAATCTTATGGGGAAAATCGCGACTTTGGGGCCCTCTGGAATCGAACCCATGACACTGAGGTTCAAAAACGCAATTTTTCTGGAGGTTATACGTTATGGCCAATACGTGGTAAAAATTTCAAGCCATTGACGCTAGTGGTTTGGCCTGTGACTTTGTATCCTCTCTATATATATATATATATATATATATGAATATATGATATATGAATGAATCCGGAGAAGCATCTATATATAATAGATATATATATAGAGAGGATACAAACTCACAGGCAAAACCACAAGCGTCATTGACTTGAAATTTTTACGACATATTGGCCATAACGTGTAACCACCAGAAAAATTGCGATTTTGAACCTCAGTGTCATGGGTTCGATTCCAGAGGCCCCCAAAGTCCCGATTTTTCCCGTTTAAATGCATTGCTTTGATTTTCGGGAATTTTTAAAAAATACTTGCCGGATAGGTAGGGACTTAAAACTCAAGGAGCCGATATATATGGTCATGATCTATCGAAAACATAAATGAGTTTTACTGAATATATCCTGGGTTCGATGCTAGGTCGAAGCAAAAATCGGCCGTTTAAAATGCATTGTGGCGATTTTTAAGATTTTTTTTGGACCCTTTCCCGATGGCATGGAAACTTGAAATTCGGCAAGGGTTTATATATCATAAATATATTTCATAATAGAATTTTACATATTCGCTGAGGGTCCTTGGTTCGATCCCAGAGGGCCATTTGCACTCCACAATGCATTTCTTATGGGGATAACGGAAACACATTTTAGGTACTTCCCGGCATGATATCGACTTCAAACTTTGTATGAAATAAGATGAAGTCCTAATAAGTCATACTGTCCACTCGCAGCTACCAATATTTCCTGGGTTCGACACCAGGCGTCACTACAATCAGTAAATTATCCGATTTTTAAAAATGAATTTAAACCCCTTCCCAATAATCTTAAAACATGTTATTACGCATATAGATAGAGAACATAGAGACATTATAAAAACATGTTTTAGATTTCGTAGATCGTCCTTGGTTCGAATCCAGAGAGCCATTTAAATTCGTGAAAATTAGAACGTCTTTCGAGGCAATTGTAGCCCATATTTCTGATACAAAGTCACAGGCCAAACCACTAGCGTCGATGGCTTGAAATTTTTACGACATATTGGCCATAACGTATAACCTCCAGAAAAATTGCGATTTTGAACCTCAGTGTCATGGGTTCGATTCCAGAGGGCCCCAAAGTCCCGATTTTTCCCGTTTAAATGCATTGCTTAGATTTTCGGGAATTTTTAAAAAATACTTCCCGGATAGGTAGAGAATCGAAACTCTAGGAGCCTTTATATATGTTCATGACCTATCGAAAACATAAATGAGTTTTACGGAAAATATCCTGGGTTCGATGCTAGGTCGAGGCAAAAATCGGCCGTTTAAAATGTATTGTGGCGATTTTTAAGATTTTTTTTGAACCCCTTCCAAATGGCATGGAAACTTGAAATTCGGCATGGAGTTGGAGATTATAAATATATTTCATAATCAAATTTTACATATTCGCTGATGGTCCTTGGTTCGATCCCAGGGCGCCATTTACATTTCTCAATGCATTTCTTATGGAGATAACGGAAACAAATTTTAGGTTCTTCCCGGCATGCTATCGACTTAAAACTTAGCGTGATAGAAGAACCAGTCTTTACAAATCAAACTATGCATTCATAGCTATCAATGTGTCCTGGGTTCGACACCAGGTGTCTCTGCAATCAGAAGTTGATCCGATTTTTAGGAATTATTTTGAAACCTTTCCCAATAATATAGAAACTTAAAATTTGGCATATAGATTGAGATCATTAATAACTTTCAGAAACATTTTTTTAATTTCCACGATCGTCCTTGGTTCGAGTCCCGAGAGCCATTTACATTCGTGAACATTAGAGCGTCTTTTGAGGCAGCTGCGCCCAATATTTTTGCTTTAATTTTCACACATAATTAGAGATGGAGAAATTCTATTGTGCTGCATAGTGTGTATCACCAAAAAGATCCGGGTTCGATGCCGGACGAATAACTTGCAGCGAATTTAAAGAATATTTTCAATCCCCTTTTTTTTCTTTTGAGGACCGTCCCGATATGATGCCGAGATGAAATTAGTGTTGTCGATTTGCTTGCAGTATGCAAGCTACATTTAACTCGTATATATATATATATATGGATACATGAATGAATCCGGAGAAGCATCTATATATAATAGATATCTATTATATATAGATGCTTCTCCGGATTCATTCATGTATCCATATATATATATAGCGAGGATACAAATTCACAGGCTAAACCACAATCGTCAATGACCTGAAATTTTTACGACATATTGGCCATAACGTGTAACCTCCAGAAAAATTGCGATTTTGAACCTCAGTGTCATTGGTTCGATTCCCGAGGGCCCCAAAGTCCCGATTTTTCCCGTTTAAATGCATTGCCGTGATTTTCGGGAATTTTTAAAAAATACTTCCCGGATAGGTAGGGACTTAAAACTCAAGGAGCCTATATATATGGTCATGATCTATCGAAAACATAAATGAGTTTCACGAAAAATATCCTGGGTTCGATGCTAGGTCGAGTTAAAAATCGGCCGTTTAAAATGCATTGTGGCGATTTTTAAGATTTTTTTTGGACCCTTTTCCGATGGCATAGAAACTTGAAATTCGGTATGAGGTTAGATACTATGAAAATATATCATAATCGAATTTTACATATTCGCTGATAGTCCTTGGTTCGATCCCAGAGGGACATTTAAATTCCTCAATGCATTTCTTACGGAGATAACGGAAACAAATTTTAGGCACTTCCCGGCATGCTATCGACTTCAAACTTTGCATGATAGAAGAACAAGTCTAAACAAATCAAACTATGCATTCACAGCTATCAATGTGTCCTGGGTTCGACACCAGGTGTCTCTGCAATCAGAAGTTGATCGAATTTTTAGGAATTATTTTGAAACCTTTTCCAATAATATAGGAACTTGAAATTTGGCATATAGATTGAGATGATTAATAACTTTCAGAAACATTTTTTAAATTTTAGAGGTCGTCCTTGGTTCGAGTCCCGAGAGCCATTTACATTCGTGAACATTAGAGCGTCTTTTGAGGCAGTTGTAGCCAATATTTCTGCTTGAATTTTCACACATAATTAGATATGGTGATCTTCTATTGTGTTTCATAGTAGGTTTACCAGTAAGACCCGGGTTCGATGCCAGACGATGAAATTTCAGCGAATTTTAAGGAAAAAAATTAAATCCTTTTTTTTTTCTTATGACGACCGTCCCGATGTGATGCCGATATGAAATTGGTATTGCCGATCTGCTTGCAGTATGCAAGCTACATTTTACTCGTATATAATAAATCTGTAGAGGGGGTCGTGTCTGTACATTGATCCGATTTCAAAAAAAGTTGTATTGCTGGATACTGGGGTTGTTCCCGAGTTCGAAACAGGTTTTAGAAATTTTCATGTCTGTCTGTCTGTCTGTCTGTCTGTCTGTCTGTCTGTCTGGATGTTACAGCATCACTCAAAAACTATCCAACCGATTTTGATGAAATTTGGTATGATGGTCATTTGTCATCCGGGGAGTGACATAGGCTACCTTTTATCCACCTAGCTGTCCCCAGTTCGTCCCCAGTTGGGGTCAAAAATCTATTTCACGCTATAACTCTAAAGTTAATTATTTATAAAATTTCAAAATTTGTACAATATTAATAGTCTCCCTAGCGCAAATGATAGGCTAATTTTTGTTAACCCAACTGTACTCGGTTCGACTCCAGAGGGTCGAATAGTTTCCATAAGAAATACATGGGAAGACATTTTTATCATTTGCACGAAACTTTTCTTTAACAAAATTAAATTAGAAATAAAGGTCCTTTGAAACTAAAACTAACACCAAAACAAAGGAAATAGTATAAAGTTTTTTATTATGGTAGTAGAATATTGCTTTCACTTCGAAGTTGTGAGAATTAGTAAGTTAAATACGAAAATTTTATGAGAATCTGATATTCTAAACAACCCGTCGTCAAGGCCAATCTCGATATCTTTAAATTCAAATTCATTAGCATTAGCGCATCATCAACAACCAAGCTTTGTTTATAGCAACACCAGTTTTTGTTGATTCCTTACGTGAAATGAATGTTTATCGTCGTATTAAATGAATCAAAAGGAAAAGGTGCGAAATGACCTCAGCTGTCGAGGCACCTTCATAATTACTACTTCTACTTAAATTAATCTTCTTTCCTCATATAAAGTAATTATATCTTCTTAGCTTGGTAAGTTGATAACTTTCTCATTCTTATTTTCCGCTCTAAATAAAAATCGTTTTATTTAGCGTTCCGCTGTGAATTTAATCTTTAACGCTGAAGAATAAATCAATCAAGATATTTGAAATATCCCTGAATTCAGTGATTGCTTCCATTGAAGTGTCAATAATTGGGCTTAATAAGCAGCAAGGAATGACAAGCCTTTTATAGCTGACTTGAAAGGTAAACGAATTTTGTACTTTTAGATATAGAATGGGAAATTAAACCAAGAAATGTTTTATTGGATCATCTATTGGTGTTTTTAAGTATAGTTACTGACCACCTACTCGATATCTTTAAATTTGAATTCAAATTCGTTAGCATACGCGCGACTGCAACAATCAAGCTTTGTTTACAGCAACGCCAATACGTATTGATTATTTATGTGAAATTAATGTTTATCGTCGTATTAAATGAATCTTCTTTTCTCATATAAAGTAATTATATCTTCTTAGCTTGGTAAGTTGATAACTTTCTCATTCTTAATTTCCGATCTAAATACTAATTGTTTCATATAGCGTCCCGCCGTGCATTTAATGAATCAATCAAGATCGTTGAAATACCCCTGAATTCAGTGATTGCTTTCTTTGAAGTGTAAAGAATTGGAATTTAAGCAGCCAGGAATCTCAATCCTTTTATGCCGGACTGGAAAGGTAAACGGATTTTGTGATTTTAGATATAGAATTGGAAATTAAACCAAGATATGTTTTAGTGGATCATCTATTGGTGTGTTTAAGTATAGGTACTATCCACCTATATCTTTTCTTGATAGTGATAATCATACATATTGGTATTTTATTATATCTTAAATAATATGTTTAAATGTTCGTGTTAAGCGATTGCCGATACGTTAGTAAGTTTTTTAGACTATAAAATATGGAACACCTCTCTCAGATTATGGGCAGCTGTCCTTTATTTTTATGCTTCGGTTCTATGCTGGCTGCTCAAATATTATCATTAGAAATACGCCTCAATATGTATGTTGTATGTTGCAGGGTTTAATTATTCCAAAAAATCAAAGTAGTATTCATTTTACGGACTCTAGACAAGTATCGAAGGAGATAAAATATACATGTATTATTTTCATTGCTGTAACTAATAGATTCTATGTCTAGGCAAGGACAAATTGGATAAACTGAATAAGAATTTAGTCGAATAAGAATCATTTCGAAGTATGACCTCTAACAAGATATTTCACTTTCGAAGTCTTTTTCGTTAATTTACTTCTCATTTTCAGTTACATATACTATAGAAATTCCCTCTAGAATGAAGTATTGCTGGTATATGGTTTTCCTTCAGTCCAATATTTAACTCGGGAACTTTTTTCAGATATATTACTCTATACATGAAAATATCATCTTTGAATAAGGAAAGGGTTAAGGTGACTTTTCACATAAGGGCGTGCACCCAGGAAAATTCCCAAGGAAAAACGGACTTGAAAATTCCACCTCCTCCTCATTCCACATTTATAAAAATATCGGAAGACAATATTTTTCGTCAACGGGATCTGAAAACAACGAAATTAAATTAAGTCCTATTTAAGAGAAGAGGTAAGAGTTCCCTCTGATTTTGCAACATAATGGTTAAATTATAATTGCGTATTTATCAAACAGATGCGCTGCTTACATTCTCAATAGGATAATAATTTTCTTCACAATTCTTACAGTTAATTTAACTGCAGAGGTTTAGGAATAAAGTGTTAAGTAATTTAATTGAAGTACAGCCAACGCCATCTTAAGGAATAAAATAGGTGTTAATTCATAAAAGGACAAGTTCTAATTAGATTAACTACTTAACATTGTAATTCGTTTGCAGCGTTTATTTGTTTATTCGTTTATTAGATAGTTGCGATGATTTCACTTGCTCGGTGTCTGTCAGACATATTGGACGTTCTAAGCGACTGGTTCATTAGTTTTCGTTTGTGGTTTACAAGATTCGTGTGGCTATTTTTTGGATTTCGTCTCCATTTATTTGGTACTTAGTTGTATCCTCTATTTGTTGTGGCGACTGGTGCATTAGTTTAGTCTGTGATTTACATTTGTGTAGCTGTTTTTGTGATTTCGTAAGTCACATAGGTTGAAGAGAAGTATTGTTTTTTTTTCATGAATTTAAGACTTTTCATATCTAAGTTTTTTCATATCTAAATTTCATTACTTCTTTCGATTTACATTAATTTTTCCGTTGAGAATCAACGGGCACTCCACTAGTATATGATATATGAATGAATCCGGAGAAGCATCTATATATAAAAGATATATCTATTATATATAGATGCTTCTCCGGATTCATTCATGGATATACCTATATAGATAGATAGATAGATAGATAGATAGATAGATAGGATACTAATTCACAGCCTAAACCACAAGCGTGATTGACTTGAAATTTTTACGACGTATTACATACGGCGATTTTGAAGATTTTTTTTGGATCCTTTCCCGATAACATGGATATTCGAAACTCGGCACGTGGATAGATATCATGAATATACTTCATAATCAAATTTTACATGTTCGCTGATGGTCCTTGGTTCGATCCCAGAGGGCCATTTGCACTTCTCAATGCATTTCTTACGGAGACAACGGAAACAAAATTTAGGTACTTTCCGACATGCTATCAACTTCAAACTTTGCATGATACAAGAGTAAGTCTTTACAAATCAAACTCTGCATTCACAGCTTGCAATACGTCCTGGGTTCGACACCAGGTGTCTCTGAAATCAGAATTTGATCCGATTTTTAGGAATTATTTTGAAACCTTTCCCACTAAAATAGAAACTTGAAATTCGGCATATAGATAGAGATCATAAATATCTATCAGAAACATATTTTATACTTCCACGATCGTCCTTGGTTCGAGTCCCGAGAGGCATTAACATTCGTGAAAATTAGAACGTTTTTTGAGGCAGTTATAGCCAATATTTCTGCTTGAATTTTCACACATAGTTAGAGATGGTGATCTTCTATTGTGTTTCATAGTAGGTTTACCAGTAAGACCCGGGTTCGATGCCAGACGATGAAATTTCAGCGAATTTTAAGAAAAAATTAAATCCTTTTTTTTTCTTTTAAAGACCGTCCCGATATGATGCCGATATGAAATTAGTATTGCCGATCTGCTTGCAGTATGCAAGCTACATTTTACTCGTATATATATATATATATATATATATATATATATATATATATATATATATATATATATATATATATATATATATATATATATATATCTATTATATATAGATGCTTCTCCGGATTCATTCATGGATATACCTATATAGATAGATAGATAGATAGGATACTAATTCACAGCCTAAACCACAAGCGTGATTGACTTGAAATTTTTACGACATAGTGGCCATAACGTGTAACCACCAGAAAAATTGCGATTTTGATCCTCAGGGTCATGGGTTCTATTCCAGAAGGCCCCAAAGTCGCAATTTTCTCCATAAGAATACATGGCGGGGATTTTCGAAAATTTTTTTGAGCTACTTCCCGGATGGAGAAAGAGTTGAAACTCGAGGGATCGCTAGAAGCCGTGCGTATCCAACGAAAATCAGAAAAACATCTTAGAATATAGTCCATGGTTCGATGCTAGATCGGGGCAAAAATCGGCCGTTTAAAATGCATGGCGGCGATATTGAAGATTTTTTTTTGATCCGTTGCCGATAACATGGATACTTGAAACTCGGCACGTGGATAGATATTATGAATATATTTCATAATCGAATTTTACATGTTCGCTGATGGTCCTTGGTTCGATCCCAGAGGGCCATTTGCAATTCTCAATGCATTTCTTACGGAGATATCGGAAAGAAAATTTAGGTACTTCCCGGCATGCTATCGACTTCAAACTTTGGATGATGAAAGAGCAAGTCTTTGCAAATCAAACTGTCGATTCACAGCTATCAATGTGTCCTGGGTTCGACACCAGATGTCTCTGAAATCAGAAGTTGATTCGATTTTTAGGAATTATTTTGAAACCTTTCCCACTTAAATAGAAATTTGAAATTCGGCATATAGATAAAGATCATACATACTTTACATGAACATATTTTAGATTTTTCTAGATAGTTCTTGGTTCGAATCCAGAGAGCCATATTCATTCATGAAAAGTAGAACGTCGTTTGAGGCAGTTTCAGCCAATAATTCTGCTTGAATTTTCACACATAGTTAGTGATGGTGATCTTCTGTTGTGCTGCATAATAAGTTTACCAGGAAGACCCGGGTTCGATGCCAGACGATCAAAATTGCTGCGAATTTTAAGATTATTTTTAATATTTTTTTCTTTTAGGACCGTCCCGAAAGGTTGCCAACATTAAATTGCTGTTGTCGATCTGCTTGCAGTATGCAAGCAACATTTTACTCGTATATATATATTTATATTCAAGAACTTAAATTTTGTTTTATAAACGTCAGCTCAAAGAAGCATGAATTTAGTTCATGAATTTTAAAAGTTTTGGGCTGATTTTCAATTAAATTTAAAATTCATTGAAGAATTACTAGGTATCAAAATTGAATTATAATCCCAAAAGTCAGGCATTCCTTGCATTAACTTTTTCAGCCACTGCCAAGGTCTCCTTGGTTCTAGCTGGACCATATATTTAAATTAAAAGTCATTAAATGAAATATTTCTGCCCGGTCGATTCTGTCTGAGTCCTTTGTTGGGATACATCGTTACTATGCGGATAGCACTAATATATAATAACCATACCTTTCTCGTAGCTTATAAAAAAATTGAACGATACCAAAGAAGGATGGACCATCGTTCGAGATGAGCAATTTAACACGTATGCATACAGCAAAACTGGCAAATGGGTATCGTTTGAGGATGCGACATCAGCAGCAGCTAAGGTATGGAAATATGATTGTTACAATCAAAGTTATATCTAAGAATAGTCCTGAGCCTATCATTAAAGCATTTATTTGTTTAAAATCATAACGTAAAATTAGAACTTTCAGTACTATATACATCGCTGAACGTTTTTTTCCATTACTTTCAGACATATTTAGAAATATGCATTGATAAAAATATATTTTATATTGTATTTATTTATTTAGAATGATGTCAGATTGTATGAGAATGTTCTGGCTAATTATATTTCAATAACAAACCGAGCAGAAAAACCACTAGCAAGTTAACGATCCCAGTTTAATTCCCAGATACTTCACGTTTTTTCGAAATTCAACTTCATCGGCGTGACTTCGTGGAAAGGCGTTATCATATTTTGAATTCTTACTTAATTTTGGCCGCAGTATACTAACAAATAATAGACAATCTCTCTTTTTAGCATGCACATAATTTATTTTGTATTTATTCAAGGCCCGCTATGTACTAGAAAAGAAACTTGGAGGAGCACTTATCTTCACCTTGGATATGGAATCCTATGATGGTAGTGCAGGACCAACTTTCCCTATCACCAGGTCGATTAGTGACACGTTCAAAGAAAGTGTACGAAATAATAATAGCAACTCGTAAATCTCTAAATGTTTTAATACATATTCCGCGAAGCCTATGGCACTTCTATGCGGAGGAGAGCTCTGATTATGAAGGAAGGCCCTTTGATTTAAGTGGACTGATGAAAATCGACAGCAAACTGGAATCCCATAGTACAAAGCAACTAAGCTCTGAATAGACACCACTTCTAAGAGACTATTCATAACCAGAATGCAACCAGCTCATCACGGACATAAGCTGCCACGGTAGTACTGGGAAGGTTTTAAGGTACCTATTCACTCCTGAAGATGAAGACATCGCTTTCGAAATGTACTTTGAGTGACATTAGAGTGTGGTGCCCTCTCTTGTTTTCTGCGAACACCGGCGGATGATAAGAGGGTCGCCGACAAAGACGGCTATTGAAGATTTTTAACCTCTAATTTCTGTAGGTGTTTGATTTTTTTTTTCGAGATAAAAAGTAGTAAAAAATAGATTCATTTTTCAAACTAAGAACTATCAATTTTGTTTCTGACTCCATTTCGATACCAATTTTCCAGCTTCTGTAGTGTTCTATAATAGTGTATTCAAATAAAATATCCAAATTATTTTCACCAGAAAGTAAAATAATTTTGGGATCACCTTCCGACTGAATGTAATTGTAGTTTTTTTGCAAATACGGATTGTATGTACTCTCATGCAAATAAGGACTTCCACGATTGCAGGGATTACGAGACCGATGCTTGGTAAGGATGATTTTCGGTGGAATTACTCTAAATTCTAGGGAAAGTAACATCGAATCCTTAATTGTATATTACCTTATAGCCAGTTTCTGTAACGAAATAATTCCGTCTCAACCAAAATACTGAGAAGACATCGAAGGGAAGGAAAAAACAGCGATAAGAATCGATCAAAAGTTGCGTAAACAAAAGAGGCTCTGGCGGCGCGAAAAGAACGAGAAAAAGGTCCACGGATCCAGACGTCTTTAATCTTAAAAAATGTCCGTACACGTTTCCACTCTGCCGTTCAAACACTCGATTCCCCCACGCTTTCCCGCCTTATCCTTTTCCCTCCGGAGAGGCCCATCCATTCGGGCAAAATAAGAATCTCACCGTATATGGTCGGGCGACCTCGCAGAAACCCTTGCTCGCATGAAAATTCCTTCCAAACGAAGAAATATTTCGCAATAAAGCAGTACCACGCACTCAAAGGGCCATTCCACCTCCCCGAGAAAAGGATCGCTCCCCGAATATTCCATAAATCGAGCGGATGCCCTTGTATCCGAAACGCACCACTGGTTACGGATCCGAAAAAAAATATCGGCCAAGGCTCGATTGATGGCGATCGGTCAAACGTATTTATCCCGCGCTCGCAAGGCATGGCGGGATTTCAGATCCCTTTGAAAAAATTATTCCCGGAAAGATGAAATACGTGAGGGAAAGTAAAACGCCCATTCCAGTTAAATATTTAGGCACGAACAATAGGGATCCGAGAAGGGATAGTTCACATCCATCCCCAGTGAAATGTTTTCCGGCTATCTATCAGGAAGGTCGTGAGTTTTGATATGCTCGGAAACAGGGTAAGTAACTACTAGCTCTTAGCTATAAGAGAAATGAAAAAAATTGTATAAACGAATTCAAATACATATCCATCCATGCAGGGGATTTCCATAGAAACGTGGTGCAAATCAGGGATATATACAAAGTTGAGTTTTATTCTGGTGCTACTATAAACTTCATCTAATGTCGTTGTTTGAGACGGTGAAATACTTATGCTGGAATTACTTATTTAAAAGTAACAGCTAATTAAAATTCTACAAATCTCTCAAGCGTGTCCTAGTTAAAATAAAAAGAATATAACGCATGATTGTTAAAATTCCAACACTCCTCTTCTATTATACAGATACGAAATGTTTTACACATAAAATGTCTCATGTTTTCTTTTTATTTTAGCTTCAGCATCTATCTTCAGATACATATATCCACCATCACAATGAAATATTAATAGAGAGAAACTCAAAACGAATTAAATAGCGAAACTTGAAGGAAATAATCCACTTACCATGATTTTCGATTTAAATTATCGCAATAAACATAAATTTAAGTATTCTCTTAAACTCTCCTCATCTAACAAATCACGAAATTTTCCATGAGAAATAGGTAAGAACTTGCACATTAATTTCATTGTCAAAGTAATAAAATCTATAGAATAAACGAAGCAGCAACAACCAACCAATAACGTGTTTGCTTCGATGGTTTTTGGTGCTTTGGAATTTCTATATTTCAGCCATCTTTCATCTTCATCATTTCAGCCTTCCATTCTCATTAAAATAAAATCGGACAAATAAATTCCAAGGGCAATGTTTTTTATTAAGTCCATCTTTAAAACATTGAGGGAAACAATATGTAAACATATAAAGGAGTGCATAAAAACTCCAAGACCCGCTGAAAGATTAACAGAGGATAATCGTTCAGAAGTGGTGGCAAAAAATGCAGGCAATTATAAATAGCTAGTTCCTTTCCAGCTTTTCTAAAAACCCTTCTCTTTCCCCCAAAAGGTCTTTCTTCCATCGCTTTAATTACCCATCAGCTCCTAATCACCCTCATCCACCTTTTCTTCTATTCTTTTCTCTCCTCGGTCCATTCCCCTTTCCTTAAGCCTTGGCTAATTAACGCGTCCAAAATAGGAAAAGAATTACCGCAAACTGTAACCCT
Source organism: Sympetrum striolatum (assembly GCA_947579665.1). NCBI lineage: Eukaryota > Metazoa > Arthropoda > Insecta > Odonata > Libellulidae > Sympetrum > Sympetrum striolatum. The sequence goes on from OX388348.1 coordinate 28,878,825, forward strand.
ATTGATCGTCCATAATTGGAAATTAAGTAACGGCCTCTCTGACTGACGGTTTTCTTCTGGCTTATTAAAAAATGGTGTTGTTACTAAATGCTAATTGGCATTTTCATTTTATTAACGACAATAAGCTAATTTGAATAGAAAGCTTGACAGCGAAGGTAAGAATTGCGTGCGAAGGGTTAATGGCAATGCTTCTTCGTGACGTTGGCTTCACGCAGTGATACTGAAAATTGAAATAATAATAATAAATGGACTTTATTCGGGCGAGATTGAGACTAGAGAGTCTCTTCTTACACCTAACCCATCGTCATATGCGAAACAGAAAGAAAGAGATAGTTTGCAAAAGTACACGAAGAAAACTAGTATGTGGATTTTAAAAAACCTAAGCTGAGGGCTCAGGAAAAAATTTCCACACTCACAAGAGGGGTGAAAAACAGCTTCAAAATAAAAAAACTATTATTCATTCTCTTTTCTCATATTCGTATTTTTTCGATATTATATCCTTGCTTTTGAAGGCATTGCGGGCGTCTTAAGAACAGCGTTTTTAATCCAGAGACATGTAACTCTCCTCGTATAGCTAAATTTACGTCACAAGTACTTACAACTTAAAAACCTACGCGCCTCACATGCCAAAATATGATATACTTGGAAAAATAGGATCCATGAAGTATCAAACGATCAATAAATTTAGACGTGCTAAGTTAAGGAAAAAGGTTGAAGGATAGCTCCTTCTGGTGTGCTCTTTCAGCAAGATAATGCATCGCCACATATGTATCGTAGGATAGCCGAAAAGAGCACATATCGCAATATCCTGCGTCTTCCGCTCACCCCTAATAACTCTGATCCAACGCTGTGTTGCTACCATGATTTTGGAGCACTGACCCTATTTTTTACTTTCGGAGGCAATTACGGCTGCACAGAGGACGAGGTAAAATTAGTGATGCATCAGTGACTGGACCAAAAAACAGAAGATGTATTTTCTCACGAAATCAAAGCATTACAAAAGCGATACAGCTCACGTATTGAATGTGGAAGGAAGTGTATTGTAAATTGATAACGATTTTTTTTATTTTTATGTATTTTTTTTCGTTTGCCTAAGAGATTGATAGTAATGTTTGCCTCCTCTCGTAGTTTCAGAATTAGATGCATGGGAAAAACAATACATTATTTTAATTTGACCTGGTTATAATGTGTATTATTTTATTTACACTGTATTTAGTAAATTATATCAAGGATATGCGAATATATTGGAATATTTGCATTTAACCGAGGAAAAAAAACGTTACCTACCATTGAATTATGATATTATCTGTAAAGTCTCCATCTCGAAGGCTAATTTGAACCTCTTTACCTCTGCCATTGGCTAAGAGAGGGGATTGAGGTTTGCTACCAAAGATGAGGAGTGAGGTAGTGCGATGAATTAACCATACCACACTCAAAAGAGCACCTGCGAGATTTAATGCATGCAGATGTAAAACTTTAAAAGAAAATCGTTCTCAAAATGAACATTAATTATCAGCAGTATGTGGCTAAAATTTCACAAAAGTATACAGACAGCCCTTTAAGCAAACATTCCCTCCCCAATCTTCAAGTTTAACGCCTTTCAAAGCGCTTTAAAAACCGCTCGTGTTCGGCCAACCGCCTCCCTTCTCGTGTTAAACGAGGTCACAAAATCGAAATTAATTTCTCCCCGCTTCCGCCAACTTAATACCGCTCTCGGGGGTCAGAGCCGAACCTCAAAAAGGGTTCGACGTAGCAAAAGAGTTGCCGTCTGACCGATCAAATCGAAAATTTCCTCCACGTGACAGAGGCCCCGACGCTCGGCTCCTATTATGGCCAGAAAGTCCCTTTCCAAGTGGTAACCTAGGCAACAGATTGCGCAAGAAGGCGAGGTCCATCGCAGAGCATAGGGAAAACGCTGAGGAAGCGATAGCGCGGTTCGTTGAAAGAGTAGATCCGAAGAGGAAAATGGAGAAACAAGGCGGTGTAAGAGCTTCAGCAATTCAAGGGAAGGAAAGAGAAAGAGAGAATGTAGAATTTAGCGGTCATCCTCTTCAGGAAAAGGGATATGTAATGTAAGTTTGAAACACGTTATTTTAATTTAACCATTGTGTGGTGGATTTCTATTGTTAATTTTACAGGTGACAAATATTCTGACGCAGGAATTTTAAATATCATGCCAACTATATTAATTTCCTTTAATAACAATAATAACTAATTTCTGGTTAACGTGATTTTTTTACGAACCAGAAGTCAACATTAAGTTAATTGTAAGTTAGAGATCAACGTACTTCTTTTTTTAAACTTTTAGCATTATCCTTGTGCTTTTATTGTTATTTTTCTATAATTAAAAGCTTCACTATCGATACGGATTATTTCCTTTCGCAATATGTATTTTACCATCCTAATACTCATAGAGCTATTCACTATCAATCATTTCTTAGCTAAATATTCATATTTGTCTTAAAAATATTAATGTATAGTTTGATAGTAAAATAAGGATCTTTCCCGTTGCTATAACCTGTTTCGAGCATGACATAAATATCTTAATATAGATATTATACCCCACGCTACCATTGGTATAAGTAACACTTGTCTGACTATCGAAGGATTGATATTACTAGGTTGCATATAAGGAGTTGAACATGAATCTAATATTATCAAGCTCTACTTTGTGGAGGGAAGCCATCTTTAATAAAATGAAAATAATTGGTAACTTTCACAGAATGTATTTTTTTAAACAAAGCGACTTCTTTCGTAAGTATGTATCGACGTAATCGATTTATTGGAGTTTAAGTGTTTTTATTTTATTTGAGATGGAGCTAAATATCTTCAATGTTTTGGGTTAAACATAAAATTACGGAAATAATGTATGGATTGCTAATCCATCTTAGGTTTTCTGCCTCCCAAAACCCCCAACTAACGCCTTTGTTTAACTTTTATTTCTTCGTTGAGAGTTATAGAGGCAAGGAGTGGTCTTCAATGATAAAGTGAAGAAAACCCACATTTCTGGATAAGAGAAGGATGGAGAAAAAACTCGCGGTAAAATAATAAAATATTCAATATAGCCTAGATGAATTGATAAAATAAATAAAAATCAATTATTTAAAGTACACAAGGGACGGAAACATGTTTTAAAATGAAGCAAAAATTAAAAACGACTATAAATATGAAAACTGAAAAATTGTGCAATAAATGTAAACCAGAAAACTATTTAAATGCATAAGATTGTATGGTAACTTGCAATGACGATTCAAAGCAGAGGCCATCGTTAAATAATCGAACAGCCAGAGAATTTAATATTCAAATTAGAAAAGAGCAATTACTACGGAATAACAGAAAACTCATTTGGGCCTCGAGAAATGTTCACTTTTACATCCAGTTATCTTTAAATTCCAATAATATACAGTGCATTCTTTTGAATTTCAGTAAAAATAGCTGCGAGAATTCAGTGGAAGTCCGACATTGTAAAACTGTAAATGCTTTTCAACTCTATAGAGCAGTGCTTTTGAACTTCCAAAATAATGAATTTCACAAAGACACCGACTTGCTCCCTATCTTTTATTTTTATTTGGTCGTACTGACCCACTCAAATAATTGAATGAGAAAACTTCAAAGGATACTGCAAAATAAACTCTTTCTACTCATCGTTTCAAAGACAGTTTTCAGATCAATACCACTTTTGATAACGCATTGCAGATAGGCAAAAAGTCACTCAAATTATTGAACTAAGTAGAGATTGGACCGTAAGCTTAAGAATTATTTAATTTCACAAAAGATAGGGAATAACAACTATTGCACTACGATGGCAGTTGTAAAGAAAATGCCTTCTGGTGAGCTTTAATTCTAGGATAACCTAAGGCTTCCTCATAAAACGGTTAGCTTCATTTTGACTGAATTAAATGAAAAGACAGGACTCACATTTTATACAATACTTGTAAAATTCTCTTCGTAGATTAACTGTAGCTTTATTCATTAGGTTAATTTCAAACATAATAGATGTCGGTATAGTATTGTTAAAAGTGCTTCGACAGATTACGTCAATTTGAAGATGGTCTACCACAGGGAATCGAAACCAAGAACGCTTTCACCAAATCCAAAAGCGATACCCACTTTGCTTTCCAAAAGCCGCGCAGTTGGTGTCTTCTCCCAATATTTTGTACTACCGAAGTTCTATATACCGACACTCCATGACCTGCTTATCAACTTACATTCACTACACGCTTTGATAATATTTGAGAATATACTATAAAATAAAAAGTATTTTGATCAAATAATAATAAAGGACTATATCAAGGGCGAGATTGAGACAATAAAGTCTCTTCTTATATTAAACCCTTCGTCATGCAAATTTAAAGATACAGAGAGCTTGAAAATAGTATACAGCAGAAGACTACTTTGCGGATTTAAAAAACTAAGTTAGAGATTAGGAAAACATTTCCAATGGAGGAAACACTCTCGAGAAAAACCTGCGAAACCTACAGATAGGAAACTAAATTCAATGATGAAATGAGATAAAATGAAATATAAAGGCGAGAATACGAAGCAATAATATCACACAAAAACAAAAAGAAAAATAACAAATAGTTACACATTTACATGTAAGTAGGTAAAAAATATACTGGTATCATATTGGATAGCATAGTACTGAAGATATAGCGTGTGGCTCATTCGTCTGTTGCTTTAGGCAGGAAAACAACAAGGAAAATACAGAAGCATTTCGCACCGTACCAGTGTTTACATACACGTAGCGAACTATCCAACGAGAAGATTTACTTCGAAGTGACAACGAATGAGATTTAAGAATGGTTCCATTTCCTGAAGGATCCCACGAGAGGAAGGGAAAGAAGCACGCAAAGAAGAAGGATGCACTCAACAAAAGACTCAGCCGCAACCTATGCTTGGCCGCATTATTTATGGATCTTGCCTAAGATGCTGCAAACAGCCTCCTTGCGAACAACATCCAATCCCACTAGCGCTCACTCAGCTATGAGTTTCCTCACGGAGGTCACGCAGGGATATAACTGCGGAACGGCTCAGAGGACGAAAAAAAGTGCGCAAAACTTTTCAGGTCTCCTTAACTCTCTGCTTACATTAGGAAAATGATGAATCAAAATGCCTAGCTCTAATATCTCATTATTAGGCTCCCTGATAGTCACGTGGACAGCGCGTTTGCCTTTAGTGAAAGCGGTCCCGGGTTCGAATCCCGGTGGGAGCCAATGTGCGAAATGACCTAAGCTGTCGAAGCACTTTTAACAATACTACTACTACTAATATATCTCATTATTACTTGGTGGTGTGGGAAGAGATCGTCGACCTTTTCGACCCAAGGACGTTTATTTACATTCTCGTATTGTAGCAAATCCCTAATTAACATTACTTAATTCATTTTATCCTTTACGATTTTGAGTGATAAATTCTGCGAGTTTCATCGTAGGTTAGAATACACAATAGAAAATGCTTTAAGAGTAATCTTAATTAATGATCATTCAAGTAGAGGATAGGTTGGGTGATGTATGGTGTGGACTTCGTGGGCCCCGTAACCGCTACGGTAGCCGTGAAGGCCTATCAGGAGCCCCGAAAACTCTTGCACGATACAAGTAAAGTATATGCTGATTAAGGTTATTTAAAATTCATACTGACTGAGCTAAATCACAGTGGTATATTTACACTTTTGTAATTATTTATTTTTTATTAATTTTTATTTATACATGATTATTTTGTATTTATTTGGGTTTATTGTATGTATGTGTTACACCCCAAACGTGTAATTGCCCATTTCATGAAATGGGCAATTACACGTTTAACGTGGGGTGGGGGTAACACATATGTTGCATAATATGAACTATTATGAACGATTACTAGGCAGCTCCTCCACCCAATCTCCGCTACAAATCGTGAAATATGCGCGGCGCCGATGGGTTGAGAAGGGTAGGTAGGGTTCCTTACGTTGAATTTAGATATTGGATATTGGAATTAGATATTTAAAATCTCCGAAAGCCATCTTTGTAGGCGTTCCTTCCTTTACTTCCCGGTTGTCAGAGAAAGCAAGAAAGGAAAGGGTACAATAATAGTGCGGTATTCCTTTCTTACTTTCTTCGACTACCGAGAAATAAGAGGAAGAACGCCGACAAAGACGGCTTTTTGAGATTTTAAACCGCTAACTCACAGTTGGAAACACCTTGTCATGCACGGTATTAATAGGTAATCTTCCCAAGGAAAAACGGACTTGAGAAAAGTCTGACGGCCCTGTCAGACGTTTTTCAAGTCCGTTTTTCCTTGGGAGTTTTCCTGGATGCACGCCCTTATGTGCAAAGTCACCTTAACCCTTTCCTTAATAGGTAATATATTTTGCTAGCTTGTAAAATAATTTATCAGCTATTAGATATTAATTCAAGACCAACCAGAAATTAATTCAAGTTCATAAAGTATTAATGCAATTATTTTTTATAATAACATTAGATCCATGCGCAAATTTTAAAGACAGGCTAAATTTAAAAAAAGATCCTTACTCACATAAATTTGAATATTCAACGGCCATCTACAACTGTAGCATATAAACGGGGAAAAAAGGTTTCGTTGTTGAAGTTAGCAATTCCAGATATCAGTACTAGAGTGTAATTTGCTGATAAATGAATTTTTCGCCAGAAATATGCAATCAACCGAGACGGTGCAAGCGCATCTAAAAGGAGAACAAAGTTTGCATACAAAGAAATGCATCAGAAATTTCCTACTTTTTATTCCTTTTGGGGCACACTCCGTATTACAATGTAGAATTGAACACACCACGTAATTGCTCCCACGTATTCTGAAGGGACAGGCGTTAGGCGAAGGAAGCTCCCTAAAGTGTAAAACCATTAATTCTCGGATTTCTTCGAAGTTGTGACCTCAGAAGTATGCGGAATTCATTCGGTCTTTAACGCTTGAGTGATCGATATCTCGTGAGTAGGTCACGGTGCACCCGTGCATTGCCATGTCGTGGAACAACAAATCCACGAAAGAGGTGGCTTATGCATAAGCAAAGCAACTGCTGCGAGGGGAAAACGAGGCTTTAAAGCAACGCAGATGTCGAGCCAGAATCGCGTTGAAAGGCGCATGTCGGGAAGGAATTCATGCAGAAACTGAGCAGAAATGCATAGAAGCAGCGGATTATGGGAAGTATACGAGTTTATTAAACCTTTCGGACATCCTCCTAGTTCGTCCCCGTTGACGCACTGATAGTCGGCAGCATGATTACACGTATCGCTGAAGTAATTGTGCAATTCCCCATCTTCCGGAACGAATCAACACGAAAATTTGTAACACTAACTCGTAGCACTGTTAGACAATCATTCGTTTCTATTGTCTGTTAACTTTATCTTCACGGTTGAGAAGAAGGACTAGGAAAAATGAAGTGTCTTGGGATGCGATGAGGAAAACCAGTTAACGATGAGTAGATACAACGAATTTATTAGGAAACTCAGAGATGCCCATTATTTCCCAGTATTTCCATGAGAAATCAGTCTTTCTTAACTCTATGCTGCCACGTGAATAAAATTACTTCACTTACAACATTGATATTGTGTAAGAGGAAAAGGGCTAAAACATCATTGTTATTGGCTTAAAACACTAGGATTCTATTGGAGGTTGATGGAAAAAATTATAATCAAATTTTCAATAACCATCACACCATACATCGAAGTCATTTATTTTGTGATTATAATGGTTGTGTGGTTATTTTTCGGTTTCATGATCGAATGTAAATCTTAAATTCCAATCTAAGTCATGCTTATGAAAGCCTAATTGCATTTTTTGAGGTAAATCGCAGTGACATTAGTTTGTGGAATTTAGATTATTAGAAAAAAATTTGTAGTGAAGAAATATAACTTGTAAATTTTCCTCACTATTTTTTTTACGACCGGTTTCGCTACCGGAGTAGCATCTTCACCAGAAGATGCTACTCGTATATAAAAAATAGTGTGGACAATCTACAAGTTTTTTCTTCATTACTTCAATGGCTTTCCACAAGGTAACGTCTGAACATCTAGATTTCATTAGGAAAAACAATTCCTCCACAAAGGTGACATTGGATGACCTACAGAAGAAAAATAACACAGAACATGTACCAAATAAATAATTTCAGTCCCTTTTAACGAAGAACCATTTCAATAATTTTGGACTCGCAGAGAAGAAAACAATCTAGCATTACAAAGGCACTGAGTGATTCACCTGATAGCTGAGCTCAAACATAGCTAAAACATAACGTCTTTCAACGGATGCATTTATAAACACTATAAAATTATTTTGCTAATATCAGATTTTTTACATGCTATGTAAGGATTACACTTAAGTATTCTATCTAACAATACTATTGTTCAATTTTTACAGCTAAATACGCTTAGAAAACCTGTATGCCTTTAGGGATATCCTAAGCTTTTCTTTGTAGAGGAATTTCGCAGAAAGGATTTTTTCCTCCTGGATACAGCTTGGATTTTTTTTCGACCCTAACCACGCAACTGACCTTTAAAATTCTTCCTCAGCCCCATTTCTTAAAGTGCTATACACCCGCTCATTTCCTACTCTCGTAAGTGAACTTCATCCTGTAGCGTGCGTTGTATTCCCGAATGCAACTGTTAGACGAAGAAAAAGATGCACTGAAGACCATCTAACACGATAACGGATAATACAGTATATCGGTTGGCACAAAGTCTTACTTATATTACTTACTTACTTACCGTGGATCATTGGTGTGCCGTGAGCTGGACACAAGTATACCGCGGTAAAATTCAATGTATTTGACATTTTACAATTTTTCATTATGTATTTAATACAGAATAACAAATTATTTTTCAATATATTGCCTATTTTTCAAAATGTAGTATAGAATGATTGTTATAGCTAAATTAGTATAGTATAGTAAAATGTGTGTTTCAATTTAATACCTACATATTTTAGTTTGGTGTGCCGAGGAATTCTAGGAAGAATTTTAGTGTGTCATAGGTGAGAAATGGTTGCGGAGCACTGCTTTAAACGGTTGAAAAGAAGCAACGGTTTATACGAAAACATTTTATGATCCTCAATGGAAATATTCTCAGAAAACTTCCCGAATAAACAAAAGATAGCGTTTGTGGAGGGATTTTAACCAATTAAAAAATCTAAATTCATTATTTCCAATTAATCAGAAAGGAATAGAATGCGACTGTTTCTAAGCTAAACATAAAAACTTGTTAAATGCTAATCCTAATCATAACATAACTTACACAGGGAAATCACTTAAGATTTGGTGAGGATTATATCAAATTATAACGACGAACGAGCAATAAAATTTAAAATAATAGAAAGATGAATTTGATGTGTTATAGGTGGCCTTACGGTCAAAATGTTTAGCTAGGAAGCTCCTCTCAGAAAACGCTATAGAAATTTGGGCACAATCTATTTTAGTTTGACCCTTCATTTGCGAGGTTAGGCCCAGGTGGACCTTTGCAACTGAAGGTTGACAAAGAAAAAACCCACGCTGTGGAGAAACACCCATAGAGAAAGGGGGTAAAAATAACCGCGAAAACAAAGTAAATAATAACAATTAAGTATTTACAATTATTATATATTTAATACATAAATACATTAACAGAAGAATAAGAATATTATTAATTACAAGAGAGAGAAAAAATAATAACATTTACTAAACCTAAGTGGGGGAAAAAATTTAAAAAATTAGAAATCACAGACATAATGGCAGATCAGACTAATTAATATTCATTAAAAAATATAAATAAATGTCAGCCAGCGGCCTCCGTCGAGTGCTTGGTGTTAATGAGACGCTTATTTTTTTATTTTTCTCAGCAGGAAGAGAATGAGATGAACCTGAAAATGACGCAAAATTGACTCACTTATCCACGGAGTAGGTTGATTTTTCACGCATCTAGTTTTAAGAGGAGCATACTTGTTAATTAATTTGTTGAAAAACGTATTAAGCATTTCCATCTCTCAATTTGATAATTGAATTTATATTGTAGATTACCTTTCCTCGCTACAGATTCAGTCTAGTCAAATTATACATCCGACCTTACAAAAGGTCATGTATGGCTACATTTTTACTTTCTCCCTATACGTAGTATAGAGAAGGTGTTGTATTCGCAAACAAAATCGACCTCCAGATTTCAACGGAAATAGATGTTTTGGGGCACATTGAGTTCGTTTTCGTTATTTTCCCGAACATGTCTGTCTGTCGGTGTGTGTGTGTCTGTCTGTGGTAAACAAACGTTTGTGGGTGTTCTATCTTAAAAAGTAATTATCCGATCATTTCCAAAATTCATATTTAGTATTTTTTTAACGATACCAAGGGTCAATAGTTTTTGATGAATATCGCTTAACCGGAAGTTGCAGTTTATCCGGAACAAAAATTTGTTTCTTAAATATCTGTGTCAGAATGCAATGTAGGTAACAACTTTTGTTTGAAACATTTTTTCGTAACACTGATTGTTTAGGAGTTATTCTTGAATAATGGTTAACCGGAAGTTGTTGTTTATCCAGAAATAGAAGTTTTTCATAAATATCTCTGTCAGAATGCAATGTAGGTATATACAATTATATACAAAAGTTATAAATAATGTAATTTAATATAACTTTTGTTTGAAATATTTTTTCGTAACAGTCATTGTTTTGGAGTTATTTACATATATATTACCGGCGTAGGCTTCTGTTTTCAATAAATATGGAGAAAGTCATGTGTTGGCCACATCAGATTTTTTTATATGTTGTTAGGATATATAGCTGTAGTAAGTGGCCAATTTAACAACTTCTAAAGACCTGTGCGGGCTAGGCAATGCCCAGAAAACTAGTGAAATCTGTATACTTTTTCTATTTTTTTTTCTTTTCTAGTCTTGGTTCGTTATCGTCTAAACTATGCCTTCTACAGAAAATATTGTTCTAAGTATAATTATGTTTCTAAATAATTTTAAAAATTACCTGAAGATGTAAGTTATTTCACCAAACCGGTCGTGTGTAAAATAAACGGTGGAAAATAGTACAAGGAAAAAATTTTATTTCTTCAATTTATTTTCTAAATAAGTTACATATTTATTTTGATTATCGATTGAAGACGTAAATTTATTTGTGAGAAACCTAAAAAACCTGATAATTGTTAATTGGTTAATCCCCTAACTTTCATTTCAACCAATTTCCACTGAAAATTCATACTTCCGAGTAAGGCTCTATAATTGCAACATTCACAAGTAAATCAAAGAAAGTCAGTCAAGCAGTTGCTTCTAAGTTAACCCCGGGAAAACAACTCTCAGAAATACCACACTTGAATAACTAACGAGACCACAAATAATTCATCCCGTGACATCCAGAACGAGCTTCTCTCTTGACCTCCAAAATGTATTCCCCCGCTTTCGACGAATATAATATTCCAACGCTGGCAGCAAGTCCTTTGAGGTGAGGCACATATCAAAACAATTGTAGCTAGGATGCGTCCGACTTGGGGGGGGGGCAGACATTAAGAACGCCTTTGAAATTAGTCGATACAACATAGCCACCGGCGCCTGCGTTTTAAATTATAAACTACCTAAGTTGAAATGGAAAATCCGCAGCATCGGTATAATTCGAGGCGAGCGGCTGTAAAACGTTAAAGTACCTTTTTGACGTGGTGAAACCTAGTTGGATACTTTTACGACGGAGAATAAATCGTTCTACAAAAATGGTAGCCGTTTAAAAGGCTGAAAGCACAAAACAAAAACAAGCTGATGACTGTTTCAAAAAGTTGTCCGAGTCTAAAATGCGCCTATGTGGGTCAAGAGCCGGCTTATATTTCAGCGCAAAGTTTGCTGTCTAGAGTTCATTTTATAGACACGAAAATGCTCCGCCGCAACTTAGTTTCGCGTCCGCATCACGCGTACAAACAAATGAAGTAACAAATAGGAACGGAAGTGAAATTTCAAAGTTTTGGAGCCGTGATGGTAAATTTAATTGTATCAACTTTGATCAAATTGAGAGAATTTAACTTCACAGAATCGTAATATTTTACTTTTGGTTCAGCCTAGCCTTGTTTAGTATAAACAAGGCTAGGCTATATTTGAAGAGTATTGCTAGATATTGTATTTGCCATATAATGACAATCATTCGTCGAAACTGGTCGAGCTTTTTTTTATTAACGAAAAATAAAAAAGTGGAAAAAGAACCAATTTCTGAGTGATTTTTCCTAAGAAAATTAAATTAAATTAATGTACACCCTTTACTTAATTGAAATGGAGGTAAAAATAGCAAAATTTTAAAAGTTTTGCAACATTTCGAAATTTTCTTAAGAAATGAGAGAAGTTAAGATAAAATTATCATTATCTGAGGAAAGATTATGTTATCCATTTTAATTAAGTATTTAAAGCATTCTGAACATTGGGCAATTTTCGGAAATTTATCCATTATTTAAGATAGAGATTGGGAAATATATTATTTTCACACAAAAATTATGATGTTTATGACTGGATTCCGATATTTAGAAAGTCATTCTACAATTCTTCAAAATATCGACATTTCTGTGACGGAATACAAGAAAGTAAAGATATCCATATTTGGAAACATGTGAAATTTCTGTTACCAAAGTGTTATTAAAATAAGAAATGGTTTGATTTTCGGCAAACATTTGGATGTTTTTACTGTATTATGATAAAATTTAGTCGGACCCATATTTTTTGTGCAACGGTAATGAAACATATAAAACAACAAAATTATTAGACGATGGATGTAGGAGAGCAGAAATGTTTTGAGCAAATACCGAGTCACAGAAGGCGTCACTACTTTTATTCTTCCCATGAAACTGGATTTGAAAGAATTAGAATCAACGCGTTAAGAAAGGCTATGGAATATACACAAGACTATAACAAGAAATCCCAAAATGAAATAATTTCAAACTATATTGGTTAAGCAAGTATGGGTTTTAATTCTTTGAAACTCTTTTCCGGAACATTCGCTGCACATTGAACGCATCGTGCATAGGATAATCTTTCGCCATCTTTGATCTTAAAGGCCTTAGATTTCCCACGTTTCAAATCCAAATTAAATTGTGTGATCAATATTTAATGTACAACAAGATTTTATAAACTCGTAGCTTCGTTGCGGGAAATTTCCTTTACAGTGGATATATCATCTCTAATATCGTATTAAAATGTCATATTAAATACCACAGAGAGACATTCTTTCTTTGCTACCCTCCCATATTTCATTTGTCACGAGTCAAAACCTAATCTACTGCCTCATCTAATAATATATCTTTCTTACGCACAATTTTGATTTCGGGAAGAGTGAAAGATGGGAATATCTAGTCTCAACTTCGCCTGATACATTTGTTTGCACTGTGATCTAACCGCTCTAAATTTTCCCACCTCTCTCATCCTAAAGAATCGAGCTTACCGTGAGGGATGCAGTTTGCTGTTCGAATCTGTATAAGCGATCATTCGGAAAACAGTCGTCCTGGTACGTATGGTATCGGAATGTTTTCGGATCAACTCAGTAGAGGGTATCTAATTTCTGCATACTCACGCCTTGCAGTGTATTGTCCCTCCATTTGCATGCAGACCTTTTCCCTTCCTAACTGCTACCCACGCTATCCTTTCCAAATACGCCAAGCTCTCATCCCTCGCGGAAATGCTTAGGAACCAAATATTACCGATGGTACACAGGATTCAACTCTTACGTTAATGGATCCAGACGGGAAACGAAATGCAGCTTGCACCCGCGATTCGATAACTCAAGCATCTTTAGCGCCCGACCTCCATTATGGGGAAGCATTTAGAAACCTTTTCGAGAGATATCTCCATTCCCAAATTCCGAACGAATCATTTTATGGCTGAATATTATTGCTCTTGGTAAATCGTAATGATTATTATCCAACCTCTATCGAATATTCCTACATTGTCTCCATTCTTACTATCTACATTACTATTTACTTTCTACTTTAACTATGTAATATGTAAAGGCTAAAATTACCCCGATGCCCAAAAACGAAATTTAAATCAATTTTATACGTATTATGTTGACGGATTCCAATCCTTCCATACATTGGGTGCACTAAATGCAACTCATGAACTGGAATGCTACTGAAGACATTGTTCGATACAATAAATACGAAACTAGGGTCACCAGAGGTAACAGATACACACAAGAATTCGTATGTTAAATTCTCGGCACTTGTGTTCGGTTCTTACTCTTCAAGTGGAAGAATAAAACTTCATCTTAAAGGTGGTGCCAAAGGAAGATAGAGAAAGGTCAACTGGCCTATAGGCTGTATTACAGCTGACAACCGAAAAAAAGTTCCCCCATCATCTACGCTGGGATAAAAACCATTTCTAGAAAATTATTTACCGAAAGTGCCTCCATTGTTCCAATTAAACCTCAAAGTTATAGATACTCAATCATTTAAAGACGAAAAATGTATTAAATTTGGAAATTGCCTAATTGCTGGTGATGACTCTGAGACTTAATTATGTATGACTGGTCATAAACAAAAAATAGCAAAACTTTCCACTACAATTCTAGCTCATTGCTCAAATTGATAAGAATTTTCCATAAAATCTTATATAAAAATCACTAATGTATATATATTTATCCATCCGTTGTCAGTAACTCCCGTAAGAAATGCATGGAAGAAATTTTCGAGCATTAATTTGATCTACTTCCAGGCGTGATAGAATTATGAATTTTTGGGAGTCATTAAAGGTCCATAGGTGTAATACGTATTGATATTTGTTTTTCCAAAGTATCCTTGGTTCGACTCTGGACAACTCGAATCGGCTCTCACGAAAAATGCACGTAATGCTCATTTGTATCGATTGGAATGCACTGCAGACACTATTTATTTTGCAGAATGAAATTAGAAAAAAATGGTCGTACCAAATCGAGATAGGTTCCAAAAGAGAGGAAATTGAAAAAATGTTTGTATTTTGGTCATAGAATATGGTATTCGAGTCGAAATTGAGATAATTCAGACAAGTATTACGAAAAATTAGTGTAATTTTGCGTTCGTAGACAATTCCCTAACGACAAAGGTGATTGTTGAATTCAACTCTTTTTACGAACATACGGGAAAGATAACCTCATAAGAAATATATAGGAAACAAGTGTCGGCATTTTATTGCATTAAAACCATTACAGTCCAGTCAAATTAGACACAAAAAGAGCCCGACCTTGCAAAATGTAGACCAGTAGAACGACCAGTAAGTAGTAATGTAGCTATTTTTCGGTTTTCATTTTTAATTTTTCCCTATACGTAGTATAGCAAAAGTATTTCATTCGCAAAAAAATCCGACCTTCAGATTTCGACGGAAATAGATGTTTTGGGGCCCATAGAGCTCGTTTTCGCTATTTTCCCGAACATGTCTGTCTGTGTGTCTGTGTGTGTTTGTCTGTCTGTCTGTGGTAAAAAAGTTTGTTTGCGCTCTATCTTAAAAAGTAATTATCCGATCATTTTCAAACTTCATATTTAGTATTTTCCTACAATGCCAAAAGTTGATTAGTTTTTTATGAATATCGCTTAACCGGAAGTTCCGGTTTAACCGGAACAAAATATTGTTTCTTTAATATCTCTGTCAAAATGCATTTTAGGTATATACAATTACATACAAACGTTATAGATAATGTACTTTACTACAACTTTTGTATTAAACGTTTCTTCGTGACACTGATTGTTTAGGAGTTATTTTTGAATAATGGTTAACCTGAAGTTGTTGTTTATCCAGAAATGGAGTTTTTCATAAATATCTCTGTCAGAATTCAATGTTGGTATATACAACTGTTCACCAAAGTTATAGATAATGTTTATTACTACAGATGTTATATGAAACATTTTCCTGTAACAGTCATTGTTTTGGAGTTATTTATATATTACCGGCATAGGCATCTGTTTTCAATAAATACGGAGAAAGTCATGTGTTGGCCACATCAGATTTTTTTCTTCGCTAAAAGTGAAATTAATACCATAGCTACTACGATTATTTTTTTACGTCTTGTATGGTATTCGGGGCTACAAAAAATCTAAGAAAATCAGAATACTCAGTCGGTTGAAAAGAACCTGCACTTGCATGTGCTCATTTCCATGCTACAGTTCGCATGCGAAGCATTACTCCACTTCCTAAAGATAAATAAGTGTATGAATCGTAACTGAACTGAACTAGTGCTGTGTTCTACAGAAAATGTAGTTCTTACATATTTTAAAGAAGATAAAACTTCCTACAATCTAAGTGTAAAATTAGCTCCGTACGTCCAGAATAGTCTGAGAAATAGTTCTTTGAAAATTGGCAATTTTTTCCAAAAAGTGAAAAGTTTTCGTTTTTGTTGTGTATTTCGGCAAATATCGTGAAAAGTACTCATACCAAGAGGAAAATTATATCTTCTGAGGAGGTAATATATTTATTCAGCTTTGATTTGAGCCTAAAGCGACGACCGTACGTCCACAACAATGCTTCATAAGGTTGTATACCCCTTCTCTTACACAACACTACTACACCTACGCACACTACATTAACAATGTCTTCAGCTTTTCATTGAGGCTGGCCGCGTCATTCCCCTTCCAACACGAAGTATCGGGATTATTTATAATTTTTGGTAAATATATTTAATGACGACTAGTACTAGTATGACGGGAGAATCCACTAGTACAGTAGAACCTCGGTAATCCGGACGAATTCAGGCACATAGGCGTCCGGATTAGCGGGGTTTCCGGATTAGCGAGGTTTTCAAAAAATAACGTAAAAAAAATGTTTTCTCAAATATTATATTGTATAGATAATGCATGTATATATTACAGAAGGTATTACAACATATAAAGTGAATGAATATTATCAGCGAGCAAAAAAGTCAGTTTTTTCTTTTGCGCGACCGTTCTTATTTTTAAATCAAGTGCACGTGTTTCTAAAACGTCTAAATAGCGTAATTTAATGCGCTTCAAAATTTTGCTCCACGGCCCACTTTAATGATGTATTGAGTGCCGCCAAAGCCTCAGAATGAGAAATTTTGACGGAGTCCACAGGGTGGTGGTAGTCGTCGTCGTCATCGTCATCATCTTCTGCCGTTACTGTTCTGATAATTTCGTCACATTACTTCGCTCTCCATCACATCATTGCAGCCAATGTAGATATTTTTCAAATAGTATGTCCACCTCTCGTTTCTTGTTACTAATATGCGTGTTTATATGTTCACAAGAAGAAGTTGCGGGTTTGCATAACTCCCAACGAACCGTCCGGATTACCGAGGGTTCCGGATTAGCGAGTGTCCGGATTACCGGGGTTCTACTGTAGTCATATAATTTTTATACTCATTTTATGATGAATTTAACTGTATTGTGAATACTTGTATTATAAATCCAACGTATTCGTAAAGCTACGAATACATAATTGGAGTACCTGACAATTTTAATAGATTCCATGAAGATAATAACCTTAGATTAAGAGCTCAGGAAATAACAAGAGGACTTCTGGTTTGCCTGTGAGTCATACAATTTCGCTCTGATTTTGTCACTAAATCAATACTGAGTAACAAAATCCGTTAAGTTGATATATAATAAAATCAGCCATTATAATAAATATTTTCATTCAAATATGCATCCCATTGAATATAATTTGGACGGAAGAGAAGACGTATGATTCCCAATCTCGCTCACTTAAGACTCAATTAAGACGTATTTATCTTGCAACTCTACTGGTTGAGAGGTTCACAAATGATTACATTCCTCAAAATCGGGTCACCGACTACAAAACATGGAGTGTTCTTGACTGAGGCCATCCAGCCTGCGATGAACGCATCATTATTTGTCCTCAAATTCTAAATTTTCTCTTCGGGAATAAATCTCTCGGTTCTTCAATTATAGCATAACAGTAATTCGAGATATATAAATCCTTCTTAACCCAGCATCTCTCTTCTGAAATTGCCCACATAAAAACTTATTTTTAGGCTTTTGAAAAGAGTCAAAAAGAAGCAATTTACACTAAACATCATAACGTTAAAAAAATAAAATCTCCGATAGGTACGTCGAAAATATCTTCATATTATTAGGTTTACATAAGATGCTATTGCGACCTTAAATTAAGACATTTTATTGATAACTCTCGCTTATTGCATATAGTAATTAGATTCCACGAATCTTTTCTGCAGCAGGGGGGAAAGGAATTTCCTGTTTCGAAAGAGGCGCTTAAAGATAGTCCGGGAGAGGAAAAAATTCAAATTATAATTTTCGTGAAGTGTTTCGACAATATCGAAAATCTTTATATTATTAGGTTTACAAAAAAAAGCTACTGTTACCTGAAAAGATGAAATTTTATTAATTCCTCTCGCTTCTTGCATCTAGTAATTAGGTTCCATGAATCTTTTCTGCAGCAAGGGGTACAGGTAATTCGTGTTTCGGATGAGTTGCGTACAGCTGGTTCGGGAGAGAGAAAACATCAATATTCCTCATTTATTGTTCCACCCAGAAAATGCGGACCTCGTTCATAGCGCGCTTATTACGTGCATAAAAGCGGACTCCCTTTAAGGAATCGAGGGACGAAAACTATATTTGATGAAAGGGTATGCAAATTAGATAGACGACCGAGTTCCTCCGCGGGGATGAGCAAAAAAGAAGAAATCCGCTCCTAGAATAATAAGGCCCGAACACAATTGCCGTCATTCTACGGATCGCATTGTCTAGAAATGTATTCCTCCGCCTCCCGCCCTTAAGATATCCATCCACTCTTTTCATCAATACGGCGGAAGCAATTTTTTCTCTTCCGATCGAATTTACGGCATTTCCCCTCCGCATGCATAAACAAGCTGCTGCTTCTTCTTCTCGGGATAATCTTCACCCCATTCCGGAGGAAGAGGTTCTTAAATCCTTCCATACCCGTCCTTGTTTACGACTTGTTTCTCTTCCCTCGGATTTCCTTCCATCAGCGAAAGTTACTCATCTTCCCCCGCCCACCCCCGGCTTAAGTGGGGTATTTTAAGAGAGAGACCTTTTTATATTCGATTTGATAATATAAGAGGGAAGAGGAGCCCATTCGGAATGTGTTCAGGTATCATCTTTTTTTCTGGGAGAGATCGAAGGGATTATTCCGGGAGAGGAGTTGGATGGATCCGGCATTCGTATCTGGAATTGAATGCGGATTACGAAAATTCCTGGCATTTGGAAAAGAAGAGGATTTTTCTTCCTGGGAGCGTGCTCTGAAAAATGGTGACGGTTGGTAAAAGGCTCGATCTGCTTGATGAATAATCCCTAGATTTGCAAATAGCAATAACTAATGAGGGCAAGAGAGTTGAAATAGACTGCGAGCGGTACTACTTTCCGAAAGCTAGACTGCACCTAGAGTTGGGTTGTCCAACTCTTTCGGCCATTCTGCCACATAACATTTTTCATCCTGCACAAAAATTAATGTGAACACCTCTTGTAGATAGCCATACTATTCTACAAGTACAGGTATTGCATATCATATGTACTCTTCGTTAGACTTCTTGAGCATTCGAAAAGTGTATGAGATCCTGCAGACGAATATTGTATTGGCAATCAAGCATTGAATACCTACATAATACATACTGATAAAGGCATATCTTTTTGTAAGGAATCGCTACCACAATTCAGGGAGCATTACTAAGATGCGCCAAAATTCAGGATGGTAATCTTAAGAGAACAAACGATTTTGACATAGGCTCAATTCACTCAATAAATTGAGAGCAATCATTTTCCCGCTTAAACAAGCTACTCATTAGATGCAAGAATCTGAATACTCAAACAAGATAATGATAGAATCAACTGCTTGGGCCGTGACTTGGTGGTATGGATCCATCAGGAGCGAAAGTGAAAACAAACTTTTACTATACCACAGAATATTTTATTTAGAAACCATGGTCGTTCCTAAATAAAATATTCTGTGTTATAGTAAAAGATAATGACAGTAAAGCGTTCTCAATATTCCAAAATTTTTCATCAGAGGATACAAGTTTCTATTCCAACTCTCCATCATCTCGCCCATTCACCAACTTTCCCTTCTTTTTAACTACTGTGTACACTCGTCTTGGAATATACCTATTATATAAATTATGATTTTTTTTCAGCAAGTAAACCAGAATCGCTGAATGAAACTATTCACATACAGTTATTTGAAATTTTCTCAGTCCTCTCATTGCAACTGAGATCCAGATTTGGATAGTGATCGCTGTGAAATTAGCTCGTGAATTAACTCCGGAAATAGCATAGAATAAGCATTTCCAAAAAGGAAGACGCGAACCAACTTCTAAAAAATGTTGAACAAATAAGTTTCCCTTCCATTTGTATGCTCCAAGGAATTACAGTCCAATTAATGACGAGTACAGACGTTTCGAGGCATAAAAAATCCAAGAAAGAGATAGACTGTATTCTTTAACTCTGCGATTCTATAGAATATGTACAAATTCTAATCATAAGCCAAATGAAATAATCCAACGACATTTATGCTTTTAAATCATAAAAAAACTTTAGAGTTTTATTCTTTGAGCTTGAAAAGTTCAAATAAAAACTTTCAAATTTTCTTATATATCTCAAAATATATTTACAATTATAATCGTAGGACATACTGATATGAGGTTATGCTCTCTAGCCACATACGTCTTAAATAATAAACAAAATTGTGGTTCTTCTATAAAGTTTTCCGTTTAAATTCAAAGCATTTTGGGAATTAAAATGGAGAATGAACGCCAAAATATGAAATCGACAAATATGTTAAAATAATTACTATCAACCTTACGTTATCACCCAAATAAGGCGTATTATTATTATCAATATTATTTTAATCTTGTAGAATAACTCCAAAATAGAGACTCCTCTACCTCTAAAATATGATCAACATTCAGTGATATGCAATTATATTTATATTACTATAGAAATGTTAATACTAATAGACATAAACGTCACCTAAATGATCTAAATGAAGTCTAATCTGGATAACATGCCCTCGATCGTTCATAAAATTACGGCAACAGCCAACTATACAACACCCTATCAGACATCAAATATGGAGTCATAGTGTGCCAAGATGACTTAGAATCTAGTACTGCATTTTGATTCTGCTGAAATAATGATCACTTCACTTTAAGTTTAAAAAAACTCGAGCTTCTACCGCAGTAAAAAAGAGGAAGGAAATCGGAATAAAGATAGAAAATAGCTCGGCAAAAGTATCACTTGACGTCCTAGAGTGCCTAACTGTATTTTACGCTTCGAATTGTTGGAATGATTTAAGAACATCGCCGTAATAATTCGACACAAAGAAGGCCGGGAATCACTTAAGTTTCTATGTCGAGTTTTAAAAGAGAGATAAGCGATCTCCGTCCTTTAGAGCTAATATCTCGAGACTCTCGAAAAGGTTTTACTTATTCATAGAATTCCTCGTGGTCGCTCTTCACGTAATGGAAAGAATTACTCATTTTCTTGCAGAAGCCCCCGCTGAAACTCACAATTCACGTTGACCATACAGCGGAGACTGAGAAAACTTTCAAGGAAACAAAAAGAGCACCGCGACCATTATGAACGGCTCCGTTAATCGCAGTAAGAGCGAGCTTGAAGCGTCGAACATTTTGTGAGACACTTTGAGGACGAGGGAAATGAAGATGCGGAGGGATAGACGATGGAACATAAAGAGTGAGAATTAAAGGTAAGTAGGGAATGATGGTAAGAGAGTAATGTGAGTTGAAGAGGATAGGACAAAGGGCATTGAAATACAGAAAGGTTTTCCTTCTTGCAGAAAGCTTCGAGAAAATTCTATTACGAATTCAATTTCAAAGGGCCAGAAATATATTCTCTGATAGAGAAAAGAATTACATGCATACGAGTAGTGCTGCTGCCGCCTTTCCTTTTAGTTATTCCGTTTGTTCCTCAAGGTTCCTACTTGGGTCCCTTGGTTTTCAAATACATATGATTGAAATATAATATTAAGTATAAAGATAAAGACAATAAAATATTATAAATAAACCTTTGGCTTACTTGGCTTTTATTGAAATGCCATTATTTCATCCTTCGCCACACAGATTCTGAGTTTTGATGCCTATCGTATACTTTTTAATGTCCGTCTTGGAATCAATTGATATCTAGTGGAATTTAGTGCTTTTTAGATCAAAGTGCCCTGTCTTTGGGCTATTAGGCATGATAATATTACCAAAGATTATGTGGCTTAATTTGATATAACAATAAATGATGCTCATTTACGATGCTTAGTAGTTCAGTAGTAAGAATACCTGCCCGGATAGTGGGAGACTTGGGTTCGAGTCCTCTCCAAGTCACTTTTTTTTACTTCTGCATAAATACGATAATATTAATTTCGTCTAACTTGCATAAATCAATTTGGATTACTATATAACTAATGCGCTAAAAACACTGAATAAGCATAGTTTAATTATGATGTTTATAACTTCCTAATTTTAATAAAACCCTTAAGGTGGTATATAATATTTAATCTATTATTACCTAGAAAGCATAACATGTTTTAATGAATTACCTATCCTGAGATTTGAGGCACTACCTCCTTGCTTATGCATTCATATCTACAACAACTTTTGTCACTGAGGCCCTCCTTTCAATCGAAATCTCAGAGCTCCAATATTTTCATTACCGTCTTCCTTATGGTTCACATTTCACACCCGTGCAGTAAACGCTACCGACTGAGGGTGATAATCTTCCACTGATACCTTTAATAGGTTGGTGCCCCATAACGCACTTAAGCTTCAAATAAGTACATTGAATATTTCAAGATTACTTCGCGTTTCAACTGAAGAAATAAGTTGGGATCTGACCAGCAAAAACATTTATCAGGATCCTTCCCGAAGAATTACTGAAGAAAAGAAAGACTGATCCGTAGAGAAAGTAAAGATCGTAGATTGAACAGACGTTATGTAAATGCCAAGGTGAATAAAGGGAAGTTGGGAAGTGGGAGAAAGATGTAGGGAAGGGTAAGAGGAAGAAGCGAAGATAGGGAATACCTCCGCAAAAAAGATCGACTTTAGAACTCAATAAGTACCCGGAGGCATATTTTGAAGAATCTCAGAGCCTCCAAGTATGCCTGTAAATACCTCTAAGGAAAGACTCATTCTGCAGCCCGTCTGGGCTGTCTCTCAGCCAACCATTCAAAAGGGAAAAAAATCCCGCTCCGGCAGACGCCCGAATTCTTGCCCATTCAACTCCGTTCTCACTCCCTCTTAAAAATATTTCGCCCTACCTCACACTCCCACCGCTCTTCCCATTCAAGTTTCCCCAACCCCATCTGCGCCATTTTCCTCCATTTCTCATTTTCTTAATTTTCTTCCATATTTCCACTTATTTTCTCCTTCGTCCCGAAGCTTCCCTAACGTTCTCACAACCTCTCCATAGATCTCTACAACTTAACCTCATCCCCTTTCAAAGCTCTGCTCGCCCTGTCCCATACCAATGACCGCATTGAGGAACCCTCCCTCAATCGCCTTCTTTTTTTAACCTGCGCTTTATTCCACGACCTACCTCCTCCTCTTCAGTATTATTTCAAGCGAGGCTCACTGTAAGAGGGGCTCTAAATTTTCCATTTCGGTCTTAATATAAAAACGGTTTCCCTCTTCTTGTCTCACTTCCTCCAGAGGTTTTGACATTTATCCATACTTCCATTACAACTTGGGCGTAAAACGAGGATCTTCTTCAACTTTACCATGAATACTTATATGTCCTCGTCTTTCAATTTCTCCTCTCGAGTAGGGATGAGTAAAGTCCAACCGAAGTGAAAATAATGAAGTTTATATCGTAACAGTAAAATGTTAATTCTTTCTTAAGTGTGATCTTTCTGATACCATATTCTAATGAATTGAATAATTTTCATTCGGATACAGGATAAAGATAAATCTATCTTCCATTTACTATCGCCTCTGTCTTGCTCCTGACTGTGATGACATGAAAGCTATAGAGGTATGAAAGCGCTGAAAATTGGTACTAATTAAGGTCTTTTCTAATGAAATGCGAATAAAT
Organism: Sympetrum striolatum; assembly: GCA_947579665.1. NCBI lineage: Eukaryota > Metazoa > Arthropoda > Insecta > Odonata > Libellulidae > Sympetrum > Sympetrum striolatum. The sequence continues at coordinate 28,902,772 of OX388348.1, forward strand.
TGTCACTCGTAGAGTTATTGTATGCTCATTATATACATATGTACCACTTACAGCATACTAACTTTAGGGAAGCTATAAGGCTAAATACATCACTCTTCATTCTGCCTAGAAAGCCTTTTTCCCCCTACTTACTGTTGGTAGATAATGCTATGGAGGCTGATGTATTACCCACCTTTCAAGCTGAATACGTTATAGACATAAGGTGTGACAGTAAATCAGGAAAATGTTTTGATCCTTCCTAGTGAATTAATAGAAATAATGTACGAGTTAGCCTCTCATAGAGATAACCAAAGAGTAAAATTTAAAAAGTATCGCCAAACATCATGGAAGTATTTTTACGTCTAGGTTTTCCTTATCGGGTGGAGGAGTCCAGAATAAAAAACCGCAGCACGGCGTAATTCAATGTACACACAATTCACTTTACAATATACAAATTCAAAGTGCAGTTTCAGGAAGAAAAATTTTTTATATGAATAAGAAAAGGGTAAAGGTGACTTTGCACATAAGGGCGTGCACCCAGGAAAATTCCCAAGGAAAAACGGACTTGAAAAAAGTCTGACAGGGCCGGAAATCGAACCCGGGATCGTTAGAGGAAGATCCCGGGTTCGATTCCCGGCCCTGTCAGACTTTTTTCAAGTCCGTTTTTCCTTGGGAATTTTTATATGGTTAATATCAATTGTTTTAATTGATATAGCGTTCCTAAATGGTCACATGCTTTACCTAAATCGTTGAAACAAAGCAACAATCAAACATATAAAACGAAAAATGCGAATTTCTTAACACAATTTAGTACGTTTTATACGAGTTAGTATCTGTTGCATCTATTTAGGGGACTCAAAATTCTCCATCACTGTACATACTAAATCTATGAATCACGAAGTAGGAATAAATTGGAATATTTAGAGCTTTAAAGATCTGTAACACATAGGTTTCAGCTACATAGCTCAGTACAACCATTACGAATTAGGCAATTGTTACGAATTCCCTCCAAAATTGGAGAACTTTGCAATACCACATTCATCTCTTGGCCCACAATACTGGCTAGATAATGACGAGGAAAATAATTAAGAAAGAAAATAAAAAGATCTCTCACTGAGAATACGAATGGTAAAATAATAATGGCGGATGGTTCTATTCGGTCTTCGGGCTATTTGCATGAAAAATTCTGGCGTTAAAATCCCAGTCCTTATTAGCCCCAGGGTTTTTGACGCTGTAAGTGACATGCAGAAAAACATGTTCTATTTTCTAGTCGGAGGAGTAAATGTCACAGGAAAAAATACTCCATTTTCTTCAGTAAAAGCTCTACTTTCATGAATGCATAGCTTACGCCTCTCAAAAAATGCGGTACGTAAAGATATTTATTTTCAAATATATTACAGTTTTTTTGGTTATCTTCTGTCACCGCGTTTTAGTGTGCAATTAAGATAAGTGTGTTTAAAAGGATATTACAAATCAAAATTAGTGTTACAAGACATTATAATATTATTCTAAAAAAGTTTTTTTATCTTTGGAACTCCGTTCCATAAAAGATCTGTTAAGCATATGTAAATTGCATCGCCATCGACACTGAAATAATGTCTAAAATTACTTAAGTTTCAAAAGTTCAGTATTTGTATTCTTACTAGCTTTGCTTGGCTAGGATCACGAAATTTTTAACGTCTCCTTTAACTCTAGTTACAAAAATTTACTTTTAAAAGAATATAATTTATTGCTAAAATTTTATAGAATTTTTAACCAAACTTATTTTATTTTTGGCCTTGATTCAGGTGATTCCCGAATAAACTAGTTTGCCTACATAGGCGACTCTTCTTTGACTTGGTTAATGCGGGAAATACACACTCTCTCAGTCATTATAGCCATAAGTTTTAGCAATTACTTCTGATAAAAAGGTCAATGAATTTCCTTACAGCAAACCTAAATGCTAACGTGAGGATGCTATAGAATATGGCTAGTCTTACTGGTTGACATAATACAGATAAGCACCATATCTCTACCATCTTTACCTGAAAATGCGCGAGCATATTTTCAGCTTATTCAGATTCATCAAACTATCACAAAGACAGGAGTCAATATCATTAATAATTAAGTATCCAAAGCTTTAAGGTACACATGTAATGAAATTTTAAGGAGCTCACCCGAGCTGCGAAGTAGATGACGCTCGACTAAATGTGATCCAGGATTTCACAACATACTTCAATGCATTTCGTACCGCTGTTATTATCTTAATTTATTATTAATATTATTTTAAAGTTGCGATCGAATTTCACTAATACAAATTGGATCTTGAATAGATACCACGCTGGTGAATATACACTTTTCGAATACAAATGACATTCTGCCGTCAACAATCATAGTACTAAATATAATTTTCGGTTATTGACATCCTTTTTCTTCCAAAATATGAAAAGCTTGATACAGAAAATTGTATATATTATAATTTATGTATACGTAATGTATGCATATTGATGCATACTATTGATAATTCAATCGTGTTTTAGTTTTTAAGTAATAGCTTCTGAAAAGTGTAAGTTATTCTTCATTTTCCCGAGATATCTCTCATTTGGCCCATGATTGTGTTTTAAAAATATACGCGGCCTTTCTCTTTTCTTAATTCGTATAGACCGAGCGTAACCTTGCATTATAATTCTATTTTGGAATGCATGTGTGAGGACCACCTTCTCCTAATACTTATATCATTATGTTATATAAAAAAACTATGAATCAATTATTTGACTAACCGATTTCAATAGTATATAAATCAACAAAATTTATTTCTTCTATAGGTGACCGTAAGGTCGAAACCGGTTGTTTAAAAAAAATTAAATTTGTGGAAAACTACGAAGAACTTTTATTGATTTATTTACTTAGATGGCGTTCCAACATTCCAAGGCCAGAACACCTTTAGTTTAATTTCAATAGCTTGGATGTACTTAATATGTACTTATGTAGGTAGCTTAAAAACATTTTATCCCGGCGATCATTATATGCTGTGAAGGGTCAAAATTCTCAACCAGAACATAATTCAATACTCAAAAAACTGACTGAATTCAAAGAACGTACGATTAAGTTTAGCTTGCATGAAAACGTAGGGGGATGCAACAATTCGATATACCTCTCCAGCATCCTCCTTCTAAACTATGAGATCTTAGCATATCTATATCTCACAACATACAAATGTAAGTCGTATCAATGCATTTAAAATAACACATTTCTCAATGGAAAGTTAGTATTACAGAAAAATAAATTAAAATATAGGCTAGATTCCTTGCCATGCTTCTGGGCGAAGTTTTATAATTTTGTTACTGTTCTGCTTTTGTGATGTCAGTGTTCCTTTACATCTCTTAGCTTGTAAGTACTAACAGTAGGTTTGCGCAGGACATACACAAGCTCCTTTTTGTGCGGGTGTCTTCCTGCAGTTGATCTTTTTTTCTTACGATACTGCGATTAAGTAATTATATTTTCGATATTATTATTAAGATATTACCATAGGTATTATTTATCCTATATTAAAGTTTTCCTCTCTATCTCTGTTCAGCTACACAATATTTATGTTCTTTATATCATTTACGAAAGATTAGATAATGAAACACACTTGATAATTTCCACACAAAATTATTTTGAACAACCCGGTTTCAGTACAAGACAATCTTTAGGTCACGAATACAATAAATGCAGCACATACCCTTAGGAAATCTTGGAAGGGAGGGTGGGGAGAGGGGAAGGGAGACATGAAAGTTATTTCATTTTTCAAATTTTCTGCAGACATTACTTCAAGAGCTTGTCACGCATCCAGCTAGGGATCTACACTTTCTGTGTAGAACATTACCTATAACAATACATTTATATTGTATGGAAATTACCAAATGGGTTTCTTAATTTCAATTTGTCGTTCCACGAAGTACGGTCAGAAATGATTGATTTTATTTAAATATGAACTTAGATTAAAAAACAGTATGGCCTACATCAAAGCAAATACGAAGGCATCTTTTATAACTCCTTCATGTGAGACTGCTTTAATATGTACTTATCTCTTCTTGGAACTGAATATCTCCGCAATACATCGTTCCGTCGAGTTTTCTTTATTTTAATAAGTTATAAGTCTTTCGAGATACTAAATCCCTTTCCCGCTTCAGCGCGTCGCTAAAAACTTACATTCTCAAGTGCTCTGTATACATACCATAAGGGCGATCCCTTTGGGAGCTAAGGGGAAGTTTTCTGGTGTCGGGGAAGAGGGTGGAAAACAAGCAGTGCGGGCAGCTAAAAATGGTCCATTCACCATCCTCCCCTCCCGTTTGGCTATCTCACTTCCAGAGAAGATACATCTCACCCCCCTCCTCTTCCACATCAGGGAACCAACGTTTTTCAAGAGAGCCGTAAATTTCCCTAAACTTCGGTTCTTTCTCTTCCATAGAAGGAAAAATCCACGTTCCTGTATGCGGTATAACTCACGACCTGTTTGTCTCCTGGTTCCACTGTCTTGCGCCTCTCTTTCTCCAAAGTATTCGCACTCGAGGCTAACTGTAAAAATCTCTTCCTGAGATACATAAGTCCTTTAAAGAGTAGTTGATGCATCTCTTACGAAGTTTAATTACGATACATAGGAATATAAATAACTTTAATCTCAAGTTTCTAATTCGTTATTATAAATTTTAATGACATCAAAACAGTTTAATAGCTATTTCATCATATTTATCTATATTAACGATGTTTTTATTCATTTATACAACTATATTAATGTTAATGATGAATTAAAAAGGAACTCGAATCAGAAGCTTCAAAAACCCCAATAAAATAATGAAATCCTTTTGTGATATTTTTATGATGGCAACACTACTGAGTTTAGTAGTTCTTTCATGATGAATATAGTACGGTTGTATTTATTTAACTTTATGCATCTATGGTAAGATATTGAGGAATTTCAAAAGATTCTCGAATCGGAATCTAATTTTAGCTAAATTTATATTATATCGCTAGCATAAATACGAGAAATTATGAAAATATATTTTCCGATAGCTTTTCTGTATTTTACAATTCTCAATAACGTAGGCTGAAAATGTGGAGTAAAGTTTAAAATGAATCTGTATAGGCAAAAGATAGATTATAGAAAATAGTTGAACAAGAAAGATAAAAATTTACCCAACTTCAGTGTAAGAGAAATCAGTTATGAAAAATTTCACACATTCCGTTGATTGAAAAGTGTTCCTTGCAAATAAAGAAGACATTTTCATCCGGAAAATTCTCGAATAATATTTTACGCTACAGAAGAAAGGAGACTGGAAAGGTTCTTCTTTCAAACATAAAGACTCCGCAGCAGATCACAGAGAAATCACTTCTATTGTATATTCCACTTTTTAAGATGACACATTTTCCAGCGGCCCTTCTCAGCTGTCAACAACAAGTGAGCTGTCATAACAGCAATAAATCCTCCTCTAAGAAAAGTTTTTAAATTTGAAATTTTCTTTCGAATACGGAAACGTGAAAGCGTGTAATATATTTTCATTTACATTGAAAACGATGTCCAATTTATTCCGCTACTGAGTGCTTCTTATCTTGGAGCGAAAGGTAAATTAGTTGTGAATTTAAAATAGAATATGAAATGCTACATTTTCCAAGGACAAGGATTTTGATTGATGTAGAAAAGTACTTTGCCTGTATAACTACACAAAGGCTATTTCTTGACTACTTTAGGATCGTATTTTTGGTTTCTCTTCAATATTCCACCATTTTACGTAATTACTTATAAGTAGCTGATCAAAATTTGACTAGTACAGAGACCTAAGATTAGCAAAGTCTCATGCAATCGGATTTCGAACCTGGATCTTCTACTTGCTCTGTGGGTTCTCTAGCATTTGGGTCATATGCCAGAACGATATTTCTTTTAATTTTGAATACTCAAACAGTTAATAATAAATACAGGATAAATTCCCATATACATGCGTCGCATTAGATCAACAATAAATTAATAATAAGTACAATAAACAGTGAGTGAACATGAAAAGATATAAGAAGTACAACATGAAAAGGAAGATGAAATGAAAGGTGAAATAGAAAACGGGTGAAAGAACAAAATAGAGGGAGGTGAAAATACCACATAATTAGGGGAAGGTATTTTCAGATTCCTGCGGATCTGCGATGTTGAATCGCAGAAAAAGTCAGCTTTGGTTCAGGAAACAAACAAGTTTGCATCCCTCACGATTCGTGGGATCGGCGAAAATTTGAAAGAGTTAACTCTGCAGTGAGGTTCTTAGATCACAGGTGTGCTCCTTAACCTGCTTTGTGGCACGGACACACCCAGATATTAGTTAGCTGGGGGCAGTCATTTAATCTATGAAGAGATTCTTTTAAGAAAAGGACATCAGCAGCCTTTCTCCAGGACTCAAGAAGGGAAAGATTGAGTTTCTCACAAAACTGAGGGTATTTATCCTCGGTGTAATCCCAGTTTGATCTAAACAGATCCACTTAACGATGCGTAGCTGAATTTTTTCAACACAACGCACTTTCTTCTTGTGGTCTCCATGTTACACTCGCGTATTCGATAACTGGCCTGACAATGTTGCAAAAGGTTCTTACTACGGTTGGCAGTGTGAAGTTTGAGTTGGCGTTGCTTTTAATGAAACCGAGGAGTCTAAAAGCTATATTGCTTATTTTGCTGACATGATAGTTAAAGTTGAGTTTGGTATCGAGAGTTACACCGAGGTCGTTAGTAGTTTCCACGCGTTGAATCGGGATGCTATTCAGGGAGTATTCCCTTATACACCTTCCTGTTTGTATTACAAGGCGCAATTTGAAATTCGGTGTGCCCAGTAAAATTTTACATGCAACGAAGATAAAAAATGATAATTTCCTTTAAACCATTCTGCAAGGAATAGAAGGTATATATATTAACCGTAATTTTATGTTGATGATTTCATATTTCTTGTCATTTTTCATTTCTTTTAGAGAGAGAAATATGCACAAAAACGACGGAAATGGAAGTAAGGGGTCCCAATTTGACCCAACTTGTTCATTTAAGATCAATAAATACCATTTTGGGAGACTTATTAATTCAAACCTCCACATTAATGCGCAGAAATTCTCCCCCATGGGTTAAATGTCCTGGCCAGATAGCTTAACAGGCAAAATCTTCTACCAGGGAAGTATGATGTACGGATTTGTAACACGGATACATAGAAGACAGAAGAAATATCTCATCAGTCGTTCTTTATTTTTATTTTGCCTTTTCCTAGGTGCGCGTCTTTACGTAGATATTTATCTTTCACCCTTTATCTTGTACACATTTAAATGAGCATGAGTTTTTATAATAAATGCAATAGCGTCAGCGCATCATTATAAATTCGAGGCGTTGGTCTAGAGTGATTTCTTCTCGTTTGCAAACAGCTCTAAACGGCGCAGGATTCAATTTGATCCTAACAGGAAGCGCTCTCTCGGGCGTGAAAGAGTTCTTTCATCTCGCAAAACAAGGGCATGCTTTACATTCGCGAAGAAGTAGAAAAAGGTCAAAGGTACTAGCGTCAAAAATGAAATTCCAACACGTGTAAGTTCGGAATTGAGTGCGCCGGACGAGAATTTCGCGAGAGATTCTTTCTTCCGAGGACTTCTTTTTGCTGCTCCTCGCAACTTTTCAAGCCCTCGCCCCTCGACGAATTCGCGGAAGGACTTTCAGTCGATAAAAAAAGCCGAGCGCGAGTCGAAATGGAACTTGAGGCCGTGTTTTCCTCACTTAAGACCCTAAGTGGTCAGTTATTTACCTTAAAAATTGGACTTGAAGAACGTCTCTTTTTGCACACGAAAGAAATTCGAGTCGGTGCTCTTTTGAATGTTTATTCCGCGAGGCGGAATTCTAGCGCAAAGGGATTCTTTCGGACACAGAAATTCGGATGCCTCTGCTTCATGCTCCATTGCGCGGATGCCTTCGATTCCAACAAGCCGCATCATGATGACGGTGTCGTAGGAACGTGTGATGAGGTTTAACCACTTCATTTTAATGTGGCACCTCGAATACAAAATAATGTTACCCATTTTATGTTATAAATGCCTCAAACAATAGAAGAGGAACCTACGATCCTAATGCCGCATATGGCTTTCTTTGGACATTCATTGTGATCTTTTATTCACTTTCAGAAACAAAGGCCCATATTTAAATAATTTAACATTCCAATCTTGCCGATAGCGCAGAATAAAGTGGATGATGACTTTTACAAGTTATTGAGCAAATTTTTTTTTTTATTATATACATAATTTAGATTTTAAACTATCTTAAAAGTAGGAAACGCGCAACAGGAGAGTGCCCTTCGGACCATAAAACCTTCCTCAACACTAACTTAACCCCATGCAAAGAATCAGGACATGCATCCGGAATCAAACCAGTAATTTAACCGCAACCTTACCCTTTAACCACCTTTTTCCCGATTTAGGTATTCGATCAGGTTCTAACTTCGTGAATATGTAGTAGCATGAATTGATCATCATACTCATTCTCTAATCTAATTACTTATTTATAAATTTATTTCCATGTACCACACAAACATCCACTTTGTTGGGCCATTACAGTGGGTAATCAACAATAACAATGATAAATCATACACGACCATTCCCTAATCGGAAAAATCCGACTAGCCGGGATTCGAACCGGGAGCGATAACGTGCGAGCATGCCAACCACTCGGCCACTACGGCCAGTAAACGGCATTACTCTAATATTTTGAAAAATATCCTTATGCGTTCCTAAGGCTCTTGTCAAAATGATGGATTGGTATTTGTTTCCACGCATCACACATTACTAACGAATTGCTTTGTATATTTTATTTAAAACTAATCAGATTATAAATGTATTGATATAATAAATAATTAAGCATTAGGAATGGCTCTTGATGGCATTCCTTATTTATGTTCTTACTTGACATCTTCCGCGAGATTTTATCCGGTTAAGAGCGAATGCAAAACTGTTTAAAATCATCCTTCTATCCTAATGCCCTGGATAACATTTATTTAATTTTAAAGTTTATATTTTGCGACAAGGTAAACTTTAACAGATGTGCATTGCATTACAGAAATTCAGAATATCCTACGAAATTACATTATGTTTCGCGAAAATCATATGATCTCAGATACGGGCCACTGAGGGCAATACTGCCTCCATAAAATAAGTCGCTCAAAGACTTCTCAGAAAAAGCTAAAGCCAAGCACAATTAAAAAAACCTTTACGGAAATAAACAATTATATCTGAATTATCTTTCCATTCTTAAGGGAGATGAAATGTTAAATTCATGGGCAAAAATTTGCAGACATTATGCAACGTGGAAATGAATTTGTGAATGGCTCGACTCTCAAACGCTATCCATTTGCATTCGCATCGCTATTGAATTACGGAGATACATTTGTTTCGGCCATTTCATGGATGCATATCTATAATTGTGCGATATATGCAAAAAATCTCAGCGACCGTTTTTGCCTTTTGCAAATAGCTGTTTCGATACGGAATCAATTTTTGCAGCGGACGAAATATGCAATCCGTTTTTGAATAATGGGATAGTTCGAAATGCTCTCGCAATCGAGAGGGACGATCTACAAAGGCAAAACGGCACATTTCGACCATAACAATAAAAGCGCCCCCACAACAGTATTTAAAACTCTATCCCCAATCTCTGGCAAACAATTCATCCGCCAATTACAGCGCCATCGCAAACCGCATTCCCATAATCGAAACTGCGACCGATTTAATCCCTGGACGTCGTGCGAATTTGAGTTTGATTTTTTTTTGGCAAACGTCGCAGAAAAGGGAGCCTTTTCGCTGTAATAAAGTGAGGGAGAGAAAAAAAATGTGATGATATTTTGCCCAAGAATTCTCCGCCAGGGTACGCGATAGTGCTGGGGTGTGGGTGAAGTCTCGGCATATTTCTGTTCCATTCATTCATTGTGCTCTTTATTCGGTGGCCAACTGAAATATTATTTACGACCATGAGGCATGTAACAAAAAAGGGGTGGGGGTTCCATAGCGGGGTAAACAATGCTGAATGCCTTGGTAAGGACCGCTCGGGACACAATGGGCGCCGCTAGATGGCTTCGGAGAGGGATGAGGGCCCCGCGAGATAAAACGCCGACCGCAGCGACACTAGCGGATGTGGGAAGAGCCGTAACTCACCTTTATTTTCATAACGGAGCCGAAAAGACAGTTTCGGAGATGGAAACATCACGGAGACTGCAAACAGAGCTTCGGAAAAGGGTCCTTTTTTATTTTTATATGGACAATTATCGCGCGGGCCCGCACAATGGAAGAATATTAACTTTTCTGATATATATATTTTCCCTCCTTCGGTAGGTCAACCCGAGCGCGGCGCAGTTATTCATCTGTTTCACGAGATAAATTCGCGCGCAAGTAAAGGCGAGGAAAGCGCTTTCTTGTGATTAATGAGCGACGTCCAATGGACGCGTTTATGAATGGGAGCGAAAGGGAATGCTACGTATTCAGATTTCTTCGGAAGTATCCAGCTATGAGTTAAACGAGTTTTTGCGTGGCTTCCGCGGATGGGTTTTGGTGGATTGTTACCTCAGCCCTTTCATGTCTATATTCTTAACTTCCTGTGACACGTCAAAGCGGTAATACATACACCGGTAAGTAAGCTGAAGAAACAAGAAGTATGACATGTCGTCCTTCATGTAAGACGCAGGAGCATTAATTACCTAATCTTTTGTCGAAATGTTTTCGGAAAAAAACTAACACAACTTCTGTAAGCCTTCAATACTGCTAACGGTGAAACTTGGTTGAGACGTTAGTCTAAAAGTAGTGAAATTCACTTTTGTTCGGTGACCATGATGAAAATTTTGGTGATGGTGACGTGAGTGAAACAGTACGAAAATTCGCCGATGTTTGGCATTAATAGGTCTAACAAGAGTTTTGCAGTAATATATAAATAAAAATTTGGTCTCCAAAATATAGGTAAGTTCTCAACATACCCCTATGTGTAGCATACGATTGTGACAAATTTTACGGGAGATTATCCGATGCATGATTTCATCTTTTAAATAATTTCTCTATTATTTTGCCTGTTGTTCAATGTTGGACAATATTTCTATATCCTCACATCATATCCCATCAAAAAATCGTACATCAAACCAAATTCCTCAAAGGAAGATATAGGAGAGAGTTTCCAATATTGTGCGGGCGCTTAATTTCTACCTCCTCCGTAAAATGGAAGAGCTTCGTTTCTAGCGAGATTTAACATACGTAACAGCAACTAGACATTACTAGACGCCGAGTTTCCAGTTGTCTTCTTTGTACGTTTGAAAACGGTCTGCTTGTGAGAGAGTTAGTTTGTTTGCAGTTTTAAAGCATTTTTTTCTGCACGTGGCTAAGGGAATAACAACAATAGGTAATGTGGAAGCAAACTGTGTTACTTATCAGATAAATATACATAAAAACGCCTATGTTTTCATGTAAATATGATTCTGTTAGTCATAGTTTTAGTTTATTAGTTAGTTTGGAAAAGAGCGGCGAAGTTTACCTGTTTGTACTAGAAAATAGCTCCTGTTTAAGGCCTGTAAGCTTTGACCTTCACTATAAAAGGCTTATGATTAGAAAAATTCAAGGCGTACTTAGTGGAAAAGATTTCTTAGTGAATTTCCACTACCTATTTCTTTTAAAATACTCATCCGATGCTCCCAAATCTTCTCCTTTGGATGAATAATCTATACCCTAGTCAATTATGACTAGTTCCTCCAAGACCTGTACATGAATGGCATTACCACTGCGGTGAACTTCGAATTTCGTTATTAGAATAATTGAGTAGTATACGCTGCGAATCTCACTGCGAACTAATTCGCAACTACTTCTCCTCAAGTCAAGATTTGGCTGAGTAAAGCAAACTTAAACAAGAACTTACATTCGTGCGAGTTGTATTTTCAAGTATGACGAAATCAAGCGCAAATTGTGCCTCACAGCATGCCAAGTCGAAATTTGACGATGATTCCTGATATTGAAAGCTACTATTCGTAAGTTCATCTACGTATCAAATATTACTAATCTTTTTTTTAAATTCTACTTCCAAAATAAATAGCCAAAACTTAGAGAAAATCAATGGCTTACGATTGTAAGGGAAGCAATGAAGTGGTAAAGATAGTAGAAGAATAGTAGGGGACATGTAGTGTATGAAATGGCAGTATAAAACAATCGTAGAAGTTTAGCCACGAACGATAAAAATTAGAGGATGGCCTAAAAAAATGAAAAGATAGGATGCATGTGACAGAGGAAAAGGCAACTGAATGTTTTTTTGATGAATGAAAGTTTTTTAAAGTAATATTAAGGGAATTGAAACGTGAGTTTCCAGTTACATGAACCCACAGAGATATATCTCAGAAGATATTTTGAAATGAACTGATGTCAACCAAAAGTTCCTCTCATGTATTATAATTGTATATAAATTGTGTCAAAATATATGATATCTTCAAAGGCGACAAAAAACAAATACACAGTGAAATACTTTGATTAGTACAGATGAGATACAATATGAAAACATCCACAAAAAAATATTCCATCTCATCGAAACCTTTCACATCGCATCAACATCTATCGCCTTTTCTTTTCGTAAATGTATTTTTTGTAAACATAGTCTTATTGTGTCTCAATTGTACTAATCATCGAAAAGTTCCAGCAAATATCGTCAGATTTAATTAATTATTGAAAAACACTGTTGGTGACTTATTACGTGAAGTAGATTCTTAATGGTATCGAGCTTCGGGCTGTCTCCGGAAATAGTGGATTCATTAACTTATTTATCCACTATATATTCAATTAATACAATGCACAGTTAATTTTGTACAAAAGTGAGAGTGAACTGTTTGGCGTGCGAGGCATTTAGATCATATAGAAGCAACAAAAACATCTTGAGTTTCTCACAGAATAAATAAATATGCCCTCGTATAAAAAACTTAATTTAATTTAGGGAAATAATGCTGAACTGATGCACGGGAATTAAATCTAAGTTATCCCCTAATTTTTTAATCTCATATTTATTTACCCAGCTTACATAGCATCGCTTATGCTTCTTAGTAATTTTATAACTCTACATTAATAACTACTTTGTAACTTTAAATTTCACTCGCTTAATTCTTTAAAAAATGATCCAAAGGGAATAATTTGTACGCTACCGTATCATTAACATTTCGCAAGGCTTCTCAATAAAGGACAGCTGGATTAAATTCACCACAAAAAAGTCATCCGCCTTCATTCACTCATCGATTAAACATTCGCGCTCTATATTTGCCAAAAATACGCAAATTGCCACGTACAAAACAAAATTATAAGCAATTTTACTTCCGTTTCATCTTCAAAGTGGACGCCATCCGATACTCATCAAAGGGAAACTCGTTTAAATTAATGAAGCTAAAATTCCGTTCGAACGCCATGCTCTTTTTTATACGTGGCTATAGCTAACAAAGCCGAAATATCACTATTTAAAAAATCGCGCCGTTGTGTTATTTTCGGGAGTAGAATATTAACGCGTGCGTGGATAAATATTTATCAGCCACTCTAATCCTCCTCCACCTCAGAGCTCGTTTGGAAGCGCGATGCAGTTAATGCCTCTACGACTCTCTTAATTCAGCGGGATTAACGAAGCGCCACTTCTCTAGGGTGGCAAACGTGGAAAACATCGAAGAGTACGAGGAAAAAATCCGGTGCTGTTTACACGCGAGCGGAAGATGAAGTCGAGCCGTAAATGGAAGAGCAAATAAGAAATTTGAAGGGAGTTGAATCGGACGAGGAAGTGCGCAAAAGAAGTATTTACATCGGGCGGATCGAGAGAGATGGGATAAATTGTCCTTGAAGGAAACGGCGCCGAATTATCACTCGAACGAATGGCAAATCAAGAGAAATAGTAGGCGGAGAAGTTCTTTAAATTCATTTTAAAATTAATAGGGATGACGGAGCAATTCGCGTGAAGAATTTAAGATGTTAATCCCTTTCCTGTAATGTTTTTTTTAATAAATTGAATTTTAAATATTTCAAAAATTAAGAAAAATATGTTGAGTAAGTTAAAAATTAAATTCAGTTATAATTATACCATTACGTGATTTTTTACTTTCTCCCTATACGTAGTATAGAGAAATTAATGCATTCGCAAAACAATTCGACCTCCAGATTTTGACGGAAATAGATATTTTGGGGCCCATAGAGCTCGTTTTCGCTATTTTCATGAACATGTCTACCTGTGTGTCTGTGGTAAAAAGGTTTGTGTGCGCTCTATCTTAAAAAAAATAATTATCCGATCATTTTCAAACTTCATATTTAGTACTTTCCTAACAATGCCAAGAGTTGATTAGTTTTTGGTGGATATCGCTTAACCGAAAGTTGCGGTTTATCCAGAAAAAAATTTCGTTTCTTAAATATCTCTGTAAGAATGCAATATAGGTATATACAATTATGAACAAAGGTTGTAGATAATGTACTTTACTACAACTTTTGTATAAAATATTTTTTGGTAACACTGATTGTTTAGGAGTTATTCTTCAATAATGGTTAACTGGAAGTTGTTATTTATCCAGAAATAGAAGTTTTTCTTACATATCTCTGTCAGAATGCAATGTAGGTATATACAATTGTGTACCAAAGTTATAGATAATGTATTTTACAACACATGTTGTTGAAACATTTTTTCGCAACACTGATTGTTTTGGAGTTATTTATATATTACCGGCATAGGCTTCTGTTTTCAATAAATACGGAGAAAGTCATGTGTTGGCCACATCAGATTTTTTGTTACTGCGACCATATTCTAATGAATGAAATATTTTTATTTGTCATTTGCTACAGGTTTAGATGTTTAAAATCTCCAAAAGCCGTCTTTGTCGGCGTTCCTACTCTTATTTCCCGGTAGTCGGATAAAGCAAGAAAAGAATGCCGTACTATGATTGCACCCAAAGATCTTTTCAATGGGAATGCTATTGTCGTCAGGGGTCATAAGATTTATGACTATCCGACTACCAGGAATTAAGAGGAAGAACACCGACAAATACGGCTTTTGGATATTTTTAACCTCTAATTCATTCACAGCCGTGTTTCAATATTTCTTTCCTTACATTTGCTACAGGGCAGAGAAAAATGTATCATTCATGTTTTTGTCACATTTATCATGGCTGTGACGAAATAATAGCTACTTAGGTATGAGTGGATAATTGCACAGATCAATTTCTCTCCTTATGGACCGACAAGAAACGTGTTACTTGAGAGTCATTGTGCTTCACTTGCGTGAACATGTTCCGCTTAAGGCATTTTAGCTCAGTGAGGAAAGCAAGGGCAAACTACTTCACTCCTCATCACGCCTAGTAAACCTCATTCCTCTCTGTTAGCTCTTAGTAGCTTATGCTAGAGGGAGTGAGGCAGCAACCGGCTTTCGGGCTGAATACTTTAAAGATAGTGGAATATTTGAATTCGCAAATCGTATTCGAACGATTCTACTATTACAAGTGACTATTCTCAAATTCAAATCTCCTCAATTAGCCCGTCGTAAAATTAACCAAATTAATCAGATTTTGTTGTTGAACGATATTCAATCGTCAGATGTCAGTTCAACAGAAATGTTTAGATCAATCAAAAGTTTGATTTCACTTTAATAAATGCACTGTTGAAATTTATTTCTGTTTACTTCATGACTGTGTATATGTGGCGATAATACGATCGCCCATGAAATATGGCAATTAGTTAACATACAATGATAATTCCCTCAATTAGCGATTTATACCCTAAATTTTCGGAGATCAATTAATAAATCATATAGCATAAATAATTTATGTCATTGTTATCAGCTACTTTCTATAGGTACTAAATAGTAATAAGAATGCAATTAAAGAAAGCATAAGGTAGATTTGTCTTGGACACTGATACCGGCCATACATATACTGGGGCCTCTAACTAGGTGTGACATTGGTTTACTGAAGCAGCCATCTTCAAAACTTCATTTTCGATCGGTCGCTGATCCCATTTTATTTTAACATTACAAAAATTTTGTGAATATGAAGGCCTTTGTTGGCACAAAAGTACCTTAATGTTAACGAATTTAAATGATTTCTTAATTATAATTTTTCCTAATTTAATCTGTTTGATAAGACATTTTCTCACATTGTATTCTCCATTATTTTACAGTGTTTGACTCCATTTCTCAATTAACCCGCCATTACTCGCGCCCTATTTAAATCTCAATCTCGCCCTGCATAAAGTCCTTTATTATTATTATTATTATTTAGCTAATTTATTATATATATATATAATTATTATATAATATATATTGATTTATTATATAATATATATATATATAATTTAGCGGTTACTCGCGGGGGGTGTTTCTACACCCCACCGGACTTTTTCATTAATCACGGTTATCTTCGAAAACCTTCTTGATTATTTTTATTTGTTATCATTTATAGATCTTTTTGGATATGATATCTAAATTTTACATTGATATTACGACCTTTAAAATTTTTGTGAGCTATTCAATAATAATACTCAAAACAATTGTACAATAAAACGAAAATTTGACTCGTATACCTTATAGATGAAATATCTTTGTAGTATGAGACGGTTTTTGGTGTTATCCTGTGGAACTCCTTCATAATAAATGAAAAGAACAACTTTGTTGAGTCCACAAATTTTAATAATCACAATCACGACCTAGGTTTCGTTACTGCGTAACATCCTCAAGTGAAGGCTAAATTTCGGAGAGCCCGAATATAAGCAGGAAAGGGGAAAAATGTTGTGTGTTGGTTCCGTTATGTGGATGACGTGTTTTGCGTATGGAAAGGCTCCAACAGACAATTAAGTAGTTTTACTAATTTTTTGAATTCCAGATCCCCTAATTTAAAATTTACCTGTGAAAAGGAAGTTAATGGGTCACTGAATTACCTTGACCTCACTATTTCTGTGATAAATCAACGGTTTGATTTTGCTATTTTCCGAAAAACTTCGTATACTGATCATATTATCCATTCAACTTCAAAACATTACACTGCTACAAAATTGGCCGCCTTCCACAGCATGTTAAATCGCTATTTATCGATCCCAATGTCAGATTTCAATAAACAGAGAGAACTGGATACGATTAAGCGAATTGCGATTAATAACGGTTATCAGAGCGAAATTGTTGATAGATTACTGAAAAGAAAAATGAAAATTCTTGCCCAAAAAGAGATTTACAAAACTCCTCCTATTCAAACCGAGGTTCGACAATGGCGGAGATTGCCCTACTTAGGACCTTTATCTTTAAAAATAAAAAACCTATTCCCCAAAGATAAATTTAGGGTTGCATTTTATAATAGTAATACTCTGCGAAATTTAATTTCCAACCCCAAAGACAAAATTGTAAATGAAGAAAGAAGTGGGGTGTATAAGCTTGATTGCAATGACTGTAACGGGGTCTATATAGGACAGACTGGAAGGAATTTTAAAACTAGGATTAAAGAACACAAGAACTGTTTCCTAAAAGAAGGGGAATCCTCTCATTTTGCTAAACATTTGCTGGACAACAATCATACTAGTTCCTTCATACCTACCATTCTCCATGTAGAAAATAAAGCCCCCAGACGTGATGTTTTAGAACAAATCGAGATTTTGAATTTTAAAAAATCTGAAAACTTCGAGATAGTAAATGAGTTTTTGTTTCCGTCCCACTCCCCCCTACTGGATATTCCCCAACTTTATTATTAAATTGTCTTAGTAGATTTTTGTATTGGCGTCTTCCCTTTTATTCGGGGTTATGGCTTCGGTTCTCTTTTAACATAAGTTTTTATATAATTTATTATTTATTTATTGCTACTTGTCAACAACCTCCGTTCAACCTGCAAGATGTATTGTGCATTCTCTTGTATACTTTGTATTTTTGACCTTGTTATGACTTCTAAGAGGTATTCCTCTTAACGTTGTATTGACCTTGCTAATTGTATGGAATTGATGGTGGTTTCTCCCTTCCCCCCCCCCAATCCTTACCTTTACCCCCTTTTCCCCCTTACTCCTTTCCTTTTCCTCTACCCCCATCCCTTCTTTCCCCCCCTTTCCTGCTTATATTCGGGCTCTCCGAAATTTAGCCTTCATTTGAGGATGTTACGCAGTAACGAAACCTAGGTCGTGATTGTGATTATTAAAATTTGTGGACTCAACAAAGTTGTTCTTTTCATTTATCTTTGTAGTAATCAACGTATTCGCTGTAAGCATACATTTTACAACAATTACAGTGAAAAATTAATCCAGATTAATGCAATTTTACCCGCGATTACTCGCGCTCAATTTCGTGACGTGAATGCTCGCGCTGAGTGTTTTACACCTCACCGATCTTTCTGAGATATCCTTTTTACAATTAATTGTGCTCTGAACAGTTTAGAAGGCTTTTAGGCATATCATAGAAGTTTAATAACGATATTTTAAATTTTAATTTTACAAGTAACTGAAAATATTACTCCCGAAAAATGGTATAAGTAATTGTAATCTCCGACATTAGTGGAGGCAGAATAGGTTCAACTTATCCTTTTTGGTTTATCAAGCTGAAAATTGGTGGAGATGTTCTTTGAACAGCCAAAAACAAAATCCCAAAAATCCCAAAAAATCCCAATTGGGCAACATGCCTAAATATTTAAACAAAAGTCGCCATCTTGGATTTTCGACCTTGCATCATATTGAACGGTATATCTCCGTATCTTATGGTGATAATGACACACGATTTGATTTAAACTACTTACTAAAGTGTAAACTAGACCCATGGCATTTTATATTGAAAGAAAAATGAATAAATATAAAGCTACACACAAAAAACAACTCGTCTTAGGGTAGCTATAACGGGAAAATCAGCGTTAAATGTCGATTTTCGACCTTTTATTATCATTAAATCAAAAAATATATAGAAATAAAAGTTGTAGAACACATCAAAAGGCTTCAGAATGTTTTATTATAATCTCCGTAGTCCAAAAATTGTAGCTTCTACGAAGCGCCAAACACGCTCGCACACTCAGTAGACGACCTCTAACGCGGAGCGCCTATGTGCGAGTATCCATCAAAACACCGATTATAATGCCGGAAAGTATATTCTTATTCCTATATTCCTTATATCCTTATGTCATATTATATGCTATTGAATTGCTACGACTATAATATAACTATTCAAAGAATTAACCAAATATTTTCCCAAATGGAAAACTAACGAAAATGATTTATAAAAATAAGGCAATAATATAAAAGGATAAAAAATTACAAGCTAACGACTATAAAGTGGAAATATAACCGGAAGAATTAATACTATCGAAGGAAAATAATATAAAACCTTTCTAAACACTAACAACAATAAACCAACATAAGAATAGAAATAAAAAACACTATGTCGAAAATTCTACTTGAGTTTTAATACGCGATCGGTTTCAGAAAAATCTGTCCATCATCAGGTAAAGAGACCACAACTCCAGTGAATATATACAAAACAATGGCCAATGAGCAAGCAAGGTCTGAGAGGGGAGGAAGGGTTAGGGATATTGGGTGAGGGAAGCAGCGGGAGGAGGCAAACAGTTGATAAAAGTAGGGAGTGGTTAGGAAAGAGGTGAATGTTAGTTAGCGTATAATTATGATGTAAAATTTCTAATTCCTCCAGGTAGTTTAGCTTATTTCCTTGAGAATGGCTATGGAGGAGGGTGTTGGTAAGTCTGAATGGTGTTTATTGTCGAGTAAATGTTTAGCGAAATGTGAGGCACTGGAACCATTGAGGAAAGACTGTTTATGTTCTTTTGTTCTAATGTGTAAATTTCTACTGGTTTGGCCTATGTATATTGCATTACAGTCTTTACAATTTAATTTATATATACCAGATTTGCGTGTTTTATCGAATTTATCTTTATTGTTTACAATAGTTTTTCCTATGTTCTGCGTTGTATAGAAAGCGGGTCTGATGTTAGAGCATTTAAGAAATTGGCAAGATGATAACTGATGTGGCCGTGGAAAGGTAGTTTCCCCCAACGTTGTACTTCCGTGAAAATGGAGCCATCGGGATATATCCTGAAAATGTTTTGTTTTCTTTGTCCATGTGAAAGTATGGTATCTATAAGTTTTTCGGAATAACCATTGGAGAGATCCATGCATTTTATGGTTTTTAGTTCCCGAGAAACGCTTGATGGAGAGAGAGGGATATTTAAGAGGCGATGAATAAAACTATGAAAAGCAGCGTGTTTATGTGTGACTGGATGATTAGAGGTTGCGTGAATTGTGTGGTTCGTATAAGTCGGTTTTCGATAGATAGAAAATTCAATTGAATCTGCATTCTTTGAGAGAGTTAAGTCTAGGAAGTTCAAATTGTTGTTATTCTCTATTTCTAAAGAAAATCTGATTTTACTGTGTTGTTGGTTTAGGTGTGACAGCTGTTCAACTGTCTGTGGGATACATTCCAAATACAAAGGACATCGTCAACATATCTCAATAATCTCAACCACAAGAAAACGGGTTTTCGTCATTCTGGGAATTTGTAAATAAATTATTCTCAAAATTATCTAAAAATATTTCGGCTAAAATTGGCGAGAGGGGAGATCCCATCGCTAGACCATCGGGTTGATTAAAAAAAGATTTTCAAACAAAACTAACTCTGCGAAATACATAAATCTGTCAACAGTAAAATATCGTGAACAACATTTCTGTCCAAGTTTTTGTCGTACAATAATTTTTCCAACAGCAACAACACCTCTTTCCTGGCGATTTTTGTAAATATGTTATTAACATCAAAAAAACAATTTTTTAGTTTGTATATAATATCAAATTTTTTAGTCTATTAGCAAGGTCGATGGAGTTTCGGATACCATATCTAGGTGAAAACAGGGTTAAGTTTTAAATAAGTTCATTCACTATAGAGGCCAGTTTGTGGGTTGGGGAGGAAACATGATATAACTGGGCGGATGGGGATATCAAGTTAATGTAACTTTAAGAGAGCGTATAATCGTGGAGGAAGAGGATTTGGATTAATTATTTTATAATAATCCTTGGGTTTTAGCACAGTTGGACACTTTTTCACTATTTCTTTCACTTTTTTATTTAGTTCGTTGGTAGGGTCGTTGATTTTCAATATATGGTTGTCTTCTATGAAGGTTTGTACTTTTTGAGTGTAATTACTTTTGTCTATTATGACAAAGCACTTTCCTTTGTCGGCTTTGGAAATAACGAGATTTTCACGTTCCACAGTATTCATGATGCTAAGTAAGGTTTTCTGGGAAGTAAGTTTACGGGGAAGTAAGAAGGCAACACTAGATTTTTCAGATTTTAAGTGATGGTATGGGTGAAGTTATGTTTTAAGGAACGATCATTCCCTTGATGGTTGAAAATATATTCACAATCAGCTATCAGATTCTTAAAATCGTTACCGTTATAATGGATAGAATTAAAATACAGGCCTTTTGATAGGAAGTTGACTTCGTTATCAGAAAAGTTAACGTAAGATAGGTTTTTCACTCACTGGTAAAATACATGCTCTGTGGGAGGGAGTTTTGAGGAAAATCGGCGGCAGGTGGAATCATTCTGCGTAATTACTTCTGGGATAATCTGGTGAGTTTATCGCGGAGGGTATTTAACTTCTTAAAACAGATCTCACTGGCAAATGTTCTCACCTTATCATCAATCAAGCCCATTCAATGGGATAAAGGGATTCCAAAGGAATTCTACGCAGGATGATTCCATTTTTGGAATCTAGAACTCGTTCAGACCGGAAAATGACTGCTGCGCAGCTTTTAGTTTCATTATTTAGCATTTATTCGTTTTTTAAGTTCCTAGAGTGAGTTTGTGCGTAGTTCTTAGCGTTCCTTTAAGTTTTGAATGCCTAGTGTAGGCTTGGGTTTGTGACTTGTAAGTGCTGTGTTACTGTATGTTTCTTTGTGGTGTGGGTTCCATTCACGTATAAGCATGGCTACTTCAGTGGAGGTTGTGTGTTCTATTTGCAAAAGCGTGGGTTTGGACAATGAAGAAACGGCTGTGGTAACGATCCGGTCTTTGATTTTGATATGGTTCAGATCCGAACGATTTAGATGAAATGAATGAGGAAGAAGACAACATTACTCCGCATTTCGATATCTTACCTCATTCTCGCCAAATTGAAAACTCGTCCGAGGATGCAAACATCAAGAAAAACATTCGTCCAAATTCATGGGGTATCTTTCCTTTTATTAAATTTTATCTTACAAAGCTATAATTATTAAACGCTTAAATATTTTATTAGTAAAATTATTTACTTGTAGGAATAAGAATATACTTTCCAGCATTATAATCGGTGTTTTGATGGATACTCGCACATAGGCGCTCCGCGTTAGTGGTCATCTACTGAGTGTGCGAACGTGTTTGGCGCTTCGTAGAAGCTACAATTTTTGGACTACGGAGATTATAATAAAACATTCTGAAGCCTTTTGATGTGTTCTACAACTTTTATTTCTATATATTTTTTGATTTAATGATAATAAAAGGTCGAAAATCGACATTTAACGCTGATTTTCCCGTTATAGCTACCCTAAGACGAGTTGTTTTTCGTGTGTAGCTTTATATTTACTCATTTTTCTTTCAATATAAAATGCTATGGGTCTAGTTTACACTTTAGTAAGTAGTTTAAATCAAACCGTGTGTCATTATCACCATTAGATACGGAGATATACCGTTCAATATGATGCAAGGTCGAAAATCCAAGATGGCGACTTTTGTTTAAATATTTAGGCATGTTGCCCAATTGGGATTTTTTGGGATTTTTGGGATTTTGTTTTTGGCTGTTCAAAGAACATCTCCACCAATTTTCAGCTTGATAAACCAAAAAGGATAAGTTGAGCCTTTTCTTGCCTAAAATGCCTCCACTACATGGAAAAGTTTTAGAAACGATATCTTAGCACTTAGCACTCCATTGAAACAGGGAACAAAGGTGTCCGTCCCGTATTATTTCATTTATTCAGAATAACAAATACAGTAAATACATTCCTTATGTTTCATTTTCTAATTGATGTTATCTCAAACTCCTTTACTGGCCTGAGAACTGAAACGTCGCCTTGGAAAGCTTCGCGGAGCTAAATAGTGAGAGGGATTATTAGAGATTACAAGTGAGATAAGATTACATCAACGTACTTACCAATAACATTCATGATTTATAACATTTACTTAGTGATCATTGATCATGGAACACACGAATAAAAACATAAAACCTCCAATGATAACCCGTAAAAAATCAATAAAACATGAACTTCGGAAAATTAACCAAAGATAGTAGTATTATCAAATGAAGAGCATCATATTTCTGCAAGAAATGGCAAGAAAATCACAATTTTTCAGAAAAGGTCCGAAACATAAAAAAATGAAGCTACTAAGAAGAAGGGGTCAATAAACCTAAGCGTTAAAAAATACATGCCGATTGAAAACGGCTGGGGTGTAGAATCACCCCGCGCGAGCAACGGCGGGTTAATACCTATCATACGTTCGTGTATTATTTGAAAATTTTCTTCACGTTACTTATAACTCAAATTCCTTCTCGAAAACGTTGTGAACCCATGCAATATTCTCATACGCATGAATCAAAGACGCTATTTCCTGTCCAAGGATACTCCTTTACTGAAGTATTGCCCTATACCTTCCTATCCCAAAACCTACCGCTCCTTTCAAATAAGCAAAGAACTCTTGTATAGTATGGGCTCATTCATCACATACTTCGTTTTCCTACTTTCTTCAGGATACCACGTTCATCACATACGATATTTATCTCTTCTCCATTTATTATTCACACTAGTACTTCAAAATTTGTTTGTTCTTCATTAAATCCATAGCAACAGCATTCATTTTATTCATACAACTCGCATTGGTTACGATATCATGTGCCGTATACACTCTAGTATAAACCAAACCGAATATAAGCCAAGGCGCTTAATTTTATCACAAAAAACTGTTAAAATTAATGGATTCGAGTGTAAGCATAAGGTGAGAAATCCGACGACACCCGACGTCACTCGATCATGACGTTCGATCAAACATGATTGTTTTCAGTCAAACAACTATCGACGGACGGATTTCAGATAATATTAACAAGGAATTGTTTATTGAGCAAGTGAGGAATTTACAAGCCAATCTCCGACAACAGCAGACATTTTCCACCGGAGAACAGATAAGTGAAACCCTCATTCGGGTATAAGCTAAAGGGGGCTTTTTCAGCAACAAAAATAAACTGAAAAATTCTGCTTCTGCGTCAGTAAATACTTAATACTACAACTCCACTAACAAACTTACGTTGAAAATACCTATAATTGTATTACGTCTATAAACTTTATTTGCATCTCCTGAAGAAAGTAGGTCCATTAAAAAAGGTGTGCCATCGTAAAGGAAAAGAACTTTTGTTCCGTAGTACAATCGTAACACGCTTCAAGCAAAGACGTAAAGAAAGTCAACTTATTGACAGTCGAGGAAGGCTCATGGAAGATAAGAGCACAATGGTGAACGTAATAAAAATGTACCTTCCTGTGCGGAAAGAACCTTCTCTTCGAACTATGCCCGCCACAAAAAACGGAATAGGGCCAAGAAGGAAAATAAAAGAGAAGGGGACAAAGGAAAGCACAGGAAGAGAGCAAGGGAGATAGAGGGAGAAAAAAGCAAACAAGAGGAAAAAATCAAAGATCAAACAAATCTGAGCAAACAAAGAGGCAACTAATACGAAATAAACTGATGGGAGATGGTTCACGGATTAAAATAGGTGATGAAAGGGACTGAGACTGATATGAGAAGGAGAGGAAAGAGCGCTGATGAAAGAAACATTAGCAAGTGAGTGAGATAAAGGATTTTTGTGCCGATTTCATCAGGTACATGATTTGAATTTAAGGTGATTTTCTGATAAAATAAATGATCGATACAAAACAGTGAACAGTGATAAACTATAGTGAATTCTAAACATATAATTAATTTTTAATGACAGTAAATATCCTTAAGCCTCCAAATTTTCCTTGAATTTTTCCTTTTACCACGTTATTTATCAATTACTGAACCGTTAATAATTCTAAAAATTCCAATAAAGGGAATTAATAAAATTAAGATTATTATTGTTAACTTAAATGCAAATGTTCAAGCACCTAACCCAATGCTTCCAATCACAAGTAAATTTTGACTAAAGACAACTTCAGGATTGCCTACTCACATTCAAGGAAAAGGCAGAGAAAACTTGATGATGGAAGTGTGATATAAAGACATATCCAACCAGAAAAAGGATATACGGTTATAATAATTGTGTTACAGAGTGTAATTTGGGGTAGTTTATAATCAAGAATGAACTTTATTTTTCTTGAATAAAATCACTTCTCTTTGTGTCATCTATTGTTTTAATCTGTCTTTTTTTATCTACAAAGCTTGGGATACCAAATCACCCTGAATGATGCATCTTTACATTTATTACTTTCAATGTTCTGTAGTACGTGTGATATTAGTAAGATTCTAAAGTCAGCAAAAGAGAGCTCCAACCATTATTTGCAGTTATTTGTTTTTTTCATGATGGTGTAATTTCTAACCGAAACAGGTGAACATTTACTATAAAAATATTATTGGAAAATAATGCATACGATTACAGTTGTAAGTTTACACTCCCACTTGCGAAGGTGAATTGTTTATACCTATTTAATTTTATCGAGTACACAAATGTAAGCAAAAGATTTTTACAAGCAGCTTTATAATGCTCACCTTGACAAGTTCATTCTATACTGTATTATACATATTTCTCTTACGTCGCTTTTACTCTGTATAAGACTATAGATATCTCGGCTTAATTAAGATCTTACATCGTGAATTTTACTGATATTCTTGCCATTTCGTTTAATTCTTTAAAAGTGTTCATTTAATTTCATACGCGTGGGTATACGATAAAGCCGAAATCGCCGCAGAAAGAGAAGGCATAACACGGCGGTGAAAATGAAATAAATGGTACTTGTTAGGATAGAATAGGGGAACGAAATGGATTCCGTGGCATGTTTCAAGATGGATGCGTCCACGGTGAGAGGTGACGAAAAGGGGGAAACCATCTGGTTAGCGGGACGAGAAAGAGGGAGGGGCAAGTACGTGGACCTTGTGGCACCCTTTTCAGCCCGAAGGGGTTTCGCACGTTCCCTTACGAAGCTTAGATTAACACCCAGACAGCTCGACGAATAAATCCGCGGTCCTGGACGCATATTTCGTTCCACCCACAACCCTCCTAGCAAACGCCCGCACCCTCTTCAGCACCCCCGGGGAACTACGCACATACAAATCTCCCGCATGCTCGCACGCGTTTGATTTCGGGGATTGAACTACCGGATTAGCTACTCGGAAAATTCTACTTAATGCTCCTAGGAATGCAAACAAGGAGCGGGGATAGCTTTTTCGGGCGCTCTTTGCCGCATAGCCGACAAATTTGGAGCGAGCAAACATCGAACAGTCTGAATATCCTGTCGGAATTCCAAGTCGCTCAACAGTGCCGAAGTTGGAAGCGAGATAAGAACTAAATCACCGCAATCGTGGATTCATACATTATTCAGGGTGAGTAATGCTCTTTTTTACTTCCCAAACGGATTGAAAATCCTTTCTGGAGCACGCAAACTCCTATTAACGATCCCTGAAAGTGTCACAGCTGCTAAGGGTACAAGCGTTTCGCCAGTGATTTTTTTTTCCGTTCCGAAATGATGCGAAATTTGATGATGACGGAGAAAAAGTCGGCGTAAAGGGAAAATAAAACTTTCTATTCCGAAAATGTTCTCAAAACTGCGAACTAATTTTCTGACTCAGTGATAGAGAAAATGGAAGAAACGTCGGAGAGAAATGTAAATATATATTAGCGGCAGTAACGTAAAAACAGAATGACTAAGAGGAAGGAAATCGACCGTGGTGTTATTCCGCCGAGAGAAAATCGATGCATCTTCTTCTGTCTTCAGCAGATTATGTGTAATTAAACACAGGATAATAGAATTTATGATTCTGGCTAATTCATAAAAAATTGTTATCTTTTTGCTGTAAACATGAGATTTCAAAGTTAATTACAAAACAGGAAAAAATTGCAGTCAGAGGGAAATGGTGTGAAAAATTATTACTCCGCAAGCATCTAGGGAGTAACTAATCTCCTAGTGGGAAATAAATTCCTTCTATTGTTTGATATTTCCCTAAGAAATAAAGAATACAAGTTTCAAATTTTTGAGAATATTTGTCAACATCTTGTGTGCAATATTCATCAGACTCCATATGAATCAGCCGGTTGGTTAAACGGTAGAAGGCAGCTCATAGGGTATACAGTATATGTATATGTTAATTAAGATGGATAAACAAATATAAAAATGATTAGGCATAGTGATTTGTTATAATATTAATAATAATCTCTACTAAGCGTTATTTCTTCTTTATTAATTTCCTTTATTTTCATAATTTAATTTTTCATCCTCGTAAGGATTATATGAAATCGACCAGTTTTATTTTAAATATTATATAATATATTTATCATCTAAAATGTCTATAATTAGGCATTTTAGATTAACTAATATGCAGAAGAAAGACTGCGTTGTTTAATCTTATGTGTACTACATCTGTGAATAACAATTGATCTTTATGCATCGAAGGAGCATTTAGTTGATTAAAATTTACTCAGCATTACCTTACAAAAAATAAGCACAGCTATTGTGATGGAAAAGTCTTAGACCTAATTTTTGACTTTGATATTAAGGGTTAGTGACAATTATTTATCTCATTAATTCCACAAGAAACCTTCAAACGAATAAAAACAGTAAGTTTTCCATCCTATCCTCTTTCAAAAATGAGAACGAATTATTTACGACTTAGACATTTCCCAGAAGCCTTCTTACTACCCAATTAACAACATCTATATCGACAGGTGAACACTTTGGAGTTATAAATCAATTCAATGATTGTAAGAGATCGAAACTTCAAGTTTCCTTTGAATTATATATTTGTAACAGTACTTATCTGGGATTCGGAATAAAAGCATTGACATTTATCTCTTTTATTAGGTGATGACTTCAGATTAATTATTTACTGAGTGAAGTAGAATTGTATCCAGTTAGCATGCGCCTTGAAGAACAGCAGGATTTCTCATTAGTTAAATAATATTATACCAAATAAAATTAAAAATAGTATCTACGCATTACGGTTAACGCATAAAAACGTCCATCAAACAGCAATTATAGAGTAAAGTTTACGGAAAATATTGGTAAAAAGAATTTGAAAAGTAACCGGGCACACTAAAAAATTCTACTGTAAAAAGTATAAGAATTAATTTTCAAACAGGAGACCTAGCATGACCAAGGTTGGATTATTAAAGGTATGTTATGATTAGAGTTAATGTTAGTAACCATAAGGAAATTGGTCCACAAGCTGGAAACAGAATGGCTTGCAGAGCTAATAGAAAAGAATCTACGGATAATTAAACCATAAGAATAAAATGGCGAACGTGACTATAACAGATGAATTATAAAGTAGAAAATTCAGTGGGTAAAATATGCAGCAATATCACAACTTAAGATCAAATTTAAGCTATGAAAAAACGGTCCCCAAGATGAGCTCCTCAGTCGACGAATAAGCTAAGATGTGCATCTAATTTCTCCTTGATTGGAATTACAATTCAAGCATGCGCGCCGTAAATATTTGGTGCATCAAAGAAATCCGAAAATTCGTTACATGCACATCTCAGAGAAGACGAGAAACCATTTTAAATGGCTTCGTGACAAGATGATTTGCCGGGCGTGGAATTCAATTCTCGGGATTAGCATCCGAAGCGTTCGATTCAGATGACACGTAAGTAGTGGGGTGCTGAAGGATAAGACGTGCAAATTACGATTCCTTTTATTTTCACTCTGTGTGCAATTTCCATTCATTCGAGGAAGCATTAAGAGAGACTTTTCTTTTTCTCCAATCCGCTCTGGCAGATGAGAGCGCCTGTCTTCTACAGAGGCCTAGTTCTTGTCATGAGAAACACTCCCATTACATCTTCCCCACCACTATCTCCATTCTTCTATTTTTCATTTCTACAGAGTTTCAATGAATGAATTCGATTTTTTGGAGAAGACATTTGCTTCGGCTACACAGCGATAAGTGCAGAAAAATAATCAATCAATGCAAGACATTAAGATGTGTACTTTTGACTTTGAAAATACTTTCAACACGACATTTAAACTGATACTCATCGCGTTGACTGGAGGGAAATGATTAAATTTTCATAACTAATTAAACATATCTCTTTTATTAAATATTTTGTCTGGTTTTAATGATGTGTGAAATTTTTGGGAAACGTTTTTCGCGCATATAACTATAGTAAAATACATTCTTGAATATTACAATTGCATTAATAAAGTCAAGTAAAACGTCTTAAATATCAAGAAATTTCATATATACGAGTACTTCCGCAAAGAAGTTTAATACCATAACCGAGAAAATTAAAGGAGATATGGCGATCAGAATATACTACTTTATGAAACACTATTTTCAGCATATGTGTAATGAAGTATATGTTAGAGATACTTCGAAGAAAAAGTTATTAATGCGATAAAATTAACAGATGGATATACCCTTATTAGCGAGGCTATTATGCCCATATATTCCCCTCTTTAACCAAAGTTATACGTCGTTTCAATATTTCATTATTATAGAATTAACGAAAAGAAACATAGAAAGGAAGTAAATTATTAAAAATAGATATAAGACTTGAGGTTTACAAAGAAAAAACATTCTTTGCAATAATAACGCACTATAAGATATAAAATAAATCATCAAATAATATGTTTACATAAAACGAGAACATACTTATGCTACTGAGTCCAGAAACGAATTGGTATCAAGAATATGACGAGAAGTTTTGACAAGAATATCGATCCAATAATGAAAGTAAGTAATGAGAAATAGAGGTTAAGACGAGTCGTTTTAAAAAATCATTCTTTTCGCGAACGAAACGTGACAATAACCGAGTAAAGAAGTAGTTTAGATCAACTAGTGATTACATCCCCCAACACACGCAGAAAGGCGGCTCGCAGGGTATTAGTGCAGATGTAGAATATAAATCGAATTTGAATCAACATTACAGGTAATTATGGAACCATCCTATATTGTTAGGTATGCTAAAAAAATAATTATTCGTACTCGTTACACAAATAATAAAATTGATTCAATCACACAGCACATACTTTTTTGAAGAAATTATGTTGTCTTTGTATTCAAAGTGAATACTTTACTCGCCTAATTAACCCTTTTTAACGAAGTATTACTAATTAAATCACGCTACAGTTAATAGCGGTATTTTTATGCTAATGCGGTTGCCATCTTTTCAGTTTGCATTGTATGTGTAAAACCTAACATTAATTTTGATGATGTTCAAAATGATGGCTGGTGAAAAGAGAAGCTTCGAAGAAATGGAAATCTATAAATACATTGGTAAGATAAAAACATATGAGTATCGGATGACAGATGAAATTCTCTAAGTATAAGTGAAGGGAATATATACGGAAGACACTGATATGATGAGAAAAACTAGCCGACCAGACAGAGGAGATTATTTACCCAAAGCTGCGAAAGATGAAACCATGCGAAGATGGAAAGTGAAGGCCGAGGATGAATTGCGAGAAACACGAGGAAAGGAAAGAGGATCGACAAAGAAATATACTGATGAAAAAGAGAAGCTAATAAGATAGCTACTGCCGGACAGTTTTTTAGAGTAAACAAACATTTTCCTCATTAGTCTTCTTTATTTGTGCTATTGAAATTCTTACTTTGACATACTACCAGCATTCCATGCAATTATTATATCTAACGAGACACTTTTTGCTATTTCTTCGAACTCACAGATTATTGATATAATGCAATGACTTTCGTTCTACTCGTTACCATTTTTGCATAGCTTTAGCTCTAATAGTTTTAGTTCAAATATCTTAGTACTAAGATTTTATTTCAGTACGAGAAAATATTAAACCTGCTCTTTTGTAACTACTACCTTAATTGTATCGACAAAACAGTGAAACTCATCGGATTAATAAATCTGTTAAACATTTACTGGTATTGAAAGGATTATAGATATTTTCCCCTTAAACGAAAGAAAGTCTGCAATAAAAACATATTTTTAGTTGAACGAATTGATGGTTCAACGACATTTATCTTTGAAATAAGAATATGATTAAATGTCTAATTGGCCTTAACAGAAGCGCGATTAGGCTATGAGTTGTATATCTTCAATACATGTAATTATAATGGATGTATTACCAATCATACCCTAACTTTTATTCTTTTTTTAGGGATCCTAACCACATTAAAGAGTTTCTTTTAAAAAATACTGTTTAGTCATGGTGACTTTAAACAAAACGCACCGACCCTTGCAATTTCTCGTCGATAT
The DNA here is from genome assembly GCA_947579665.1 of Sympetrum striolatum. Taxonomy (NCBI): domain Eukaryota; kingdom Metazoa; phylum Arthropoda; class Insecta; order Odonata; family Libellulidae; genus Sympetrum; species Sympetrum striolatum. Next base: position 28,934,123 of record OX388348.1, read on the forward strand.
TTCTTTCACTGAAATCCATACACTTGCAGAATATTTTTAAGTTTTCTTCTATTTTATGAGATCATAATCACACTAAAGAGCTTTTTCAAAAAAGTTACAAATATAAAAGTCATGGTAACTTTAAACAAAACGCACCGACCCTCGAAATTTTTCGCCGATGTTTCTTCCACTGAAACCTATACAGTTGCAGCACATTTAAAAAATTTCAATAGACTAAGTTGACAATAAACTAATAGTAACTGACTCAATTTATATGCACGAATTATTAACGTACTTTTCACATATATAAATTAATCAAGGGCAAAAAATAACAAAATCAAGCAGGCTAGACTATGAAACCAAAAGAAAAACCTCATTGCATCATTTTCACCACAAAAAGTTGTTCCCTCCTTCATAGGGAATTCGAATCGCCGGCGCTCCAAAAGCGCCAAAAATAATAACGCCTCCAGCGAAATCCGCAGACCCCACCACGCCTCCCACTCGTGGCCCATTTTCCAACCCGGATTTATTTTCTTAATACAGCCGCTGATAATGCAAAGTCTTCCTCCGTTTAGGGGAGGATTTTAAAAAAGACTAACCACTCTAAGACTACGCCACCCACACACTCGAGGACGCTGCAAATAAAAGCGAACGATACCGCGCCCTCCCCAATTCCGCGGGGAAGGGCCTGACCTCCCGACCCTCCTTCATCCCTCCTTAAACCTCCGTGCCCTTATCCAGGCGTCCCTTCTTTCCCCTCGGGAGGTTATTTATCATTTGGAGGTAAGAGGCGAGAGAGGCTGACGGCGTGTAGGAATCCTCAGTTTTGGCTCTCTTCTTATTTTATTCCAATCTTTTTCTGTTCCGGGGAGGTAGATCTGGGAGAGTTTTCCCGCCTCCGAAACGGGACTTTTTCCTTATTCGTCTACAATCGTCCACCTGCATCCCCCCATCTCTCAGTTCCCCCTTCTCTCCTCCTGTCTCCCTAATCCCTCCCGCCAGACTTTTCCTTGCGTCTAAGTTAAAAGAATTTTGGATTAAAAATCCCTTGGACAGTTTGGGGGGAGTGTCTCTCGATTGGAACAGAGTGCTTGCTGTCAAGCGACGGCTACAACCGCCTCGCAGCTCCTCCTGAGCGAATTGGGGAAAGATCGGATAACTTATGTTTTCCGTAACTTCAGTAATGCGAAATTGATTTCCTCGCCTGCTTTCTGATATCAATCAACGGTCTCAATATAAGAACAGAAACTGAGGGAAAATGATTTAGACGCAGCCGGAACTTAAAGCCGGGGCTTACTTGTCTTAACCAATCGAACTAGCATGGCAGAGATCTCCATTTATTCCAGTAACGTTAATTTTACATGGTTCTGTATGATTCATAAGTATTCAAATTCGCAACTGCGTCCGATTACTTCTGTTCTATTTCTAGCATCAAGTGTATGCACCATGTAGTATATATTCTTACGCTCAATGCAAATAGCGATCAGTGAGAGGATGCTGGAATTTCTCTGATAAAGGCTGAAACAACCTGCATCATACGCTTCTTAAAGAGCTGCATTTCTGTAAAATTATAATGGTATCCAAAAATTTCCTTCTGGTTAATCAAAGATAAACGTTCACAGAATTGGTTGATAAAAATTTCACGTAGTAAATCGAAAGATAAATCAATGGATCCTCAATGCTTTAACCCTTAAAGGACCAAGGGAGGGTTAAAAAATGTCCAATACTTTTCTTTTTCAATATTTTAAGAACTTAATATTCATTATATTGTCAAATATAGGTTGTTAAAGATAACTATATGTTGATGCATTTTGTACGTTTTTTTAAGTAGTGTAATGAGAGCAGAAATTGGCGGTGGATACAAAATGACCCTCCCTTGGTCCAACGTGCGACATATTGTTGAACCAAATGAAATCATATATTTTGAAAAATAGTATTAAATTAATTCAATAATTTAATTTAATTTTTTTTAATTATACATTGTTGTTGATTTATAAGCATAACTAACTGCAAACCTTACCTATTACTTTGACATAATTAGCAATATGAACCTCTTTGCAAAATTATCTGTCGACATAAACGGAAATTAGTCTTGCATAACGTCATTCAATCTTTACCTTGGCCATGAAAGTATGCATCCTAAATAATTTTCAGATACAAGCTGCAGATACAAATTATAATGGGTTTGTGTAAAAATATGAGTGGCTAATGAGCTATGTATCGATAAGAAACGTACGTTTCAGAGGAAACAGATGGGTTTACTAGTTTTAGAAACACGTGAACGCGCTTGCGGTTTGTAAAGGAGGATGCTTAGCTTTCTCTGAGATTTTCTTATTACTCCATAGTCTCACATCTAGTTTTTCACTTTCAAAATTAGCAAGCCGTTTCCAGAATAGAGCCACTTTTATCGTAAAAATGCCATGACAATTGCCTTTGAAAAACTAGAAGTGCTACCATGATACCCTGTGATAAATTTTTGGCATCCTTTTGAATCAAGGAGATTATGTTTATAAATATAGATGATAAAATAGATAAGTATGAATCAATACATTTTTACAATAATTATTGATTGTCCTAATACATATTATGGCCTTATTGTACCTCTTTAGGCAATCCGACAGTGACGTTAAGTAAGAAATATAGACTAGAAGACAAATCATTCTATTATTAATATATTTTTCAATTAATAATAAGCACCTAACATTGAAACTAACTAACTAACAAAATGAAATAAAAGGGTCAATTAGCGTTCACACCAATTTCAACATATCTTGCATGAAGATAGTGAATTTATATTTTAAAGTGATTGTCAACATTTTGACAAAAATTATTTCCCTACCTTTTTCAATTTTCTGCTCCAGAAAAATTAAACGCTCACTTGCTGCTGTGCATACTTGCTGCAGTCCCTGTAAGTTGTAGGAAGTTACTGACAAAAAATAGATTGATAAATCTGTAATAAAAAAATTCTGCGCAGAGCATGGTAATTATATGATAGATGAAAAGTTATAAACAGGTTTTCTTTTCCCTCATATTCTCGCCTGCTGCGCAAGGCACTGGCAATACAGTGGCGTAAGTTGGGTTGCAGCAACGCAGGAGAACCATCGCATGCGTCCCACCTATTCTTGAGAAAATTTGTCACACACCTGATTTTTCAAAAGAGGAAACCTTTAATCTTAAATTTAAATAATAAACACACTTTTGCACTTATAATATTGCAAACTTACTTCTAATAGTACATAAATACGTCATAATCATCGTCTCTATCTGAAACGTACATCATTACACAAAAACCCTCCTTCACAGTTTTTCTATTTTCCAAACAATTATCCGAAAGAGTATTATTTCAAAAAATATTTTGTTCATAACCACTATGAAGATAAACTTTATTTGATTTAAATACCAATTAACCATTGATTCCTATTTTCTAATGCTTCAATTAAAGTTATTTAATTAATAAGGAAAGCGCTTGGACATTTTTGCCTGAATATTTTAATAATGATTGATAATATAATTAAATAACACTTGAAATAATAAAGTAATTTGTATATTATTTTATGTGTATACATTTATGCATTAAATTCAATTTCCTCCGTATTGATATGTTCATGGGCAATCGCAGGCTGCAAGAAAACGTTTTTAAATTATGACGAGATTACAAATGTATTGACTTCATCTCATCTCATCGATGCACTAGTTACACATTTTGAGAGTTACTGTGGAAGGAGCCGTTTTGAATCTTCATTTGATCTGAAATCTTTCGGGAAAACATCCTCATAAACGGGACGATCTTCTGTATTCTTTGAATTCCCAGAATCTACTTCTTTGTTACTGTTGTCGATATTCGCAACTTCTATACTTTATGGAGAGGCTTATAGTTGGCTTTAGCAGCCAACTCTGTCTATGAATCCGCAGTGGCTCACCAGCTGTCATCTCAATATCGACAGGTGAAATAAGTTTTGAGCCTCCGCTGAGAACTGGATTGAGAAAGACTTCCACAACCGAGAAGGATTTCTATCAAAAGGGAGATTGGCCTAGAAACGTATTTCGTGAAATATAAGTGGACGAGTAACAACATCGAGTAAGTACCACAAAGAGCATTACTTGCGCAAGGCCGAGGGGATAAAAAGGTAACGGGATAAAGGACAATTTCCTCGGACAACTCCCATCATACGCATCCTCTAACCTTGGCATTTATATCGATCTCTATTTTCAAGGTCTCGCTTGGGTCATCCTTTAAAAAAATATTAAGAGAGGCACGATGCGGATGGAGGAAATTTACAATATAGCCTCAGCATTAACTGGTTGAACGGACCCTGTCATAGAGGAAATGAGGCCGAAGGGGGAAGAGGGATCGAGAATAGAAAAAGAAATAAAGGGGAACCGATGATAAGACGGTTACGGATTGAAATGATAAAGTAATGCAAAAAAGCCATAGAGTAATGAAACATAAATGTATACAAAGTAATAACATAATTTACAATGAGTTAGTGAAATAGGCGACGGTTACTTGAAAGTAAATTGAAACGCCTCCTTCCTTAAAATTCTTTTTATTATTTATCTGACAAGATAATGTACGTATTATTATAACATTGTTACGTTGTATGAAAGGGAGGTAAAGAAAAACTAAACGGTACAAAACAGTGAGTAGGACAACAGAAATATCAAAACTGAGTCTGCTTTTCCAAATCACTTTCATCAGTTACGTCAGTATAAATAAACGCAATTACTCGAAAGAGTTTGAGACAAATTATTCCTTACTCATGTAATCCATCGTCAATTCTTAAGGGTAAACTAAGAAAACCAATTTAAATAGAGATAGGCATTAAGGTGAAATATCAGTGTTTTCTGATGAGAACACAAAAAAGAGCCTAAGAAAAAGTATCAAAAATAAGAAAACACCCACTTAGAATAAAGCAGATTGATTTAAGGATATATTCAATACGACCAAATCAGTATGAAATAGTATAAAATTAAACGGAAGGATTAAATCGCATCTTCATGGATCTGAATTGAGAAGATAAGAGAAATAAAAATATAAGAAAATCGTTTCTTAACTCACTCTAAATAATATATTGGATCTGAATTCATAAATATAGAGAGAGTAAGAAAATTCAGAAATGCAATCATACACAGTTTTACTAAACTGCAAATAGCGTCACTTTAAATTCTTTTTTTAATTTCTTTCTCATTGATATTTCAACGGATAGATTCAGAAAAAGAAAAGGAAAGAGATGGTCATGGAAATTCTCGTACATATAAACTAATAGAATCCTTGCCCAAAAAATGCATCTAGCTAAACAACAAATTGCTTATTTGATCAAAATTCTTACCCATCAGACGTCTAACAGAATCGAAAAAATTAAAGCAAAAGGGAAAAGACTGTAACGCAGAGTATGACCTCGAGAAACCAATACTAAAAGGAAAAGATGAGAAAGCCAAGGTCATGTCACATGGAAGAGAGTCAAATCAGGAAAGGGAGATAGAAAATTGGCAAGGAAGACGTGTGGAAGGAGGAGAATATCCGATTAGAGAAATAGCTGCAGAGGAGACAGAGGAAGAAGCAATTCCCACGAACGTGGTCAGTCAATCGCAGAAAAGAGGAAAAAAAACTTCCTTTGCTTGGAAAGCACAAGTCCTAATGCGCGCGATCTATAGAATGGTGTGTAGCAGAAAAAGGGAAGTAACAGTTAGGAAGGCAATGAGTTCGCTTGGTGCTGGTACATCCGTAGAAGACGACGCCCATGGCGGCTTTATTTCCTGCCATTTATTTCCCCAATTCCTCGCCCATTAGTCTCCCTGCAATGGACCTTTCCGAATAATGTTCCATGATTTTCTACTTGAAAATCCGCATTCGAGATCCTCCCTCTACTTATAAACGCCCGTAAATCAAATGGGGTTAACTTCGCGGTGTTTATTGGCGACGGCTCGTGTTCTTTCGTCGTGAAATGCTTGCGTGAGGGTAAGGAGGGGAGAAACGTGATGGTAATGCAGATTTTATGTGCGTCGTAAAAGGAATAGCGACATAACTCCAACGCAAATCCAGTCGCATGTGAACGATTTTGAATCGCGAATCAACTTTGTTTCCCATGCAATCATATCTCGAGGGTTGTAATATATTTCATTCGTATTATGGAACAGAGAAAAATTTTGTCTTTTTCTTCGTCTTATTCATCGTTGTAAAAGCATAAATCAACTGAGATGAAAGATGCTGAATAACGACGTTCTTCAAGTTACTACTAGTATAAAGCGACAGTAATATTCACAGGGTCATTATGCTGTACTTGTATGGATAATTTGTACTCTTGGCAAACTGTCTCAGAGAGAAAATCAAGGTATAGATACCTCACTCCTCATCCTGCCTTGTAAACCTCTTGCTTTAGGTCTATCTCTCTCTAATGTTTCTTTCCATGGATTCTGAAATTTTGTGGTTGGGGGTTATGGTTTAAACTGACCTTGTAGAATACTTTAGAAACACAACAACTACGTCATCTATCAATTATAGTATATATGAGCAGTAGTAAAACATTTAATATTTCACAAGCTCATCGATCAATAAAGCTTTGGACGAATAAAAGAGCATTCATTTCCAATTATAAGGCACGAATATAAATTTCAATGGAAAGAAAAATTTCAAACTAACAAAAAGAAATTTTTTTCTCAATATTTTCGAAATTAAATTATAAAAAAATAAAGCAAGTCGGCCTCTCGTTGGGAAGTCTTAGAATACTTTTACCCCCACATTCCCATAACCCACAAATTTATTTCACGGTTTTATACATATTGGATGTACGTAAGATATATAAAAAGAACCGATAACTAATCGACAGAAACTATATGAATGGACAAACAACCGAGCCACGAAGTCCTAGAGAGGGTTGTAACGTCGTGCCATTTTTTAAATTCTTAACTTGTATTTTTTGTGTCGTTAGTTTTTCTTTTAATGCTGTTTGTTTGTTTAAATTAGCTAGATTTTGACATGTTGATTTGTTAACGTTTGTTAGAGTTCATGCTGTGTTAATAAATAAGTGATTTTTGAACGTTTCGTAAGAGAAAAAAAAGGATTGGAGAAGAAATGTGATGCGAGTGTGGAGGATTTTCGGGTGTGTGTGTGTGTGTGTGTGTGTGTGTGTGTGTGTGTGTGTGTCTGTGCTTGTGGGCGATCTAACGTGAAAACTATTAGATGTATCAATACCAAAATTCATATATAGTACTGTGGTGTGTGCTGTCAGAGTTGATTAGTTTTTGGAGTAAATCGGTTAACCGGAAGTCGAGCTTCATTCATCAAAGCTCATTTCCGGTTTTCACAATATCTCGGTAAATATGATATATAGGTATATTGTATTACTTATAAAAGTTTTAGATAATAAAATTTACTATAACTTTTGAATTTAACATATTTTTGTATCACCGGTTGATTAGGAGTTATTCGTGAAATACTGATAAACCGGTTGTAGCTGTTATGTACTTTGTGGGCGCTCTAACATAAAAACTATTAGTTGGATCGACATCAAATTTCATAAATAGTATTTTGGTTGGTGTCGTTAGAGTTGATTAGTTTTTGGAGTAAATCGGTTTACCGGAAGTTGAGCTTCATTTTTCAAAGCTCATTTCCGGTATTCGAAATATCTCCATAAATATTAAATATATGTATAAACTATAACTTATAAAAATTTTAGAACATTCAATTTACTATAAATTTTGTATGAAACATATTTTTGTATCACTGATTGTGTAGGAGTTATTCATGAAATACTGATAAACCGGAGGTTGCTGATTATGTACGTTGTGGGCGCTCTGGGCGCTGCGGCGAAAGGCCATTTCATCGTTTTTCATCGAACATGTCCCGAAAAACATTATTTATAATGTTTGTGACGTAAAAGATAATAATATATAAAAAATCACTCATCTTCCAAGTTTAGATTGAATATAGAGTTCGAAAATACTGTCGTAGATAAATATTTACATCTTATATATATGGAGAAAGTCATGTGCCGGCCACATCAGATTTTTTATTTTATTATAATAATGAAAATATATAAACTCCTGTGTAAATTTATAAATGCATTAATACATATAATAAGATCAACAATCCTAATATATAACTAAAATAGCTACATAAATTTTAATACACGAGCAGCTATATCATTTAATATATATGTATAGATTATGCATACACATTTCCTCAGTTAAAATTATTGAGAGAAGTCAAAAAATTGAGAGAAAAATGAAAGACCTCATGAAGTAGTTCATTGCACTTTTCATACCCTTCGAGACCACTAGAACTAATAAAGTTTCCTACTGGAAAGATTCTTTGATAGCGGTACTACAGCTGTCATTTTTCTCATTCACCATCGTTTTTCACAGGGTTTTTCCCTATCCAAACGACCGCCCTGAGCTAAAGGGTTTTTATTACTCAAGAAACTGATGGAAAATAAACAGTTCCTCCTATCAATGGCTCTCAAAAGAAATGCTCGGCATTCGGGAATTAAGGCACCTCCAGGCGTAGAGAAGGAGTTGTGGGAAATAGTAGTCTCTCTTTGGTACGATTTCAATAATGAATGATTGATGATAAACCCTTCATCGAAGCATGAAAGATTCCACTTATAAAAGGAAGCGCATTAAGGATTCCCTCCGAATTCCTTTGAGTTTTCTTCTTGGCTTGAAATGCAACGTTTATGACGCCGGTAATATCGGAAGTCAATGACCCAGAGTAGTCTGGCTTCAGCAACGATTTCAAAATCCATCCAAATATTTTAGAGGAATATTCACGCGATTGTCTACGATTCATTCCTTTTGTTTTATTTACAACTTCAACGGAAATATTAGCTATTGCATGTAATACTAACTCGCGCAATGCACGTTAAAATTCTTTACGATCCAACAGTCATAGTAAAGTATTTCTTGGGCATTTTCCCTTCCACTACTATTAAGCTCAACTTTCCTACTGGAGTCATGCAAACTTATATAACCTTCGATATTTATATCTATATCTGCTGAAATAGATATGACCACTTGGGATACAAGGAACACCATGTCTCCTAAAAAGATTTTTAATTTTGAATAATATTTAGTATAGCAAATTGAACTGTCTTATCGGATAAAATCATTCTAATTTATGAATATTGTAAAATTATTCGCAAAAACTAATGTGGAGTGCTTAACAAATTAGGACCTTATGGGGTAATAAAAGATCTATGGGATGCCGCCGATCGTGGCAAAACCTGTTCTTAACCTTTAAAAAAATCTAGATAAATGTTACTTAAACGTAAACAAGATGTATTCCTAATAATTGACTTCCAAATATTCCACGATCAACAACTCAGGTTTAATTATATCGTAAACGAAATCCCCGGAAAAAAAAATTCGCTCTTCTCAATTTTGTTTGGCATCCAGAAACTTGGGCATTCCACGTATTAAATTCTTAAATAAAAATCACTGCTTACAAAAGAAATTAATTCAGAAAATTAAAAGAATATACGAAAATAAAGCTAAACGGAGGGGAATTCAAATTAGGAGACGGGAAAATAATTAAATAACAACCTACTTATTTGCATCGAAAACAGTTGACTCCGTGACGAGATAAACGATTACAATTTCCGGTTCGCAAACAACTGCCTGTCAAAAGACCAATTCAGTCTTATCCAAACTCTTTGAACTGCAGAAATTGGATTTGCTTGCCACGTGCAATGTATTAGGAGGCTCGACGTAAAATCGATAAAATGGTAACATTTCGACGTGCTTAGATGAGAATTATAACGCAGTGCGAGGATACGGCGCTATTATGTATGTTTTACGCCGTCACGTCAGAATGCCAATAAATCAAGGCTTGACGAGGAGCTTAAAAAATAAATGAGTTTATCGAGCAAAACGGTTTCCCAGCACATTGAGAGAGGTCAATGATTAAATTCGATGAAATAACTAATCTAAGGGCGCGAGAGGTGAAGTATCAATCACTTTGAACGAGAGTTTCCAATTAGCCGAACATCACAGAAAACTCAATGCAATGCAGTTCAACAGTTACAAAGAGACGAAATCACCTAAAATGTATACGAAGAAGGTGATAATATTCACGTCTTTCAAAATAGATACTGAATAGTTATGTAGAGTGCAAATCACATAAAATTATGCAATTAATGTAATCAATAGGAGAATAGGGCCTCATTAACTGATAAAAACAAACATGACAACGGTAATAGCAAAATTTCACATGTATAAAAAGATAAAACAAAATAAGAGAAATATATTCATTCCTATAAAATTATCATTCTTTATCAATAACCTAGTTAAGACATCGGTATTTTAAGGCTAAATTTCTGCTGAGACAATTAATTAATAAAGGAAATATTGAACTTATGCGATATTGGTGGAATCACATTTTCGCTAATTAATGCGTGAGCTGTGAAAAAATGCAAAATTACATTTTTCAGGCGTTCTTACATTCTCTATCTTTATTTGGAGATATATTCATATTTAATATTTAGGCTTTTTATATTGGTTAATGATAATTGCGTTATTATTTGTTCATTTAATTGGTTCATTTTTATTTGTAATTATTTTTTGTATTAATTGATCTTTTAACTTATTCATGTTTTTATTTTGTTTCTATATTTTTGAAATTTAAACTATTCATTCCGATATTGTTGGATGTGACGGATATACCTATAAATACTATAAAACCTTTTTCTATAAACTTTCTCAACTGCATCTATGCAATAAAAGTGCGTACTAGAAGAATTGTTAGTTGATTCTCACTTAGGACTTATGAAAACAGATAAAAAGATTTCTTTTCATAGAGAAAAGAGTATAACATTTAGTGATTAATAGCCTTAAGTGTTTTATCTCTTACAGCATTATTGTAGCTTCTTTTATATCCCTAATAATCTATAAAATGATATTCCTTTTAAATCATATGGGTTTAATCTTTATCAAGAGGTTCATACATCGAATTCTAGATGGTGACATCAAAACGAAGTTCATTTGAAATGTTCTCTGTCAATAAAGTAAAATTTTCTAGAATTAATAGATTCTCCTGTGTAATCTAAAGATTAAACTAAATATATTTATTTGCAACTAAAACTGTTTATGCTAAATTCCCAGCGGATTTCTTATAAGACCATCTTCTCCATGAATTCACATAAAATTCGACTTCAATAACATTGTGATAAAAAGAATAAAATTCTAACAGAAGACCAATTTTGCTAATCATTGTATTCAGCAGTTAAAATATATCACGTGACTGATGGTGAAATTAATGAAACGTTCGGTTTTACATTGAACATAGATAAATGAAGACGCTAAGTGGATATTCTGCAATTTATCAGAGAATTGTTAAATATTTTTGTAGATGTAAATCTCTTACAGAGTGCCATGCTCTATAATTTGAAGTATAGTTCTAAGAAGTAGTAAAGCGCTAATATTAGATTAATAGGTTGTGACAGACTTAAGGACTTATAATGTAGATTAATGTAATATATGTAATGGAGATTTACTGCAATCTTTCTTTTAACCCTAACAAATGACTTTTTAATCCATATCTAAACATTCACATGAATTTAAGCCCATGGTTAACTTAAGTTTGAGATTGAATGTGCTTCAAATCTTAAAATTATATTTCATTGTGAGTATTATATATGCATATATAATATTGTGCATATCTACGCCGTGAAACAGTTGTTACGCTTAATCTTCAGAATAGTTGACCAGCAGATTATATTAGACGTTAAGTTATCAAATCTAAATCAGATTCATGATAACAAATATTTTATACATTTATCATCAATTTAAACAAGGTTAAACTCTCGAGTGTGGTACGCTTTCATAAGAATTAAAGTAAATATTAAAATTTAACTCCATTTAACATGTGCATTATGATACCGGGTTCTGCCCTGTCCTCCTTAAAACCAATGCGATGGTGCGGTGATGAAAAAATTCAAAAGTCAACGTTCTGCTACATAATTTATCATACTCTGTTTCCGGCACCCAAGTTCAAATGCATTCACCGTCCTTCATTTCCTCAATTCAGCAAGTCACAAAATGGAAAGAGAATTAAGTCTGTCAACCGCCCTGAGAAGCCTAAAGTATTACACTCCGAGCCCTAATGCACCGAAAATCGTTACGCTCCGCTCCTTTGATTGGCAGCGCGAAAAGATTCGCGCCCACAGCATAAGCGCATCGCGCCGTCATTTGAAAACGGGCGAGCCTTTGCAGAAACTGTCAATTAATTCGGAGAAACGAAAAATCCTCCGCGTCGTCCGATTCGATCGGAGAGTGCTAAATTAACGTCCCGTCCGTTAATTAACCCCGCGTCAATTTTAAAACCAGATTACGCTCGGCAATGGAACCGCTGAAGATAAAACGATCTGCTACATCAAGCGATGACGAATGTGTCCACGCGACACTTGATGTACATCTGGAATCCCTCCCATATGCGTGGTTGTGCTAAGTAGTCACAATTCTGTCGACTCTGCGTCAGGAGTAAATCACAACGTTTTAATTCCCATATGACGAAAGAATACGGTCAGTCGCTCCCAATTAGGTATTCGACGCATCATTGCAATAATTGGATGGACTATGACGAAAATTAGTAGGCACTTGCTTCATTACCGAACCTGTACCATTCTCAGTTTAAGATTGAAAAATAAATATCAGTATTTGACCCTTTTTCAGGTGAGATCAGGCCCGATTCTCTTCTATCTAACCTCGTGCGCAAGTTTTACATCACATATTATAAATTGTATTAGCGGGACTAAAATAATAAAGAGAAAAACAAAAGGAGTGGATTGGTTTGTGGGAAAACAGCTCTACAACTGAAGATTACATTAAAAAAAACCGTAGCGGAAAAACAACCACATAAGAAGGGGACATAAAAAACAGCGAAAACACAAAGATAAATAATATCGGCAAAAATTAAATTTTAAAATATCGATGATACGTCTAAAAGTGATAACTTAGGGCAGGCTATGTAGTAGTCCGTAAGTATCAGCTGATGAATTTTATCGCCTATGATGATCGATTTTGTTGTGACATTAGTTGTGAGATAATCATATTTAGAGTTTTCGTAGTTTCTCCAGGCATTGCTTTCGATCAAGGAAATAAAATGAAGAGCTGTTCGTTGGGCGTATACTAATAAAATCAACAGCATATCTGTTTTGTCATTACCCCGAAGACTAGTTTAAAAATCATATCCTTACTCACCACCAAGAACAAGGAAAGGGGATGATACAAGTAAGTATAAAGAGTGAGGTAGTTCGTCTTTTCTTTTCTCACAGAGCCGGAAGCTACGAATAAAAAAATATCCTAATAAGTGCTGCATAGCTACTGTATAGATGCTAAATAACCGTAGTTAACAAAACATGTCAATTTTGAATTGTTCCAGAAAATTATTAATAATTATAGAGCAAATGACATGAATCACATATATGACTTATATTTTAATATTCCCATTTTGCTCTGTTACAAAATGTCTTTTAAGAAAATAAAAAATGAAGTGCCTTAATTAATTCAATATTTATGAGTAAACGGGAACCTGCGTGTTTAGTATTACTAAGTAATGTACTTTTTAGCGAACAAATTAAACAGAATTAATATACTGAAGCCTTAAGTCTTAAATAAATAATGTTAAAAGGTTACAAAGAGCGTGAACCCTGAACAAAAAGACAAGTTCTATTAAACATGATATTATTTTCATAAACTAAAACGTTTCGATCGCTTTTATTATTATTCACGAATGTTTGAATGCTCTATCTTATATTTTTGTCTTAATTATTTTTTCCTCGTTGTTTAACATTACAACTTTTCTTGTTTCTGATTTTATTTTATAATTGTTTTTTTTTATTTCGTTATAGTACTTTTGTAATTTTTATGTTTTCATACACAGCTTTCTTTTAGATCCTTCAGCTTGTACTATTAGTAGGTTAACGCAGGTTTGTTGCACCCCCCCTTCTTTTTGGGTGTTTTCTTGCTGTGAATCCTTTCCTAAGATATCACCTTAGGTTTTATTTCGCATCCACTCCTTCAAAATTTTTCCTCTCTATTTCTCAAAACATTTTATGTATATAATATCAATGACGAAAGGTTAGACTGAAGAAGAGACTTTTCAGTCTCAATATCGCCTTAATAAAGACATTATAGACCTTATATTAAACAAATCCATTTGATTTAATTCAACCACATCCATCTCCATTCACCTCCACGATCGCAATAACATACGGTAATAGAATTTTCCAGGCACGAGAGGCCTTTTTCACGATAAAAATCATCAGTACGCGTCCGTCACCACTGCAGAAAACCTCAATACCAGCATCGGTCCGAAACCCACACTTTTATAGCTTAGTGCCAAGTTATTCGTGTTTTGAGCGCTTTGGATGAATTTCAGCGGAAACAAAGAAGAAAAACGACGTCTCCGGCGTCATATTTTCTTCTCCCAACACCGCGCGAAAAAAAAATCCGCCGCGTCAGTTTTGTAAAAAGAAGCCGACGCCGCCAAGCGTTCGATTTATCAAGATGAGCTCTATGGCAAACGGAGCAAAAAGTAAATAAATAATCACGCTTGGAACGATATTGGATCTCTCGGATACAGAACACACGGCAAAAATAATCTCTATACTTCACAGTCATGACGGCTTCCGTTGCTAAATCCGATCGGTGATTCCCGAACACGGACGGACTCGTACTTTTTGAAACATTCCCAAAAATGTAATGACGTAATTTCTATAGGAGGATTATCCTTCGTAATATCTTTTGGTGGAAAGGATATCGGAGAGCTTTGCGATTAATAAAACCCTCCTTGACAGCTCGCGTTTATTTAGTTTGTAAACAAAGCCACTTAAAAAGGAAAGGTACCAGAAGATGACGATCAATCGTCGAAACCTGTCTTGTTATTTTTATTTGCAAAAAGTAAAATTTGCGGTTAAAGTACAATTCTTTCTCGGATTCTTTCCATTATGGACTACCACAACACCTTGCTTGATTCTGTGAAGCCACTAAGACTATATTTATAAGATTTATTGAAAAAATTTTTCAATTTTGATAATTCTATTATCTAATTCTATTAATGTTCCCTCTGTCAATAAAGTTTATCTTCGACCAATATATTATCAATTACAGGGTTTTCGGGTTAAACATATAATAATACAAAATGTACTAACTTGAAAAGTAATTGAGATATTTAATGGCGGTTGATGGCACAAGTATGGTAATTTGAAATGTTTTTGCACACAGCCAATACACCTCGATATGTACACCATTAGTGGCGGAAAGACATTTCATCAGTATTCCACTTCACACACAAAATATTCTCTATGCTAATAGATAATATTTCTATGGTGATGGCTCACCTTGCTAATATGCAGTAATTGTGAGTGATTTCTTGGATGACGAGTTACCAAATCGCTGGATTGAGAAAGGTTTCGATTGCTTGGCCCACTTGAAGCCCAGACATGACGCTAGGTGATATTTCCTGGAAGGGTTTATCAAAAATCAAGTATGCCAAAAAAAGCTAGTGATTAACAGAACTCTGCCATCGCGCTCCTGCAGATATCGCAAATTTTACAACTTTAATCGAGAAAAACACATGCAGAGAAGTGAAATACAGGTTAGATGTCTTTCCGACAATAACGGTGCACATATCAATGTGTATTGGCTGTGTACAAAACATTTTGAGTTACCATACTTATAGAAACAGACCGCCAATTAATATGTTCATTGATTTTCAAGTTTTTTTCACATTTTGTAATATTATATGTTTAATCTGGACACCCTAGTTATCTGAAAACCTTTATCGTATTCATAAACCCTTATTATACTACTAAAATATCTTTCTTTCTGTTCGAAATAGGTTACTCTTATTCGATGGCAATGGAAAAATCTTTCCAACTTCCTGAATAAATCATCCGTAGTAATTTCCTAAGTTTTTACAACCACCTAACTGATTTTAAAACTATAATATTAACTTTTTAATGCAATTTAAACTCACAATATGTTTTTTTCACGAAGGATTTAATGTAAGTTTTTCGCAAAAAAATCTTTCTAATGTATTTGTAAAACGATTAGTAATTCATAACAATGCATTATGTGAGACTTGTATAACTTACATCGATTTATAAGGAAAATGTATGTACATTGTCCATACGATGCAAACCAATATCAACTGTATAATAATTTATATAAATTTAAAATGTGTAATGTAAAACCATATAGTAATTAACAACGCTCTATGAGAAACAAGTGTAATTTGAATTAAGTTTTTCCCTACTGAAGGAAGGGAAATACCATTTAATAAAAATTTATCAGCAACATAATTTCTAAATACTGGGTTTATCATACTCGTGTCAACGACTTTATCATACATCTGGTTTTGACCGGAACTGCTCCAAATTTCATGTACAGCCCCAGCCGATTTTCCAGCCGAGTGTAATAGAGGAAAGGGATATATCGACGATAGAAATAATTTATCACAAATTTTCTCAAAGTAGTGTTGCGTCATACACTTAGAAAGTATTAAAAGCATATTAGGTTCGCGCATACTAAGCGTTAAGTTGACAGTCAGGTTACAAAAGCTACAACAATTGTTACATCGCGTATCGGTATATACTTTTCTACTCATAAAATTTTTATTTTCTAGAAATTTATTTTCAAAATATCCAGTATTGAATGGCAATTTCAATTACAAGTTGTATATCTATCTTTTTCTGACGAGAGCTCGCAATCGGTCAATTATGTTTTTAATAAGTTATCTGAAATGAGAACATTCCTTTGTTACCGCCTGGCATTTTCGAAATTTCACCAAGTGCGATCGCGGTTTGCAAACAAGATATTTGCCAAAGCAACCTCAAACTACTTTTTGAAGTTACGTGGTGGGAGGGACGTAAAACTTTCGAAATGTTGATACAGTTTCCTACATTTCTGTGTCACCCTCCGTTTGCAAGATAAATGCACGAAATTTGTAACCCAATTCTGCTTTTGCCTTTCAGAGTTGAGGAACTAAATTTATTATTCAGCTGATTCTCCTTTGTATTTGAACTGTTGAGCCTGTTTTACGTGACATAGCATCCAGGAAAAACAAGGCCTATCTCAAGCCACGTTCGAATTCAAAACAAAATATTACGAGCATCAAATTTTTGCAGAGGGAGAGGATAATATTTCAGCTGCTTATTCTCGTTTAATATCAATACAATTAACATTAAAATATTGAAATTTTATATCAGTGTATTTTTTATAAAAGAGAAAATAAATCTCAGATCGGTATGCCATGCGGTAACTTATGGCATGGTTTAACTTATAAAATCGTAAACTGTGGAACAAGTGGAACACTTATACGTCCGTATACTTCACCTACTTAAGTAAGAATGACAACGGAGTGGGCACGAGCTTCTCTTCTCTGTTTCAAGGAGCAAATATTACCTCCAATGACGCTTCTTCGTGGCTCTGAAGTTTTTGGCCAAACTCGAGAATCTTCCCGGTAAAGTTCTTCGTGTCCGCATTTCGCAAGGGGTCGGTAGATCATATCATATGCAGAAACACTGCCCAGCGGAGGGATAACGCACATGTGGTCTGCAGAGGAACTGTGGGATTATGGTCAAGGAATGGAGTGACCCTATGACCATTACCCTAATCCTTCACAGTGCCCCTTGACGATTCTAGAGTATATTACCTGCACAAAGCAGTACGGTAATCAGAAGGTAGATAGCAGTTCAGAAATGTCAAGGCCACTCGAATTAACAGTTTAATTAAGATAATGGGAACTGGAACTAGAAACTTTACCATTTTATTTTATTTGTTTTGCTGCGAATACAATCGCAATTGACGATGCACTGTTAAAACATATAATTCTAAACTAATCGTGGGAAAAGCCTGATTAATCAGTAAAAGCTTAAATGAAGGTGAAAATAATATTTCAAAGAATTCTCAAGAAATCATATAGCGTGAACCTAGGTAACCAGTCGCGTCGTATCATACTGACCCGAAACTCAAAATCAATTTTCAGACGTCATTATCTGGATTAAAAAATTCAAATATTAGAACCGACTTGGAGCCTTTTATGAATTATCAAAAATTACGAGTTTTTTAATAATATCCCAGAAACTGGTAGTTTCAGATTGGGATTCGTTGCGATTTAGATGTATCAGTGACATGAATTTAAGGGAATTGAATGTTGTAAAAAATTTCTCGTCATACCCAACCCATTAGTTATTCGATAGATATCAAAGCAATTCTGAATAATAGTGAGAGGTAAAAATATTTTGGAATTTAATGTGAATCAGGAACAGCTATTTTCAGTAAAGAATATCTGATCTTGATACCTGAAATATTTTACGACACCAATATTCCTGTCAGGTCAAAACGTATGTTTAGATAAGCTGTACATATGATTCATACATTCTATACATACATCAATTTAAACTATGCATAATGGCAGATATAAAAAGATGTTGATATTGACCTACTGTATTTGCATGAAATCTCCAAGTAAATTTATTTTTTATTTCACGCATCTGGAATTCCTATAAGAATGCAAGTTTCTCCCATAGTCTCGTATGCTACTTTAAACTGATAAAACGTAACTCAGATGTACTTGCCAAAGAATTTAAAATCTCTATTTTAATAATTACCGCTTACAGCTTTTTCTTTTTCAGCATTGATATCGAACAAATATCTTTTAATATATACTTCATGAGTTTCAATATTTAAAAAAACCTTTGTCTTAAGTACATCCTAATTTAGATTACCTCCATGATAGATAGTCTCCATGATTAAACCACAAAAGTGGCCACTTTCTATCGATCATAAAACGCGTCAGAATAAAGGTGGAACTCGACGTCGACATCTCAATTACGTAAGGCCACCTCGTTAATCTACCTCGACAGAGTTTCTAGGTTAAGAAGAGCAAACTCCCGATGGGATCCGAGTTAAAGAGGGGGGATGGGCTGCCCCGGATTATCTAAGATAATCCCACCGAAGGAATCGCTCAACATTCACTCGTCTTTCGAGATCCTGTCGAAGAATATGGAATCCTCAACGCTCACCCCTTGGATCTCTGAGAAGAACAATTCGCCTGAAAGAAGAGAAAGTTAGGAGGGGTGAAAAATGAGTGGATGGCGGAGAGGGTAATTAGCCGATGAAGACGGTGGATGGACAGTTAATATTGGAATGGAGAGATGAGGAGAGACTGGATTGAGGATCTAAACTGTTGAGTGAAGATGGAAGGAAAGTAGGGGATACGAGATGAGGAATATTAAGTGCCCATCAAAAAGACTAATGAAGGGAGCAACTAGCTTGCGATATCTTGCGATCGATACGTACCGAATGACGGGTATTTTTCGCACTTGATCATCCTTTAGTGCTGGTGATTCCTGCATTCCAGAACTCAAGTACTAACAAGTGTACTCAGTTATATCCTGGCGAGAATTTATTTCCCGTTTATCTATCTAGATTTACACACTGTTTCGTTAGCTAAAACGCATTGACTAAGGTACACAAACTGGACGCAGTAAATTCTTGCTTAACGATGAAATGGAGTGGTAATTTTTATTTGCGTTTATTCATATCTTCATTTGTGTGCTTAACCAACGAATATTTCAAATTAATAGGGTGATTTTATAACATGCTATCCCTACAAAGCTTCAATTTATTTTGGAGTAGCAAGAAACGAAATGCTCACTAGTGAATACTCAAATATTTATGGTATTCTATTTGTACTATACTATACTATAATTGTTTCCTACGAATTTGCATACCTTAATTTAAGAATTGTGAGTTTTAAGAAGCAGGAAAGTATAAAAGATTTGATGACTAGAACTGTTGTTGCATCTGATATCTTATCTCCTGAATAAATTACGTTGATCAAGAAAAACCTTCGGGAAATCTTAGAATGATTAAATATTCACCGGCGTGGTGGCCGAGTAGTTAGCGTGCTTGCACGATATCTCTCCAACACCACGGTCCCGGGTTCGAATTACGGCTAGTCGGATTTTTATGATTAGAGAATGGTCTTGTGTGATTGTTTTTGTTAATACCTACCGCAGTAAAATTCCAGAAATGGATGTTTGTGGGGTATACGTAAATAAAAGAAAAATAAATAAATATTGTGGATCTCATATCACGATTATTAAAATTTTTCAAAAACATAACAATCTTTAAAGACGAAATAGCTTGGAACATCAATTATCATATTCAACAATGCTAAATACTGCATGCTTCAGATGATTTCGCATATAATTAAATATGTGCCCACGTAATGGAAGCTATAATATTTCCTGAAAATACTAAAATTAGAGGATTCACTAATTTGTCTCAAATAAAAAGTGAATTTGTAAGAGAAAACCCATAAACAACTAACGTATTAATAAAGCGATACTTCCTTGAGTTTCAAGTTGGTCACCGAATATAATTATGCATAGTTTATCTTACATCATTTCCATCCGTGGGTATTCATTACAGCATCTATCAAATTTTCTGCAAAATCACTCATCCCTCAAATCATAAACTGTTTAAATACGTCATCTTATAGACAATTTTTACTATTCGTGGCTATTTTTAAAAGATGATGCATTAATAACTACTCTAAAATTCAACAATTGACCTAAAAATATATACATCTTGTCAATTTCTCTATAATAATTTCTATACTTTCCCTTAATGTGTTTTACTTGAAATATAATACATTTTAAAGACACCGTTAAACATATTTTTACTCATAAATACGCCAATTTACGTGTAATTTGGACGAATGTTTAAAGAAATTGATTTAAACTTAAAAAATAAAAATATATTGTTCGATAATGAACAACTAGAGCTTTTATTGCCCTAAAATACAGAAAATCTAGAAATGTTAATGATAGTGTTATAACATATCTGTTGAAGCGTCGATTTATTTCACGCGATAATATGCAATTGCCCGAAATGAAGGAATTTAATATATATCATAAATTAATAGTTCAATGTACATAAAATCATTAATTTTTACGAACTCTACGAGAATGTTGGTGAAAAAACATCACGCAAAATTTAAAATGCGCAAAAACTCACTGTCGCGTTAAATTGAAACCCTTCATGAATTTACACATAAATTCCAACACTCTCTCCACAAATCCAATTCCGTTCTTTAATGTTTACATTTGCGTCAGCGATACAAACTCGTGTATCGCAGTTTCCGATTTACTTTGCGACTGATTTCATTTTCCATAGTCAAAGACAAACTCTATTTAAACGCTCCAAATTTAAATACTTGCGGGAGACAATTTGTATTTCTGGCTAAAAACATCCGCGGGACCAATCGATGACTTTCTGAATAATACACGCTTTAATTAAGTGCTAGGCCCCGTGGTGTGTACCGCTTATGAGAGGGGACATCAACCGTGTGGAGTCGAATCCCCAGAAAGATTTTTTCCGCAGTTTCATTTCGACATCTGCCCAAGGACGTGTACCCTAAACTCACATTCTCGCGAAAGGAATTAACGTCGTTACGTGAGGGATCTCGGCGGCACCTTTTTCGAAGCGTGAGCGTGCGTTTGGGTGCGAGCGTGGGTCGTTTTCCATTCCCCGATGCGTTGGAGGCAGATTTGCAGGAGAGCTTACTGAGAGCGTGGATCCCCAGCGGTTTCTTCCCCTCCCTTGCTTCAGCAGGAAGCAATTATCAGAGGACGGAGGGAGGCGCGGGAAAGTGAATGTTTTTGGAAATTAGGAAGAGAGCAAAGAGGCGCAGTGTGATGAATGTAGAGAGGAGGAGGATAAGGAGAGAAAGATCGATTTTTGGCCATGATTAAAGCTCCGCTAATATGAGGATAGGGAAAGTGATAGATTGCGGAGGCATGAAGAGGCGGTGCTTAAGTAACGGGTTATTCAATGTTGATAAATGCGAGGCTCTCTGTAGCACCTATGGCGATTGATATCATCATTCTGTACCCTTGAGGCCTCATCTAACGCCTAGAAAAATATCCCATCTTCGTAAAAGGAATTCAACAATGGATTAATATCAATCACCATCAAGGACTCACCTCGCGAAGATTCTAGATCTACAGTAATACCCTGCAAGCCACCTCTAGGCATGTGAAAGGGGGTGCAAACATCCAGAGTTAGAACTACATCTTACGAACGAAATATCCCTCGAAAGCCAATGTTTCGATATTAATCGATGGTAGATATTGATACCTATATTGGCCTTGTATTGAAGAATTGAGACCATTATAATTTCTATTAGCTATAATTAATGAGAAGTGGAAATTAATCATTCAATAATTTAAAAATACGATTTCTAAGCAGACAGAAATATGGTTGTGAAGTTACGGAAGGTAAGGCATTATATCGACTGGTGAATGTATTTTCGCAGAAATATCCCCATCTTATTAATGTCCTTAATTACTCACTTTTTCGTAAATTCTGCTACCCTTCCTTTCTGTGGGCAACTTTTTTTTCCTTCCTCCCACTTTCATTTTAAACATCTTCATTTGCACATATTCCATCTAGCAGTTTTACCGGTTTCTTAAAGATGAAGTCGAATCCACAAAAGTCTTAATTAATATGATCAATTGTGGTCAGAGTAAGTTTTTCGTTACCTATGATGCTTTTTTTCTTTTTAAAGATATTAAAAGTCCACCAGCTATTTAATCATTTAAATTCTCACTCTTTCCACGAGCTACGTATTCACGACAGAAATAATTAAAAATTGATGACCAATACCCTAAATTAAAATATATACGGAATAGTTTATTATACCTAAAAGATAAATGCAGAATCAGGCCTTAAAAAGTCAACGGTCGCAATAAAGCATCGTAACAGATACATGTGAACTAACCAAGGTAGGATTAATGTATCTTAATAAATTTTTTAACTTTACGCAAATTATATTAAGCTCAATCAAAAATATTTTGAACTGTGCAAAGCTTACTAGACAATTGAGGTTTGTTTTTGTCCCACTTAACTCAAAACTTCCTGAATTCATACGTCTAATTAAGGACTAATAGCCGCCTTTAGTAGTGTGGCAGGGGGTGTAAGGATCATGACTCTATTTTCCTAATCGATTGCTTTCCCGTATTGTTTGACGAAAAAATGAATTTTTCAATCCAATTGTTCTGGCATCTATTTCCCTGATCTTTCCTCGCACTATCAGAACGGCATACGACAGGATATGACAGGATCTCCCAGATGGGGAAACATAAATCGCATATCACTGAGTTCCTTGGTTTAAAAGATAGGTCAGGGAAAATCCATCGCCTTGCATTCCAATTTTATCCTTAGTGTAGACTCATCCATACATGACACAAACCGATTCCTTCCTACATAAAAGAACTATGATTCACCCAAATCCACTCGACGCATTTCGACACCGCGCAAGCGTACACAACTTGGATATCAGCGGCGCGCAGCAACATTCCACCCAGATTTTTCGAAAAGTTGCCGAAAGGCTCGGAACAATGAGAGCTTAAAATAAAAACTCGAGAAAGACGCTTTTTTCGCCCTTTCAAAAAACCCCGCGTTCCCACCGAAAAAGAAACCGAAAGATAAATGCGAATAGGACAGCGGAGAGAGTACCAAACCACGTTAAACGAACCCCTGAAAAGTGGGCTGCGCGGGAAAAAAAAGACGCAGAATGCGGCAGAGTGAATGAACCCCGATTTGAAGGAGCATTAATTAGGGCATCAAAGGAAATGATTGAGAATGGTGGAGGATGATGCAAGGAGAGAAAGGCCGGAAAAGGGAGAGAGGAAGCTGGATGAGGGACCATTAGGGATGGTTTTTGGGAGAGGAAACGTGGGTGGAAGTGGGAAAAACCCAAGGGAAAGTCAGGGGAAAGGAAGCAGAAGAACACCATAGAGCGTATGGCCTGCGAAGGTGATTCAATTAATTACAAGCGAGCTTTTTTTTCGTTTAGAGCGAATGAATTCTCCCATAAATAAAGTTTACTAAATTTACACCCGTTCGGGAGGGAAAAAAATTCCCCGACTACCGCGACCTCCCTCTTCGCTTCGTGCGGAACAACATTTTTTCCTTTTACGACTCTTGAAAAAGAGTTCGGATCCAATGCGCCTCTCGGAGTGTGTGTGCGTGTGTGCTCTCTTTCCATCTCTTTCGCTCTCCCTCCCCGCATTCGCTCAATTTTCGACCAACTCTCGGAGAGCAATTGCGCTAATTGTCGGCCTAAATGTTCTTATCAAGGTTTTCTCTCCTTTGCCTGCGGATCGGCCCTCGATTAACAACTGCTGAGGAATTAGCGGTTAAAGCGACCGCCGATTCCTCTTACTCGCTTCTAAACACAGTGGATTCAGGAGCTGATAAATTAGACGTTAAGGGCATTTAAAAGATTCACGCACAACTTTGTTGTATCAAGGAACTCATATACAGTTATACATATGAATACGATCCATCAAGTCAATTTTTCTGATATTTTACTCTCGCTTATTGCCCTCGGAAAATACAAATCTTTGAAGAGGCTCGCTCTTTCTTATTATCTATTTGATAGATGAACCAGCATCATATCTTGGAAATAGAGAGAGATTACCTGCTATGGTAAAGAAAGAATACTGAGTGTTTCAAAGAATTGGGGAATATATTAAATATCAGACGGTGCTTAATAAAATGTACCTATAAATTGGCATTTCTCTGATTCCCCTAAATTTTAATATCGGTTAACTTTTCTTTTAGATTGAAAACTATCTATGAATATGTATAATTGTTTGCCAGACGCATAATTCATTTTAGAGGCAAAGAAAAGACTTGAGGAAACGTTTGAAACATACCGCAACAGAAATAAAATGTAATAAAAAATATCGAGATCCAGTACTTATAGATGATAATTTGGGAGTTTGTGAAGAAAAACATGTCACTAAAAATAGATTCTTCAGTACACATCGGTTAGATAATACGATTAAATATACGTTATTCACGATTAACAACTAGTGTATAGATGTTTCACGTCCTTACTCAACAGTGAATACAATCTACCTCACGAGTTCTCTATACACCATAATTTACATACAAATTTCCTTGCTGAGCTATGAGATTAATAACTCGTCCCATTATCCATGGTGAATACATAAACCCGATTCACTATGTATTTAGAAGCAATTTTGAGTAAACGTCTCACTTCGCATTTCTCCCCTTCTAGCTTTAGTAAATAGGATCACGGATTTCCAGCAACTACGGACGTTCAATTAAGAAACGCTGAGCGAAGTTGGGGTAAAATTTCTAATTTAATCAGCGTTTTCTTAATCGCAGAACAAGTCATTAGCACCGATCGAAGAGGGATGTCTCAAGTTAGCTGAAGGAAGTTTGGCAAGCAGGAATCCAACGGAGGAACGACCGCGTTGCTAAATAGAGTTCCTTGCACTGGAGAAGGTCGTTGGGGGAAGGAATATGGCTAAAGAGGGGTAAATTGCTATGCATTTGGAGTAGCAGGGAGTAGCAGGTGAGGGATTCCGAGATCTAGTTTTATGCGAACTGAAGCAGTCTCTCTCACCTGTTCCACGGCCATATATATCACTCTGTCATCGCGGTCACCTCTCTCTGACAACATGCCTCGCTCTTAAAGGGCCACAGAAATCACACTTTTTCTTATTCTTACTGTACACACTAAGCTAAGTTCGTATTCGCTGCACCGGACCATGCCAAATCAGGTTTCGAGGCTAAAAAACTCGCCTTTGAAGCATAACGTTCGAGAAAATCCATTGCGAGTAAGTAAATCACATAAACGAAGGAATTAAATCAACACTAGCAAAACACCTGCATTTTATAACTTCGCGCTTATATATCAGCACATACCACAAAGCGAATGTAAAAAGCTATTGTATAATAGCAACAAAATCAAGTAAAATTTATCACGAAATAAACTGGGACTAATTCGGGAAATCCATGTGCTGTCTTCAATTATCTTCAGTTTAATTGCAGATTAAATTGAAACTACTAAATTTAAAGTATAAAGTGCAGTACATGACAGTAGATAAGTACTTACAGCTCGACGAACAAAAACGTTCATGATTTAAGTACTATTTTTAATTTGAAATCATTCAAAATTATTAATTATTTAAAATGAGACCTTCGAGAGTTTCGTTTTTCGAGTTTTCGTAAAAATAAAAGGCTACCCTTAATCGATCACTTTTTTCAGGGCAACAAGTCATTATTTCTGTCAAAGTTTTCTCTTTTCTTTCATGTTCTTTTAAAGGCCAAAATTGCTACAAAATACCTTTCAGAATCATCCAGCCCTTTTACAAATATAAATTTCATTTCCTTTCAAAAGTATCAAAGCAGAATAGCTTGTATTGAAATATTTTTTAACACTTCAAACGAGACTATGGTACATATCATTAGGATTCCCCTCCTTTCCCAACTTCATTCTCAATTAAATAAGTTAAATGGTATAGCTACTTATTTTTCGAAACTAAGAAATTTTTAGAGAGAATACTCATTATAGCTATCAGTAATAACTTTTAAAATTATATCTTTTTTGTATTGAATGCAGAGGAAAGTTTTAATCTTTAATGCATAGAATATCGCTATGAAGAACGAGAAATTTTTATTACAATTAGAATTCGAGTAATAAATTTGATATATAATTGTAACCTAAGTTCTGATGTTATTTTATCGAAATATTTCCATTCCAGAGTAAGAGATAATGTAAACGATTTCCCTGCTCTTCTGAATGTATATCTTTAATATAGCAGGAATTCTGGGACAACAGAACGAATTCAGTCACGCCTGAGACGAATCGCAGTATTTACAAAGCGGAGCGCAATCTACCTAATTGAAAGTATTGATCGGAACTTGGATGAGGAATTCTCACTTGAAAGTAATTACAGTCCAGTGGATCTTCTAGGCGAACATTGTAAATAAGAGGGAATAATAAATGTCGACAGAGGAGGAATTCAGCGAATGCATCATGGCAATGATCACCAGCAGGATTTCCCTCGGAAGATCAAAGTGATTTTAATCATGCACTTAAAGCTACTAAAATTTACATCTCGGAGTGTTCGAATGTATACATATTAACAAACCCATTCCACGTTGTGTATGCAGGAAATAAATGTTCCGATGGGAAACGGACTAACGAGTAAATGGTGAATTAATGTAAGTGCATGCTGGTTTAAAAAAAAACAATGATTCCACCTTTCATTCAACAAAATATTCATTCTATAATAAATTATTATTTATTTTTGATTTGTTTCGTTTAGAGGTATGAGGAAGTAATACTTCTACATGTATCGTCATAGAGCATTAACTTTCTTAATCAACGAAAATGAATTATATTTAATTGATATTCATGAATGTATGAAATTAAAATGAACAGCAGAATTTGTATTTTCCACAAGAATTTTCTTGTGGAAAATACAAAGTCTGCTGTTCATATTCATAAATGGCGTTCCACCAAGTAAAGTCAGTTCATTTCGATTTTATTCATGAATATCAGCAACAACTATCATTTCATATCATTATGTTGTTGTACACTATTACTCTTTTGACGATTTTAGGTGACTTAGACCTTAAAGACTTCTCTTTCAACTAACTTCTTGAGTTTTTACATAAAATTTCACAAAATTATTTTTAATAATCCGACAAGGCCATACATAACTTTCTCAATATTTATTGAAAACAGAAGCTAATGCAAGTAATATATAAATAACTCCAAAACAATCAGTGTTACGAAAAAATGTTTCAAACAAAAGTTGTAGTAATGTACATTATCTATAACTTTTGTATGAAATTGCATATACCTACATTGCATTCTGACAGAGTTATTTATGAAAAACTTCCATTTCTGGATAAACAACAACTTCCGGTAAACCATTATTCAAGAATAACTCCTAAACAATCAGTGGTACGAAAAAATGTTTTAAAAAAAGTTGTAGTAATGTGCATTTTCTATTACTTTTGTAATTGTATATTAGGTTACAATAAGTAACCTACCTATTCAATAGGTAGGTTACCTATTGAATTCTGACAGAGATATGTAAGAAAACAAATTTGTTCCGGATAAACCGCAAATTCCGGTTAAGCGATATTCATCAAAAACTAATTAACTCTTGGCATTGTTAGGAAAATACTAAATATGAATTTTGGAAATGATCAGATAATCACTTTTTAAGATATTTTTACCACAGACAGAAATGTTCGGGAAAATAGTGTAAAACGAACTCTATGGGCCCCAAAACATCTATTTCCGTTGAAATCTGGAGGTCGATTTTTTTTGAGAATACAATACTTTCTCTACGTATAGAGAGAAAGTAAAGATATTCTACAGCTGAATTATATAAATAAATATACAAAAGAACTAACTGATGTCATATAACAGATATTTCATGCAAACTATTGAATATTAACTAAACATCGCACTAATAGATTAAAATACAAACAGGATATAGATGCAATATCCCAGAAAGAATTGAATTAAATTCTGTGTTAACTCCTCAACTGAAGATTTACAAAAACAAACCCACATTAATTTATAATCATTAAGAAAATACCCCTGAATTATCGATTCAACTTTCCATTCACATTAACTTTCACGTTTCATTGCGGATTTAAACAAGCTAAAACTGACAAACAACTATTGTTTACAAACTTCTAAAATCCCTTCATCGCACCGACGCATAACATTTCATTCGCGAAAAGTCCAATCGAGGAAAACTGCGGAGAATAACCCTAAAGAATATATTAGCTGTGCGGGTAACCGAGGAATGCTAAAAATACTCGAGGGATTAGAGCCCGACCCTATTTCCTAGACGACTTTACATGAATGTTTATCAGCTGCGTTGTCACTCATCCTAGAAATAGCGCGATGTCGCAACTCGTGCTGTTTAGAGAGAAAGTACTGCTGGATCGCACGCTCTAGCGAGCCATAGAGGCGTGATAAAATCGAGTTTCAAGCCTCCACACCAAATCTGCGGCAGATGCAACTGCAGGGCCTCATGTGTTACTGCCCACCCATGCAGGAATGAACGAAATATGAGATAGCGAAATGAACCCGTACTAGTTTAATTTCGCGCGCGAGCGTTGCTCCAATTCCGCCGGGGGCTTATCGAGCACCACGCCGCTTCCGCGTGTCTCCGCCATCTTAAAAAATAAGTAATTTCCGATTCCGAAGAGTTGATTGTTCTCGCCGCATGGGCGCGCAGCGAACTTCCGGTTCCGATCCCCGCCAATAAAATGCGCCCGTGATAAGTTGGCTCGGGAACATTCAAGCGGTGTACAAATCACGTTTATTCGTTACTCCGCGACAATGGGATGCCGAGTAAATTCCGTCCTCGTTCCAGAAGGAAAAGGATTGAAATCTTTTAAAATGAGATATTGCTGGGATTACATTTTTTTGCGCGTCCGGCGGAAAAATCCCTCCGCGCTGATTCGGTTCCATCGAACGAAATTTTCTTTGCGATATCCTCCACCGAAATTCTGAATTTTCTTTTCGGACTTTGCTTATCCGATTTTGAATGGGAGGAGGGTTTTCGATTCAACAACGCAGCAGCTGTATCTTACGGCAAAGCCTATCCTTGGAACGGTTCCACGCGTATCTACGATCATCCGTGAACAACACTCATTTTATTTGGAATAATTTTGACGGAACATTTTAATAAAAATCGCCAAAATGCATCGAAAAAAGCTTTGTTTTCGATGGACGACTGGTGCACGATATAATTTCTAAAGATGGATTAGGTGATAGGAAATGCGGAAAGCGGGATTCGTATTATTCAATGAGCAGGAAATCTTTCCGAATTGCTCGAGAGGGAGATTCGGTCCAAAATAAACTTATATTATCACAATTCGGAACAGAATTAAATAAAGATGAAAACCTTCGACTCGTAAAAATAAAGGAATTAAAAGGCAATTCTATTACGTAAGCAAATAAGTTGAATATATTTTGAAACATTCAGGAATCAGTGCAATGAGACCGAATCCATTGCCGCTAGTTCTATAAACATTTTCGCAAGGAAAATTCTGCTCTTTAAATTTTACTATAAAAAGAAAATGATGTTAAGAATGCACGGGATCTTGTTTTCGAATCGATATTCCCATCAAAGAACGGTGTTGAAGATTTTCTCCCAAGGATTAAAGTGTATTGTGTTTAGTATACATCGCTAATGGCGCCCGGTGAATTGGTCCGGGGGGAATTCGTACGCGGGGAATTGATCCCCCGCGCTGATGTTGTACTACCAACCCACCCCCCCCCCCCCCCCCCAGTTAATTTATTAATAACATTAAACAATAATCAGAGCGTGTAGCTTAACATAAGACTGAATAAAAGTAGTACAAAATCAGCGCGGGGGATCAATTCTCCGCGTACGAATTCCCCAAGATTTATTGGAACGGAATATCCTTTATATCCATTTAATGTACCAAATGATATTCCGGGATTGTGATAGCCTTTATATCTCGTTAAAGATCTCGATGGAAGTTTGCATAAATGCTTTTAATAGCAATATTATCGCAAGTATACTTTTCATGGGGAAATATTATTAACTGGATAAAATGAAAATTTGTTTTTAATTTTCCAAGATTGAAGATTGAAAATTACTTTTCATTGAAATGGAATTCCACAAGATGAATCCTCAATATATTGAGTTACTAGGACAAAATTCTAATTAACCAATATTAGTTACTATTAACATACTTCAATGTTAGGAAATGACTATATAAAAATGTATCTAAAACAGAGATTGACTTCCTGAATCCTCAATTTCCAGAAATTATAAATTCTACCAATTCTGTTTCCAATTTACTTATCCTGAAAATCTGTTAAATAGCCTGACAAGTTTTCCTTTAAAAATTCAAAGTTTATTAAAAGCGCACCTGGATTTACAACCTTGTCTCCTTTTTAATCATAGCATAGAGAAAAACTGGGTGAACAATAAAGCTATCTAAAAGGTATCATGCTTTAATCTCAAAGAGGTTTCGAGAGACTTAAATAGCCGATTTAAAACATGACGCAAATAATCTCTTTTTAAATAAAACGAATCCGCAATCGCTTCATCCCTGCCCTCTCATAGATCTTTACAATCCTCCGCTTTTCTGATTCTCCCACATCTGTTTAATCAACTTTCCATTTACCCCATCTTTCGCATCAGTCACCGTCATTGATCTACATTTATCTTTCCGCACCAACTCGCGTACTATCACCTTTTTTAAAGTTAGCGCTTAAAGTCCTTTCTTAAACGTAATTTTTATAGTTTCATAAAAATTCAAAACTCATCCAAATTACCTAGCTGGAGATTAAATTTCTTGTAAAGTTTGAAAAGAGGTTGTCGAGCACAATGGAAATGAATAGAGTAAATTTAAATAACTAAACGTTAACATTAGTTCCTTTGCAATAAAAATGTAGCCCTCGGAAACCACTGATATAATATCAAGTGCCTTTAAAATTAATTTCTTCAATTTTTTGCCTTTTTGCGGAGTTACGGTTTTTCCCTTGAGCTTCTTCATAATTTTTTGAAGCCAAAAATCCTTCCAGAAGCCGTCTCACTCATCATCGGGTCTCGACGAGGGATTGAAGTTGCAAGAAACCTTACCATCACACAGCTCTGGCTCTTCATTTTCGCATTTCATCCAACTTTTTTTCTCTATTTCTTTTTCTACTTCCATTTCCGAATACGCTTTGATTAATGCTGAAACTCGACTTTTGTATACGTTATAACAAATGCTCAACTACCAATGGAGTAAAACATATATTATATAATTTTAGCGTCAACAAAATACAATTTTATCTAAATTTAAAATTATGTACTTTTATTTTACGTATTTTGGTGATACAAAATTAATACATTAAAAAACTACCGAACAATTTTAGTACTTTTGTAATAAATTCTCTTTTCACATTTGAAAGTTATCTAAAAACTGCAGGCAATTTGCCAACCCAACGAACATTACAAGTTTCACACTCTGCAAACTTAGTCTCATTTTAATAATAATATAATCCAAAATTACATCTAATGTATAGCCTTTTTCACTGGGGTTAATTATGTATTTTGGATGTACACTTTGTCGAGAAAAGTTTATATGCTATTGATACGTATAGAGAAAATAATTTTGGTTATAAAGAAGAATTTTTAGTGTTATCATTTAATCTTAATCTGTTTATATATTTTGTGTTCAATTTTGTGTTCAAAGCATTCAATGATAATTATAGAAAAAACGTCTTACTACCTTATCTTACTCCCTGTACAACTTCTCAACACCAATTAATGGATCCACTTATAAATTTTCCATCATTCGATTTCTTTAACGACAAACAGCTTTGGAACCGAAGGTAAGTTGGATCTCTCCCTCAACACTGGAATTAAGACAATACGTTTCGCTAACTCCAATCGCTCGCTTAAACTTCACCCTTAGTCCCTCTTTTCCAGCCCATCCTCAATTACCAGTATCCCATCATTTAAACTTTCACTCGCTATGTAGCCGTGCAATTCCCAATGCATTGCCACCTTTCCTCTTCCCTTTAAAACTATATTTCACTGTGGAGGTAGCGTGCATTCATTTAACGACAAGCTGCTTTGTTTTATTTGAAACTAGCTGAAGTGCCCGTTGATTCTCGACGGAGAGATTAAAATTGACTAATAATAGTGTAACAACCTTGATCGTAATACATGTCTCATAATTTTAGGTAGATAAAAATATCAGGCTTTAATTATTTCCTAATTAATAAACAAAGAAAAAAGCAACAATTATGTCTACAAAGTCACCTAAATATTCAATTTCGTATCATTTGAAAGAACAATTTCTTCGAGGAAGACAACATTCGTCTAAATTTTATAAAAAATACATTTAAAGATCACATTAGGATAAGTAGCCCCACATTTAAGAAGACGTTTTCCGAAATACACAAATGGATATCGGAAACGATGATTAAACACGACAGAAATATATTATATATCATTCTAAAACCATCTATGAATATTCAACGCGGAAAGTAAGTGTATTATGGAGCTGACTTGTACCACAATATTAAAATTTGTATAATAAACATGAAGCTCATCAAATAACACAAATGCAATCACAAAGTCAAAACATAACCAAAGAACCAAAGATTAAACACCGATAACAGAAAGATAGTAAATGTATAGGAATTGGAAGCACTTAAAAATTAATAAAATTTTTTATTCTGCGTATAACAAAACATAAACTTGCTTTATCTTTTCGATGGAGAGATACGATGTTGAAGATTTGCTACAGCTTTACAAATCACCGTTTAACTCCAACACTGAATCTGGGAAATCTTTACGATATTACCTAAGTCCTTTTTCGTCAATTGCTAAATATTTATCGAAGTAAATTGATAAGTTGTAATAATTAATGCAGAAGATTATATTAAAAACATACGAAACTTACCAGGTTTTTATATGCATTCAGTTGTATTTATCGAGAGAAAGCAATTTCATCTAACAAACTACTAAAAACCCATTTATCCCACGAAATAGTCAAAAACAATTACGCTGATATAAATAAAACTTGGTTGTTACAGACGGTTCCATTAAATTTATAATCTTTTTTAAATACTGGTATTCTTCTGTTTGTACGCTTGATTCTTCACAATATATTGTTCATAGCTGCAGTTACTAATATATCCTTAAATTTCTTCCTCTTCATATAATCTGTAATTTATTTTTAACATTAATTTGAAATAGGCATATTCTCTCAGTGTGTTCTTAGGGATAAATACATGAGCTGGGGACTCAACAATCGCCTTGATCGTCAAGGGAATGGGTTGTTTACGACCTCAAAAAATCGATAAAATATTCACTTACTTTATCAAATTGTGCGCTATTTCGAATCAAAATCGATATTTCACGACCAAAATAAGAATCTTTATTCTATTCTCCTTTTTTGGTGTTTGATCCGACTTTCTAGGATCATTATTTCTAATTTAATTTTACAAAATAAATGAACCCATCAACGAAAATAATTACCTCTACGTGTATTTCTTATGGAAAAGTTTTGACCCGTCTGGGTTCGAACCGTGGAATTTAGGAAAATAAGTAGCCTATACTCTGCGCGGGGTCGACTTTTAATAATATAGAAAATTTTAAAGTTTTACGACTCTCGGTTCTCGAGTTTTTAGCGAACATACATACACACACACTCAACCACTATCTATTTCATATTATAGATAATCATAAATATTCAGGCAAGAGAAAATTTATTTTTATAAAATTATGTAATATTGTTTATTTCGTCTTGTATATATATTTTTTAAACACTAGTAACTTTAATGTGTTAATAAGTTAGTTCGTTGATGGTCATTGGTGATGTTTGGTTGGTTGCCATTTGCTTCTTTAGATATACATAATATTGAGGTTTTAGCTATTATATCGAAAATCATAGAAATGAAATGCATGCGGAGAGATATAGAATATTACATTTAATCGCCTGGTGCATCAAGAATTGATAAAATTAAAATCTATTAGCAATCTTATTATCTCCCATATTTGAAGTATAAATTCAAAGCAAGCTGCTGTAAAAACCTTTTAGTATCCGAGTAAATAAGCCATTAAGTTGAGGAGAAAAATTAATTAAAATGACATTGGTATTTAATTAGTCGAACGGCATGTGTATAAATCAGCATCAATTCGTTTCTCCTCATTGGGAATTTTATCGACGTACAATTTATTAAATTAAGCACTAGTACGGAAACACAACTGTGTGTGTAGCTTTTTATTATGAGCGAGAAATTTCGCTTGTTAATTGAATGTAATGACAACCAAATTATTGCAATATTACAGAATTTTTGAGTTGAATAATAAATCTGAAATTGTAATTCATAGTTCGTCCCATTTTTTTAATTTGTATTAAATAGTATTTGTATCTTTTGAATATGTATTTCGATTTTTCACTTAATTTTATACTTGCATTTATGAATTAAGTTCTTATGTTTTACTAATTTTCACAGTATTCCATTATCCGCTGTTAATATTTTTTCCCGCAACGTGGATTCTCTCTTTCAAAACCTTAAGTTATTAATTTACTTCTTAGCAATACATTACCTTAATTTTACATCTGTTCTCTAAAATTTCAGAAATGTAATGTGTAGCTAGGAGTTAAAAAACTCAGAGTGGAATAACCTAGTTGAATAATGGGTAAATACAACTTTAGCTAAAAAAAGCTTGCAACACTGTTGATCAAGAATCAATTCCATAACTATAACAGTATACATGGCTTAAATTGAAGCTGGGGGGATAAAAAACTTTAGAAATGAAAATTTTGGATCATTTTAAATAATCAATACTTCCCATGCATTAAATTCTATTGAAGCATTTGGGTATAGCCAAAATATTTTAAACAGAACAACGTTAGCAATGCTAAATGTGGTCTCCTAAAGAGAATGACAGATATTCGTCAATGAATACCAATAAAGGACGTAATCCATAGTCTCAAACTCTTTTTGGTAACAACCAAGTAAAAGTTGTTTTCATTTCCATATCATTACCTAACAAGAATTTATAAAGCATACATTATGGAATTATAAATGCTGTAGGGGAAAAGGCAATGATTAAACATCATGCTGAAGTAAAAAGCCTAAGAAATATGGTATTCTAGGAGACGGCTGCCGATATAGATGCATTAAAAAATAAAAATACACATTCAAAATTACGGCGCCCGGTGAATTGATCTGGGGGGAATTCGTAGGCGGGGAATTCGTTCGCGGGGAATTGATCTCCCGACAGATTGGTACGCGGAGAATTGATCCCCCGCGCTGATGTTGTACTATCAATCCAACCCAAACCAACCCCACCCAACCCAACCCCCCGGTTAATTTATTAATAACATTGACAAATAATCAGGGCGTGTATATTATCATTAGACCGAATAACAGTATTTATTAACCTAAGACTGAATAACATCAGCAGGGGGGATCAATTTCCCGCGTACGAATTCCCCCCGGACCAATTTACCGACCACGCAAAATTACATATTTATCCCAGGAGTCGTTATCGACGAGTGGTATATGTTATGTAGGTGATTTAAACAGCAAATTCCATAACAAGATCCATCTGGTCTGCTGGTATCTCTAATCCTCCAGATAAAAGAAGTAGAAATATCCCTCCCCCCCCCCTAGCAATTTCCTAAAACGCTTCGTAGATTTCTCACGAGTTTGCAATCCTGGCAAACCGGAATTAAAAAGTTATACTTTTATCTACTTCGTCGATGAGGTATTCACTAATGCATTTTTCGAAAAACTTTTGCCGGAAGGTTAATCCCTTTAGAAGTACCGTTCATGTAGAAAAACGTTTTCATAGGTATTGCACACAGCAGGAGAGAATTTGCTTTAAGATGGACTAGAACGAGCTGAGGCCCATGTCGCAAAGTAGCTAGGATAAAATGTTTTGAGAGGTATAATCGCATGACCATAAAGTGATATATTTTCAATGTAAACTTCATCTAATATGAACTAAATTTTGTAACTCAGATTTTACGATTAAAGGATTAGAAACAGGACATTTCATTCCGTTACGTTAGCCAAGAAACCCATTCTTCAGTATGAATAGGATATTTCCCCGACACTTCACCATGAGGTACGTACTTTTCGACGTCGCTGTAACGGCACATATTTTGGAAGGAATTAAGATGCCATTAATGTTGGTAGAATATCTGACATTTATTCTTTCAGCAATGTATATGGTTTTGTCGAGATCCTATCAACATAATCTAATAGAAGACTAATATTTGATGATGACGTGAATAAGGCATTTGTTTCAAAATTAGTCTTTTCTTTGACTTGGTTGGGTGGGGTTTTGTATATCTAAGTATTCTATGAAAAACGAGATTCAATTCAATTACATACCCTAATATTTCATGAGAGTAAACTAATTTATTTAACCTGTAAATGCGTTTCTAATGGTAATAGGCTCCTCTCTATGAATTTTGTATGGATCCACGTACATCAATAAATTATAATAGAGTAGACTATATGAAAAGTGCAATGGAATTTAATTAGTTGTAAAGGTCAGCATAATTTAGAGTTGTATCGTCATTTCAATAACTAAATTAAGAAGAGTAAAGTCACTACGTACCTAACGATTTCATACGAACAGAAATATTACTTTAAAATGAAATTTAATATCCATCATATTATTATTATATTACATCAAGTAGCTTTTACTTCTAGGTTTTTAATTATAACTTGTAATTAATAAACAGCATATCTTTTATTTTACCCATATTTTCCTGATTTTATCTTCTGAATTGTTTATTTGAATTGTGTTAATATACTCGGCAAAACGGTTGCAGAGAATCGCCAAATACTTCCTAGGACTGCTCGCTTAGAAACCCAGTGGAAGCAAACATAATTGTATCAAGGTACAGCGATCGCTTTTTGATGAGAAATTTAATTTTGAGAGTAAAATTACCCTTCCGCCCAATTTTTCGACAACATATTAAAGAAAGGAAATTGAGACACAGCTATACTAGCAAAAAATTATGACCTTTTCTTTTCACTTTTATCTGGTGTTTTTTGAGCAATCATTCACACATAAACTGATTCGTTTATAACTTTCTAATTTATATTCCATCGTAAAAGAAGTAATTTAGATCCTTTAAATGCAATTATGACTGAGATACAAGAATAAAGTGTAAGGAATTGGTCGATGTACCAAATACGGCCCGCGTTGGACATCTGCAGGTTGGGCCCTCAATATTATTTTATTAGTCGTATCAACGAATCGATCTACAATTTAGGATAATTTTATTTCTCACATTTTAGTCCTCATCCAAAGGTGGTGCGAAAAATGGGAATTAGATATTAACGTAAGTAAATGCTCCGTAGTTAATTTCTTCGAAAAGAAAAAAATGCGTCCAAATCACCCATACAAAATTAATGGAATTAGTATCAAAGTAGTAGATTCAGTTAAATATCTCGGGATCAACATTACTAATAACTTAAATTGGAGCACGCATATTCGAAAAATCTGCGGCAAAGCAAGTAAAAGGCTTGGCTTTGTAAAGCGTATTGTCGGTAAATGCGACGAAAAGGTGAGAGAGCGATGTTATTTTACCTTGGTCAGACCCCTCCTGGAATATGCGGCAAGTATATGGGATCCGGCGGATGAAACGTGTACTCGCGAACTCGAGAAAGTGCAGCGTAAAGCGGTTCGTTTTGTTAAGAAATGCTACGATAAAAAAGCAAGCGTTACAAAAATGCTCTCAGACGTAGGTTGGGAATCCTTGAAAGAAAGGAGATTGGAAGCTAGGCTGCGATTGCTTAATAAATTCAGGGAGACTACATTTTCGGAAGATACAATTGGTATCATGCAACCCCCCTGCTACCTCGGTCGATCCGATAATGACCGTAAGTTAAGAGAAATAGATGCTAGGACGAATCGTTTTAGAGATTCATTCTTTCCGCGAACAATACGTGACAATAATCGAATAAGGAAGTAATTTAGATTCAACTGGTGTTTACACCCCCTGCCACACGCCGAAAGGCGGCTTGTAGGGTATTAATGTAGATGTAGATGTAGATAATGTTATTGGTATTTTCTTTAAGAGATAATATTATAATGATATTGTTAAAACAACACAAATAAATTTTTCACTAAAATATATATTTCGACAACCGAAGATATGACAAAAAATGTAAATGAATACGTGATAAAAACAGAAGACCTCGCAACAACTCGAGTTTACAACAAGAGGTTCGCAAAGGTCGAAAAATTAATTTCCCCAAATATCCTCGAGTTACTCTAAGTGGCGATCGGCAATTCAATTAATTGCCCACGCACACTTCCTCCACTTACCCTTCCCTTTTATTTCCTCCCTTATCTTCGCCCTTTTTTATAAGCCTTTCCATCTCCCGAAATCCTTCCCATCCCTCAACTCGCCCAACCTTGCAATTTTTTCTCCTCCCTTTCTTTGATCCAATTAATCGCCTTCCCCATCGCTCACGTCCTCTCATCGGTCGAAAGGGGACTTTTAGAGAAGAGACGCCAAATGAGGGATTCCGCAATTTTTATAAACGACGAATAAGGAAATAGGCCGATTTTTTTCCGTCTTTCACGCTGGAGGGAAGTGACGATTTTTTCCCGCCTCTTTCACTCCGCTATTACTTCAAAGCGTTTCAATTAATGAGACGATTATTTTTCTTTTCGCTCGACGAAGTTTCTCTTACGGGGCTCGGACTCCCTCCGACGAAATAGTGGCGAAGTTCCAATTCCTCGACGCCGCAAAAGACTTTCCAGGAGCTTCTAGCGCGCCGAAAGCCTTTCCTTATTTTTTTAATCGAGCGAACCATTTGGAGGATTCGGAGACTTGGCCTAGTCGTTAAAACCGAAATCGTACAATGGGGCCTCTTTTGACGGATCCTGCACGCCGATGCTCCATTGTGAGACACTCCTCGTTGAAGATTAACTCTATTCAAAACGACCGTTCATTAACCTCCCCTCCACCGAATCCCCAATGTTCTACGCTCCGTAGTCTACAATCTGCAAAAATGTTGAGTTTCTTGTCTCGCTTCGTGGTTCACTCAATAAAAAATACTTCCGCCCTTTTGGTTTTCTTAGTAGCATTATCGATACCATTCAAGTACACTCGAGCATTTATATATGCTAAAACAAGAACAAGGTCTACAAGAGAATCATTCTACTTGTAGGTATATAATCACGTGATTAACCAGTATTCCAGTAAACCATCTCGAATTTGATTTTTTAGTACTCTCAGCCATCAGTGGTAGTTCATACATTTTTGTAACCAAGGTGATACGTTGTTACAATTTATTGGTAAATTCTTTTCTATATAAACTATGCAAAATTAAGAGCATATGATAAAAATATATGATATTATCCTTACGTAAGATTCATACGCTTACAATAGGATGGTGAGCTGCCGTATACCTTCTCCAGTAACTGACAGA
This sequence comes from Sympetrum striolatum, assembly GCA_947579665.1. Taxonomy (NCBI): domain Eukaryota; kingdom Metazoa; phylum Arthropoda; class Insecta; order Odonata; family Libellulidae; genus Sympetrum; species Sympetrum striolatum. The sequence continues at coordinate 28,973,916 of OX388348.1, forward strand.
TAGTGCGATTCATTAGTTAAAATACACGAATCCTTTTCCAGAACAATTAAAGTTGGAATAATTCTAACGACCCATCAAGGGGATTGGATGTATCGCAGACATTTAACCCGTTCAAATAGCAACTATATATATACTAAGAAGGCTAAAAATCAATTAAAAATTTTAAGGACGGATGTATTTTTAAAAGCTCACATATTTACCTATACGAAAAGATATTTTCGTATGAAATGGAAAAAATAGTGTACCTCATTTTAAGCAAAGTAACGCTAAATTAATAAAATGCTGGCGTTTCATTACTGATCACAAACCTCAAATGGAATACAACTATAAGTCATGTAAATTTCAACACTCACTCCTCAGTACACAGGGATGCCTGAAAAGGTTCCCTCAACATTCCAGCTCATCCCTTTTATTGTGATTAAACGATCCTGCAAGTAGGCATTTAATTTTATACATTCATATTGTTACATGTTATTAGCGTTTGCTTTCTCAGGATCTTCAATAAGGATAAAAATTTATCTCATTAATAATTTTTGATTCTAATAGGAATTTTTATCATGTGTTATTTGATAAATAGTTCACCATAAAGTTATCTAATAAAAAGGATAAGAAATGTCCACATTTTTGCAGTGCTACTACACTTATTCGCCATAGACTCTAACTTTTCCATTATTCCATTCCCAGATCACAAACAGCGTAAAAATTGCCTCAAATTAGTTCATAATAGCCAACCTATATTCGAATAGATGCGATTCAATAGATACTACCTTAAGTGAATTCAGTGCTATTATAGGCAAATTTTCAATAAAAGCTAACCTTTTAAGGTAAAAACACTACGTACAGTAAAGAGCTAGTGGTTGTCGGTCATACCATAATATCACGCAGAGAAATGCACGGATATTTATGACCTTTACAAAAGTAATTGTTAAAGTTCACGCTCAGTTAGCATGCAAAGAAGCTGTAAGCTTTTTTTATCCATTTTGCAAGATAATTTAGATGTTGCTCATGAAATTTGCATAGACCTTTTCCTTTTGGTCGAATAACTTTTATTTTGTTAAGTTCCATATATCCTACGCCAATAGCCAGGAAAAACGTCCGGAAAGTAAAACTCGGTAGAATTTAACTGAATGAAAATTGGTAGAAAAATGGTGTATGAGTTAGAAAAAATCTCAAGAATTTTTCTTGAATGGCAAGATTTTGCGGATAAAAATGCTCTTAAGTGTAAGTAATTTTGCTACTCAATCAAAGCACGAAAAGGGATTAATTAACCTTTCTAGGTCACTGCTTTTGAATTGACATCGTCATGCTGTCATTCCTGCTTACTTTTTTCTGTTACTATGAACAGTATCCATGACTTAACTGTTACTATAACAGTATCCATGACTTAACTGTCATATTATTACTTTGAAGTACGAATTAAATTGTTTTCGTTTTGGTACTTTCTCCATTACTTTGAAACCGCTGGTTATGAGCTACAGCAATAGAAAGAAAAGTAAATTTTTGTAATATTGCACGAAAAGAGAGTCATGAGGATCTATAGTTACCTTTTATATCCCTACAATCAATTTAAGCTTATCGAGAACATAGGCGATTGGGGATAAAAAATTGGGAACGAAAAGAGAAACCCTTCAGTTGTTAATGCACCAAAATAAATACGGAGGATCGCCTTCATTTAACCATCCGTTTTAAATGAATAACTTCCCAAATCGTACCTTTAAAGCGGAATTATTACATACATAATAAGTATTAAACATATTTCAGAGCACAGTGAGAGAGCAAAAACTATCCTCCTTCATGGCAAAACACAAGTTTAGCCTACGCCACCCATAAAACAACAACCCTCTTAACTTTCCAAGCTCCTACCCATTCCCTAAGGAAATAAAGGGAAAGTTCCTTGCATAGCACTTTTGGTACATTAACGACCAAAGAATATTCTCAGGATCATTGAAGTGAAACAGTAAAATTTCCACTCCTCCCAACAGAGATGTGGATCCAGAAACACAAATACGTTAAATTTCAATTTAAATCCGGCAGAATTTTTATCGCCCCTGGGATTCTTTGTCTGAACCTTTTTAGTACATACGTTACATTTAACCGACTTGAAAGAGAGTTTCTTCTGCCCTTACATTTTTCGTATTCATTTCTCCATAAAGAGTCGTGACCTAGTTTTTTTCGTTACAGGGGTCCATTCGTGTGGAGCGTTGATGAAAAACGCCAAAGACGCGGGATTCTCTCAGAAGACATCCCTCGAATAGGTTTTGAGAATAAAAGAGTTGTCTTCTTTTTCCGTACACTTAACGTAATTACTATAGTCAAAGTGACAATCGAAGGGATGAGATTCAAAGAAATAATATCCCAGTTTACATTCAGCTACTCAATTGTGTCACAAAAATTACTTCCGGACGACAGCTCATCCGAAGCTACCGAGTTCGGGTATAAGCCGACCCGAATATAAGCCGAGGAAAATAATTTTATCACTGAAAACTGTGAAAATTAAGTGTATCGAGTTTAAGTCTATGGTGGGAAGTGCAGCAGCTACTGGTAAAATAAAATCAGGACGTGCGATGAAGCATGATTCTTTCTAATCGAACGACCGGAATGACGACACATGATTTTCGAGAAAACTGACAAAAAATTGTTAATTGAGTATGTAAGGAATTTACAAGTGGATTATCGGCTACCGCAGACTTTTTCCACTAGAGAACAGGTACGTGGGAGTCTCACTAGAGTATAAACCGAGAAGAGCCTTTCATCATAAAAGATACGGTGAAAAACACGGATTGTCCTATATACGAATGTATACAACTTTAAGAGAGTCCCCTGCTAATATTTACTTCTTTAAATGCATTTCCCTTTTTTTCATAGTTTTCACCTCAAAAAGCTTATTTCACACTTAGGCTTACCGCGAACAGGTGATTATTTGTCATCCAACAGTATTGTACAATATCGCGAGAAGCAATTTTACCTTAGGACGACTTAATTCCTTCGGTCAGCAAACTTCAAGTGATGAAACTTGAAATTATGAAAATGGAAACTGAGTTTTCCAAATAAAACGGGGATTGTACTAATGCAGGAAAGTATATGCAACAACATATTGGCAGTGGAACATATTTCAACGATGAACCAGAAAACATTGAAAGATTATTTAGATTCAGTAGGAACCAAACACCTTTTTCAGATAAGATTGGAGTTCTTTCCATGTACATAGAGCGTAAAACTATCCTATTGAGATTAATTTCACCAAAAAGTGGTTGAATACGGTCAATACTGATCATCTACGGTAAACTACTGCACCGACTCGCTACTAGACTAATGTAAGACTTATTCTTAGTATTGAAAGTTGGCGATGAGAAGTGCTATTCTTAAAAATTACGCGGCGTTTTTGGAATAACTTACTTGCCTGCAAAGCCTCAAGCGGAGCTTTATATCCCTCCCTCCAAATGTTAGAAAGCAGTCACATGGTCCCTTAAGGCTTTAATTTGAACCTTTCATACAAAATAAATTGCTGCACTTTCTAAACATCTCGAGAGCAAAATTAATAATTCCGCTGAGTGGAATTTCATGTACGTTAAATTGATGTTTATAAAGAAAATCTTTTTGTAAATTATCCAACTCAAAGGCCAGTTGGAGCCTTGCCCATCTAAAATTACCTACCAAGAACTAGTAGGGAGGGGGATGAGGCTTGCTAGTCAAGATGAGGTGTGAGGTGGTATAAATGGTACATATCCACGTAAGTGAATCACAATGACTCCACGAGTAATACTTTTGTTGCGGTTCCATTAGAAGAGACCATAATCAGTGACATTATTTAGCATCACTAATACCTCTGTATTAGTGTAAAACATCCCAGGCATGAGTAAGACAATGTAGAAAGAAGATAAAGGATACATTTTTCTCTATCCTGTGGCAAAGACATAAAAAATATCCCATTCGTCAGTATATAGTTATTCTCCTAATTTTATAAAACCATTATTTTTAAATAAATTTTACCAAAGGAAAAAATGGTAGTACCACACAGAAATATTAACTATAGAAATATTTCTTAATTGAATTTGCTGACATTGCATAAATAAATAAATAATTTTACAAATATATACAGTGTATATATTTAGCCTACGTGTATATTATACACCAGGCTACAATTATCACCGGCCGTGGTGGCGGAGTGGTTGGCGAGCTTGCGCGTTAACGCTTGTGGTCCCGGGTTCGAATCCCGGCTAATCGGATTTTTCCCGTTAGAGAATGGTTGTCTGTGTATGTTTTGCGTGTGAGTATTATTAATAGAAAGGAAAAATGCAAAAAAAGATAATAGAGATAATAATACGATGATGACGAGATTATAATAATAATAATAATAGAGTATCGTTATAAAATTAAATAATGTTCATATTGCCACTAAAAAGCAATTCAAGTAATCCTTATTGAACGCCGGTCAAAAGCTTTTCCAAGTGCATGGTTCCATTTCATATCTTTCATAGCATCGTTCCACATTTGGTCCCCATCATCACAATCTCCTTCCATTCCTTTTTTTCACATTTCATTGGACGTCTATTCCACCACTTCGCAGCCACTTCATATCCTTCTTATCATAATATTTTCATGCTCTTCAACTTCTCACCATCCATTCCGCATTTCTCGTCATCCCTACTTCATTCTATAATTGAATTCTCTTTCCACCATCACCCATCTCTTGGGAAAGCATGCCAAAGTTACCATTTTCGTTTCAAGTCTTCTCTTATAGAGTACTTTCCTTTTAATATCCATCAACCATTCCGCTGTCCTTTCTTTACTTCATCAGATGTATCTACAACATTGGATCATTCATTTAAACTTTTACTATATGACATAATTTGATGGAGCGATAGTTGGTGGAACTTCATAATACACAAATTTATGAAAAACACTTGTACAATTCCACAAAGTTACAATAAATATACGTTAACTTGTTTCGGGAAGCCTATGCCATCATCATGAGTTTTGTGTTTTACTTAAATTTGTGTTTACTATATGAATTATTCTTTTACTATGCCCTAGTCAAATTTTTGCTTGAGGGAAAATCTTCTTTTATAGGCATTCAAAAATGATTTTATAAACACCTTCTATCATTAAATAGCTTATGTTATCATAAAGCTTTACTTTATATCACCTTCATCGAGTAAAGTAAAATATCCCTCAAAGAGGCATGAAAATGACAAAACCCTGAGCCGAGATTGCTAAAATAATAAATTATTATATTCTTGAGAATTAAAATAATTCCTTCTCCAATCGCTCTAGGTAATTAAAATATCTCCACCAATATTGTAATTTCAGTTCTAACAGATAGATGAGTAAAAAGCCAGAATATTATCCTAAGAACATTTTCGTAGAGAGATCGTTCCATCAATCCACTACCAAACGATATTAATATCCCTTTGTATCTTTCTGATATATACTTAATACATTTTATTATGTTGATATTATTCATAACCGATCATTAGTCAATTCGCAACTCTGAGATTAATAAATAGTTTGATAAATGAATCCAAAAAAGGTTCAATCAAAGAAAACTCCGTTGATATCCATTGATATCATTTTACATCGCGGCTTGAGAATTTGTAAATAATCAGTAATTTGATCACTTTAACACAGCTGCTGACATTTATTTAATTCATAAATCCTTAAATAAAGGAAAGTCAACAAAATGAAGTGATCAAATGATTATTTAAGGTTGATGAAAATTACAACGATGACGCATATAAGTTGAAATTAGTTTTGCTAATTAAATAGCGTAAGTGAAAATTTACGCAGCGATTTTATTTAACCTAGAAGCATTGAGTTCTCTTTTGCTGCATCGTACGTTTGAATGTCTAATCACAGCTCAACGAGATGATAATCCCCTTCAAACAAAAATCTGCGCGAAGTGGTTCGAAATTTTACGAAGTATGTTTCCAGCATCTGCAATATGGCTTCATTTCAAGAGAATTTTCAGCTTTCCCTTCGCAACTTCTCGCCCAACTCCTCTTTCAGCCTTACGCCCAAACTTTTCGTTCCTCCGACTTCAATACCCATTTCCCACTTTCCCCATTTGCTTCCAACGCTCACCAAACACGCTTTCCGTCCGAAATCCTCCAATTCCCTTCTCCTTAACGTTGTTTTTCTCGGAGATGCACCCAACTTCATCTCCTCTCTTATCGCTCCCTCCGAACCCAATCCAACCATTCATTTCACTACCCCCTTCCCATCCTCCCTGATCCCCAACCGTATCATAACGTTCCTTCCTCCTGTCTAAGATCTTCTCTCACCTCTACATCCGTATATATTTCCTTAGTTTAGACCTTCATTCATTCTATATTCGCATCATACTTATTCCTCCCTCTTAAACCTTCCCTTCATCCATCACATCTCTCTTTCTTCCTCTTTTCATTTTATTATTTAAGATAATATTTTATGATAAAAACATGTTTTTTTTTAATTTTCCGTCGTATATTAATTCGTTTTAATTTTCGTGATATTATCATATCCGAGACCACGCAAAGACTCAAATGAGTAAAACTCAATCAACTCTAATTCTATAAGCGAACGATTCATCGAAAATTCGATCGCGCTCAGTCAATGGACGATACATATATGCATTAAAATACAGATAAAAGCCTTTGGAGGGTAATTAAAAAACAACTAGGACCATAAATTACTTTAATCTCAGATAATTCCGACTTTTGTTCGTCTATAATGCTTTCTTAAGCTTTTTTGTAAAATTTGATTCCTTTTTGAAAGCAAATAACTAAACATGCTGAAAATTCTATATATGGATTCCAGATTCCTTCCGCTATATTCAAGATCTAAGGCTTTAGGTTAAGCTTAAAGGCTAAACATTTACAGACAGAAAATTCAATTATACATTTTTTGCCGTTATTTGCAGTGAGTGGAATAATTGTCGCGCTGGTTCGAATTGTTTTCCTTCATGCGTGCTATTTTCCATTCTTTACGATCACTACCAAGTTCCTCGATCATGATGGCTGACTTAACGTGCCATACTTTTAAAGAAATCCATTTTGAATAGTGACGAGTTCGACCTCTACGTTTCTTTAAGAAACCATGGCATCAATACGCAAAACATTGGGAATTACTATGTACTGAGTGGAATATCAGGAAAATAGATGCTATAACGATTCAATTTATGAATTCATATTTCCACAAACGGTAATCGAAAGCAATCGATTATTAAAATAGAGTAATGGTGCACCCTCTGCCGAAAGCCAAAAGGCGGCTTGTAAAGTCCTTAGACATAAAAACATAAAAATTATAAAATGCATCCATTTGTATTCAATGCTCATTTCTCACATGCTTTCAACCACTTGCTATACCTACATGAGTCTCTACAGATATTTCCACGGTTTAAATTAAATATCTATATAAAGTGCCTGTTTGAATTTAAATATCAAAAGTAATGGCTAACTTTGTACAGTTTCTTCAAAACACAATAAGACACTTAAACGGTTTCGGCGGAATTACGCTATCATCAGAACTCATACCGAAGGAAGAATATGAACAGTTGGTATCATTTCGCCTAAATTATTATTCCATTATTCACCTTGTCGAATTACGCCTTTGAACTGATATTTGAATTAGATATTCCAACCGATATTGCTCTCAACTTTATTCTGATTAAAATACTCACGACCACATCATTTTTAGAAACATAGAAACTTATGGTCAGTCATTACTATTAAAGAAAACTTCGAACACATTTAAGTGATACTAAAATCCTCCACTTCTGTATCGAGTAGATGATATTTCCCTCTCCTTTAGAACCCTCTACTCTTCCCTACCCCACCTCATTCGCCGTCTTGGGTAAAGCGGCCGAAAAATCCGCCCTTTTCCATGCATCCACTCCTCGGCATCCAAGCGAGAGATAAAACGAGCGAGAATAGGCGTGGGATGGGAAGGAAAGAGCAAATGCGAGCAAAAAGAAAATAAGGACGAGGAGGGCTTTTTTAAAAGCGAGAGTGGAAAAATGAGAATCCGTGTATCCGGATGGGGAAATGAAAAGATGGGATCAGAGGTGGGAAATGGAAGGCATGCGGATAAATAGGCTGAGAGGTTAAAGAGGAGGATAAAAGAGGGCGTAACGTAAAGGGAGGGGATGGCGAAACAATTTCATAGGCAAAATGAAAGCAGAAAAGTATGTGAATGGAGCGACTAGATGGTGTGCAAGGCTGTTGCGAAACTAGAATTGGTCTGGAAGTAAAAATAAAAGGATAAGGATCCTAAATGGCAGGATACATAATGATTCAAAATAAGCATCACCAAGGGGGTAAATCACAACATTATTTGAAATAGTTTTACAAATTATTTAACCAAGTTTTATATATATATATACGTCGTTTATCTTAATTTGATATACGTGCTATAAATTTCTTTTGGATTCTCTATATTGCTTTTAAGTATATTTTAATATATAGAATATTTAATATTATCATTATTAATTTTAAATCATTGAATAGGTATAAAAATAATGAATTTAATTTAATGGTAGCTTGAAATGAAATCAATCACTTAATACATTATTTGAATATCAGTGAAACACATATTGATAACCTAATGACGTACAGTGAAATTTTTAAAAACATATTTCTTTAAATCAGGATGAATAATTTTAATCCAGTTATTTATTCAAGAGTTTACGTTCTTTATATTTCTGAATTAAACTCCTTTTTATATCTTGCATTAATTATGTCAACCACACTATACTAAATTACAGTGCTTTTTGAACTGATTCCGTCCTCAATTACATTCATACAAATATTGTACTTCAAAAAAGTACCAATTATTTTCATATATATGTAAGTTTAAATACCAATATTTAAAAATCGTATCTCTAATCCAAAAGAATTCTGAATTAAAATCAAAAGACAAAGAATAACCTTACGAAGAAATATGATAGCAAATGGGAGCCCACGGAGAGATAAAACAGCTAAAACAACAAATGCATTGAGATGAAAAGTGAAATTTTGTAAAAATCATTTATCGGCTAACAAAATCTTTGCTATGGTTTCATTAGGAAATTGCAAGATGCCGTTTAATCCATGGCTATCAGAATATATATTATTAATATTCTTTCATTTTCACTTTATATTTTGCTAAGTTTTTTAAGAAGTTCTCCGTTTACCATTTCTGTAATTTTGGCTTTATTTTTTCCAATCTATTTACATTTTTATGGTAATTTCTTCAGTATTTGTTTACATAAGACGATATCTTTCAATCATTATTTTGAGACCCTCCTTACTATTTCATTTCGTGGAAAAAAAACAAATATAGCATATAATATAAGCATTAGATTCGCATAAATTATACAGCAAATCCACTGATAATTGAAATCTTAAATTAAAAATCTGATGTGGCCAACACATGACTTTCTCCATATTTATTGAAAACAGAAGCCTAAGCCGGTATTATATAAATAACTCCAAAACAATGAGTGTTACAGAAAAATGTTTCATACGAAAGTTGTAGTAAAAAACACTATCTATAACTTTTGTACATAATTGTATATACATAAATTGCATTCTGACAGAGATATGTATGAAAAACTTCCATTCTGGATAAACAACAACTTCCGGTTAACCATTATTGAAGAATAACTCCTAAACAATCAGTTTTACGAAGAAATGTTTCTTACAAAAGTTGTAATAAAATATATTATCTATAACTTTTGTAGGTAATTGCATATACCTAAATTGCATTCTGACTGAGATATTTAAGAAACAAACATTTGTACCGGATAAACCGTAACTTTCGGTTAAGCGATATTCATCAAAAAAACTAATCAACTCTTGGCATTGTTAGGAGAATACTAAATATGAATTTTGGAAACGATCGGTTACTTAAGTTTTAAGATAGAGCACCCACAAACGTTTTTACCACAGACAGACACACAGACACGTTCGGGAAAATAGCGAAAAGAAATCTGTGGGCCCCAAAACATCTATTTCCGTTGAAATCTGGAGGTCAATATTTTTTGCGAATACAATACTTTCTCTATACTAGGTATAGGGAGGAAGTAAAAATAGGAGTACACGCAAAAATTCCATGTGGGTGACATATAAGCTTCGGTTGTATATGAATAGATAAGATAGGAGTTTTAAGTTAATGTTTGCCTCAGATATGTTACATAAGATTCCAGATCAGATGAATTTAATTCTCGTTGTCTTTTGAATGATGTTTTCGATATTGTTTCATTATGTTAATTTTTCATCAAGTTGTCTTGAAAGTTCACAACCGTCTTTTTAAGAATGTATCCTCCTTTCAACCCAAGACACGGGAAATTTTATACAAGACAGGGAGACACTATAACGTGAAAATGGGTGGTGAAGGGGCAGCACGTGCAGGATTTTGAAGGGGAAGATAGAGGGAGAAGACGGAAAAGTAAATGGGTTACGTAAAGAAAGACAATTCGCGTATAAAGGGAATGAGGTTAGACACGGCGCAAGAGAGAAAGATTGCGTGAAAGAAAGAGGGAATGCTGGACATCGGAAAGAAAACAAACCCCTCGGGCGAATGGGATAAAAAATAAGGCTGACCAAGAACAGAGGAATGAATGAAGAGTAAAAGAAAGGAAAACTGGAGCTGCTTTCGGAGGCGAGAAGTGTTTCGAAATTCGTGGGGATATGCTGCGCCGAGGAGGAATGTTTCCCGGGGAGAGAAAGTCCGAATTCCAGCAGGAATAATAATGGAAGGATTCGAGATGGAAAGCGAAAATGGAGCAATATAAAAGGATAGTCATGTTAACCGTTTCCTCTGGAATCGAGACGCAGTCTAGACCGCTGTCAGCTTATCTTAGCCCTTATATAAAAGTTGGCTCGTTATTCACCAAGTTCGCATCCGTCTCATGTTATCCAAGCGCTCCAATTACGCTATCTCATACGATGATGATGAGGGTATCATATTATTGTGTATTTTCGCGCATTAAAGTGATACGAATTCTTCCGAGTAAAACTGATTTTTCAGGAATTGAGAAGGCACATTTCAAACATACTGATAATGAAATGTGATAAGAAACGAAATTTTAACGTGACTACCAAGAAAAAAAATCTTTCTCACAGGAATAAAGGGAAAAATTTATTACCGAGTAAAATAATTATCAGAGTAAAATGAACCATACTAGTCAATTTTAGAAAGTTAATAGGATTGCTCTAGAAATCTTGATAACAGATAAACCGCGTGTAATAATGTTTCCTCCGCCATGCGACATATGGGACCTTTCAGCATAAATATTACTACAATATATATTAGTAATATTCTTATTGCAATACTCTCGTCACAAGTGGACTACTGTCCGGTTGAAATAAAACACACTTTGTTATAATTCCATGGAATGTATCAAATGAACACACTGCCGGTTTCAACTATTGAATAGTCATCATCAGGTATACGATTAACTTGATGGTGAGTATTTGATAGTTGAAACCGGTAGTAAGTTCATCATATATATGCCGTGGAATTTTGACACTTTTTTTATTTCAAACTCCATGGAATTTCACGAAGTGACGACTAACCCCAACTTACTACTTTCCGGTGATAACGTCATAGATATAAAAAACCATCTAAAGATATCCAGTCCATTTCTAGCTATGTTTGTAGATATGTTATAATTATATATGTAGATTTCGAAAGTGTTTCATATACATCTAATAACTGTGGGAATTATAGTTCTGGGATATTTTCTTCGTCTATAAAATAGGGATCTTGATTGCTTTGACCATACCATCTCTTCAAGAAACAAAAAACTCCACAACTGAAGAACCTATTTCGACGTCCCACTCATCCTTATAAGATAAATGACTAATTTTGGGCACTGAACTACCCCCAGAGCCCCTTAAAAATAAACTTAACTTGGACTATGCCAGATAAAATATGTAATAACAATAATAACGCCGTCTTTTTATGGGCGAATTTTAGCCTATGAAGGCTATTCCTCCAATCAACCCCCTTTTATTAATTTTATTCCTTTTTGGCATTTTTATTAATATCTCTCTCTCACACATACACACAACATACACAGACAACCATTCCCTAACCGGAAAATCCGATTAACCGGGATTCGAACCCGGAACCGTGAGGTTGGAGCGTTAACGCGCTAACACGTTCACCACTCCGCCGCCACGACCGGGTGGATAATAGATCGTCACTATAAAGAAAAGTTAAATATTATATATTATAACAAAACATCTTGAAAAGCACACGTGAATAAGTCATTCTCTTCCTTATTCTACGTTCTCCCTTAGCAAGAAGTTGACATCGAAAAGTTAATAAGAGGTCTATATTTATATATCCTAGTTACTGTAATATTTTGAGTATTCTAGAATTAAGAAACGATATAGTTTGCTCACAAACACGGATAAGCAGTAATACATAGTTTTGCCCCTTAATTTTCGTCAAATGATATTTCCTTGATAAATGAAATAAAGTTTTAACTTAAAACGAAAAAGGTAGTTTCCATGGTGGCTGAATATGTGTGCAATCACCGATAAGAAATAAGTAGAAGTCCGCAGTCACAAAGTAAAAAAAAAAAACAAACTCATCTCTACTTTTCAAAGTGTGGGCTACCAGTGATCGTCTTATTTTTTCCTGGTGAATTTTCCTTATCAAGTTTCAGCTATATTAGAATTTTCTATGAGCGCGCCCCTTTAGAGAAGCTTCTTTCAGAATATACCACTTTACTACGCAACGTGCCACGGGCGGCTCGCGGCCTTCTCGTGCTTTTAATGCACAGGACGTGGAGATGAACCGTCGAGAGTAACTAAATCTCCCGTCAGCGAGAGTTGTAGAACAAAACGAGGACACTATTTGAAGGAAGAATGTGCCAGCAAGAGGGGGGAGGGCGTAAAGAAATAAGAAGGGATAGGGGAAGAGCTCCCTTTGCCGGAGTTAGACAAAAGAGATAGAGTAGGCGCTACGAGATTCTCGTAGTGGGACTAATTGGTTATTCCAGAGAACATCAACTCCTGCAGTAAGGCCGTTAATTACGTCCGAGTGGAAAACCCAGAAGGGGAGAAGAGGTGGAGGTAAGAAGAAGCGAAGGGGGATGTGGGCAATTCAAGAATAGATGCAGATGCTATATTCCTAAATTACTGCAATATTCTAAATAATTTAAATAATTTATAGGACATATTCTTAGGCTAAGTATGCATTCTGCATTCTACATAAAAACATACGTAGGACTTTAAAAGTCCAAAGAAGTAGTTGAGACTATGACGTCTCATATTCCATTTAACCATTACAAATGTTAGATATAGATATTTAAAATGCAATAAAATATATCAGTTTACAAATTTTTGAGAATGTGATTATTAGAGATGCAAGCATTGAAGGGGAGTTAATGCTCACATATACATATTAATAGTGAAGAAATTAAGACATGAGTACACCTAAAATGCAATACGTTCAAATAGTTTTTTAACTTATTTTTTCCGCGAAAACGCCAACCAGGAGTGATGCAAAATTCTGATGATAGCGCCACAGACTGACTGCAGACTGATAGCGCCGGAGACTTTTACATTTCTCCTGCTCGGCGTTTTGTGGGAAAAAATAAGTTCGGGAACTTTCCGAACGTAGTAGTATAAGTGAGTGAGTGTTATTGTCGGTGAAAATCAAAAAGGAGTAGTTTAGAAGCTTCTTGAATGATTGCGGTGACGTGTATTTTTAACTGCGGGAGGAAGTTCCATCCAATATATCTGCAGGCGATGGCACAAAAACGATTTATTTCATTTGTCAGATCTGTGAATATGAATTTACGTTGAGTGATATTCTCTTGTTTCGCTTTGTTGCACTGTGGGATAGTCGTCATTTTTTGGGACAATCTTTTCTTCTCTGGGACAGCTGTATTTTCTTTTCAGAACAGTTTCTTCGGGACGATTGAGACAACGCTATTTTTTCGGAAAAAATCTGTGTTCTCGTGGAAGATGTCATGTTCTCCGAGACAGTAGTATGTTTTCCTTATCAGTCTTATTTTCAGTATTTTTTCGGGGCAACCGTGTAACAATCCCGTCTCCTAGGATAGATTGCAGTTATTGATCGTTTTTTCCCGCTATAATCATAGGAAGTGCAGTTTTTTTAGATTCAGTTCTGAATCGATGAAATTCGGCTTTTATTTCTCAATTAAAGCGTGACAAATCCACGATCACTCTCACATTCATACCCTTACTTGGCGTATCTTCTGTTTTTCAACGACGCAAAGAATTGGATTAGAACATCTTCGCACTGTTTTCAATGGCCGTGGGAGATCGAGTATAAGCTGACAGGAATATAAGCTGAGGCACATAATGTTATCACCATAAACTAGGAAAACTAATTGACTCGAGTATAAATTTTCTTACTTGGAAAGTACTCTTTTGGGTCATCACGACAAACCGAACAAGAAAAAACATGATATTGTTATATCATCTTTTAATTTTTTCATAATGTTTATAGTAAAAATGAAACCCATTTTGCAAATTTTCAGACCAATTTTTCAAATAGCTACAAAATGGCGGACTGGCAAAGTTTGCAATAAAGTGCGGAATCCAGCGCGCGCGCTTTCACTCAATCGCTTGATTCAAAAGAAGTCTACCACATGGAGTGAATTTATTATACTTATTTTAAAGCGTTACATTAGATTTTACATTTGATGTAGAATGCGATACGATTTATAGGAGACATCGTCTATTTTTATGCAAAACTAAGTTACGAATTGCCTGTAAACTAAAAACGACACTTATCTGAGATTAAAAAAGAATCACCAAAATTTTCAAACTGTTTTCTTTTATTGATAAAAATATAAAAGTGGGGATCCGGTGGAAAAAAAAATATGTTTTACCTCTGGTTCAAGGCGCCGCGTCGTCCGCTTCCGAGGCGTATGCTCCATCGCACTTACGCTAGACCCTCGTATCCGTCAGCTGTAAACATTCATACCGTGTCCTCGCATTGCCGTGTTATCATTTAATTACTTTTAAAATCATAGGAGAAATGTCCATCACTTATTCTATAGTCTACGAAAACTTTCTAAGAGTGCCTAAGATATTATTCGATTTCTTTGCCGTCAGATAAAATGGGTAGGGTAAGTAACGGATGTGAACATGTTAGCTCTTTATATATAAAAGGATATCCTAAAGGTTTTTCTCCTCATCGTTTGCCTTCTGCAATATGTTAATTTTATTCATAACTCGGCCAAAGAGTGAATACGCGCACTGTCTGGATACTCCGAAGTGCATCGGTCTGGAAATCTTCCCGTTTCTGCCTTATTTCTTATGAGTTTCGATTAAGAATAGTCTTGGCCAAGGAAGCCTTTATGAAGCAAGGGGTTTGATGATCAAAGGTCTTGACAAAGGAATAAAGAATTGAGTAGTGAAATCCTTGGTTTGGAGTATCTTAATTTATGGTGTGAAACGTGGACATTAAGAAATGATAATTCAAAGGTTTGGAAGCCTTCGAAATGTAGGTATGACGTGGAATGGAAAAAGTAAGTTGGGTTGAGAGGAAAACAAACGTGGAGGTGCTGGAGATGTTTGGGGAGGTGGGGGCTTTAATTGATGTAATTAGACATCGACAGAAGAAATGGGTGGGTCAAATATCGAAGGGAGAAGGATTGTTAAAGGTTGTAATTGAGGGTGGAATTCAGAGTAAAAAACAGAGCAGAAGATAAAGACAAAAGATGTTGGATGGCATAAGGGAAGGGGTTAACTAAAAGGAAATGAAGGAGATGGCGCTTCATAGGGATTTTTGAGGGCACATAAGCCTACCAAAATGTAGAACGCTCATGCATGTATAACCCTAGGGTAGGAAATCTGACGACACCCGACGTCATCCGATCAGGATGACGTCGTTTTCAATCCAAGAGCTCCCGACTGATGGCATTGTGGGGAAAATTAACAAAGAATTGTTAATTGAGCATGTGAGGAATTTACAAGCAGAGTTTTTACTACAGTGTGACTTTCCCACAAGAGATCGGGTAAGCAAAACCCTCACTTGAATATCAGCCGAGGAGGACTTTTCCAGCATAAAAAATGTGCTGAAAAACTCGGCTTGTATGCCAGTACATAATAATAATACGTTTTTGTTCGGGCGAGAATGAAACTAAAAGTCTCCTCTTCCATCGAACTAATCGCCGTGCAATATAAAATAATCAATTTAAAGAGATAGTATGAGAAAAATTGAAAAGAATTGTGGACGCAAAATAATATCTTACTAAACAAATTCATCTACTACAGGAAAACACCTACTAAGAAGGGGGTGTGAAATACCTGCGAAAACCTACCGATAGTATTAACTAAATGATAGCAAGAAACATGACAAAATATATAAAATACACTACCAATATGTATAAGTATGAAACATCAATAAACATAGTCAGATTGACATTGAAATAAGTTTTATCTATCGTATGTATACTATATACATATATGTATATAGTATACATACGATAGATAAAACTAAGAGAGTAAAGTTTAAGAGAGAATGCACTCTATATATAGAGTGCATTCTCTCTCAAACTTTACGGAGAGAGCATGTTTGTGAAATGCTAATGCTATGTTTGTGAGAGCTATGATAGAGCCAATCTTATTCACATCGACTTAAAACATGGAATAATTTATATAGAGCAGTCTGCATATGAAAGGTGGATAATGGGAGATAATTTAAACTTTTCTGGAATACTCCCTAATTTCAGCAGACTGTCACGCGTCAAAAACTAATTACCTCTGTGAAAACCCACGCAAGTGTTATACATGAAAAAAGAAGAACTATGACGATGCTCCAGAATCGGAGCGCTAATTAAACTCTTTAAAAAATCTAAAAATAAAAAAATTAGAAGTGAATGATGTACTCCAAACTATTTGTTCCCGAGACGCCTTCCTCTCCACCATTCTCCGTCCGCTTTTAGAATTTGAGGAAATTAATAAGAAGAGCGCGGTGGTATCAAAATTAAAACGAAGCCCTTGTCGCGGACAATGGGAAGACTTCGTCTGCCTCGGAGGCGATACGTCCGCGGTTACGAGGATAGCAACGTCGAGAGAACGCCCACAAACTTGCTCGTCCAGAGCGTAACAAAATGAAGCCATGCCTCCGAGAAGAAAACGTAATCTTCGCGGCCTGAATGATATCCATAAATCAAGAAGTTTGGAGGAGTTAGAGGCGGTGCTGGAGAAATGGAAAGTCAGGCAATGACGTGAGGCCAGTGTTTCGTACACACTGTACATTATGCTGTTTCCTAGAGGAGGAATAAAACTGTGCCGACGTTTGTAATGGAGCATGGAGATAATTTATGCACGCGAAGGATATTCGGAAGTTCCGAAACATTTAAGGCAGCTGTTTGAAATTTTCGAGTGACTTGTGGGATACGTCTCCATAACTTAAAAAGTTTATCTGTGATCTCAGGCGGAAGTTTTCTTTGCTGCGCTGAGTGCTTTGAGAGAATTGGATTGCTCGAATCGCTGCTGTTGGATGAGGATTGCAGAACTCTCGAAGTGTGTTCGTAATTTCAATGAGGATATATCCGTGAAGTGGGACAGAGATAGATATTATGCTCTGAGTTGAGCGGCCATCGAGCGAGAGGGATACAGGTGTCATAGGTTCAAATTTTTCATCACTTCAACCGAAAACTTAACACATCCCTAAAAACATCAATAAATCTATATACCTACATATAATTTAAATCTCTTCATAGTTAAATTATTTATAGTTTTAAAAAGTGGTTTCATTGTATTGATTAAAATTATTATTACATTAAATACTAATGATATTTATTGGTCAAAATGATACCTGATTATTTAAATTCACCTAGTAACTTATCTACTCCTAGTAAAACATTTTTACTTGTAAAATTTGAAAAAAAATTGTACCCATGAAAAGAGAAATAATACTTTGAATCGTTAATGAGATAAAATAAAACATAAATGACAGACTTCATTTTTGATCCAATGTCCTTATAATGAAGGCATAGATGCCACGAGCACAGAACTATTTATTATTAGAAGTAGCTCAGTGCATTGATAAAAAAATATTTTTAAATTTTCGTCAACTATGTTATATGATAATTGCCGTTGGGTAGTATTATTGCGTTTGCATGTATTTTAAAACGATTTTATCCTATGCCACTCTCCATAAAGCATTGAGAAATTTTAAAAAAATCCAACCTACTTACCAATGAATTAGAAGCATAAAACAAAGGGATGTGTTTAGCGTGCCAATGGAGTGATATATTCAGATTTGTTTCAAATATACCCTTGGTTTGACTACAAGGAACTGGATAGTTTCCTTAAGAAATGCATTCAAAGCTCATTTTGATCGACCGTCGCCTATATTTTTGCGCTGAAATAAATTTAACACGGTCGATACAGGAAAGTACTTAACCAATTAACCAATGTCTTAGAAATTGAAATAGAAAATCGATTTAGGTAGACAAAAGGAGAAGATTTTGGGATACATAGGGATTTTTAGCAGAAATTAAGTTTTAAATAAATTTTCTTTACGTTAGGTCTTAAGCGTTGGGTAGCCTTTAAATGAAATTCGATTTAACGATTGTTTTAGGATTTGTTCAATATATAGCTTCGAGTTATCGATATTTATAGAAATTTACGAAATAAATAGGTTACCAATTTTGTAGCTATAATTGTAGTAATTTATAAAAACTGAATAGCGTCATTCTAGACGGGGAAGTTCACAAGTAAATTTATGATCATGGGCAGTGTATCGTGAATCAGTAAGTTTTTCACCAATCAGAAGAAACAACAGTAAGTATAAATCGTTTATTTGCCCTGTTTATCATAACATAAAGATAAACTCAATAAGTTCAGGCTTCACAGAGTGGAAGTTCATTTCTATGATAAAATATATTTTTACTTCTAAAAATAAATGTCATCATAACATAAAGACCTTAACCCTCAGAAAGGACTTCATCTTTCAAAGGCTTACTAATTTAGGTCATTTTTATTAATCTTTCAGTTAGAGTTCGAAGAATCTTCTTGCACGCCTTCAACAAAAAAAACAAAATCTTTCGGAAAAAAATTGTTGAAATTGCAATGTAACAGCTACATTTAGAACTAAATCGATCTATATGTAAAACCTAACGTCAAGAATGGCGAAGAGCTTATATTTGCCTAAAATGAAACCTTCTCGGAATTACGAAAGGAAAACACGCGATTTAGGACTGAAACTACGACCGAGCATGATTAAAAGAAGCGCCGTCAAGCAGCGCAACTGTGTAAATCGGAAGAGTGTTCTCCGACAAATCCCGACCGAAATGAGAACTTCTTGCGACAAAGGAGAGACTGTCGCCATAATTTTGACAATTTTTTGTTTATTCTCGGCCCGAATCTCTCCTCTCTGGAAAGTCAGACACGCCTACGACTGTTGCCGGAGAAGATTAGATCCCGACGACCAATCTCTCTCCTACCACTGCCTCCTCATCCTTCGCAGTTTAAATCAGTTTCAAAGAAGCGACGCATGCGTGTTATTGGGAGATAAATAACGCGGTGTGTTCGTATGGAAATGAGTACCCTTATTCGACCATTTTCGGGCCATAGCGAAGATGTTAGGCTCTTTTAACTACATATCGGTGCGTGAATTATCCGTTCTCTCAGTATCTTAAACATACACGAGATCTATCGTTTTCTAGATTCCATTTCATATCAAAATACATTTCGATTATCTAAAAGAAAAAATATCTTGAAAGTCTCTAATCTTAACGTTTTACTTCAGCATTTGGTTGGAATGTAACCCAGTGGAATGTAACCCATGAGTGGCCAATAGTACACTGTTTACAATTAGGTGATTTTTTATATTCAAACCAACAACTATAAAGCACCTAGTGAATGGTATATTAATAAAAATTCTGGGAGAAATCCGCTACTTAAATTATGACATCCTGAATTAGTCGAATACAAGTTCCTTCTGGATTCTTAGGATAGTCGTTACGAACCTCAAATGAAACATAGCGCTTGTGAATGCAACTTTATGGGACTACTATCAAGTTTAAGAAGACAGATAATGTAATTGATAAGAACGAATACCGAAGGATTTCAGCAAGCTATGCAATGAATCACCATCCACCATACTTTTAGTGAGCCTCTCCGTCATTGAAATTCATTTGGTTAAAATAAAATAGAAAATGAAAATATAATCTGCTAATCACTCGCACACAGC
This sequence comes from Sympetrum striolatum, assembly GCA_947579665.1. Taxonomy (NCBI): domain Eukaryota; kingdom Metazoa; phylum Arthropoda; class Insecta; order Odonata; family Libellulidae; genus Sympetrum; species Sympetrum striolatum. The sequence goes on from OX388348.1 coordinate 28,994,070, forward strand.
AGACCCTATCCTATCTATTACCTACCGATTTGGCTAGCGTGGTGTGCAATACAGAGTGGCTTATAGTCAGATTGTCAATTTTCAATAATTTATTGCAACGAAACTGAGGCCAATCTACACGGACGCCAAAACACTTTTTCATTACTTCCTACATCACTGAAAAATTTTCATCAAAATCCCCGGACAAAAGTGAGTCTTCTCTTGTTGGCTATATCGGTGTTCAAGTAGTCGAATTTGTAGCTATTCAGTTGGCATTTCTTGGTATATTTCTTCAGTGTTTCACAGAGTTTATATTTCTTGCTAAATCCAAAGCACTTGCTTTTTCGATACATCTACAAAGTGGTGTACCGTTAAGTAACTGGTTAATACTTTCCATATGCTAAGAGATGATGAAATGGGTGATCAATATGCTGCAGGGTGATTAAATGGGGACTATTAGGTGTTATGAGAGAGTAGTGTAAGGGAATGAAGTAAAGGTGGGTGAGATACAGGGTTGGTGGAGAGACGAGTGTGGGTTGTTTTGTAGGGGAATGAGTTGGGTGACGAAGTGGGTGTGGCTGGCTTAAGAGCATTTAGTCTTCTCATTCCAAGTAATGATAAAGATACACAGAAGCCAACATGCCATTGAACATCGCGCAAGTCTCATCTAAGTATAAAATGATATCATTATGATCCTATTTACATGGTTCAGAAAGATACGGCACGCACGCTAATATTTATAGAAAAAGTCGGACGGCCTTTTAGGGAGAGAATGAGACTGGGTCGTCCTATTTCCTACACCGAATAAGAAAAATTTATGAACATTCAATACCAATTACATTACATTAGAATAGAAAATTAATTCCGAATATAAAAAAATAGTTTCAGGAAGATATATGTGAAAGAATTGGAGATCCCAGTCTAATAAAGGAACCAGATTAAAAGTACTGAATGAAAAACCCAATGAAAAACGGACTTGAAAAAAGTATGACGGGACCGGGAATGGAACCTGGGATCTCCCTCTATCCTTAACCATCTAGGCTGCCCTAGAAGAAATAAGATGTTGACTTTCCACAGAAATTTATTAGAGCGATCATAGTTTCGGTGCAAGTTTACACCATCATCAGGCATCGAGGCTTTGACACAACAGCTTAAATATTAACCAGATGGGTGGGGAGGAGGTGAAGAAGAGTTACAAAGTAAAGGAGCCAATCTGTGGAAAATTTTCATATTATTTCTTTTTCGTTTTTTTAGAAAGCTGTTTGACAACTTCAATGATCAAAAACTATTAGACGAAGTAAACTAAATTGCAACTCCTGCCAACAACGAACGCGATTTCCGAGATACGTCGAAAAAACGTTACAAGTAAATAATTGCTAAAGCAGATTACTAACAGTTACTTCTCTTCGTTATTCCCGGTTTTATTTTCTTGCACTACTAGTGCAAGCGTGGAAGAAAAATTAAAATACGTGCAAGTGCAGAGGAGAAGGGTTATTTTTATACCAGTAGCCACTAACTATATTTATGTATAATACCGAGAACGTATATTAATTCATCAAAGCCTGAATGACTTTTCTAAGGAAATCTAATCTTCTGATTACATACTAAAAATCTGATGTGGCCAACACATGACTTTCTCCGTTTTTATTGAAAACATAAGCCTATGCCGGTATTATATAAATAACTCAAAAACAATGAGTGTTAAAGGAAAATGTTTCATACAAGCTTTGTAGTAAAAAACATAATCTATAACTTTGGTACTTAATTGAACATACCTACATTGCATTCTGACAGAGATAAGTATGAAAAACTTCAATTTCTGGGTAAACAACAACTTCCGGTTAACCATTATTGAAGAATAACTCCTAAACAATCAGTGTTACGAAAAATTTTTTTGTACAAAAGTTGTAGTAAACTACATTATCTACAACTTTTGTGTGTAAATGTATATACCTATATTGCATTTCTACAGAGATATTTAAGAAACAAAATTTTGTTCCGGATAAACCGTAACTTACGGTAAAGCGATATTCTCCAAAAACTAATCAACTCTTGGCATTATTAGTAAAATTCTAATTACGAATTTTGAAAATGATCGGATAATTTTTTTTTTAAGATAGAGCGCCCACAAACTTTTTAACCACAGACAGACAGACACACAGACAGACATGTTCGGGGAAATAGCTAAAACATGCTCTATGGGCCCCAAAACATCTATTTCCGTCAAAATCTGGAGGTCGAATTTTTTTGCGAATACAATACTTTCTCTATACTACGTATAGGGAGAAAGTAAAAATAGATGCAAGCCTTAACCTTAAATTAACTTGCCACCTAGTATTAGTGGAATTATTACACGTTCTTATGTATTAAGTTCTAAACTACCATATAAATCCTGCATAATATTTTAAAAGTATGAATTTCTCTTTATGACTGCGGTACACCTCTGAGCAAGGAATGGCCGGATTAGCGAGAGCCTAGTGTATGTATATCTAAATCTAAACTGCACTGATAAGGGATGACTGCTCAAATTATCCCACCTAACAAACATATCCCAGTGACATCAAATATTCCATTTGGAAGTACTATAAAGAATACTCGGAAATCCGAAAACAGATGAATTTGCATTTGTAGCATCAAGTGCACGCGCGCGCTCGTTTTCATCACTGGCATGTTGCGCCTGTCTGGCGAAACTGTGAGAATCACGATCCGGTACTCCCAAGACGAATTGAATTTAACAGCCGACGAGTGGAAGGCTTGACACGCACATGCCTCGAGTATGAATGTAGGACAGGGTGGGAATAAAAAGTGCTTATAAATGATGACGTCGTGGCATGTTCCCATTATGCTGCGAGGCTCAGTTCACGGCGAAGGATGAACGGACATTGAATGATCCTTCTTCGAAATCCTCAAATAGAGAAGTGAACGATGGAATCGAAAACGTTGGACGTTTGACGCCACCAGCGATTCGGAGTGCAAATAGATTCTTCGAGGTGAGAACTCATGAAGAGAGGTGAGATGTTTCCTCGTTTTGTGTAGTTAACGGATGGCGGTGAGTTGAACGACAGAATTGGTCAAGCACGACTAAGTAAATGAGTAAATCTATTTATGTTATCAATCGAGCCGATTATACACGTCAAATTATTTGGATATTCCATCTGCCTCTTCACAAATTGAATAAAAATAGCATTATTTTAATTTAACAGCAAGTATAACAAAGCAATCGGGTGAAATAATTAAGCATCTACATATAAAACCTGTAAATCACTGTTTATGATTTACTTCACATATCGATTACATTCGCAAATCGTTGGCGGAAAGAATGAATATTTTAAACGACTCCCAGGATCAATTTACGTTACATTCCTCGCAGTATTATTGTAGACTATGTAAAAGAGAGGAAAAAATTTCTGCATCGTCAATGAATAGTCTAAGAACGTCTTCTGAGGACGAAGAGTCAGAATATCCTCAAAAATCAACATATAATAAACCTAATTAATATCGCATTCATTATTTCGGATAGTATGTACATAAAAAAATGATTTGTACTAATTATAACAACTCAATCGGTAATTATGAGGCAGCTCCACAATTAAAATAAAAGAAGTATACAATGATAATCGAAAACGTAACGGTGAAGTGTTTTAAAGGAAGAATTTGGAAAAAATGTATCGATTTAAGTACTTTTACGAGTAATAAACGATTACCCATATTTATAATTACAATGCACATTAATCATACACTTTCGATTACGTTTTATAAACTGTTAGTGACAAATAGCATGGCCTATAGACTGAGAAGCCAATAGGTAAATCACGAATAATCCATCCACTCCCGTAAGAAATACAGTCTATCACAGCTGGTATTCGGAAAGATTCTCAACTTTTGAATTATCTTTCTTACTTAAGTTTTCAACTTAGAAATACAGGTTGGTGCAATTAATAACAAAATGGTGAATAATGGGGAATTTTTGAACGTATTTCGATTCTTCTCTGATTTTTTCAATAGGTTGTTTAATATTACATTTCTTACAAATAGGTATCCTCTATGTAATATGCATATTAAGTAATAAAAACGTATGATTCAGAGAGGATTAAAAGAAATGCGCGAGTTTCTAGATATAGGCGGAAATGAATTAAGGGTCATCGACAGTAAAAAGAGGTTCATTGATCCTTAGGTTTCTTTCTCAGGGGATTTCCAACTGCCTTTCCCTCAAATGTGCATACATTTTGGCTAAACCTTCTCAAATATTATTTCCTTAATCCTTGTTGGTATTTTTATTGAAAGAATTTTCTACATCGAAAAACAAAGAGTAGAGTAAATGGGTCGGAAACAACCCATTCTCTGCCGTTTACGTCATTTTAATTACGTTCTACGTCAGAGGGTTGAATTGATAAAATACAAAAGAAAGAAAAGATGCTACTCCGGAAGCGAAACCGGTCGTTAATAAAAAATCGCGTAGAAAATTACAAAGTTTTTCTTCATCACCTACCATAGTCATTAATATTTTTCGATGAGTTAAATAAAAAACTTTTCTTTCCACAAATCGATAGCGGTCGAATTAATTGTGTCAAACTCAATCGCAGCAAGGAATTAGTTGACAAACGCCTTAACTATAATGAAGTACTAATAGTACTACTCTATACTTTGATTTTACTATTAATGGGCAAAATCCTATCCTGCCCATCGTTTTCGATTATCATATCGAAATATTAGAAAGGTCTCGCACGAAAAGCAACGACAGCCCGCAGAATCCGCACACATGATATAATGCTCAGATCCTGTTAAAGCCCGCTAATAAGTCACCCAATATGTTCAATTTACTCGAAAAAATGATCTGGAAGTCCATCATCAAAATTAATGACCGACATGGACTTGGACAACTCGTATATCCTTCATTGGCACGGGATGGATGTTCATTTCTCCGAATACTTTTGCAAAATTCGCTGAAAAAAGTTCTGCGTCATGAACAGCGATAAATCGATCTTTGTTGCTTAAATTCAATACCCATTGTGAAGAATCTCTTCCCATTAATGACCGCGAAACAATTATGAGTTATTAAGTATGTAAAGATTAGCTATTTAATATTATTTCAGTTCTGGCTGGATTCTCAATTCACAATAAAACATTAATACTGGCATAATTCAATAAAAACAATCAAAATGTAACAAATTCAATCTGATTTCTATTTTAAAAGCAAACATGGTTTAAACTATAGTTTGAAGATTCGCTTAAATCTTAATTGTATGATGTAGGTATTTCAGTAATTCATTATTTCCTATTTAATGTAAATATGCAAATATTATAATTTATATTGCTAATGCCACTTATTAGCAATATGTTTTAGTTATAAATACATTTCCGTATAATTTTTCTATTTATATATTAATTTATATTATGTATTTAATAGTAATTCAATATTTTTAATTTTAAACATAAAAAATTATATTTTTTCCAAAGATTGAAATGGAACTTAGTTCATATTATTACTCTCGAAAAATTTTTCTCCTTCTATTTGCATGTTTTACAATGGATGTAACTATTTTACGAAATAGCGACTTGATACATTATGGCAAAGGGACTGCGAAAGCACAAAGGACTATTTGAAAGTGCACCCATGCAGAAAGTACAACGCAAAAATGAAGCGACAAAAGAGCTTTAGGTTCCATCTCTTGAATAGAAATTCGCAGTTTGATACTAAAGTGAACAACACAATAACACAAAGAAATGCAGGAGTATTTCATAGCTACATGCTCGTGCCAATCAAAGAAATTGACTTTTCTTGCTGGATATTGTTGATATTTTATATTTTTACCTCCATTCAGCTTAGGATAAAAGAGTTATTCATGATTACTCTTTTCTATTAAATCTGTATTGTACGTTTACCATGTATGTAATTATATTAATTATGTATAACTGGTATAAATATATCTATGTATAAAAGCTGCCACTAGGCTTGCTGCCTACCTGCAGTTTATGCTTTAGTAATAATAATAAACTCTCTAAAATGTGCTGATATGAATATGTACTATCGCAAAAAATGCCTTGACATTGACCTCTCAGATTTAAGGGCAGGGATTATCTTGACCTAAAAAACCTCCAGTTGTTCCGGCTGTAGTTCTCTCAAATTATATTCTCTCCTTAACCTGACTTATCTTGTGCCCGTGGTCCGAACAGCCTAAGTACCGACGATTTCACTGCATTTGCATAGAAGTACTTTCGAGATATTTTTTTCGATAACATTTTCAAGGAATGATCTATACACGATTCCAACCATAACTAATTTATTTAATGTTACAATTATACCTACATAGTCTTTCTTTTAGATCTTTTTTTCGTGAACGTTCTCAAATAGGTTACATTTTAAAAGAAACTTACTAAAATCCGTCTTCTAACGTGGAACCTTCACCTTTAACTTAACAAAATATGTGAAAGTATCAGCAGCAGAGGGTATTCAATTCCTTCAAATGGTTTTCTACCAACATTATGAATACATTTTTGTGTTCTTTGCTGAAAATTTCATGAAAGACATCTTTGTTTCCAGGAATTATCCTAATCTTGGCATAATGTTTACAGCCTTCAAAATAAAACAAGGAAACTAATTTTTAGTTATAACCACGAAAAAAGTACATCAAGGACTATAAATAGATGAATTCTTTTCCTCCTTCGGGATGACATTATTTATCCGCAAATCACATTAAATGCATTATCATCAACACCTTAAAAAGGCTCCTAAGGCACTTAATACACACATAGCCGCTTCCTTTCTTGGAAACATTCAAGAACATTTTACTCAAATTTAAAAGAGACAAGGATATTAGGATAAAATCATTAATTATTAATTAAGATTAATTGGGATCTTCCTTAGGTACGAAGTTAATTCAATACACAGACGAATCTAAATGATAAATTTCAGTAATGATAAACATCTCAAACGGGAATTAGATAAATTAATGTTACTTTTTCAAATGATCGATGCTCCTTAGAAAATGCATTCGCCATGTAAATAGTGCCAATTGAAAAGCAGTACGGTTACTACTCTGAAATTTCATTGTAACTTAAATTATACAAAAACACAGAAAACAAATACCTACTTTTCTTATGTTACTGCAAAAGATTCAATTTTCTACTTATTACCTGAAAACTTCAAATTGTTTCTGTCACATTAGTTGATTCGCAATTTGGTATAAATAATTTTTAAAAGGATTTAAAAAAGAGGAGATTTCACGTTCCAAGATACGATAAAATAAATATCAACTCAAATAAAATAGGTAAAACAAGTATATTGATAGTTTTAATCATGAATTTTAAAAGATTGGAGGATTATAGAACTTTAATGAGTAGAGTTGGTGCAAGTCATCATTACATTATTGCGTTTCATGCGTACTGAAATTCGTATAACCGTAATTTGCGTCCCATTCACATTATATGAGATAATTTAAAACTTATGTAATCGAAAACGCTGAGAGATAAAGGATTGAATCGATTCTTGAAGGAGAAACGTTGCTATAGCATGCGAGGTAAAATTTATAGCTTTAAAAGATACACGATACGAAGCTATAATACAATGAAATTTTTAAACGATAAACAATAAGTAAAATGTCAATGTTTAGTTAAATTTAAACATCAGAGAAGCTTTTTCGAAAATGGATCTGGAATTACGCTAGCTGATGCCAACGAGAAATAGAATGTTTCGTACTATCGTCCACGTGAATGCAAATGCATCTGATAGTAGGATAGAAAAAACAAGCATGGAAACGCACACTCGTGTAGCACAACAAATTACGGGGAATGGAAGGAATAGTTGCATCTGATATTCGTCAAAATTGGGCTGAAAGGATGCAACCGCGAGTTCGTTCGCCACGTTTATTTGCCTCTCGTATTACTTCCGTGCATGTTTGTATTTCCCTAATGGCTAGACCCTTTTAGCTACCGCCAATATATTACGGGCTATATTTTCAGTTCGATATTGTCTCTGGATAAAATCTCCTGTTGCATTCCCTTAGGCATTGGAATGTTTCCACGGACACAGAGAGCGGGTTATCCATTAGGATCCTGAATCCACCAGGATCATCCGTGTCTCCCCATGTACGGAGGCGTGGCGTAATTGCTGGAGCCCCCTTTGAAACAGCCTTGCCTTTCGGTCCCGCGGACGTCGCTTGACCTTCCCCCTTCAAAACCGAAAACTTTAGGCCGTTAGCTAAACATTTTCCAAATTACCGCACGGTCCCGTAATACCCCCCGCAAATAAAAAGAGGACGGACTTCAAATGAAACGCGGTATCCGGAGAGCATAAAGACCGTTCTCGAAGCTCCTTGTGTCTCTCCGCTCCGGAATTAAATAGAAAAGCGGTTCTCGAAGGTCGGCCGTCCGATTTTAATGTTCAACGCGACCCAATTCGCGGTACGCATGAGAGTAGGTTGGAGAGTCACGCGGATGCAGAGTACTTTCCGATTAAACGAAATCCACGCGTTAAAGGGAATTTGCGAAAGTTGATTTACGAGTCCGAGAAATCATTATTCACAACGGTTATCTTCGATTTCCCACATTCATGGTGATCAGTTGAGAAAAAATATATTGTTTCGGATAAAACTGTCGGTATCTGTAAAGCTATTGGCCTTTTTATGTATTTTATAGCAATGTGAAAGAATATATTTCCTACCAACCACAAACTCCAAAAATAGGTCCACTAAAACATTAGATTTATTTTCAGTCATCCTCTACGGAAAGGCTTCTCATAATCAATTTTAGATTTTCGAGGAATTAAGATATCTCAGTTGCCCTGGTGTCACTTACAGTTGGTATTTAGCAAGTATATTTTTATTCTTTCTCGTGAAATATAGTTAATAATGTATACCTTACACACACATATACATGCAAAAATTTCAAGGTAATTATAAAATAGCTGTTCCTTCAGGATCTATCTAAATTTCTTTCATGATTGTGGTCCTTCCTCTAATAAAGAGTCGGTACTCCTGCTTAGTAATATTCCTCGATGGCTTTTCTTAAGTGAATATTCTGATCCTACTCAAAGAAGTTTACTCATTGTGTTGAAAGTTATCAACCAGTTGATATTCACTCGATTGCTATTCGTAATCGGGAAGCTACTACAAGAATCCATAATCCTCATAACTTCTAATAGGTATTCAACTATATTATGGCCTCATGTATCTTGCTTATTGACATTAGAGTTTCAAAAAGAGTCTTTAAAATTAAAAAAATCAAGCATTTTTCCAATTTCATTGAAATTTAATCATGAACCATTTCGATTGACACAAAATGTTTTTTTATGCATGTCAAACACTGTCTAACCATCTCGATGTTTCTTGCAGTCTAAGATGTAAATTAGCGACGGAGAAAGACGATTCAGGAGCTTGGATACTAAAGAAAGAAATGAAAAAGAAAAAGTCAGCTGCAGCAAGGACTGAAACCCATGTCTCCCACTTGGAAGGTGATTATATGGGTCAATTAATCTATCAAAGCATAGTTAAAGAAATAGGAGATAATGTGCTTTCGAGTTAGCTTAATTAGTTAAAACAACCACACGACAAATGGGATATCCTAGTTCAAGACCCGGCTGCAGTAGTTTATATACATTTCTTTCTTGATTCTAAGATAAAGTTCAGATTCTCCTTCTGGAACAAGAGTTAAAGAACTATATAGATCAATTTATTTAGCAATGCGGAACTATGCGAATCTTGTTGTATTCATGATTCTCCGCGAATAATGCTGTGCGCATAATGATGCCATGTCCATCATGATGCCTTATGGATAAGAGATGGGTATAAAGAAACATGACAACGATGAAACCCATCGCTTACTTACATCACAAGTAAATGGTAATAGAATATCAGTTGAAAAAGTACCTAGCTGGTTGGAAAGACAACTTCGTACGCAATATTTAATGTCATATTCTTTTTATTAGATGGCGAGTATATCCATTAACGCGTTCTTTTATTTCCAAATTCATTTTAATTCACTATATAATAAAGATTGTTCTATTATATTTACAAATCAAAATTGAAAATTAAGTAAATTTCAGAATTTCCAATGTGAACTCAATGATAATGGAACCAGGTGATTTATAAAATTCATCAAGCATTTTTGCTTTTTTTTAGGAAAAATGCTGAAAATGGCCTCTATTTTTAAAAAGCTTCGAATTCGGAGAGTAGAAAAAACCTCAGTTGAAATATAATGTAATTTAACTGCAGGCAGCGTCAAAATCGGGCCCCGAATCTAATAAATAATGGCAATCTATCGATAATTTTTATTCCTTTCAAAGAGCAATTTACCGTAAAAAGGGTTTCAATCATTGATAACGCATATTTAAGTCCGATAATTTATAGATTTAAATATCTACAGCAGAATGATCTAAATACACCATAATGTATTTTTATTTCAGACTCTAAAGCACTTTCGCATGAAAGGAAAATTAATATGGCTTGCATGAACGTACGTGTGTACCGTTATTCTCCATGCAATGAAAGCGAGTGGCAGTGATTTTAATTTCTTAGCAAGGAAACATCATTGAGCACTTCCGATTAGGAGTCAATAGTGGAATAAATTAATGATATTTCCTAAACAGTTTTTCAATGCTCACGGCTTCATAGTTTCTATAGAAATGCATTTGGTTGATTCGAGTAAGTAAATGAATTAAGTTCGCATTCGAAGCGGAATTTAATATCCTAAGTAGGAAACAAAAAAACAAGGAGGCATCCACGAGGACTACTCGTAGAATTAAAAGCTTCGACGCCTTCAAAGTAATTAAACGGGAAGTTTATAAAGTCGATATTCTTAGTCAGAATCTAAAATGCACGCCATTCCAAATCTGGAGCGAGTGATTTTTTCTCTCAATGAGAACGATTTTCTTTGATTCGCACATCACATCTGCGGAAAGCGTTTTCAGCGAGGATAACAGTAAATTTTAGTTGAAGCGAGAACTCTTTTACTTCACTCGCGAGTTAAAAAAATAAAGATTTCAAGTTTTACGTTTTGACGACACTAAAAAATTCTTTAATCCTGAGCTCATGAATATCGGCCAACGCGCCCTCATCAAAGGCACTTCACAACCAATCCGAATTTTCGGAGGAACCAAAATTTTAAAAAGGCATAGAAAAGAGACATTTTTTGACACTTATTCATATTTTATCGCCCACTTTATAAAGGTACATTTACCGATAAATAATTATTCAATCGACGTAATATTCAATATCATTTCTACTGCTGATTCCATTTAACCTAAAAATGTTTGAGTTTCCCATAATAGAACAATTTGAGGCTTTTCATTTTGTGATGACCTTAATTTTATTATTATTATTATTATTATAAATACAGGTGTTACAAATGGACAACTAGTCTGGTGGTAAAAATTTGCAAGTTTGTCTACAATTTTCCAAATAACATATATAACAAATTCATAAATTAAAGTCTTACACAATACAATGTTACATACTAGTCTGAATCATAATCGTACAACAAATTTCCATCCCTTTAAAATAAAAAAACACAATTTTTACATTAACTATTCCCGTTCAATACATTGTTGTCTAAAGATACAAATATATCTTATGCATATACGAATAATAATTTTGCAACTATACATTTTTAAGTCTATTTTTAAATTCTTTTATACTTTTCGGTATGGGTTTAAGCACTCCTTCAGGTAACCTATTTCATTCATTTATCCCTCTATTTAAAAATGAAAATTTCGCTGCATCCGTTCTTTGCTTCCTCAGTTTTAATTTATACTCGTGAACCTCTTTTCCTATGATATAATTGACATCATTTTGGCAGAATAATGTTAAATCAGTTGATTACTTCTTGCAATTAAGCAATATTAGGGCATAATCTTTGAAAATAGGAAGAGAAAATTATTTTCATAAGGTCGGAATATAATATGAGGCATAGGGCAAATAAGGACAAAACAGCCCAAAACATTCTCCGAATGCATAATAATGAACAGTAGATTTCTTTTCCGTCCAGTATATTTTTTGCCTCCTAATTGCTTCCTGAATGAAAAAAAATGTCAGAAACCTCCTGAACACTGAATAGATGCTTCTAAGCTTCAAGGGAGTTCAGCGAGTTTGTTTGTACATATAGCCAAATTAGGTCTTGCAAAATAGTTATATTTTTAGGTTAAAGTATGGGAATCGAAATCATAGATTCATTCTTATATGAATATTAGTATAGTGAAAATCTAATAGAATTTAAATAGGTTAGATACTCACGAAGAAGAGGTGTTTTACAAAAAACAATAATTCCTGCAATACTTAATATTCATTAATGCGTTGGCCTATTGAAAATACTAGTCAGGTATAAAACTGTAAGATTTAATTTTCACAAATTACATTTTCTAGGTTATCATTTTAAATAAATGGTTAAAATTAAAATAAAGATGTCAAATCATTGACTTCTAACAAATTTTAACGAAATGCACTATGCAAATGAACGTAAAAATCGAATTACAACTACTCTTTCACAGAAGTACGGAAGGCGGCTGAAGTATTAGCCCACCAGCATAACGGTTTGAGCGATATTTTAACTCCTTCAGTATCAAAGCGATATTTAAACCTCTTATTTATCAAAGCGATATTTAAAACCCGTATTTATCAACAGCCGCGTCAATTTTCCTTTATTGTGATAAAATTAGTTTACATTATCAAGCAGCATGTGAATCCCCGCAATTTCCAGGATTGATTATCATTTACACGCTAAAAACAGTGCCAATGCACCCAGACGAAAAAGCGCGATAATTATAAAAGATCGAGATAAAAAGGTTAGATCAATAGCAGGAATTAGTCTCCCGATAATTATAAACAAGAACTTTAGTTGCCATGACGCTTTCATCAAACTATCGAGTGCAAACTGTGTAAAACGGCCGCTTGTTATTCGGAATAAAAAGCGTTTTCGAAGGACCCACGCGCTAATTATGAGCAATTCCCAATGTCGCAAAAAAGGAATTAATTCCGACGCGTCGGGTGAAAACGACCCGTTCTATGAGTGAATAAATGTCACCTGGATCAGAAGAAATGAAATGACGCCTCGAACACGTTTTATTCATCCGCGGAATTGATCGCGGGACAATCACTGTGTAATTTCGAACGCGCGGAGGGATTTTTTCCAATTACGCAAGCCGCGCGGACGATCCACGAACGGCCTAATTTCTTTGGGCCGTGACGAACACAGGTGTTCAGCAACACTTTCAAACAAAATCCATCGTCGCCCTCGACATTTTATTCCGCCGACGATGGATATCTCGTTGGGAAGGATTTAACTCCACAAAGAGCGTCGCCGAAAATGTTTAATTGCGATCGGGAAAAGAGGGAGAGATATTTTTAATAAATGCGGAGTGTCGGCAGAGCTAGAGCGGAGCATTTTCCTCGGCATTATTACGTCTTTTTTAAATTCCTATCCCGTAGTTTAATTGGATCGCACTCGAAGCCGCGACGCCTCTCAACCGCCTGCCCCAATTTTTTTGGGAGTTAAATTAATTTTCAATTACTTTAAGTGTTAATGACTCAACCAATGCCCGACTCGTGTGCAGGCGAAATAAATGAAGGCCCGTCCGTTGAACGGGATGTAAGGGCCTTCTGAGATCATCACGTAATTTTCTCGTGAATTAATGAGCGAATGCGGACGACTTAAATTTTAAATGAGACACAAATGGGCGAATTTGAAGACCGTTTTCTTTTTTTCCCACGTAGGAAAATTTGAAAATTTATGGAAATGAGACATACAGTCGCTACACACGAAATGGAAAATAAAGTCATTTAGTTATCAGTGTGTATATATTTAAACAAACTTTAGGTGATTTGGTCCCTTAATCGCCGCTGAATATTATAAATATATTTTCTGTGCTTTAATAAGAAAAAATATTAATAGGAATCAATATCACTGAAACTGATAATTAAGTTGGCTTTATAACTGCACACAACTTCCAAATACATAAGATCTAATTTAAGAATGGTACTAATTTGGCATGGATCGAAAATTTAGGGCATATAAGCTTTCTTTTGAACCCGAATGGAAAAACTCCTCTCTCGGAAACTTTCTTCTTACGACTAAGTCAGTCATGTGGGTTGATTCTAACTCCCTGAAATTGCACAGGGGATAAAAGCTAATAAAATAAAAGCATAATACCCTGCGAAAAATTTCGGTCGCCAATTTTCTTCGAAATTTTTCAAGCGCAAGCCGATACCAATCACATTAGAGATATAACAGGTATGATAATAATATTTTGTAATTTTCCTGTACTTTTAACAATTCTTTTTGTTGCTACTTACTTTTGAGCATCTGTATGCCTCTAGTAAATATATTTTAGACTCATTATTGAGCTGTTTTCTTACATTGAGCGAGGAAAATAGTTATAAACAAGTTCTGACGACTCCTACCGAGCAGCACTATAATATTGCGATAAGAATTAACAAAAGTCGTAAGCCGAAAAGCAACTTGCAGGGTATTAATTGTGATGTAGAATTAAAACAAATATAAGATTAAAGAATATGACGGTTTTCGCTCAAGAAGAAACAACGACCTTTGCGCAAGCCATAACGCCTTACATAGTCGAGATTTAACGACTATCGTCAAGCACGCTTCTTAAAGATACGTATATAAAAAATACATCACCTGAAATGAGCTTGGGTACAAAATTTTAGGCAAATTCGTTTTAAGATAAACAATAAAAATTCATTAAGTCGACTAACTAGAAGTGGAGATATTAAGAATTTATTTCTTGCGTGAAATTCCGAAATACATTTAGTTTTACACATATCTCTTTACGTAAATAAATAAACGTAAGCTCATTTTTTTCCATAGATTTAATTTTCCGAAACTACCAGTTGATTTCTTCATTTAGATTTTCCTTAGCGTTCCTTAATATTAGGCCAGAACACCCAGAGTTTGGACACCCCTTTATTTTAATTCGGATTGTCATCATTTTTGTTTCTTGCAAAAAAACTTCTGAAAGACTACCATTACTTAGGAAAACCAGCCCACATGCATATTAGGGACCTATTGATCACACATCACATAAGTAACTGTATACGCATTCCCTATTCCATCTTCTTGCCTAAAAAGTATTCTCACTATCCATTATTGTTACTTGTACAAAATTTTATATCAGCCCAAACTTAAATACAGGTAAAGAATTAGATTATATAAACTTTTAGTGAATCATTAAATTATTCACGCCATTAGGTCCTACCAAAGAGGTGTCTGAAGCAATTGATAGTACTTAGATACATGTACTTAAAGTGAAAGATACCGTAACGCAATGCGCATTGAAAGTGACAAGGAACACACGTATAAAAAATCTTCATGCCAATCTTCCAAATTCATTACACTATGCAAACTTAATTTCAGGAAATCTAATTTAACGTCCTTTAATGGATCTCAGAAACGAGACAGACTACTGCTGAAAATATCGTACAATGAAAAACCCCGAGGAAAGTACACATTCTTAAGGAGGCTATTTCTTTAAGACATTTGAACCCTATTTCACGCCTTCGCAACAGTAAGAATTTAATTTACAGAACAAATAATGAGAACTTTGAAATAGGTCTAGAGAGAAAATACATCACATAATTAGAAATCCGTTCTCTCTCTCTCTCACTCTTAGGCCGAGTTTCGTGATTAATAATTTAAAGTTGGAAACGTCCTGAACAAGTTTCTTCGGAGAGGGTAAGGACATAAAAAGCGTTGAAATGAAATTATCAAGTTTTAATGTCTGACGAGTCCGTTCGTTCATCGGAAAATGGAAATGCCTACTCCAATACAGAGAGATCTGAGAGATGCAAATAATTAGGAGGGAAACTTTTAGGGAAATTGGATGCCGTTAATAAATCATTCCCAAACGATTAACTAAAAATAAACGGGTACTTCAGAAATTATTTAAACGAGATGTAACATCAGAACCAATTTCGGCGCAGTTCTCCGAGTTTTAAGCAATATCCAAGCTGTTGAACTATTAATTAGTAATGAAGGTTCCCATAATCAGTTTTTATCCATCTTCCCATCATTAAATTTCTGAACCTCATCCGCTGAAGGAGCAGCAAACCAACTTATCTATTGGATATCTCCCCAATAAAATGGCTCTTAATATTTGGAGCTTTAATTTAAGTACTTAGCTCAGACCTATAACTTAATCATTTAATAACAGTGTGATGTATTCAAGCAAACACATGATATGATATTTTTTTAAGTAACTTAATCTCAGTTGAATAACCTTTTTAAACTTGTATTACCATAAGAAACGTGAGGGTTTTCTAAAATAGTATACGGAAAAATAAACCATCTTACTAATCTTCAGATCTGATTGCACCAGTAATAGCCAGTTCAACGATTCGGAATGAAGGAAACTCTACTGAGAAAAACACACCATATTAATCACCGTAATACAATCTACTTTGCCACCGGTTTCCTACATTAATTTTCTCCCTTTGAATCAATGAGGCGTTCCCTAACGTTACTCCCATTGGTGACACAAAAAATAAGGTTCTTGTACCAACAAAGTCCTTTAAGGTTCGTACTAAATCGTTCCTGGACGTAATTTACCACTTGGCTCCCTCCATGGCCTTTACACTACTAAAGTTCGAGTGATATTAGCTCCTTTAGCCCTGCTCGCGTAGCTTTTCTCACTCTGCCGTACACTGATCGATATTTGTCCCGGAATTCGAAGCATTTACTATTCCATGGCTCGACGAACTACAGTTGTATTTATCTTCATTCGCATGTCCTTTAATTTAACAAATCCTTAACCGCAGTGTTCCTTACAATGCAAAAATACATTTATCAATTATAATCTGAAAATGTGTTCTTGGTGCATGAACTATTGAAGGAGCTGCTTATATAAGCCCAGGTTGTCCCCTCTTTCACCTAACATCCATTGTTTACATGAAGAATTCAATGAAATAATGCAGAGAAAACGACATAAAAGATAAGATTTGTGTGGAAAATTTTTCTCAACTGAAGATTGAAGTAGCAGTTAAGATGGTTGACAGAAAACCAACTGCGAGGAAAAAAACAAAAAGGGAAATAAAATAAACACACACGGTATATAAAGTAGAAAAGAATAGCAAATTGATAGTCTTCACCGAAGTCTGATATTAAGAGGTGCCTTGATTTCAAGATGTGCGATTAATTTTTAACTACTTCTGATTTTTCATTTTCTTTCAAATGATCACATTAAAAGGTTTTCTAACTACAATTATAAACAAAAATCACAAATAACTCTTAAAAAGTTCACGTAAATAATAGGTAATTTGGAAAATTCCCATTTTAAATAAAATATCACATTTTTAATATGGTTTATGAAGGAGGTTGTAGGATATTTTAATAAATTATTTACAAATCGTTGAAAGGAATATAATACGTCAAAATTAGAGCTTAAACTATATGGCTAATCAAAATGTATGAAAGGGTAAAATATTTTTTTTATTATCCTACATGCTAGTTGACATTCAATACCATAATCTATTTCAGAGTTTACAAGCATCATTATTAAAAGCTTAACGGAAACTATTTAACTAATCACGTGGTAGTATGCTTATTTACTTTTAAGAGTGTGTTAATGATCTATGCTTAAAGATGATTAGGACCTAAAATACTGTACGTGGGATTAAATGGTAACCTTTCAACTTAATTGCTTCAATTATAAAAATATATATCCGAGAGCTATCGGGCTTTATACAGTCTAACTGTATAATGATAATTTTTTCCATGAAGAAGAATAATTAACATAATCCATTGATTAAATGAGTAGAATTAAAATTGAGCGGTATCCTACGTAAATATTTCTTCACTTCCTGTAGTTAGTGCCGAACTCTTACTTACTGAATCTAATATATATGAATTAATATAAAATATTTGAATTAAATTGTAAGAAATACATTTAAACATACCGCATTAAATATTTACTACACTTAATTTAATACACTGCAAGCCGCCTTTTGTGGAGTAGCTGTGGATATAATCACCAAGCGTTTTGAACTACTTCTTTAGATTGTTATTTTCGCGTCTCTTTCACGAAATGACAGAATTCATAAAACGACTTGTCTTAGCATTTATTTCTCTTATTATAAACTCATTTTCGGATCGGCCGAAGTATCTGAGGTATCTCATAGTATCGATTACGACCCCTGAATACGTACTTTCACTGAAATTATTAAGCAATCGAAATCTTGCTTCTAATCACCTTGCTCTTAAATATTCCCAACTCCTTTTAATGACTAAATATGGCCATAGCAAGTCGTATTTGCGAGTATTAATAAATAAAAAACATTGCAGAACTTCAAGGCGCTAATTTTGTATTGATATAAAATAATGATATAAAATTAAGCATTTAACTAAGTTTTCATTAATTTTTAACGCTGTTTATCAAAGACAAACCAAATTAATTTATATGGAATATTTTTACATCCAATCTCTACGCTATAGGATGGGTTAAGGTCTCCTCTTAGATAAGTTATCGAAGAGAAAATGTGGAATTGAGATTAGAGGTCAAAGTTAGTTTCCCACCACTAAGCTTCTGCGGCTAAGGTCATCATACAAAATCATAATAATACATTTCCATTAAATACTGACAAAACAGCTATTCCATGAAAACATCACTTAAAACCCATAATAGAAAATCAAGCAGGAGTAAGAGAATTCATTATACATTAGACTATTATGAAGAGACTAAGGATTCTTAATACGAGGCTTGTACAGAAAGTAAGTGTACTGAATTTTTGAAGGTTACAAAAATTTTTATTTGAACAAAAAAATTACCTGGTTACATTAGTACATATGCAAGCTATTATTCGACATTGTCACCATTCCTCTCAATGCATAAGGTGAACCAGGGTATTAATTTTTTGATGCCCTCCTCGAAGTAGTTTCCCGCCAAACCCTTCGTCTAGTTCTCCACCTCCCCCTTCACCTCATCGTTGGCTGAAATTTTTTTTCCACCCATATGCTGCTTCTTGGAGGTAAAAAGATAGTAATCTGTAAGTGATAGGTCAGGGAAATACGCGGGATGGCTCAGGACATCCTATTTAAACGAGGCTAGCAGTTCCTTCGCCCAGCCCGGCCTCCACTCGATTCAACTTGTGTTGGTCTGTCAGCTGTTTTGGGACCCACCTCGCAGACAGTTTCCGATATCCGAGGGTTTCTGTGATGGTTTTGTGTAGCAGAGATCTGGAGATTTGTGGAAACATCGCAGAAAGTTCATCCACAGTCAATCTGCGATCGTCACGGAGCGCATTTTCGATTTTTTCCACAATTTCGTCAGTCACAATTGAAGATCCTCCGCTCCTCTGATCATCATGCACAGACGTACGACCGTTTATTAACTCGCGACACCACTTGAACACACTAGTACGATTCATAGCTTTATCATCATATGCAGTTTTTACCTCATTATAAACCTCAAACGGGGTTTTTCCCTTCCAAACAAGGTAACGTATGACTCCGCGTATTTCGCACTTGGTGGGAGATTGGGTTGACATTTTGGCACGAAACTTATTGTCAGGTCGACAGTTCTCAACGTACTGACATTGAACCAGTCATGTTATGTAGGGGAGGAATCAGGCTACACGGCAGAGTAGCCAACATGTCAAATAAAAAATCCCTCCAGCCGTGAGAGCCTCAGTACACTTACTTTCTGGACATCCCTCGTACATAGATCACAAAGGAGATTAGAACTTTAAGTAAATCAGGTTTAAAATTTTTGCTCTTCTATAACGAATTTCTGAAGGTACGATTCTGAGCGCTACATCTATGGAAATACACTCAAGCTAAATACCACGAATGCGAAGCAATAAGAGGCTGTTATTCACTGCTGAGATATATTGTCAATATGGTTAATATGGAAGTCTTTCGGAGATAATAAACCCCTACTGAAACTCTACTGAGAACTACATCTATAAGAGTACGCATTTTTTAATAATAATATTATAATTTAATCACATTTTAATTTGATTTAATGCCAGAGGTATGTTATATGCAAAGTATTTTCTTTTTCATATTGAATATACATATGTTTACTGGCAAATGAAGTACATTTTGAACAATAATTTCGTCAATAATTTACGTATATTCAGCTAAAAGGGTTTTAAACGTTAAATAATTTCATGATATTAGAATCCTTTTAATCCTTTAGCCTTCCTCTTTAATGAAATAAAATTCTATTCTATTTGTCTATTCTTCCTTGGGGAATAAAATTTGACAATATTTACTCTTTGACGTATCTAGAATACAGCTGTAGAAAAAGATATTAAGTCATCTTTCCTAAGGAGAAATAGATTTAGCTTTGCCCGAAATAAATTAACAAATCCATGCAAGTGTTGCATTTCGCTAATAAAAGTCAACTATTGTGATAAAACATAAATATACAATATGATATTGTATTCGAAGACAAAGTTAAAGTATACATATAGAGTTCTGCTTGCTTTAGGTACAAAAATACACTGCGGATTTCACTTTTTTTCTGAAAATGAAAGCCGTATTTCTCTTCAGCGACATGTATTTCACCAAAAAACGACGAAAAAAGGATAAAATACAAGAAAATGAAACCTTACTTTCGACAAAACTTCGGGAACATTTGTCTCCCCCGTGGAAAATTGGAGCGACCAAAAAGCATACGTGGGGGCGATACTCGGAGATTATATGCTACGTTCCGAATTTCGTATGCAAACCCCAAGAATATCCCTCGAGGAGGCTTTGAAAAAATATATAGAGAGACCGCAGACGACTTTTACTGCCCCTACGCATGATACCAACTCAAAACGAGATTACAAATATCTTTTAGAGCAGAAGCTGAGAACCGGCGAGAGATTCAACTTTGCACTTTGCTCCGCAAAGAACTTGAATGAAGAAAAACAAGATGAACGGTATTTATAAGCAGAATAAGGGAAACAGAATGACAAGGAAATAAAACAGGACAAACGCAGTATGTCTTAAATTTTATCCATGTTACCATGCAACCCTTCTTCTTTAAGAGTTGTCCCTCTCTTACTTTATGATCAACAAATTTAAATGAATGTAGAAATAGCGTGGTTCATCATGGATGAAATAGCATCACCAGGTATGTGATTTCGGAAACTAAGTATCAGGCTGTTTAGAAGCGTTCTGAGTTACTTTTGATATCAATTAATTAAGTAAGGCTTTCCATAAAACTTTTGTCTGTTTATTAGTATACCTGTATTAGCACCGGTAGTATTCACTTCGTTATATAAAGAAATTCCTATACGAATATAATAGCATGCTTGGCAACAAAAAATAAAAACACAATTTTCCAGAGAACATTTCTATCTATACATCTAAACAAACATAAGATATGCTATAATCAGAAATAAAAAGATTCCTCCATTTCCGATATACTTTACCATCAGAATGCACTACATTTTCTAATTATAAAAAATGCCTAATTTTTCGAAATTTAAATAAATTATAACATGAATTTCTACCTTTCGGTAATGAAATGTGACTTAATATTCCCCATTAAACACTATTTCCTTCGTTTCCCTGGTAGCAAATCCCGCCCTTATCCCACCCAATGTCACCTAACACCATTTGCCTTTGCTTTCCCCTCACCCTTTCCTTTCCATTCTACCATTAATTACTTTACATTACAGCCCCTTTCCTCCCAAAATGTGACCGATTCATTCCCTTTGTCGATACATAAATACCTAATTACTTAAACCAAACCCCTCTCCCCCCAAACCAACTCTAGCGCCTCTCAACCCACTTGATAATATAACCGAATAAAATTCAAAAATACTAGAGGAGTCCAGTCGATAAATTTGAAATTGTAGATAACTTGAGCTCGGAAATAGGACTCTATGCACAGATTTATAGACATTCGCTCAGCGGGCACATTCGCATTTCCTCGGCGCAATAAAACCGATGCCAGATATATTCGCGCTCATCATTCCAAGTCAAAACTTTCCTGAAGTTTTTCCAACGAACGCAGAAGAGAAAAACTAGTGTCTCCGCGTGGATCCACGCCAAGGGGAGTAAATAAAGGACGGAAAGAGACATAAATGGAAGGAATCAGCGCGTAAATCTTTCACGCCGAAGTGGAGTTATGTTATCCATTTGTCTTCACCTAGCGGCCGCCGCTCTGAAATATTTATGTGACCACAACTTTATCTGACCAAGAGCAGAGGAGCTGAGCTATCCGCGAACGCGGTGATGAGGTTCGAAAAACAAAAGCGTCGATTTTCAAGGGGAGTTTAGGATGAGCTCGAATCCTTAACCCTTTCCGATCCGATTTTTGAAAAAGCAGCATATCAAAAAATGCATTTTTTAACTGAAAAGTCATTCAAGGTGCGATATATATGAAAAAAATAATTCCTTCAAACCTAATTAGAGCCAAACTTTCTGATATCATTTCAAATGGAATAAAGCTACATTTATCGAAATCTTTTAACAAACATTTTACCGAGCTACTGCTGAAAACCTTCAATATTCAATGAATAACGTTGTTGAAAGAGGTTTAAGGTTTTATACGTAAAAATATTCCACTTAAGGTGAGTTTTTCAATCTTTATCAAGCGACCCCCGAAACCGTAGGCTCGCTTCAGTTGCCTATTAGCAATTGTGAAAACCACCATGGGAAGGTAATGTACCCACAATGCACTGCGCCTAATAATAATGACGTAAATACATTCATTAAAACTTAATTTTATAGCGTATTATCTCCTGCATTCTATTAATTTACGCGAATATTAATAATTTAAAATAAGCTATAAATTTGCTCATCTCAGTGGATGGTTCAGCGTAATTTCAAATAATATTACGTAATTAATTTTCAAATAATGTTATCGACGGCAGCCATCTTGATCATTTCATTCGAACACGCAGTTGTACCGTTGTCGCCGAAAATAATTAAACATCTTCACATTTTTTCAATTAAATACCTTTAATAAATTTAATGTATCACACTACTTTAAATATAGTTAAATATCTTTCTGATATTAAATTACAGCATCAGCGACTTATTTCGTAATATGTTTCACGAAAATAGTTCGGAGTATTTGGATATCCCGCTCGACGACACCGCTGAAGAAAAGTAAACTTCCCAGAATTCCGTGCGCCAGCGATAGCTCTGACTCCTTCAGTGGCCTACTCATAATTCAACACGCCACCGCAAAATTCTTACTTTCATGGAAACTGCTTCGAAAATGCATTATGATTCGTTCAGTGAGGTATTTTCACCTCAGAATTCTCTGGAAAGCCAGACAGTATTCGAAATTTTGAAATTGAAAGAGCGATAGAGATGAGCTATTAGCTATACTATGTGAGTTAAGGTAATAAATAACGGAATTTAAATTAAATAGCCTGGCTAAGATACTTCTTATCGCAATGAATTTTTTTATAATTTGAAAAATAACGTATCTATAGGGACGTTCTGCAAGCTGCGTGCATAAAACTCTCTGAAATTGAAATGATAAAACTTCTTTATAAAGTTTAAGTATATAACAGTAGGTAATACTAGGATTTTATAAATATTTATATTTATTATTGGGATGAAAGGAATGTAGTAATGTTTGAAGTTTTAGGACCAAGAAGACCAAATTAATAAATGAAATTTTAGAATTTACGCTAGCTCAAGGAAATTCTCAGTCCCTCCCCAGTAAATAAAACTTGTTTTTAAAATAATATGACGACATCATCTAAAAATAATTTAAAATGCAAAGAAAGACAATGCGTAAATTCCTCTGCCTTACAATTTATACAAACTTTATAATTGTTCCCTTTAATTTAGAACACATTTTGATTGAGTTTAGTTTGTAATTAGGTTCGGTTAATTATATCAGATGCTTCTTAGAGTTGATATGGTGTCCTGATACTGTAAGCAGTTGGATTTGATTAGGATTATGATCTGTATCATTAGTGCAGTTGATAATATATTGTACGAAGAGTGCAATAACATGCTTAAAGATGCAATAACGCCGCTTTATTTCTTTAAATTGCGTTTATAACTTTATATGTTTTAAATGAATATGATAATTTTTCCACCTGACTTTCGCCTACGTATAACATTTGAAATAATAATAATATGCCAACATCCCTATCAAACCTTTCCTTGCAGATGAATTAATTGCCACTCGTCATATTTTATGTGATTATAGGATTGTAGAATATAGAAACTTCTAGAGGGTCTACAATTAAATGCTAAGATTCAAATTAATATTAATTAATTTACTCGGTAGGTTTAAGGAAATTTTACCTGAAAATCATAGAACTAAACTAAATATGTGGGATTTTGGATACTCGGTATGGCGATGGAACACGTTTCAACAAGTCGCTAGCTATATTAAAAATTGACGATAGTCAAGGTAAACTGTTTCTAACATGGGAAATGGACTCTTTTGCGGACATGAAAGACTTTTTCATACTCCGTCGGTCAATTTCCGGTAATCAATTGCTTATCATAATTAGGAAATTAAATTATCTTATATTGGTCATTTTCGGCGATAGTTGACATAGTTTTGTAGAATGGAGATATATCAAATATCGTTATAAATATTTATGATTCGAATTAAATACATTCGCAATAAAAATCTTTCGTGAGATAAGAGCAAAGAAGTCACAAAATAGCATTCAAGTCTGAAAAATAATCAGCATTTATCATTCCGTAGCACATAAAACTAGAATGGGAAATACAAACGCAGTTTGTGACTCAAACATAATTTTTCATTCTTAGCTCTCGATCTGTTTCCGTAGATCATATTGGCTCAAATAAAATACGACACCAATCCCGCGATTCCCGAAAAAGTAGTGCTCTAATTGCTCTCTTTTATATATGAACGGCCACCGTTCGCAAAATAAGGGTCATATTAAATGTCCCTGTATTTGGCATGTGCTCACGACGCCCTTTATATATTTTCTTATCGTCATTGGGAGAAATGGCGGTCGCCATTCCATTTGTTTTTCCATTTCTTTGTCAATAGCTTAGCCTCTCCGAACGTGACGGTGGCACTTCGCAGAAGGAATTGGAGTATGTCCTATTTCTCAGCGCAATTATCTGCAGCCGCGGTGCACGGAGCCGCTCTACGACAAATTGAATTACGGAAATGGCGCGATTGAGAGGATTTACGAATTATGTAATACAGTCCCATCACATTTTCTCTCGTCCGCAACGTCTGCAGATAATTAAACCAACTAACACAGGCATCCTTGCATTCGCTCGAGGACCCCATATTTACTTCTCTTGCATTAAATCGATTACGACTACAGCCATTTTTGTTTTAAAAAGCGATGAAATTTAAGCACGATTGCTTGCCGAGCAAAATCTCTTTCCCCGTTATTATTTTTATAAAACGCCCATTTCACGTCCCAACAACCACATTACTTGAGAAAGGATTGTAGTTCTGAAGAAAAGTATAACTGTTAAAAATGACAAAATTAATTATTTTCAAACGGCCATGGTTTCGACCCATTGATTCATCATCAGGTGATAGCTGATAGGTGCACCACTTGATGATGACTCCAAGACTCGAAGCCATGCTCGTTTGATGAAAGTCATATTGCGGTTTGTAAAAGTTATACATTTTCTTTGTTCCTTATGAAGACTTACCACGAAGTGGATTCTAAGGATTATAGTATCTATAATATAATCCATTAGTATGTTAACAATACTTAAGTAGTGAGAAATAAAATGTAACTAATACCTTACTCTCTTTTAATATCACGACAGCCTAAGCATTAAACAAAATGGTGCTTGAGGTACATATTTCCATTTGTGTCTTTAAGATCGCACGATCCTAAACTTCCAGATTTTTTCTCTAAATGCCAAAGGTACAGCTCATCAGCGAATCTGAGGCATAAAAATACTAAGATATATTGAAAAACACATTGGAGTCTATACTTTGATCCTATTACACCAATTCAAGAAAAATGTATATTATATACGGTGAAATTATTTTAAAATTCCTGTTACAATATCTTGTTGAGTAGAAGATTTTTTATTTTATAATTACTATTCCTTCAGGTTCAATTCAAAATTATAATTTCATATTTTACATTGTCTAATTCTATTTTAGGAGTATAAAACCAAGGATAAGGGAACTGAATGATGTGACGAAATAATTATGAGCATTATCAAAAAATTGTGAAATGATTTTAAATATAAATTATAATATTCATTTTAATAGCTTCGAATAAAAGTCTGAATTAATTATCTATTCATAAATGCAGTAAGAATTCATTTTCTGCGTTAACTTTCGTCGTCATTTTCGGATAAAGAGAATAATAGCTAAAGCATAAACAGGGTAGGCTGGGGTAAAGTGGCCACCCTAAGACAAAATGTGTTTTTAGTTTACTGATTTAGAAGAAAATGCTATTTAAAAATACTAAGCATGTAGTTTTATTAGTGCAGAATCAATAACCATCGATATATCAACAATATCTGGAAAGAAATTTTGGCAATTTTGTTTTTTTGTCAACTTCTGTAAAGTGGCCAGGGGTAGACATTTTACCCCAAGAAAGAAATCATGAGATGATAAACACGGTTACATACAAAATCAAACTGTAAATGCATTATTAACTATTATAAATCGATATTTATGTTACTATTAATTATAAGAAATAATATGTTTTTTCAAAAATACTGTAACCTGTATTTTGTTTTTGAAATCTTCTTTTGATGTTCACAAACAAAATCATTGTCATCTTCTTGGCATTCAGCACACGCTTCATGAGCCCATTTATGGCAACCAGAACATCGTATCCATCCTTCGTTTACTGATTTTGAATCTCTCGTTACAGTTAAAACGTTATAATTCATCATACACAATATTATTTTGAAAGTAATTAGACAGAGTTTCAACTATTATAATTTAAAAATTGTGCCAGTAATTAATGACAAAATAATGAGAATGAAACTAAACAATTACCTTAGATCAATCCTGGAAAAAATAGAAAATCTGTCGTAACTCAAACAATTCGGCAAACTGATCACTGACTTTAACGCAGCACTAATAACATTTCTACAAGTTATTTCAAAACCTTTCTCACCAAATTTCAGTAGTTTTCAGCAAGTACAGGACGATGGCCATTTTACCCCAGTCTCCCCTACATATATACATAGAGAAATTTAATACCAAAACATATTTAATATTAACAAATATTACAGTGATATGAGTAATGTATGAAAAATATATAAACTGAAGATAAAGCAAGAAGGCAAGAGAGACTTATGTAAGCAGAGCCCTTAAAACACATGAATCGTGAAAATTATAACGAAAAAGCGAACACTATATTTTATCAGAATGTGGATTTATTTATTTATTTAAATTATTTATTTAAATTATTTATTCAAATTACGCTGCGATTAGGCCATCAGGAGTGGTGGCAGCGGTGTAGAGGGAAATACTATATTACAAAAGTTTGCCTGGCATTCGCCCATTATCATTTCATATTCACACAACCTATTCATCTATCTCATAAAGAATAACAAAAGGTAGTTCAGAGGAAAAATGCTACAAGAGAAGGAACTAAAAGGAAAAAATAAGAAATAAAATCACAACGGGAATTCGAAGACAACTTTTCATTACTTCCGCTCTTGCAAAGATAGCAAGAAGGAAAGATATACACGGATCGAAACGCAAATACTTGGAAATACAGCTGTCAAATCGAGTGGCAGCTGCATAAATATGACAAGGATTGGAGCTCGATTTCTTGAACATTCCGTCAAATCTGAGAAGTCATCAGACTTGGAATACCTTCAAAGCACTTCCTCGGAGGGAATTTATAGTCATTTCCAGCAGAATCGCTGTCGAATCTCAACGCGATAAAATCGCCTTTTATTCAGCAGAAAACAATGATTTCCTTGAAATGGGAAAGCGGTTTGACTGAGTAATTGTAAGCACGTCATTTTCCTCAAAGATTATTGGAATCGTACATGTTTCCCGCGACGACATAAAGCAGAAGCTTTATTTCACAATTTCTATATAGAATCCAATCAGCCCCAAAGGTTTTTAGGATTCCCAACACCATCAGAATGCCTTAAAGAAGAGACGAGGTGGCTGTTAAAGATGAGTAGTACTTCCTCGATTATTAAGAATGAAGTAGATAGAAAAAATCTTGGAATGACTCTATGAGTATCACGTGTTTCACATCATTCTATCATTTGATCCGTCTTGATCAAAATGAATGTCGTTATTCGACAATACTAACAAAATTAAAGTTCTCACTAATTGGCGACTTTTGTATAATCACAGCCGAGTCCGAGGCAAAAGTGTGTAAATGATACGTATTCCAAATTTTTCGAACATAAAAAAGTATCTAATTCATTATGATAAAAGTATTGCAGCAATTATAGGAACAATTTCCCCAATTTAAAATATCTTTATGCATTTTTCAATGTCCGGTGCAGATCCTTTAGCCTTCAGCTAGAACTTTTTCCCCCAATCCTATCATTCATGACTCACCCTTCCTCTCTTAACTTATTTACGACTCTTCTTATTTCTTCCTTGCTTCTAAGTTTTTTTGTTTATTTAATGTTTTAATTGGAGTCATGATTCACTGTAATTGTTTTTCACTAGCAGCTTTTGGATCTAAATGAATATTTTTATGACCAAGTGAGTTCTAATACTATTTAATTTTCATGAATGCTAAAATTAAACATTAATCAGTTTTCATTTGTGAATATTGTGTATATAGTGAAACCTGTTATCATCGAATATTTTACCATAAACTGTAAACTCACTTTCTTATAGAGCTGTTAAGTTAGAGGCGCAATCAAGTATGTTAAATCAATATGTAAAAATAAAATATAAGTAATGGTATAAATTAACTTATATAAGTACAAATCCCAGCAAGTGGAGGATCCGGGTTCGATTACCGGTTCTGTCTATCTAAAAAGCGTATTGGGTGTCTCAACAGGTTTTGATGGTTATTGGTGTGACGCTAGCTGTAATAATTTACGCCATCGATGGTCCTTAACAGTCTATCTCCTATGCTAATTTCGCCTCCATAATTAAGAGAAAAACCCTCGCGATTGAGATAAGACGAGCGTCTCTTTTCTCTTCGTCGAGCTCTTTCGGCCCGCAAACGGTCCCGCATCACCGTCGACGCGTGTTGCCGGAAGCTCTCACGGTCCATTACGCCCCCTTTATCAAAGCAAAAAACTAGTCGCGGTATTTTTATCCAAGGCGACCGCACGCGAGGGAGATAAACATTGCCTTCCCTCGGCGTCGAAAATTGGGAGAGCGAAGCCCGTCCAGATGTGAGCAAAATACAAAAGGGGACCGAAAAAACGCCTCGTATCATCTCTTCCCGGATTGCGGGTGACAAAAAAGTCGCGAAATGCGTGGATGGGGATATTTTAATTCCCGTTGGTGCGCGGTGGAGCGCTGCTAGTTTGTACCGGAGGTTTATTGTTTCCATTTTTTTGGGCGAGAGATGCGTAAACAGGCGAGAGGTGCGTATTCAGCCGCAGAAGCAATCTCGCGGTGCAAATTATTTAAGGTGGAAGGAGTGAACAAAGGATGCTTGAAATCCTCGCAATTAATTCTTTCGCGTTCGTTAGGCGGAAAGTAATTCCGCGGGTACTTACAATATTGGAATTAATTGGAAACTGGGTGGAACGTCGAGGAATGAAAGTTACGATTTTTTTCCATCAAGGTCATTGACACGACACGACATGAATGTGATGTGCTGAGGTCTATCAGCAATCTTGAGAAATTTTGCTTGGAAATAGACACTAAATTGTACGAATCCATACAATCACACTTGCCCAGGTGACCTATAAGCTCGGCAATATTCCAGTAAGAAATGCAACTAACGTTATTTTAAACAGTTTAAGTCCATAATCAATTTTACTAAATAGTATTATTTAAAATGGGCAAGCGAAATCGTGCTTAAATAATGGAATTGGATATAAAATTTTTATCTTGGTCGAGGGGGATGGGGTCCTGCCTGGCGTTACGGTCCTGCTACATGGAGGAGGAGGGGTCGAAAATTTTGCGTTACATAATTTGTGTACGACCCATAATCGCGAAATGTATCTATACATGTCATCCCAACTTGAGTTTTTACTATGTTGTGTAGTATAAGATGAAGAAGCAAATATATTTTTTCCAAAAAAATCGAAGGTGTGGTGTTTTGAGATATTCAAGGTCAAAGGTTAAGGTCACTGACCTTAATAATTTACATTGCTTGAATATGTTCAAGTTGCATATCATTTGTAAGTTTGTTCTTAGCACTTTCCAAATTTGCCTGTTTTACAGTTTTATCTCTATTCGAACAGAAGTTACGTTGATTTTTGTCAGCAGTGTTTGTCGAATTTTCCACACATTTTCAGAACTTTGGGTGGCCATTACTTTCTTCGTACTAGTACTACAATTCTGTAATTAGGCATTTTTCTTTCTCTCATCATGTGCAATAAACAAACCAAATTTGACGAAAATCAGAGATGGTCAGGTTGAAAATTGTACTTTTCTGTGTTGGTTTGACATGGAATGACCCATAGGTTGATTACTTGTATTTCGCGTTGACCAATTTCCACTACACTTCAACCCTCATCCCTGTGATTCCCGATCGCAGTCCCGGCAAAGACGTCGATTAATCCATCATGCCGCACCTCAACTTTTGTCGGATAAGCCATCGATGGTCAATTTAAGAAGAATCTCGAGCGAGTCATGGGGCCGAAAATCGTTGGTCCGAGAATCGCTTTTCTGATATTCTAATGCCAGATCGACTTCCGCCGATGACGCTTCGCTGCCACTTTTATAATTCAATATGAATATCCAGAAAAAGAGAGGAAACAAAGCGTCTTCCGGCTGACAACTGTTTCTTTTTATTATTTCATCAAAAATATGGGAATTTGGATTCGTGTGGGACGAGTGAAAGGAAAGAAAAAATGGAAGAGTTTGGGTGTACGAGGAAACTAAAAAAGAAGGGAGCTGATTTTTTTAACCATGATGCGAGATAAAAATATACAGGGACAGAGGAAAGAAATCGATCCTCGATAATGATAAGGGAATAAATCAAATTATGAGAAAGTCTGAATCCTTAATATTACATAAATTAGTAATGGGTCGCGTCCGAGAGATTTACCAATATGAACTGCGATGGTTATTAAAAGCTAATATAGATGTACTCTATCCAACAGATAACTGAAGTTCAAGTTAATAATAATAAGAACAAGGAAAGTTAATAACATTGCACGTAAAGGAATGCGCCAGTATAACCACAGGATAAATAGAAATGAATATAGCGAGAAAAATATTCCTCAACTAATAGTAAAAATACAGTTACGATAGGTAACGTAAAAAGAAAATAAAATAACATACATCTTTGCCTACTTAGATTTACTGTGATAAAAATAAGCAAAAAAGGTGGGTAAAAAAGCCTTACGTTGCTGTATTTACCTCAATCCTCTTCATTCTCAAGGAAGAATATACTTGTGAAATGACCGACGGGACCGGGAATCAAGCCCGGGTCTCCCAATTGCTCTGTTCGTTGAGCTATCCCGCCGGAACCACTTGTCAAGCTATTTGGGTGTGGGCGTTGGACATTGCGAGTGGAGTTTGGAGCGAGTGGGCATTGGACATTACCTTACCCAATATTCTTGTTGTTTCTTAATTCTTTTTTAATCTCTATCTAATCCTTCTGGGAGCGATTAATGATTTGACTAATGAATCCAAAAAATAAGATAGCTCTCTTTTCTCATATGTAAATTCCTTTAATTAGTCTATAACAAATTTACATCCTTAAATATTAAGCACTGGAGGTAGGAAAGATAAGTATTCTAAACCCTAAAGGTAAACAAGCAAACGTGCCTACGTATTAACAGCAATGTTTTAATTTTCTAAGAGTCTAGTCAAGTTCTAGTTTAAGTCATTAGGATTGATTTTAACTTATTTCATTTCTGATTGTGAAATTTACGTTATCTCTGGTATTATCTCTAAATAATTATGTGAATGGAGTACTCTTCATATTTCCGATTACTCTTTTCTTTGCATCCATGTTTATGATTTTATCTTGTTGCTTTTTTAAACAAAACTTATCCCTGCTAATTTAACATATATTTTTGCTAATATTTTTATGAAATTGCATACACATTGTCTTATATTCAGAGTTCTTTTTGACACGCAGTTTTCTTACTCTCCTCTTCCTTTCATTCTGTAAATACTATTTGCAGACATTGGTAGGTTTTGCATGTTTTTCACCTTCCCTTCTTGCAAGGTTTTTACTTTTTTCCTAAGTTCTGACAATTTTTTTCTAGTAAACCCACAATATTTTCCCTCTTTATGACTTTTTCTTGATCTTATTTCTATAAGCCCTTTCTTATTAATGTTAAGAAAAAATATTTAATGATATAGGGCTGGATTTAAGATACTTGTAAGACTTGATCTCACCCTGTATTAAAGTAATTTGTTAATTATTATTTCAAGGTTCATATGTACAGAAGCAATTCAAAATGGTCGATGTAAGGATTGCTATAAAACGAAAATGAGCTCCGCAAGTAGGCGTGAATTGTAGTTTGTCTGCTGCAAATACCTAGCCCAAAGCTCTCCGAAACTGCTAAGGCCCTTCCTCATCTTATTTGCAATACTTGGAGCCAGAAAAAGACCACAGGCCGTTCCGTACTTTCCGGCGCTAAAGCTTCAGCTTGTTTAGTGACACAGAACGAGCTCTTGTTAGAACTAACAAACCGAGCGTACGTACATCTAACTTTTACGATCCGGTGCATTGAACCTGCGGATCGCAAATGAATTGCATCAAAGAAAACGCCGGAATGTATTTGGAAAGATACGGAGCTGAAGCGAAGACGGGAGTTATAAATACCGGCGTGAAATAAAGTCGACCAAATTCAATTAGTGAGGAGATTATCATCTCTCCTGCAGAAAATCTTCAGACAACTTTAGCAGTTTCCTGGAACAAACGCCTTGGCGGGATGGCTAAGAAATGTTTGTTACGCACTCCCAAGTCTTTTCAGGGATTCCTTTCTAATTTAATTTAATAAAAATAATAAATTAATTGGTCTAAGGAAATACATAGTATGTATAGAATATGTCATTGTCATTAATTATATTCACTTAAGCTACTTATAAGATAATCACTGAACACGTTACAAATCATTCATCTTATTAGAATAAACACATACATGCAACAACCACGAAAATGCTACACTAGATAAATGAAATATATTTATTGCAATGTTATTAAAATTACAACAAATACGTTTACTATAGATCTTATTACATTTTTTACATTATGAGCTAAATAAACTAATCACCTAACCTAAATTTGATATTCCTTTCATTCAAAATAACATCTACACTATAAAATGACTTGCAAAGCAAGCATTTTTTTGGTCTTTTAGGAAATAGTTCACCGTTAACATTCTTTAACTCACCTAGTAGCTTGTGTATATTTTTAAGCCATTGTCTCTAAACACCTACCATTTAATCCTATCCTATGTGTTGGAGCTCTCAAAATAAACCTATCTCTCGTTTACTACCCTATTATCTTACATCAAGAATACGAGATGTTAATTTTGCTCACTTCCCGATGTTTCGTTTTTCGCCAAACTGATTAGAGGAAAGGTAATATTTTAAGAGCTATAGAAAAACTATGGGGCAATAAAGTCACGTCCAAGAGACTAAGTTTCGCATTTTTCGATGCATTAATTAAGACCCGGAAATCTTTAGAATGGTCGAATAAGAGTAACCCGAGAGTAACACCAATTACTCGCGTATTTATTCCTTCCTCAAAAGGGAGTCTCGCTGGACTTAAGTAAATCACTTCTAATGAGAAGATTTCCAAAGCACTTTCGCAACCAAGGAAGCAAAGTTTCCGGGAAATTCATGTCTCCGGTAAAGAGAAGAGCATCCCATACACTTTGGAAGCATCAGACTTATCTTTATAATTGCGTTAAAAACTCCCGGAAAACAGTAATTATATTAATGAAAATTTTCGCTGAATTAAGTCTCGAAAATTTGTAAAAAGTGTCGTTCCGAGTAAGGAGCTCAGGCCGGAAAACTTTTGACTCAAATACTAAATTTAGTGAGCGCGAATAAAATTTCAAATGACTTTGAATGTAGATTGGTCAAGTTTGAAGAAATTGCATTTAGTTTTAACTTCTTTTTAAATGTCGTAAGTTGAGGGAAATATTTAAGAGGCAATTAAGAACATGAGGAAGATGAAGCCAAGTATTCAAACACGGTCGAAGCAGAATGAGAAAGAAAACATTTTAGTGACACTAATTGTCTCGGCAGGGATAATAAGATTTTCAGCATTTAGACAGCAGAACTGAGCTATTTATCTTAGCGATGGACATGTATTTGCAAATTTGTGGAAATCATTAGCTTATATAAATCAATATAAATTACATAAAAAATCACGTAGGAGGCCGAAATATTGTGGAATTCCGACAGAGTCGAAAGAATTGTTAAATAAAATAAGTTGTAAAAATCAACAAAGTAATTTTTACTTATCCACAAGCAGAAGTTTCAGTAGAGACTAGTTCCGGCTAGTAATAGCCATCTTTAAGCAATCAAGCCATCCTCAAGCTTGAATATGGCTATTACTAACCGAATATAGTCGCCACTGAAACCTCTTTGTGTGAATAAGTATAAGCTTTGTTGTTTTGCGAACATTATTTCATTCAAATATTAATTACGCTACCCCACTGTAAAATCAAAATGAGCATCCCCAAAAAATATACTTTTAATAACTAACGTTGATGGCTATCAAATTCCTCGATAAACAGTATTCAAATCACTGGTTAGAATTTTATTCATTTTATATGTTCAATTTATGTTTTTCAATGTGTTAGACTATAGATAGCGATACCACTTTAGATACATCCTAACAATATAAAGTACATTACGTGAGAGTTGTACCTATCGGTAGGTTAATGTACATCAAAATTAAAAATTCCCAGTTAAACGCCAACTCTTTCACTTGCTGATGCAATGTATACTAAAATTATAACACCTAAAAATACTTGTATGTACTTATATATGAATCTGATGTGCTCAAGTTAAACTTTGTGAGGACAGATTAGACAGATAAAATTAATCGTCATCATGTTGACCTCTAAACCTTAGACGATACTTGCTTACTTAAGTAGTCCTTATATTGTACATATATTATCATTACCGTATATAGCTCAAATATTATATCAATGTTAACTATGATGTAAATGTAATTGTAACTTAAAATTGTAGTATAATGTAATGCCAAAATTACGTTGCCACGAGTCATATGTCAAACTGCGGTGGAAATTCTAATAAATAAATAAATATTTAATACGTACAGATTAAAAAGGTTTATTTAATTAGGTAACACTTGAGGCTTTCCGGTGAACTGAAGGAAGTCGTCTCAGGATACTAACTAAACACTGCAGCCGATACTTCGGTCTTGTACCACGAAACCACCCGGTTATTATCTAAAGTGAATTTTGTTTCGTCAGTCTACAATACTCATACCAAAGTGTGCTGAGTAGATAAAACGAGTAACTTAATGAATATCCTACATTTCCTCATTTCTATCGATGAGGCAGGTCTTAAAAGCCAAACGTTTTGGAACGATATCCCCTCATCCGAACCACGAAAATCCTCCGTTTCAAAATTAATCCTCCTCCCTCGTAAACGATTCGGCAACGTATTTTTGAGTATTCACGTCCCCTTTGAGAGCGATCCGAGGCGCACGCAGAGTTTCCATAACGCACACCTTCTGAAAAAAAGAGGTACGCTCGCGACCGAAGGTGTTTTCAATGCGGTGCGACTCCAACGCTTGGTCCATGTCTCTCACGGGCGACTTCTGCAGTATCTCTTTTCCGAGTCATTGGGCGGAAAAGCTTCCCACGCGGACGTGTGCTCGGAAATAAAAAGAGGCTGGATTATTCGGTCCTTCCCCTTTTTCCGGAAGGCCCTCATTCCGCGGGAGAGTCATCGACCCAACCCCGCGGGTCGAAACTTTTTGGGAGAGCCCCCTTGCCCTTCTCAAGAAGGCGTTGCCAACCTCATTTAACAGGTGAGAGGGACTAATATTAAGAGCTGAGAGGGAACACTAAGCGAAAAGTATTGCTTGTCATTATCTACACATCGCCATTCTAGAGGGGATTCATATTGCGATGTCATCCTATCAAGATGATCATTATTGGGGAACTGAGCGATTGGTCGCCCCCATTTTTCCGCCAAGAATTTTGAGAGAATTAAATACTGCTCCGTAAAACATTCTCTGCATACGCGGTTCTTTGTAGAGAATATTCAAGTTTGCAAAAAATGTGTAATTTTTCAAGTGGGAATCTCTGAACTGAAGGAATGAGTGAATATTTAGTTACGTTACTGAAACGCCCATAATTTTGGTCTGTCAGGCTAGTCATACCTCACCACCCCTAACATTAGCAACAAAAGAGCTATTAGTGGAATAGGTTGGGGTAGGTTTGGTTGGAGAAAGGCAATTCTTAGTATGCCAAAAGGCGAATGCAATCCACAAAGTTTCTATAAGAAATTATATTTATCAAAAAATAATGTTACGTAATACACGCGGCGTAACGGCGGCTGTAAACCGTACCTTATGCATAAGTGGAGGATAATAAGACTCTTCTTGTATCTAACCCATTATCGTATGATATTTAAAAAAAGTTAAAATTGGGAAAACAAAGGAAGGATACGGCTAAATACTCATTTCTTAATAGGGTAGTAAGGGAATGGAACATGTTGCCTGAAGAGGCCTTTAAGCGCTTACCTAAATCAATTAAAAATTTTAAGCTTAGATGTTTTAGAATATTATAAAAATGTATTGAAAGTGGGTTTGGGATACTGTTGTTAAGATATTGTGGAATCGTATAATATGTATATAATATATACATAATTCCTATACATTATATAATATGTAGGAATTATTCCTGTTCCGGCTTCACTTATTCCGTGGAACTTTACTATCTTTTTTTCGGTCTTCCGACGCTTCTTTTACCTATTGGTTGATATTCCATCACCTGTTTTGGAATACTCCCAATTGGCATTCGTAATAAATGTTACCATATAGAATTTCAGGAAATTCCTTGGAACTCGTGATGCATCATTAATACCTATGAATTACGCTCAGCAGCAATTTTTCCTTCAAAGAGCATATTCGAAGCGTAATAAGAAAGGTGAATGGGATGCAAAGGTTAGCCTGTAGAATGCTGAGGGGATGTTCATCTAAAGTAAAAGAAACAGCGTATTTTTCCCTGATTCGACCTCTACTTGAGTATTGCTGTGCGATTTGGGATCCTCACGGACTAGAATTAATTTCCGATCTTGAGATGGTTCAACGTAGAGCAGCAAGGTTCGTCAAGGGAGATTTCAGATTTGACAGCAGCGTTTCGGCTATGATAGAATCCCTCGGGTGGAACTCTCTTAGTGATAGAAGACTTGAATATCGATGGAAGCTTTTTGATAAATTTATTACCACTGATTTCGGGGAGGAGATAATTGATATTGTTATACCTGTTATAAACTTACGCGATCGTCGGGAGAAAACAAAAAAGCGATACAGGGAAGTAGTTGCCAGGACAGATAGTTACTTTTGGTCGTTTTTCCCACGAAATATTAGAAAAGCTAATAGCTCTTCGTGTTAGTGAGGGATGTCGGTGTTTTTACACCCCCTGCCAAGCGCCACTGGCGGATTTCAGGGTTTAAATGTAAATTTAAAAATGTTTTTTCCATCTGTTCTTGTACCCCTTTAATCTATCAGTGATTGCCTGGACACCTAGTTCATCTCTTATGCAAGTATTCCTTACTTTAACAATTCTTGCGCAACCTTTTACTGATCTTAAAAATTTCATTTCAGATTATTCTATCCGCCTTAATTCATTTGTTTGGTGCCCAACATTCTGACCCATAAAGTAAAGTAGTAACTGCAATCACTTCATAAAACTTTATTTGTATTTCTTTTCTTGTTTTTTTTTAGTTCTCCTTATTGTGCGACATATTCTCTGGAAAGCGTTAACTTAAACAATAGTAGAGAGATATAGTAGAAGAAGATTGATACTAGAAGATTTCCTCGGGAATAAGTACACCACAATGAAGAGGTTAAGTAAGGAGGCGCTAGAGATGGACTCTGTTTGGTGCTTAAACCGAAATCATGTAGATTCTCCCAATTACGTGAAGGTGATCTATCTCAAGAATGTAATATTTGTATCTTTGGCCTCATTGTAGCCCTGCTTGAAAAAACAATTTGATGTGGCTTGGTGTAATTTGACCTTAGATCCTCAAACATCTTGGTGTGATTCTGAGAACCTTTTCTATGAAGAAAGAAATGATGACAACGCAATTGTTAATAAGAACGAAAGTAATTCTAACACCAATCTAGGAATAAAGAACATACCGAGGATGAATTTTTGTATCCGGCAATTTTTTGTTGTCTACTGAAATTTATGACAATAGATAAGATTGATTAAAACCCCTTTTAGTTACAGAAATAATTATTATAATCCTGGGATATTCTGCTCTGCTCTGCTTAGTAGCTACACTAGAAATATACTTACTCTTCAGTAAATATAAATTTATCAAAAATAATTGTGCGGAAATACGCCATTAATAAGTTCATATTCATTGCAGATAATATGAAGGGTATATCAGCGTTTCATTCCAAAACAAATTCATGATTTCCTTGTGGTTTTTATTATTGGTATAAAATTCCTTTTTTCCTGAATCATTATCAGGTAAAAATTTCATTAAATTCATTGATTACCTCCTGGTCTATGTTATATTATTAGATGTAAATTCTAAATCTTCAAAGAATCGTAAAACTAATGACAAAGAAAGACTGTGGCCTGGTAGTTTATTTCTAACCATTATTATAACTATACTCTCACTTGTTACATAGAATTATGCTATTATAAATGGTAATAAATACGTACAGAATTAGTGGGCATAATTTGTTTTTTACTAGCATCTTCAATTAAAAATTCATAAATCTCCGTAGAAGATACTATTACGTAACCCAAATTACTGCTTCATTCTACCCTTAAGGGTACACTTTCAAGTCGTTTATGTTCTTTACGCAACCGGATTTCCCTATCCGACAGCACTATTATATAAGTAACTTCCTTCTGCTTGACTGTTTATCTTATATTTAATTAATTATACGCTTATTTATGCCTTTCAAGTCAGGAAAAGAAACTGTTGTAAAGTGATGACATTCTTAAGTGACTATTTATTTCTTCTTCTTATTCTTATCATGACGTAGGTGATGAGTCACTATCAACAATGCAATATATAAAAACAATGATAATTATTCATGGCTCCTGGAGAGTCATACAGGCAGCGTATTCAGCTTCGGTGAACGCGATCCCGGGTTCGATTTCCAGTAAGAGCTCATGTGCTAAATGACAGAAGTTGTCGGAGCACTTTTAACGATACTATTACTACTTAAATGATTAACTATGATTAGCAAATTATATAGTAGATGAAAAACTTTCTTTAAGATTTAATTTAAAATTAACTCAAAACTAATAATCAGATGAAATGCGACTTCTTTCACACTTTTCGTGGGAAAAACACAGTATCAACTCCAACGACATTCAAGGAACAAGGTGAAATTTAATTTCAGAAATTCGCATCTTATCTACTCGTAAAAGCACGCACGAGGATAAGAATGAAAATGTTTAAGAAGTACGGTATACGATACTTAAGGAATGGCCAAAATGACAGAAAACACTTCATTCGCAGCTGCGGGAATGAAGAAAATTTTCAATTCGAACGAACAGTGTGCAGGGTGATTAGAATGCGTGAGAGGAAGAAAAATAAAAGGCTTTTCAGAATAGCTTTTGGATGATGAGAAGGGAATATGAATACATGACGTGAGAGAGTGAGGGCGGCGAGCGATGGTTCTAGAATATACCACGAGATGGCAAATGATATGGGATGAGAGGAAGAAGAAGGGTTTTCCATTCTATCCGTTTTCCCTGCCCAGATACTAATACGTATTAGGGGTACTAAATAAAATATACAAAATACAAAATCTTTTCTCTTCATTTCCAACTGCTGCCCAATTACACATTCACAATATTTTCCTCTTCGCCTGATTATGACTCTATGAGTCGAAACCATGATAGTTACGTAACAAATATTGTGGTTAGGAAAAGGTCATTTTTTACTTGATCCTTCATCGACAGCTATCAGTTTCATGGCCGAAGTAAAACGAAGGAACTTACCGATAATAATACTAGGTAAATTACGAAACGTTAAGTAATGATGATTAAGTTTCTCTAAGAAGAGGATGAGCTTTTCTGAAATACCGTGAATCAGAATAGAACTTTTCAAGTTATTAGCAAAAACTTAATATCATTCATAGTTCTAAATTTAAAATTTATCCAATATATTTATATATTACGGGTTTTTTTTATGAAAGGCAAGGTCTGATATTTTAATCAATTCTGTATTCTAAGGAAAAGAATCAAAATTATTTATAACTTAACGATAGTTTTAGAGCTTTATGACATACGGAAAAATATTTAATGTGATACTGTTTTCTTAAAAAATAGAACTAGATAAACCCTACGGGAAACAATCTATTTTTTATATGAGCGGCAGGATAATGAGATGATTGAAAATCAATCATCAAAAGCTGTAGAATAGTAATTGGAGAATTTTTCGAAATTGAAAAAGTTCGAACTCTGGGTGGCTCTTAGTAGTTTTCAAATAACAAATCCACGAACGTGAATGAAAATAATGTTTAGTATACTAAAAATGGCAATAATTAAAAATTCTTTCAAAGCTATTTTTACTGCCTATCTCTATGCTGCCATTTATGTATCACATCTTATTTCCTCTGATCTAGTTAACAATGTCAAATTTCCTGTATCGCTAACCAGCTGTAAATTACCGTGGTCACATACAGCGTATTTATTGTTTAAATTTATTGTCATTTGCTTATTGAAACATATGCAAATCTAATACACCACGAATTTCCCAAGGATATTTTTAATCATTTTTGACGTCTCGAGCGAAATTAATAATTTCTCGGTACGCTTCTTCACGTTGTAACATAACGACGATTGCGAAATCATTCTAGAGCACATTTTCTGCGAATAGCGTGCTTAGAGCCGAAGGCTGATCCCCTAGAGCGTTATCTATCCCTTTGCCGTCGAGAGCTCTCTGCACACAAGGTGAAGGACCTGGTCTGATCATAAGTAAACAAAACACTGCTATCACGGTTAGGCGGGTGATTTTCCAAGTATCGCATCGTGAACGTGGTCTTAATGAACACTAAAATGTTTTCGTGATGTAAATGTGTGGTCATATTGTAAATTCATGAGTGTTCTCCCTTTCCGTACGTTCATAAGCATTAGAATCCCTGCTCTTGCTGCCATGTCTTCCACTTCTTTACCCCATCCTTTATATAAGCCATCATCTGTTATCTTTTTCTTCATCTCTGTTATCACCCTTCTTTCTACCCTCAATTACGTTAATTAGCAGTCCCTCTCCTCTCAATATTTAACCCACTAATTTTCTCTGTCGATGCTTAATTACTTCAATCACTATATTGTATGCCCATACTATTCAGATCCGTAGCCGTAGTTAAAGCGAGGATAGTTATGAATTGTTCATTAGAGTCAACAAAACTCTCTAATAAC
This sequence comes from Sympetrum striolatum, assembly GCA_947579665.1. NCBI lineage: Eukaryota > Metazoa > Arthropoda > Insecta > Odonata > Libellulidae > Sympetrum > Sympetrum striolatum. The sequence goes on from OX388348.1 coordinate 29,035,611, forward strand.
CCAATAAACGTCTTTCAATTGGCCTATGAAACATTAATCGATTGCCAGATTAAAGGTAAATAGCAATTATTTTTTTCTTCGAAAGATAAATGTTTTATTATAAAAATGTAACAGCCTTAGAAAATGACGTGTCTTAATTGAGCTGATTTATAATTTTAATAGGTATGGGATGAATCCTGCTGAAATGTTGCCAACCAGCCACCAGATTGAATACTTTATTTTGAATATTATTGAATATTTAATTATTTATTTAATCTAAACGCTGCAAGTTGGTATTAATACCAGGTGGCAACGGTTGAGGGGGATATAAAATTATAATCTGTCCGGTATTCACCCAAGGAAGGGAGGGAAACCCCTCCAAAAAAACCTACCGTAAAAATTCCTCCCCGGCGGGGAATCGAACCCCGGTCTCCCGCGAGACAGGCGGGGATACTGACCACTATACTACCGAGGAGTACTACCTAATTGCTAGCAACTTCTAATATCGCTTCTTTCAAGTACTCTCAACATACATTGGATAAAATATTTCTTAATGCTTACTGTTTAGTCATGGGCAATATATTGGGAGATATTTGAACTAAGGCTGTCTCGCTTCGAAAGTAAACCACATTAACTTTGATCATTACGTTATTGCAAAGGATAGTCACTAGGAATACACCGATTTTAACCACAGCGATGGAAATCCCTGATAGAAAATTCCCTTCAAGCTTGCTGAGCAGAGTAGATCGACCAAAAGGGTTGGGCAGATTATCTAGGGCAGTGGTTCCCAAACTTTCCAGTCAGTGAACCCCTTGAAAGAAGAAAAAAACTCAGGTAATATTATTGTAAAACACAATGCGATATTTAATGGAAACAATGAAAAGTATGCGGACCCCCAAAAATATTGACACGGACCCCACTTTGGGGATCTGTAATCTAGGATAAAGACACAAGCAGACAGACTTGGTATCTAAAACTCATCCTCGAGGTCTTTCGTTCGCAGATTTACCTCTTCCTCCCTAGGGAAGGCTCTCGTTTAGAAATTCCTCACAGAACATAATTATTTATAGAGATCAAACCACTCTGGGCTCCTTGATGGAACAAATGCGGCAATGCCTGAACTCATCAATGAAGGCTAATCAATGACCTCAACGTTACGCTTACCGGAAACTTTACAAGTTCATCCGAGGGCCTAAAATAGCCGCAAATGCCTACGACTAGGCCGCATAAAAATATACCCCGAATTCCTTCCTCTGGTGCCATTCCCGAAACATGTCGAAATTTTCCCTTCCGAGATCTGTTACCCCAAACAATCCACGGAATTGCCACCAGACATTCAATCCCATTCGGATTCCACATTCACTTCACACTTCTGGACATCCATGCATAGGCGAGTACATTCTTCCCGGCGCCGATAGCTGATTCCAAGTGATTGTGTATCACACTGTACTCTGGAATAGCGGACTTGTCTAAGCCTAAATAGGTTTGGAATGAGCGAGACATTAACTCTCGCACTCATACGAATTCGATGAGATGGATGAATACGGGCATTTGGCTTTATGAATTGTTAAGTCAGAGCAGCTGCAGCTTTTTGTCACACCAGAATATTTGCCCTAATCTCAAGAAGAATTAATTCTTCCCCCACATATAAAGATGACGAAGATACTGAGGTGTCTGTGATCAGCAACATCAATACGCTTATGCAAAACTACCGAGCATACGTTTGAAGAGCATGGCAGGTAAGGACTGAACTTTCAAATTCACCAAATGCCTAGTATAGCCAGTTTAATTACTAACTTAAACTGAAAAACAGATACTGAATTTAAAAATATAAAATTTCGTTAAAAAAATCACTAAACGACAAAAAATATCTCCAAAACTGCAAATTAAAATAATAGAATTTCGTTTAAAAAGTCACTGAACGACAAAATTATAGAGAAAAATATTATAGAAAATTAGAAGAACGTTACTCTCATAACTCGCGGCACATAACGTGTTTCCATTCACGTGTTAGCAATGATGAGAAAATACTAGGCAAGACCGACGTATCGAAGGGGCCGGATTGTCGTGTCTGTCTCAAAAAAGAGAGGACGCGAATCTGCGGTCACATCGGAGGTCAGTCTCCCGCCTTTACGGAACTATTTCTCCTCGGAGTAATCTATGACGTCACAAATATATTCCTACGCCTGACGTCACGTCACTCATTTCTAACACGGCCATTCTGACAATCGGCTGGTCCCCGAGCCGCCTTTATTTGCATACTTACTGATATGCCTTTCTTTCTCGGTCAGAATACTGCTCATCCACCAAGACGGAAAAATCAAATCAACCACCGGAGATTCCGTCGAAGATTCAAGACAAAATCTTACGAACATCTTCTGAAAATAGAATATAATCTATTTCAATCACAATACCACAAAATGTAATTCATCCTCGAAAATCATCCAGTAACGTGGCATTTATCTGAGCAGTAGCAGTCGTTACCATCACTGCATTACCAACAGACCGCATAAAGTTCATCCAAGTTCATGGACTCAGGTTTGTTCCAACACAGGCCAAACTCAGCGACCATGGGGTTTACTTACATCAACAACAATCCAACGAAGCCAAGTTCAGGGACCCGGGTTTGTTCCGCCACCAAGGCGAGACTCAGGGACCATGGGGTTTAACTTACTAGCAACAGCAATCCAGCGTAGCCAAGTTCAGTGACCCGGGTTTGTTCCGCCACCAAGGCAAGACTCAGGGACCATGGGGTTTAACTTACTACCAACAGCAATCCAGCATAGCCAAGTTCAGGGACCCGGGTTTGTTCTGCTACCAAAGCGAGACTCAGGGACCATGGGGTTTAACTTGCTACCTGTCCAAAATTCACGTAGCCAAGTTCAGGGACCCGGTTTGTTCCGCCACCAAGGCAAGACTCAGGGACCATGGGGTTTAACTTGCTACAAATCACACACACAGTCATTCAATCCAATCATCCAATCCAATTTTCCAGTAAATCAACTCTCTTCTTTGATGTAGTCGTATAAAGATGTCAAATTTTTGTGAGTTCACAGTACAGCTTACTTTAAAAGTATATGAATTGAACATATTCAACAATTCAGAAGAAATATTAAAACTGCAATAAAGCGTATGGTAAGCACAAGAAATGAACATCATACTTATAAAGAAAAGAAAACTTCGGTAGTTCATTTTCTCAGCAAATTCACATGTAAATCAATATTCGCAAAAGTCGCTAGTCCAAATTCATGGTCAATGCCATTCGTAGTCAACGTAATAATACGGAAACCTGGTATGGAATATTATTCGAAAAATATTCAAAACAGTATCGAAACATAAACAATGAAATAGTAAACACACAGAAAGGTATCAATAATTACCTGGAAACACATTCCATCTGTTTCAAAAAAAAGGAGTAAAGAATAGATAAACGAACAAGAGAGTATCGTCTTCTCATATCCACATTCCTAAATTGCATTTCCGGAATTCCGCATTCTTCTTAGGCGTCAAGTGAAAGTCCGTGGTCTATAGGAAGCAACTGAAGCAGTTTCAAAACAAAACAACGAAAATGATAAACAAATAAAATGTATCAGCCTTTGTCTGGAAACACATAGATACAAGTAGGTTCAAAACAGAACAAGAAAAATCGTGAGTAAATAAGAGGGTATCTCAAGCACTTTCTGAGATTACTTCTGGGTTCCCGTATTCTTCTTAAGGGCTACCGCCAAACAAAAGAATTAGCAAAATTCATCATAAAACAATTGATCTTCCGTGAACCAATTTCCAGAAAACTATTTCTATAGAACAGCATCTATAAAACAACTTCGATACAACGACGATTCGTTCTCAAAATCAAATAGCATTTCTAGTTCCTCTTGGGACCATACATTTAACCACCCATAGCTCCTTTTCAACAATCCTACGTGGATTAACGTTGCATAATTTCGCAAACTTAATCCTGCCTCTTGGCTGGATTTCAATCACTTTAATGAGCACTGCTAACGGTTCACCCAATACAATCTTTCGTCTTGTTTCAATAAAGGCCAAAATTAACAAAGAAGCTGTTATGTAAACAGAATTGTGACGCTTCTCGTCAAAACGTCCTTTTGTTTACAAACACTATCTGTGAAAGAATTCGTGGTGGTAGTACAGCCGAGGTCTTTTCCGCTGAGAATTCGATTGAAGGACGTACAGCGAGCATAACGGCTCGGACCATCGGAATTTGCCGTCGATGTTTCCGAGATGACGCAACCGTGCGGGACCTGTTTACTTCTGGTGTCTCAATTTAAAAACTGACTGAAATGTGAAATGCCGCTCGCCCATTCTGACTTCTCATTCTCCTTTACTGTGCAAAGTTCAGAGATGATTCTGATGTAAATTACGCCGCAACAATTTCCTTCTCGGTATGCCTATGGAAATAAATTACAACAATAGGAGCATTCACGAACAACTGCCGCAACAGTCTTTCATTCCGCCTTTGTTTACTTTATAAAGACGTAATATGATATAAGGAAAGGGTTGAGGTGACTTTTTCCTTGGGACGTAATATGATATTTAGTTCTTCATATACCGTTTCAAACGATAGAAACTAAAAACAACCTGATAGGTCTAAAATTACCTGGGCAGATCCCAAGCGTCAATGCTCATCGTAACTACATCTTTTAATAAAACCGACGCCATTTCCGAAGAGGTGAGGTATCTACTTCGAGATTGAGAGTCCAATTGGTTATCCACTACGGGCAACGGCAATCTATTTTTAACTGTAAATAGAGCTAACGCTCGAACACCAACATTTATTATTTATTTATTTTTTTTCTTTACCCTTGACTAGTCTAGAGTTGGATTTTTAAATACAAAGCTCATTACATGTGAGACACCGTTTTAGTTGTGCCCCTTATGACTGGGCATAAAAATCCAAAGGGCATAATAAGCCCTCGCTTGCTGCCCACGAGAGATATATTTGCCTCAACGAGTATTCGATAATGGAAGAAAATACCGAAGTACCGAAATTAAATCTCGTAATAGTTTACGTTTTGAGTTAATCAAAGAGGAGCAAACGACAGGATCAAATGTCCCGAAGACAAATATGACTATTACGTCCTCTGTAGGCTGATTAGATCCAAGCATTATCACTCATTCACACTGTACGGGAACAAAATCCTCATATTACCTCTCTGACGGCTCAAAATATTAACGGCACCGTATAGATATTGCTCAAAATGAACAATCAAAGGAGAAACCAAAGCTGAATCGTTCTACATGGTCATCAAGGTCCATCTGGTCCGATGCCACATGTTGACCGTCTTTTGACGGAACCCAAATTAGAGGACGCTACTCTTACCGGAATCTCTCCTTCGGTCCATCCGAAGTTTTGTTACCAATTCCTCAATTTCTGCAGTCTGATCTTCCAACTCTTCCACTGGGTCGTATTTTGGGATGGCGAGATGTTCTGATGAGCCAGCTCGAGGATTCGTCGCCATTAGATCCCTCAGATCAGAAAACAGCCCCGAAAGGTTCCTCACAAAGTTTTCCATCTTCAATTGATGTTGTCCAGATCGCAGATAGGATCCCACTTATGATTATAGCAATGATGAGAAAATACTAGGCAAGACCGACGTATCGAAGGGGCCGGATTGTCGTGTCTGTCTCAAAAAAGAGAGGACATGAATCTGCGGTCACATCGGAGGTCAGTCTCCCGCCTTTACGGAACTATTTCTCCTCGGAGTAATCTATGACGTCACAAATATATTCCTACGCCTGACGTCACGTCACTCATTTCTAACACACGCACGGGGTTCACCGGTTGACATGCATCGAATCATTGTAGGATATAGTAATTCCAGCTAACCAGTTAATTGGGATGAAAAAAACTTTTGTAGCAGTCGCTCGAATACGAGAAAGAGTTCATTACTATGTATTTAAAAATCCTGGAGCTTGGACTTTCATTTTGGTCAATTCAGATAGTTAGATTTTTTCTTTCTGAGACCAATTATTAGATATACAACAATAAAGTGATAAAATATATAATATAATAGTACGGAACTAAACCATACATTAAATAATACGAAGAATAAAAATATAAAAATAAACTATAAAATACAGTACTAAAGAAATAAAAAAGCAATTGAAAAATTTGGTCAAACTGTGATTATGGATCATTAAATCTCTCAAATTTACTAATAATCAAACACTGCATGCTTCCTGCAGCTAAAACTCACTCCTTGCAATAAGATACCTGTGATTTTTTCATTATTTCCATGGAAGACTTTATAACCCGGAATACCTGTCACGCACACACACACACTAACACGGAAAATTATTGCCGAGCCTTCCCAGATTGAGAACGAACGCGACAGATTTAATTCTGACGATAAAAAATCTCTCCTCATTTCATCTGGAGAAATGCTTCCGAAAGCACTATCATTCGCCCGGAAAGGAAAAACTGCTTCAACGAGGAACGAGGAGAATGAGATCTATTCCCTTTCTGAAGTTAAAATTACAGGTCGTAAAGAAGGGAAGAAACAGTTGTAAGGAGAACAAAGGGATGGAAAAGGCAGAGAGGGACGTCGGATAGAGAGAGATATAAAGGTTTAATTTATGAGGAAGTCGCAATTGCGCCTTGAGAAAGAGGGGAAGACGGAAGAGTTCGTAAGGGGCCATCATTCGAGCGAGGGCAAACATTTAGTTCGACCGAGGATAATGGGCGAGGCCGTAAACCGCCGAATATCGGCCGCTGCATTAGCGAGGACATAAAGGTCCACTTCCATTGCACGTCTGGAAACAGGCAAACAAGGGCGAATCCCGAGGAGGAAAACGAACGCTGGATATATGGGCTCGGAATATTGGAATATAATGACTTGATATAGATGATATAACACGACTAATAATAACACATAATTGACAATTTTTCATACCGATGCAAGTAAATTTTTTTAAAGCAAGTAAATTTTTTAATGCAATTTAAAAAGGAAGCACTACATCGCGAAAGTTGAGAGACACAAAAGTATAATAATGCTCATAATTGAACCAAAAGTTACATTGTATCGAAAAATTAATGAATTATAATTAATACGAAAAAATGTATGTTAAAAGTAATTATTTTTCGTAGTAATTCATTCAATGGCTATCATGACAGATGTGTGTATGCATAGGGGAAGAAGAAAATTACATAAAGTACGCATAAGAATAAACATCTTTTAAGCTATAACAATAAAACTAATAAACGGATGACATTGAGAACAAGTAACATCTTGTTAGATTTAACTCTGAATTTCGACTCCTTCTTGACGTTCCACAACAAGTTTGGTACTTGAAAAACCCGACATCAATTTCTAGCGGGAACTTTTCAATCACTATTTCGTAGTTCTTCTTCTTCTCGCAAAAATGAAATATATGAATTTTGTAAATCATGCAGCAATTACTAACTGACCCTTAATGCAAGTAAATTACAATACATAAAATCTTTAAGTATTAAAAATTAAAGGATTCGTTAAATACAATTTTTGAATGCAGTAGCTTATTTCATACAGAGCTTTAGATATCCATGCTGATCAGTCACAACATTCTTACAGTCTGTATTAATAACTGATGAAAATAATAATTTTGCACACTTTAGACGAGCAGAGTTAGTTTGAATCACACCCTTCAAAATAATTCACATTTTAACATATTTATAACGGAAGGTATTAATTGTGTTATGAGGGTCTTATTCGTACAAAGTACACGCTATACGTTACGTTACATACGTTATGCAAAATAATTATTTAAAATACGGTGCGAAATATTGCCGACGTCAAGAGAAATTCTTGTGAACATACGAGCCGTGTACTTTCCAACGCATTAATACGTGAAAGGAGGAGTTTGAGCGTTAAGTTAAAATCGGTAGCAAAAATTCCGTTCCTTTTTTAATGCCGTTCGTTCGGAAGAAATACCCTTGATAGGCGTAAGCCCACCAAATGAAACTCAATCTACACTCCCGAAACCCAATTTTAACATATTTCATCCGAAACTTGGTTCTCAAATATTTAAAAAATGAATTGATGCGATCAGAAATAACATTTTCGGAATGAACCAGACGAAATGGAAAGAATATTTAATCAGTATTCTTCATAATAACTTCCGAAACCAACCATTTTGGTCTTGACGAAAGCAAACAGAGGAGCTGACAAAAACAAATCGACGAACAGGAGTTGACAGCAGTAAACATAAATCTTCAGTTCAAAGACCAGAATATCGACACAAAGATACATGCAGGATTAGGTGTGAAAGGTGTATCTCGGCATAAGGGCGTGTACCTAGGAAAAATGCCAATGACAAGCGGGCATGAATAAAGTCTGACGGGACTCGAATCTAGATCTGACAGTTATCAGTCGGTTTTTCTATGTATTCACCTATACCCCAGAATGTTCTAGAGCAGGCATGCACAAACACTGCCACAGTGGCTGTGGCGCCACGGAATTCCACGGGACTCGGCCTGTGGCAACCTACCTCCCCTACCACTACCTCAACCCCTACAAGTTGATTCCCTCACTCGCTACCACGATCTTGGTTCGACGCGACGCTTATTCGGAACTGAGAGAGAAAACCCTCTCTTTCGCGCTAGACTAGGCCTTTGCAGTCATTCAGTCTTTTCTAGTCGAATAGCACCATGGCAAAAATGGTTCCGACCTCGAAACCTTTGTAACTAGGCTATTAAAGCTTTGTAAATATTGTCATACTACCCTTGTAAAAAGCATAGGCATGAAAACAAATATTAAGTAATTTTTTTAGTTGCCCAAGTTATTGGTTTCAATAATAATAGCAAAGCCCCATTTGACCGTGCTACGTTTGACCATTTCTGTCTCCGAACCGTCCGCTGCTCCTACCGCCAGAACAACCCCGTCCTCCGCAGCCGCGCCGCGACTCAGATTCCACCTCCACACTACCGCACAACCGAATTTGCCACGGCTATGAGAGCGGTGGCAGGCGGCTGCCACCGTGGCATTTTCTTTGAACATGCCTGTTCTAGAAGGAAGAAAACTGAAAAACGTGCAATATACCATGAGTTTCCAAAGTCTGATTAACATACCTTTAGTTTGAAAGTTACCATCCCCAAGTTCTCATAAAAAAATTATTATTTTAATGTCATTCTACGTATTTCCCATCAAAGTTAACAAGAAAATTATGTTTAAGAGCACCTATATGAATTATCAAAGATGTGTTTTCCTCGGATATTTCAATAGAAAAACAATCAATCAAACGTTATGTGAATTATAATGGATGGATGAAAATAATTTCCTCATCCGTTAAATTTAAATCAGACCAACGAATGCTTGTATAGCATTGAATGACAATTTGGAGAAGATTTTGAAGAAAAACTTGAAAAATAAATATTCTCCATACTTTTTGTTCATTACTAAAATTCTTAAAAATGGCATACGCTCGAAAATCTGTTGATTCACGCCAAGTAACCAGACCTGAGAATAGTTTTTATAATATGCTGCAACTTTTACGGTCGTTATGAGACCCTCAGAAAAGAAATAGGAAAAATCAACAGTAATTTCCTAGAATTGAGATTTCGAATTTTTCCCTTTAAAATACTTAATAACGCATCTTTATAGAATCTCCTAAATTAAAATCTTTTGTCAGAATAAATATTCATAAAGCCTTGCCTCGAAAAAAATGCAAATACGACATGGCATATTTTAAAAGTCATTTGATGACGCACATATTTTTGGTCTACTTTATTAAATTCTTGAGTAAGAAAGATGGACCATTATTACATCTGAGTCGTTGTCTTCAAGTTGAAGATAGGAAAATTGTATTCACCCTAACATCCACCGTCTTCAAACCGATATAACTCGTAAAACAAAACATGTATCGCTACGAAAAGGCAAAAAAAACAAAATAGATTGTTTAAGAGTAAATAAAGTCAAATTTCATTCCAAGGTAGAATGTCAATAACATTTATAATACGCCCATGATAGGGCCTCTGAAACAAATGTATATATTTTTGGCAAAGATAAAAAAGGTCAATGCTTCATCTATTGTCTGTAAAGTATTCACTCCGAATGTCGGTTGTAACCTCATACCCCCTACGACCAATAGCTAGTAGATAGGACCAAAGCATAGTAGGAATGGTGAGGAGTGAGGTAGTTTTGCCCCTGCTGTCCTCATCAAAACAGAATGCTATTGTGTATAGAGCTTTATTTATCGTTTGCTTCCTACTACGTACTCCGATAACTAAATTTTTAATCTCTTCTAATTGAAATTACTTCAATATCCTATAATAGTCATAAGATAAATCCTTTACAATTGTAGGAAGAAGTATGTTGGTTGCCAGCATCCAATTCAATAATTAGTGGATTCAAACAACAACGTATTGTACCACAAAGTAGCAATGAACCAATGCTCAGATTTAAGGACAAATGGATATTTTATGAGAACTTTTGTTTTGATGTCAAATAATTTAAATTCTTTCCCTATATCTGATCTAGGATTTTAATTTCGTACGATCTTCTAGAAAACAAGTACTTAAAACACTGAAAAAAATTGTTTTGTTTAATCGGTTGATAATTAGCAATATGAAATTTCGGAGATCATATGCCTAAGGGGGAAACTCACAATCTCGGAAGAGAGAATGAAAAAAGTTTTTGAGAATGAAAAGAATATTTTATAGAAATGCGTTCATTTTGAAAACACTGGTACTCGGAATAACTAGGTCTTTCCTGAAACTCACATCAAAATCATATTTACCCGACAACGGATATCTATAAAAAGCTGTTAAATTTCCCTTTACCGCATATACGTACTTCCTTGTTCCTTCCAGATAAAACGGTCGGATTAATCTCAAACTGCTCCTAAAATTGTGCTATGCTTTTGAACAAAACTCAGACTTAGAGCGTAAGACCCCTTCCGAGTATTTTAATAAGTAATATCCGCACTCTAATCTTTGTAAGAAATTTTCCCTTAAGACTATAATGGAATGAATCAAATTATACGAGTACACTTCATGTTTTTAAGCTGAAGATGGCGTAAGATGAAAGAAATTACTTTCAGTAGTAGCCCTGTGTCAGTCCCATGCAATTATTATGAAATAATTATACATATAATTCATTGTTCTTACGCAGAGAAAAAATAATATCTCGAGTCTATAAAGATTTTCGTATTTAAATTACTCAGTGGTCATGGAATATCGAAAATTAAAAATTGGTAGAGGTATGCACTGAAGGTTGGCTGCGAAAATAAAGGTAATCTACTGAATTAAATACCTTCCATAGGAAGACCTAATATTACTTAAGGTAAAGAAATAAAGTTTGGAACACGGCTGTTAACGAATGAGAGATTTGAAACCTCTAAATCGTCCAAGGTCTCAAAGAGGAGGCGAAGGAAGCAACACTCCCTTGATGACTTAGTAGAATTTTCTTAGTACCTGAAAGAAAACTTGAATAACAAATAGTGAAGTTTCTACGAGAACAAAATAAATCTACAGTTGGATCTCGCTAAGCCGAATCACTCGTAAGTCCCCGGCCAAATTCCCATATAGTCTAATAATATATTCTAATAATAGATCTCATAAGCTTTAAGACTTTTCGGCTCCAATCTCCAATTAAAGTCGAATTTTTCCCAAGCCTTTGGGTAATTATTTTGGGTTTACATTTCTGAACGTGTGTTTCAAAAAACTAAGGAAGCGTACGTAAGATACAAATGGTCATGTTGGAAAGAAAATATTTCAGACAATTATTCTGATATATATCGGAGATTTAAGTTGACTCCTCTCAGGATTAGAAGAGATATTGCCGATATTTTATTCCTTAGGAATATTCTTGTCGGGTGCATTGAATCTGTAGCTCATCTCGATATGATCAATTTCAATGTGCCATTGAGATGGTCTAGACTTCTAGACATACTGTCCTAGTCCGTGTTCTCTTTGGGAGGTTGCATGTATGAGCCGCTCACAAGTATGATGCGAGATACGAATGAATTCATAAGAAGAAACATTTGTATTGATTAGATGTTTAAAATCTCCAATGCCCGTGTTTTTTTCGGCGTTCCTCTTCTCATTCCCTGGTATTCCGAGAAAACAAGACAGGACACCGCACTTTTTGAGAGCATTCACTAATAAGTATTTCGATACATATCTATTCACTCCTGAAGAGGAATGCATTGGAGCCATTGGATATTTTAAACCTCTAATTCCTTAACAGCCGTGTACCAACTTTCCTTTCTTTTCAATTTTATTGATATTTTCAATGACTCACACCATCCCTTGAAGTATACATTGTATTCTACTGTATCTTATTAATGACATTTGTCTATGTTTCCCTAATCTATTTCTCCTGTCATTGTTTTACGCTTTTGTGTTTAGTAGTATTTATTTCTTTTCTCAATATTTCATTTATATCACATCGCATGTAATTGGGTTGAAAAACCTTAATTAGTTAAATAAAGTATTATCATTATTTATTGTTATAAAATTATCTTCCACAAGGGCGATAGACAACATTGTCGATTGAGATGTATCAGCACACCGAAGCCTATTAAATTTATCAGACTCTTGTCTCATTGCTGTTTCATTGAACCCTTCGACAGTCAATATGCATGCTGCAGATATATGAATCGGCATACAGCCTAATTCCATTCTTATAAAACGGAAACATAGATATTAGTTATTATAACTAAGCCTAAAAAACAATGTCAGTGTAACGCCTATTACGCCACTTTCCCTTACTAGAAAACTCCGTCGAATTTTCGTCAGGTCCGTTTGAGTTCGACTTATTGAGGTCTGACTGTTCTATATATAGCGACATTATAGGAGTTAAAAGTTGATTGGAGATGATTCTATAAGGATAATGTCTTAAATATCCACTGGTGAAGACTAACACTCCTTCCTTGGAAAGTCTAGATCCGCCTGACATCATCCCTTTTCTTAAGCTTCGTTACCTCACGGAAATTGTATTAATTAGCTCGTAATAGAAACGTTCTATGATCACGTGACGGAAACATTTTCTCAAAATTTCCTGCTTTATATAAAACAAAAGACAGTCTTCCTTGCATCAAAATAACTCCCTTCCGTCGAGAGAGAGAGAGACTTCAGAAATTAGGAACTCGAAAGATAGAGGTAAGAGAATTGCTAGTGAAACAAAGTGGTCGAATAGTAATAGAAGAGAAAATAATTCGTTCAGAAGGTTTTAGTAGAACGGCATTTCAAACTCTTTGTGTAAAGAAACTAAATTTTCCACTAAATTTCTTACACACTACCGGTTTATGCGGACGTTCGAGAGATTTATACGGTCATCGGAATTTTACGTCATTTTTCTATCTATCACTAATGTGGAATATAATTTGATTTTGAAGGAGTTAGAATAGCAGTATACATCTATAAATATGATAGATTATATGCATCTCGTGTCTTGTATGTACGATTTTAGTCAGTGAGTACAAAAGCTTCGATAATTGGACGATGTTTCCAAGCCTGCATTAAATATACATCTATTTCATTTCCTATGTTACTGGAGTAGCTGCAGGTAACCATAAATACTAAAGATGAGTGAGCCTACAGGTAAGATCAACCTCTTTGACTGAGTTCTTCCATCCATTACCACAAAATCTTTTCAAATTATAAACAAACTGAATTATAAATATTTTTCTAGAATTAATGGTGGAGTCTGTGGACTTCCTGTTCAGCGAGAATGGAGCTAAGCATCGGACGGACAAATTCGAACTGCCGAGTAAAGGAAATGTGAAAGCGGTTCTGCGCCGAGGACAGCCGTTTACGGTGAAAATAAATCTGAAAGGGACGGAGGAAACCATCAAAAGAAGCAATATTTGGGTTATCTTCACCATAGGTAATCTGCCCTATGATGGATAGTTAGACTCTAATCACCGAACTTGAACACGAGTTTCAATCATGCAATTCAATCGCAATGGCTAAAGCTGAAGTATCCTTAGGTAATATCTCTTTCCATAAAGTAATGATCAATGTATAAGTCGTTTTCTTGAGAAGTGAGACATCTTATAATTTGGAATGTTAGTATTAAAAGTGCTCCGACAGCATTGGTCATTATGCTCATGGCCTTCTAACGGGTATCGAAGCTGGGAACGCTTTCACTAAACCCGAAGCCCACTTGGCTACCTGGTAGCCCCATCTTATAATTTGGCTATCATTTAGTATCTAAAATGCACGTACAAATTTGAGTCGATGTTTTCATAATAAAAGACGGTGATTTTCCCAAAAGGCATAATATCGCGATTTCTCAGAGAATAATAGCAACGTAAAACAAGGTCATAAGCATATAAATATGGTTTCTCATTATTTAACGGCATGCTTTCCTTGACTAAATGTCTGAAAGCGTATCGTTGGAGTGGTTAACGAAGAATTAAATATGTTTGATGAAAAAAGAGAAACATAAAAGAACTAAGAGATGTGATGGTAGTAGTATAAAAAATAAGTAATTTTTTCATTATATTGATCGAAGTTTTAAAGAAATGCATTCAATATCGGATTCATTGCAATAGTACATGAATGTTTCTCAATACGTTGGAAAAGAAGATTCGATGAAAGTAGCTCCATTTCATAGCATCATTGTTTGGCGATTGATACCATTATATTCCAGGATCCAGCCCCAATGTCGAGGATGGAACTAAGGGCATGGCTAAGATTAAATTCGAAAAGCCGGAAGCAGAAAATAAACCAACTGGCTGGGATGCAGTCGTCGATAAAATGGAGGAAAACTCCCTCATCGTCGCGGTAAGTGAACAATACCAGCTAGCTGTGATTAAAGGCATCTCGGCTTCAAGGGTAGACGTGATATACGTGATTACACTTAAGTGCACGCCTGTTCCTCCGACTTAAACCTCAGAGCTAAAGATCAAACCGTAATTCATTTCATTTTATGAGAAGTAGAAAAACTTGTAAGCAAATAATAACATTCATCTTTCCAAATTAAAGAGGGCACGATAAAATTAGTATCACTAAATATTCCCGCTATAATAAATGCATGTAGTTGTTTTGATTGTCATCTTGTTTCCTTTAGTGTAAACAATTAGACACAATTACTATATGTTTCATCATTGAGGGCTCCCTATTACATAAGCCTTATAATAGATTCCTATATTTTTTTAATTAGTAAAGTGGCTTTCAAAAGGAAAAGGATTGAGGTTGCTTCACACATAAGGGCGTGCACCCAGGAAAATCCTAAGAAAAAACGGACTTGAAAGTAGTCTTACGGGACCAGGAATTAAACCTGGAATCTTCCTCTATCCAGGAGGCTGCTTTAACCAATTGGCATAGTTGGCCGGTTGGCATAGTTGTTTCTTTTAATTATTGAGCAATACTTTTGTGAGAGTCGAATTCACTTAAGATTGTAAAAGATGTATGCACGATGGAAACCAACAGTGATAGGCTGTCAATTAAGTGTCACTGTTGTAGCTCTAAGATAAAAATAGATAAACCTCTCCCCCATTAAATATGAAAAATGTATTTCTTCTAGTACTGACAAATTTCTCCTATATCCTCTGAGCCAGAGTTTAAAACGATAATGATTATACAATACTTGAGAAAAATTGATTCCATTTTCTAAAAAAAAAACATAACTTAGGTTTCATTTAAAATGCTGACCATTTTGAATTTTTAAACTTAGGCGAGATGAAATTTCACGTAGGAAATAATATTCAGCTTATATTTCCGCAAAGAAGGGAATGCGATAAAGTCAACCCAATTTTACTGAAATTCAAGGTTAACAGTCCGAGTACCACCCCAGTCAGCTTATGGGACTTCCGCATCGAAGCTGAGTCACCAGATGGGAATAAGGAATTGTTTTCTGCGCCAGATAGCCTATGGTTGCTATTCAATCCATGGATGGAAGGTAACGTTCTTAATTAATACATAGTATGGCTGTATCTTTCGTTGCACGCATTAGTACTGACATTCAATGAAAAATTAATTCTTATATCCTTATTCTTGTACTCGCAGCTGATCAAGTCCACATGAGTGAAACGGACCTTTTGAACGAATACGTTTTGAGTGACTTGGGGAAGGTATATAGAGGAGCCAAAGTTGAAGACACACAAGGCTATCATTGGGTTTACGGGCAATTCGATGAATGTGTCCTTCCTGTGTGTATGATTATCCTGGAAAAAGTCCCTGAATCTGAGAGAGGAGACCCTATCAAAGTTGTGCGGATCATATCCAAGCAAGTGAGTACGATTATCATCAATGGTGACCCTTTCTAGTGATACCATTCTTAATTACTTGAAATATGAGTTGAGATAAGAGTTTAAAAACTCTAAAAAGTTTAAAGTTAAATTTAGTAATGTATTATTAATAGCTTACGAATTATTTCTATCGTACGTTGATGATAACTTGGATGGAAGATGAGAACTTTAAGTATCCATCCCGCCAACATTAAGACGTTATTTACTTAAAGGTTTGAAAACTATACCAAAGCCGTCTTTGTCAGTGTTTCGTAGCCACACCATTAGTTCTGGATACAATGGGAAAGAAATACCAAATGTACATTTCCATAGCAATGATATAATCGGCACGGTTATTCATTTTCTTCTATTTATTTAACTCTGAAGATGAATATGTTTATTGAAATATACATTGACAACCTATTTCTAAGAAGATCAGTAATCCGGGACTGCGTTGTTTCCAAAGCCGGAGGCAAAATTGGTAGGGAGCACTGACAAGAATGGATTTGAGAAAGTTTTTAAACTAAACTTTTCCTAGGGAACCAGGAAAGACGAGTAACTTTGCAAGAAAAACTTAAAGGCCAGAACACCTGCCCGGAAAGTTGGTTAAACATTTTAAATTCTTAAGCAGCCCTTTTATAGTTTTCTTTTCTTCCATTTTTTTACTTATTTATAATACCATTCAAGGTAAATGCAAATGACAACGATGAAGGAATACTCCATGGTAATTGGAACCTAACCAATATTGAGGGAGGAACCTCACCGATGGCTTGGACCGGCTCCGTAGCCATCCTTGACCAATATCTAACCACTAACAAAACAGTGAATTATGGACAGTGCTGGGTATTTGCTGCAGTCGTCACCACCAGTGAGTATCTTTCGCGTCCATTTCACAGTGACGGCGGGATTTAACTTTCACACAAAATAAGTACAATGCGGTACTTCTTTTACAGAATTAATAAACATGTAATATAATAAACCGGTTTCAGCGATTTATCACCATATTTAGGTTCTCTTTCTTTTGCAATGGCGATTCCTTAAGTACGAAAAATCGATTCCAAAAACCACCAGCGTCCTTGAACATGTAGGTTGTTGTTCAACAGTATCAACTTTTTTTCCCAGAATAACGCGAATAAACTAACTGATAAGAGAACGAAGAGACAAGCTTTCTGAAACTAACTTTAAATTCGGCTCAGTCTAAAGCCATTAAATCCATAATCTTATCTTATCTTATCTTATCTTATATATCTATAAAAATGCCTGTATGTTTGTATGTATGTATATTCCAGATAATCTCGAAAACTAGACGTTGCACAATGTTCAAACTTTTAACATCGTTAAATGTTTTTCCGGGGATGATCAAGTGGTATTTATAATTTCCCGAAAGTCCATGGTTCGAACTCAGACGAGTAAAATAGTTTGCATAAGAAATACACGTAAAGTTAATTTTTTTCGTTGCAGGGCTCATTACTTTTGAAAAAGTAAATTAGAAAGAACGGTCGTAAGAAGTCGAAACGAGCATCAAAAGAAGGAAAATAGAATGAAGATTTTTATTTTGGTCGAGAAATATCGTTTTTGATTCGAAAGTGCGAGAATTTCGATAAAATATACGAAAATTTTGACTAAATTACCGTGTATAAACAAACCCATTCCCTTGACGATACAATTTTTTTTAAATTCGAATTTTGTTGACGAGTCTGTAGCAACCAAGTTTTATTTACATCAACTTAATTGTTTACCGTCTTTTTCGTATAATGAAATGAGTTTTATATCAGTGGTTTACTGAAAATGGATTTCTATCGATCAATTCAACTGATTGCGTATAAATATCCTGGTACGTTGCTTAAATTTTGAAGTATATTCTTCTGAATTAAGTATTAAATCTAATCTATTTGCATTGATGTATATATAGCAATTTACGGAAATGGAGTTTGCGAAGGACGAAAAGAATTCCCAGATTCTTAGTTTGTTATCCTTGATGAGTTGAACGGCGAGTTGTTAAGTTGTAGCAAATCTCTAACATCATATACCAGAACAAAAAGGTAAGGCAATTTTATTTTGTTAAATGCAGGATGCAAAAATTGATATCAACGTTGTTTTTAAGTGCTTCCACTCCATATTCATTTACTATCCTTCTTTTATTGGTGTTTAATTTTTGTTTCTATTTTGACATTGCGATTACTTTTGTGTTTCGTGTATATATTACACATTTTAAGATTGAGATGCGAGTCAGCTCCATACTACATTTACTTTCCGTATAGAATATTCATATTTGGTTATTTGAGTGAAATTTATTTTATTTCTGTCATTTACGTTTAATACTTGATTCATTTGTCCCCTTGTACCTGTATGAAAATGTGACTTTAAACGTGGTACTGCTTATCCTTATGTGATCTTAGAATATATTTATATATAAATATATTTCAAAACAAGGGAAATAGATAAAGATTCTTATTTTGTCTGAGAAATGTCGTATGCGATTTGAAATTGCGAGAATTTTGATAAAATATACGAAAATTCCGTCTAAATTTTCATGTTGTAAACAAACCCTTTCCCTTGACGATCAATGCAATTGTTGATTCCGAACTAATGTGTAATTCTATAAGAAGACATGGCGGATCAATGGCCAGTTAAAATAAATTTCGAAAATAAGAGTTGAAGATTTATGATGAAGAAAAAACTGAATGGCATTTTAAAATTTGTTGTGACAAACAATATCCTGTGAAGAAACGCACATTGAAAGGTACGAACATTTTTTCACTGATTTTTTCAATTTTCTTTAAGCGTTTGTGAAAACCGAGTTTTGTTTATGGTAACGTAATTGTTAACTGAATATTCAGTGAAATAAAACGATTTCGAAATTCGTACGTTGATAGAATTTGCATTCTTGCTGTCAATTCCAGTGATTTAAAATAATAACGTGGTAAGTTGTGGCCATCTCTCATATTATTTTTGAGTTTTGACGGAAATTACGGACGTCCTTATTTCTTATGTTTAATCGGTCTTTGTTTTCTTTTAAGTTTTGAGCGATGAGTGGTCAGGAGCGAATAAGTAACATTTCAAAGCCTAAAAAGGTAAAGCGATTTCGGTTATCTGTAGACCTCAAAAAATCTAAGATATTGTAGTAGAATGGGTAATCCCTTACTTCAATCCAAATCCAAACTACTGCCCGCGGGCCGCATCTGCTGTTTGATAGTTAATAAAGCTGAAAAGTTTGGAGACCCCTGCTTGAAACGCAGTATATTGTGGATATCATAGACACAAGTATAATAGTTTTTGAAATCATTTCTCAGTTTTTCAATCACAAATGAATCAAGTCTATTCTACTGCACTATAATACTATGCTATTTTGTGTTCAAAATTCTTACTGCAACAGGTGTAAAAACGTTTCAAAAACTTATGTAACATTAATGGCCGGTATTTTAATATATATTTTGCGTTTTTTATAACTTTAATCTTCATATAAATGGCTTTGTCTTTTCATCATATTGTTTATCAGTTTCAATATTATGAAATTGCATGATTTTATGCATTGTTAATATTTTAAAGTTTTTTTTCGAAACCGTATAGAAATATCTAATGCTGCGTAAATTATAGCTGCAGTAGCAATATCAACGTTCAATTATAATTACC
Source organism: Sympetrum striolatum (assembly GCA_947579665.1). Classification (NCBI taxonomy): domain Eukaryota; kingdom Metazoa; phylum Arthropoda; class Insecta; order Odonata; family Libellulidae; genus Sympetrum; species Sympetrum striolatum. The sequence continues at coordinate 29,055,396 of OX388348.1, forward strand.
AGCATCGTCATCAACTTACTGATGTATGATTTACCTAGGTGTTTACTGGACGGAGTGCCATGTCGAAATAAAACTCTGATATTGAAAACAGCTAACCCAAATGTCAATATTTAACACACTGTACGCTGAAATTTATTAATTTGACCTCAGCCGAAGAATAGGTTATAATTCTTAAACATCTTGAACATAAGTTTGTTTTCGGGATAAGAAACTATACAGATAACCACAAAATGTAAATTTACTTAAGCCACTATACACCTTCTCAACGGAGGTAGGTGGTGTCTGTATTTATTGATTACTGTGAAGATTCTACGCTGAATGTATTTTGGGGGTCCAGGAAATAATTTATCTTAGAAGTTTTTCATTAGTTACTGGAGAAGGAATTAATATATCAGATCATTTACATTGCCAATATTTTCCCCAGCCATACGTGACTCGCGGAGTACATACATATCGGCAGAGTGTTTACCGAGATCAAACTAGCATTTTTCGAAGCCTTATCACTTGGATCCAAAAGGAACTTTCCTGACATATTTCTGTGTGAGACTGCCAATGTTATTATTCGATCGAAAATATTTTCAGCAATTAAATAATTGCAAATATTTATTAGGTTTGTAATAAAATACTTTTCCGCTCACTTAACCCAATGCACTTATCATATAATGAATTTCGACTTACGAGCATAGCTCCACAGACTTATTTCGATAAAGTTGTCGCTCAATTGTCATGGCTTTTATCGTTCCATCCTAATATGGCGTTGTGTCTTGCACTTAATCATTCCCAAGATCTACGACTACGTTCCTGGGCATTAATTAACATACCACTACATTTTATACAAGTCACGAATTCTCACTAACAACCTCATGTTATAAGTATAGCCAAAATAAAACAATGAAACATACCTTCTGGTTCTATGATACACTATTTCTTATTTAATGTCTATAGTTTTTTCTTCACGTAAGACATACAACTATGACGTCTTTGTCCATTCTCGGAATCACACTTATTCAGTTACTGAAGATATCCTCTCAATGATGACCAGTGGAAATTTTGTGGCTTCAATCGGCGTAGAAAGAAGAAAAATGCTCCTTAAGGAGATAAAAGTCAGAGGGGAAGAAGCTATTATGTACGCCTCTTTTCATACGTAGAAACATTTTGATACATTGTTACCGAAAAGTTCATTCAGATACTAGAACCTGCCTTCAGAAGATATAAGCCAAGAGAGAAGAAGCTATATGTAAGCCTCACTTTCATATGCAGATACATTTTGACACATTGTCACGGAAAAGATCATCAACCTGCGTTAAATTGAATGTTGAGTTAGAGTGGATTTGTATACTTAATTGTAACTTACATTTCTTGATATATTGGTGTGGAAAGTCTGGTATTCGCTATTTACCAACAATTATGAAGAATCTGTTACGATCAAGGTTATTACACTGATATTTATGAAATTAAATATCCCCGTTGAGAATCAACGGGTACTTCTGCTAGTATATCTATAAAAATGCCTGTATGTTTGTTTGTATGTATGTATGTATATTCCAGATAATCTCGAAAAGTAGATGTCGCACAATGTTTTAACTTTTAACATCATTAAAAGTTTTTCCGGCGATGATGCAGTGGTAATTTTTATTTGCCTAAAGTCCACGGTTCGAACCCAGACGAGTAAAACAGTTTGCATAAGAAATACACGTAAAGTTCATTTTTTTCGTTGCATGGTTTATTTAATTTGCAAAAATAAATTAAAAGGAACAATCGTAGGAAGTCGAAATTAGCATCAAAAGAAGGGAATTAGAATAAAGATTCTTATTTTGGTCGTGGAATATCGTTTGCTATTCGAAATTGCGAGAATTTTGATAAAATATACGAAAATTTTGTCTAAATTTCCATGTAGTAAACAACTCATTCCCTTGACAATCAAGGCGATTGTTGATTCCGAGTTCAAGCGTAATTCCATTAGAAGACGTGGAAAATTTTCAAAATTTCGAATTTAGTTGACGAGTCTGTAGCAACCAAGTTTTATTTATAGCAACATAATTGTTTACCGTCTTTTTCGTAAAATAAATGAGTTTTATATTTGTGGTTTACCAAAAATTGATTTTTATCGATCAATTCAACGGGCTGCGTATAAACATCCTGGTAAGTTGCGGATGTATTGAATATATATTCTTCTGAATTAAGTATTAAATCTAATCTATTTGCAATAATGTATTTTTAGCGATTTACGGAAATGGAGTTAGCGAAGAACGTAAAGATTTCCCAGATTCGGTGTTTGTAATCTTTGAAGAGTTGAACGGCGAGTTGTAAAGTTGTAGCAAACCTCCAGCATCGTATGATAGACCAAAAAGGTAAAGAAATGTTATTTCTGTTATTGGTGTTTAATTTTTGTTCCTATTTTGATATTGCGATAACTTTTGTGTTATTTGTCTTTCGTGTATATGTTGCACGTACTAAGATTGAGAAGCAAGTCAGCTCCACAATACACTTACCTTCCGCAAAGTATATTCATCGATGCTTATTAGAGCGATATATAATTTATTTCTGTCATTTATGTTTGATTCATTAGTACCCCTGTAGCTATCTGAAAATTTCTCTAAACGTGTGTTACCTATTATCTTAATGTAATATTACAATACATCTTAATATTGCCTCAGTTGGAGATATTTTTCATTCAGAGAATTTGAGATTGAATATTGAGTTGGTGCGGCTTTGTAGAATTCATTGTAACTTAAATTTATTGGTATTTTTGATTGAAAAGTCTGGTATAAGCTATCTATCAACAAATTTCAAGTATGTGTTACGATTATGGTGTTTATGAAATGTAACATCCCCGTTGAGAATCAACGGGAACTTCGGCTAGTATATATATAAAAATGGATGTTTGTTTGTATGTTTGTATGTTCCAGATAATCTCGAAAACTAGATGTCGCACAATGTTCAAACTTTTAACATCGTTAAATGTATTCCCTGGGATGATCAAGTGGTACTTTAAATTTGCCTTGAGTCCACGGTTCGAACCCAGACGAGTAAAACAGTTTGCATAAGAAATACACGTAAAGTTCATTTTTTTCGTTGCATGATTCGTTTCTTTTGCAAAACTAAATTAGAAAGAACAGTCGTACGAAGTCAAAACTAGCATCAAAAGAAGGGAAATAGAATAAAAATTCTTATTTTGGTCGTGAAATATCGTTTGCGACTCGAAATTGCGAGAATTTTGATAAAATATACGAAAATTTTGTCTAAATTTCCATGCAGTAAACAACTCATTCCCTTGACAATATAATTTTTTTTTAATTCGAATTTTGTTGACGAGTCTGTAGCAACCAAGTTTTATTTACATCAACTTAATTGTTTACCGTCTTTTTCGTAAAATGAAATGAGATTTATAACAGTGGTTTACTGAAAATGGATTTCTGTCGATCAATTCAACTGGTTGCGTATAAATATCCTGGTACGTTGCGTAAGTTTTGAAGTATATTCTTCTGAATTAAGTACTAGATCTAATCTCTTTGCAATGATGTATTTAGCGATTGACGAGAATGGAGTTAGAGAAGAACGTAAAGATTTCCCAGATTCGGTGTTTGTAATCTTTGAAGAGTTGAACGGCGAGTTGTAAAGTTGTAGCAAACCTCGAGCATCGTATGATAGACCAAAAAGGTAAATAAATTTTATTTTATTACATGCAGAATATAAAAATTGATTCAATCGTTGTTTTTAAGTGCTTCCACTCCATATTCATTTACTATCCTTCTGTTATTGGTGTTTAATTTTTGTTTCTATTTTGACATTGCGATTACTTTTGTGGTTCGTGTTTATGTTACACATTTTAAGATTGAGATACCAGTCAGTTCCAAAATACATTTACTTTCCGAGTAGAATATTCATCGTTGGTTATTTGAGTGAAATGTAATTTATTTCTGTCATTTACGTTTAATGCTTGATTCATTTGGCCCCTTTGTACCTGTATGAAAATGTAACTTTAAACGTGGTACTGCTTATCCTAATGTGATCTAAGAATATATACATATATATATTTCAAAACAAGGGAAATAGAATAAAGATTTAGATATTTTGGCTGAGAAATCTCGTATGCGATTTGAAATTGCAAGAATTTTGATAAAATATACGAAAATTCCGTCTAAATTTTCATGTTATAAACAAACCCTTGACGATCAAGGCGATTGTTGATTCCGAACTCATGTGTTAGAAGAAGAAGACATGGCGGATTAAACTGGACATGGCCAGTTAAAATAAATTTTGAAAATAAGAGTTGAAGATTTATGATGAAGAAAAAATTGAAAGGCATTTTAAATTTTTTTTGTGACAAACAATATCCTGTGAGGAAACGCACGTTGAAAGGTACGAAAATTTTTTCATTGATTTTTTCAATTTTCTTTAAGCGTCTGTGAAAACCGAGTTTTGTTTATGGTAACGTAATTGTTAACTGAATTTTCAGTGAAATAAAACGATTTTGAAATTCGTACGTTGATAGAATTTGCATTCTCGCTGTCAATTCCAGTGATTTAATTTAATTACGTGGTAAGTTGTGAACATCTCTCATATTATTTTTGAGTTTTGACGGAAATTACGGACGTCCTTATTTCTTATGTTTAATCGGTCTTTGTTTTCTTTTAAATTTTGAGCGACGAGTGGTCAGGAGCGAATAAGTAACATTTCAAAGTCTAAAAAGGTAAAGGGATTTCAGTTATCTGTAGACCGCAAAAAATCTACGATATTGTAGTAGAATGGGTAATCTCTTACTTCAATCCAAATCCAAACTACTGCCCGCGGGACGCATCTACTGTTTGATAGTTAATAAAGCTGAAAAGTTTGGAGACCCCTACTTGAAACGCAGTATATTGTGGATATCATAGACACGAGTATAATAGTTTTTGAAATCATTTCTCAGTTTTTCAATCACAAATGAATAAAGTCTATTCTACTGCACTATAATACTATGCTATTTTGTGTTGAAAATTCTTACTGCAACAGATGTAAAAACGTTTAAAAACTTATGTAACATTAATGGCCGGTATTGTAATGTATATTTTGCGTTGTTTATAACTTTAATCTTCATATGAATGGCTTTGTCTTTTCGTCATATTGTTTATCAGTTTCAATATTATGAAATTGCATGATTTTATGTATTGTTAATTGTTGAAAGTGAAAAATTCTGTTTTTTTTTCGAAACCGTATAGAAATAACTAATGCTGCGGAAATTATAGCTGCAGTAGCAATATAAACGTTCAATTATAATTACGAGCATCGTGATCAACTTACTGATTTATGCATTTCGTTATGAATATATAATATGATTTACTTAGGTGTTTACTGGACGGAGTGCCATGTCGAAATAAAACTCTGATATTGAAAACAGCTAACCCAAATGACAATACATATTTAACATACTGTACGCTGAAATTTATTAATTTGACCTCAGCCGAAGAATAGGTTATAATTCTTAAACATCTTGAACATAAGTTTGTTTTCGGGATAAGAAACTATACAGATAACCACAAAATGTAAATTTACTTAAGCCACTATGCACCTTCTCAACGGAGGTAGGTGGTGTCTGTATTTATTGATTACTGTGAAGATTCTACGCTGAATATATTTTGTGGGTCCAGGAAATAATTTATTTTAGAAGTTTTTCATTAGTTACTGGAGAAGGAATTAATATATCAGATCATTTACACTGCTAATATTTTCCCCAGCCATACGTCACTCGCAGAGTACATAAATCTAAAAATCTTAACCAAGTCCCGTACACAGACATATCGGCAAAGTGTTTACCGAGATCAAACTAGCATTTTTCGAAGCCTTATCACTTGGATCCAAAAGGAAGTTTCCTGACATATTTCTGAGTGAGACTGCCAATGTTATTATTCGATCGAAAATATTTTCAGCTATAAAATAATTGCAAATATTTATTAGGTTTTTAATCAAATACTTTTCTGCTCACTTAACCCAATGCACTTATCATATAATGAATTTCGACTTACGAGCATAGCTCCACAGACTGATTTCGGTAAAGTTGTCCCTCTATTGTCATGGCTTTTATCGTTTCATCCCAAAATGGCGCTGTGTCTTGCACTTAATCATTCCCAAGATCTACGACTACGTTTTTGGGCATTAATTAACATACCACTACATTTTATACGAGTCACGAATTCTCACTAACAACCTCATGTTATAAGTATAGCCAAGAAAAAACAATGAAACATACCTTCTGGTTCCATGATACACCATTTCTTATTTAATGTATATAGTTTTTTCTTCACGTAAGAAATACAACAATGACGTCTTTGTCCATTCTCGGAATTACACTTATTCAGTTACTGACGATATCCTCTCAATGATGACCAGTCGAAAGTTTGCGGCTTCAGTCGGCGTAGAAGAAGAAAATTGCTCCTTTAGGAGATAAAAGTCAGAGGGGAAGAAGCTATTATGTATGCCTCTTTTCATACGTAGATACATTTTCATACATTGCTACCGAAAAGCTCATTCAGATACTAGAACCTGCCTTTAGATATAAAGAAGATGTAAGCCAAGGGAGAAGAAGCTAAAGTAAGCCTCACTTTCATATGTAGATACATTTTGACACATTGTCACGGAAAAGATCATCAACCTGCGTTAAATTGAATATTGAGTTAGAGTGGATTTGTAGACTTAATTGTGTCTTACATTTCTTGGTATATTGGTTTCGAAAGTCTGGTATTCGCTATTTAACAACAGTTATGAAGAATTTGTTACGATCAAGGTTATTACACTGATATTCATGAAATTAAAAATCCCCGTTGAGAATCAACGGGTACTTCTGCTAGTATATATATAAAAATGGATGTTTGTTTGTATGTTTGTATGTTCCAGATAATCTCGAAAACTAGACGTCACACGATGTTCTAACTTTTAACATCATTAAATGTATTCCCTGGGATGTTCAAGTGGTACTTTTAATTTTCCTAAATTCCACGGTTCGAATCCAGACGAGTAAAACAGTTTGCATAAGAAATACACGTAAAGTTCATTTTTTTCGTTGCATGATTCGTTTCTTTTGCAAAACTAAATTAGAAAGAACAGTCATAGGAAGTCGAAACTAGCATCAAAAGAAGGGAAATAGAATAAAGATTCTTATTTTGGTCGTGAAATATCGTTTTCGACTCGAAATTGCGAGAATTTTGATAAAATATACGAAAATTTTGTCTAAATTTCCATGTAGTAAACAACTCATTCCCTTGACGATCAAGGCGATTGTTGATTCCGAGCTCAAGCGTAATTCCATAGAAGACTTGGAAAAGATTTAAAATTTCGAATTTTGTTGACGAGTCTCTAGCAACCAAGTTTTATTTATAGCAACATAATTGTTTACCGTCCTTTTCGTAAATTAAATGAGTTTTATATTTGTGGTTTACCAAAAATTGATTTTTATCGATCAATTCAACAGACTGCGTATAAATATCCTGGTAAGTTGCGGATGTATTGAATATATACTCTTCTGAATTAAGTATTAAATCTAATCTATTTGCAATAATGTATTTTTAGCGACTTACGGAAATGGAGTTAGCGAAGAACGTAAAGATTTCCCAGATTCGTAGTTTGTAATCCTTGAAGATTTGAACGGCGAGTTGTTAAGTTGTAGCAAACCTCCAGCATCGTATGATAGACCAAAGAGGTAAAGAAATTTTATTTTGTTACATACAGAATGTAAAAATTTATTTATTCGTTGCTTTTAAGTGCTTCCATTCCATATTCATTTACTATCCTTCTGTTATTGGTGTTTAATTTTTGTTTCTATTTTGACATTGCGATTACTTTTGTGGTTCGTGTTTATGTTACACATTTTAAGATTGAGATACCAGTCAGTTCCAAAATACATTTACTTTCCGAGTAGAATATTCATCGTTGGTTATTTGAGTGAAATGTAATTTATTTCTGTCATTTACGTTTAATGCTTGATTCATTTGGCCCCTTTGTACCTGTATGAAAATGTAACTTTAAACGTGGTACTGCTTATCCTAATGTGATATTACAATACATCTTAATATTGCCTCAGTTGGAGATATTTTTCATTCAGAGTATTTGAGATTGGATATTGAGTTGGTGCGGCTTTGTAGAATTCATTGTAACTTAAATTTATTGGTATTTTGGATTGAAAATTCTGGTATAAGCTATCTATCAACAAATGTGAAGTATGTTTTACGATTATGGTGTTTATGAAATGTAACATCCCCGTTGAGAATCAACGGGAATTTCTGCTAGTATATATATAAAAATGGATGTTTGTTTGTATGTTTGTATGTTCCAGATAATCTCGAAAACTAGATGTCGCACAATGTTCAAACTTTTAACATCATTAAATGTATTCCCTGGGATGATCAAGTGGTACTTAATATTTGCCTAAAGTCCACGGTTCGAATCCAGACGAGTAAAACAGTTTGCATAAGAAATACACGTAAAGTTCATTTTTTTCGTTGCATGATTCGTTTCTTTTGCAAAACTAAATTAGAAAGAACAGTCGTAGGATGTCGAAACTAGCATCAAACGAATGGAAATAGATTAAAGATTCTTATTTTGGTCGCGGAATATCGTTCTCGATTCGAAATTGCGAGAATTTTGATAAAATATACGAAAATTTCATCTAAATTTCCATGTTGTAAACAAACCCATTCCCCTGACGATAAAAGCGATTGTTGATTCCGAGCTCAAGCGTAATTTCATAAGAAGACGCGGAAAATTTTTAAAATTTCGAATTTTGTTGACGAGTCTGTAGCAACCAAGTTTTATTTATAGCAACATAATTGTTTACCGTCTTTTTCGTAAAATAAATGAGTTTTATATTTGTGGTTAACCAAAAAATGATTTTTCTCGAACAATTCAACGAGCTGCGTATAAATATCTTGGTAAGTTGCGGATGTATTAAATATATAATCTTCTGAATTAAGTATTAAATCTAATCTATTTGCAATGATGTATATTTAGCGATTTACGGAAATGGAGTTAGCGAAGAACGTAAAGATTTCCCAGATTCGGTGTTTGTAATCTTTGAAGAGTTGAATGGCGAGTTGTAAATTTGTAGCAAACCTCCTGCATCGTATGATAGACCAAAAAGGTAAAGAAATTTTATTTTGTTATATGCAGAATGTAAAAATTGATTTAATCGTTGCTTTTAAGTGCTTCCACTCCATATTCATTTACTATTCTTCTGTTATTGGTGTTTAATTTTTGTTCCTATTTTTATATTGCGATAACATTTGTGTTATTTGTCTTCTTCAGTGTATATGATGCACGTATTAAGATTGAGAAGCAAGTCAGCTCCATAATACACTTACCTTCCGCAAAGTATATTCATCGGTGCTTATTAGAGCGATATATAATTTATTTCTGTCATTTAGGTTTGATTCATTAGTACCCCTGTACCTGTCTGAAAATTTCTCTTTAAACGTGGTACCTATTATCTTAATGTGATATTATAATATATCTTTATATTGCCTCAGTTGGAGATATTTTTTATTCAGATTATTTGAGATTGAATATTGAGTTGGTGCGGCTTCGTACACGTCATTGTAACTTAAATTTATTGGTATTTTGGATTGAAAAGTCTGGTATTTGCTATCTATCAAAAATTGTGAAGTATGTGTTACGATCATGATGTTTATGAAATGTAACATCCCCGTTGAGAATCAACGGGCACTTCAGCTAGTATTTTAATAAAAAGTCATTCTTAATGGTGAATAACAGTTTGAAATATTTTGGTGTCCACAGAAAAGGTTTTATTAAACCGATGATTTGTTTCGCCGCTTAAGCGTCATTCTCAATCCTATCAAGAATAGTCAATACTGATTTCAATAGAGAGTAAAAATATAAAGCACAATATGCACAAAGCTTTTGCGGAGCTAGCTAGAGTTAGTTAACTTAGCACATATAATCTTTGGAAATTAAGCGGCAAAGCAAAAGCTTAGTATATTTAATATAGTTACATAAATATGACTTTAGATTTTAGACTTAGATAAGGACCTTACTAGCCGCTAATGATGCATGGCAGGGGTGTAGTAACAATAACCTCCTTAATTAATTTACCCGGTTGGTGTCACTAATATACCGCGGAAAGACACCAGCAGTAGTTATCTATTTTAGCGATTACTTACTTGTAACGTTCCGTCAATGTCTCTCGTAGACGGCGAGTGTAGTTTACTGGAACTACAATGTCATCTACTACGACTGAAATTTCCGAAACAGTGAATATACAATAGCTTCCGTCGATAAGCAGATCTTCTCACCTGGAGAGAATTCCGATAGAGGGATTTTATCACAGTAGTAACGTTACTTTTGAACTGAAATCTCCTCTAACGAAACGAGCTGCTCTACGTTAGGGCATCTCTAAATCTGAGATTAGGACTTCGTATAAACCCCAGTATCATTCTAGAATAATTCGAGAAGGGTCGAGTAAGAGAAAAATAAGCATATTTAAGAGTAGAAAGCATTATCAATAATTAATCTTCCCATTTCTGTTTAAGTTTGCCGAGCTTTAGGTATACCATGCCGTAACAACACCAATATTAACTCTGGTCATGACACCAACGGCTCCTGTACTATCGAATTTTACTTGGACAAGAACAACAAACGAATTAAGCCGTACAAGAATTATAGGGAATCCACATGGAACTTTCACGTTTGGAACGATGTCTGGATGGCAAGACCAGACCTTCCGAAAGGTTACGGAGGATGGCAAGCCATTGATGGCACTCCACAGGAAAGGAGCGATGGTAAGTGAAATACAAACAAATCTGTTTTATATATAAACGCTTTTCCGGGAGTATGATACAAGTTCTCATAGTAAACAATGGACTGTTCACGTTGGTCCCAACGGAAAAACCTCGGCCTCAAAAAGTTGAGTATGGATCCTATTTATCATGGATTCGATCCAAAAATGGGGACGAAATACTAATTTTCCCCTTACCTGGATTTTTAGAAATTACTTTGTGGTTCTACCCGTAACTAAAGAGGTATATGTTTGTTTATTTATGATATAAAGATTCTACTCCTAAATTGATGAATCTTCATTCGTGAATCTGGGAATCACGGAATGGAGCAATTTACCTGATATGGTTTTTGAAGCTTTTCCCCTTCCTGCTGTGTTTTTTTATGAATAGAATTGAAAATAATTAGTAAACTGAGAAAAAATATGCTATTGTATATAGTAAGCTAAGTATATAAATAAGATTTTAGTTAAATTTCATTCTAATCATATGGTTCCAAGTTTATTTAATAATATACCTGAAGACATATTTGGTGAAACAAAATTATACATTGTTGGAAAACGTGTTATATCTTGGCTCTTAGACCAGAGAAAGAAAACCTAAAATTATTGTAAATTGACTTAAATGTAGTAAAACCTTTTTCTGATTTGATGAGATATCTGTTGGTATAATCTTTTTAATTTTTATCTGCCTTTATTTAAAATTTTTATTTGCTTTTGTCTGGTGTTTTTGTATGTGTGTGTTAAATTATTTTGTTATATTTTCAACTGCCTTAAATTAAATTTTGATTGATGTATGCCTGTAATATTTACATATTTCATAACATAACTTTTTCATGAGTATGTAACAATTAATTAAGTGTTTAATAGAGCCACATATTGTTTCAGTTGAGAGTCTCCCTGGCAAAATATATTTACATTATTTCCTATGTGTATCCATTACTATTAGACTTGTGCTAAATCAAGGCACCTCTTCCTGAGCCATACATAGCTCAAGAGGACCTGAACTATAACTGTATTTTCTTCCAAATGTACATGATACTTGTGTGTAAATAAACTATTAAATTGTGATTTTTATTCTAATGTTTGAACAATCATCATCCGTAGGCTTTTGCCAATGCGGTCCCGCTTCGGTTGAAGCCATACTCAAGGGAGAAATCGAGTTCAAATATGATGTGCCATTCATCATCGCTGAAGTAAACGCCGACATCTTGTACTTTAAAGAGGATCCGGAGTCGGAAACGGGATTCAAGAAAATTGACCATCAAAAGCGAGCGTGAGTATACGCAGCATTTTCATTAGACTTATAATTTCTTGCCTGAAGAAATAGGAAATGAGAAACGATGTCATAAATTTCTACAGCTGGCTAAGTCTTGGATATTGGAAAATTACGAGTAAAATATAGATAGATTTTCTTAATATGATTTTGGTAGTAGTAGTACTTCTTGACGGATATAGCAGCATTATTCTATATCATTGTTATTTATTTTATTTTATTTAGTTATTAATACAATACGAACGCATTAGTTCCATCAGAAAAGCGCCTGTCGATAGAACAAGGATGAAAGTTAAAACTTAAACAAGGTTAAATAGTTTTATTGGTACAATACAGTTCAGTCTTGGCAAAAAGAACAGATAAAATTACATTTCGAGTAACATTTGTTGTAAAACAAGATTCTTTAATAACATTCTTACGACATATTGTGCAGCTTAAATGAGATACTTGACTATGCACATTATATTTAATCATCAGTTTAGGGATTATAAACATTAATTGTCTTTAACCAAACCTATTATTTACCTTTGGGACAACATAGTAATTTTGTCTAGTATTACAAATTGTGTTATATTCTATAAGATATTCTTCAGTGTTACAGTATTTACATAGTAAAATAAAATGAAGTAGGTATTTAGGAGATAATACATTATATTTAGCGTATAAATTAGGAATAATAATTTCATGTATATTCATGTATCTCGTAATTTTGTTGATTTTAAGGGTATTACTTTTTTAAAAACAAGTGTAGAGAACACACATTTCCTTTTCATGATAAATATTTTTTATCATTATAAGTTTTTCGTAAGTTAAATATTGTATCTGCGCCAGTCTCCCGCCGTATGTTTATTTGAGTATGATGGTAACCCCGAAACAGGTTATTCCCATGGGGTACCTATTTCCATCTTCGTATCTTTTCATGTTTTCATTCTTTTGAAAATGGAACAAACTTACTTACTAACTTACATACAAACATGCACTGAATCTTAGTTTTTTTACTTTTTCCACGATATTTTTTACTTTGAGCTTCAAGCAATATTTATTTTAAAAAAAAAGATGGAGATGAAATTCGACTTATCTTTACTTAATTTTAAGACATACGAGAAGCGTGCAGCTTAAGACCGAGGTTAAGCAAGAAGTGAAAATAACGATATGAATGGAACACGAACCCAGGTCTCTCACTTTCTGGGAGAAAAACGTGGCATGGTAGTTTACTATTGTAACGCATAGTAAAGATCCTGCGCGTACTTTTTGGAACATTCCCTCCTCGGAGTGGTATACCCCACTCACGCGAATTCCTTAACTCGTACACTCCACGATAAGACCAACTCCTCGTGCTTGCCAGCTATCGCTAATTGTTCTCTAATTAATCTTCAAAATATTCCATGCGTACGCATAGGTAATTTGTGAATTGAGAGAATTTGGCAACACTGCTGTGCGTAGAAGAGAGTGACTACATTAGAATGGGGGGAAGGGATACCAAAGGTGGAGGTATTCGGAGGTGGTATAGGTAGTTGATGTTCTACCAACTGGTACCGCCAAAGGCTCTTTACTATGTGGTACTATAATAGTTGGTCAGAATAGCTGTCCGGAAATTAGGAAGCCTGAGTTACATTGCTAGTCATGTCGCTATTCTTCGACTCTTGTTTAACCTATGATCATGTTTTATATTGCAAGAGCTAAAATTTCACGGACCGATATAAATATAACTTTTTTAAATTGATAGTGAACATAAGATAACCTATAAAGTTCTAAACATGTATAACGCTATAATATGGAAAATCGTGATAACGTGGCAACAGGAGAAATTGCCCAGGGTGTTGATTTTTGAGGGAATCTTCAATGAAACTCAAGATTATGGTTAACAGACTATTTAAGGAGACAACCCTATAGGAATTCATGTGATGACAAAACTAACTAAATAAAAACTTCACAAATTAATGAATTTTCGGAAGGAAAATTGAATATAATAAACTATTATAAGCAAACCTACTGAAATACCGCTCCAACAATAATAGCAGTATACCCACACATAGACGAGTCATTTCAAAGCCGTAAGCTACTAAAAATTATCCAAAGGAAGAACGGGGATGAAAAATTGATCAAGACCTGCTAATTAGTAGGCTTAATGATTAGAGCAACCAAGCACCGATTAAGAGTCCCGATCCCATAAGATTTTTTTTCAAGTGCGCTCCTTACATGCTTGGATATGAAACAATTCCGTGTGTAAGCAGATTAAAAACACAATACATTTTATCACCACTTTCCAAAGGGATGTGAAAGAAAACCCGTATCATCACACGTGATAAAAGACAGTCCAAGTATTTTGTGTTACTTCCTAAGATGTTTAGGAAAGTTCTAAAACTTTAATTCCTTTCATTTTTCAGGATTGGGCAAGCTCTTTTCACGAAGAAGCCTGGAGAATTTGATCCAAACGGCGAAAGTGACAGAGAAGACATAATGAATCAATACAAGCACGCTGAAGGTATTTTGGACTGGGGTCTAAATTTCAAAAATGTATTTTTAATGGACATGAACATGTATTAAATGGCAAATGTATTTATCAATTTTCAGAGTTTTCAGAGATAAATTACACGAGCTGATTTTTTTGTAATACCTTGGTTTAAATCACGCTAGCTAAAAAGAGGCCCGCTGGAAATCTGATTTTGTAATTTAATGGCATGCGGACTGATGAAATTAATAATCTTCGTCCATAGAAATATTTTATTAAATTTCCAGCAATGGGATTTGCATAAATGTCTAGTTACGTATTATATTATACTAATATACAGTTACGCGAGAAGATCAATATATATGGGCAAAACAGTTAACTATTACGCTTTCTACATGTTCGCAGTGATAGCAAATCTACTTATATTTGATTTTATTTAATTTCCTCTTAGGTACAACTGAAGAGAGGGCACACTATCTGAATGCAGTGGTAAGCTGTAGTGAAGGGAGGCGACTGCTAAGGCTACCAACAGCTTCAGACCAAGAAATCCTCTTCGAACTCTTCGAAAACGAGAGGGTTTCCCTAGGGAAAAATTTTCAGGCCCAAGTGAAAGTTGTGGTGGGTATTTGCCCACTGATTTTGCATTGTCAGAGATATTATTCCTTTGGCTTCAACTTTACTTCTACCACAAACTCGTTGACTCACGTTTTTGTGAATCAGTGACATCTGAAATCATTTTTTCTAACCTGATCAAAGATTAGGGTAGCTCAACTAAGCTATAAAAGCATATACACTTATCGCTAATGCATCAGTAATAGGCTACAAAAGCTGTTATGAATTCAAACGTATCAGTAGCAAATTCAATGTTACATTACCCACACTTTTTGTTACCTCAACCTTTTGTTACCTTACTATTTTAACGCTAATTTCCAACAAATGTATTTCAACTTATGTTTAATCATCTATTCGGAACTGATATCAAACTAATGAATTCAAGGTCATTTTAATTCAGATATTCATTTCAATCGTCTAGAATAAATCCAAGGAAGACCGGAGTATACGGATATGGATTGAGGTTGTAAGCATTTACTATAACGGGATAAAGGGGAAGTCCATCAAGGAGTCAGAAGAAGAATACTTGGTGAAGGCCAACACAGGTGAGTGATTCAACAGTATAACATCTTATCAGTTATAATAATAACATATTTATTACGGGTTTTCCATTAATAATGTACAATAAAAGTAATAGTATAGTTATGAAATACTATCATAATACGAAATTTAAAAAAGAAAAAATAAGCAATGAAATAGTATAAGGAAAAATAAGTATGGAAAAGAGATTTAGAACAATATTATCTTATGCTGCAAATGCAACCTTTCTGATAGTAAAATTCATAACAAAGGTCAACACTAAATTAGCTTTGGAAAGTGTCCAAAAATATTCAGATCCGTTCTCTAATGGCA
Source organism: Sympetrum striolatum (assembly GCA_947579665.1). Classification (NCBI taxonomy): domain Eukaryota; kingdom Metazoa; phylum Arthropoda; class Insecta; order Odonata; family Libellulidae; genus Sympetrum; species Sympetrum striolatum. The sequence continues at coordinate 29,071,347 of OX388348.1, forward strand.
AATTAAAAATCAGAGTACTTGTATTGAAGAAATGAAGATCAGTTTAAAAACTTTAAACTCCATCAATATGAATATGTTTTATGGAAAACAAAAAAGCCCTGGATCTCAAGGAGCACCCTTTCTCATACCAAGTAAAACTTCATTCAATCTTCATTGATTCTTTATACATTTAGCATTACTTTTCCTGCGAGACAAACCCGATTCAGCTGCAATATATGACGATGCGCTTTTTGTTGATTGTGATGCAATATATACGATTTAAATCTTCCATTTCAGAGCATAATGTTACCTTTAACATCGAACCAGAAGAATACTTGGACAAGTTGGTAGGGCAAGGTATGGTAAAAATTACAACAACTGCGTTTGTGCCTGATATTGATCTGACTTGGTATGGTGAAGACGATCTACTAATCATCAAGCCACGCATAGAGATTAAGGTAATGATTACACGGCATAAGTGTAACATAGATCGTCCACGGTTGCAGTAACACCAATTTGTAAAATGTACTGCAAGTGTCAGGGCTAAATTATGAAGGTGTTTTTACCTATCCCTCTACCATACCTTTCTAACCCTGATGTTCTTTCAATTTACACAATTCATGATGAGATAGAAGGGGTTTTATTACGCAGGCAAGTAGTTGCAAATTCTAAAATATATAGTAATGAGATCGCGCATGACCTATATCCAACCAAAGCCCCTTTATGCTTTGTTGCTATTTGTTGGTACAACTTATTCGTTAATTGGAAAGCATAGCCCAAGAAGTTTTTTTTTAAATTAAGTAGTGGATGGCAGATAATAATAAAGTATCAGAAATTAGCTCTATTGAGTATGAATTTTTTTTAAGTGGCTCAAGTTAAGTTTACTGTACCTGCATTGAGTTTTTCTCATTTAGGACTGAATTTCTACTTTTTTATGTAAAATTTAAAATTACGTATTTTCTAACAGAAGTAAAGCCATAATATTGTAAATAGAAAAAATCTTTTTCTGTCCTATATTTGATGGATTTTGGTTAGGGAAATATTATTTCAATTGATTAAAAGAAAACGATACCACGGCAAGTGGTTGCGGACTTTCCAACTAACGAATATCATGCTACTTATTTTTCTAATTCATTATAAAATGTTTCAGTGGGCGAGACCGCATGTACGCGTTCACAAAAATCAAACATAAACAAACGCACTAAATGTTGCCTTTTCTCGTTTTCTCTCAAAAGAATTTTGTATTTTTCTAGCTGCGTAGGAGTGGATTTTACAGGTTGGAATTCCGTGGAAATCGTACTTCAACTGAGTAAAGTGAAAGTAAATTTTTCCAAACAAGATATATATCCTAAAGGCCTTACACAAATGACGTAACGCAATTTGGGGGAAGGGGCGTGTCCGGCCAGGCTTTACATGGGGGGAGGGGAAGGGAAATTGAAGAATTTTGTGTTACGTAATTTGTGTGCGACCGCTTAGCATGCGTACTTTTTACTTAAAAATGTTATAGATTACAGTTAACTTTTGATTCATTTTCTCTTAAGGTTGCGGAAGAAGTCAAGAAAGACGCCAAGGCATCAATGACGCTGCAGTTCACGAACCCTTTAAATAAACATCTAACCAATGCAACATTCTACTTCAGCGCTCCAGGCCTCCTCAGACCTACTTCGCTCGCGGTCGAGTAAGTTCAGTTTCAAGTTTAAGTACTGCTTAATTAAGAACGCTCGTTTCGTAGCTACTGAAAAGTTGAAGCATAGTAATAATAATAATAAAAGGACTTTATTAAGGGCGAGATTGAGACTACAAAGTCTATACTTTTATCTTTCCCATTTTCATGTTAGATACAAAATAAAGAGATAGAATGGAAAGCTACACAGAAGAAAACTACTTTGTAGATGTAGCAAAATCCTAAGCCAAGAGCATAGGAAAAATATTATAATGCAGAAAAACACCCTAAAGAAGCGGGGAGTGAAAAACTTGCGAAACCTAACTAAATGAGATGTAAAAAACAAAACAATAATATCATACAAAAAACAAGTAGTTATAAATTTACATCAAAGTAAAGAAATTCAATGATTTGGAAAATAAACCAGTGAAAAAAACATATAGCCACAGGAGGTATTATCAGCGGTAAAATAATGTCAATGGATGGACAGGACATAATAGGAAAAAACACTATAAAACTAAAAATATGAGAACCCTATCATAGAAGAACAGTTCATTCACTAGGTGAAACTACCTTCGTCAGTTAAATAAGCATAAAAGTATTTTCGAAAAGCTCATCATAATGGTAAAATACGCAATTATAAAACTAAAGCAATTTTAATGCGGGCATCTCTACGTATGCGTGCCTTGCGATATCCAAATCGACCACTCATATAATCAATTGACTATAGGTCTTGGTAGAGGAATCAAGAAAATATTAATAAAGTCCTCTTTGTGGTGTGTTTTACTAAACAAAAGCGATAAGTAAACCTCAAGAAAAGAGGAAGACTAACGTCTGGAGGCCTTCCAGATGCAGGTGTGACATTGAATGTAAAAGATAAGTTGGTAGAGAGAAAATGCTTTACTTCGTCAGGAGTCGGGCAGGTGATAGCTAGACAGAATTTTCTGCACAGAGAAGATACTTAACGGTTTTAAGGTCTGAAAACTGTGCAACGTTTGCTTCTCGATATTTTTGCTGACATAGTTTAGTTTAGTTCATTAATTGACATGTAACATTCACAATAATTTCAGACATTGATCTAAAGTGAATAGTTTTCTCGTCAGCTACAAAAAACAGTACAGTAGTAAAATAAATTACCGATTACATATGCCAATGTCACATTATAAATATTAAAATTATGCACTCCACATTAAAAGATAAATATAAATATGCATACTAACATATAAAAATGCATAATTTTTTTCAAAAGAAAAAACACCAACTTATTTGCTATATGATGACTGTAAATTAATTATACAATTGAGCGGATTAGTTTAAAAATTCATTAATTGAATATAAAAATTTGATATCAGCGGCGTTATCTTTCATTTCTACATTTCAGATTCTACGAGATTCCAATTTTAAAATTCTCTGTGTTCCTTTCTTAGGGTGCGGCAAAGGATTGATACATTGAACCTTATTTCTTATATTTCTTACACCACATTCATATTTTGATTGATACATATATCTTTTATATATACCTTTTATATTAATAAACTCTCATGTAAAGAAAGGAAAGTTAGGACACGGCTTTTGAGGAATTAGAGGGTTAAAATCTCATACGAATCTTCTTATTTATTAATGACATCTTTATTTTATACTCTAATAATCGCTCATAATTATGTGAAGTTAATGATATAACAGTTTTGTATTGAAAATAATCATAATTTTGTATCGCCTCTATGATGACATTGGTATCAAGCCAATCTAATTCTTTGACCCGTTCAAAACGGATCCAAGATTTCCCTTACCTTATTGTTCTAGGAAGGGGTTCAAAGAGTTTAATTCTCATTACAGGGCTGCAGAACCACTGGGAAAAATCAGAGTAGAAGCCTCGTTCGTACCGAACAAAACTGGATCATTCCCATTGGTAGCAACATTCAACAGCACGGAGCTTCAAGATGTAAGAGGATCGGGTGTTATAAAATGCGTTGATGCTTAATTCCCATCAATCACTAAAAATTATAGTATTCATCTAATATTAAATATTCGTCTGAATTTGGCTGCAGTCAGCATGACCACTGATTGCAGCGCATGATATCCTTTGCGTAAATCATGTAAATTAAATGATTTTCAGATCAAATTAAGTATGTTTTTAGAAGTGATTCAACGGAGGGCGATGAATGTAACACTAAACAGAATACATTGACCGAAATATTCTTGCCTTTGAAAAACACTTCGGCAGTAATAATTGGTGTTGACATAGTTGATAAGAGCTTTTGTAAAATATTGGAAAAAATTATAACAGTACGTAAACAGAAAACACCGAAATTGATAAAATTAAGAAAACTACTTTAGAATTTAAATGAGCATCCATCACTGAGAAAAACATTCATACATATTCTGTGCCGGATTGAGAGAAACCAAACAAATTCTAAAAGATGATTTGTATTCTCCAGTTTATATTTTAATCAATGAATAGCATTGAATTTCCACAGGATGACTCGAAATATTAATTTTCTTCGCTAAGACAACACAGGTCAACTCTGTGATAAAATGCCTTCCTTGATATCCAGATTATATCAGAAATATTATGATTATCATCAGTAGAGCTAAAAAAATCAAAATGCACATTCTAGGTCTGTCAGGAATAAAGAAATTTAAGGTATTCACTTCGTGGGTGTATATTTTTCCTTGGTCAGCGGTAATAGGTTATGATTTGATTTTAGATGTATTAAGTTTAAGCTGAATAATCTTTTATTAGAACAATATTTTTGTCAAAAGACCACGAGGTAATAAAAAATATGTGTTTTCATTCTTTGCTTGTATTATTCGCAGAAAAATTAATATTATTTTTTCTTAACCTCCACCATCTCTATACAAATCCTTTCGAAAAGTAACAGTAGTGTCGTACGGTTCGAAAATCAAGGTATTATGCTATCGAATGCATATACCCAGTGAATACAGAGTTAATCGGTCCCATATCTTCCACCTAACCTTGTACATAGGTATGATATGTATAGCTAGAAATTTTAAGAAAGAGTACAGTATCGGAAAAAAATCTTTGCATCTGATGGCTGACAAAGATTACACCCAACGTTGCGGAAAAACACCCACAAAAGGGGAATAAAACCCGGTAAAACACAGTAATAAATATAAAATCCAGTAAATTTTACAGTAAACGTCCAAAAGATAAATTTACAATTGCATAAAATACCTGTCTCTCTTTAAAGTATACAGTCCGAAGGCTGGTTGGCGCTTCACTCCCTCTGGCATATGTTACTAAGAGCTTGCAGAGAGGAATGAGGTTCACTAGGCAGGATGAGGAGTGAGGTAGTTTGCCATTGCTTTCCTCACTGAGCCAGAATGCTATAAGCGGAACATGTCCACGCAAGTGAAGCACAATGACTCTATGCGTAACAATTTTCTTGGCATTCTGTAAGGAGAAACCTTAATCAGTGCAATTAATCACTCCTAGTGAACCTTGGTAGCTTTCATTTTATCAAAGCCACAATCAAGACAGAGACTAAAGTAAATAAAAGATAATTTTTTTCCTATCCTGAACCAACTGACAAATGAAGGTATTCCATTAATCAGAATATGGAAGCAGAAAGAAATATCCGTACAGCAAAAAAATTATTAATTACAAGAAAAAAATAATCACAAGAAAGTAATTAACCCTAAGAAAAATTAATCTAAATAATATACTCATACTTTATCTAATACGTAATAACAATGGTAACAGAAGCATGATTGCAGTAGTATCGTAACAGTAGCAAGGAAATTAGTCAGCCAGAGGTATCCGTCGAGTAATTTTATTATGTCCGATGCGTATTTTTTTAATTTTTTTAAATGGGTTTTTTAAATGAGAGGTAGGATTGGGGTAGCGATTTCGTCAATGTGGGCTTTTATCACTGTGGGATATTGTCGTGTGGGCATTTATGTTCCAGGAGTCGTGTTGTGTGCGCTTTTTTGTTGTGGGGTTACGTCATGGCACCCTTCAGAAGATGTGAAAAGAATTGGCTGAGACCGACGCGTTTCAAGCATTTCACTTGCGCGCAACGCTGACACAGTTCTTTCTCTGTTTTAATTCTCTAGAAGTTGTTATCGTTTTTGGTTTCACTTATCGCGAGACCTTAAGTGGCATAGCGAGAGATTCATGCTCGGGGGACTTCATTGCGGCCCAATTAAATCCCACCGTGCGAAAACTTTTAAGGAGAGAAACAAAGAGCGAAGGTAATGAGGGTCCCAACCTCAAAAGTGCCTCTCTGACCCGGGGTTTCCGCTCCAGAAATGCATTCGATGAGAAAGTACGCCCGGGCGGAATGCAACGAAGATTATCACAACGTGGACGCCATTTACAGGATAACGACCCGACTCTAACGCTTGGGAAAAATGTTATCTTCTTCTCTGTTTAAAATGCGCGTATGAAAGGAGTTTCTCGGAATGCCCCGGTCGTTCTTCCCTAACATAACATCGCAAACGATAAATTACTGGAACGACAAACTATTCCATATATTCCAACATGAGTACAACAACATTGAAATCCTGTCAGAATGAACGTCTGTTAACAGGACGGAAGTGTGCAATTTATTGATTCAATAAAGAAAACATATTTACGCAGATCCTGGCTAGCAAATGGACAGTAATACAGGAAAACAAATGTGCCTTAAACTACTATAATATAATTACTGTAAAAACAAAAAAATCGAAGAGAGAAGTTACAAGTACCGATCAACAATCGAATTTAAATATAAAATCTATTATGCGATGAACAATACAATGACAATCAGATATACACCAACTCATAAGTTTTATAATTGTTCTTCGAATCAAAACTTGGCAGTTAAAATCACTACCAGATGCACAAAGGCTGTCATAAATATTTTTGTATGTATTCCATTAATGGAGCACAATATATTGCCATATATTTTATCCACACGAATTATGAAACTTTGGCGCTATTAAAAGATAGGTTGGCGTTGCATGTGATTCGTTTGGTAGATCACTGTATTTTTTTTAATAAAATCTGTTTAATACGGTTTAGTGATAAATAATATTCAATATTATGAGTCAATGTTTTGGAATAATAATCATAAAAATCTGTTTTACTCCAAATAAAAAGGATACATTCTTGAAAGATTGTTTAAATTTAACAAAAGCTGAAATTTAGACACACCAAAAGGAATCCTTATAAAGGGATTGTCATCACCTAGAGTCATATTAAACAAGAGACGTGTTTTATGGTAAATACAAATAAATATCATGAAGAATAAATAATTTAACAAAATAAACTTGCAATTTATAGTGTGAAAATAGGTAAGGAATTAATAAAATTAAAAAAGAAACGATTCATTTACTTTAAATTGATTTACACACAAAATGACCAACACTACACACGAACATAGAGCTTATCTTCTAATTATGCCAACATCACAACACATTAATTAGAATTTGAAGGTATATACATAGATATAATATGAATTAAAATTATAGATATATATAATATAGATTAAATCGACTACGAAGACCAATTCGTAAACTAATTCATTAGGAAAAGGATACTAGACTGATAGTTGTCGTTTAGTTTGGTAAAGGGAAAACTTGAATTGGCAAACGAATTTCTACAGATAATGCGTTTTCTAAGGCCGAGCAATTATTACCGGAGTTTTACCGGATCTGTGTGCTATAGTTTAACTTAATTGTAAGAGTATCCCGAGATATTCAACTTAATCGTCTACTTCGATATTTATTGCATTAATTTCGTACGAGTTATTCTGACTTAATAGTTACTTGTTAATACATTTATTTTTATTTTAACTACCAGTGAACTTATAAGTATCTAATTTTATGTGGTTTCTTAGAGTTTGAGTGAAAATGACTGTTAAACTCCATTTTTACTGTGCATTATTGTATACGTGTTGCTTAGAGTGGAATAAGTTTTGAGTGCTCTTTTTTGAACTACTTTCTTAAGTTTGAAGTACCTACCTAGAATGTCTGTTAATTTTCCGCTGCACCACTGTCCGATATTTTAATACAATTTTTTTCGAAGACTTCATTCATTACTTTTCATTTTATTATTCATCATTGACAGTATTATAATTGCGTAAATCAATAACTTTATCTTTTTATCCTTAACCTTCGCCACGGTCCATCTTTATTTAGATTTTTTTCAAAATCTTCATTCATTAGTTTGATTGCGTAAGCTAATAAGTTTATCCCATCAAGTAGGAATTACGATAATTTTCCGCAGTGAATACGTAAATCAACTCCGTTGGACTAAATAGCCTTCTCAAACGCACAGATACAGAATCGGGTTGAACGCACCTTAGAAAAGTTCGCACGCAAATGAGAAACGTCTACTCTTGTAAATGGAACAGAAATGATAAGAGTCCGCCGCAGAAATTCCCGTAGAATTCTTTTATCTAATTAATAGGGTACGTGACGTCGTATCAGGGTGCTGCTTTATTAAGTCCAACCGAAATTGGAGTGGGGTGCGCTTCCTGCCGCTTCCCACACCACCCGGATGCCCCTGTCCGTTTCCTGCACCTCGCTTCAAAAGCACACTAACAGCAGCCAAAAGCGAGTAGTAGCGTTATATCTTTGAAAGGAATCCTTTCTTGACACCGCCGAGGACCTGCTGCGAAGGTAAGCCCAAACTTTTTTTATGCCTACGCGATAGGTTAAAACATTTCTATCATTAGTGTATTCCTTCCATTTAACCCTTCGGTTGCCAAGGATAGTTACCAGCGATAGTTTTTCTGTGTTATTTAGGTAAAAAGTTTTAAAATAATTTTATGCGTCTATGTATTTGTTCTCCGAGATCTAATAATGTTATTCCTTGCATATACTTTCATCAATAATACATTTTTGGTCGAATTTTAATCGAAATCGTTTTTGCTGGCGTTCCTTTTCTCATTCACCGGTATTCTGAAAAAAAAAGAAAGGAAACTGCACTTTTTGAGAGCACTCAATACGTACTTCGAATGCTATTTTATTCATCGCCAAGGGAGAAGAGATAACCTAACCTAACCTAAACATTCTAAAAACTACCTTGTGATTACGTGGATTCAATTTTTTTGGATTATTGAATGATTCATCTTACGATGTAACCCTTCGCCAGCGATAGTTTTTCTCTCTTATTTAGGTTAAACGTTTTATGATAATTTTATGCCTCTATGTACAGTAGAACTCCAACTATCCGAACTCCGACTATCCGAATCGCTGATTATCCGAATCGCTTTAGGACACCATCTCATATCATTTGTAAATTCGCTGGCGTGGTAATCATAACGGTAGAAACCGAATAGACCTACAAGAAAAAAACACACACGCCTGCCGCTGGGCTGAGTATACTGATTAAATTTGTTTATGTTTTATAAAAAAATATTTAATAATGTTAATACTACATTAGTTTGATTTAATTAAAGTATTTTCATTAGTATTTAGAAGTGATTTACGCTTAAAATGCCAAAGTGTTACCATTTTTTAAATTAATTAATATATAGCTCTTTTTTACACTGTATATGTAGTTTTTTTTCTCCCGTTTTCGATGTACACTCCTGGCCAAAATTAACGCAGCACCGGCCGTAAGGATCGCTAGGGAGGTGCTGCGTTAATTTTGGCCAGGAGTGTACATACAGAAGTTAATTAATTATCCGAATTCTTGATTATCCGAATGGGGTCCGGTCCCAATTGATTCGGATAGTTGGAGTTTTACTGTATTTGTTCTTAGATATCTAATAATTTTATCCTTTGCATTTAATTCGTCAATAACAAATGTTTGGTGTAATTTTAATGAAAAAACCTTGGTGGGAAACGATATGCACTGTTGCAGTATACCCAATAGAAAGGAAGGCGAACCCACCTTGTCCTCCACCGGTACACGGCATTCGATTATTTTCGTGAAATACCTGTTAGAAAGTCAACAGGGCCAGCGACACAAACGACCAAATGCGAAATAATGAGAAACAATCACTCAGAAAGACCTTTATCAAGGATAATACTCTCAAACACGATACCACAGAACAATAATACTAAGTAAATGTGAACAAGTGAAAAATAACAGATTATTATACACAAATATAATATGGTTCAGTTTGCACAAATAATAATGATATGAACTTAGCCTTTAGAGAGTGTCCCACGTAAATTCACAAGGAAAGAAAGAAAGTCTGCCGCCACCGGCGTGGATGGGTAATGTTCAGCGACGAACGCGCTCTCGGGCGAAATGACCTTCTCAGTGGAGGAGTCCGTGTTTGGAGACGAAGAGGGAAAAACAATGAAGCACAGAAATTCGCAACGAAAGGGGTTCCGCAAATTGGCCAATCACGTTGCTAGAAACTGTCACAGAACTCCGCCGTGTTAATTAGTCCGATCGCCGACAGTATCACTGCACTGGTCAGTATAAAAGTCGTGTTTTCTAACGGCCCTTCTCCGTTCGGCCCTTCTGCCTGAGGCCTTTCTGACTGAGCCATTCTGACAGCAACTTGTAAACGGGCAACATAAAAATGGGCAACTTACTATGGCCAAATTTCCCTAGAAATTCGTCACAGCACTCTGCAAAAGAAGTTAAGATAGAAAAACTAGAAATAATAAGCAAGACCATTTATTCTCAAAGTGCTCCTAATGCGAAATAATTCCTAAATGATGATAAAACCATTTAAAATATAGCTTTACAAACCTTTGTTAAGTCGAATAGGCATTTGAAAGGCTTGTGGTGAAGATTTTTGAAGTTGTATTGTTTTTTATTTACATTTATCAAGAAAGGCATTTTTCAAGATCAAATGTCACATACCTACCTATTATCGTTCCTTTTCAAGATAAATGCAGTATTATTGTTTTAACTATGAAGCTAAACCCTCAGAACACAAAATTATTTTCGGGTAACCCAGTTACACCTATTGGTAGAGGTAAAGTGTAAATTGCCTTAGTATCTGAAGAGTTAATATCGTTAAATACCTTGGTATCTGAAGAGTTAATAGCTTTAACATGTGCTAGGATAAACTTAACATATTCCGGTGTTATCTGGTGGAGCTTCTCCATAACGACAGTCAAAGAAAAACACTAGGTTAACTCCACAAAAATGTATTTTATTGCCTAAACTCCACAACTGGTTTCATTGCAATACAACATCATCAGGTACTGATACTAATACTAGCTTTGTGATGAAACTGGTTGTGCAGTTTAAGTAACAGAATAATATATATTCCTTGTGGAATTAACCTAGTGTTTTTACTCGACTGTCGTATTTGCTAGTAGCTAAAATCGAACATGTGTCATAAATATAATTCAATTTAGCTACTGTACCTGAGTTAAGATTTGTATATATTTATATTTTACAGATATATTCATTGTATAATCCGATGTCAGTAACTCTCCGCTAATTTTTATGCAGATATATATTATTTATTTCGTTTTCAGAATAAACGGAATATTTAGCCGTCGGAATGATTTCTGAGGTAAACATTTTAAACAGAAACTTATATTTTTATTCGAATTATTTTTAAATTTCACTAATTACAACTACGGAAACTCAACTTTGTGGATAGTCCAGCTCTTTTCCATGCCTAGCAATGGCTTTTTTTCCATACGTAATTTTTAGAAGATTTCGTAGCACATTCGCTGATCTCGTACAACGTTGTCCCTAAACTATGCTAAGCAGAACCTTTCCTTAATTCCTTCCAAGAAATAGCCTCCTCTTACCACAAAAAGCATTGAGAACAGAGAAGAGATAGGGAACACATTAGGCGGTAATCCAAAAAATTCTTATCAGGCAGCCAATTAAAGCGGGCAGAAGGAAACACAATCACGGCTCAGAAACGTCTTCTAATTAGCGCTCCATGTGCTAATTGCCGTGAACCTTTAACAGTATCACATTTCTAGATTAATTCAGCGACCGCAGCTTTACATCACAAGTCTTTCTGAGATTTTCAGAACGATTTCTTCCCCCAGCGCATCACCAGAGTAGTATCAGTCCTCATGTACGGAATAAATCAAACTGTAATTATTTTAAACTCAAAGCACAGCGACAAGAACAATATGAAGCTCTACTTAGATCAAGGTATCGGAACTGTATCTATGTGGTCAATAAAAATAACGGCAGAAATCGGACAACGAACCAATTCAGAAAGAGGAGGGAGAAAAGTGATTTTGAATGTCAAGACTTGCACGTATGGAAATTCAGGATGAGGAGACACGAAAAATCTGGCGGAACTGGTACTCGAACCTAGTTCTCCCAATTGGCTGTTGGGTTACCTATTCTCTGACATGCCCTTGGCTCATTTGATAGAACCAACCTGCAATTGGGAGATACAATTTCGAGTAAACTGGTATTTGAATTGATCCAGATATTTTGACGATTTCTTAACGAAAAACTTCGAATGAAGTTATTAATATATCATTTTGATAAATGATTTAATCTACTGTGATGGAATTTGAAACTAGATCTTCCACCTTTTCGACCTTAGATTCCCAAAAGGGTCCATGACAGGGAGGAATAAAATAAGGGATCCAAGATCGTTTTCAATGTTTGAGAGTATTTTAGAGTTTTTAGGAAAAAAGGGTCCCATTTTTAAAAGATAATCGATATTCTTAGTCGATCGATAATCTTAATATTTAAGAGATAATCAAATGGAAACCAGATATGTCTTCTTAACAAGGAAATTCGGCATTAAGCAGACTAGGATTCCAAGGGAAATTGAAAGGGTTCTACGGGGAAAAAAGTTTGGGGCCTATGTTTTAGACACTCAACTCGAAGATCAGGGGATTTGCCCGAAAATTAGAAGGCCTTGGTGCGACTTCCAGCAACCTTTCCCGCTTCCGTTTATTCGTGGAGTCGTTATTTGATTCGCATGCTTTATTTAGATCCTGATCATAAATATTCATAAGCCAATTCTCTTCTTTTACTAGGAGATTCGAGGTGAACCTTACAATTAAAGTAACAGAGGTGTGTTCGAGGAAAGATGGCCAAATCAGGTAATAATACGTAAAGTAAAGTAAATTTATTCCATGTTGCAAGGAATACAAACGATATGAAAAATATTAATATTAAGATGGAAATAGGTACCCCATAAGTATAACCTGTTTCAAGGTTACCATCAAACTCAATATAAACGTAAGGCGGGTGACTGGTGCAGATACAATAATTAACATACAATAAAAATATAAAATATGGAAGTGGTTTAACAGAAAAGGAAAAAAATTGTGTTCTTTACACTTGTTCTTAAAAAGTAATACCTGTAAAGTTTACCAAAAAATACTAGATACATAACAATAAGGAAGAATAATGTTACTATTTCTGTCAAGTAGTATAATTATAACTACCAAAATTATATTTTAAAAATCTATCAATAATTTCATTTGCCAATAGTTTAGACTTGGCCAACTGTAGAAACTAATAACAACGTTTCTCATTTTTTATTTCTTCAGCCAAGAAATTAAAATTCTTTGGACCCATATAAACAAAAGACCATTTGGAAATAGTTAAATTAGGTTTAATTAAAGGTACATTTCCTTTTCTCAAATTACACTGAATTACACTATCAGATATATCAAATCAAAAAAACGAATATAAAATACACACCACAATCGGTAAATAAGTATGGTCCACGTCACTTTTTACAAAAAATCTGATCGAATCATTCACGTAAGAGGCTTTCATAGTCTCAGTCTGTAAGATAAATATCTTTAATCTATTTTATGGGTGTACGAGATGTGCGCCCCGAGTTTGAGTGACCGCGACATACTTCACAAGTCCTTGTTTTCTTCCAGCTCTACTGGTGGAGTGGGTCCACCTCAACCCCCGTGATAATGCAACCGCGCATCACACCGATAGATTCGAATCGGTGCATTTGGAGCCTCCGAAAACCATCCTGAGACGAGGACAGCCATTCACGTTCAAGATTCGTCTGGTGGGCAGAGAGTATGACCCTGCAGTGGACAACATCCGAGTCGTCTTCAACTTCGGTAACAATTGCGATACTCCATGAGTCCTTGCGAACAATTCGCAACCATTTCGCTCTGATTGGGATCCATTTCTATATTTTTGTATTCACACTGGGAAAACCACTTATGTACAGTCCTGGCCAAAATTAACGCACCACCGGTCGTTAGGATCGGTAGGGAGGTGGTGCGTTAATTTTGGCCAGGACTGTACAGACTTAGATAAAAAAATGCAGAAGACGTATCGATATTACTGGCCGACTTGAATATTATTTCTAAATGGTGTGAAGATTGGCAACTCGGTTTAAATGTTGAAAAATGGGTAGCAATGAGCATGACCCGCTCCTCGAACATAAGCTTAATTGAAACCTTCTACCAGATCAGTGTCACGAGATTATAATCCGTTAGGCAGTATAAATACTTAGGTGTCCTCTTTAGCAGTAATATTTTATTTAAAATGCACATCCAGAACGTAGCTGGGTCAACATATAGGATTCTGAGACTATGTAACCGGGTCTTGAGGGGTAGCGATTCGAGCGTGAAAGAGGTAGCATACTTTTAACTGGTCCGTCCACTACTTGAGTACTGTTCCGCAGTTTGGAATCCACATGAGAATGAGCTAAAGCGTGTGCAACGTAGAGCAGCTCGTTTCGTAAAGGGATACTATAGATTCGATAGCAGCGTGTCCGAAATGATCGAAGCCCTCGGCTGGTAATCTCTTAAGAAAAGAAGAACTGAGTGTAGGTAAAAATTATTCGAGAAATTTTTAAACGGTGATTTTCACGACGAAATACGCGACGTCGTGATCCCAACTCTTAACGAACGCTATTTTTTCAGCCAGACGACGAAAAGATTACGCGAGATTATAGCGAGAACAGATGGCCTTTATTGGTCCCTTTATCCAGATAGTATAAGGTGCGCTAATTTGAAAATTATTTAGGTAGTTTGGGGTTTAACAACCCCTGCCATTCGCCTTAGTGCGGCTCGCGGGGTACTAATGTAAACATAAAATGGAAATTAGAATATCTGTTTAAAATTTTAAAGCTGTTAGTGAATGACACAACCTAAGAATTACACAATAGGTTAAACTTATTTAATTCTGAATGTGTTTAGTGTATAGGATTGTATAAAATAAATAAAAGTTTAATTCGCAACATTTACAAATGTACATACTTACTAGTAAACTTCTAATCAATTTCAATAGCCTAAATCTTTCCAGGGCTCATTGCTATTTGAAATATTATATGAATAATATGTACAGTAAATGTCTTTACGTAAAATACTTTCACTTTTGTTTCATTGTTTATCTGACAAATGTATACGATGTTACTGCCATTCATTTAATTAAATTGTAAGAAATATAAGAAAAGCAGATTCAAAATGTTTTTGAATCGTCGACGAAATGAAAATAATAGAAAATAAGACATATTTTATCACGCCCAGTGATATCTCGTGGAATTTGATACTAAAGCATAAATCTACAAAAAACTGTTTATCTTCAAGGAGATAGTAGTAAAAATTTTCGAGACGATATTAAATTCAAACTCCAAATTTCTTGGCCTAACTTTATGGAACGTCATATAGACAACTAAAAACAAAACTTGGTATTTTCCACAGATTTTTAAGCCAACCGGCTGGAAAATACTAAAAATGTTTGCTTTTAGTTAGCTTCGATATTAAATTCAATTTTCACTAGTACGGAATTTTTAATAGGAATTCTGCGACTTGAGTCAATCAGATGAGATTTATCAATTCAATAATTGCAGGTAACAAGATTCAAATTTACTTTCCGAATCAAAACGGAGCCAAAAGAAAATGGCATCTCTCACAGTTATAATATACAGCTGCAATACGCAAAAACAGAGGAATAAGTTTCAAAAACCTTAGTAAGCAAATATTTGTTATCCTTACCTTTTCTTAATGAACATTTTTTCAGGAAAAACTCCACATACAGTGAAAGGAACTAAGGGAGTTGCTGATGTGAACCCGAACAAAGCAAGCTTCTCCGACGAGCCCCCGGAGCGATGGGAAGCTATTCTAAAAGAAAAAGATGCAGACTCAGTTACAGTCGAGGTAAACCAGCGTCAAATGTTTGCATACCTGAAGTCCCCCGTTCTATATCCTCATAAACTTAATTAGCCTAATATGACCGTCGATTGACGTGAGATATACATATATGAGTATTTTACCTTTCAGTAGGTTCATGTACCTTAAAATTCCCCATTCAACGCCATTGAAGTATGTCTATGTTTACTGGTTCGTACTTTACGATATGAGACACGGAAATTCAATTCAGAGGGATCTTGTTTTCTTATGCCCCCTCAATCCACATTCTAAAACTATCCCGTAATGTATATCACGATCTCCTATCAGCATCTTTACATCTTGAAAATTGCGAATAAATGCTTCCGAGGCTTCTTTTTAACCCTCAACATACCAAGGGGGTCCTTGGACGACCTCGTAGTTTAATTTTTAGCGATCCTGCTGTATTTGTCACCAATATATTTCTCTTGGAGTTTGTACATGTTCTGTGTCAGTTTAAGATAAACAAGATAGAATTAGACTTATGTCATTTTTGTGCATTAACGTTAGTAAATAAAAATTCTCTTAGTGTCCCGGAAGGACTCGCTTGGTATACTACGTTACCATTGCTATTGGCTCTAACCAGTCACAACTAAAATTGTAACATGAACTAAGGACTGAAGCGATGGCAAAGTATGAACCTGTGGCATATACCTGGGGTAAATTATATTGTTGGTGTTTATACCATATTCAATCGAAATATAAAAATGAAAGCACTTTTATGAATAAGAGGATAACGATAGTAGTAGTAGGATTATTTTGTTTTACGTTACTGCTGTTGACATATAAAAGATGTAGTCTAACATCCCAAAAAAACATAGTTTGAGTGATTTATAGCAGCAAACAACACAAAAATAACAAAAAAACACGGTGTTCTCCCAAGACAATGTAACATAATTTTACTTTCCATTATTTCCAGCGGTACAACTACTCTGACAATAATTATGAATTTCGATGAATATCTTAATAATTAAGTTTATTGATTCCACACACCGCGTTGCTAGCAGGCAAAAAGACCATAGTAAATTTTAAAAAGTGTTTTGGTGAAGAAGCTGGCAAGGTGCAACAATTGGATACTTGGACACAATAACTTGCGTAAAGATAGTGATTTTTTTTCAAATCGTACCAATCCTTGAGGTACTCAGATTAATACATTTAAAATTCAATGGATCGTTTTCAGATTCAAAGCCCTATCGATGCTCCGGTTGGGATGTGGACGTTGGAAGTAGAGACCAAACCCAAAGATACAACTGGCAGGACAAGGCTCTTCAGACACCCGGAGAAGATGTTCATTCTTTTCAATCCATGGAGAAAAGGTAAAAATTTTTTTGTATTCGGTTGGAAAAAATAGAGAATCAACCAACTGAGAGACGCATAAATTAATAATTAGACGTATATAATTTTACTTAATGTAATTCGCCCGTCCTTGGGTGAATCCCGGACAGATTGTATTTTTATCTGACTATATCCCCCTCGACCGTTGCCAGCTGGTAATTATACCACATTACAGCGATTAAGTTAAATAAATGAAATATGGTAAAACTTCATTGGCTTATGAAATTAAGTACTAATCTAATCAATCATGAAGTAATTTGAGAGTAAATTTGAGCTGATTCTCTCAGCTATTCTTGTTTTAAGACTGTTTTCCGGAATTTTCCTTCTCCGTGACTTTCAAAAGATCGCTTTATCACTGCTTCGCTCAACGATATTCATTCACGTAAAAATTAAATCAATCCAAAATAAAAGTACAAGAGCAGCATATGTAATCCTTAAGAGTAAACTGACGAACTGAAAATGTATCACTAAATGGTAATTATTTTCATACGAAATAATGAATATTGAGATCACATGTAAGGAAAATCAAAATGGGTCTGCAGAGGGGGGTAGTTAGAAAACAGGAAGGGATTTATATTTATTTACTATTTTATTAATTTAGATTCAAAAACAGCTGGTTAAAGCCAATTAAATTTAATCAAGAGGTTCAGTTATGGGCAATAGGAGTGAATTTATTGGGGGAAAAGGTTATAGCAAACGGTTGAAGGCCAAAAGATAGTTGAAAAGTTTTGGGATGCGGTAGAAAATGGATCTTTAGAGATGAAAAGACGGAAACTAGGTATGTAAAGTAGGATAGAATTACAGGTGAAGCGGGAAGAAACTCTGAGAGAGAAACAAGGATGTGCTCGCGGATTGTCAGGTGGGCAGCGCGTTAGCCTTAAGTATGAAAAGGATATACCTCTAATAACACTACTAAGGTATAATAATACTGCAATGTAGGAAAAATCAAAAGATACAATTACTACAACCATGCTGTAGGAAATTAACACAATTTTGCTGAACTTTTTGCACAGTCGTAATTAAATTAAGCTTGTGATGTCCGCTTGAGTAAATTATATAAAATATAGTGATTGGAAACGATCTGCTAGTTCCCATTTCGATAATCTAACACTTCCACTAAAAATAATCGAATAATTGCTATTGTATATTTAATTTATCATGACGGTTGAGATAGCAGAGCGAGAAAATTAAGTCTTTTAGGAAGGGGGAGAGAGGCCAACCAAAGGTGACAAGATTAAAAAGACTCGTTTGTGAACTTGAAGAAATCAGTGTCTTTCAAATCTGCGTTTCCACGTTTAATAGGCTGATTATTAAGGAGATATGAGTGTCTCCGAATTTACAGATACGTCGCTATAATCTTGATTGGTCATAAACATGACGGATTGAGGTGTGACTTGGTGAAACTCCTTTATAATCACAGATATAGAAAAACTCACTTTGTAGAGTCCACGAGAGAATTTTTAATGAAAACGACCTAGGTTTAGTTACACCGTAACGTTGTCATTGTAATGTATTAAATGCTATATTTTGGACTACTCAAAGTGGATTTTATTTATCTGTGATTGATTGTTCATCTTTGATTCCTCCTCGCTCCCTAAGACACGTCATTTTTCTTGTTCCGCTTTATAAGCAGTGAATGTGAATTCAATAGACTGAAGTAAACCTCAAATCAATATCCACAGCCTGAATAATTCGAAGTTTATTGCTATGTTAATTATAATAAATCAATAATATAATAATAATAAATGACTTTATTTAGGGCGAGATTAAGACTATAAAGTCTCTTCTTACATCTAACCCTCCTTCATATAAATTTGAAAAATAGATAGCTAGAAAAAACAACACAGGAGAAGACTACTTAAAACTAGTGAACTTAAAAAACCAACGCTAAGAGCTTAGGAAGAATAAATGTTTACAGCAGACAAACACCCGCAAGAAGGGGGTGTGAAAAACCTGCGAGATCAACATATATGAAAACTATATTTAGTGATGAAATCTGATTACATAAGATTTAAAAGACAAGAAGACATACCAAAAATACCATATAAAAACAAAAAAGAGCAAATATTTGCACTTTAACATACAAGTAGGTAAAAATCGACTGATGAACATACTAATAAATAAACAATCAAAAACGGTCTACGCAATTAAAAAGAATAAAGGAAGAAAATAATAAATAAAATGTATGAATAATTACTGGATAGTATGAATATTTATAAATTATGAAGATTAATTATTAATATAGTAATACGTAAATATATCAACATAATTGTAAGTGAATGTCGAGTTATATTTAAATGTTTATTTAAACATCGATCAGCTTTATTTCATTCTATTGAAATCCAAATATCGATGGGATTTTAATGACAACACTCTTCAACCGAAAGGATGACTAAAAAGTGCTTCCCCGAACAGGTGACGTGGTCTACATGACCGACGAGCACCTTTTGGGCGAGTACGTGCTGAACGACGTGGGGAAGATATGGGTGGGCCCTTACGGATCCTCTAGAGGTCGTCACTGGGTCTTCGGACAGTTCGACGAGTGTGTCCTTCCGGCTTGCATGCTCATGTTGGGAAGGACCAACGTGGTAGACGCCAACCGGGGGAACCCCATTAGATTGGTCCGCGCCATTTCGAAAATCGTGAGTAGCTGAAACGACCTTCCCCTCCTTCCCCTTCCTGGCCTGCAAGTAGGCTGCGGAGGGCTGAGTTATCTGTGGCCTGAGGGTCTTTCCAAGCAGGGAAACTTTCAAATAAAATTGAAATATCGTGAGGGTGTTGGGGCACTCCAATTCATTATGAATTAATTCATACATCGACGAGACGCATATAACTTATCATACTGCACATCTTCAGTAAGTCTTACTTCGATCCTTTGAATTGTTTTTTTTTCCTACCCTGGTTGATAAACGTAGAATTTAGTTTCAATTTTAGTTCCTAAGTTAAGTGACAAGCAGGAGGATTCTTTATCATAGGATCAAGTTTGTCTTATAGGCGATGAATAAATTTTAATTAGCCATGTTGCTTTCCTTTCAAACTCGCCATGTAATTAGGGTATATTTCATTTTGTTGATGTGCCGAACGGAAAAATATAATGTTGATAAATTATATGGCATGCAAATAAAATACTATATAGGTTGAAATAATAATTTGACCTGATAACATCTTCTTTTCTCCCCGAATGATTCCTTGAAACCTTTTTAATCACCGGCCTTTAACAAAACAATTTTGAAAAAAAATTTTCAATCTAAAGACTAAATATGAAAACAATCCCATAGAAAATCGTAAGATTTATTGAAAAAATAAAAAATATCATGATAAAATCTAACAAAATTTGAGCAGAAAAATTTAGTACACACTAATGTTCTTTCTTTAAATTAGTTTGCTAATTCATGATATCACCTAATGTGGTTGCCACTTAACATGATAAAGGTTGTTTGAAACCAAAGGTTGAAAGTTGCAAAGAATTTCCATGAACATAAAAACCTGAGGCTTAAAATATAGCAATACTTCGGGATTAAAGAAATTACCAGGAATGAAATGTGTATTCTTAATCAATACATCGAGTATCGGAAACTCTAAACTAAAGATATGAAAGTGATTTCTGTTTTTTTTCCGTTGCAATATCAATGTAGTGACTAACATAATTTCTATGCATAAGTAGATATTACTCAGGCAATTCTCTTACCGAGTAAGTATATCATTTTTCTTTTTTTAATATTCCTCCGTACTTCTCTACTCTAGAATACACCATTTTCTTTAAGCACATCCATTAATCTTTTCATCTGTTCCCTTTTATTCTTAAAGTTAAGTAAATCCTCATTACATCATTCAACACAATTAACCTACTCATTATACAAAATTCTCTTCAAGACTAGATCTTCCAGCCAGCGACTGCCTTGCAAGCATCCAGATCATTGAATGTACACTAACTACTGGCTCTTCCAGAGAGAGAGTGCGATCTTAATTTCTGTGGAAATAACACCTTTAATTTAGATTACAATTCACGAGGAAGAATGCGAAGTGTTTCCCAGGATATGCAAACCTGAGTTTTAAAATATAGCGATACTTCGGGATTGAAAACTAATATCAACGTTGAGTATGAATTGGGCATTATTTTCAGGTGAACTCAAACGACGACCAAGGAGTCCTGATGGGCCGATGGGATGGGAAGTACGAAGATGGCACATCACCATCCTCATGGACTGGTTCCGTTCCGATTCTTCGGGAGTACCTCCGATCAAAAAAGGAAGTTTGCTACGGACAATGCTGGGTCTTTTCGGGAGTTGTAACCACAGGTAAATTCCTCACGTTCGCATGAGAAACCATTTGGCCGGAAATGAAACCATCAGGCCTCACTTGAGAGGCGGATTGCCAGTATTCAATCGTTTAGCATCGTGAATACGAAAGAAAACGAATTTAAATAAGTAGATCTAGGTCAAATGTTTCACATTTTCTTTTCACTTGACGCAGAAAATGATTTTGAGAGAGAAGATCATTTAAATGGCAAAAAAACGCAAATAAGTATAAAAGAAGGCTCAACATGAGAAGGCGATACTTCGTGGAAGGCCATAATAATAATGATGCCCCTCTTTTTTTGCAAAGAAAGAAATATTCGAACACGACTGTTAATGAATTAGAAGTTTAAAATCTCCAAAAGCCGTCATTGACGGCGTTCCTCCTCTTACTTCCCGGTAGTCGGATAAAGCAAGAATTGTACAATAATTGTGCGGCATTCCTTTCTTTCTTTTTCCGACTACCGGGAATGAAGAGGAGGAACTCCGACAAAGATGGCTTTTGGATATTTTAAACCTCTAAAACTCTTTTTATATGTATTGAAGACTCTGTAATGTAACTTTGCCTGATGATGCTAGTTCGTTAGCGAAACATATCGCTAGAAAAATATCTGCGCAAGTTTGCAAGTATTTTACATCATTATTATTTCATAAAAGAACACAATTAATTTACATACATAAGTGTTCTAGCTTTCGGTAGGTTTGTGTGCAGCAAAATTCAAAGATTCCGATTCAAAGCCATTCTAAGAAGATCTTCTATCCCATGAAAGAGTACTTCCCAAGTATGAGAATTTATCCACCTGCTCTATTTTTTCCCATCCACCCTTATTCATTAACTTATCTTATAAATATAAAAACCTAACAATTAACATTGATTAAACTCTCAATGTTTTCTTTCTGATTTCATTTAATGAGTCTGCGAAATATTCCACGGGGTCAGAAAGTTCATTGACAGTCCTGGTTATATTTTTTCATTCTATTCGAGTCTACAGAGCATGAGAAGCGAAAAGGCTATCCTTCCACGTCAACTTTAAAATTTTGACGTCACTGGTGTATTGGTTGAGGGAAATTTCGAGCAATTTCGAAATACCTCTTCTTTCGCTTCCACAAATTCATATTTCCTTGGATGTTTGTCAGTGTGCCGCGCCCTGGGGATTCCTTCCCGCGTTGTTTCGAACCTCGTGTCCGCCCACGACGCCAACGCCTCCCTGACCGTGGACAAATATTACAATCGTCAAAACGAGGAGATCGATGACCCTACCAACCCAATGGGAGAAGATTCCATTTGGAACTACCACGTTTGGAACGATGTGTGGATGGCGAGACCTGATTTACCCAAGGGATACGGAGGGTGGCAAGCTATTGATGCAACCCCGCAGGAAACCAGCGAGGGTGAGTGAGCTAGCCAGAACGAATCAACGGGGAGGAAGAGGGGTATTCCCCGCCCCGTAAAACTGTTTCCATGCCTGCTGATGATAGCAATATTTTTCCCTGCCAAATTTGTTTCCCCCCTCTCTTGCTATTAGCAACTACTGGTTACTTGTACTAATGTGTGCAGAGAGGGCGAATCCCCTTAAATTGCAGTCTTTCGCGAGACATTTTAATATCGTAACAGAGGAAATGTTATTTATTTTGATGTAGGTACGCGAAGCAAATTGGCTAAATATTTTTCCACTCAACAAGAAGCTTGATTCGCACTCTGAAGCTAGCGTAGATGAAACTTAAAATGAACAGATTCCTCTTAATGTGCCATCGCTGTGAAAGGAACATACAAATTCTTCGAAAGTTAATTCTTAGTAAACAAATTCTTTGTAAACGAATTCTTGGAACAATCAATTCTTCGAATTACAAATTCTTCGAAAAATACTCTAATGAGTCTTAAGTTATCCAAAATTAAAAGAACTGATTCGGAGTTGAAATCTGTTCGGCAAAGTTATGAACCTTCTTAGAGGTTAGATTGGGTTGGGTGTGGGCATTGCTTGTGCCATTTTTTCAAAGAATTTGTCATCCAAAGTGATGATCGTTCGTACAATTCTTTATTGAAGAATTTTTTTAGGAAGAATTTGCTCTTCAGGAATTTGTTTTCGAAGAAATTGGACGTAACCGCTTTGAATGGGACAAAATAAACACTTATACACCATATACTTTTACATTGGGAAAATTATGCATTCAGTAAAACCTAATGTATAACAATGAGATGGTGAACTATAGCAAATATTGCATAGAATGAAATCAGTAGCGGGAAACATTGCAATCACAAATCACTTTTGGAAAACAATAAAGATAAAAAATAAATTATCATTTTATGCATACTGTATTTGAAAATTTAAAATAGTCTCCAAATTGAAAGTAAAAAGTTAAATAGAAAATTATTTATAGGAGGTACAACAGCTCCACTGCGAGTCTTAAATCCCTTCGGCATTTCTCATTTCCACTTCCGCGGCTTCACTCTATCACGATTTTCGAAATACGTATTACATTATATATAATATACGTATTTATGTCTTAAACAGTGTTTTTGCTCTACTATAAATACATTCCATTCATAAATTAAGGATAATAATAACGCTGTAATGATACATGATTAAAACTATTGTCATTAACTTCTCCTAGAGCAATAAAATCAATGGTTAAAGCCGTCTCTTTGTGAAACCATCACAAGGATAAGAATTAAATAACTTAATAAAGTTTCACTAATTTATTCTGCGAATGCAGTGCCCACTTATGACTCGAAACTAGTGAACATCAGCCGAAGCTAAGTTCAGACCAAGGTGGACAGCAGGGTTTGAGGAGTGGGCAGGCTAGAGACGATGTGGTTGTTTGTTACAGTTGCAAAATACCTGGACACAAAGCAGTCAAGCGCTGACTTTAGAACAAAAGAAAACCAAAATGCGTGGGATTAATCAAAGAGAATTTCAAAAGAAACAAGTCGCATTCATAAAAAAAATTAGTGAAACTTTACCAAGTTATTTAATTATCATTCTCCTTGAACGTTTTGAATAGAGCGAACTCAATTATTTATACAACAACCAGATTATATCCAGTGAGATTACTTTCAATCGTATGTCATCATGCAGGGTTCTATCAATGCGGACCTGCGTCACTGGAAGCGGTGAAAGCGGGTGCAGTAAGCTATAACTATGACGTCCCATTCGTACTCGCCGAAGTGAATGCGGACTTGATTCGATGGAAGGAGGATGCAGCGAGCGAACTGGGCTACGAGAAAATCGACTGCCATAAGTATCAGTAAGTATGGGTTTAAAGGCATATTAACGTTCCCTTTTACATCGAAGCTCTATGGATTGCTCATTCCTTTTTTGTCTTCAGCATTGGTCGCTTGGTTCTCACCAAAGCTCCGTGGATATTTGATCCCAATGGTGACAAGGATATGGAAGACATAACGGAGCAATACAAAGCCAAAGAGGGTATGTACTGCGAATTCTTTCATTAAATTTTGAAATTTTTCTTTTGAGTGATACTAATCAAGGACTGAAAATTTGTGACATGACTGGGACTCGAACCCAGGACTCCCAAGTTGAAAGAAAAGACTTCGTAATTTCCACAGTAAATTTTAATTTATTGTGGAAATTACGAAGTCTTTTCTTTCAACTTAAGATGTCGTTCCACGAAGTACGGCTAGGACATATTGATTATACAGGACTCCCACTTTCCGGGTAGGTGTTCAAACCACTAAACTACCATGCCACTCCAAATCCACTCCTGTTAAAGCGATGGTTAGAACACCTGCCCGGAAAGTGGGAGACCGGTGCTCGAGACCCAGTCAGGTCTCAATTTTTCACTCCTTTTTTAACCTTGGGTTTCAAGTGCACGCTTCCTCGTGCTAAGTGAAATTTCATGTTCAAGTTCTTTCTTTGATATTAATCAGTTGATATTTACCAATTAATATCGCGGACTTTGTTATTGCTACTATCCGGAAAAGCCAATTCGGCTTTCTCGCCCTGATTTAATCACAATAATGTGTGTGGCTACTGCAAGAGTGTCCTTTTTATAATCCTGCATTGATAATATAGTGAAAGACTAATCAAAAAAGTTTTTATCAACGGAAGAAAAACTATTTTCCAAAACACCCTTTCCCATGATCAATCAATAGTACGTTTTAAATGAGGAGGAAATCGAGAAAATCTGACGCAAAGGTTTTTTGATCACCGTATGCAATCAAAGCAGTAACACTTTTGAGACTCTAAAAAGACGTGATGGTTTTTCTCTACAAACAGGCACAGAAGCTGAGAGGCTTTCCCTAATGAACGCGGTCCGAGGCACTGAGAGGGCCAAGAGATTCTACTCCTTACCCAGCGAAGCGAGCGAAGACGTATCCTTTGATTTGGAAGATATTGAGAGAGTGCCCATCGGAGAGAACTTCAAGGTTACCGTGAAAGTTGAGGTACGCAAAATTTCAAAGTCGACCTCATTGTTAGATACGGTAAAAAAACCGCAAAAGCGGAAGGAAGTGGGAAGCTGAAAGCGATATTATCATTAAGCGAACCCGGGTGATATCCTCTCCTCGAACGCAGAGATTTAAGACGACTTGTCAATTAGTTAGTAGTAAAGTAAAAATATCTGCTGAACATAATATTTACGGAAGCCCGGGGCCTTTCACGGGGCCCGGGTTCACCTTTCATAATTTTTGCATTTGTATGAGAGGCTATATGGTATATAGGCTCTCTCTATATGGCCATTTTGCTTAAATCTTATTCAGTGTTCTTAATTTAAAAGCAGACGTTACCCATGTATTATTGTTAAATATCTATGTGCTTAGTGTATTTTTCATGCAATATTTTTGTTTTATCTTATTGGTTCTAATTTACCCGTTTTTATCCTTTATAAATTTAGGTTGTAACCGTCAGTAGGTTTCGCTGATATTTCACTCCTCCTTTACCGTAGACGTTTTCCTGCAGAGATTTCACCATTTTCTTAAGTGCCGACTTAGGTTTTTTTGTAAATCCACAAAATATTTTCCTCCTTTTTGCTCCCTAAAATCTCTTTATTGAAGTATTCGATGAAATAAGGTTAAACGTAAAATGAGACTTAGGTGATGAGGTCTCAATTTTGTCCTTCATTTAAATTGTTTATTATTTATCAAATTTATTATCACGGCAGAGAAAGCAGAGCAAAGAAAATGCTTTCCTTACTCATATCAATATTGGTCGCATGGGACTAAATACTATTACAATTTAGGAGTCTATCTGAGGTCGATGGACAAATGTTAATGAAAATTCACTTTAGTTTTGAAGATAAAAGTGGGATATTACAAGTGATAACATATTATTGAGAAACACTATTTTATCGTGGACCTCAACAGAGATACTGAATGTCCCTGAATTTGCTAATAAGTCACTTTAATTTACACTTTTTTGATTAGTCACCCTCCCTGCACCCTAAGAGACCATTTTTTTTTCTTGTCATTTTTGCCATGATGATAAATTTAATAGAATGTAATATTACCTAAATAAAAAGAGGTATGAATTTTCCTGAAACTAACCCTTAACTAAATATATAATTCATATTCCTTTCTCCAAGCATGGAAAGTGGATGAAACAAGGAAATTTTTCAAAGAGGCCTGGGAATAAAGAAATCCAAATGGATGCAAAGTTCATTTTCAAAGTGGAAATTCCTATAGCTATTACTTTCCCATCTTAATGGTCCTACTCCTTAAATATCTCTTAATTATCCCAGAATTTTAAAGAATGTTTAAATGAATATTTCATAGTAACATAGGAAAAATGGAGAGACACAAGGAATCATTTGATACCAGTTTATAAAGTCATAATGTAACATTGGTTTCACAATCAAAATTTTACAATCAGCAAATGGATGGAGCTGTTACCTATAAAGATTTCTTCCCTCATGTATGAGTCAATTTTTATGTTTATGTATTTATGTTATGAGTTTATCTTTAAAACTTTGAGATTATCTAAGAATATACCTTCCTTCCACAGAACAAAGCCAAAGAGGATCGTAATATACAAGCAGTTCTGTCAGCAGGTAGTGTTTTCTACACTGGAGTGAAGGCTCACTGTGTTAAGAGAGCATCTGGAACTTTCAAAATTAGAGCTGGTTCCAGTAAGTGACATTTAGATCTTAATTGCTAAATTAAACCAATAGTTACGGAAATAATTAAATTTCATAAGGTTATGAAATAGCCAAGCCAATGCTATTTTCCCTCCAACAATGATTGCATTTATAAAGCTGGCATATATATTCTATCTTTCACTTACAATATAGTTTTTACTTAGATTATTTCACCTATATTAGTGATACACTTGAAAGATATCAATTATTTACATTTCTAAAGAATTGGCTTGATTTATCCCAACTTTTAGAAGAAGAACTAACTCTCACAGTGACTCCAGATGATTATTTGGATAAATTGGTGGAATACTGCATCATGAAGGTGTATGCAATAGCAACTGTGACAGAAACCCGACAAACATGGGCAGAAGAGGATGACTTTCAAGTTTTGAAGCCAAATATTGATATCAAGGTATAATTTTTTCTTCTAAATGAAATGAATCCACGAAATCCATGACTTGCTTGTTTAGCGTCACTGGTAAGATCTTTCAACAGCAATTTATTTAACGATTAGCAATGGCAATTTATTTATTTTTTTCTCTTACGTTCCTTTTCCAGTGAGTGTGTTCTCTGTGCAAAGACGCAAAAGAGGTCTATTTTGTCTTACTAATAAAATAACTTATCAATCTATTCTTTAATTTTCATTAATTCTTTGATTCATAATGATAGCAAGACCAGATTTTAAAATTTGTCTGGATGTAAATTTAGTTCAAAATTAGATTTGCAGTAGCCATATTTATGATATTTTCAGTTAAATTTACCTTGTTTCTATACATCGGTTAACAACATAGCCCTGCCGAGAATTATAGAGGTCCACATACTTGATCAAACAATTTTTGCATGGCACATTTATATGAAGCATAGCACACATTGACTAGTTTCACAATATTTTGAAACTAATTAGTATAGAATGAAATATGTTATGCAAACTGTTTGCTTTTGTATAAGAGCCTTTATGATATGTACTATAAAACTTGTCATAACATAGATGCTAAATTTTTATCAATAATGCTAATTGATGGTCAATTTATGTATGCACACCTTTTTGCCAATATTTATATAATTTGCGTGATATTTTACTATTTATTTTCCATTATAGCAAAGTATCAAGAATCTGCTTCCTAAAAAATTATTATACACCATTATTTGCTTACTAAAAAAAATTAATTTTTCAGGGACCCAAAACCATCACAGTGGGTAAACCAGCAAATGCAACGTTCAGTTTCAAGAATCCCCTTAAAATGACATTGCATAACTGCAAGTTCAACTTTGATGGGCCTGGATTAGTTAAGGCTTTATCTGTGGAACACAGGTAAACAATCTTTTGTCTTGGAAAAATTGAGGATACTGCTATGTGTCCAAATGCTATTGTGAGAGCAAGTATAATTTGCATTTTCCTACTATTTAATATAGATGGATATGATATTTCTTGTGTTCATAGACTAAACTACAACTTTTAACTTAAACTTGGCTTGAATATCATAAAATTGGAGTAAATATGCAATTATGCAATTTAGGGGTTAATTGGAGGAATAGCCTTCCTAGGCTAAAATTCGCCCAAAAAATAAGACGGCATTATTAAATATGCAGGAATAGCAATCACAGATTGAATACATTGAGTCTATCATATTGCATGACTTTTATTTGTTTACACAGATTCCTTTTTCTAAATATTTTTTTACAATGAAAAAAAATAGAAACTACATTTCAAAATTATTTCAGTGAAGTTTTTAGACAGAATTTTCCAAATATCTATTCTGCATATACTTTCTTCTGTCAATTAGAATGTATCACCATGTATGTTCACCATATATTTTTGTTCTCATCTTTCAGGGACGTTCAGCCATTGGAAACTTTAAGTTTGGAACAGACATTTGTACCTTCCCTCTCTGGTTCAATTAAATTAGTTTCCACATTCACTAGCAAAGAATTGACTGATGTTTCTGGAGCTTCTGTGTTTGAATGTTTGGATGAAGATGATGAATAGAAAAAGCGAGCTGATAGAATTATAAGCGTCATGAATCATATAATGTTTCATGTATTTATCTAGATGATTGCTTCCATTGATACATTTATTGTTTGATATTTCATTCTAATGACATTAATAATGGTTCCAAGTTTATTGTTTTATCTCATTCAAACCTAATATACTTTAATACTACAGTTTTCATACCTTTTTATGATGTATTTTGTTTGTCCTATCTCTCTTTAGTTTAAGAAAGGTTACATCGAGTGTCATAGAGTTAAAATAAAGTTCTTTCAAAGTCCTTTTCCTTTTAGTTTATTTGAACATGTCAGAAATGTCTCCCAAAGCTAATTGACAATATCCTTTTCTTATATTCAGTGCCACTCTAAAATCTTAAAGAATTGAGTGCAAGATTTCACTCACCCATTCCTGATAAGATTCAAACTTATAAATTATGAAACAACTAAAAATGTTATTCTTATGAAGGTTTTTACATACCCTAAATAATAATGATAAAAAATTGATAGTGATGGGAGTCCGTCAAAAACTTTATTTGTTAGATGTAATTTCTTCTTTCATTTTAGAAAATATTCCTAATATCAGTCACTGAACTGTTGCTCACACCTAGAGCTGAAACTGCTTTCACACCATAAAAGTAAAATACTTTTAGCTCTTTATACAGAATATCTCCTTTTTTCCTGCCATTGGACCTAAATTATTGCAAGCTGTGAAAGATAAGATAATTCCCAAGATTCTTGTCATGATTCATGTCACCTATCAAAAAGTTTGAAATTTAAAATTGGAATAAATAAATTTTAATCATCAAAATGATCATGATGGTTTACTAACCTCCAGGTTAGGTAAATTTATTCTAAAACTAATTGGTCAATCAAGAAGTAGAAAGAAAGTCAAAATAGGGAATTTTAGGAAGATAAAGTTAGAACAAGATACAATATTGTACTGAAAATAGATAAGGATATGACTAAATATATATTTATTATTTTCTACGAAAAATTCTAATGGTCACTGCTTATTATGTTGGCATAACCAACAGAAACATTTAAAATAGATAAAGGTAATTTACCACAAATGTGCAACAAATATATTTATGGATGAAAACATTAGATATCTGTGAATGTCCTCCTGATTCTGTCTTTCAAATAGATTTTCCTGACCACAGTAATATGTTCACCCATTGGTCATATAATAATTGTAAAAACACTCATAATAGTTGATACTAATGTAGACAATAAAAAATGATACTATTATTAAACTCATTATGGTATAATTTGTACTTGATTTAAGCCCCTTTTAGACAAAGACAGTAATGGTGGCCAGTAGAACTAGCCAGCACTGGCTGACAGTAATTATCTTGTTACTGTCCTTGCGAGCTGAGATAATTCTGCTTCAACGGCCAGTAGGCTATTGGCAGCCAACTGGCTGCCAGGAAGCCAGATAGGATAGCATAACCTATTGGCAGCCAATCATATGAGAGTCAAGTTCAACAATACCATTAGTCTTCAGGGGAATGGGTTGTTTTATGACAGTAAAATCATGTACATTTTTCCTCCTTATTTCTTCAAATTCTCATTATTTAGAATCCAAAACAATATTACACAATTAAAATAAGAATCTTTAATAAATTTTCCATATTTCAGTACTCTTCTTGATTCTGTAGGGGCATATTTTCTAATTTTGCAAATTAAATTAATCCTGTAAATGGTGAAAAAGGACTACTTTGCATGCATTTCTTACCTATGATATTTCCAAACTGGCTACTGGCAACCAGTACTGGAAGCCACTACTCTTCTCGGGTGTAGACTCCTTTCCCAACAATTTTACTGGCCATCAGTACCTTTTAGTGAAACTATTTCAAATATGTATGACAAAGTGTTGAAATTTCATGAACAGCTATGATCAACAATGTTATTAGATAAACTATTGCTATGATCTATGGGTTGTATATCATTCTATTCCTCAATTTAAAATGATGAATCGTTGATATGAAAAAATGTTGCAGAAATTTCTGACAAATAGGCAATATACAAGCAATTACATTTTCAAATAAATCAATTTCTGTATTCTAGTCATATATTTACTTCTGAAAAAAATGAATTTTTAAAACAATATCTCAACATTGTATTTTTACTGCCTAAATTAAATTGATGTTTTGAGAGAAATAGTTTTAACTATGTAAACTTTTTAAACTTTGCTTGTAAGTAAACAGTGCCCAAAGAGTTCTAAATATTTAATGTATACCTTACAATAATCTAGAAAAAGATCAAATGTTTCAACTGAAAGAAAATTACTGAGTAAAATTTACATCATAAGGCTAATATTCCCAAAATTCAGAAAACAATACATCACATATTATGTGAGGTGTGATTGTTTTAGTTACCAAGGAGATGGTCACCAGATACTAAAATAATCATTTAATATACCAGTTGTACCATCAAAATTTTGAAAGAGCTAAGTTTTCTAAAACAATTCACTCATGTCATGATTATAATGTCATTAGTAATTTAAAAGAAATATAAAATGATCCTGTAGAAAAATTATTGGGAAACAAAATTTATAAATCTTATTCTGAATGATCTCAGAAAAGTGCACATTTCTTACTACAGAGTAAATATGGTTACAAAGGATTTAGTCTATCTTTGAGCTTTTTGATGTCATTGGTACATGCATTATCTTTGTCTCATCCTGGCCAGAACAATGGATCTCTTGTTATTTAACATAAATTGAGGATTGTGAAAACCCATTAAAGAATACACAGCTAATTTTTATTCAAGGTAAATAATACTGGGATAATGAATTTTTAAATTGCTCAATTTATCTTGGAAAACTGTTTTATAAGGCACTTCCAAGCGGTAACTTAACTATCTCGACATTCCAGTTGACTCCTACTTTGTTACAATTAGCTGGCTTTCTTACCTATTATTAATGGACCCACTTTCATCATTTCACTAAAATTCATTTGAGCAATATAAGTTAAAATATATCTTCAAATTTGTAATTTAGTTTATCTTTTTGAAGTAATTTACTCATTGATGCCTTTACACAACATTCAGACATTTGTTACTCTTAAATGCTATGTATTTTTAAGAATGTTCTAATATATGAATATGTGTCATTTAATATCATGTTCTAACATTAACTCCATGATTAAATGGTGAGGGGTTTAGGAGTTTTTTAACTCAAGTCTTTTATTTGAAGAGGTCTATCAATTTTAGAGACAGCACGGTGTATCAAGAAGTGACTAAAAATGATTTTTTTGATCACAGCATTAAATTAATTACAGCGGAAAAATATGTTATATCATTATCATAATCACGTCAATCTTAAGTCTCTTACAGATAAAAATCAAAAATGTCTAAAAAAAGGCATGGCCCAGATATGGATAGGATAGCAAAACTAGCTAAACCAAAACCAAGGTAATACGCAAATGTATCAATTATTATAAAATAGGGATAAAGTTAGCAAGATTTCATAAAAATGCTTTCTCCTTACTATGTTTATAAATATATAATTATTAATATTATTTATAATATTAATACGAAATAACTGTTGGCAAATAACATGTCACTGTTTTCTTCTCATATAATTTTAAGGCCAACATCTAAAATTTTTTTATAATTATACAAATAAGACTGTTACCTCATACAAGATTTTTTAAACTTGAGTAATACGAACAAAGAATAGCACCAAAATGTTAAAGATTTAAGGGTTGACAAGAGAACTCATTCGATCAATTACAATGCTCAAAAACAAGTTAAAAAGAATTACATAGCTTTGATTCTGAAATCATGAGTTGTTGAAACATTATCTCCAGTAAAGTATTTAAACAGTGATGGAGAGTGTTGTCTCTTAGTTTAGTCTTTTGTAAAAAGAAATATCCATTCGTAAAATGAATAACAATGGTTTTTTGAGAAAATTTACATTGAGCATTCATCTTACAGGGTTAAATAATGATTGCCAAGAATAAATAAAATTTTCTCCAATAAATAAATCTTGCTAGTGCTCAATATAATTTACATGTTTAATATATGGGATTTTAATGCTTAGTATGTATAGTGTAAAATTAGTCCTGAACATCTTAAAAAATTAATTTAAAATTTGTGGTTAAAAGATTGCTCGGACTACAAAAGTACTGTATTTGATGGCATATAAGACGCACCCTCATCAAGATGGCCACTCACAAGGAAATAGAGTTTTAATAGTCTGTGCAAAAGCGCGGTACCACAATAATTTAAAATGTAGTTTCTTTTAGTTGTCACGTTTCATAAAAGCCAAATATTAACACAATCATTGAATGCAATTATGAAATAGGAATCTGGGCTAAAGATAGCATTCAGTATTGAATTTTAACCTGTGGAGGTTGAACCTTCACATATAAGACGCAGGGAAATTTTTCGAGACATAATTTAGGAAAAAAGGTGCGTCTTATATGCAGTCAAATACGGTAAGTATTACAGTCATCATGATTTGAAGGAAATCTGCTCTACACCGAACATACATAATAATATCTACACAATTCAATGAAATTATTAACATATGCTCGTCCACCATGTATATAAAAGATATCCAGGCTAAATTACAGATTCAATGAAGGGAAAAATGGACAGGAGAATACTGGAATAATTATATTGTCAGCATAACAGTAATAGCTAGAAATTATTCAGAATAACTTGAATATATTATAATAATGTGCCACTTAAGTAAAGGTATATTTAAATATATTTTAAGGTGATAATATAAGGGGATACGTATAACAAAAACAGAAGTATTTTATGAAATTATGATTTTAACGGAAATCATTCTTTACAAGCCCACCTGACAACACCGCAGAAGAGCCTTGTGATAATAATGAGAGGCCAGATATGAA
Source organism: Sympetrum striolatum (assembly GCA_947579665.1). Taxonomy (NCBI): domain Eukaryota; kingdom Metazoa; phylum Arthropoda; class Insecta; order Odonata; family Libellulidae; genus Sympetrum; species Sympetrum striolatum. Next base: position 29,105,564 of record OX388348.1, read on the forward strand.
CAGAATTGCAGAATTGGCAAGACCAAGAATGAGGTAGCAGAATGAAACCAATTGACTCAATTTATGTTCCATTAACATATAGTATTAACTACGATATTTTTCCAATAAAAGTGATGAAAACAATGAATAGCTGTAATTAATTTAATATCTGACTGTGTATATTTCATCATTAAACTTGATAATGAGAGCAACTTTCTTTTATGATTTGTTATTCTAAATAAACATCATATTAAAGCTTTTTGTATTTTAAATTATGTCATGCCATTTTTATACAATATAGGTTTAAAACAATTCAAACTGTCAATTTCTAATTAACTACTTACATTCACAGATCACCAGATGGCCAGACACCAGAAACTAAACACCAAGAACAAGATAGACATCCAGATATGGTAAGGATTGAAGAATTAGCAAGGCCAAGAGCTAGGTAAATGATTACTGGGAAGTATTCATGAATGATCTTAAAGAGTTTTGTATTTTAGATTAAACTATGCCTTGTTTACTACATAACTTGACTCAAACTTTCAATTCCTCATTAACTATCACCTTCACAGATCACCAGATGACCAGACACGGGAAGTTAAATGCCAAGAACAGGGTAGAAATCCAGATATGATGAGGATTGAAGAATTAGCAAGGCCAAGAGCTATGTAAATGAATACTGTGAAATACTCATGAAATAATATTGCAGCTTTTTTATTTTAGATCACTCAATACCATTTTATTACATAATTTGATTCAAAATTTCAATCTCTAATTCACAACTTGCCCTCATAGATCACCAGAAGTTAAACAGAAAGAACAAGTTAGAAATCCAGATATGAAAAGGATTGAAGAATTAGCAAGGCCAAGACCTAGGTAAATGATAACTGTTATATATTCATGAATAATCTTAAGGCTTTTTGTATTATGATTACATCATGCCATTTTATTACAAATTTGATTGAAACTTTCAATCCCTAATGAACAACTTACATTCACAGATCACCAGATGGCATGACAACAGAAGCTAAACACCAAGAACAAGATAGACACCCAGATATGGTAAGGATGGAAGAATTAGCAAGGCCAAGAGCTAGGTAAATGATTATTGGGAACTATAGATGGATAATCTAGAAGCAATTCTGTCTTTTAGTTTAACATGTACCACTTCATTGCATAACTTGATTCAAACTTTTAATCCCCATTTAACTACCTACTTTCATAGATCACCAGATGGCCAGACACCAGAAGTTACACGCCAAGAACAAGATAGAAATCCTGATATGATAAGGATTGAAGAATTAGCAAAGCCAAGAGCTAGGTAAATGATAATTATGAAACATTTATGAATATTATTAAAGCTTTTTATATTTTAGATCACCTCATGCCATTTTATTACATAACTTGCTTCAAACTTTAAATTCCTAATTAACTATCCATCTTCACAGATCACCAGATGGCCAACCAACAGAAGTTACACGCCAAGAACAAGATAGAAATCCAGATATGAAAAGAATAGAAGAATTAGCAAGGCCAAGAGCTAGGTAAATGATTACTAGGAAGTATTCATGAACAATCTAAGAGCTTTTTTGTATCTTAGATAACCTCATGCCATTTCATTACATAACTTGCTTCAAACTTTCAATTCCTTATTAACTACGATATCTACCTTCACAGATCACCAGATGGCCAGACACCAGAAGTTAAACGCCAAGAACAGGATAGAAATCCAGATATGAAAAGGATAGAAGAATTAGCAAGGCCGAGAGCTAGGTAAATGATTACTAGGAAGTATTAATGAACAATCTAAAAGCTTTTTTGTATTTAAGATTAACTCATGTTACTTTAGTATATGACTTTATAATTATCAATCCCCAATTAACTACCTGCCTTCAAAGATCACCAGATAGCCAGACATCAGAAATTAAACGCCAAGAACAAGATAGAAATCCAGACATGATAAGGATTGAAGAATTAGCAAGGCCACGAGCTAGGTAAGTGATAATTGGAAAATATTGATGTAAAATATTAAATTTCTTTGTATTTTAGATTGACGCATGCCATTTTATTACAGAGCTTCATTCATACTTTCAATTCCTAATCAATTGCCTACCTTCACAGATCACCAGATGGCCAGGCACCTGAAGTTTAACACCAAGAACAAGACAGAAATCCAGATGCAAAGAGGATTGAAGATTTAGCAAGGCCAAGACCTGGGTAAATGAATACTGTGAAGTACTCATGAATTAATATTGAATTCTTCATTGCACAATATGCTAAATCATGAAGACAGAACATTGTTGTTGATAAATGAGATAAAGCTTGGTTGATAATTCGAGAGTTCTAACTTTTATTTGGACAAAAATCAACCAGCAAATTTCTTTGGTCTTTAAAGCAAAAGTATAATCACAAATAAAGTTTAAAATGTCATGAATTCTTTTCACGAACAACGCTTCAAGCTTCGTATTCCAAATTGACAGTTAAGTAAATTTTTGCTAAACTGATGGACCTAAGCAAAGTAGAGATATTTCAATAATGTAGTCACACTTGGTTAATGAATGAATGAAATAATAGAGTAATTCAAAAATGTTATAGTACAATAGCAAAACTGTGCAATGGGTATATCGTCAACACTGTGGGCACGAGCTCTTGCAGGCTACATGACTTTAACTGGGAGCCATGTGTCTACAGCTCGGTGAAAGGGTACATGCGGTCATGTTTACCACTCCAAAACAATTGTCTGTCTACAGCCCCACTCAAGACAAATGATGGCACAGACTGCTGCAGACCCATGAAATTGATATTTATTTTTAGCCTCTCAACTGTTAATCGTTTTCAAATATGAGGTCCACCTCTGCTCAATTCTATTGAGAAATAATGTGCATAGCTGTGCTAGGTGCAAAGAGCCTAATTTTAATCGCGGTATGTTTTAAGAACCCCTTGCTTAAACAGATTGTAAACCTTAGAAGTTGACTTCTTATAAAATATTACATATCATCGGATCTACAGTTTTTGGGATAAACTACTGCTAAAAATTATAAAAGGTTTAAATAAAGAGATAAGATTTTACCTGTTGATCTTCACATATCAGCTACAAACTACTACTATCTTACAAAATATCATGATGATTTTACATTTTTTTCTCTAATCATTTCTTAATGAGCAAAAATACCAATCCTGAACCTCTGACATTACTAAGTAGAACAGTTACACCAATTCTCGAGGGACCTTAGAGGACAAATATAATTATATAATACATGAGTCTAATGTTGCTTGCATACTGCAAACATATCGATAACACTAATTTCAAGTTGGCATCATATCGAGAGGGTCTTCAAAGGAAAAAAAAAGGATTGAATATATTCTTAAAATTTGCTGCAATTTATTCATCTGGCATCGAACTCGGGTCTTCCTGGTCATACTTACTATGCAGTACAACAGAAGATCACCATCTCTAACAATGTGTGGAAATTCAAGCAGAAATATTGTGTGCAACTGCCTCAAACGATGTCCTACTTTTCCCTCATATTCCTTATGTGAGAAATTTGAATGTGCTCTGGCATTGAACCCAGGAAAAGCATGGTCTTATCTAAATTTTTTTCTTAAACCGATTTCTAATATACATCTTGTAGCAAAACAAGAACTTCCTGACATTTCCATAAGCCCATCAACAAAAATAATGAAAAACTACCTCAATGTATTTTAAATGGCAGATATTTGCATCATCCTAGCATCGAACCCAGGATATTTTCTGTAAAAGTCATTAGTTTTTTCCATGGATAATGACCATATCTATAGGCTCCATGAGTTTTGATTCTCTACCTATCCGGGAAGTATTTTTTAAAAATTCCCAAAAATCAAAGCAATGCTTTTAAATGGGAAAAATCGGGACTTTGGGGCCCTCTGGAAACAAACCCATGACACAGGTTCAAAATCGCAATTTTTCTACTGGTTGCATGTTACGGCCAATACGTCGTAAAAATTTCAAATCAATGAAGCTTGCGGTTTAGCCTGTGAATTAGTATCCTATCTATCTGGCTATATATATGAATGAATCTGGAGAAGCGTCTATATATAATAGATAGATAACTTGCCTCTCAATGTACTGAATTTTTCTACATAGAGCATTTATGTCAAAGGTTCTCCCTCATGATCTAAGACTCCAAACATTTGTTTAGATAGAAAGCTGAAATTAATAATTTTAAGATAGATAGCTGATGTTCCTGTTACCATACTATGATGAATGGACTATTTACATTTGTCATGTGGTTCAGGATAGAAAAAATGTATCTTTCCTTTTTTGTCCCAGTCTTGATCATGGCTGTGATGAAATGAAAGCTACTGAGGTATAGGTGAGTAATTGAACTAATGGAATGCCAAGAAAAGTGTTACTCATAGAGTCATTGTGCTTCACTTGCGTGGACATGTTCTGCTTATAGCATTCTGGCTTAGTGAGGAAAGCAATGGCAAACTACCTCACTCCTTATCCTGCCCAGTAAACGTCATTCTTCTCTGCAAACTCTTAGTAGCTTATGCCAGAGGGGATGAAGTACCAACTGGCCTTTGGGCTGAATCCCTTACAGATAGCTGACTATATTATATATTAAAATAGAAAGTTTAAAATTCTATGATAATCTGTGACAAATAATATGAATGATTGTATTATATATCCTTTTATTACCATATGCTGAAATTATACCTGTTTTCATTAATCAAATATCATTTCATGAAGGAAATAGTTAAGCAAAAGTTTCACCAAATATTTTGTTTAATGCAAGTGGTCCAGTTTTTAACTATTAATTGCTATCATCAGGCTACAGCTGAGACAAAGAGAAATTGATTTTCCTCTTCTTAGGCAAAAGGAAATTCCATTATCAGGGTAAAGTCAGAACAAAAATGCAATGGGGAATCTGAATGTAATGATATGTGATTCTACCTTGGATATTAAAATTCCTGTGATATAAAAATTTTTATTCCTAACAAATGTTATGATCATTGAAAATATCTTGGCAATGCCAACCAGAGTTATTTAGTTTACCTGGTGGGGCAGGAGTACCTATGTGGATCCTGGGTTTTTACTATGAATTTTTGATGTAGAAAGTAACCTTTAGGCACATAAAATTATTTCTGTAGAGACACAAACGACCAGACTGACAAAAAGTTGAGTTTTTTTATCAAAATAGGAGTTTTTAGTTATTGTGTTTATAGTACATGGTATTTAAGAACTAATGATAATTAATTAATTCTCTTAATGGTTCCAGTTTTTTTAGGATCAATTCTCCAGATGTCATTCTGTTACACTTCTCCTTTCAGAAATCACTCAATTAAAAAAACCTACATTGATTAAGAAGATGCTAAAGAGAAGGAGGAAATGTTCACAGAAAAAGAATTAAAAGAATGGATTAGAACATATTGAAATAATTGTGAAATTACGATAAAACCCATAGAAACGAAAACGATGCTCAAGGGATTTCATGGAAATGAAGAACTGTACTTATTTGTCTCTCATGGAATAGGACATAAATGCAAATCCCTCAGAAAATATAAAAGATCTATACAACTTAATCTTTGTATTCACTTAACCAGAGTGCGAATCAAGATACTTGTTGGTGAGGGGGGAGGAAATATTTAGCCAATTTGCATCGCGTACCTACATCAAAGTAGGTATATACTATTTCCTCTGTAACGATATTGAAAGATCTCGCGAAAGACTGCAATTTAAAGGGATTCGCTCCCTTTGCACACACTAATACAGAAGTAACCAATAGTTGCTAAAAGTAAGAGAGGGGGAAAACAATTTTCCCTGGCAGAGAAAAAAATTGCTATCATCAGCCAGGAAAAAAATTTACGAGCCGGAGAATTCCTCCCCGTTGATTCGCACACTGGTTATTAATCTCGTAAAAGATTACTAACATCGAGGTGGGTTGTAAAAAATAATTTGCGGTTAAAATACTAAGTGAGAAGTTAACTATCTCAAGAATTTACCGAATTTACTGTTATTTTGGAAAATTCATACATGTTGCGTGACATGCTTTACAAATTCGGTTGGTAAATATTACCTTCGAATAAGAATCTTCATCAGGGTGTCTATTCTCTCCACGATGAATATTCATGCAATTTATTCTTCTTTCCAGCTGCATAAATGAACTATTATTATTACAATCACTGGTTTTATGATAACTTGACATGACATAGCAAAATGAGAGGACATCTACTTAAGTCATTTGCGTCAAATAAAACTGTAAGTTCGCGAAAACAAGTAAGTAACTAATAATTCATAAAAATGAAATCGATTATAAATATGGCTTGTCTATTTTGTTGCTCATAGAAAGATGGACGCTTCCAGCTATGTTAATAGGTGTTTGGCGGACATCAAAATTCGTACCTAGTAATTTCTAGTGCAAAACACTTTTTCTGCGTACAGTGCATAATTCAATGTTTATTTGGCTTTATCTGTGAATTCGAAAGTTTTGATCGAGAATATATTGTTGTAGTAATTTTGAGGCAAGTATTAAAAAATGATTTCAGAATGTTATGAGAAAATATTTATTCGATTTGTTATAAGTAATCTAATAAGAAGATGAATAAATTGCTGAGAGAGCGAGCGTCCGTTTTAACAACTGAGCGAACCAAAGGAAGAGCTAATGAAAATGTTATAAATAAAATAAAACCTTGGCCTATACTTACTGATAACTCAAGGCAACTTCATAAATTATATTTCATAGCAATATAACAAACCCAGTTTATTCTGTGGTAAGTTATCAAAAATTTATTCGATGATGTATTATGTACAGATATTATAGTACAAACCGTGAAATCGAAAACATTGGTACAAAGGAAGTGCAAGCATAAAGGCAAAGTGTAGAATTAAAAGTAATGGCAAGTTGATTTACTTATTCTTTTGTATGTAAACCAATCTTTTATAAAGACTGGACACATTAGTATTGGCTAGTGTTTTTTCCAAGTTCTGTCCCATTGGTGGAAATCTGGCACAATAACTGTTACCAGATCACAACACTATATGTGTCTACAATCTACAGCAAAGATGGAAAGCTACAAGTGCCCATTGTTGAACCAACATAAAAGCTTTAACAAGTTCAATCAGTGTGCTCTGGCAAATGTCCATCATCAATAACACCATGTGTCTGGATTTTAACTACCCAAAATAGGGCCACATCATCAGTACATGTCTGGCAATAGTAAAGGCTTTCAATTTGCAGTTATAAACACTGTAATTATCAGATTTCATTGTATCGTTGTTTTATTTTATGTACATTTGTCTGTGTATATACATAATTATATATTTATTCTCTTTCATATAAACAACTAAAGATACAAATTGGTTGCGCAGCCCATCACACATCACACCTTATTTAAGCAGTCAATTTTTATTGAGAAACTAAATGCATTCTTCTGTTTCATCTTCTTTTTCTTGTAGAATATTTGTTGCAAGAAAAGACAAGATTGCTAGAGCCATTTTTATGGATGTTGACAAATTTCCTGGAAGAAATGTTTCGATTTAAAGCTTTTTGCACCAAGCTCTACCATATGCCACAAAAGGGGTATAAAATGCACAGACCTATCGAAAAGTTAACAAAATGCCTCATGATGCAGGCACGCAGACCAGCTCCAACAAAGGATAAACCAGGCGCCAACAACTCCCCAAACACCATGACCGCACACACCTCTTGCAGCCAAAGCAGGGCTTCCAAAACTAATCCATTCAAAGCCTCCAACAACATGGTGTAATGATTATCATGCTAGAACACTGTTTAAATTCTTCAATTTTGCAATTAGGTGAGAATTTCCGCAGGGGAGGAAATACGTAAATTATCTACAATATTTTCTTCATTCCATAGCATTCTCAAGTCATTCATCCCACATTCTGTACATCTATTCACTGTTTAGAAACAGTGTTAGTCACAGAAAAAGAAAATATAGATGCTACAGTTATGTAAGCTCAAAAAGCATCCATGAACCTCTTATAATTCAAGTCAACTTTGCAACAGTCAAATCACAGGCATTATAGTTAGCTTTATATATACTTTTTTTGTAAGTTTATGTATATTTCCTTGGGACATAAAAGCCAGTAATCCAGAGGGTAATATAATATTCTTTATTTTGAGCAACAACTTTTAAAGCCCATGCCATAAAACAAATCATGGCATTCAGTGTTCTTAAGAGCATATATCCAGTTTGTGCACCAGTATTTACAGGTTTAAAGTGAACATGTCTGTATGTGCCAGTGGTTTTTTATTTATGTCTTTTGTTTGGTGGTAATGTAATGATATAAATGAGTGCATGTTTGATGTGTTTGAGTGTAAATGTGTTGAATGAGAGATGACATTTTTAAATGTGTTCATATGGAAATGAGTATTTTTTAATATTATGTGCTGGTATGCATGCCATTTTGTTGAATAACCTGTTCTTCACAAAGATTTCTTGGCATAAATGCATGATTATTTGTCATTTTATCAATAAAATTCAATGCAGTATACACAGACATGCATTTTAGTAATTGTAGCAAAGGGAGAAGTCCAATACCTGCACATAATGCCTGATGAATGTGGTTTAAGGAACCAGATTTGGTTGGACTTATTGAAATATTACTACTTTTTTGCTGGAAAACAAGCAATCACAATTTTATCGTCGTCCTTCTCGTGGTCCACTTTGTGATTACAACTACTTGTGAAAGCTGTGACACAAAGGATTACTTTCATTTAAGCCAAAATTGTTATGATTTTTATAAATGCATAAGTTTTTAAAAGTTTAAAACAATAATGATTTGAATTTTCATCACCACAGGCCTTTTTTAATTCCACTTTTGATAGAGTTAAAAAAAATCCCTAAGTAATGTTGTGAGATGTAATTAACAACTTGTTACAGAGGTTCAAATCCCTTCCCAAATATAACGGCATCCTCACTGAAGAGACAAGATTCCTGTACAATACAGATACTCAACAGAATGTTGGAGATTACCCAGCTATGGCATGACTGGTGGAGGGTTGACGGTTATTGGGCATCCCTGATCACCACTATCCCACCACACATGTTTCAGTGCTCTAAATCAACTTTCTCTCCCTCTCTTTTTCTCTCGCACTTGCATCAATTTCCTAGCAATCTGAAGATGCACATCTCACACCTGGTTTTTCCCCCACTCCCATTTTGAAACTTATGATCTGGTCTTGTTCTAAAGGGAGGGATGCCAAAACTAGGCACAGTGTGATAAAGTTGAATTTCTTTAGAAACCTCTTTGTGTGTTCTAAGGACACAAGATTACATATCTTAACAGTTGAGCTTATATATTTTTCCCCTCAGCTGAATTTCACCACAGGTTTAAATTTTTTGTTGGCTTTCTGTTCACTGGGCACATATATTCCAGGATTGGATTCAACAAATACAAACATATCAACGGTCTTCTTGCTGGAAAGCAAACATTTTTAACAACTTAACATCTGGTTAAACGAAAATTTGGGATAAGAGGGATAACTTGAAGGAGTATGACGTTGATTGTGGATATCTCTGGACTGTGTTGGGCTCTACGAATGACAAGGGGGAAGATAGGAACGAAGAGCTCAACAAGTGGCAAGGATATCGCACAAGCAAGCATCAGATCATCCTCTTCATTCATATGAGAATTTAAATTCAAGCAGTACATAGGAGCAATGGAGGCAGAAATGGACATCACAAAGTAATGACTGTATACCAGGCATGAAAATATCTGAGTAAAAACTTCATTAACATGGTTTTCTTCAACAAACAAGCAATATGGATGAAAGACAAGAACAGTTATGTAAAACCTCTACTAAGCATTATTTTTTCAAATATCAACCCAATATTTATCATATTTACAGAAATTACTCCCCAAACTAAGCCACACCTAATCCATGAGAGACCATTTATTCTCTTTGCAATGAAGCAAAATATTTATTGGTTTTTTTGAAGTATATCTTTAAATGAGTCGATAAAAATTCAACAAACGAAAATAATCAATACAAAAATACTATGAAAAATGTATCCATCTTGATTTGATGTGCCTTAGTTGAATATTTCAAACTGAAGGGTGATTCATATCCTGAGGATAGCTAAGATAAGAGTTCTTGGTGGGTTTTTGATCCACTCTTAATGGATATCAATACATACACAACAATATATTAAAAACCTTAAAATATATTTCATGAGTACATAACCAGTATGTTTGTAAAAAATTGCATTAACACTCCTAAAAAAAGCTTTCAATTAATGTATTGTGCATATTATAGTTGTGCTGTTGATGAAGTGGAAGCAGAACCTTTACATTAATTTGGCAGTTAGATGAAAATGAAACAACTCAATTCGAGGGAAACAAATAGAATTTTTTTTAGAACTCTATACTTCAGCTTTCCCCAGACAAGCAGTGAATAATTAGGATATAGCCAACTCAATCATTGCATTCTTTCACATGGTTTTGCGTATGTACAGAATACAAAGACATTTCTTATTAAAGAAATGGTGTAGAAAAATAACAAGTGAAAAACCATCACAAGAGCATGAACAGAACATATGTATGTTACATTATTTTGTCACTCCCAAAAACTAGTAACATGCATTTGTTACTTCAGATGCCTCTTTGAGCCGAGTTAAATAGTCATTTCGTCAAAGCAAGAGGCCCAACGATATCAGCAAAATTAATATAAAAAATAACTGATGTGGCAAATTCATCCCGTTTCACATTAACAGAGAATTTGTGATAATGGCAGAGAACAGGATGAATGATCCCTTGAAAAGCACTTAACTTCCCTCAATCAAACACATGTTAGCGTAATGATCAGTGGGTACCTTACCCCTCCCTTTCCTCACACTTGTTAAAACTCCATTATTTGGAAATTTTTGGGAATGGACCGAAAAGAGTGGCAAAGATCACTCCTATCCCACTACCCAGTGTGTTTTTTAGGGAACACCACTCCCCATCTCCTCACCTGCCTCCACTTTGCTCTGTCAACAGCTATGTTAGTACAGCTCCCCTTTTATCGACCTTACTTCATCCACATTACGCATGTGGATGAAAACTTTTCACTTTTTCTCTCCTCACCTAATAAGTGATCCACTTCGTTATGGCAGTAGCACCCCTGAGAGCCTGAAAAAATCAATACCCCACATCTCCCACCACCAGTTTAAATATTTGGTCATATCCCCATCACCCACAGAAAAAACATGTTTCTTACATATTAAATATTTTTCTTGAGCGTCTAACGTTCGCTTCTTGGGTGAGAGCGACCTGCCTGGTTTGCACAGGGAGGTCAGAGTTGCTCTCAGAGGGGAGTTGGCAGTGGGGATCACAATAATGGTGCGTGGTGCATTGTGTTGGGAGGCAGTGGTTCATCAGGGGCACAACGGGTGAAGGGAGCTGGGACTGCTGCTGCGGCTGCTGCTATTGCTGCTGCTGGTGCTGTAAGTGAGCCGCGGCAATAATGGCGGGCACTGCCGGCGACGGAAGAGGCAAGCTGGAGGTGGGGCGGTGCTCCCCGCACATCAGACATCAGCTGAGCGCGAAGTTAGGCTGGGTGAGCGGGAGTGAATCACTACACGGTGGCCATTTTTTGTGACAAAACCATCACTCTCTATGAGGACGGCAGTCTGCTGCTGTTGCTGCTGCCCAGAACTTCTATTTCCTGGGGTACTGCCACCGCGAGCGCCATCTTCTTCTTCTCCATCCTCCTCTTGGATGTCTCCAGAGGTGACCCTTGATGGACCTCCTCCTCCACCACTTCTTATGCTGCCACCACCACTACCACCTCCTCCACTGGCTCCATCACTAGACTGGAGACCACGCTCCCGAAGACTCTTGTGCTTCCGCCATGCATTTTGAATAAGGCGAGCACAATATTCTTCTCTCTGTCGCCAGAGGGTAGACGAGACTGGCTCGTAGCCTATCTCGTCAGGACGGGCCTGGACCTCACCCAATTCGGCAGATTCCTCGATAGGATTACCCTTTCGAGCAAAGAAGTCTTTTGTAAGGGCATCTAGGATGTCCACACAGAACATGAGGTCTCCCTTGCATATAGGAATGTCCATCGACACAATCTTGTACTTGTTTGGCTTGTGGATTTGAAGAGGAGGTTCGAGAACATCCAAAAAGTCTGATAGTTGATCATAGCGGATGTACTGTGTACCATCAGGATCAAATTGTTGCCATATTTCATAATACATGTCGTAGTCGTCATCGGTCAAACCTTCTTGCACATCCTCTGTTGCCTGTGAATAGTTCTCCAAAATGACAGCAATGTACATGTTGATGACAATAAGAAAGCTTATGACCAGGTAAGATAAGAGAAAGGTGATGCCAATTGTGCTTGAACCACAATTCCCTGGAAAACCCATCTCATTGTTAGGTGGTTCACAATCTTCCTCATTTATTATACCATCAAGTACTCCATCCCAGCCAGCTGAGGTGGACATCTGAAAGAGCAAGATCATCGACTGGCCAAAAGTTTTGAAATTATAGACATCATCCAATCCACTTTTATCCTTCACATGCATAAAGAAGGACATTCCAAAGATGGCAAATATGAACATGACCAGGAAAAGCAGCAAGCAAATATTGAAGAGGGCTGGTAAGGACATCGCAAGCGCAAATAGAAGAGTCCTAATGCCCTTAGCTCCTTTCACCAATCTTAAGACTCGCCCCACTTTTGCTACCCTTACTACTCGGAGCAGTGTTGGGGACACAAAATACTTCTCTATCAAATCACTCAACACCAACCCTGTGAAAGTAAAGAGGATTTTTATTAATTTTTGTCATTGTAGAATATGTTCATACTTAGATAACATATACAAATTTTTTCTTTGCCAAAGATTCAAGGAATATAAAACCAATAAAAAATTTTACTCATTAAAACAGCCACTTACCTAAGATTGACAAAATCACCACTACAAAGTCAAATAGGTTCCATGGTTCTTTGAAATAATGATAACGAAGAGCAAATATTTTCATTAAGCATTCACTGCTGAATATAACAATGAATATCATATTGAGATAATCTAAAACAGTGCTAAAGGTTTCTGTTTGCTGATAGTGATCCAAGGTCATAGTGAGCATGTTGAAGCCAATAAACAGCATGATGATCATATCAAACTTCTTGTTCGTAACAATTTCAAAAACAATAGCTTGAGGTTTCCACTAATTGGGAAGAATGAATATAAGTTAGTAAAATATGAAGTGATATGAGGTATCTTTACCAAATAAAAAAAGGAAAATTTGCTCACCCTAGGTCTTGGTATAGCTTTGAGAGGTTTCTTGGATCCCATTTTCTTCATTGCATTGTAGTATTTCTTCTGATCCTCTGTCATGAACATTTCCAGAGATCCTCCTGCGTATAGTCAAAAACATTTCTGATTTATGAATCTTATAGACAGATAATAAGATAATTAGTATCACAGGAAGATACTTATCTTTTTCTTTTGCTCGTTGAAGTTGTCAATGATTACTCCTATGAACAGGTTTAAGGTGAAGAAAGAACCAAAAATAATGAAGAATACAAAGTACAGATACATGTAGATATTTGTTTCTCTTATTGGTTGCTTCCCAACCTATTGGAAATTGAAAAATTTGGTATTAGATTATTGATAGATGCATAAATGATAATTATATCAGTTAATATACATACCTCTCTGGAATCTATGGCATCGTTCATTATCTGTATCCATCCTTTGAAAGTGGCAACTTGAAATAGAGACAAGTATGCCTTCCCAACATGATCAAAGTTCATAGGCGAGTTCTCCCATGAATAATTTTCTGCTTTGCAAGCATTAAAATCAGCAATGATTTCGTGACTGAGGGTGGTTTTGTTTGAGTCAACACACTGTAAAACAAAAGAACCAAGATTAATTTTAGCAGAAGAGAGAACCATTATCATTGTGTTTTATTATTCAATAACACACTCTCATTAATTAGGAGTGTTGGATTTAAGAAGAGATATACTTCTCAATGTTGCCCCAAAATAATCATTTCATAAGTATTAATATAAGGATATAATTTTCATCATAGATTAAGAAACTGAAACTTAAAATAATTTATTGAAATCTTTTTCAAAAATACATCTCTCAATAACTTACAGTAATAGAGTATATAAAGATTAACTAAGTAATATAGTAATATAACAGTATAAGACATTATCTTATTTGAAAGATACCAACACATTAGAACCAATATTTGTAGTCTGTCAGTGAAAGGCTTTACAGTATATCATGCCCTTATATCAATCTAAGATGCAGTATCAGTATTAATGTGAAATACTTTAATTTCCTTAATACTAATAAAGCAATGTAATGCCACATCAGCCTTCTAGTCATTCACTCTTTATGCTTTCAATAAATTCAATGCACTGGTGCTTCAAAGAATGAACCACCAAGTATCTAACAACAAGGTTTTACATTTTTACTTACAAACCAAAAACATGATTTTCAATCTAAGAATTACAGAAATCATGATACTATTTTTAAAAACTAGCTATTTTGTTTCTTTAATTATTTTTCATTGGGCTATGTTGCCAATTGTTGTCAACAAATGATACATTCGGAACTTACAAATAATTTTTATTAGAATAAGTCCAATTAATTTTTATGTTTCTTAGTCTTCTAAAACCAGCAAGTCAAATACTAATTTATTATATATCCAGGTAAAAAAGGGTCTTTAATCCTTTTCATGAAATATGTATTTTTTTCCAGAAAATAGTTTTTTATTTATAAATAAATGTTAATGGTTTATTACTAATTTTTAGTTGATTAAAGCAAGATTTTGACAACATCTAAGTTAACCATATCTAGTTAACTTTAAATATTTCTTTATTTATGTAACTTAGTTAAACATAAACATATAAGTCAATACTCTTGTTAAAAAATACAAGGTTTTGGTAGTGAGTTCTCTCAATATATCGGACAACCAGGTTGTTATTTTGTTATGTTAACTGTTAACAAATACCTTGAAATATTTTCCTGCAAAAAGCTGGACTCCCATGATAGCAAAAATCAACCAAAATATAAGGCAGACGAGCAGCACGTTGAAAATGCTGGGAATGGCTTGGACCAGAGCATTCACTACAACCTACAAGAAAGGAAATGTATTAGTAAGAAATTTTTGAGGGATGTCATTATTACTGATATATATTTTACATCATCTTTGCAGTCTGCATTTTTAAACATGCAGAAAGATGAAGGCCATGCACTTCCGTTGACTTTAACCTCTCATTTCGTTATCTTAATTTTTTCTATCACCGATTTCACAAACAGATCCATGCAAATTCTAAGACCATTCCCTAAAAAATATATGTTTATTTTGCCACTAACTCTAATAATCTTTTCCATGAAAATCTCAAAATTTGGCTGTGAAAGAGCAAAAGAAGCTAGCAAGTGGTAGCACATGATCATTTAAAGCTGCTATGCTAAAAGTAGCATCAGTAAGAGAATCATGTGATTCGATAAAGTATTTCCTTTGGCTCCTATTTAAACCTAATCCTAAATAAACTGGAAAGAAGAATTAGAAAAGACTTGAAAAAGAAAATCTGAATGCAAATTTAGTATTTGAGTTCAGCAATCACTTTTGCTACTGAGCAATTCTTTTGATTATATGGGATATTGTATAATCTTTGGCCTGTTAATAGACTTAGATGATAGCCTTCATCATAGAGAAAGTATAATTTTTAATGTAAATCATAAAATAGAGTGATAAGGTTTTGAGTACAAGATATATGCAGAAACTATAATCAGGAAATGAGACATTTATCTTGGTCTAAACCACCTCCAAAAACGTACCCTATTTTACCTCAGTTATGCATTAGTTACTGAATAATTAACGCTGGAGAATGTTGAAAAAATTTAACAAAATAATTTACCTAACCAAGTTAAGGACAGCAGAGTTCATTTGATATTTTCAGTCAATAAGTCTCTGAGTAAAATGAAAATAATCTGTAGACTTATTGATGTTGGTGTACTTGTTAAAAGTGCTTTGATAGCTTAGGTTATTTAGCACATGGGCTCCTACTAGGTATTGAACCTGGGACTGCTTTCACTGAAACCAAAAGTGCTGCCCACTTGGCTATCCAGGAGTCCCAATCTATAAACTTGACATATTAATTTCCAACAACTCTCACTAAATTGCACCATCAAAGTAGTATGCACCAAATTTCATGGAATTGATAGATTAAATTATGCGTGGAAATTCATTTTGATCCAGCTTTTTTATTTTGAAATGTAAGCAGACATGCAAAGAAAATCAATATCCAAAAATTTTAAGATATTGTAAACATTATACAAATCTCAAATCTTTACTAATGAGCAAGTGTGTTATAACTTGTACAAGTTTCATAATTAGAACTTAAATGCTACTATTTCCAATTTTTACTATAGAAGAACAGGAGAAAACCATCTTATATTTTTAATGATTACATTAACTGGATATACATTAATGATGTAAGTATTGAACAGCTTGTTAATTGATTTCTGATAAAAGTATACTTACTCTAAATACCTTACCGATTTTACTTATCAGCTTTAAATATGAGCTAACATATCTAGGAACCCCTTGCTGAAGTTCTTATCTAGACTTTCATCACTGCTTAAGGCTGTCAGTAACAAATAACACACACATTTACATTGATAACAAAAGAGATTGAGGGAATATTGGGTTATATAATACAAGCTTAACATTTCAGAATAGAGAACAAGCCAGGAAAAACAGATTTACAGGTATTTTTTTCCAGTTACGACACGTAAGTAGCTAATGCTTTAGAGTAATCACAGAACACACTTGCTACAGGGTGACTAAGAGGAGTATTGGAAATATGCTACACTACATGTTTCACTAACATTCATGCTAGTACTGAGTTACACATAAGCAATAGGTTGCAAGAAGAAACTGGAAGGTATAGCTAAGAGATACCAAGAGAAGATGTATAGCATGAAACACTAAAGGATAAGTGAAGGACTAGGGAAAGCATGCAAGGAGACACAATCGCAGCTTTACTATTTCTGAAGAATTCTAATCCCAAAGTCTCAAGGTTGCCTTACAAGGAGATTAGCCTCAAAAGGTAACAAGGACTCCAGGTGGTCATCAAATTCAAAGCGTGTAAAAATCATTTACTTTAAACCTATTTAATCTATTATATCCGAGTTAGTGCAATAGCAATGCTGATATAAATAGGCTTATAAGAACTTCCTAATTGCTCAAAATTTCATACAAGCTTGAAAATTTTAACAAATATTGCAATCATAATAATCAATGGAGGTTGTGATTTAAATCCAGCCTTTTCATTTCAAGTGGATGTGAAAGATTTAGCCCTAGGATGCACTCATGGACTTTGGAAGATTACCTATTATTTGTAGATATTAATATGATAAATGTTTGAAGACAACTTTAAATGCTTGCCTCAAGAAGGATGTCTTACAAGAGTAAACTTTTAGTGTCAATTCCTGCTCTACTTTAAAATTAACCTGCCATTAATCTAGTGATAAGGATCTCTCACAAAGAAATACATTCCTTTTAATATTTAAACTATTTATTTTCAAATATGAGTGATTAAGATCCCTGAACTAGAAATTAATGAAACCATCACACAATGGTTACACAATGATCATCTCACATGTACTTTCATAATTTCAATATCAATTTGTTTTCATTGAATATGGTCTTCCATGCATCCAAGGGTTAAAGTGAAAAAAATACTTTTTCAAGACTACTTAAGTTGTGACAAGAAATAAGCATGCTGACTCGAGCTTGGCCTTTAGTACGCATTGTATTCTAAGAATGGGGCAGGTGATTTCTTTCTTGATGAAATGCTAAAGCACGCCCTTTATGGACGAGCCAATCGCTCGGCTCCTCCAAGGCACCCCGAGACTGGGTACATACCCTCATCCCCTGCATTCTAGACATAGCCCTAAGAGGCCTAAGGGCTCTGAGAGTCCTCATTGTTTTGAAGGCTTGAATGCCTCCTGCCCCCGCCAAGGATGCTACGAAGTTTATGAGGGACACCTGGAGTAAAGATGAAGTTAAGACAGAATGAAGGAAGCACGTCAGTGGGCCACAACACTACACAATGGTAGGAACCTACTAAGGATACCATCACCACATAATGCAGCCATAGTAAAAGGCACATTCTGTTGACATTTTAAAATAAATATTTCAATCAAAAAACACTCTGCAAAAGCAATCAGGTTTCTGCAGTAACAGAAAGCTTTCAGTAGTTATGGCCTTATCACAAATAAATCTCTGCATCATAATGGTGATGAGCAAACCTTTGGTCTAATGAGAGCCTCATGGTTTGCGGAGGAATCTAACCTCCTATCCTTTCTTTTCCCACCCTACAGAGTTGTACCGATGAGACACCAAACAATTAACAGCATTCGAGGGAAATCTCTCCCCAGGCTCCTGAAATAAACACACAAAGCTTTTGGATAGGGCCACAGTGAGCACGACAACAAACCATGATGGGCATGGCTAAGTAAGAAAAAAAAAGACCAAGCGGGCAATAATAGGACAGTATGAAAGAGATAGAGTAAGAAAGAGGGACACAATAATAAGGGACAGGTTGAGGAAGTATATTGGTTTCGTATGGGATCGACACACCCGTTGCAGCTGTTTCTTTCTCCCATTTCATCCCATCAGACTGCTGTACTTACTCTCATGCCTTCCCAGCGCGAGACAGCCCTGAGAGGTCTTAGAGCTCGGAGAGTTCGCATGGAACGGAATGCAGGTATATCGGCAGCGCCGGCCCATATGGCCGCAAGGTTAATCAGAGACAGCTACGTGATATCAGGAGGGAAATTCATTAATTATAACCTTGATTAATGATGGAAAAGAACTTAAATAAAATTCCTGGTAGGTTATAAAACACGTTTTCTGAGCTTTTCCATAGAGAATTTGAAAGGCTAATGAATCATCATGATTACTAAAATGATGAAAATATTCAGTCTGCTAATGAAAAAATGCTGTGACAGAATCCAGCATGAAGTTATGGATACTTAAGTTACTGATAAATACATTGGATTATATGAAAATCTTTTTGTTAATATGAATTATGTCATCTCACAAAAGTTTCCTCTTTCATCATGAATTGTGGCTCGCAAAAATTATGAATGGTTTGGATTCAAATGGAGTGGCCTTTGATGATACTATTTCTGGAAAAAAGACCTGCTAAATTGTTATCAATGAATGGTTTCATGAATATTTACAAAATTTATAGATTTATCAGCATTAAAATGACCATAATAGCTATTACTATCACGATAATGCTCTATCCGAACATGACTTGGCTTACAACATTTTTTTTTGTAATTGGAGAAGGTGGCCATCATGTTTCCAATTAAAATAAGACATCCAAATAATCCTTTGATTATATTGAGTTATCTTTAGAGTATTTATTTTAATATTTACGAAATAATTATAACATCATTGATGAATAAACAGGCTGACAAATTAACTTCAGTAGAGAAATGTTGCAATTTCTTTTCAAAATTCACAGTCAAATAAATCAAAGATAGAAACTTACATTAACTTCTCACAGACCATGATTCATAATATCGTCTCTGAGTCTGAATCTATGTTAGCTATAAGCCACAGGATATTTCAAAATCAACAATCGAAGATGGTGAGCTATGGAGGCTATCAAAATGATAAAGTACAAACAGTAATATTCCAAAAGTCAATAAAGATTAAGGAGTACAACATTAAGATGATAAAATAGGTTGTCATTACAAAGTAACTGAATCTCATTTTGGTGG
Source organism: Sympetrum striolatum (assembly GCA_947579665.1). NCBI lineage: Eukaryota > Metazoa > Arthropoda > Insecta > Odonata > Libellulidae > Sympetrum > Sympetrum striolatum. The sequence continues at coordinate 29,125,298 of OX388348.1, forward strand.
TAGGAAGTAAAAGTGAGTAGAGTTACATATTCAATAAAAAACAGCTTTACTTGCTAAGTGGCTGATTTATGGCAAAAGGTAAAATAATTTCTATGCTACTTAAGGAAAAAATTCTGCTGCATCTTGATTTCTGCAATCTGAGTTGATGAAAACAAAGAGAATGTCGCTTTCAAGTAAATAGAGAACATTTTAATTAATAAAGGTTGACAGAGAACTAAAATTCTACTGATTTTGAAACTTATAAATACAGGGAACTAAATTTTAACATTCTTCTAAGTATAGATTTATGGACTTTGTTCATTGCCTGCAGTTTAAATGTCATGACCATTTATATTAAAACATCTATCTCATTTATTGATGTCATATTCACTGTCATTACTGCGCTTCAAAACAATGAGCATAATCCAATATCTATTTTCTACTTAAATGCATTGCTACTATAAACAGGTATCTACTACGCATGGTTGAAAATTGTTAAAATGCTGATTTTATCTATACTAAATATAAGATATAAAATCAAAAAATTATCCCCTAAATCTAAAGGATTCAACATTATTATTATGCTTTTAAAAACTAGCAATATAAACTAGTCTAATTATGTTAAAAAGAATATCTACTGGTAGTTGTTTTGTAATAGTAGGAAAAACATTTCAATCAATTATGAAGCAACTCTAAGCAAATTTAACTTCAAAACAATGAGAGTAAATAACTTAAACTCAGTTTCATATAATTCTTGTATTATAAGAGATTTTTCATGATTATAACAAATCAATAACCATTTGTACTATCTATGATGTATTTTGACTATTATGGTTTGGCTTAAGACTTCTCCAAATGTCAATTTCATCTCATCTTTTGTAAAATACATTAGAACCAATAAATTTCAAATTTAATTAAATATAACTCAAATTAAATTATTTTTATTGGTAACTGTTATCATCAGTAATTTAAAATGACAAATGGTCTATTTAGTTCATTTCATACATAGATATAAAAAAGAAATCAATAGATTTACTAAATGGAGGGATTCGAACTTACCATAACAATAATAAAATCCAGCCAGCACCATGCATTTGTAAAATATTTCTTGAAACCTAGAGCTAACCATTTGATTAACATCTCCAGGAAGAAAATCACAGTGAATATTCTGTCCATGTAATAGAGGATATCTTGTAATATTGGACGATGTTGCAGATGGACATCCTCCAAGGCCTAAAATGTGGAAATAAATATGGGATATGTATAATATATATATACATAAAATGCATTGTATATATAATAACTATTCTAATGAATATAAATATAATATTAAGATAAATATACATTTTTCATATTAAATTAAATTTTAAATAACCAGCATCTAACTAAGAAATTCAATCCTATTATTAGAAATATTGAAATTGAAATCTAAATTGAGAAATAGAATTTTACTGAAAGTTTCAGTCTAGCTGAAAAAATATACTTCAAACTGGATGAGTTTAACTTCCATCCTAAAATATCCCATTGTTTAATGATGGTCTTTCATTAAATTTTATTTTGATTAAAAAACTAACTTAAAACAGGGGAGGACTGTGGTAAAGCATGCACCTATAATATACATAACTGAATTATAGTAAATGCTTACCAATGCCAAACTACTGAGAAGAATCATTGTAATAACAGCAGTTTCAAAGTATTTATTCTCAATCAGCTGGAATGTTTTGAGTCGAAGGTTAGCCCATCCCTGCCAGAAAGGTGCATTATCATCTCCAGCCAAGAAAGGAAATCGTTTGTAACAGTGATCTGGACAACATTCTGCTGGGGTATCTTCATTTTCTCCCTCGATAATAATGTCACCACCTTCTATTTGAATCCCATCAACATCATCTTCTCCTTCATTTTCTTCCTCTCCATCTTCCAGTTCTGAAATTAAAAATAAACATTAGGTGGACTTTTGTTAATTTAAATCACATTTCATTGCAAAAGTGAGTGGATATGTAGATTTCAACATAAAATTATATAAAATTGGCTCATCTTTAGCATGAAAACCTGGTCTTGTGGGTATTCCAAAAGAACCAACTGCAACAATGCTTTCCTTAGCACTGGGGTACTCAAACTTTTTTGATGCTGGGGCACCCAAGAGCGTTTCAGAAAAAGAATAGGGCACCACATAACATTTCTGTCTAGGTTGATATTCAGTCCATCCCTATGCAGTATTATCCCTTTACTAGTTAACCATAGGCTATTTGAAAAAACTCTCCTTGGTAAATAAGATCAAAAAAATTGCAACAAATATAATTTCATCACAATCTCACAATATGGGAAAGTCTTTACCTCTGAAGAAGATTTGAGTAAGGGGAATAAATATGGTCTAAAGGTTTTCACTGTATGAGCACCACTGCATTCCGAAAACCAGCATCTAGTAATTGATTATGGAGAATTTGATACCCTGATAAGCTGAGCCGAGACACATTATGAACAAAATGTGCATAGGTACTTGTATAGTGAATCTGAATATAGGCAATAAAAGGGATAAAATTTAGACATGCCATAACCCTGAATGTTTACGAAACCCAAGACCAGGCCAACTAAGTTTCCAAACCCCACCCCTTCCCTGTCAAACCTCCACTCCATCCCTGCTAGCGCAATCGCTAGGTATACTGTTGTAGCAAATAAAACAAATATTTTCACTGAAGCTTGGTGGGCAATGTGCAAGATCCCTTTGGGTACCTCAGTACCCACAGACACCAGGTTGAGTATCCCGGCCTTAGCACATTAGGACAGTCATGTTCCCATGCGAGGATTTTACTGTAACTACATCTTTAGATTTACATCTAGCATCTCTATTGGCATGGAAACAATAATGCAGAGGAACTGCATAATGTTTACAAGATTCCATACAGTACAACTTAAAACAAATTTGACACATATTTACGTTAGTGTGCTAGGATATAATCCTTGAAGAATACAATAATAACATGAAGATAAGCTGGAATAGGGATTTCAGTTTAAGACTTCAGCAAGCTCTTTCAATGAAAATTATTGCATAAGAAAGGTTTTCATGAAATTTTTCAAAAAATATTTTAATGTTGCTAGACATTAAGTTATGTTTAGATAATTATATGAACAGCTTCATAATAAATTATATGAATAGGTTATTTCCCAGTATATTTATCCAGAAGAAGGTGGAATTAAAGAAACACTGTCATCTAATTAAATTCTATGCCATGATGAGAACTAGGAATCTAAAATGGAATCAGATTGCAATCAATGACGTTGAAATCTTTGAGCTAATCACAAGGTTTCATTAAAAACTTCAGATTAATTTTTCCTAATTATTATTAACAACTTATTCTTAATCAACATATAGTATTCTTAGCAACAACAATTGTGCTTTCAATGTATAGAAAATTCATACAAAAAATGCTAACTTGAAATTGGATAGGATGCTGTAAGTTAGAAGTTGGTTAGCATCCTTCATTTAGTAAGGATCTGAAAAATTACTCACCTTCATCCTGTTCTAAATCTTCTTTGCTGGCATCTCTTTTCTCCTCTCCTTCCATTGTTTCAGCACTACCCTTATGGCTGTCATCCTTGAAAGGTCTATTGTTATGGCTTCCATAGGATTTATTGCTGAAAGTATTCATCAACAGTGTTTTAGACATGTACAAATTAATTTTCAAAATAAATGTTCCGTCAGTTATCAATGTAAAGGTGTCATGTAATGGTAAATTAGATTCTTAAAAATATATAAAATTGATAAAACCGTTGTTACCTAGCAGCATCATCATCCGGTATCCTTTTCATCAAATCATTCTCTATTCTGTTGTCTGGATGACTTGTGATGGAATTGCCAATAAATTTGGTGTTGTTCATGGCTAACTTTCCTTTCTTTAATTTGTTTTTCAAGTCTCCTTTAAAAGAATTTTACTAAGAGTTACTTACATTTTAAAATTACAGTATTCTTCAAACATCAAGGGTTCATACAAATTTTTAGACAGTGGTTAAATTGATTTGTAACTTTAATTACCAACAAACATAATTTGATAATAATTCTACATAAAATTAAAATATTTATTAAAGTCCATTATTATGACTAAGTCCCTTGGAGGATAAACTAAACAAGTCAGGGATTGTGTCTCAAAATCAGCTGTCTCATAATGAAGAGGAATTGAAAGTTATTTATTAACAATAAAATTGTAGTAAATTTTTAATTAATTTTATTTTAAGTTCCATATATTTTTATAACAATATGATGTATTCTTTTATTCTACCATAAATTTCCTTCTAAATATGCAGTGATACCATATATTCTTCTCTAATTTGTTGCCAAATTGGTACTGAATTGCTAGATTATCAAATTGCATGATCACCAAATGACAGATCACAATTTACAACATAAGTCTATGAAAAATAGGCAAACTGAATATCCAGTCTATCACAGTCTGTCAAAGAACAGTCACAGAATATGCATCATCATGGTATATTCTAATGTAACTCACAATACATGCCACTATATTATATTCTTTTTCTTTATATAGAGAAGATCTGAACAAACTATTTTAGAAGAAAACTGGATGAGATGTAATCTGATAGATTTCCATTTATATAATACATATGATAAATCACAAAATTCAGGTAAAATCCACAAAATATTATAGTTAACCAGTTACAGACACCACTTGAAACCTGGAAACCGGACATTTAAATATGTTTTTATGAATTGTACCTGTATTGCATGTTTTATCATATTTTTTAAAGAATATTGGTCAATGAATGTGATGTGATCACTCTTATGGTAAAATCTAAATCAAGCACAATCACATCTTTAATTCTGGATAAATATTACCATGTTTTTTGGGCAGTGCTGAAGGAAAACATATTACAAATAATATTTATATCTGAAGCTCACCATGAATGGTGAATTCCATGCCATCTCCAATTGCAACTTCATGCTGAGTAAGATCTTTTGGACTCTTCTTATCCCGAAAAATAATACCATCAGCCAATATTTCCTCTGTGTTTAAATCTAAATCTGGATCACGTTCATGAGCATCTAGATATAGATTAAAAGTCTAAAATCAGTAGTATTTAACAGTATAAAATAACATCAAAACATCATTATATTAACAATATATTTTAGGAATTTCTTAATTCGATAGATCCAATCAGTTATTTTTATTAATAATAATAATAATAATAATAATGAACAATTACGATTGAGCCAATAAAAATTATTAAATGTAAATTGCTTAATTTCTGAAGCAACAGAAAATAATGAAACTATTATGATGAGAAAAACTAAGATAAACATCATATAATCAAAGGATAATTTTCTGAAATTCAAACACTAATTTTTACAATGAAATTATTGAAACAGTTGATTTAGTTATCAAGCTACTAGAGAGTGCTAAATTCTAGTAGTGGTTTGGATAGAAAGGGAATAGTATTTCAGATTTGAGTATATCAAGTTTGTGCCCCAAACTATCCATGCAATATTGTGAATGATAGATCATTCCGTTAATAGCTGACATGCTGTAAGATACCTTTCTAGAGAGTTTAATTATGTCGTTATTGGTGCAAATTGGACAATTTTAGAAGTTGATTATGTCATTCATAAGCATGCTTATTTTTGGTAAGTTTATTTGAAAATTAAAGGGAATTTATTTTTATCATCTAATACCTTTTCATTCATGGCAAATATGACTGAGATGATAAGTTGTCACACTATTTTCATGGGGTCAAGGAAAAACTTACTCAGGCAGTGAACATTCCAAATTAATGTCATGCTAGTGGAAGATGTCTATAGAATTATAGAGACAGATCTTATTCATTTGCATTAAAGACAAATCTTGGTTAAGAAATACAGAAAGCTGAAAGATTGAATGATTCATTCAGAAATATTTGGTTACAAAATTGGTTGTAAAATGCTCTAATAAAATATATCTTATTTGGCAGCCCAGCTTTAAGTAATATTTTTATAAGTAAGCATAAAAATTTATCCAATAAATGATAAATGCAATGTCACAGGTATCATTCTAGAATGTTAGTATTTATCTCATTTGAATTTCCTGATAAAATGGAAAATAAATCATATTTTGGTATTAACTTCTCATTATTAATATCATTGGGAATTGGTTACAACAAAAATGTCACATTGTGCAAAATTTATTTTTTATAATTTGTAGAATTTTTTATGCATATTTATATTTTAATAAATTAGGTATTTCAGGGAATGAATAGTATTATCTGGAAAGTGAGTGAATGAATTGCCCTTATATCCAACTCCTATGATAATGCAAAGTTTGGCATTGATACAGGTCATAAATGACTGCTAGCAATTCATGTCATATTATACTTACAAATTTTTTTAATCCTTAGTGCTGCATTGTCGCAAATTTTTAAAGGCATGTTTTTAAATGAACCTCATTTTAATTTTATATAATTACTCATAAACAATATATTTTGAATTAATTCTAAGAGAAAGACAACAGGAAAGTACTAGTATGCAAATGTGAATATATTGATAATTTGTGATTAACTTAAATGAATGAATGGAAATGGGGAAAGTAAAGCAGATTATCTTAGTTCAAATCTTAATGAAGATATATAATTTTGAAATTTTGAAAATGAAATAATATGCCAATCCGTTTCTATAAAATTTTAATTTATTATGAATATTTTCTTTCTAGAAAGTGATATTTAAGTCATTCTTATGCTTTGTGTATAGGGAGTAATGTGTAAGTAAAATATATCAAAGAGAAGGAAAAATAATCAATAAATTCCACTTTAGTTATTATTAATAAGTTGCTGATGACTAAAAATTAAGTGTAATGAAAAAATGAATTAATGAAGATGAATCTGTACCAGCAGATAATTTGATGAAGTACTTAGATGAGAAATACATGCATGCATTTAATAGGGATGTGGTGGAACTTTACTTTTGAAATTCTAAAATATTGAGTTACTAAAGTGAACCCACAGGAAAGTTAATTCATTTCATGAAGCTGCAGTTTTAATAATAAGTTTTCAATAGAATCCCTTGAACCAATTATCATCATAGATCGTGTATGATACAAATACGATACCATGCGAACCTAAATCATTTCCTCTACATTCGGACAAGTGCAAGTTCTTGCAACAAACTAGGGATAAATTTAAGAAGATAGATTTCACGAACAGAAAGTAGCCACAGACAAACATTACTTTCATTAAATACAATGAGGAGACATGCAATATATTTTCAATCAATTCAGCAGATGATAGAAAAGATTACACTGAATGATGGCAGTTATGAAAGTGAATGCCAATGGAATAACACGAGTGAATACAAACCTAAAGGAGATTCCAAGATGTATATATTTCTTCCATATGCTTAGTGAATTGTGCAAATATAAGAACTTCTAAACATTAAGAAACAAATGGCAGATATAATAACTTAAGCTCATAATACAGTTAAATATTAGCTGTAAATATAAGGTATTCACATTTTCATCTTAAACACAAAATGATGGAAAAACTGCATTAATTTTTCTTTTCCAATCCCACAAAAAAATGGATGAGAGGAACGTACCAGCAGTAAATAGATGATGATGATATAATTATGAATGATGATGAATTACACCAGCAAGCTTTACCCTACATAATGAAATTGATTTGGACAAACACTCATTAGGATGCAATCGGTATGTAAAATAAAATGAAACAACATATTGAATTCTCAAAGGTATCACTTGAATAATCATTTTAATATTCATAATATTTCATTGTATTGAGTCTTACTTAGTAAATTTTTAATAGGTTAAAAAGTATATACTTAAAATTTATACTGCCATATGTATTTCCCAATGTTTTATGAATATTGAATTTGAAATAAGTAACTTTAAGGCATTTCTTGTAAAATTTTCACTTTCTTTCAAAAATATTAAACTGAATTATACGATATATAGCATCCATCAGAGTTTTTGTTCTTGTCAACTCATCAGATTTCTATTTTTCATCTTTCCTAGATGATATCTGTGACTTGGAAAGTAAGTCATTCTCAAAATTTCAAGATAAAAGAAACACATGAGTATATCTCTGATCAGGAAATGAAGGTTGCTCTAAAAAGTTCATAAATCATATGTAGCTTTGAATATAAGTAAACATAGCCACTTTCATGACAAAACATATTTCAATAACTCTAGTTTGTAATTAAAGCTACTCCACACCTTTAAAAATCTAAAAGACTCTTCCATAGGAAATTCAAAATTAGCTGTAAGTTTACCATCACTTCTTAAACAATTTAACAACAATATGGTCTTTCTAATTTAAGATCTTCAGAGTAGGAATAATGTAAACTATAGCTGTTTCTACTACATATGTGTATTACAGCATAATTAAATAAGAGTTTCAAATACATGATTTTCTATTTCCACGATGATATAATTCAAGAATTCCATATAATGAAAATTTATATTGAATATTCTCATTCAAGAATCCAATCAAGTAGCAAAAAAAATCCATTTCTTTTTCATTCAGATCAGGTTGCCATAGTAAATAAATATCGGATTGCAAAAATTGAATAATGTGTAAACCAAAATATCTTTTGCTTTGGCGATTAACATACCAATGACTTTTCTCATAAAATTTAATCTCCCTGTTCTATATGAGCAAAAGCATACGTGAGATGGTAATACTTCGAAAAAATATACATTTGAACTCATTCAAGCAATAATTGATGAAAATGCATAATTATAAAATGAGGCTTCAATGAGTCTGTGCTGTAAATAGATTTTGGATTTCAAAAACTAAAAAGTTTCCTCTTATGTGAAATCAACAATTCATTGAATATTGCTGAATACTTAGACATAAAGTCAACTAATTTTTAGCTTTGATTTCTGATCAAACTATCATTTAATTCCTTTCAATATTTTGCAGGACCATGATAAAAAAATTCAAAATCGATCACTTCCATGAAAATGGATGAAGAGTAAATGTTACATGCAAAATTTATTCCAATGCAAGGCTTAATTCTTCTAAGGATAACAATAAAAATTTCATTAAGTACAGCATTTGATGAAATCAACATCAAAATCGTTATTAACTCCTTTGTACTTATAGCTAATTTTCATTCCATAAAATGTGTTAATTATGTATGGAAATTTGTATAAAAAGGTGCATGGTCCAAAAGAGTATATCCAACAGTGAAATAATCAGCAAAATTAGCTTCATGAAAATAATATAAGCAGCAATGATTTTTTGGTGCCGAAATGATATATTAACAAAAATTATAAGAATTATGCTACAAAGGTCTACAAAACTAAAAGCTAAACTAGAGCAACATTCAAAACATGACACACAAGGACAAGCAAACTGATTGGATATAAACCTTCTTTCCAACTGGAGGAGGGTCCCTCACCTGGCGTCTGATCTGAAATCTGATTGGTTAGTTTGGCACGCATCAACTTGGCCACCATTAATAAGTTACGCTTTATCCAGTTAATGAAGCGGCCAATTCTATCAAAAGCTTCTGCTATCTTGTTGGTGTCATTATCTGCTGCAGGAGCAGACAAGTTAGAGGAACCAAAATTGCTCAAGAGCAAGGCCAAGAAGAGATTCAGCACCTGAAATAGTCAATGGGCAGCAATGTTAGATAAAATAATGAGCAGCTGTTACCAATGCTGTATATTCAGAAATGGAAAATAATGAACAGAAAAACATTTGAACAATAGAAAAAGAGGAATAAATGGCATTACTTGCAAATTTTATTTAAAGCAAGACCGAATCCTACCAAGGAAAACGTTAATTAAATTCATGATGTATAAATTCAGCCATCATTTGGAATGCAAGAATGACTTTCAAAATAACATTTCATCAAATAACAAATTTCAAACAAGTATTTATTGTAATATTCATTTTAATCGCAATTATTGAGTTTTTGTTTAAATTATTGTGGATAAATATGTATGAAATGTTGTTTTTAGTCATTTTCCTTTCATAAACTTATTTTTGATTGACTTTTTTTTTATTAACCAGATTTGAGACGATGTGTTGAGAATACTAGAATTAACTGTATCAAAATCTCAGATACTTCATCAGAGTAATCAAATTGTTTCATATGTATATCACTCAGGAAAATTATTTACCATTTCAGAAATTAAATGTTGCCTTTGTTTGTGCATAAGACCTTATGTTACTAATTACTAATTCTAATAACAGAATGAGGGCATATAAAATCCATAAGTTGCTATATTTTTAATTTCTGCTATAGTTTTCCAATATTTATCAGTCTATGCAGGAGTCATCACCGCACAAAATTTAATGCAATGACATCCAGTACATAACATCAGAAATATCATACATGTTTACTTGCCTATGACCTCAATCCTTAATAAATGAATCAGTATAACAACACTCAGTAATGACAGGCTAAATACTCACAACTAAGTTGCCTATAACAACAGTGGCCAAGAAGAATGGGATGCAAGACCAGTCTCCAACAAGCATACAATCCCACATCGACTCAATCCATTCACCACAAAGCACTCGAAACACAATCATGAAGGAATGCATAAAATCTGTGAAATTCCAGCGAGGAAGTTCTCCATCAGGGAATTTATCAACATTATCTGAAAGGTTTTAAGAGTATTTGAGTAGGAAGAACAAAATTAAACATAGAGTGTAATGAGAATCATTTAATTATCAAATGGTTACAATTCTTGATAAAGGATAATTTTACCTGTATAATTCTTTCCAAACAACTGCATTCCCATCACAGCAAAGATAAATATAATGATGCAGAGCACAAAGGTTAAGTTACCTAAAGCACCTACAGTCCTACCCATGATTGAAATTAAAAGATTGAGGGTTGGCCATGACTTAGCCAATTTAAAAACTCTCAGCTGTATAAATCAAGAAAAAGGAATATCATGTTAGTCAAATATAACTTAGTAGTTCGGTCAAAATATAAGAAACAGATTTAAAAGATGCATACCAATCTGAATGATCTTAAAACTGAAAGACCTTGAACACCTTCCAACCCCAATTCCAACAATGATAGAGCAACAATGATGAAATCAAAAATATTCCAGCCTTCTTGGAAATAGTACTTCGGACTCATTGCAATTAACTTCATAGTGGCTTCAATAGCAAATGTTGCAGTAAAGAACTAGAAAATAAAAAGTGACACATTAAAACATATTTTGACAAGGAAGTTATGATATAAACCAACCTCTTATGTTGTTATAGTAAAAAATAGAAGTTACTGAGAATTGAAGAATCTAATTTCAAGCTTAATCAGCATTCAATTTTAAATATACTTGAGAAAGGAATTGACTTGATTTGCTTTTAAATGGATAACATTTTAATTAAAACATTTATCCAAGGCATTAGAAAATAAATTAATTTCTTGTTCATCATATATTTTAGAAAGTATTTTGATATATGTAATTTACATTTAATGACTCAAATTTGAAAAAGATTTAATTCTTACTGCTAAATCATTAAATTATCACATTTATGATTTTACGATGCAAAATTCATAATTTTCTTCTAATCAGTGTCTTCTTTAATCTAAAATTTCAGGAAATACCATTACAATAATTACATAAGACAATCGATAACTAGCAGACGAGCATAGAGTATGAAAGTGGAATTAAGTTCATGTTGGCTAAAATACAGATATACGAAACTGGGTTCAACTGTTTAACTATAATAGAATAAGGCAGAAAATGTATAACAACATGACAACTAAATGATTTTTTTTTTCAAATGTTTCTTATTTTTGCTATAATTAAGACATCTCATGATAAAATATATAATAAATAATAGCCTCATTTTCTGGGATGAATAGGGATACAAGAGCTTTCTCATAGTGTTAAGATTGCATAAATAGAAAATTCATCAATGTACATTTTTTTGAAAATTCTGAAATTTCAGGAAGCACCATTATTAAGATTTTTTAGCTGATTAAATTGGTAAATTAAAGAGTAAATATAAGGAAAGATGATGATTGGAATGGTGGAATTGCTATCAATGTTACACACCTAATTCAAATATCTATTATCACTAGAGCCTTTCATTTTCTGAATTTTGAACTTTATTTTCAGAATATGTACTTGTCTACCAGTAAATATATAATCCATTCCATTATATTTCACACTCGACACATTTTGATGTACTAGTTGATGTATTTTGATGTAATATTCTGATGGCTATAATTGTGGAGAATAAATAACTTTCTAAAACAACATATTCTTCAGTTTTCTACATTTCTTGAATGGTATTGACCTAACAGTCTAAACTAAAATATTAGGCATTTACAAGCTGGTAGAAAAGACAAAATCTTTGGTCTGCCAAACATATTATTACATTTATATTTTATGTTTGAATGTGCATAGTTCTTGATTTTTTTTGTATTTTTGATATTTAAACTTTAATTATTGGTATGTCCTTATGGCAATTCAGTATTTCATTTATTCTTTTATAAATTTAAGCATCTTTTCTTGTATCCCTTGTACTATCATCTGTGTTTTTATGTGATTCCCCGGCAATGTTTATTAGGTTTCAATCAAAATTCAATTCATGTTTGATTTTCATAATATATGGTTGAGATTGGAGAAGAGATAAGATAGTCTCAATCTTGCCAGATAAATCAATTCATTGTGTTGATAGTCTTAGCCTTCACTTAATGGAAGATCATTAAAATAATAAAAAGAATAATAGATCTAATAGTATAATTTATACTAAACCACAAAATACTTATGATGATGATTCTATGCATCAAAACCATGGTCGTTGTTTATGTATGTATTTTGTGGTTTAGTATAAATTCAAATAATAGATCTATTATTCTTTTTATTATTAAATCGATTCAAGTTTAACTAAGACATCAGCTAACTCCTTCAACAAGAAATCCAGAATTTCCTCCTCTGCTGATGATCTCCATGACTGTGGGTACTCAAATTGCTTCCCTGTTTTCATTCTGTATTAAGCAGATTGAAGTTAATATTTTTATAGAATTAAACCTCTAATGTCACTAGTGCCTTTCCTTTTCACTTACAAATAATTTCTCCACCCTAAGAGTCAACTTCTGATGACCTCCTCTCCTTACCAACCCTCACTTTAAAAAACATGCAACTTCATTTTTGCCTTTAACCTCCATTTTTTTCTTAAATTTCCTTTTTTTCAATTAACTTGATTCACTGCCCATATAATCATACAGCCTAATCTATTGTCCAATCCTGTTCATGGTTTATCATTGCGTCAACTGTAACCAGTGTAATTTCCTTTGCTGTGAAATTGCATGGGTTATGCACCATATTGTTTCTAAGTCTATTTTATTATTTTAAGACAATGATATAGCTATTACAGTTACAACGAAAACAGTAGATATAAAAATTATTTAGATGAAATGCTAATTCTGTACTTCAAAATTATCGTAATATTATTTCTATATCTCATCATGGTAAACACAAATACAATGAAATACTTCAACTACCCTAAAAACATGCTCAATTATGTGTGTCCACTTTTAATTTTACTAAAATATGCAGAAATGTTTCACTAACAAATACTATTACTACAGATAATGTGAAAATGTTAATTCAAACTTCACCTGAAATTTCTATGATTAATAATACAAATAAAAAACAGTATACTTACATAATTTCCACTTTTCAGTGCTCTCTCCATATCCTTATTCATATCATGATGATCCAAGGCCATAAACAGTGTATTGACTACTATACATAATGTAATAAACAGTTCAACAAACGGATCAAAAACTATCAACGCTACGATTTCCTGGAACTTAAGCCATGGCCAACAGCAGTCCCAGACACAAAATATATCTATGCCTTTGATGCAAAGCGCCAGAAGTTTTTCTTTTAATTTTGGACCTTCATCATCCTCATCTGTAGGAAAATAATAAGTAGAAACTGTAGGGTGTATTAGTAATGGTCCTTCAAACAGCTTTGGGAGTTTTCATAATGTATAACAGTTGGCTGATTGACACATAGTGTCACTCACCCATTGCAACCTTCTCCTCTCCATGTGGTTAAGCTAAGTGTAATAAGCATTTAGCTTGGAAAATAAATTCTTAGCAGAATTTAAGCATAGAGGTGATAGAGAGAGCAGAGAGGTAGCTAGGAGAGGGACAAAATTTCTGAAATGCTTTCTGTAATGAATTTTGCAAATGAAATGTAAACAAAATGTGTACTAGCAAACAAATGTGCTTTGATTATTAGATTTAGAACCAAATCTGCATCATGATTTACTAGAGGGTGTATTTTTATATTCTGATTTTGCATTATTAGTTGGCAATAAATATATCAGGTAAGCAGTGCAAGTATTTGGCATGGCTAAAATGCCTAAAGTAAATTGAAATTATGGAAAACATTCCATATGCCAGCATGTGTCATGTGCAAAGAAGTTAGCATAAGAGATTCTTTTGATGATTATGCCTTAAACTGCAAAAAGCATCATTTACCAGGATAAGTATCATAAAACTTTCATTCAGTAGAATATTTATTTATTACATTATGCTATGCCTAAAGATGGGTGCATTCTTACATTAAATCTTCATGACTGATGTTTGACATTACTCTTTTAAAATTAATATAGTAAAACTTGATCTTCTGAATGAAACAATCTATTCATAAAACATAACAGAAATTTTAGCTTGTGTAACCAGCCATACTGAGTATGCAACTAGATACTATCCTAGCTTAATCATTCTGCGACAAAAAGGGAAATTTATAGGAGAGAAACTAAGTTAGTATCAGCTCTACTGGGAGTCTGAAAAAGAAGCAGCTTCCAGGACAACCTTCTGAAACATTTCCCTTTGGTGCAGAAAGCATTAATGGACAAGTGTCTACATAGTTTAGGTTTATCAGTGAGCTAATTTGGAGGATAAATTTTGCAAGTGTCAAGATTAAAGAGCATAGGTATTATTTTTTATTTGATAGTAAAAGAAAATATTATAAGTTGAAACACTACTAATTCATTCAACTCAATTCTTTTATTACATATGAAACATACATTTTTTGCTATTTATTATCCATTACTTAAATCTTCCTTCAAATAGATGAAATGCATAGCTAACTTTCTCTAAATGTCTTCTCAATTATGGAATGATATTTCAAATGCTGTGAAATCCATAAATTCCATATTTTAAGAAAGCCTACAAGGATAAGGTATTAGGTGAAACTACAGCAAATACTTCAAATAATTTTAAATTACTGACTATATAAATTATTTCGTAGTTGAAGCTTTAACTGAATGAAAAGTAAAACCTAACAGATGATCTCATTTTAATATTTACTAAAACTGATAAAGCTTGTGATAATAATATGATAAAGCATATTATAACAATTCTTCTTAATTTAGGAGGAAAACATGATAATGATCTATGAACATGAAGAATGACATGCAGTCCTTAGTATCATAATTCTGAAACATGGGCAGGCCTTGAAGTAAAGCATTTTAAAGTTCTAAGGGTTGAATATAAAGTTATTATATATACTTGTTAGATCTATTTTGGAATATGGCTCAGTAATTTTGAATCCATATTACACAAAGTATGAGTTACAGCTTGAAAAGATCCAAAGAAAATTTCTTAGGATTGTTGCACATAAATTTAATCTTAAAAGAGAAAGTGGTGAATATGAGGGACGAATGTGTCAACTACACATACCACTTCTCTCTTCTAGGAGAAAGCAGCTTGGTCTATTATTTTTGCATAATATTTTAAATGGCTCTATTAAATGTTCTGAACTACTCTCTCTTATTAATTTTAATTGTCCTTTAGTCATTACCAGAAACCCTGTTCAGTTTAATGTTCCATACTTAGAAATTACATATTTTATTTACCATTCTATCTCATCTTTAGGAAGGCTAACAAATACTGTAATAGAATTGACTTTCTTAATATTTCAAACTGTATGTTCAGGAGTTTTGTTATGTCTAATGTAGTTTATTTTCTGTAATAATTTTAACCTTGTTGTAACTGTGATTTGCTTTCTTCCTTTTAATTGGGTATAGAAATGTTTATACCTTTATTTTATATATGTATTTCTTTTTATTTTTGTGAATATATCTTGTATTGTTTAATACTCAAAGATCATTTATTTCATATTCTACCACATTCTGTTGACAAATACAGCATTTGAATAGACTTTGTAATACTTCAAATTGTATATTCAGGAGTTTTATATTATTACATTGTTTAGTTTCTGTAATGATTATAATCCTTGTTGTAACCATGATGTGCAATAGGGCTCTGTCCATAAATAAAGATAGTTTTTACTTTTTCCATATACTTAGTATAGAGAAAAATTTCTTTCTTAGTATAGAGAAAAATCACCTTTGAAAAATGGAAATGACCAGAAAGCGTTTTGAGAAAAAGATGCTTGGCAAGGAAGATGATAGGCTGATACCATATGATTGATATGATTTATTTGTTCATATAGGCAAATGGGACTTGAAATTCAAATTATCTTTCCCTAACATAATTTTTTCATACTGAATGGTAAATATAGTTTTAAAATTCTATGATATAATGTTGACAATCTCAGGATCTTTTCTAAAAAGGTAGAAAAATGGGCAATCTGCATATGTATATCTGCAAAGGAAGCTCTGAAAGAGAAAAGATGGCAGCTCAAAATCACCAACAGCTGTGAAGAAAATCTAACTCTAGCACTAACAAAAAATACAGAGTCAAAATTCTTTTTAATACATCTTAACATTGGGGTTAAAGACCATTAAGTTAAATAAGTCTAATAATGACTTTCTTTTACTATCAACAATAACAGACACTTGACCATTTTTGCCACTTTTTATTTACGATAATTATAGCTAGCTAACCCTACTTTTTCTGACTATTTTATGTAGAAGCAGGCTTTAAAATGCATGCAACAGCATTAATTTAAAATGCAAGACCATGCAAAAACTAGGACATTACTACAGCATTCATTTAGTACAGATTGAAGAAAATTCTATTTAGAGAGGCTACATTTCACTAGCTTACAGGCAGTGATTTTTACTTGAAAACAATTAGCTAAGTAAGAGCATCCAAAGAAGAGTAAAGTGGAGGTATGAAAAGATAGAATATCATGAATATAAATGCTAAAAAAATTAAAGATCTTGGTGAAATGTATTGTAAATCATAAGAATTGTTTAAATAAATTGAGAAAGAAAATAATTATTTCAAATTATTATGTATGCTATACAGTTACTCATATTTGAAGAATTGACTCAACTATACCACAAAGCAGTATTTGTTAAAAATCATGGTATAAAGACTGGGGTAGTATTAAGTATTACTGCATATTATTCAAAGCAAAGTGAATGCTAGTTTTACTTATATAAATATTCATTGCAAATATGAAATAAATGCATCAATCAAAGCTCAAAGTAGCAAAAGCGATATTGTAAATAATATTAATCATGGTAAAGCAGGAGCAGATTGGTTTGTATATAGCAAGTTTCAGATATCTACCCACATCATTGATCTGGAAGAACATGATAATGGAGATAGGATGAAGAGCCTAGTATCACTTGATCAAAATATTTTGATCATGGTGTAAAGCTGATTTAGGACCATTGAATTACATTACATAAAAAATATCATTATATATCAGTTGCTAATAAATCGAAGCTTACATCAGAATGATGGAGAAAAAATATACAAAAAGACAAATGTTCTTGTAAGGTCAATATGATATTTCAAAATGAAACTTATTTAAAATCCTTCAAAAAACTAAATGTTTAAATGCTATTAATTTTTAATTATTTGTTGATTACATCTAAATATTTCCCTTTGAGGTTAAAATCAATTCCTCCAGGAATCAAAGCAAAATTTCAATGGTAGAACACTATATACTGTTAATTACTATTTTTCTTTCAACAAAGTCAAACTCATGTAATTTAAATTAACATGTAGACTTAGGATTTGAAGATGCATTGATAATCTTACATAGGCTTATTTGTGTTTTTCTATAGTTCATTCTTCACTGCATTATGAGCTTCAGTTTAAAATTATCATTTATTTAAGATAAAGACTTAAATCACAAAGGAATTAATTACCAGCAAAAACTGAAGGAAATGTTCAGATAACATAATCATAATTTGATAAATGGAAAGGAAAATAGTAAAGAATTATTCATTACAAGTAAATGTTAGTTATAATATGAAACAGTGTTATCATTTTTATTACTTGAGAAGTTCAAATTTATCAAAGGAAATTCCATGTAGGTAATTTGTTATGCTTACTAGAATTAAAAGTCATATTTCTTAGAATTAAGTAATTTAGATGAAATAAATTGAAAACAATGAGAGCTGAAAATAAAGATATTCATACCAGCCAGTTCAAGGAAAAACAACAATTCTTTACTATTTTTTACTGTATCATCAACTGATAAAGCTCTTTGCATAGATAAATTCGAGGGGAAAACAAAAAAAAATATAGGATGAAAATTATCTTGGAATTATGAGAATTAAATGAAACATTTCCATATATCTGGAGAAGTTCATTGTCATTTTAACCAAAGTTATGGGACATATTGAGGAACTTAAAAGAACGAAACTAAACATTCATTAAAAACAATTAAACATACATGGTAAGAATAATTTTTTAATGTTAATTTAAGATTTAAAATTTGATATATTATTTTTAAGTAGTTGATTACTGCTCGCCGTCATATTAATTCACTTAAGCTTAGTTATACTGAAATATATGTATTGATTTAAAATGCATTAGGTCAAAACCATACTTTGTTTACAGTTCTGATCAAATGTGTTCAGAGAAACTTAATGCAGTCTATTGAAGTTAACCTTAACAAAACCAATCTCTTTGCTATTCATAAATTCCAGAGATGAAAATATTTATTTTGTTTCATCCAAATAATGAAAATTATGAATGAAACATTATTGATTTTATAAATAATGAAACCATAAAAAGTAATGATGATAGACAGATTTTTTTGTAAGTGTACTACAGAGATTGAAGTGATTCTAGAAGATTCTAACCAAACAAAGTTTGTTACAGAGATAGTGTTCTAAGAGAAACACTAAATACGGACAGAGATTACTATGTATTGTATACTAATATCAAGTGAAGATAACTAAGTTTTACGATTCTAGGTTTTTGATGAGCGGCTGTATAAAAGGCAATGTGGTTAGGTTCTGAACAAGAGGTAATGAACAATTTTGAATAAAACATAATATTGAGAAATTTTTGTAATTTTACAATTTATAAGGTTTTTAAAAATCATTATCAACATTCTCACCCTTTGCATTTATGGTTACTCACTGGCAGTGCCTTAGGAAACTATTTCAGATGGGATGTCAACTACAACATCAATCAGTTTATCTATGCCTGAACCTAATTCAGACTGTTTTACTTGAATTTTTGATTTATTAAAGCTAAATTATTTTCTAATGTGCCTTTTATATTTCCACACTTCCACTATTATTTTTGCCAGTATGATGTATTCTTTCAATTTTATTTTGTACAACCATCAATCATCTGGTTAGTGATAAAATAGAAATGCAAATTGGAATGCACGAGTAACGTGTTTCTTGAACAAGCCAGATGGAAAGAATTTGAGGGACATGGTTTACCTTTCTCTGTTTCACTCATGTTAGACACACAAAATAATTATGCATTGTATTTCTTATTCTAAAAATTATTCCTTAGTTACCAATATTTATAATTATATTTTAAGTTGATTTAATTTATCAATTGCTTTTATCTAGCCAATATTATCTGTTCATCCCATACAAATTTTTATCATGTTTATTAATTCTGGTTCAAACAAATCACTGGATAAAATATGATATATACTTTATCATGCATATCATATAACAGGTTGGTAGTATTTAGTTTGAAAAGAGATTCATTCATATATATTCAGAGTGCTTGCAAATTATGCTGAATTTGTTCTTCAGTTTTTAAGTTTTTAAATTCAAGTTTTTCAATTATTTCCATCTTGAGTAAGGGTATTTAGACCGATGTCTCTTAGTGAGTATACTGAACCATGAGTAACCATTTATCTTAGGCATTTATTCCATTCATTAACTCTTGTCCATTTTTGTCTGTGTGTGTGTGTGTGAAAGATTGAAACATTGCGTATAACACTGACACATAGATACAACAACAAACATCCATCTAAGAAAAATCTAATGACACTTACCACCTTGTTCACTAGCAGCACTTTGTCTCCCAGCAGCCTGCTCAATGATGTCATTGAGCACCATAACATCTATAGGAAAATATGAAAGAAAATTTTGATATTGTATCACTCTAATTTCAATATTTTTCAGGTGTTTATCACACAAGAGACAATTAGGCATTTTTTAAATGTAAGACAACAAACGGAATGCATAAGAGAATTCTCTCATATTAAATAAAAATTTGATGACATTTGAAATGAAAAAATTCATGATATAAAAATAGATACAACAAAAGGGTATAATCTTACCTGCCAAAATATGGTATGGTATTATTTGGTATTTTAAAACAACAAATTTTCTGCTTTCTTTGGTAAATTTTAATTGTAAAGTAGTCAATACTAGAAACCGTGATCAATTTAGTATCTATTTTTTTACGAAAATATACTTTAGATACATTTCTACATCATACAATGTTATACCCTAACAAGTTTCAAAATGGTGCTTATTATTTCAATACTTCCCTTTACATACTCAAAGAATTTGAGAGGCCCAATTTTGCTTAATTTTATTATATTTGCTTTATAATTTTGTTTTTTAGCCTTGAAAAATTAATTTCACCCATTCTG
The DNA here is from genome assembly GCA_947579665.1 of Sympetrum striolatum. Taxonomy (NCBI): domain Eukaryota; kingdom Metazoa; phylum Arthropoda; class Insecta; order Odonata; family Libellulidae; genus Sympetrum; species Sympetrum striolatum. Next base: position 29,146,057 of record OX388348.1, read on the forward strand.
TTAACTATTTCTGTTTTTATTCTGCCATGTGTCAATTACTCATAATTTGTTGTAGTATTTGTGTTTTTAACTGTATTTTTATTTTTATGTTTGCATATATTTTGTATTTTTAACTTGCAAAAGCGCTTTGCCAATAGTTAAATTTTTATCATCATAAAAACTGCACACATTGCTTATGTAGTAATAGCTCTTAATAAAATATCTGTCACAAGAAATTATGCAAACCTTTCATATCAACAACGGTTTGGTGTTGTACTGGTTCAATGAAAGGGTTGTCTTGGTGTTGCTTTGTTTTTGTACCTCCATCCTCACTGTCCAAAGATGATTCCTGTAGAAATATAAATTTCAGTCTTAGTGTCTGGGTCATCATAAAAATATATAAATATAAACGATTGTTTTTAGGAAAAAGCAATTTGTATTTCTTTGGTCATAACTATTTGTTGATACATTTAATTAAATTCAAATTAAATGATTAAAAAATCAATTCATTCAAAAGGTTAATGCTGGAGAGATTGATTCCACAATTAGCCAAAGCATAGTCATTTCTCCAAAAAATATTAGTATGAATATCAAACTGTTTACAGAAGTTGCAGACAATTTTGATTGTCATCATCACTGAATTATTTAAAACATAACACGCTCGTGAAGTTGAAAGGAAAGGAAGTTATGATAAGAAATTGAAGCAGGTGGAGGGTAGTTGCAATAAAATTGCCATCATGCTAAAAAGTTGAGCATAAGCAGATTATAAGCAAGGAATGAGAGTAATTTTCATGGGGTGAAATTGAAAACAATATGCCAAAAGTTTCTTATGAACCACAAGATATTATAAGACTTACAAACCATTTGTTAGAAAAACATAAAATATGAATGAAAAAATTTCAACTATGAAATGTATTATTATTAGTATACCACTTACATTGAGAGGAAATAGGATTACAGCTTCAACTGGGTCTAACTAGCAACTTTAAATTTCTTTCAGTTACTCACAGAATCTTTATCTATGTATTCTAAGGTGATTCCAGGGCCAAATATTTCTCTTATTATGCTGTCTATTACATCATTATTTCCCCCAATGAGACTTTCACTCCCACTCAACCATGGAAGAACATTTAGGAACTGGTCACTCTCAAACTAATGGATAAAAAAGTTGAGAAGTTTCTAACACAGAAAGCAAAGATAAATGCTTGCACATAAAATCATGCAGTGACTAAATTGAATGGCATCACACTAAATAGCACTGATATCATATGACATCACACTAAATAGCACTGATATCATAGGTAATAAAATAACTGAATACCCAAACAATCTCAAATTCATGCTTATTTACATGCTTAAATTTTATATCATCCCCCAATGTAGCAGCTAAATTGATTTAATAAGTTAAATTAGAGTTTTTTTACATAAAGAATGCTACGTTCATTCAAATAATTGAAACCTAAAATGAATATTTGTGACTAGTATTAAATACTATTTAAAAGACATCCCTGAGAATAAAATATCCATATTTAAATTCACTAAGTAAAGAACAAACTGAAATACAACTTAATAAAAAATGCTTATATTTGTCTAATCGGACACATATTTGAACACTCATCATTAGAATATTTAAACATTTCACAAGAAATAAAGGAGCAATGCATTTGAGCCCTCCTCACTATTACTTAAAATATAAGTTACTCGGAAGTAAAAAAATATTTAACTAACACAAGGTAAAAAAACAATATGTAATAAAAAGATCTATAAATACAACAAGTAAGCATGGGAAGCTCTTACACTCCTATTATTAGACAAAGAGTCTAAAATATATATCAAATTTTTGTATAGACATATGAGCCTTTATATTTCTTGCTTCCAAATGACAAAATTGCTAAAGTAATATAATAAATTTACAAATAAATAAATGTATAGAAGATAAAAGTAAATTCCTCGTCAAAGTTTGATGAAAAATTTACAAAAGTTATTAATGAAATTTTAAGACTTATTCACCCTAAAGAAATAAATACTTATTGTTATTTAAGCAATTAATTTAAAAATAAATTAATTACATAAATTAATCAAATTTATATCATAAATTAAAATGCACTAAAACATAAATAAACGTTTTGTTGTGTACTAGTACAATGGAAAGTAATAATCATGCAGAAAATAAATTTAACATATATTTAACCCTAAACGACACAGAATCAGTAGTAACTTTGCGGTAGTTGTTAATTATATCAAAATCCATATTGAGAAAATATTATATTATGTTAATTATATATAAATATTATATTATTTTATAAATAGTAAAAGTTTTCTCAATATGGATTTTGACATATAACTCTTATTATTTAAGAATCTTAATCTTACTATGTGACTTATGAATGAATGGGCAATAATAAAACAATGATTTATTATTTTTTATGCCAGGAGACAAAAGAATATTGTTGGCTTCTTTGTTATTAAAATTCTTAATGAGACTAAAAGGGAAAATTTTTATCTTTTATGTTTATCCTGTGATAGTAAAGGAATAAACAAATAGAACATTACAATTGAGTTTATTATTAATGCACTCATGCTCATGCTTTACTAACCTTTAACATGTTTGCAAAGAACTCAAAGATGCTATGATAGCTCTAATCTAATTTTGTAGTCAAATGAAAGACTACAGTAGAAGTGTGATTAAGAGATTAAACATCAAGTTGTCATTAAATTATGGATGCATAATTTTTATTGCATGAATAATCAAAAATATTAATTTATACCACTTAACATGCATATAAAATTCAAGACCATCATTTTTATTTAATTTACAGAGTTAAAAGAAATAAATCATGCTATAGTGCGTGCATTGTGTTGATTTTTTTCATGGCACCTTGTTGGTTTACACGGCGATTCCATTCTACTAAAGAATCTAAAGAGAAAATCAAACACTGCTGTCAATGGCTAACCACTATAAGCCAAGATGATCATCTCACTACAATAAAGTGAATCAGGATTTGATGTTGGGCAGAATGAAATGTTATTAAATTTGAAAACTACTTATTATTAGTGAAATGGAATTTAAACTTCAAATCCAACTAAAGCATTATATAGCAATCAAAAACTATTCCAGAGGGAGCAACCCCAGTGATTAATGGACCAATTAGTGCCACCCTTGCTTATTTTCATTCTTATGGAAATTTCAGGGGCCATTTAATGTTGGTCACCTCCGGAACGTAGTTGGTTGGGTTCCGGGAACGCCCTCTCAGGAGACGGCTCTCCTTGGTCATGGGGACTCCTCCCCCGACTACTGCCCCTTTTCCCCCTGGTCCCAGCCCCCCAGCACCACCACCGTTGAGAACCAGCAGGTCCCCATGTGAAGTGTAGGAGATGCGCGAGGCGTGCGACGTGTAGGATGAATGGCGTGACGAGGAAGCGTTGCCTCCAAGGAGGCTGGCATAAACTGGTACCACAATGGCACCATTTTCCTCCGACATGGGGGTTACCGCATTCGAATCATCAGCGTATGGGAGGTGCTCCTGAGCGTCCAGGTATGTTGACAGCACTAGAGGCTTGCGATCGCCTCCAAAACGACGGCCATTGCTACCACCACTGGCACCTCCTACTGCGCCACGCAAAGTGAACTGATGACTACCTCTCGAGCCTCTTCGGATGTTGAACGGAGAGCCAGGTAAACTTAAACTTGCCTTTTTGGAAAGAAAATTGAAGAGATTTGTGAGAATGAAAATTGACAACTCTTGGGAAAATCAAAATGTTTGAGATTTGTGAGTGAGTTTGACACACTTCTTGTATTGCTCAAGCCATTGAAATCATTATGAAAAGAGACAGTAAGATAGTGTTCATTAGTTAGATTACATTTATGGCAACCATGCATCTTTATGGACACAATTATGTAAAGAGAAAAGTTGAAAGACAAATTATAACATCTGTAAAAGATTTTTTTCAGATTGTTTAAACGCACAAGAGATGAATCATCTTTCATGAGCATTACAACAATTAATGGTTTTTTCTGAATGTTATCAAGATTATTGAGCAAAACAGTCATGCATGCAATTTCTTCATTTACACAACAAAAGCACATTCAAATCTTTGCTACATAACACATTTGGCCAGTTGTATGGACATGTTTAAAATCAAACATTTAATGCAAATTTATGATAAGTAAATTTTTTTAAATGTATATCATAACTGTTTCCACAAATCAATAAAACATTCATCATAAGAAAAAGAAAAAAAAAACCATTAGCCAAATTCACAAAAATATAAAAATATAATACCTTACTGCTGTATCCTTGCATCTGTCCTTGTTTCATCTAATTATGCAACATTCAAATTAGTACATTATTAATTGATTGGAATCAGTAATAATTACTTTAAATGTAGAATGGTGCATTTGCTATGTATCTTAGTTGTAAGACTAACAATATTTATAGGATAATATACACAATTTTCACAATCTGAGCATTAAAATGATGAACTTGGATAATATGAATTTTATAATGATTTAAAAATAACAAAATTTTACTATGTAGAAAGTTATTGAAACATTTTAGTATACATTCACTTCCAAAGCTTTAATCTCATCAAGTAATGTAGAATTTCAGGGAATGAGTAAAAGAGAATTAAGATAAAATTCTTTTCCATGATCAATTCCTAAGATTTGTTAAAATAGCATTATAACTTTTGCTTACGGTGAAAAGTAGTTTTTGGTGAAATTTAAATAAACATACTTACTAAATGAAAATTTAAAGTAATGCTTAGACTTTAAATTTTCATGACAGATGAAGAGTTAGACATATTTTTACAAATTCAATTCTTTGTTATTTCCCTGTTAACGATTTGGAGATTTATGAAATTTTAAGTCCAGATAATCATACGTTTTTGGTAAGAGAATCAATGCCCTATCCCAAAAATAATCTATTCAATTAATAAATCTGATATAGAGATAAATTATTTGAATAAAATGATCACGTTGCAGCACTTAGCTGAACATCTAAGAAGTGGAAAATACACAGAAGGATGAAAATTATAGCAATAAGATTAATTTTTTTTCAATCATACCCATTGCATATCTATTACAAAGGGAAATACAGTATACGATCAAATAGTTGCTCAGTAACTCATTTGATACTCATATTTTTGTTTTCTGTTCTTGATACTGGAAAAGTTAGTTGGTATATTACATAACTTTTTCTAGTGAAATGCCTGAATACTTAAGATAATGCTTTGAATTGTTATATATGATAGATATGGTTAACTTTTAATGATTCAAATGGTACCCATAAAAATGATTGAGTATTTTGTCAATTCATCCGTTTTTCTTCTCAGATGTAATATTGCCTTCATGACATCGCTACGCAAATTAAAAGAAAGACACATTCATACACATTCCTCCATATTCAAATATAATTTTCCGACTGCTAATATCTTATTAATATATATATGATTAATGTTTCTATGACTGTAGAAGGTATTTTCTCAAAACTCTCTCTGAATGAAAATTGTAAATAGATAATGTTAATTACATTTAAATTTATTGTGAAATTAAAGCATATAAATTAATACTCATAATTAATAATTATTCATATTCAATGCAAATAAATATTTTAGAATGTTAATGCTAAGATTTGAAAACCATCCAGATTTGCCATGATAGACATAAAACTATTAGGCATCAATATGAATTTTAATGTCAAACATTAACTGACTATAAATCAATGATTTGTAATGAAATTCCACAAATCTGCAAGGACAAAATAAGAGAATGAAATTGTCAAGTATCAACTTAAATGTTGCTTCATAAAAGGTAACTGTAAATAATAGTGAATAATGAATATAAATTTCATGAAATTTGAGGATTATTTAACTTCCCATATATCAATGTGAGACAAAGAAATTCTTTCTGGAGGATTTTTCATCCGGTTCATCTTTTAGATGACTCAAGGTATGACAGATGCAAAATGAGTTTTGGCACACATACCTTCATTAGACTGTCCTGGTAAGCAAAAGTAAACTGGCTTTTAGTTCCATAATTCGAAACTGTGTACTGACAGGGAACCTTAGAAAAAAAAGAGAAATACCGCCTACAAGAACTCTTATAATTGTTATTCATTATAGAATCATTAAAGACATTAACCCTTCTTTAAACTGTAATTTTGCTGCATGAAATATGTAAAACATTTAATGATAAAACAGCAATCTTTGCACATCATTTGATGTTAAAATTGATTTGTAATTAGGTAATACTTTTGAAAGTTACTCTTTCTCAAACATGACGAATATATTGAAGCTTGAATAATGCTGAACATTCAGGAAGGCAATGGACAGCAGCAGTGAAGAAATTTCAAAATTATCAAAATTAATCAATAAAAGTAGAAAATTTATTTTCTGGTATTACGTGAGCACAAGCATTTTCAACAAATCTACACACATATCATGCTTAGCGAAGGTGTAAATCTGGTTATTAGTATGTTCCATAAGTACCACATTTAACACAAATCTCAAAATAAACACAATAAAAGCTTCTCCAACTCTCAAGATTACTAAAAATTGATAACAGATAGGGCATAATTTTGGAACACAGTCATGAAAGAAAATGGGGCAAGGAAGAAAATGAAAGCTAGAGTGTGATTAAATAAATCTTGATCACCTCTTACGTCAGCACCACTATTACAGTGATCCATTTCTCACAAATCAATGTTAAAAAAATAAAAACAGTTCATCCTCTTTAAGTTAGTTACTTGCTTTGTAGTTAACCATGCATTTAGAACCAGCAGATGCACCATTCTACACACCAACAGCAATTATCAATAGAATGTTGAAGGAAACAACAGCTATAACAAGAAAGATATGAATGACAGTCATATTAGAAAAGGAAGCATCACAGGTCAAAACATTACCCATACAAAGAGCTAAACGAGTAGAACATTTGAACAAAAATAATATTCCATGAAAAGAAAAAACAGCAAGAGTTTCACTACAGTATACACATATTTGAACAGTATCAAATAACTACTAGGATATCACTAAGTATAGGAAGTTCACAACAATTGAGATCTAAAAATTTTACCACTTACACAATTTGAATAAAAAACTATTATTTAAATAGGCACAGGAATCATCAGCAAAATTCACTCTTGTTTTTGTGAAAATAAAATTTCAATTTAAAAATGAGACTGGAAGCAGTCAATTTACAAATTTGAATACAGTGATTTAGATATTTGAACAGAATCTAAGAGAAAAGTAAATCAGGTAATCAAGATATTGTTTCAAGATACAAATTAAGGAGAATTTTGATAGGAGTAACTAGCATAAAACTTCAAAGAGTTTTGAATGGCATAAATTTAAGATTAATTTTATCGGTGTAGAGGGCAAATTTCAATAACCATTTAAAATTTTAGTGTTATCATTAAGTCTTTCTAGGCCAGCTGGGCTAAAACCCTATCGAAACTTGACATAATTAAGTATTATTGAAAATTTCAGAATTTGGAACATTAATGATGGTGAGACATTTTTAAGGTTCTGTTTATGCACAGTGTTAAATTGATTGAATGATTAATAGCTTCCTTGATTTTTCATAAGGAAATTTAATTTTCAATACTTATAATCATTAACTATAGCTTAGTTATGTTTATGGTACACAGCAAATTTTAATTATAATAGAATTGAGGTATATTAATTAAATTCTCGATTTTATGATATTGCAACTTCTATAGCCATGCATAATAAAATAAAAGGTTTATTAAGATCATGTCGCACTATCATAATCATAAACGTTCCGTCTCTACACCCTCAAACTACACTGATAGAAGAATGGGTGAATCTAGATCTGCTTATTAATACTTTCTAATGAGAAATCTAAATAAACTAACTCTAACTCTTATTCTTCTGGATTACTTGATACCTAATGGTGAGAAGCAAATTAAAGGCATCAACCTATAGTGATTTGTCATTCAATAAAAATGGGAAATGATTAACTCTAAATCTTAGGATACATCAAATTTAAAAAAAGAGAAGAGATACCATATAAATGTTGAGTCAGAGCTTTAAAAAGCATTTGATATGATAGGATAAAGTAGAAAAGGATTGTGTAAAATTATTTTTTGATTTTGACTGATTTATTAAGAATATCAATTTATGATTACTTGAAATTGAATTTTAAAATATATTGATTCAGTAACAAGAGTCATGTCAACAGGAATATGATAAGAGTGTTTTTTAGTTGCATGGAATGATTGTTTTCCTATTCCTTTGTTTCCATTAAATGACTAGCTATTTCAAAAGTATATATCCAGAATAATGGTGAAATAAAGGCAAACTGAGAGAAAAAGAAAGACAGAATAGCAAGGATGAAAGATAAATTTTCTATGACTTAGTTTGACCTGTACCATTTTCAATATTTCACACATCTGGAATTTTATTATTCCAAAATTAATAAATTAAGTATTAAAGAAAAATTTCTCAGACATGAAAATGTAATTTATAATCTTTGTAGCCTCTTGTAGCTTTTAGAAGAGATTAACTCTATTTTTAAAAACTCCCATTTCAAACTATGATATAATTATTCAAGAATTATCAAGAAAAATACAGAAGTTACTATTTAATTCAGTTCTGAATCAAAGCAAGAAACTATCAGCAAAACAATAATAAACCTGTGTCTTGATTTAAATTAAATCTATAATTTGTTTTACTGAACTGTTGTTTTACTGAACATAAATTGAAAATTATCTGCTGTTTACTATAGATTATATTTTTATGTTTATTTATATGACATGAATACAAATACCTTGATAAAATTCAAACATAAGCAAGAATGTTTCCTACATTTTTAATTTTGAGAACAGAAATTTCACAAATATTAAATGAATCAAGGATATTGACATGAATGTTAAGAGCTTCCCAAGTTTGATGAAATTCTGAAAATGAGTAAAAGAATTTAGTGAGTTATACAAGAAATTAAGCTACATGATTTAATTTCCTCAGCTGCTAGTACTGCATGATCTAGAAAAATCGATGAAATAAAGATATGCCCAAATTTTTAAAGAAGACACCAATTTGTTTACAACAATAAAATGAGAGTGGATTTCAGATTATTCCTGGGCCTATACTATGATTGGTTGCAGAAAGTAGCAAAATACAACTCACCAGCCAACAGTGCTAAAACAGAGATGTCCAGACATTGAAATGCATAATTACTTGTTGAATGAGATATTCAAAATATCATGGGTTATATATAGGACAAATTCTATGATATAATCTCAAAATCAAGAACTCCTTTGGAATTCAGGCCCATACTAAAAATTTTTGAAGGAATATTAATGGAAACACTTTTCATTGCTATTGATCAGCATTGGAACTAAAGAGAACTATCATGAACTGAAAAATCAAGTAGTGATAACTATCAGTCTGTGTGAATGGTCAGGGTTTATGGATGTGATGTAAATGATAACTACAGCATGTGATGAAAGGGTTACAGAACCATGCCGGGACATCTCAACTATACATATGTTAACACAAGAAATGTATCACAAAGCACAGTTATGAGAAAACTGAGAATTATATAGTTAAAAAGGTGTTCATAATGCAGTGACAAAAGTAGTGTTCACCATTTTCTCAGCTCGCTTACCTTCCTCACTTTTCCATTAGTCCGCCCTCTATGCTCGCTTATAGAATCTCCCCCCTCTGATTTTATGCTCATTTTCTCCTTGTTGTTGTCATCATTCCCTTTCTCTTGCCCAACGAATAACTCATAACTATGGCATGAAAAATCAGAGGGGGACTTCACAACGTTATCTACACCAGCAGCTGCAGCAGCCGCAGCAGCTGCTGCTGCAGCATTTTTGTTTTCTTTGGCTAATGCTGCTTCTTCTGCTTCCTACAAGAGAGTAAAATAAGACAGGAAATAAGTATTAAATCTAGCAATAAAATTTACATTGATGAAAGGCAATCAGAATAAATAGTAGTAATATTGTTAAAAGCACTTTGACAGCCTAAGTCATTTTGAAAATAGGCTCCCACTGGGAATCAAACCCAGGATTGAAAGTGGAAACTATATGGTTATCTGGGAGCTCATCAGAATATATATTTCACATCTCTATCCAAATAATAAATTCTTACATTTCCTATAAATATGTTATCACATGAAACACAGCTATCTAATATACTACCAAAGTTAAATGAGAAGTGAATAATAACAACATGACAGGGAATCAAACCCAGGTCTCCCATTTTCCAGGCAGGTTTTCTAACCACTAAACTAACATATATCACAGCATTCAAAGTTAAGAACTATAAATCTGGAGCTGGATTTAAATTTTGTTGGAATATTATGTTAGAACAAAGGCTCTAAGGTAGGTATGTAAGTCCATTTGGGGTCTATTATTATTTTAAGAAAGCAGTTTTAGGTTACATTTCTAATGGGATAATGTTTACCAAGCACTAGAACAAAATTAGAAAGCTACCAAACTTAATAAAGATCATATTGGATAGCATTGCAAATGCTAGGGTTTATTTCAAGAGTTAGTAAAGATTTTAATGATACATCTGTATTAATATCTCTATTCACTAGTTTAGTTTTGCCAATTATTGAGTATTGTTCAGTTGTGTGGTCCCCATTCTTTAACTACCACTTAAATCGTCTTGAAAAGGTACAAAGGCGCTTTGTCAGAATTCATTTAAGAAAATTAGGCTGTGATACAAACAATATTTCCTTCCATGACATGTATAGAGAACTGGGTTTAAAGACATTCTCTTCTAGACGGCAGCATTTAGATCTTCTTTTCTTATATAAATTATTAAACAAATACTTATCTTGTCCTGAGTTACTAGAATTGATTCCTCTCTGCAAAACTGTTTATAACGCAAGGAATAAAGGTCTGTTTTATAAGAGTCATTATAGGACTAACTATATGTATAATAGTCCAATTGTGAGAATTATTAGAGCTGCAAATGAACTTCCTGATGATATAGATTTTTTGTCCTAAACCTAGCCTCTTTTAAAAAATCCATAAAATCTATTATATCTTAATGCTGTAACTACTGTAACTGGATTTTATGGAGGGTTTTATAGAGTGTTATGATGATATATGATATATGATTTTATCATTAATATACAAATATAATGACATAATTTCCTCTTCTGTACTTCTATTAATGTAAGTGGGTTCATCCCGTAAGAATTTAATAATAAATAAATAAGTATTGGAAAGCCCATAACTTTGCCAGAGAGTTCATACAATGATTCATCGTCATCTGTTGTAGTATCGGGTGCTTCGGTCTTGGTTACTTTGTTTGTATGTTCAATTGCCATGGATTTATGTTTTTGTTAATAATAGAACAAAAGTACTTAGAACTTACTCTTATTGCTTCCTCTTCAGCGGCTTCTTCTTCCTCAGCTTTCTTTTGTAACTCATCATATGACATGGCTACAATAGCCAATATCAAGTTAACTAGATAAAATGACCCAAGGAATATAATAACAATAAAAAACAGCATATGCCATGGACCAGCTGATCTCAAGACCTGAAAAATAATTTATTTGAGGTTGTAAGATTTTTATAAAGAGGAATAAAACAAAGATAAATACTAGAGCATACTATTTGGGCATTACAAAGGATTCTTGTAATTTTGCTGAAGTTTAAATAAAGTCGTAATGTAATATTGCACCATTTTAAATCCATTGCCATGATACTTACTAACTGATAAAGATTTTCCCAGTAGTCTTGAGTCATGAGCCTAAAAGCTGATAGGAAAGCCCAACCAAAAGTGTCAAAACTGGTATAACCATAATTGGGGTTCTTTCCGAAACCTTGAAGGCATGTATAACCTGGTTTACATTGACTGAAATGAAAAAAAAACAGAAAGCAAAGTCAACCATTTCTTAAAGGATAAAAGGAGATATTTACAATAAAGAAGGGGAAAAAATATTTACCCAGCTCCTGATGAATTACCGCACAGAATATAATCCCCATTTTCACTATACCAATTCGCTGTAAAGAGAAAAGTGATACATTTCATCACATTAATTTCATTAAAATAAGTCCTTACAAAATCTGAAATAACAATTATTTACTGAGGCCTATTTATTTCAGGGCTAATGCTCTGAGTCAATAAAATCATCAAAAATGAGATGATGTTTTCTTGGAAGTATAAAAGTCCAAAATGCAGAAATTGTCAATAAGAAAAATTGATAAGCTTATAAAGTATCTGAATAACAAAGCATGACATTATATCAAGAAATTGAACATTATGGTATTCACAGCAAAGTTGATTACTATAAAAAATAAAATAATTAAAAATCTGATTTGATAAATACGTAAAAAATGTTAGAAAAAATAAGTTCCTTACTACTATTGCTGACAAACGCATGCCAGTTCTCATGACTCAAATTTCCCCAAGACCCATCTGACGGAAAGTTTTTAATGCATTTCTGTGTCAGGACTCCCATGTATATCTGGAGACCCAATAAGGCAAACACTGACAAGGAGAACATAGTCAAGATGATCACATCACGCAGGTTTTTAACAGACTCTATGACAGCTCCGACGATGGTCTTCAGTCCTATAGGCAAAGAAAATGAATGAGATTGTAATACATCAATTCAAACCGTATGATATACAGATATAGGCTGATGTAAAATCAAAACATTTCAGATAAAATGATTGTATTTGAATACAATTTAAGATTTAGTTGCAGAAAATCTCTGTAAAATCATCAATTACAAGAGGATCTGCAGAGCTATGAAAATTGGAATTATGAGTCATTATTTTTGCAATACAATCTCAGCAATAATGAATATTTTGGTTAAAAGTCAATTATTACTTCCAATGACAAATTCTTCAGTCCGGAAACAATTTTTATCATGATTCTATAATTTCATTCTAGTCAAAGACTGCTTTAATTAAAAGAAGGATTGCTATATTGAACTATCAATATCTATAATATAAAGGGAATATAGTGAAGTGAAGAAAATCCAAGGAACTCTGCCCAAATGGTTAGAGAGAGTAAAACTTTAAAAAAAAACAATTTGATGTATAAGTATGAATGGGACACCTGGAAATATTATGATAAATACATAATCGCTCTCTGAGATTAGGATCATTAAGGAGAGTTACTAGGATTTAGAATTACCAGAGTGTACACTTGAATATACCATAAGAGGACAAGTAAGATAACTGGAAGAGAGTATGATATGACTTGAACTGTGTTCAGAATGAGCATTGAAATTTTGAGAGCCATATTACCTTATTTTATCGGATAAATAATTTCATAACACAGTAGCAAATTGAAGTGACTTATAGTTTCAGTGGAGTTAACAAGGTTGTTGAATACAGAAATCATTCACTGATAACCATAGTCTTCTCTCACTTCTTATACTGGAGAAAAAAGTCAATATCAAAGGGGGAAATTTATCCCTGTATATGATAGTTTCAGTATGTTTTGAGTTATAGCAGCCTAAGAATGATTTACACAAAGAATATGGCCAGCAACATACAAAGTACTGAGGAAAAATCAATAAAAACCATGAAAAACTTAAATGGAGTTATCTTTGAATAGAATCTTCAACGTATTTCTATTACCTTAAATATCTAATTTATTGTAAGATATACATTCCATCAATTCCATTGAACAAAATTCATAAACTTATATCATACATAGGTATGAGATTACATATTTTGATAGAAAATCATTTTGAATATAAGAGTATTATTTATTTTCATATATTAAACATGATATTTTTGAATGATGGAAATTTTTTTAAAATAATTCATTCAGTAAATATCTCAAGTTAATTATGAGGTAGCTAAAACTGGTGATAATAAAAACCATAATTCCAGATAATTGCATTTACTATGTATATGAAATACAGAATAAACATGACTAGCAAGCATAATTATTGCCTAAAGAAAAGAATCAAATTTCTTTCGATTGGTATTCACCAATTAGAAATAAACTGATTCTGAAGTGAAAATACATCAAACCAATAAAAATGTTGCTTCAAATTTAAGAGTTATTTCAGAAAGAAATGGGCTAGCCTAAATATTATACATATTTAAAATATTCAAGGCTGTAAGTATGGGGTAAAGAATAGTTTCAATGACAGTTTTACTAAATTTTACTGGTTATTTACAGGAATGATAACTGATGTCTGGCCTTATCTATTAGCTTCTGCTTTACAAAGTGAAAAAAGCCTTCTCCTGAGAAGAAATGATTTTAAGTCTATGTCTAAGGCTACCAACTATTAAGTACTAAGAAATGACAGTATAAAATCTGCACTAATATAGTCACTTTACTACAATGAAAAACTAATGGACATTTACCAAAATATTTCAACAATATAGCATGCAAAAGATATTTTCTAAAATAATCAGTAAGATTCCTATATCTAATAATATTCTTACTCTAGTAGAGATTTGATAAAAACTTACATATTTTCTTGGCTTATAAATTACAGCCTTTAATCTTCACTAATGGGGTTGAAATACTGCTAACTTAATTTTTTGGATGATAGAAATTCATGTTCACAGGTATCCATTTAACCCGGAAAATCAACGAATTAATAGGTTCAAAAATATCTGCACAAATTGTTGTTGTAAATATAAAATAAAGATTTAGAGATACAGGGATGGGAATTTGAAGCATGAGAAATGTACAGTCTTAAAAACATCTTGGTTAATCTTTTTTTGTAGCATCATTTTCTGCAGGATTTACTACCAAATTAAGTGTGCTACAAAAATTATGAACATCACCATCAGGGGCTATTGATCTACTAGCTCTAGTTTCATCCTGAAATTCTCAATAATTATTGCAATGGGTTATTTTTACCATTCAATGTCAACTTACCAGGGACAATGGCTACAGTCTTCAATGCTCGGAGAACCCTAAAAGTTCGCAGGGCTGCCAAGTTGCCCAGATCGATTCCCATAGTTACGTAACTGCAAACAGGATCGTTTTGAATCACTATCTCAAATATATTCCTCAGATTCGTTCATTAGTCTGGTTTTAATAGCTAAGGAAAATAAGCTGATTTATGCAACAGAAAAACTCTGACTTGAAGTTCCATAGGTCTCCATTATAGCCTTAGAAAAACGCTATTCAAAATTATTGATGTTAACATTAATGCTCTGTTAAATAATACCATTGATACTCCTATGAATTTCACAAATAATCTACTAGTAGTGTAGGGTGATTTGAGAATCATGACATGATCATATATTTGTATGCATGACACTATCTATAAATTAAAACATCAAACATATTAAAATAATCTAAGCATAATAAATCTACTTAATGTGCACTATGATGTTTCCAATATAGCTTATTCTGCACAAAAATTATTATTTTTATGGTGTTAGGTACAGAAAGCATAGGATAAAATTATCTATTTCATCTAAACAAACATCAATAGTTATTTAACAGCAACATCATGTAAGGTACTCTAAAAATCTATATTAGTCAAAGTTTACTGTCAAAACATTAACATAGCTTATCACATTTATAAGAAATCACAAGAAATCTACATGTATTTAACAAATTTCTCTCAGATAAATATTTAAAAATGTTTATAATAGTATTTCTTTTCAATTATCTAAAGATTATTGTAAAATACAATATCTGACAGTTAAAGAGCAAATCCAGTTAGGGTTTATTAAATTTATCGTAATGACTACTCCTACAAGAGAGCCACCTAATCTATTGAGTATTATGTAGTTAAATTAGCCACTGGAAGTCCATCATGACAAGAAAAAGTACAATTAAAACTAAATGTATGCCTCAAAATATTCTGCCATTGAATTTAGGCTATTACTATATCAATAAGACAGCAAAATCCATCAAGTATTAAATTTTATTTTTATCATAATCAGAATTTTTATGTTGAGGAATGAAAGATATACAGCTATTACAATTAAAGATTTGTTTAATGAAGTATGTCATACTTGTAATTTTATTGAAATATGTAGCTAAATCTCTGGTTTTAGCAGGAAAGATACACTGCCAACAAAAGTATGTATAATGATGAAAGACTAAAAGCTGGAATTCATGTGGACCTCCAAATGGCATGCCAATAATACTCTGATAGTTCAAATAACTGTGTACCTACACAGAAAATTACTCATCTACGGTATGCTAGCTCTATTTCTTATGAGCTTGCTACCAAAAACAACTACTCACGCTAAAGCTATTACTACGAAGTCCAGCCAGTTCCATGCATCTCTAAGGTATGTAAATGGTTGAAGTATGAACCCTCGTGCCATCACCTTTACAGCAGACTCAAAGGTGTAGATGCCAGTAAAAATTACTCTGGAAGAGAAGGCTTTAGATTAGACTACTCTTCTATAACATCAACAAGAACCACAGAAGAAAAAATCTCTTGAGGTTCTAATTTCATGGTAATGCAATTCCAATCCCTGATTGATGATCAAGTCTGCCCTATGCCATTGATAAAGGGGATGGCATAAATTTATCTAAACAACAAATTAACGCTCATTCATCAAAACATAAGGAGTAGCTGATTTTAAGAACTGAGTAAGACAAAAATTCCTGGTTATGTCATAAATGTTTGGAATAATAATGAATCTATTTCTAACCCAAATTCAATGTTTTTCTACAAAGCAGCCAGAGAAAAAGTTACTCGAAATAGATAAAATTTACATAATTATATTTTCAAAAAGATTTTTATGAACATGACAATACAGCTTCTTGCATTATGTATAAAGAATAACCCACCAGGTGTCTTCTATGCTCTCTACACAAAAATTACAGATTGTAAGAGATTCCTACACAATAGTAAGCTAAAACTCTAATTCAAGATAAAATAGCCCATTCAAAGAAAAATTATTTAAGGGCATTGGAATAATTTACAGTTGAGTTAAACTGTTATGCCAAGAATAAAATTATACGAATTTAGAGAAATTTCAGAGAAATCTACCAAGTAATTTTTTAAAACAATGTCATGATTTACAAAATTACCTGTTTCATCATCACACTTACGATTAAAGAAGAATGAAATAATGTTTCTATTTAAAGAGAAGAAGTAAATATGTTATGTTAAACTGAGGAAAATAGATGGAATTTGGCTGTTAGCCAGGTTCCGGGAATTGAAGAAAAACGTGCCAACTTTAATTCCTCTGCCAGATCATTCTCTGAACTGTTTACTCACTCTGTGGATTCGATGGTTGGAGTAGTCGGCATGATCATGAGAATACAGTTGACCAAAATAGTTGTGATGATAAAAAGGGAGAACAGAGGATGCACCAAGATGTAAATGGCGACTCGGCGAATAGGGTTGAATGGATCTAAAATCCACAAGGCATCCGTGGCACTGAACCGGAAGATGTCTTTTCCTTTGCTGATTACAACAAAGGTCTGCAAAGAAATTTTCTTATTAAAGTCATTTGATTAAAATTATAAATGAGAGATGGAAGGACCCAAACGTCACTTAAAAAGTAAAGGACACAGCAAATGTAAAACAAAATAAAAACTTAACAGTAATTAAGGCGTCTCACTTGTCACAGGTTCATGGGTTCAATTTTGAACTGAGTATTATGTATTGAATTTAGTCTTGAGTGGAACTGCAAATTAAGGATTGAATTTATGTTTTTTGCACCACATCATGATATTTTCAACATCCTATAATGACCAGAGATTTCTATTTTTAACATTTCTTTATATTCTTCAATCTTTCTTCCTTTTCATTGCATGTAAATGTTTACCTCATAATAGGTTTCTATGATTACGGCTATGAATTGAGATATGTTGGCCTTAAAAGATTAAAATTTAGCAAACCATTCTAATGGAGACTGTATACCTTTCAAAACCTATACTTATCTCGTGAAAATTTGATTCTTGTCAGAACCTCAAAGGATATTCTTATACCAAGTGTTGCATATTACTTTTGCAGATTACTTTACTTTAATTCATTAGGTAGTCAAATAATTAAATTGCTTAAATGATTCTCTGAATGTATAGCCAAAATTGAGAAAATTTGCTTTACTTAAGAAAAGTAATAAGTTACTTGATGTATTTTCTACTCAGGAGCAAGCGAGAAAGCAATTTCAAGCTAAGGTGACCTGAAATCCATCTCCTCTTTTAGGATTAAATTACTAATTCAATATCTTCTTTCAATTATTGTTTATACAGGAAATAATGTGAAGCAAACCATTGCCAATACTGAAGTGCATAATCACCCTACTTGCAATGGGAATTATTTGCAAGGCCCATATGCCTGTATGGGATCCCCTTTTCTTGGGACCTAAAGTATAGGACTTTTTCTGTACAATAAACTACCTGTTTACCTAAAAAACGTGAGGTCATATATATCTTTAAAAAATAAATGCAAATATTTTCTAACTGAAAAAAGTTTTAAGCATTGATGAACATCTTTCATATTAATTTATGTTTTGTGCTTTCTGAGTATTTCCTGTGAAGTCTATATCATGTAAAAGATCCTGGACTAATAAACATCATTATATTTATCATGCAAAATATATCACTTTTAAGTTACCCAATTTTTCTCATAGTATCTTCCTTTCAAAGTTACTCACTCTTTGGTTATGGTAATAGCCGTCAATGTCCTCAATAGGTGTGGCTGCTAGCTCAGGGGGATATCCGCTTTGCAGCCGAACCGGGAGCGGCACGCCCTGCTCCAAGGTCGGGTCCGGCTGTGGGCCTTCATCTTCGTCCTCGTCATCATACCGAACCTATTAGTATTCCAAAAGGATCGTATTATACCAGGTTGATAAATGGCATGGATCTCTCAGGATTCAAGAATCTCAAACAGTAAAAAAGGAGAAAAACATCTAGAGGACAGCTATCTCTGGACAAAATTTAACAGCAAACTAAAATGAAATGTATAATTTAGAAATACTGGCCCACTCATATGTCAATTTACATATTTACAATATTTTCAATAGCAATTAATTGCAAAATTTTGAGAGCATTCAAAGAGTTTCAGAAGACAAAACAGCTAACATTGAAATTTCAAATTAGTAAAGCAAAAATATATCTTTTAAATTATTATTTTGTTTTTAATCAAAGAAAAAATGAATCAAAATGCAAGGTTTTTCATGAAAATTTGCAATCATGCATAGCAGATGGCTGGAGAAGTGCATGACAAAATTTTTAAGATTATTCTGTGAATTGATAACAAAATTAAGGCAGTGGCCAGCCTCTTGCTACATTCAAAAGTCTTTTTTTCACCACAGCAGGTATGGTCATTGGCTGAAAAAAAAGTTGTGTTTTTGAATTTAAGCTAAGCTATAACAACAGACTTGTACTGATACAATCAATTAAATCAGCATATAAAATCTGAGCTGGTGAGCACGAGAAACTCAATAAAATCACTGACATTTCATTTCCAGCATGTTTTTTCCTACAGTCTGATCATATGCAGATCTGGAAAAACATTTTGAATGAGCATGAGATCATAAGCACTAAGTAAATACTATGAATAGCAAATTTCACCAATCCCTTCTGGCATGCCTCCTCATATACTAATGTCCATGAACTGGCATATCTTTTTAGAATCAGGATAATGCCAGTAGAGTAGGTAGCGGGGTGATTATTTTTGGCTTTCACCCATGCATTGAAATGTTCGTAATTGTTTTTCTTTGTAATTAGACTAGTTTCAGGGTATCCTTTTGGATAGCTCATGAAATATTTACAAGTTTAGGACATTGGCAGCTTAGAGGGGTATTAAATTTGAGAAATTCCTCGCTAAGGTGAATTTACCATTTCTTTATTTTATTACACCAAGCTCTTATTGTGCAGCCTTTTTACCACTTCTACTTTTTAGCGCAGTGCACTACTTCAATGCAACTACAGAAAGAATTACTTACTATGTCATATTGGCATTAAAGATCTATGATTTCACTGCTCATGGGCAACCGAAAATTTGGTTTCCGGAATTCCAATCATTAGAAGCAAATGTACTATGAATATTTTTGTTGCCCATCATTACAACTATAAAATCTACTTAAACCATGAGTATGAAATTTTATAAAACTTTTAAACCTAACAATTTTTGTAAATGACTACATCCACTGAACTATATAAATAGAGCCTATGACAGGTCTTGGCAATTTCTCTGATTGAGACGGCAGGACCTCACATAGGTTAGGCCAAGATACCTTTCATCTAGTTCAGGAATTTACACAAAGCCATTCCTAAAAAATTTTTCATCTGCTCCTCTCAGCTGTCTACAGTTGCAATATATACATATTAATAAAACATGCAGAAGATTTTCTCACCCTTAGCTCAACAATATCTCTGAAAAGATATGTCTAAGTATAATGTATCTAAATTACTCTCATATTTTTCCTCTGTGCATGATGAGAGATGCATAAGGTCTTAACATTTTTCTCTAGAAAGGCTCAACAAAATGAATAATTCGTGCACAAGAAAAGGGCAGCCTTTGCTCAGCAAGTAAAGCAATCAAACACACCTATTTCAGGGTGCATTTACGGTCAGACACTTGAAAAGGCAGAAGTAAGATGCAGGGTGGACAAGCAAGCCAGTGTTTATAAAAGGGGAAGAGAAGTGTTATTTAGAAAAAGTCTTACTTCTTTTTTCTTTTTCTTCCGTCCAAAACCCTGCAATTGAGAACGGAAGATGTAGATTGAAGTCCACAAAGACAGCACAACATAGACTCAGATTCGAAAATATTACAAGAGAAATAAAGGAGGTAATATTTGGTCTATTTCTGATTGGACTACAGGAGCAGCATGAAAGAAATGTGGTGAGATATGGAGAAGAGTGAAGTAACAGTTGAAAGAAATAGGAAATACAACTGATAATAATGATGAAGGAAAGTATATTATGAAAGATGAGATGGGGACATGAAGTAATCCATCATTTAAACATAGAAAATACAAAAAGTTGGGAAACATGTATTACATATATAGCAATACTTTGTGGGTCACAAAAATGCACAATATCTAAGAACATGCACACATAAAGGATAGAGGCTGAATACATTTTTTTAAATTTTAACACACCATAATTCATGAGATAGTACATAAATGTGGAATAGAATAGTTATATAAATCTCTTTGAAAATATACTATTCTAATGGGTCATTATTGGACATAATTTTTACTAAATGTCAAACCTGCAGATTGGGTCTACTCACAATAAGCATTTTGCACACATAGTAAATAAGCACATTGATCAAAATGGCAGGTAGAAAACCACCTTACAAGGACAAGAAAAACAGTAATTTAAAGGTATTGGGGCATCTGGTTCATTACTTGAGGAAATAATTTGATAGAATTATGAAAATTGGGTACAGTAATAATTACATGCAATTTAAGAAATTTTACTTCATGCTTAGAAGTATCTAAAATGTTATTTTATCTACATTTGTCTTCATGTATTGTAAATTTCTTCTTGTTATTTCATTTCCTTAGCAGAATATGTCATTCCCATGTTGATTTCACATCCTGTTGAGAATATACATAATGACATAACTGCTGTATTCTCTCATTATGACTCTACCAAGTATGACTGAGTAAATGGAATTTCTCTTTTTATTTATCTAACTCATCCGATGATATTTTGCGCAAATGTTGGTAAGCTTGTACATAATTAGGTCTGTGATGGTTGAAAAAGGCTGATTCTGATAAAGTACTAACTCTTTAGCATTGAAAAAACATGAATTTATACACAAATGAAGTCTTCCTGATGAAGAATACGACAACTTTGAAAAATTGATGTTAAAAGGGCATTAAGCAAGAAATTCTTGCAGGTTACCAGGAGTTTCGTATATTTATGATACTGATAAAAATGTGGTTTAAGTAATTCAAAAGTATATCACAATAGAGAAAGGCTTCCACAGGGATATCTTCACATGTTGGTAGTTTCCTGGATGTTTTGCATAGAGAGCGTATTAAGACTTGACATTTTACCCAGGTTCCAGAGAGATTCTTCAGGTGCAAAGTGATATTAGCTGCAATATTTTTTAAATCAAAACTCTGAATTCGAATTTGATTTAAAATTTGAATTCAAAAATTTAGCAGCTTCTTTTACTTAAATTCTGAAGAAATTCTTTGCAGCCTTGTATAATATTTGAAGCTTTAATATGATCTTTACGCAGAAGATGTTGGAAACAAACACAACAAAATATCACATTTGTTAAAGATGAACTCGAGGCATCCTTTGACCTTATTTTTTAGACACCGAATTATGAAAAATGTGTGTCACTCAAAGATTATGCTATGTATTTCAACCACCATGAAAATTCAAGACAAAGTAATATATCAAAGGCTTTATACTTTAAATTCTCACAACATTATTTCCCCCCCAATATTTTATGTTTTATTGCATAACATGATAGTATTTTGAGAGACTGATGACATAATCTTGATTGCAGTGGAATTTATTTCAATGAAATTCAGATGAAACATGAAATTAATTTACAAATTGATATTTCATGTTAAGCAATGTTTTCATTATTTTACATTATCATTGGTTAGAAAATACTTAACAAGCCTATATTTTCCAAATATTCAACAAAATATTGGGCATACCAGCATTTATAAGCAAAGCAAGCCATGAGAACAGTCTCACATTGATCATTCAGCTCATTCCACAGAGCAACTTTTCAGGAGGGGATGTCACCCAAGGAGTGCGTCCTGCAAACTCTGATTTCCAAAATATGCATTTAATCGTAAAATATTAGTTTATTTTCACCTTTTATGACAAATTTGAAATAAGCTTCCATTACTTAAACTCTACCTACTTAAGTATGTAATTTTACAAAATAGTAAGCCTTTGTAAAAGAATTTGAACCTTCATGATACTGAAAACTGATTAAGTTTAGCTGCACCTAGCAAAAGATTGACACATTGTAAATAAATATTATGAAAGATGATTCCTCTATATTTCTTGAGTCAGAATCAAGAGGTTTGGTTAATCATCACCTTATAAATATGGTCTTAAAATTACAGTAGTACATCTATAAATTAAATAACTATGTAAAATTCCGTATTTTATTATGAAGGGTCAATTTTATAATAAAACATGGAATTTTTCTTGCATAGTTAATTCATATATTCTTGTATTACATATCTGCACAGTAAAACATTTCTATCTTTTTTACACTACCAAAGGAAATAGAAAATTTCAGATTTAATTTCTTCATGTTGGTATTAGAAATACAATTTTTAAAGAAGGTTAAGAATACAAGAATATGATATTATTGCCTACAAAGAAATAACTTGAGCATGAATAAAAAATTAGTAAATTTTCTGCTTCAATACTAATAGAGTCATGGCCAAATAAAAACAGATTAATCATTGTTATCTATTAAAAAAGTCTTCCTTTACCTTCTGAAAGGGTACTAATTTTAATAATACTGTAAATAAAAAATAAATTATGCATCATCTATAAAAAAAGCATGAAATATAACCTATGGTTCACTGTAAAAGCTATTTATAACAAAAGGCTAAAATTTTAATTTCTAAAGAAAAGCTAATTCCATAATACCATTAGGTCCTATTTGGAATGCTCTATGTACACTATGAATTAATTATGTAATTACAGAGAATATCACTCACAGATGTTAATGCTGGAATTAGGAATACCTGAAAAAATTGTTAGATAATTTCAGTATGGTGAAGATTTGAATGAAAGCAATAAGAGGCAATGCAAACTGATTCAATCTGACTGAAGAAGAATAACAGTGAAAGTTGTTGATGTATTGATTGTGAGAAATAATTTTTGAAAAACTCACATAGCTTTGAATACTGTAAATTTGTACTGTTGTTGAAGTATCTTAGTTTTAGCATCTTCACCAATGAAGAAATAAAATACGTAAATCTGGTGAATGAAGAAAGTAATGAAAGTTTTGCTGTGAAAATCATGAGAGTAGGTAATGTGAGTAGTTGTTGATACAATAAAGTAAATACATTCAGAATAAAACTGAATAATCGATTTATTTTATTTTAATTTATATTAATTTATTCATTATTAATTCTTTAATTTTTCCTTTTTTTTACTCATAAAGATTTACACTCATACATTAAGAGAACTAATATGCCTTTTATAGATACATTTCTAAAGATATATTATTATATAATAAAATGAAAATGATCTTTGACATTTTTTTTCGCCAGAAGATCATCAATCCTAGGTAATCTCATTAGGTACGATTTATATAATCTTAAGGCAGTGTTAACTTAAGTAGTTTCATACTTTAGAAAGAGACAGAGAAGTAAAAGAAGATACAAACAAAAATGAAAAAATCTTAAATACACAGAAAGACGAGCAAGGCAAATTAGAATCAACTATTTCGAAAGTTTATTGAAATATTTAGCTTTCCAGGCGACAAGTATTAGCCAAATAGGTACTTCGTATTTCCACGGTATGGAATTAGACATAGGTATTGAAATTTCCGCGTTTTAATAGAACCTTTAAACAAGTTTGTTAAACTAAAAAAGAATCGTGTGCAAATAATCAACAATGTTAGTAAATTTACGCCTAATAGTTATCTAAAGATAATAATGTAAAGGTATCGCGTTGTTTAAAGAACAGCATCTGAAAACTTAAGACTAAAAATTCCCGCAAATTCATCAAATCAAATTTCACCAAAGGAGAATACGCACGAAAATTAGGAAGAGAAATAGACAAAGCTATTATTACTAATATAGTGAGCATAAATTTGAAAGTAGAAGTAAGTAAGAAGTAAGTAGAATTTTAAAATTAAATTTTACGATTGGGAAACAGAAATTATTGCTGACGATGGTTTATTTGCTGAACACACAACAACATTCTATCGCCAGTAAGTTTAAGTGATTCTTATTTCAGTTGCAGCAAACCATTAGTCGTCATCCGCAAAGTTAAAGCGACCGTAAATTAAAAACTTCCCCTGATTCGAATTAAAATGTATAGACATTAGGGAATAATTAGTATAGTAATTAATTTATGGGATACATGCAGCAATTAAGAGTGTATATAAAATGTCAACCATTACATTTACGAAATATACTAATCATTAAGTTTTCAACGTCGATCACGTAATCGCGCTAAACCTCAACAGGTCAAGAACGTCGGGCAATCATTTCTGAAGTGACACCACCGAGCGACGAATCTCCACCTACAAACCTACCCCAAAAGAATCCTTAGCGGTTACAGGAACAGATCAAGGCAAAGTGTCATGACTCCTGGGTTGACTTGTGTCAACAACAGAGATCGTCAAGCGGAACCCGTAAAAAAAGTGCGGATTATTGTCATTCCCGCCGACCGCTCCACAATACTTGCCTCTCCTTCAGCTCTTTTCTTCTCAAGCTCCTTCTGCTTAGCATACTCCTCCGCGATGCGAGACTCGATAGCGGCGAGAGACTCCCGCGTGAACGGACGGAACAAGCACCGTTCTTCCTCTGATGCACTTTCCGAATCTTCGGACATTTTCCTTGTCCTCCCCCTCTCTCCACCTCCCTCCTCCGCCTATCGACCACTCCCCCTGACCGCCACCGGCCCAGCTTTCCCCACCCCTTTCACACCCTTGTCCTCCCCACCCTCCCCTCTTCTCCTATGCTAATCGGATGAACGCGAGACTATCCCTCTCATCGCCGTACGGCGCCGCGGTGTCCTGCGTAATGGAAAAAATTAGAGCAATAAATATGGAGAAAGAAATACGGTGGTACAACCTGTACCAAAAACCCGATTAATTACATCATGTAAATTATTTTGCAAAGTGACAAAAGAAGAAACAGCGGGGTCCGAATGGAATTATGTAATCATACAAATAGATGAATTATTATGCACTCTAAAAATTAGAGCAATAAATATAAAGAAAGAAATCTGGCTGAACAACCGGAATACTTATCACAAAAATACCAATTAATTACATAGGTATTTACTCGAAGAAACATTGACTTTGTGGAGCTCCGTTTCAGAAAGCATGGTAAAATAAATAAGCAGAATCTCACCAAAATCAAATATTAATAATAATACTAATATAATTTAATAATGATCAAATTTTAATTATTATATTATAATAATAGATGAATTATTATTCAACCACTCCAAATTCATACGTTTTTGTTTTGTTAATTATTAATTTCCTTGATTGGTTGTCTTGGGCCATATGGAGTCCTCCCAATTTATATTTAAAATTGCTCTAAATAGATATCATAGTCTGCATACAAGGATGAATAATATAGGTTTTTTATACTGAAATATATTTCCAGGAAATTCGTAAGGTACATCTATTATTTGCGAAGTTTCTGAAAATCTCCCAATATCAATTTCGGATATAAAATATTGTTCGCTTCAGAGTGAATGGTCGAAGCAAAGAGAGCATGCTGTGTGTGCAAAAGAAACCATTCTATCAATTATTAAAATAATTTTAATAATGAGCAATCCTTCAGACATTGCATGTAACTTAAATACTTTCAACTCTGCTATCTTTCATTTCAAGTAGCATAGACGCGTTTGAAATAATCAGTTCTGTACCACTTTTAGAAATCACGCATGTCAGTAAAATGTTTAGTTAATCCCTGGTTTTCACAAAAATTCTGCGTTTGATACGAGCTTCAGTACATTCATGTATTTTGAATGTTCATTACGTAAAGAACTAAATAAATGCTACACAGGAAGTAGGTCTATAAAAATAGATCATGTGTAGCAAATTCGAATGAACCTAAATTCTATAAGATCTATTATACTTATAATTTGTTCAATATAATGGAAAACTCATTCACTGAGATATTTTTCCTTTACCCCTCTATTATATGGTTACGAAAGACTGTATTCACTCATAAGTACATTAGTCAAAGGGGAAACGACTCATCAGCAGGTCTTTATTTCATTATGACCTTAAATGGATTGCAGTTGCCGTCTCCAGTGAGAATAATTTTCCGAAACCATTAAGCGAATTAGTCTCCTAGTTAATCACCTGGTACAAAGAAATTCATGGAGCAATTCATTAAGGACATTTCAGAAGGATACTTCTTCTATGGAGTTTTCAAAGTAACATACAAAATTCAGTTCATAAGATACTGAGATTTTTTTCAAATTTAAGCGTCCGTGATCTTAGTCTCTGATTAAGAAAAGCATGAAAAAATGAATACTCAACACGCATAGCACGTTTGAGATAAATGCTTACGGATTCATCATGTAAACCAAGAAATGAGCTACGGATCTAAATTCACTGGTAGCGACATGATTTTGAGAATATAAAGCATCATAATGAAGGCGTAATTCTATACTTTGGTGGTAATTATCCATAAATATAGTTGTTTAATTTCAATCACCATTCTCCTAACATTTGTTTTAGAGTTGGTTAGGCAGGAGTTATAATTATTATTATTTTTTTTCAATGGGGCTTAAATCGGCGACACTTTGAGAAATTGTTCCATGGGTAAGTACTACGACGGATTCTTCTATTAGAGTTTCTTTAAATATCCATACACAAGGTATATCTCTAAAGGAAGGGTATGGTATCTGTATGGGACAAAAATACTTAAAATTTATACTTAGCTAGGGTGGTCTAAACTGAAACGTTTATTACGTATTTATTGCGTGAAAACAACTAGAAAAATTGTGCACAGATTAATCTGCATTTCAAACAGTAAGGAGTTCCTACAGGAATTCGTTATGAACCCATAACCTCTCCTTTTAGAAGGATATTTGAAAATCACTAACATGGCACATAACTTAAGAAAAGATTTAATATTGATGTGAATATGAAAAGCATATGCTTAGTATGAAAAATATGAAAAATAAAAGAATGGACGACCTTCCTCTCCCAAGGAAATTTACGAAATGAAGATTTAAGTAAGAAGCATCTCAATTCATCATTTTCTAATAAAAAAAGAGAATTTTCACTCAAGGAAAAAAATATAAAAACATGCCACCTCTGCTATGTAGCAAATCTACTGGAAGTAAAAAGGCGGGACTTATTCAAATGGAAAAAATGTAATACACTTCTTGAATGTTGTACTAAATGAAAGATATATTATTACTTGACTTTTAGCCGTCGAGATAAGACGAAATAGAGTATCTATCATGTTCGATGTCTTTGAACGGTATTTTTGGTCATCCAACTAAATCGATTATTAGTGAATAGTTTAGCAACAAAAAATGTAATGGATCCGACTCCCGTTTTCGTAATAACAAATTGAGAGTAAAAATAATATAGTAGTAAAATACAATGTAGTAATTAAAGATAATTATAAGAGATCCTAGAAGAAAGAACTATCTCGAGATTAAGCCATTTTTTTAAGTTTGAGCCAAGTGGTTATTCACTACCTTGAGAATAGAAAGGAAGATTTTTCAAAGATCGAAAATTGAAATATATTTTAATGTTTAAAGTGCTTAACTATGCAATTGTGCTGCACAGCATAGGATTCATAAATTCTTGGGTGTTTACCGTACTTCATAGTGATTAAATTACTATTTGGTAAGTAAATTATAATCTTTGAAGTAGCAGAAAAAACAGCTTACTGTACAGCAAAGCTAGATTTTATTCGCTTTTTAGCCATTCATATATTTATTATTTATTCTTGTGGGAAGGAATAACGGGATCTCCAAAAGATTTTCACAAGGATGCAAGTAGAAATTGCTTGATGGATCTATGTCAACACCGATACTGATATATATTATGCACTTCCTAAGCACATAAGAGCAACTTAACTGTTCTTAGAACATACAATTTACATCATTTTCGCTCATTTAGGAGTCAAATATAGAATGACCACTCCTCTGATAATCCTTTAAAATTATGCGGACATACAAATGTTGGTTGTACAAGAAGAGAAAAATATGGAAATAACTGGGACTCGAACCCATGCCTCTCAACTTCCGAGGTGTTTTCACCACTATACTACGATTATCTCATCATTGGAAGCTAAGAACTATAAATCTGGCGCTGAATTTAAACTTCGTTGGAATTTTATGTTAGAACTAAAGTTCTAAGGTATGTATATAAGTCTATTTGGGGTCTATGGCATTATTTTTTGAAGAAAACAGTTCTAGATTTATTTAGAGTTCTAACTTGCACACTTTTTAATGCTAACAAGGGGAACGCCAGGTTCAGGGAAATGGATTCGCACGAAACTTTCAGGGCACGTTCTTTAATTAAAAATAGTGGACAGATGTCCGACCGTTCAACTCAAGGAGCTTTTTAATTTCAACTCAATGGGCCCTCAATTAGCAACGGAAAATCGGCGTTAGGCAACCACGCCATACGCGTGCGTGACCATATAGATCTCGAGATTTTCCACTTAGAAAATCATTTTATTTCATTTTTTAACTTTTTTCGATTAAATTTTAGCTTCTTACCTTCGAACACTCATTACATATTAGTTATCATGCATTCTAATTCACAACGCCGCACAGTGGGCTAGAATCGCAAAAAGACTTTGAAACTTCGCTCTTAAATTCGCGCAAATGCTATTTTATAGGACTAGTACCAAGTTTAAGAAAAAGGCTACTGTAATTAGTACCAGCGAGTACCGAAGGATTGCAGAAAGCTATGTTACGAACCACCATTCATCATACTTTTCGGTAGACTCTCCGTCATCGAAGTTCATTTGGTTGAAATAAGGTTATCCGATCGGATATCGGGTCTAAGAATGGAAAAAATTGCCTTCATGTCTATTAGTGAGTAACCAGAAGAAATATAAAGAAATTGAAAATAACATTAGAGAATAACTCGCAAAGAGCGGGTTATTTTCTACAGATTTGGGATAGTGCGGGTGTGTAATGCATAAGTAAAACTTCAATTCCATCTTATTTACACATACAACTGTCTTTGGAATGATAGAAACCCGGGAATTCAGGGGTAGCCCTTGCACCACCGAGGCCTACAATGGGGGAGGCCGATTTGAAACTGAACTAAGGGGACCGGAGAAACTGAGGGTATGACCCACCGGGGGAGCGGCGTCGGCAGCATCGGAGGGTTGAGTGTTGCTCTGTGGGGCAGACGGAGGCCGCCTCCAGGATCAGGCCATCGCTCGGGTGCATCGGGAGGCGGAGGTGAAGGTGGAGGGGAAGGAAGGGTGTGGGCTAAGGGAGGGGGAGGGGGGGACGAGGGGCAAGGGATCGGATACAGGTCCAGCGAGGCCTCCACGAAGGCTGACGTGCTTACACCTGGAACGAGAGGGAAACGATGCATTGGTCCTTCCCGGGCACACGAAGCAAAACAACGCATTTTCGATTTCAATTTGGGAGTTGCTATGACATCCGGGAGGTAACGCATGCATTTATAAGGAAAGAGTTGCTCTGCAAGGGTGACAGATATATTCCGCTGTCTTATACATATACATGCATACATTTATAACAATCACCGTTCCCTTTAGGGGTAAGCACGAGTATGGCCTCTTCTACTTGCGATGTTGCATACTTTATTATCCTTGCATGTATCAATCGCTTCGGAAACACACATATGAAAACAATCAATTCATTCCCTAACCTACACATGTAAGATTACAATGCGTCCCGTTCTAAGCGGGACTGGTCCGGTTTTAATACTTGGTCTTTGTGTTAACGGAAAATACAAGTTATTGTTAGAAAGGATCAAAAGGTAGCTCTGAATTTTTTTGTGAAATTGTGTGCTGTGAATTGTGTGAATTCAAATGTTGTTTTTCAATAGTCTGTGGAGTGTATATCAAGGCATTACGTTCATACTGCCAAAGTCAAAAACATAATTGTCTGTGCGAGCTAAGAATTTTGTGTGATTTCAAATGCTTTTTTGTGTATTCAACAAAAAGAGTAGGTAAGTACAGTGGGGGAAAGAAATATCGCAACACTTTGCGCGCGCACCAGTCGGCTTTCACAGAAACTACTTTCTATGGTTGATTTTGTTGCTGTCCCAGTCTGATAGGAAAATAATGCAACGCAGGATACGGATATTTCAATGACAGAGAACATTTAAAAGCAAACTATCTAAAAAAGTAGTGACGCCACACATAATTACTCGTATGTTGTCCTAGAAGCATCAGATCAGAATACAACTAAGTTAAAAGGCAACATCCCGATTTATTCTCGGTCTCTCCCGCTTCATAATTGGTTAATTCCCATGATGTCATAATACAGTAACCGTATACATATGTCTCCTCGGCATCTCATTGACTCATCCAACCAACTTTTATTCGCTCTCCCACTCACTTCACAGACGAAATTATAATTATTATTACAACCACTAACATTCATCAGACACTGAATTTTTCATCCTGCCTTCTTCTATGAAGATAAGAAGACAAAGTAGTACCGATCGCATAGAATGTAACATTCCATTTCCTCCGGCACTTAATTAAAGCATATTCTCATAACATCACGAGAAAAATAATTTCAGTTCAGAAAGAGTAACTTCGATACTAAAAATCATCAAGTTTATCAAAGGAAACAAAGAGCTCTCTTAAGTTAAACGAACGGATATATATCACCATACTGTCGATTTATAGAATAAAAATTAGCTACTTAAAACAGTTAAGATTGTCTATATAAGTGTAGCTACGAATCAGCGTGTAACATAGTCGCGAGAGATGTAGGCAAATTATTCTCAAGTTGATGTTTATTTCTCAGTAATTCTGATTAAAATTCTGGAAAATGTTGTATCTATAGCCATACTAGCAATATAAACCTTGAGAACATCTCCATTAAATATTGTCTTGCAGAAACTCGCATTTATCAACAATCAAAACAAGATCACGCGGACAAATAAGAGGTTGTTTTTATACAAGCTCGGCAATAATAGTTTTGCTATAAATGGTTCTTAAGAAAACATGTCAATGGAGTGTCTTAATGTATGGCCAGAAAGCACTGATAGAAAATAAACAGGGCTGATAAGGAAGGTTTAGATTTATAGAAAGACAGAAGAAGCGTAGGAGAAGTCTGTGGTAAAATTTATTAATTAAATTTGTTGCAACATTAAATTGATCGAATATCTTATGAGAAATGATTAATCCTTGAAGAATGCTTTAGGAGAGACAAACTAGGAAAGAGGAAATTGAGGAATCTGTTTGAGTTACTTTAGATAGGCGATTACGCCAGTGATTTAGAGAGGGAACAAAGCAATTGGCGGGAGATAGGATGGTTTGAAGAACTACGACCGCCAATCTTCGGATTGGAAACATTTATAATGATCAGCAGAAGTTATAATACAGAACCAACTTAAGTCCTAACAAGAAAATGCAAAACATACAACATTTGTTTTAAAATATTAAAATAATGAAGTAGAAATTGTATTCGGTTTACAGAAAAGTCCTTTACGATCAATTAATCTACTGTAATAAATACATATATTTTACGAATTTTATATTAAGCAGGTATACTAAGAAAATTAAATTGATTAAATCTATGTATGTATGAAAACATTTATTTATTTCTGGGTAATGTTTCCATGTACATCTGCCTAGCGTATTTGATCCCACACAGCTGCTTTTATTTCGCTATAAAACGGATTCCCGCTTGCCTATACTTGGTTTCGTATTTATCAATTTAACCAGAACCATTGAACCAAACGAAAAGAACCAGTTCTTACAGTTTCCAATTGAAAGAGAGTTGAAAAAATATACACAGCATTACAAACAAAAACGCAGACCGGAATCAAAAGGCAACGAAAATTTCTAAATCGAGCGATAAACTTGAGTTAATCTAGCAAAACGAAGCTGCGAGAGAAATTTCAAGCCCTACAGACGCGCCAAACACGATTACAACCGAATGAAACGCTTTAGCGTGAGTTAATGGCGCTCACTACTTTCATAGAGACAAATTGAAAGGATTCAACGGCTTAAGAGGCGGCTATTTGAAATTTCATAGGCTTCGGAGTATTGCGGTAGAGGAATTTATCGAGGATTGCGCGGGAGAGCATATCTAAACCACTACAGATTGACAAGCTTGATGCATTCGTAAAACAAGAGTGAGTATATGAATTGGATGACTTTTTATCAAAGATAACACTAATGTTCGAAGAATGCCTTGACTAATAAGTAATACTAACTAATAAGTATTCGATTGATGGATATACTTTCACTATGAATAAGACAGCAAAGTAGATTAACTTAGCAAAATAAAGTGTTCACTTAGGAAAATCTCACGGAGAACGGAAATAAAAATCTGACAGGACTAGCACATGATATTCCACTTGCCGGAAGGCAACTCAAACCACTTTTTTTACAAATAGCTTTGGTAAATTGGAGTCACAGTCAGACTTTATTCATGTTTATTTTCTTGTGATATTTCCACTGTTTTTCTTCTCCGCTTCTTAAGGATTCGGCTGACAGAATGTGATATAGAGTTAGTTTTTCTGGCGAAAATTTTCATAAATGTACAAAAATATTTACTGTCGGCTATTTCTTACTTGTAAAAGAA
This sequence comes from Sympetrum striolatum, assembly GCA_947579665.1. Lineage (NCBI taxonomy): Eukaryota > Metazoa > Arthropoda > Insecta > Odonata > Libellulidae > Sympetrum > Sympetrum striolatum. Next base: position 29,179,354 of record OX388348.1, read on the forward strand.
ATAACTTTTTTATTTTATATTTGTATGCATGTATTTTTGACTCCTACAACAACATGATGAAAGGGGAACTTTTCCATAGTCAACTTAGGATAAACGAAAATATGTCTATTTATTTTTCTACATCTTGCTCAGGGCTTAGACAATATGAAAGACATAATAGGGTGAGCGATGCAAAATGATGGCATTGATTTTAGTCACACCTTATTGAATGCTGCAAATAGTATTGCTCGCATGATAAGTGAGGTAAGTAAGGAATCAATACTCCCCTACAAAGGTTTAACCCCTTTGCAAAGTACTTTCAGATAATGAATAGAGAAAAAAGGGATTCAGATAACCTTCGAGATGATGATTTTAGCAATAGGCATTGTATTTAGATTAGTAACTTACGGAAAACAAAACTTTGGCTAGGAATTAAGTGTCCAGTTTGAATACTTTTACCCGACTTACCTATGCAAGAATAAAACTTATTTTCCTTTTACACAGCAGATTCACTTCTACGACGAAGTAAAATTACGAGCCAAACAAACATGTAAAGCTTATTCAATTATATAATGATCGTGATATTTAATTGACCCTCAGTAAAACTCCGTCCAAAGTAACAGCAAGTGTAACCCTAATTTCATATAGACGATTCAATATCTCCTGTCACAAAAGTAGTGACTCATTTTGGCATTTCCGCCTTCTAACTAAACAACATGGAGACGAATATAGTGTCATCTTCATTGTTTTCCACAATGACAAAGCTTATGCGTAAGTAAAGATCGTTATGTTGACTTTTGAATGATTTTAGTACAAGAGAAGAGTTCAAAAGTACAGTATTGGGTAAGTTTAGGGGGTAAGACATTGTAGAGCGTAGTTAATCCTACTGGAAAGTAAAAGGCTACTTCCCAGGTCACGGTAATCGATAGCCAACACTTCTTTAAAAATGTATCGGACATACCAGAAATAATGCAGCTGATATTACATCATGACGAAGGAGCATTCTTCGGAAGTGATTAATTTGGAGCAGTGAATAAAACAGATCAGCTAATGATAAGGAGAATGAAATAAATAATCAGGGTAATAATAAGAAGAAGTAAAAGGTCAAATCTAAAAAAAACGAAATTGGATCGATTTTAGAAGAGAAACGGTGACCTCAAGCAGTAGCTAATATGATATTTTATAAATAAATTATTGGAATAATTTTATGGAGATATAAAAACAATATAGATTTAAAATATTTTCACATTTATATTTCTGGGGTTGCAAGGAAAAATATTAGATATCATAAAGATGATTCTTTGAAATCTTTAGGAAGCTCTACTCTATCCACACATATAGGTGTGACCAACGATATATCCTAAGATCCTTCCAACTACTTACCCATGAACAAAAAGTAAATTGGGATATATTTACGGATAACTACAGCTAAAAGTCATATTTGAGATTAAATTCGGATTAAATTATAAGTTATTAAATCTACCAAAGGTCAGTTCAGTCAAAGAATTTCTAATTCCTTTAGAATTTTACTTCAACTATCCATCAATTATAACAAACAGACACAATTGCCCTGCTTTTTCATCAGCGAATGCTCTTTTAAGTGCCAATGATTATAATTTTTCTCCAATTTCATTACTCGCTTCTTCTGGTTTCGTTCGGGAAATAGCTTGTTTTCCCAATTTACCGATTGAATAAAATTGAGTGAAATTCGCAAAGTTCCGAGATGCCAAACAAGAATAAAACTTTCCACCACTCGCGGCTTCTTTAAATTTATGCACAGCGAGTTCCCCGGGTATTTATAACAAAAAAGAGTCAAGAAGGAAGTATGAAGTAAAAGAGTTCTAGAGAGAGGAAGGGATAGAGTTGGGTGGGAAGTGACGCAGTATTGTCTCCCTATGCGGCCTATTGTGGCGACGCCCCGGTGGAGGTGGCGCGCGATGGAACTAGTCCTCGGAATTCTTCCACATGATTTTACCGTAAACCTCTCTCTCACTCACTCTTTAGCTCGCTGCGTCACATTTGCAGAAAAAAACCTGCATGCGATGGCAGACGATCTCGAAAGCTCTTTTGTAGGATTTTGCGGTTTTTACATGGCGAAAGCAAAACACTCAACATCGAGACGACGAAACTAACTCCAGTTTTAGCGCTAAGCTTCGGTAATTAACGTTATTGGTTCATTAGATAAATGCTTCGATATATAAATTCAAAAATAATCAACTGTTAAATGTATAAATATAGCCTAAAGTGAAGAGCGATAAACAAAATACAATCTAATTTTAGGTAAAAACGATACTTTAATGAATTTTCATTTAAAAAACAATTGATAGTCGCAAACAACGAGTGATGATTAATTCATGTGAAATTCAAAACTATGCTACTATTTAATGAGAATTACTATAATTACAACTAACTAAATGAAGGAATTCAACGATGTTCACCTTTTAAGATACGTGTGAACTTCGTATACACACACTCATAGAAATAAAAAAGATTCCTTACCTTGTCGGTCTTATTTGGCATATCAATACGAAGTCCTTATACGTATGTATCCGAGATGAAGATATCTGGAAATAAAAATGACAATCAGCAATTAGTTACCAAGATGAGAAAAATAGTTATATATTAAATAATGTATCTCAATGATATCGTATCCGTTAACTTTTCTGAAATGAGCCTCTCGTAATTTTTACATTGGATTCATACTTAAGCAGTTAATTTATAGCAAATGAAATCACATGATGGTAGACCATAAAACTTAAATTCCGTTACTGATACCGTATTCACAAAAACAATCGCGCAGAAGTAGCTTAAAATGTGTGATAAATTTAAGTAGAATCATAAACAGAGTTATGATTAAAATGAGGGAAGAATATTTCCTGAAAGAGACTCCAGTACCTTGAGTTTTCCTTTATTTGCAAAATAATTGCTAAAATTTCGAACTTATTGTAAAACGTATAGCCATTATAATTAATACTAATTAAAACTATTATGAATCACATTAACACTAGAAGGACAGGAGTTTCGCTCCATCTAGAAAAACGGAAAGTGGTCATTTTTGACCACTTCGCTTCTCAATTCGTATTTTATAGTTTAATTGTTTATTTAAGGCATATCTATATACTTATAGCAACATTACATTACTGTTTTCCATCGATCGATAGTTTATGAATATATTTCTAGGTACAGCGAATAGTTCATTATTTTCACTGCAAAGTTTATGTTACATAGGTGGTATGAGAATATACAACTACAAATTTAGAATGACAAATACGTATGGATGATTTTTGATCAAACGATGGGAATTTGGAGTATTTCAGGACATGTGCGGAAATGAATTACTCGACGCAGCGGGAAAGGACAGTCCAGGGCGTACAAACTCGTATAAAAATTTATTCTATTTAGGCATAAAAATTACTTTATTATTACATAAACGATTGTCTTTTTTGCCCTTCAGATCTCTCTTATCCTGCTTTTCCATAAGAATTTACTTAGCTATCAGTAGGTTTTCCAGGTTTTTCACAGCCCCCTTCTTGCAGGTGTTTTCCTGCTCTTGTGTATTTAATTTTTTTAGGCTGAACCTAAGTTTTTTTTAACTCGTAATGTAGTTTTCTTCGGTGTACTATTTTTCAAGCAATTTCTTATTTAAAATTTAAATGACGAAGGGTTAGGTGTAGGAAGAGACTTAAAATTCTTAATCTCGTCCTAATAAGAGACCTTTTTACTTTCTCCCTATACGTAGTATAGAGAAAGTATTGTATTCGCAAAAAAATTCGACCTTCAGATTTCGACGGAAATAGATGTTTTGGGGCCCATAGAGCATGTTTTAGCTATTTTCCCGAACATGTCTGTCTGTGTGTCTGTCTGTCTGTCTGTCTGTGGTTAAAAAGTTTGTGTGCGCTCTATCTTAAAAAGTAATGATTCGATCATTTTCAAAATTCATATTTAAGATTTTCCTAACAATACCAAGAGTTGATTAGTTTTTGGAGAATATCGCTTAACCGGAAGTTACGGTTTATCCGGAACAAAATTTTGTTTCTTAAATATCTCTATAAGAACGCAATATAGGTATATACATTTACACACAAAAGTTATAGATAATGTACTTTACTACAACTTTTGTATAAATATTCTTTTGTAACACTGATTGTTTAGGAGTTATTCTTCAATAATGGTTAACCGGAAGTTGTTGTTTACCCAGAAAAGGAAGTTTTTATACATATCTCTGTCAGAATGCAATATAGGTATATACATTTACACACAAAAGTTGTAGATTATGTATTTTACTACAACTTTTGTATGAAACATTTTTTCGTAACACTGATTGTTTAGGAGTTATTCCGCAATAATGGTTAACCGGAAGTTGTTGTTTACCCAGAAAAGGAAGTTTTTCATACTTATCTCTGTCAGAATGCGATGTAAGTATATACAATTATGTACCAAAGTTGTAGATAATATTTTTTACTACAAAGCTTGTATGAAACATTTTCCTGTAACACTCATTGTTTTAGAGTTATTACCGGCATAGGGTTATGTTTTCAATAAATACGGAGAAAGTCATGTGTTGGCCACATCAGATTTTTATTATTAATATAAAAATTCAATGTATCTGTAATAACGAGGAACAGTCGAACAGCTATTCATGTCGCAAAATCAGCGTGAGTCACATACGAAAGATAAGTTATAACTGCCTTCTGAACGCTAAGAAAGTTAGAAATATCTGGGTTTGGGTTAAGAGTAGCATGGAGGAATTACTTTTACCTAAACGCCATTTCTCCCTCGAGTCAAAATCGTATGCATTTTCCTGGTCTTAGTATCTCCGAAAGCCCAAGGCTAGCAGACCGCAGATCTCTTGACAAGCACAATGTGTAATCTGACGTGTTCCCGTCGAATTCACAGAGAATTCGTAGAAATACCGTATTAGGAAGCTATAACACGATTTTCCAGAGCTTGCCCGTTGATTGCGGTATATTGTACATAGAGTACAATTTTAAGATGCAACAAAATACTGCGGCTATTTTCCCTCAGGAAAGAAGTCTCAGATAAAATACAATACGAAAATAGAGATGTAGGACGATACGATATCCTTCGCTTCAGTAAGGTTAATGAACATTTTAGAAGAGCCAAGAAATTCTCACACTTGCAAGATCTTAAATTTGAAAAGTTTGAATGCATTTAATGGGATTCCTACCCATGATGAATTCAATGAGCTAAGAGTTCATATAAAGTTCCACAGAAACATGCATTGCATTTTTATTCATTCTTAAAAATGTAGCAATATCCTATGAAACATTTCACCGGTAGCTAACTACTTCTTTCTATTGGTTTCTAATAGTCCGAGAAAACAGTTATTCCTATAGGGAAATTTTATTGGCTCATATTGGTTTTCACCGAGCTCTCAGTTATTGGAACAGCTGTTTTACGGCTCTCCGGTTCTAGATACTCGCTTTATTTCATGGACTAAAATACATTCGCGAGTTGCCAAAATAACAAAATTGACAGAGAATTAGAAAAATATCTGTCCCAGAAACTTTTAAAATTTCTCTTCTATTCGATTAAATGATTAAGAGACTCTATATTACTCTTTTTTTAAAAAAAACAGCAATATTTGACATTGTGTAAAGTCAAAAAGTAATTAATTATTGACGATATCGTACCTTTCTGAAATTATTTTACTTACTTTTATTTAGGTAGTTATTTACTATGAGATAAACGTACCGTAAGCATGGAAAACGTGAGTTTTTCTTGAATCAGATCAAATAACTAATTGTATCCTGAGTGATTGTTTATATATTAGATTTTTCAAATGGGAACTTATTGACAAGCTCAGAGAAGAATGAAGCAGAATCGATAAGTGCGTTTTGAATTGTTTGAGGACAAATGTATTTTTATTTATCATCACCAGTAGGACATTTCAATAGAAACAGCAACTATATGCACTGAATATTTTCAGGAGATTAATTTTTTAGAGACAGTTCTGTCTTTTAAAAACACATGAATCCTTTCCAGAAAATGTTTTATGATCCGATGAAGTCTGTTTTATGCCATTATTTTACATTCCTTAAGTTCTTTCCTATTTCAATAATTCCCATTATGGATTACAGTTCCTTATTATTTGTCGATATTACGAAAGAATCTCAAAAAAATTACAAACTCCTCAAAATTCATGAGTAAGATACATATTTAATATCAGTTTATTCAATCACATAACCATTTTCTATGTAAAATTAAGATGGATGAAGATCGAACATAGAACATTTTTCAAATTATCAGTGTTCATATATAAAATATTGTCTTTGAAATCTCCTAATTATCTGTATGATTTTATCCTTAAGAATCTTAATAAATCTGCTAGACTTATCAGATCCAGAAGAAAATTCAATATTCCTAAATGCCGAACTAATGCATGTCAGTTATCTACCATTCACATAGGTTTAAAAGTATGGAATAGCCTTCCAGAGAATATAACAAAGTCCAATAGTTTACATCAATTCAAAATGAAATTGTTTTTATTTTTGTATGAAAAGTACTATCTGTTATCTACTTGCATTATATGTATAAATGTTGATTGATACTGTCTTATATGTAATACTATATGTAGGTACTTATATGTATACTATATATATACCTATTCATAATCTTTGTTTTGTTTACTTTCTTTTGCCACAGAGCAATTGTAAATTGGATTTATTGTTAACACGTTCCAAAAGATACTATCGTCGATCAATACATCTATTATTAATCTATTCCGCGTTATGCAGAAACAGATAGCACCGCGATAGATTTCGCAATTAAGTCAATATTTGGAAAGGGATTGTTCATGCGAGCAATAAGGCATCCACCGGAATCAACTCATAATCTCCCAGTTTAATTCTAAACCGACGAATCAATAGCTTTCGCAGTTCAGGTGGACGTGTCAAGAAACATTTTCAAAATACCCAGATATAAACATGACCTATATCTCTTGCCGACTGTGCTGACGGAGAGCGCATTTACCTGATTATTAACAAATGTCCCTAGCTCAGAGGAGAATGAGGTAGCATCGATACGCGAGGTTACAATTGCGACGGTGGGAACGGTAAAAATAGGAACTCTTTTACGGGGAAATAGATAGCTTAGAGGATAGATTAACCCTTTCGAACGACTTAGATAGAATTATGAAATGGTGCGATTATTGGCAATTAGAGATAAATGTAGAAAAGTCTTCAGTAGTTAACTTCTTCGAAAGAAAATCTGAAATAAATGATTATTCATACAGCCTCCGTGGGGTAAACCTAATGACAGTAGAATCGGTGAGGTGTCTTGGAGTAACTCTCACGAATAATCTAACATGGAGTACCTACATCCGAAATATATGTGGAAAAGCACTTAAGAAACTCGGCTTCGTAAACAGAATAGTCGGTAGGAGCGAAGAAAAAGTTCGCGAGCGGTGTTGCTTAGCGTTACATTGAGTATGCATGTAGTGCATGGGACCCTGCCGACAAATATCAAATTCGGGATTTAGAAAAAGTACAACGAAAGGCGATATAATTTATAAAGAATTGCTACGATAAACAGCGAGTGTTACTCAGATGATACAGGACGCGGGATGGATATCATTAGAAGATAGAAGACTAATTCAAAAGATTAATTTAATAAATAAGTTCAGAAAAATCACGTTCTCAGATGATATAGCCGATATAATGCGACCCCCCTGTTATATGGGCCGTTCTGTTACTGCAAGGAAGATTAGGGAAATAGATGCTAGAACAAATCGTTTCAAGAATTCATTTTTTCCGCGAGTATCACTTGAAAGCAATGGGTTGGGAAAATAGAGTCAAGGTGCCTGCACCCTCTGCCACACGCCGAAAGGGGGCTTGCAGGGTTCTTACATAGAGATAGGAAACTCTTGCATCAAAATAGGGAAGCGAAGCTCATTGTAGCCCACAAGTTCCTTTTAATGTAGATTTCCATTCATTATTCCCGATCAAGGTAAGAGCTAAGGTCTTTATATAACCGACGTTGAAACTGAAAAGTCTCATCTTTCATTTAACCTGTCACCAATGATGACAAAAAACAAATAATGTATAGGTGAATGAAAACAAATTGGAAAACATAAGAGGGAGTGGATGTATAAACGTAAGGTATTAATTAGGAAAAAAGATCCACAGCTGGAAAACACCCTTAAAGAAGGGTAGAAAGGTGTGAAAAACCTGCGCGAACATACTGATATTACAACCTAAAAGTTAAAATCAGCTAAAACTTGCGTAAAATAAAAATCACCAAATAAGTTCAATAAAAAATATTACACAAAATAAAATCAATAATTGAACAGACTATAATTATTCAATTTGAGAAAACAATAGAAATCAAAGGGAATACGCACTTTGAATATACTATAAAATAGCAAATAAAGAAGGGGGAGTACTTATTGTACAGAAAAATGTTTATTAACCCGACCCGAATCGGAGAATAATCGTCATCTACTAAAATACTATCAAAAATCCAAAAAATAAAATTATTCTGAAAGTTATACGTATAAATACACAATAGAAAAAGTTATTATGAGAAATAAAGGAAATTGAACGTTCTAAAAGGACAAATAAGGATATGCAACAGTAAATTAAAAGTGACAAATTAATAAATTAATAAGGATAATTTTTTATCAACACACTTGGAAACATTTCAGGACAAGTACATATAGAAGTTACTCATTGCAGCTTGTAAGGACAGTCATCAGCAAACTGATCTGTTCTTAGATATTGTAAGGAGTAGGAGGAGATACATTATACCTACAAGTTAAAATATTTGTGCCAGAAAATTTCCATATAATTGGGTGAATAATGAATTGCAATGAGCGAACGATCAAAACAATTCTTAGAACTGAGCTTCAAATTAGGTTTTCAAAATTGATGATAGTAATGCTTAAGAAACATCGTAGAATATAAAGACCATTTAGGTCACAGGGGATTTGAATTTTTAATACCTATCTTTTCAAAACAACTAACACCGTCGTAAGGTATTAGTACCAAAAAATGTGAAGGCATTACTATCGGATTCTTCATGCGTAGTAGGGACATTCATTGCCTATAATAATGCTATCGTTACGCTCCTTGATTTTTCCACTCCACGCAAATACTCAAAGAAATGGAAATCGCCGTCAGAAAATGCCTTAAAAATATTCCTTCGCTAGAGCGTAAGAAAGTCATCCTTGAGATTCGAAACCTCCTTTCTGCAGAACCAAAAAATCTCTTGAAAAAAGCACTAGCGGTATGCAAGTGTGAAAAGCTCCAACGTCATACTTAAGAAAGAAAATTGAGTTGGAGACGGGGAGGAATGGTTTCCAACGAAGATCTCCTCGAGAGAGAAACTTCACGGTAAGTTACGTAAACGTCTGCCATGCATTTTGAGCACAACCGTTCTCTTATTTGTTATGAGGAATTTAGTGACCCTTCTTGTGTATTAACACTTTGGTTTAAATCGCTGTTTTTAAAGCAAACTGTAAATTGTTCCACCGCAAAAATAACCATAGATTTGTCAAACGAATGTTTTAATGAATGTTTGTATCACTACGGGGTATATAATGGGTGAATATTAGTGTATATGGTAGAAGGTTGGAAGTATCTATTTGTTTATCACAAGAATGATATGGTTCTTGGGAATTTTCGCTTCGGCAAACAAATACGATCCAACGACGAATGATCTTTGTTATCCGAGGAAGCGTACCTAGATGTGAATTACTCTTCTTAATTTTCCTTCTAATGAAGCGTGAAATATGTAATTTATTTATCACTTTTCAAGATTAACTTTTACAGATGAACTAACAGTCCAGTGATAACAATCACAATACTATTGGCAATAATACATAAAAAAACAACACAGAAATACATTAAGCTGTAGCTGAAATAATACCCCGTCCATTAATACTTCAGTATATCATCAATCAAAAACTATACTACCACAATAGAATTACCACCAAATTACCGCTACATTGATCAACTATTATTACTAATCAACACGTTAAAATAACTCAAATTTTCTATCAATTAATACTTTACAATTTTCCCATGACAATTACACTAATTTCAATAAAGAAAATACAATTATGACCAAGTCAAAAAAATCTCATGCTGCGTGACCTCTTGAAAACCATAGGCAGCGTCACTTAAGGACGTTTAGGTGTCAACTGCCTACAGTGACTAAAAAGAAAAGGTTACTGTAACGCAAGGAGGATATAGTAATGATGGAGGGGATAATAAAATGCTATTTTTGGAGTTTATTTTCGTATGGATCAGAAACAGGGACGATTAGGAAAGTGGACCGACTGAGAAGAAGCATTTTAGAAGTGGAAATGGAGGAAGATTGAAGGAAACATTGGAGCGATTAAGCAAGAAATTAAAAGGCAGAGTGTGAGAGAGGACAGGATATTGGTAGGAACGATTAAAAAACGGGTGAGAAATTGAAGCCAGTAGAGTCATGAAAGTAAATCGAAGACCGCAGTGAATAGTGAGGGGGAGATAAAAAAAAAGTCTCTGGACCACTTGTCAGAAAGGCCTCGAAAATTAAAGAACAAGGGATTTATTAAATTCAGCGACGTCGGGGACCGATATGCAGCAGACCTAATCATGATGACGAAGACGTGGTCTTTCCGTACATTAAATCATCCACCCCTCGGAGCGAGCGCTCGCAGAATTGCGGCTGCCGGAAAAGAAAGAAATGCCCGAATATCAACCTCCTTTCACCGTGAAACACATCGATTTTTGTGCCTTGAGACATCCACGGGCCCCCGACCGTCGACTCCGGCCACCTCCACGCTCATCCTCCCAAATGCTTCGGATATATGCGCGATTAGCGGCCATTTCTCCCCCTCGACACCCCTTCCCTCCCCATCACCCCTTTCTGCACAACTATTCCTGCTATTACAACCAATACTCTCACTGAGAGCCCGTCCTCGGCACATCCACCGGAGCGCTTACTCGACGTTGCAGGGGACTCGGAGTATTGATTTCGGAGTTGGCAGAAGGGAGGGGAGCTAGGAAGGGGGGGAGAGTGGTGGGGGGGAGAAATGAGGGCGATTGGGGGGAGTCGGGGCACGGTGGTTGTTGGCTAGAAAGACGGGGGAGTGGGTTATTTGTTGTTGGTGGTTGCATACCCCTGCAGGATGCTCCTTCCCACACAACCTTCACCGACTTATCCCTCGATCCCAACCCCTCTTGGCACTGTCGCGAAGGGGGAGCTAAAAGGAGTTTAAGTGTTTACAACCCGTAACCAGGGTGATCGGTTTTCCTACAATTTACGGTAGTAAAGTTGACGAGTTTTACGCCCGGATTAGTTGTGCATTGAGAGGTGGTTGGGATGGTAAAGGACGCGTTTTAATTACGCAGTTTTGAAAGGGATCCGAGATGCACAAATTGGGAGCGATGGAGAACATGCTTTCGGCGATTATTCTTCGGTACGGGTGGCGAGAAAAGCGTCTTTAGTTTTTCAACTGTTTCCATTTCAATCACGGAAGATGATGAAGTAAACTTTACTATAAAAATCATGTTTAGTATGAAATTGACAGAGTTAGACAGTATATCGTATAAAGATAAGTGTTACTCTTTCCACAGATTTATTAAAAGCACGATCGATTTAGATCTGTAATCTTCATTTTGTCATCGTCATCGTCATCATGACAATTACTCATCGAAACCGGTCGTGCTTTTAATAAATCTGTGGAAAAAGGACCACCTCTCTTTCCTTCATTATACATCGTATTTAGTTATTAAAGATTAAAAAAATCAGGACAAAATTATCATATATTTAAAACTTTCGATCAAAATGTGAAAGAAAATTATATAACTTCTCCAGAAGGTAAGATATTATCAAATATTTGATGAGAAACTTTCGTCCATTCTTCGCGACACTTGTCTCGAATTTCTCCATTCTTTGCTTTGGATTTCAAACACATTTTTTTAATTGCGATCAATTGCTATTAAGTGTTTCTTGATTCTTAAGAATTTTAGAGGCACGGCAATAATGTCTAATAGTGTTTGTTACTTGAATAATTTTGATTTCGTCTTTATCGTTTCGTCTTCGTCGTTTGATACGAACTTTATCATCTATAGTATTTTCTAATAGAAGAGTGAAAGATCATTGGACAAATACACAAATTCTCTGATTGTTTCATTCACGACAAGAAAAACGATTAAAATTAATTAGGTAATTAATTTCGGGAAAATTGTATCAATCCTTCGAATTAGTATAATATCAACATCCCAGTACTAATAAGTTTCCCGGTCACAATTTCCTTAATTATGAATACATCATTAACGGATTTTGGAGATGGTCAAACACATAAAAGAATCGTGCGTCCATTGGGAAACTTCAGGTAGCAATGAAAAGAAGAGACATGGAGTTTGCAAAAATACATACTTTTTATGAATTTTAATAAAATTATTTAGTAGATATTTAAAAAAATTGGAAATTAATAAAATAAACCATTGGAAAGTGCAGTCTATAAAAATATAGGAAAAAGGTGTTAATTCAGGGTGTAATCATCATCCTTTGGTAAAAGGAGCTTCGAAACTCACTTATTAACGAAAAACAAACCAGGAGAAAAACTAGATACGGCATTTGAGTACTATTAGATTATATTAAATGGGACTTTTACTTTCAACACGTTTGATGGAAAGAAATGTGCAATTTCTTGAATTGATGGTAGGAATTTATATGCATCAAACATTCCGGTTGAGAAGTTCGCAATTTAATTTTTAAAAGTTGAGTAGAGCACGAAACTTATTTTTTAGAAACAAATTATTTTGAATTTTTAGAAAAATGGAACAGAAATCCGGTTGAGAAGTTCGCGATTTAATTTTTAAAAGTTGAGTAGAGCACGAAACTTATTTTTAGAAACAAATTATTTTGAATTTTTAGAAAAAAGGAACAGAAATCTATTTTATACCAACTTCATTTTGTAATTTGCGGCGACGATTTAAAAATGCTGTTCCTCTTAACGATGTTGCAATATAATACTTAGTTACCTAACACTATTGCCTTTTTAACTTATTTTTAATATATTTAATTATATGGAATTAAAAATATATGGATGATTAATTAAAAGAGGATCGAATATAACCTATTGAAAATTTATCGCAAAAAATGTATCTGCTGGTGAGGATAAGAAAATACTGAAGTAGACAGAAATCGAAATAACGCAAAAATTAATGAATGGTAATAAATCAGAATGTTGAAGCAAAAATGACAGCAATGAAAACATATCACAAAAAGACAAAACGGAGGCTTAGGAATAAATTCAACGTAAATGATCCCGCTCAGACATAAGTTTTTAATTACTTTTCTCAGCGTAAGGCTCTAAAACAATGAATTTACTTCTATAATCATGGTATTATACCATAGATTTTATAATTTAACTAGAAGTTCAAGCTAGAGTTCAATGAGAAAGATACTGTGCATTTCTATTTCCACTTTTGATTTCTAGGATATGGCTAGTTTAGTTGAGACTCTTTTCTTGAGTTTGGCTTTTAGGAGGTATTTCCATTATCATTAGATTATATAGGATAAATGATTTTAAGAACTTTTTCTTAACGATCGTTTGGAAAATCTTAATTTCATTTCTTAAGTCGTAAATCAATTGGGTTGATGGATTTGAATTCATTGTAATTGTAATATCATAATTCATCAGTAATACTTTTTATTGTATAATTTTAATTCCATTGCATGATTTTTTTCAGTAGGCACTATAATATTTCGGCTATGAAACACGATATGTATATTTTTTCTTATCCAAACTAAAAAATGTATCCGTCACAATAGTGATATTGTTTTGAACGTATTAAAATTGTATTCCGTCCAATTCCGTTTGACAATGATACCATGATGGTACTACGTTCTTCTTATCTTACTCTGATTAACAAGTTTGCCCATTAAAGAAAAAATCGTAAAAATGTAAAATAACGCAACGGTGATTGGATGGAAGCCAGTATTGAGCAATAATTATCATGCAATCCGAGAGACCTTTCACGAAAATTCAGAGACCGCGGAAAGGGCTATACCAGCAGAAAAACCGGAACTTAGATAGAGGGAGATAGATAGCGGTGTTATAAATGCCATCGCGGATTCCAGACAGGCGACTGTTGCAGCCCGCCTTGCGCAGTTCTGCGACAAGCGGTTCAACAGCATTGCGTGAGTGGAGGTGCTCCCTCCACTTTCCCCTTACTCCCCCCTCACTGCGGAGAGCGTGCGTGCGTGCCAGAATAAGCGTCAACGCCTTTTCGCGGGAGACACGGAACCAAAAAAACCCTGTGGCTTGCGTGTGTTTGTGTGGAGAGCTGTGCCAGAAAATAACATGGGAGTTGCTTCGTAAAGGCAAAAGGCAGATGAAAGGGTATTATTGGATAAAGGTATACTGCGCGGTGCTTCAATTGGGCACCACCGTGGACTATGCGGCGGAAGTTGGGCCTTTGGGATTCTCCATACTCGACAACTCAGAGTGCGACAATTCAGAGTACGGCAACTCACCGTGCGACAACTGACCGCTTATTGCGCGAACAACAGATCGCTACGACGACTGAAATAATATCAAAATTAGACGTCAGAACGGATCATAGAAAATTTTTAAAAAGGTATAGAATACACTGGCGCAATTGATTTTTTCATTTAACAAAAATCCTAGGAATAGATCGATTTTGAACTTTTATGCCAATTAACTACAATATAATAGACATTCGAAAATTTAAAAATACTCATCACGCGAGACTGGCAAAGATACAACTCAGGATGAAATTGCATTGTTCTAAGCTGTACCATTTCCTTGCAATTGACTTTTATGTATCGCAAAAATGCCGAAACACGGTAAAAGTGCCATTTTTTGGGTACCTTGATGTAAATTTGTTCTCATGGTAAATTAAGCATCCAATCTGCAGTAGCGGAAAAAAACGGTATTTAAAAAAATAAGATTATGCTTAGTTTGGTGTAAAAATAATTCGTATAAGTTGTGTACTAAGCTAGTAATAAATTCAAAAAGTTCAGGGGCACATAATTAATACTTCGACAGTAGTTAATAAGTTATTAATAATACATATTTTACAGTAAATAAATCGCAGGATGAGCAGTTGCCCAGTCAGTTTTCGGTTCCGATGAGATGTCGCACTCTGACTTGCCGTTCTTGGAATTATCACACTCTGAGTTGTCACGAAACCGGGGTGGTCATCATCATTCATTTCTGATACGAAACCACCTTTTAGCAACTGACCGACACGTGAAATTTTTTAGAGGTTTTAAATGTCTAACAGCCGTATATGTCGGCGTTCCTCGTTTCATTCACCGGTATTCGGAGAAACAAGAAAGGATCGCCGCACTTTTAAGAAACCCAAAGCACTTTTCGAGAGCGAAGAAAAAGTTAATAAGACGAGGATTACCGACAAAGACGGCTATTGGAGACTTTAAACCTCTAATTTATTAACAGCCGTGCTCCAAATTTTCGTTCTCTTCACCACGTGAGAACTTCCGCGAAGTTTGGGGACGAAAAAATTAGTACGTATTTCCGCGTGTAGATAAAATCTTCGTTAACGGGGACAGCGGAATTCGGTCTCATACGAGGATCGCGGTGCGTGTAGAGCCAAGCGAAGAATTAATTTCGCTTCCTTAAAGACATAAAAATAGCGCTGTGAACGAATTTAAACTGCGGTGGCGTGTAAAGTTCCAACGCTCCTCGAGACGTTTTACAGCGCCATAAAAATCTAGCCATTCAAAATCATTTATGTCGGCTTTTCAGCATGGAAAGAACACCTTTCCGGATACATTGTTACGAAATAGTGGATTACTCTACTCTGCCGGCGGTCATTTGGCCGCCATTGATCGACTTCTCATTTGATTGACATGGCGGTTGAACGACATTACAAAAAAAATTCATGGACGAATTGTTAAATCAATTTTTCATAACTAATCTTAGACTTGAATTTACGTATAAATAACTTCAAATATGAACCATAAAAGACTTCCTAATTGCTTTTTACTTGAATAAGCAACTGCAATTATCTTTCATCACATTTATATTTTTAGCATGAAAAGTACTTTAGGCAGGTTTCATTGTTATGGAATAATATATAACGTCAGGAACTCCTTGTTTGCCGACTGTAATTTTACCGACATGTAAGTAGATCGTATTCTCAAATAATCGACATTCAAAATAATGCTGCCAAAAAAGGGCTAAATTCTTTTTTAATGCCTAATGCTAAAATTTAATCCACAGATAAATTATTTCGAATGAATATCATAGAAGATTTCTTGATTCATTTATTTAAAGGAGCAATCATAATTATCTTTTGTCACATTGTTATTTTCGTCGTTGTGTAAAAAGGTTTCGCAATTTCGAATTATTCGCAATCTGGTTCGCAATTCGCAATTTGCTTAACCAAGATATAATTTCTGTTCATCAACATCACGAATGCGCGACATTGTAAATATTTCCACAGAAGAATAGTTTTAGATAGATAAAACTAAACTTAAATTAACGTCTGAACTATTTCGAAGTTTACCGTGGTACAACTGCTGACTGCTTTTCTTAATAAGAAATTACAATTGTCTTTTGTATTATTATGAATTTCGTTGGTGTATAAACAAATTGGAAAATTCGCAATATCACTGCTATTTCAACCGAGATGTCGTTCAACCGAGGTGTCATTCAACCGAGATGTCGGTGGACCAATATGTCGGTCAATCGAGGTCGCCAACACGAACCGTCGGTTATGTGAGCGTCGGCCGTACGAGAAAGAGCCGATTACTTCCCGGGGATCAAATGGTCGATATCAGGTCTAGGAGGCAATCTGGGATGTCGGAGCCTTGATTGCTGCAAAACCTAGAGAAAATCCTAGAGTCCTTGGAAGAGACGAATTGACATATCCTGCCTCCACGTCTTAATCCCAGGAAAATGGAGAGCGCGCAAAGACTGTACGTAGTGCAGCCATCGGAGGAGGGCGAGTTTTTGGCGCCATGAAACCGAAACAAACTGATATAGGAAATCGGAAAGAAAACTGACAAATGAATTCAGAAAAAGCCCGGCACTCCTAGCAAGGGGTTGAATCAGTTGGCTAAATCACCAGCCATAAAAAACAAAGTTATTTGTGTTGCACAACTTGACTTCGAAATAAAAAGAGTACCATATCAACCAAATATTGCCTAATAAAAGTAGCGAAAAAGAAAGGAAAGTTAACCTTTTAATGGTAGGATCAAATGGAAGAGAAGGAAGTAAAACCAAATTAGTATAACTCAATTCTTCAAATGTCAGTAAGACACTTCAACATCAATAGGAACTTATAAGTGTATTCTGGGTAAATTAATGTATGTAATGCAGCAATATCGGCTTATATAAAATGACAAAACATAGAATGCTCTAAAATAAAGTATTTAATGAACTTAATAAAGTATTTAATGGAATTCATGAAAGGGAACTTCCAATAGAATTAGAAGTACGCTCCAAATTTGATATTTTCTGAATAAATTTGTCAACAGGCTCTTAATTCTCTTTGAAAACATTTAAAAGCACAACACTGAATACCAGAGAACGTAAAATGGCAAGGGTTATTTTTGAATAATCATTAGATAGAACAATCAGTCGCAATCCATTAAAATAATTTGATACACAAGCCTCTAATATTTAGCCATCGTGAAATCAGGGGAACCGCGTAAAAATTGTTTCTAACATTAAGAAACATGGAATACTGCCGGTTCATTACTCTGATTCATTGCAGAATATCCATTTGAATGCCCAAACCAACGGGTCTGTTGATAGGAATGTTATCAATCGTCGCCAAGATCCGCCTCAAAATTTTACGAAGCTGTACAGAATCCTTTCAGAAGAAGGTGACCCAATCACCAAATGACTCTATACCTTTCACTACTGGGCCTAAATTCGGCAAGATAATCACATTCTGCTCCCGAATCGCTGGGAGATTGGATCCGTTTCCGCACTTGAACGGATCCTCATTCTGTTTCTCATCATTTTCCTTAAGGGAACTACTTCGACATACAGACTCGTAATAAGCTACTGAGTTTATTAACTGAGCTGTGATTACATGAACATGAACAATTTCGGAAACTTTAGATGAAAATAACGTTAGAGGGATCAAAAAGGAAAATAATACCTAATTGGAATATGTGAGGTTCCATAGTATAAATACAAAATTTAGGAACTCGCTAAGAGAAAGAGCTAAGAAAATAAGTAAGTAATATGAAAAATGTAACAGTATGCTTGAATGGGATACGTTTAGACGACGAACATACGAAAGGAATATCTTGAGAAACTGGAATTGAAGAAAACGAATCCATAATTTATTCGTAAATCTATCACAGGTATAACCAGAGCAGATAAGGTAACAAATTCTGAACAAAAATCGACAACAGAAACGAATTTATCAACTTAGAGGACCCGATGCACATAAATTCGACAAAGGCTTGTGCATAATTCCACGAAGATAGTAAAAGAAAAGATACTCTGAAGCAACGACGCTCTGGTTAATTTGCTTGGGGCTTAGAGCACCCCTTAATCTACAGCTTAATGATAATGAAATTGTCAAAGGAAAACAAGTATGAGTATAACGCGTTGAAACTAAAGACACTCACATATTATTGATATGGTATCCCTCCTACAGTCAATTTAGAAACATTTTTACATTTTGTCACTACGCAAATATATATTATTATAAGATGGTTAATATTTAAATCGATTAATATCTCAATTACGCAGAAGATAATTCTACGAAGGAGATAGAAACACTTGCGAAACATTTATGAAGTTTGACTCGCTTCATTGTCTTCATCAAATTATTAGAGTTCATTTCCCAATGAATTGAGAAAGGAAAGCATGAGCTCGTTATGCCTGAATATCAAGAGATATGGTCCGTGGGGATATTTCAATCGAGAAAGCCGTCCAAGTTTGCTAAATGATCGATTGACCCACAAGTAACCAATGATGAGAGAACATAGCGCTAAGGCAATAGCAGGTGGTCGTATATATTCGTGTTTAATATCCCATGAGACTCCGAATTAAGAGCGGGAACATCCGATGCGTCCCCTTATGTATAACCTAATAGTAATCGTAACTGAATGATAAGGTGCCTAATTGATGGGGAACATACCTACCCTATTAGATATGGGGGTACCTGAACAATGGTCTAAGAAGTTGGTAAAAAAGTTGACAACTTTCTACAAATGACATCTTCTCTGTCTCTATAAAACTGCAGTGTTTACTCACTCGCATTATTGGAATTAATAATTGAAAGTCATTTGAAGGATAAGCCTCAAAACATAGAAGAGTACAGTCGGTTGTAAATGAAATATCAACCATCAAAAAATGACGAAACTTATAATTTTCGAAAATTCGATCATTAAAAATAAATTATCTCAATATGCATGTCAACAAATAACTTATGTAAATATATTTGTCCAAGAATAATTTCAATCAATATTCGTAGATATTAACAAACATGGAGAAAATATATTTTAATATAGTGAGGAGATTAACTAACTTAATCTAGCTGTAGATAATGGCTAAACCTTTGCAATCGTAATTTGTTTATGATTATACAGCATGATTATACAGCATTTCCTGTAAATATTTCAAAAAGACGTTGATGAATATCGATAGTTTCAGTTCAAAATATGCAACAAAACAAGTGTTCTAACTATAGAGATCCATATTTGATCATGGGAATTTTGTCCGGTTATTATAAGAGATGATTTTTAACACGATATAAGCCTTACATATTTTCGACTTTTTCTTTCGGTGATTGCAGTTGACCTTTGCTTGCCTTATTGTTTCTAGTCGTAGGTCTGAATTGAAATTCGGTCGGATAAAAGAGTCGGGGAAGGAATTCGGCTTAAGAGGTTGAAACTTTATCACACTAAGAAAGAAAACCCTAGGATAAACTCATGAAACATCATATCAAAAGTGGCCTGTCAAATAAAAGATGATTGCTCCCTAATTCGAGACAAAGCTGCAGAAAATAGTAGATAGAATCAATATAAATTGAAGAAAATATATACCATAAAATAATGAAGATAGGCTGAACAGAAAGTAGGTTAAGTACTAGGATACATGGAAAACCGATGAAGTATCGTGAAAATTCTAATATAAAGACACCGGAATAGTAAGAGACTTAATATACACGATGGATACTAGCATTAGGATAGCCAAAGCGGTTTCCGATAGGAGGATTACGTCATCAAATGGTATGGTAACCGACCGAATACAGTTTTGTCGTAGTTATAAGATGTATTGCATCAAAAAGGATAACGAAAGTTGCCAGTTAATTAATCTCCATTGATTTGTTTCGATAACGTGACAGATAATGAGATTGGGGTAAGTGTATTCCACAAGTGCGATGCGATCAAAAGTCAGTTAAAGCTATTGACTGGTTGAGTCCATTGATGTGGTCGGGTTACTTCTCATGGCATGAAGGGTAACTACGATTAAAAACGCTCTTGTCTTTGGGAAACTACGACCCAGTAAAAACATAAATGTTTGTTGCTCAGACTAAATACAAAGTAGGAGAAAACACAGATATATATTCAATATATTAAAGTCTACTAAATCGTTACATATCTCAGTTGTATACAAGGAAGATATTCTTCTTAATGCTTTTAAAATCTTCCTAATAAGACGTAAGTATGACGAATCACAAATGTGCCAATCAATGAGACAAGTTTTAATCGAAGAAATAAGGTTCTTATTCTTCATCTATGTATCTTAGGGATTTTTATCATCTTTATATGACGATAAAAGAGTTATGTGAATGGAATAAAGCAGATTTGTCTGAAAATAGTAGATGCAGTAGATAAATAGCATTTAGCGAAGATACTGTTGATATATTGAAAATCCAGTGGCAAAGGTTACTGTAAGATGAGGATTAGGGAATAATTTTCACTAATTTTAACAATGCAGTATTTTCAGTAGTATCCCAACTTCTTTAATAACCTAACTCCTGCATGGATAAACGGATTTTTTTAGATCTCAGAAAAAAGTGCAGTTGATTCTAAAGCTGGATTATTCTAAGTGAATCACCTGTATAATCAACCTATAGAGATGATGGATACAATATGACAATCTGGATTTCGCACAGTAAACAAACCTTGAAGACACTATAAGTAAGGGACCCATGTTCGAGATTACTTAATAGAAAGAATAACAGACTAGATAGCCTTATCAGATACATCAATCAAACCCTATGGTTAAGTACAACACTCGTAATCCAACCGATATCTGCGCATGTAAACACCAAGCCATATGCCACACAATGGTTTGACGTATATAAGTATACGAATAACCTCGGACAATATTTTCAAGGGTATAATTACGGGGGAAAGCATTAGAAAACGATTTCGGGAGACTGTTAATGCAGGGAAAGAAAGAAGTTATCGACGCACAGGAGTCTCGATCCATCTCGCACGGTTCTTTTCGATTAGAATCGAGAAAGGGTGTGCCCCAGTGGGCTTCGTGACTGGCGGCCGTCCCGTAAGATATGCAATGTGGGGCCACGAAGAAAGGCTCGCGTAATACGGAGGGAAAGAAGGCGAAGGGAAACTCAAGGACGCCCGCAAACCGTCGCAAGAGTTTCGTGTGTTTCTTTGGAATCGATGAGGAAAATCGAATTCTTTGCCGGTACACAAAGCCGGTCGCTGGAGTGGACGTTTAGCGGACAACTTAAGAGGCGAGTGAGGCAAAGTGGCGAACGATTTACTTCTCGGTGGATGATCTCCAGGAAAAAGCTCTATTAGCGTCACATTAAATTGTTGTTGTCAAATCTTCATCCAGCTAAGTTTGAGTGTACGATGCGAAAGGATGGAATTATCACGTTATCTCTTCCTCCGATGATAAAAGTAATTTAGTAATTAGGATTGAGGTTTAGGATTTGAATTAATTTGCACCTACAAAGATTGGAATTTTCCAGATTTTCATTGGATAAAAACAGTGTTACGTCATAAATGAATATTACACAATGCACGCTATGTTTCATTCTAATCCGATTTCACTTTTTATTTTATTTTAAAATTTCCAAGCTGGCTCATAGAAATTACAGCAATTATATAAGGCAAAAGTGTTTTTCGTGCCATTTTTTTTTTGAAGTCGCTTGAGTGCCTAAATAAAAAAAAATATTTTTCATTAACGCAGCGTTATTGGGTTTTCTACATTTGCTAAGCTCCCTTATTATTCAGCGTTGCCAATGCATATTTGAAAATGTATTTAGTGAATTTCTATTTGGTCGATTTATAAGGGGATTTCTTTATTTCTTAAGTACTGTATATTCCTGTCACACAGCGGGGTTCCTTTTTTTAACATCTTTTGGCTATTATGAGCCATAGTAGGGAGTAAGTTCACACCTCTCAGTCAGAGTTTTCCAGCTGTGATAGTGTATTTCTATGTTTCACTTGAGTGCGCAATGACCAAGAAACCCTCATTTCTTCCGAATCTATCTTTATTAAAATGAATGCTCCTTAACTACTGATTATGATTTACGATTAGACAAAAGTATGAGAAAACGTTTCTTCTAACTTAAATCTCTTAAAAAAGAAAGCGCTTTTCATTTATAGAAGGAGCAAAGTCAAGTATAAATGATTTTCCGAATAGTTCAGCCTTAACTTCTGCAAATAAATTTGAAAAGGATGTCAAGGTTAATTAAGTAGTCAGTTAGAAGCAGATGCATATTGAATTAGTACATCTACACTTTATTTTCTGACCGAAAGTTATTTTACTTTATAGATAACAAAAGTCTGCAAGAAAAGATAAGACTATATTTAGTCTGGCTGCATAAACGATGTTGTATGAAAGATAAATTCGGAAACTAATCAGTTATACACACTATCTTAGAATATAGGAGCAAAACATTCGACTAGATAGAATTAATACTTTCGAGTTGTCAACTAGTACGATAATAGTTAAATCCAGGTGGTGCTCATAAAAAGAAATTAGATCAAATTAAAAAGGAATGAAAAATTTAAAAAAATCAATTGGAATTAAAATGATAATGCAGAGAATAATTATATTAGAGATGGAATAGCAATGTTTTCTTTAGTTCAGCTAATTATTACTTTCTTTATTATCCATAGAGAATTAATATAAGAATATACAAAGTAATGTAAAGCACGCACAACGCTAATTCGGGATGACACCTATCAAGCAGCGTAAAAAAAGAACAAGGCTGCCCTTTATTGCCCTGCCCTGGCAAATTCAGAGGCCAAGCGCCGTGGATTTAGACTATTTGCAATACGCAAATGCATCTCTGGGCGCATAAGATTCAGTAAGCATACGAAATAATCGACCACCATGGTTTGGAGACAGCTTTTTGGACACAGTTACGAGTGACAAACGTACTTTGAGGTTATGGTGATACAAATAAACACTAACATATCACAATCTTCAAAATATACCATACAAATTGGACCCCTGTAACTACGACGCCCGGCCTCACGCACACGGTATTTATAAAGATACTAGTTGAAGCGCCCGTTGATTCTCAACGGGGAATATAGGAGTAGAGTAAATTCAAGTTGTAGGTCGTGCAATGAATAATTGACCTCTTTTAGCATACACAACTAAAATCCCAAGCTATTCTAACTATACAGGAAAATGCATGTACTCGGATTCAACAATCGCATTTGTCGTCAGACGTGGATTGTTTACATCCTAAAGCATTTTTAAATAATTTACGCATATTTTGTCGAATTTCTCGGAATTTCGATTCGTAAACTATATTCCACGACTAAAAACAGAATCTTTATCCAATTTATTTTGGTACTTGTCTTGACTTTGCACGACTATTCCTTCTAATTTAATTCTCCAAAAGAAATACAGCCTGCAATCAATAAAAGTGAAATTTACATGCATTATTTATTGAAATCTATCTGATCGATTTTGGTTCAAACCCAGCAAAATTATCGGATAAAAATGCAACAGTACTTCTTTACTGATCCCGAAAGACCAATTATGCAAAGTTTGACACCAATAGGGCAAACGGAGTGGACTCTAAACCAAGACAAACACACAAACCCACATACTAACCTACAGAATTTCTGCGTAATATAATACAGGGTGTCCGAATGAAAGGTATCCAAAATAAAATATTTATATTTTGGAAAGTGTTATTATAAAAATTTCCAGTTTTCAGCATTACAATGAAAAACTCTGAAAGTTTTGTTTTCACATAATTTACTTCAATGTCTGCACAAGTATGCACTTTTGGTGGAACGACAAACATCCAGGAGTATTTGACCTCATCCCACGTTGCTTGAAGTATGTCGGGTGTCACCGTAGCCACAGCGTACATTATATGGGTTTTTTAGGTGCCTGATGCTGTTGATTTTTAACTGGTTCACAATTTTATTCATATAACCCTCCAGGAAAAATCTAACGGGGTCTGGAGACCTAGGGGGGCAAGCATTTGGAGCGTTTCTTTAGAGGTCCATGGCTTTCCAAGAGATTTCTCGCATTAAACTTCTAATTTTGTTGTTCCGGAAATTGATTCTTTTGCTTGTTGGAGGTTCTTGTCCATATTGAGTTTTAAAACGACACTTATTACTAAACGACAACGATTTTAATTTGGCAAGCTACAATACGCATGCAACCCCTAACGTATCGCTATTGTTACTTCGTAGGAAGCAAGCCCCAACAATGGACATCCGCATCCGTCCAATTTAATCCTGATCTCGTTAACGTGCGACTGTTCCTTCTAATTTAATTTTGCAAAAGAAATAAACCCCACGATATAAATGGGTTTCACATGTGTTATTTATGGAAAACTATCTGAGCGATCTGGGTTCGAACACCGTAAATTGTCGAATAAAAGGGCAAAAGTGATTCCTTCCAGGTTGCAGAGGAAACGTATATAAAGTTTGAAGGAAATCAGGCGAAAGATGTGGCCTCCAATCTAAGACAAACCCGCAAACACACCCACCCACAAACACACCCAAGCAAACCCACAGAATTTCGATTTTATATATATGGATAAATAAAAATACAATTAAAAATCGAAGTACAATTTACTTCAGGGAGAGAGGAAATTTTCTGCGCAGTATTAACCCCCAGTCTGGAGGATATACCTCGCCAAAAGCTCCCCAAGGTCAACAAAGCAAAGTCTAAATTATAATTTCCAAAGTATACAAACCTACATCAGTTTCAATAAATAACTATGATATTCTAATATCCTCATAACAACTTGCAGCACGATATGACTCGCACATCTTCCGTAAACACCTTTCACATTATGTTTACCCTAAATTAACATTCTATTTACTCAGTCATTTTCCTCGTCCTATTTATGATGGTGTTGCGATAATAAGGAAGATGTTAGATGAATTTCTTAGGTAGAGTGTTCCATTCGCCTATTACTCTATATGAGACCATATGTGTGGAAAGGAAATTTCAAGATTTGAACAAAACCCGTGAGGGTGAAGTGTTATAATGAAAACATCCATTCACAGAATCACCAGCTTGGGCCGTGACTTCGTGGTAAGGATCCATCAGGAAAAAAAGTGAAACCAACTTTCATCTATTCTGTAGTTTTGTAAAAGTTGGTTTCACATCCATTAGCATTAAGAATTACTAATTGCGGATGATTCAAGAAATTTACCCTCAAAATCAAAGAATGTTAGTTATATAGCGTGACAGTGAGATATTCTACGAGTTTACTTTCGCCATTCTGAGGAAATTCTAGCAGCAAATTTGGCAACAAACTTCGTGAATGTCATATAAAAAATTTTCCAGTACTCGCTTACCAAGTTAATAATACACCGGATTGTCAACTAAACGAATTAACTCTCGGTCTGTCACACATTAGAGGATGTACTATCACTCCATCCGTGAGACATACCTTATCATAATGTTAGGTAAGGCATCGCAATGGCTAAAAGATCTTGCTGGCTTAGCATTAAATAGAATTTTGAATAGATTGTGGCAGAATTGTCTTCATACAAATCATATGCCTTATCACTATATTAAGTAAAGTATCACATTGTCTGAAAGATCATCCTGCTTTGCTTAAATTAAGTATATTTTGAATAGATTGCGGCAGTTACGTTTATCTTCATATAAATCATTCAGAGTGTCTATTTACGATTTAGTTTCCGGTGTAGGTAAATTCAATTTTGACTCTAATTTGAGAAATTCAGCAAACAAGTTCTCAATTGCATCGTAGAGTCGCTTTCATGGAACACAAACGAAGGCAAAATATCACTGTCTTCCCCGAAGCGATCGATGAATTTTTTGGAAGTAGGCCAACATCGTAAATTCTAGCGATAGAATCGGAGATCAATTCCGCAAACATCTAAGCGTATTCTCGCAGAGCCTCGGTTGGCATTTAGGTAGTCGACCATCCCCTAAAAAAATGACGCTCGCCTACTCATACCTTGCCGATTTGTCCAGCACCGCGTTTGTTATTTGGTCGTCATAGCAACGCCCAAAAGGTCACGATGTTTTGCGACGCGTTTGAAAGGGAACGCTATCCGTCATATGCGTTCGGCGAAGAAATGTAATCGTTGGGTCATTACGGAAAGCGGGAAAGGAAAGACTTCTCGGTTTGAGCGGTTGGGAGTTCCTCCATTTGCGAAACGTAAATGTAGTGTCGCGCAAAAATTTCGAAAGTTTTTAATCTTTTCCCCAAAAATTGTTCCTTTAAGCTAGAAAATGAATTGTGTGAAACGTTACAATCGGATAAGGGAAGGATATATCGCATTGTGCTTTAAGTTTATATATTTCAACATTTTTGGTATTTCTTGGGTCATCGCAAGTGATTACGGAGTCTTCCCATTTCAATATTGTTTTCGTTTTTATCAATACATTATCAGACATTAACTATGATTTCCGTAAAATATTTATTAGATCCGCGCAACAGTTTTCGATATCCAAGCTAAACAGAGAGCGCAAGAGGCAAATGCAAGAGGCACCGTGCCCTCGGTGTCGTGGTGAAACTTGTATTTAAAAAACATTTCATTCTCTTCATCAGAAGCGTATTCTCCGATCGACAATTTTAACATTCTTGTTCCATAATAAATTTAAATAAATACCAGAAGGGTATGGAATGCAGGTATCTTTTCTTAACCTTTCACAGGAAGTTTACAAAGATGGATAGCTTAGCATCAACGATATCCCATTGGACAATCCTAGTTGAAACACATTAGATGTGTTTGATGATTGCAATTAATCGTAAGACTAAAATGCCCTTAAATAAGTAATTATCACTAACATCATGATATAGGATTATTATTTAAGATATAATAATTGTAATTGATTGTTTTCTTGTTGCCGCCCACAGTGACGTAGTGGTTAGTATGTTAGTTTTTCAACTCTAATGTCCCAGGTTCGATTCCTGATTAGAGAATGATTGTTTATGTTTGTGACCGACTTTTGTAAACGACTTATTGTAAGAATGGCCGTCTGACTAAAATACGCCCATCAATTAAGACGAAATTATTATTATTACACTCCAAGATACGAGGGATGAATCGAAAAATGAAGTGGAGATATCTGATCCTTGTTCATCCATCTAAGGTTACGTTTTACCTACTCGTAACTAATTAAATAATTATATACACTTCAAGGTAAACTTCAAAGTAAATTTCTTAATTATTCTACGTAAGTTAGTTCGTATAAAGTTCGGTATTAATAAATACGGCACGGTATTCTGTTTTCTCTCAATTTGATTAATTTTATTCCCATTCCACATTTTGCACGTCTTGGAAATTCAAAATGCGGGGAGTCCGACAAAGACGGCTATTGAAGACTTTTCACCTCTAATTTCTTAATAGTTGTGTTCCAAATTTTTCTCCTTTACAGTTAAAAATAAAGGAGCGTGAACAGAAAACTGATGTGGTGAAATATTCTTTTATCAACAGAGGTAAAAGGGAATGGAATGCATTACCTGGAGAACTTCTCAATCCAATGCCGGGATTGTTAAAACTTTTTAAAATAAGCTTAAAATATCATAACATTTAAATTTTTATATATATGTACATATAATGCATAGTTTTAATCACTTTACAATCGTTAGAATAAACAAATTTTTCCAGGTAGTGCAATTAAATTAAGTAATAGCCGACTGTATCTGTATCGGAGGAGGTGTTTGTATATTGTTTATTTGACTTGTTTGACTTATTGTACAAAATGGGCCTATAGCTATTGTTAAGATGTGCACTGTCCACGAGAGGCTTTTGGAGGTGTTTCCCTGCCGTCCTTGGGCGAATGCCGGACAGATTGTATTGTTATTCCCCCTCAATCGTTGCAATCATACCAAATTGCAGCGTTTAGATTAATAAATTAATAAAAAAGGGTTTTTCGTAATAATTAAGTGATTGTGTTGCGAAGATGGCTTTCCCACAACAAATTTCAAATTTATACGTATTCTTCAAGTAAAAGATCCAAGACTCTTACATCTAGAAGTTTATGTTGTTGCAACAATATTGACGGAAAAGGACAAGAAAGAAAAATATTTTCCAATCATCATCATCATTCACAGTTTTACAGTCTGGTGTAGGACTTAGCTTCCTTCATTATTTGCCTTAATTCGGTTTCTCCTTTTCCTTTCCCTAAATTTCAACCCATTGTCTTTGGATATTCCTCGGCATCTTGTAGCTATCCATTACGCGGTTTTTCTCTCCTCGTGGTCTCTTCATCTAATCTCTGGGTTTGATTATCCCTCTGTTTTATCCCTTGTATTCTAGTCTCAATTATTTTCTTTAGCAGTCTCCTTTCAAATATAGCCCTCCTATTTTCTCTGTCGATGCTTAATGAATACAATTATCGCCCTCTTCCCCAAACATCTCCATCACCTCCGTGTTTGTTTTTCTTTCGACATAACTTGCTTTTTCCATTCCACGCAACACCCTAAGCCTTCAAAACGTGATACTTTCTAATTGTTTAAGGCCCGCATTATACATTCGTACAGCACAACATATCCACACCATGGAATTTACCAATCTCTTCCTGCTCTCTTTAACCCCTACCTTTTAACTATTATTATTATAACATCAAACCTCTTGTAGGCTGTAAGCCTTGTCGCAGTTTTTTTCTCCTACATAAACATACAACTTGTAAAAACAATAAATATACAATGCATGCATGAAAAGAGGACAATTTTCATCGAATTATTATATTCTTACATACATTTATAATATTCACCTAGCAAAATAGTATAATTAACTGTTTTACTTGATTTTTAGGGGTTAATGACATTATGTAATGTTTCAATTATTTCCCAGCCCTTCTAAACCTTCACATCTATCCTTCTCTAGCTGGGCCATAGATTCTCCTTGTTATACTTTCCCTTCCTCATCCTGCTTTCTTATAATTTACTACATATCATGCTAATTGCGGTGATATTTTCCTGGTTTCTCCGAATATTGGTTAATGATCCGAGGAACACCGAAAAAGAGAAAAAATCTCCAATAGCCGTCTATTGGAGATTTTTAACCTTGATAGGCCATGCTAATAATAATACGTAAATGACATTCATACAAACTTTTGTCCACACCCCTCAGTATTCAGAGCGAATTAGTGCGTGGTTCTAGGTAGCTGATACATTTTAAGCCATCCTCTGCAGTACGTGCGTTTGAATGCGGACGGCGCAGTTTTTCAGGTAATCGTGTCTCCATTAGGACGCAATCGCGTGTCCATCTCTCCTTCATTTACCCTAATATCGTTTCCTCCTATCCCAAAATGAAAACAGCGAAGTAAGAGAAAAGAAATGAGGTAAGAAGGAAGAAGTAACAGACGGTGAGGCCAAGGATTGCTTCGCAGGCTGCCGGGAAATCTGTAAGCGATAAAGCAATGGAGATATGGAATACATAAGGGGAAATTGAGTGGAGATCGTATTCAGGTAATTAGCCAGGAGACACGGTTGTCATTTTCTCTTATAAAACTGCATTAAGGGGGTGTTCTCATGTAACATTTTGAAAAATCGAAAATTAAAAAAAATATATTTTTCAAGTTTAGGTATCTAAAAATAAGATACCGAAAGGATTTTGCCGGATTCGAAACCTAAACCAAGTTTTGAGGCAAGTTTAGGGGCGCTCTCGCGGCGTGCCGTGCTCGCACATGGCGCTCCGGAAATCATTTGTATTTCAGGTATTTATACCTGAATTATTTCCGATATCCGAGAGAGGGAAAATAGGGCTAGGGTTTGAGAAAAAAGTCTTTGACTAACACATTCTTACGGTTTCGTTTAGATGTAGTTAGTTCCGTTTGGATGTAGTTAGTTTCGTTTTCGTCGTGGTTGCGTCCACTCGTATCGAAATATTCTTCTCCTTATTTTTTTGGATTCGCGAGTAATTTGCCTGTTCAACCATGGATAGGAAGGGTTCCCGAAGCAAAATAACCTTTGCTTATTGAACAAAAAATAAAAGTTTGCAAAGGAACATCGGCAAGCCTGAGAAATCTACCGAGTACGCCAGCACGTCGTCACGTAAAATTGGGAGAGCAAGTGCCGCTGACTTCATCGTCAACGAACATCTAAGCTACAATTTCATCGATATTTTTTCTGTCTTCTCGACACTTGTTGTTTGCAAGGACTGCCATGGGGAAGTAGCATTTGAGCGGAAAAGTGAACGTGGCTTGGGCTTTACAGTGTGCATGAAATGCAAGAAGTGTGGTAGTGATGTTTTGATAAATTCGTGCCCGCTTATAAGAAATGCCTACGAAATCAACCGTCTTAGTATTGTTCTTAATATACGTCTTCTGGGAATTGGTTTTCAAGGACTGAATTTGTTTTGTGGCCAAATACGGGACGAGAGTCGGATCATCCGTTCGGAGGGGCGCATGAGCGATCTCGCTAAAAGGGCCAGGATCTATCGGAGAGAAAGCGATTCTGCTAAACACGAGTTCGCAGAGGCCGAGGAAGGTGTGTTGTAAGGCCCCGAAATTGCCGATTGATTGTAAGTGACGCAATCTCGAAAAAAAGCTAACTTGAAACTTTGAACGCGTTTTTCTCAAAACCACGTTTTTCAAACTGGTTCGCACGATTTCTAGAAAACTAATACACGGATTTAGATGCGTTTTCTTTTTAAATGCGTGGTAATGTTTTTGCTATCGTTTGACGGCGATTTATCCCCTTATTATTAATAATAAATGTTTGACGAATTTTTTTTGATGAAAAAAGGGAGAAAAATGATTTTTTCTTCTAAGTCCCGCCATTTTGAACATTTTTATCGTTATCAAAAAAGTCCCCATCGAACGATAATCACAACGTTTTTAATGGATTAAAAAATTTTATGTTCGGTTTTTACCGTATTTGCGCTATCGTGCGAACCATCGACCAACTTTTTTGGAAGGACTAACTTTGCAAGGGTGCAGTGGCCAAACAACGAAAGTTTTTTCACCAAATATACCTTTTATTAGTAGTTCAAAGATCAATAAAACTTTAGAAAAAAACCGCATTGATAAATATTTCATACTTTCCTCACAGTAAAATTCCGAAAAACGCTTTGAAAAACGGCCGTTACATGAGAACACCCCCTTAAATCAATATTTTCTATGCATACCGTGAGAAAAGAAATACTGAGGCACAGAATTAGTGAAAACTTATTTTCATTCAAACTAAAATCCTACGCATAAATAAATAAAATATGTCAAAAATAACTAAAAATTAATATCATTAATAATTAAAAATAATTAAAATAAACCATCGTAATAATAACCACATAATTAAAATAAAATACATGGAAATATCAATAAAAATAATTAGCATAATAATTCAAAGAATTTAAATAATTAAAGTAAAAAAAATAAAATAAATAACGTTATAATTCCGAGTGAAAGCCCCCTCTTCCATTTAGCCAGGAGTTGGTTTAAATAATAATATAAGGCAATTTAATTAATTCTACATGAATAAAATTTAGATGTAGGTAAAAGGAACGTAGTAATTGAAACACAATAAAGAATCCACGGCAGGAAAACACTGGCTGGCTGTCTTCAAAATATGGCTTTTTATGTGGATATTGGTTGAAATGAAATACATTTGTGGAAAAAATATACCGTTATTTCTTCGTTTTCGTTTGAAAATTGGGAAATTCTTCGCTTCAAATCGCTTTATCGATTCCCCTGGAGATTAATATGATTTTCCCGAATTGTTAATATTTACGGATAAAATAAAAAATTAAAATTTTATTACTCAGCACATCTTTTTATTGTCCTTCGCATTACCATTCTATTTTTATTTATTGTCCTATTCCCCTTGTTTCAATTTTTTTTGTCTTATTGATCTCATTAATTATTTTTTTTTTCGAGGTTGATGATGTTTTTGTTGTTAAGAATTATCGATATTTGTAATCCAATTTAAGGCCATAGGCTGTTTGCAGATTCAACTTGCCATAAATTTATACTGATGATTATTATATACAAGAAAAAGGGTTATATGAAATAAATAGCCTCTTCTTAGATACCCTCCAATGTTGAAGTTTCACATAAATAAGCATGTTTAAAAAATAACCTGGAATGTTAAAATAATAATTTTTACGTAGTATAAAAAGATTTAAAAGCTTGACCTCACTATATTAATTGTATACCTATAGAGATAATCAGCAAAGTGCCTCGATATAAGAATTAATAACCAATGTAAAATCTGCCCGGTAAAAGAGAACCAATAAAGCATCGATGATAATCTTCCACGTTATTCTCAACAGCGATGGCCAATTTTAAACGACACCGCTATCGTAAAATTTCAATCCAAAATGACGAGGCGATATGGCGATAAAAATTTGAGCGACGCACGGAGGAATTGCTTCAACGACAGAGAGGAACGTGTAGGACATCAGAAAGCTGCGAACGGACAACAAATTTGAGTGAGTTGGGAGAGAAAGGGCTTTGCAACATCAAGAAGTGATCAGCTAAAAGGCTTCATATTAATGACATCCGTGGCGAATCGTTCGATAAATCCCTTTCTTCTCGTCTGAAACCCTTCCACGCGGGGATATGAGTCCAATGGCGTGATTACGCTGCAGCAAAGCAAAATCGCCGGAGAAAATTCTTTGATCCGCAATTCACCGCTACAAATTCTCTAGAATTCCGGTCTTCGCTGCCATTTTCTTATTTCGTAGGAGAGTATAAAATGAGAACAAGGTAATAACGACATCTATGCCATTTGGTAACTTTTTGTTTTTACTGTGTTCTATTCGTTGTACTGTAATGTAAAATATAGCTGATTGTGAATCTGATGGCCATACCATAAAAGACAATTAGGATCAACATGCTGTGACAAATAACCCTTTTGTTCAGCTTTTTATTTTATCTGTAAATGCCTTTAGAAATGTCATATCATTCTGTTGCATTTATGTCATCTACTTCTCTCTTTATTTCAACCTTTTCTACAGATTTTTCGGATTTTTCACACCCGAATTCTCTTTGTGGGTGTTTTCTTCCAGTGAATTTTTTTTTAAGATTAAAGTTAATAGTCTTTTGTTTTCTTGACAAACCCGTTCTTTCGTTCCATATATCTTCTCCATTCTGCTGCCAACCAGCTCAAGGGTTAAAGCAGAAGTAGAAGAAGATCTTCTCTATTTTTATTGATAAAATAAAAAAGCGGTATATTTTAATGGTTATATTTTTGCTTTCATGTGTATTCGTCTTATAAAAGGTTTAAATGGAAGATGGCATTCCTAGTCCCAAAATTGCTCAATAATGACATTTGTATTGTATTTTATTGTATTTCAGCTGTTATTTCTAGATTATTGGAGTATTTTTGAAATAAATGTGGATGGACCTAGTTTTAAGGAAAGCCATGATAGGAAGCATTTTTCATTAGGATATTACAGGATTAGGAAAAGGTATCTTTCGCTTACTTTTGTTACAGTCTACTCATGGCAATGAAGATAGCTACTGATAAATCGATAGCTATCAATACCTAGCATTTAATTCGGTCACTCGTTAGTGAATTCTAAAAACTGTTATTCATAGGGCCAATGAACTGCTCATACCATAACTTATTACAGTACTCTCAACCTGGCCCCTTGAAGAAAGTAAAATACCTCACTCCACATCCTGCTTAGTAAACCTCATTCCCTCTTCAAGGCAAATGTCATGGAGGAGAGCTGGAAGATCCAACCAGCCTCTAAGCCGAACACATGACAATTATTTTACGTACTAACTCATTCCTCATTCTACTTAATAATCATCATTCTCCCTCCAAGACAGAGGAAACGACCTCCTTCTGGGATTAACACTTTACAGAGAAATTGGGCATAACGTATTACCTCATACCTCATTCTGCTTAGTAATTCGCATTCTCTCCTCAAAGCTCTTTCGATAAAGGTGGAGGGAGAGCGGATCCAACTGATCTTTGGGTTGAATACAAGTCTACAGTCAGTTCGACTCTATCTGGTAAAACATAAACGCCAAAGGAGATTATGTCATAAGAAGAGAAGTGAAATGCATGGAGGTTGGAGAAGGGGAATAAGATTCCGTGTGGCAATAGCCATGCCAATGCGCACGAGCGTGATGTTCGAATAAAACGGGATCGTGTATTTTCAGACACGGAAGCATACGGCGGTAGCTCTAAATTGAAGGTTCCCCTAGGGTTTTTTATGCAAGTAACTAAAATGCATTTAGAAAATTACCATATACTTAAATGATTATATTTTGCAACATTTTTACAATTACTTTCGTTTTAGATGATTACATTAAGTCTATGATCTCCATATGATTTGTACAGCGTTCTTAGGAATGTTATGTGGAATGTAGTCACTTGGATTTTTTTCACTTCTGTATGTAGATACATTTATATGTATTGACATGTGCATTATTTGATATGAAACTCATTTCTTTAAATAAATATTCTTTAATAAAAATTAAGAAATAAAACAAAATGAAAATATTAAATGAAAAATCAATTGAAGGATCATTGTGAACAAAAGCTCACATACATATTTTCCAACTATCGTCAAAAGAAGTTTGATTTTCGTTGCTCGAGAAGCTTTCGTAAGTTCATGGGACTAACTGTTCGAAAGTATTCCATCAAAATTATCATGGTCAACAGATAAAAAGCCTATTATGAGGAGGTATTGATTAAACTGAATAACGCTACAAACGGAAGTATCCATGATATGTGTACCATCTAGGCATGGATGGAATAATACAGCATATCTATTGGAAGGCCTTTGCGGTTATAATATTCAATCAAAATTACTAGTCTTAATCCTTTACACAGCATGAGATAACATATAGGAGAATATATTATGAGCAATTCTACGGTTCCATGAAATTTTAATGCGACAGAGCAATACTTTAATGGAAGGTAGTTTCTTAATACCATCATGGCGTTAGGAATCCATTTATGTATGTACCTCAGATTCATTGTGTGGTTCGTTTTAATTCTAATTCCGTCTCTGTTACAATTTTTAATTTTAATCTGTTTACACGAATTTGAAAGTAAAAGCAGGAGAGAGGGGAAAATCAGAGAGCCCGCAGAGAAGAATTAAAATCACAGTTCTTATCGCATCCGATAAGGGTAACGACAATACGGTTGCACGTTTGGGCTGAAATGGCTATTCGTGAGTAAAATTTCATACAGTTAAACTTTCAACTGATATGATCTAAATGAAAAATCAATACTATTGCGTTTTCAGAAAGAAAGGAAACTACTAATTGGAATGGCGTACCTTCCAACTACGTAACTAGTACTTCCTAGATAACTAGAAATATAATTCTTACCAGTAGCTACGAAGAACTCATTACTATAATTTCCCTGACACTTACAGATTAAACAGTAATACTCGAAACCGACAAAATTATAGGCTAATCCAAATAATTTCTCAACTATGTACTAATAACTACAGAATTACATACACAAATAATACTTGGACAACTTCCGAAAGTTCCATTACAATATCAGCGACTTATATATATATGGATGACTATTCTACAAAATATAACAAGACCAATTCAATAGATTTTGTATTAAGATCAATTTTTTCCATTTCAATGGCAGTGAAGGTAAAACGATATCTGAAAAAGATAATAACTCCTCAATATAGGAAGAACTGATAGGAATCTTTTTGCGAGTGCCTTACTATTCTGATTATATGACGTGGGAAATTTTAACTCGAATGTATGACCAAGAGACAAATAGAAATGCTAAATTAGAAAGCACATCGTCGCGATACTTCAGCATAAAATAATTTTTGACTGTAAATTAATCTGAAAAACATATCAAACTCTCTCCTCACATAATTGTATCTTTCGTCGCTACTCGTAATTTACGCTTAAAATTACAAACATTTAGGTACATTACTATTAATTAACACTAGTTAAGTTAATAAAATCGAACAGAAACGCAGGAAAGGCTAATTGATTCACATTTGAGCTTCCGTAGGAGAATACTATAAGGAATGGTGATATTCACTTATTAATTCAATTTACACATAATATAATAAATAAACCAAAATGCACTTATAAACAATTTGAACATTTGATTTTAATTAAACACAAACTTCAACCAAAGAGTCAGTCAGTCAGTCTTAAGAAAGATACCTGAATGGTTGTTTCGTCATCAAGTGTGTAAACAAAATATTTACAGCTCAGAAATGAGCTAGGGCATTAGAAGTGATAGAGAGCGTTAGAAAATATTTTTTCCTTTTTGTATTGAATTATTATTTTTCCTTTTCATCATTAAACTCGTATTTGATCTAACTTGTACTTCTCTGATGCTTTATACGCTCTGTTCTTTAACCTAAATATAAATATCGTTACCTTAAATACCGAAATACCTGTTAACCTATCTATGGTCCATACTTTAACTCAAACAAAAATCCCTATTCGAGTTCAATTAATTTTGTTCAAATACTTCCATTCCGACCAATTTCCTTTTTCGACGATCGCGGCAAGATTAGATTTAGTTGCAATGCGTCAGTAATTACAATTTACTTTGTTTACGTTTTTAAACTTCGTGCGTTTTCGAGCAAACTCTTGCTACTTAGTCAATACTATAAATACGTTTACTTAAATCTCTACGTGAAATGACTTTGTCGAGAGTTATCTCTACCGAAGGTTAACTGCATTTCTGTCGAATAGATGCCATGTTTTACTGATTGCGTAACTATTTTTTCTATCATCAGCGTATGATAATAACAAAGTGATAACAAATCTCTGAGGTTATCTCCAGGAACACATGGCCAATAGAACTAACGTTAGGTGAGGATAGATTTCCTGTATTTGGGATATCTACAATATAATCTTGAGTTAGGTGTATAGGAGCATGTATATATGTTCAACCCCTTATTATTTGTTCCTTTCTAATACTATCATATTTCTTATTTCCCTTTTACTTATCCGATATAAATAGAAGTCGCAACTACCAGTAGGTTTTACAGGTTCTTAGACCTCTCTTTCCGTTTTCCTGCAGGGTTTTTCTATTTTGGTAATTTACGTTAGCCAGTTAAAACAAAATTAAATTAATTAAAGTTAATTTACCCAGTTACAAACAAACTAACTAAGAATACGATGTATTTTCATAGAAAACATACATGTATGAATGTAATGTAATGAATGAATGTAATGTAATGAATGAATGTAATGTAATGAATGAATGTAATGTAATGAATGAATGTAATGTAATGAATGAATGTAATGTAATGAATGAATGTAATGTAATGAATGAATGTAATGTAATGAATGAATGTAATGTAATGAATGAATGTAATGTAATGAATGAATGTAATGTAATATATTTATTTGTGATGAGTTCACACATGTTTTTCTTCTAATGATTATTATTTAATCAGAACATACACGGCTAAACAGGAATTGAACTAGGGACTTGGGAGTAGGCGTGCTATCACGCTAACCATTGCATAGCGAGGAGTTTTGTCAATAACGCCTAAGAATGAAACGGCATACGCTGCAAGGGAGGAAAGGAAATCTCTCACTCGAGCTGCTCCTGTATCCCGCCTTCCCCGATGAAGCAAATGTACTTTGTTAGGACGAAGTCGTCATCTCCGCGAGAGACTAAACTGAAAATAAAACAAGTCAGATATTGAGGGCGAAATCGCTCTCTCGCAGATTTAAATGCGGCCGTAAATGCTTAACGTTTCTGCCAGAGATCCCGTGAAAGGCGAGGGCTGAAAAGGGGCCCGGAGGTGATCCGGAGAGGGAGGCTCCGGTTAGCGGGGGCCCGGGCGGAGGGGGACCCCGTTTCCGGTAACGGTTTTTCGTGAGAAAGAGAGAGCGAGAGATTCCGAGAGGAGCGATCGAAATATTGGTGGGAGAACAGCACCGCCTGGTGACCAAAGGGAGAAGAAAGAATTCCGCGGCTCCTTCCACGAATTAAAAACACCACCGTTGCTTAACACTAGAAGGACGGTGTTTGTCATTTGACCACTTTCAGCGTTTTAATTCGATATTTTTTGAGTTAAATATTTGTCAATTTTTTTGGAGCTCCTTGAATTTGTGTGGTATCATAAAAAATTTAATATGAACGAATTAAAATTTTGTTAACACTAATTTGGTAATTTTAAATCTTGTTATAACTAGAAGGACGGCTGGTGGTCATCAACCTAAATATTTATCCTTTTCTCCGATTTTTTAAATATTTTGCAGCTGACATTTATATTTGAATAATTTATTACATTAATAACCATATTAATGATCTTTCAAAGGAACTTGAGTATGGCGTGATTATTATCCGAAGCGTGATTTGTACATTTGTGTTAGTACATTTCAACACGCTGACGACTGTCCTTTCACGCTGCGTCGAGTAATTCATTCCTGTACTTGTCCTGAAATACTCCTAATTCCCATCGTTTGATCAAAAATCATCCATACGTATTTGTCATTCTAAATTTGTAGTTGAATATTCTTACATCACCTATTTAACATAAACCTTACAGTGAAAATAATGAACTATTCGCTGTATCTAGAAATTGGTTCATAAACTATCGATCGAAGGTAAAACAGTAATTTAATGTTGTTATAAGTATATAGATATGCCTTAAATAAACAATTAAACAATAAAATACGAATTGAGAAGCGAATTGGTCAAAAATGACCAATTTCCATTTTTTAGATAGAGCGAAACTCCTGTCCTTATAGTGTTAATATGATTCAAAATAGTTGTAATTAGTACTAATTGTAATGGCTATACGTTTTACAATAAGTTCGAAATTTTAGTAATTATTTTGCTGATAAAGGAAAACTCAACGTACTATGGTCTCATTCAGGAAATATTCTTCCCTCATTTTTATCATAACTCTGTTTACGATTCTACTTAAATTTATTATTATATGTCATGAAATTCAAGTTTTATCACCCTTCTTTTGATTTCATTTGCTATAAACAAGGTGAAGTAAAAATTCCAACGTAAAAATTACGAGATGTTCATTTCCGAAAGATAAAAGGATGCGATATGATTAAGATGTATCCAGATATCTTCATTTCGGATACGTACATATAA
Organism: Sympetrum striolatum; assembly: GCA_947579665.1. Taxonomy (NCBI): domain Eukaryota; kingdom Metazoa; phylum Arthropoda; class Insecta; order Odonata; family Libellulidae; genus Sympetrum; species Sympetrum striolatum. The sequence goes on from OX388348.1 coordinate 29,218,728, forward strand.
GGACTTCGTATTGATATGCCAAATAAGACTTAAGATTATTATTTAAAGCTCTATACAGTGAAAATAATGAACTCTTCGATGTATTTGGAAATTTGTTTAATTAACTATTGATCAATGGAAAAACAGTAATTTAATGTTGTTACAAGTATAAATATGTGCTTGAAATAAACGATTAAACACCTATGAAGTGCAAATAAGCGATAAAATAGCTACCGAGAAGCGAAGTGGTAAAATTACATCCTCCCGTCCATCTATGTAGTGCGAAACTACCGTCATCCTAGTGTTAAACCGATTTGAGAAAAGGGACTCTTTGGGAATGCGTGTCCTCGAGCGAATCTGCTTATTTGATTCGAAGACCCGATTTGGATGCAGGAGTCGGAACATTATGAGAACGGGCGCCCGTTGACGTCTTAGGAATGACGGAGCCGTTATTCTCGTCCCCCTCTTTTAGGAGAATCTGCAAATCGGTCCAGGCGGCGGTGCTGAGGGTTTTTGTATGTATACAAAGGATCTAAATACGGCAAAAGCAGAGAAATACGATATCTGATATAAGTAGGTGTAACAGAGAAATTCAAAAAGGAATTTGACGGGAACGGCACGAAGAAGAAGAGTCAACAGGAGCAGTTATAATACGAGATGATTTACGGGGTGATAAAAGAGGTGGTCCAAGAAAGTTTGTAAAATAGAGACGTTTGAGCTAATAAATCAACTTGAAGAGAATTAATTCTCTTAAGACGAACAGAAATGAGAATATGGAAAGTTAGGTACAGTAAAAGTACAACAAATTTGGTACAAACAGATATGAATATCTATCAAAAAATAATTTACCATTTATGGTATATTTAATGAAACAGTTATCATAAGGATTAGAAAATTAGGAGATTAATAACCCACTCCTTATCATATAGAGGTTTTCAACATCAAAATGGTGAATTGATATATCTTCTCACAACTGGGATAGTTGGCATAAGAAAAATTATAATAAACGTAGACCTTGGGATAGATAATCTTAAAATAGAAAATTTATATTGTTAGGGTCAAATTTAATTTAAAAAATAGCTTTGTTATATTTAGCGCATTATAATAATTTTCATCCATTCTACTACTAATTTATTTCAACCATGAGATTTTATTCTACAAATATACCAAACAAATTTCAAATATAATATGCTTGGAAAATGTAAGAAATACAAATATCAAAAACTGTGATAATGTATCTCCAAGTAAGTAATAAATATAATATAAAACATATCGAATAACTTATCAAAATGTTTTGATCGACACGATTTCAATCCAAATTATAATTAATTGTACATGATATTTTGAGATACTGAGTTGCATCAATGATTTTAACAGAGGAAAGTAAACTTTTTTCAGTTAATCAAATAAGAAAATAGGCAGAAATATCTCTCGCAAAGGTGTAAAGGATGTGCCAGAGTAATAAATTACCGAGAGATGGCATACGTATTCGTAAATTTATTTGTATTTCAATAGAATTGAGTTAAGAATCGGGGCAACGAATCTGATGCATGAAAATAATAACTGGCGTAAGAATAAACCCTAATAATAATCAGCGAATAAGTAAAACTTTTGGCAAGGTCTTACTAAGAAAATTTGGAGATCTGGTAATATATTTCCTTAGAAATCTATACCTTCAAGACGCAAGAAATGTAAGAATTCTGCCAACAAAAGAGTTGCTGAACTGTATTTATGGCCTACCTAATCCATGTTTAATTAGATTAGTATTCACCGAGTCGATAAATGCTTATTTACGATAACAGATACCTTCATTATGTGGGAGTACGTCAATGTACAGTAAATTCTATTTCTTTAACCGGTTTTGTCCTATATCAATGGCGAAAATATAGATTTATGAGGCGCCTAGTTCTACCTCAATTTTGCTCAGTTTTCTCGCAAAATCCTTTCGGCATACGTAGCAAAAAAGATGCACAATATCTACGATGGCTCTCGAGAACTTATTATCATTGAATTGACTGAGCAAACTAAGCCTGATATTTGACCTTCCTTCTTCTGAAGATTGCCATTCTACGTCATGAAGCATTTCCATAATACTTATCGATTTATCGGAGATTCTTTAAAAATATCTTTTCTGATTCACGAATTTAACGCTCGTCTGCATGGTACCATATAATTCATGATATTCTCAATGGGGAACTAACTAAAACAAAGTAAAAAGGTTCACGGATTTTTTTGATATTCGCGATAATTTTTAACAATACAGTTGTTCTGCAGCTCTTTGTTACATCAGCATTATTATTATAAATATTACGATATCTGACGGATGATAGGTTAGAAGCCGGGAGATAAAATTTATAAGTCGAAGGACAAGAGAAATCGTGATATATCCATACCAAATAAATTGATAATAAACGAAGAAATTATAACTTTGGAAATAAAAATAAGTAATGACCAAATAATTGGAGGAGTTTAGATGGCTCAACTTAAGTTACTAAGGAATGCTTGTCTAAGCAACGAGTAATTTTTTCCAGAAAAAAGTGCCCTTTTTTCATATAGCTGCTGCAAATACATTTATGTATCGTTATATATGGCCAGTATACTTTTATTTTCAAAGCATTTCCCTACGTTGAGTTACAACTACTGTTATCTGCAACTTGATGGAAGTTAAAATATATAAGTTAGATTATTAATGGTATCATCGTGGTTTGGGATGCAACCTAACGTAAACCAAATGGTAGATGAGGAAATAGAAATAGCCTGCATAAGGAATAAGAATAAATACAAAAAAGAATACCATAACAAAATTATAACATTTTTTGTAAATTTGTGGGCCTTATGAATTTTCTGAACTTAGTTGAAACTAAAAAATAAACTATGGAGCCTATGAAAATTTGATTCTAGACTTCAATTGGCACTATCCATCACCTCTTCAAACTATTGTTTGGCATTTTCGCCTATAAATATATGCAGGGCATGTTAGGTGAATCGATTCCTAATTTATTAGGTTAACAAGCAATCGAGTGAAAATAATCTTTTTACAATTAGCCCTTCCGCTAAAATTAGTTCTTAACTCACCGTTTTATGATTTGCCGTCAAGTACGTGTGTAGACAACTATTCTCACTATGGAACTATGTAAATTTATACACGTACTTTGCAAATAAAGGTTTGTGTGCTTATACTTGCAAACATACAACGCACACAAGCACGTTGGCACTTACATATCATACATAGAAATTACGCGAAACCAGTAGATCCCGAAAATGTCCATTAAATAATAATCTTATATACATAAGTGCATTCCAATGAAAATATTTATTTTATTTTATTATTTATGAGTGTTGCGATCTGTCTTCTTTAGCTCTTAAATGGAAGAAGACTCGCCTCGTAAAAAGAAAGGATAAGAATCAAAGCGTGGAAACTTCGATCTGTAGCGATGGCAACAAGGCAATTCTCAAACCCTGGGATTTGAAATTTGATCGGAGTATCGCTAGATCCACTGAAACCACCTCGATTCCGGTCGAAAGCTCAGTTCACCGCTGACTTTTCTCATACATTTCCTCTAGACGTCGAGGAAATAAAACAGTGACTCGGGCGACTCCGAATCTTCGACTCAGCGGCCATTTTGAAGACGCTTGTGCGTATGCTGACAGTTGGGTTCCACGCTTCCACAAATGGCCCGTAATTGCGCCTCGCGTGATTGCCTGCCATATAATATCACGGAGTACCGCACATGAAGGTACGCATTATTGGACTAACGACTCAAGAACGCCGGGTAAATTTCTGTTTACTAAAAACGGGAGGGTAACATTTCGTTCGAAATATTCACTCGGAAAGATCGATGAAAAACAGCACCGAGAAGGAGCTGTCTTAAAATTCGCTAACGAATGAATGGAAATATCTATAATCGTAATACTAGAGATGAAATCAATTTACCTATTGAAAATCACAGAACGGAGATGTTTCTAAATTCCTTCGTAGAAACTATGGTTTAGTATTGGAACAATCTTCCACTTTGTTTAAAATCACCAATTCCAAGCAGTTTTCAAGAAAAAAAATCTTTTCTCGTATTCCAGATTCAATCACTTAATTCATATTCCTCCTTCTACTTTTCATCATATCTAGGCACTTAAGAAAACCATTTTCTATTTTGTCCAGCTTTTTTCGATTCTAGCCTAATGTGCGGCATTATTTGTATTAGAATAAATAATAACTAAAAGGTAAAGAATATTTGGGAGGTAGGAATATGAAATTTAATCCCAAGAATATAAGTTATCAGTAAAAAATGGAAGAAATAAATTTCCTAAGTGGCTAACCTCGAGAGCTATATCTTAATGCATGCGTATGGCATGATTGCCTTACTCCGATTTACAGTTGCTAATTTTTCATAAAGAAAGACTCATTGAGTTAAATGGTTGGACACAAGTCCTATACTTTTAAGCAAATAATATGTCCTGAATGATTCGTTCGAATCTGTATCCCACAAACCTTGCGTTCCCCTTGTAAGCACATTTCAACACGCTGGCGACTGTCCTTACACGCTGGCGACTGTCCTTACACGCTGGCGACTGTTCTTACACGCTGGCGACTGTCCTTACACGCTGCGTCGAGTAATTCATTTCTGTATTTGTCCTGAAATACTACTAATTTCGATCTTTTGAACAAAAGTCATCTATATGTATTCGTCATTCTAAATTTTTGGTTGAATATTCTCACATCACCTTTTTCATATGAATATGAATTTTAAGTTTTTGTAAAATTTTAGCAAATTTGTAAGTGCAATGAAATTATACGAGGTTCAGCAAAAGAACAATGTAAATGTTAACTATGTAGTAACTGTAGTTATGGGATACATGTAGTGTATTTTATTTAATAACAATAACTTCTTTATTTAAGGACGAGATTGAGCCTGAAAAAGGCTCATCTTAGATATAATCCTAATTCATTCAATATTTCACAAAAGAGATTTTACGGATAGTACAAAAGAAAAGGCAAATAAAGGGAAATATTATGTGGGTCTACAAAAATACCTAAGTTAAAATAATAATCTTACAGGTAATCCCCCACAATAAGGGAGGTGTGATAAACCTGTGGAACCTACTGATAATTACAAAGACAATTTAAAAGGGATAACGATATGGGAAAGTAAGAAAATGAAAGTCAGAAATTCGCCGTAAAAGAATAAACATAAATGCAATGAATCAGCAGAAATAAGCGGTAGAATGAAAAAAATAATAAAATTTGGTTTTAGTATAAAAGAAGTATTAAATATAAATTGAGATTCATCGTTGTATGTTTGAATGTTTTTATTATCGTTTGAAAATATTTCGAGGGTTAATTTATAGGAAATCTTTTAATGCGAAGGAATGCAAAGTATTTCCACGTTGTAAATGTTGTAGAAAACATTGATGTTGGGGGTACCACCTGATGATAATCGATGGAAGAAAAATAACAACAAAATAAATAAATATTGCTCAATTAGTGTGTATATAAACCATAGGGCGATTGGAAGAAAATCTGTGTTAGCACACTTCCGGCTGAGTATAAGACGATGGCTCCCCTTATTCTGATTGGGTCTGAAGATGTATTAAGGGGCAAAATATGGCCAATTGGATAAATGGAAGAGAAAGATCCTCACGCGTCTCAGGGGTGCTCTCAAAGAATGAAAGAATAAAGTAAATGGCCTGGAGTTATTTACTTCGGTCTGCCAGCGGAAGGCGCTTTGCTTCCGGTTGGTAAATACTGTATTATCCCCCACAGATTTCGACCAAAAGCTTTTTTAGGTTGCATAAATATTATATTTCCAAATTTAACACTGTACAAGGTATTATTGTGTAGAACTAATATCACCCAAGCTATTAATAGAAGAAGATAATGATTCTTTACATTGTAAAGTGCTGTAAATAATAATTAAATTATGTGTATAATTTAATTTAATTTTGTTTTTAAATTTCAAAAAATGAAATCTTATCTTAATACATTTCATCCTTTACTATACATGAAACATCTACGATAAAAAATGAAAAGATTAAAACGTAGCCCCTCGTTAGAACAGAATAGAATAAACTTTATTGAGGCAGAGATTGTGGCTATAAGGTTTCCTCTTACATATATCCGTATGAAAAGTTATAATATGGTAAAGATAGAGGAAAACAAAGATATAAAAAATGAAATGTTTTCCCCCTCGAGAGTCATGAAAATGTAAAGAAGGAGTGTAGTAAATTAGTTAATTATCCTTATACTCATAAATATTAGAAAAATCTCTATTTGTCGATAACTCGTTTCCATGATTAGCTAAATTCATGTTGGCTAATTCTCTACTTAAACATTAATCAAACCTCTATTTGTCGACCATATAAATTATTCTCTACGTTTTCCCGGAATTTCACATCAATCAGTCCAAACCTCAAGGTATATGAGTGCCATAAAAAACGTCTTTCATGACTTCTTGTGATAAAACCTGTCTTTCATTCCTTAGGTGAGACCGGATTGAAGATGCGTTTTACGCGAAGAGCTTTTTAAAACGATTGCCTATAATGTTGCACATTGTGTAAACATTCGAAAAGAAATAAAAGAGACAGAAAACGAATATGGATTTGAAGATATTCCTCACGTCAAAGAAAACAAAAGCGATAGCTATTATAGCATTCAGATTTAATAAAACTACGGTCTCCAACAACAGGTGACTAAGACCAGCTTAAACCCCTATTATCCTCTTTGTCTGAGTTAATGTTCCACTAGTTAATTGCCCATTATTCAAATTCACACCAATAAAATTTGGAAAGCAATAATTTTTATTTCTAGGGTTGTCCAACCTTTTCAACCGAAAGGTCAAATTCAGAACTTTATGGAAAGGATGGGTAAATAATGATCCCTTTAATTAGATTAAGATTCTTTGGATACAAAAGTTGAGTATTTTCACATAACCGCGAATTCTGTTTGTAAAATGCACATATACGCAAGCAAAACCCAAATCATAAAACAAAAGATATGAGTTCCTTGCTAGTCACAAGCACTCAGAGTGATGATATAAAAATGAGGCAAAGTTGTGAGACATAATTTGAATGAATGATACTCTAAAAATAAACTTTTCATCTAATTATATGTTTCTAAGGTAAAATTATATTCACATAACTTTTAGAGTATTGGTTAGGTGTGCAGTTTAGGCATTTCAGCATTTTGCACGCTAAGAGCATGTTGCAAATCACCGTTTTATTTAATTTAATCCAATAAAACAAAATCTGACAACGCCCTCTGAAAACATAATTCTATTTAAAAAAAACACAGTGTTTTTGAAATGTTAGTGCTTTCTATAGCATTGGGTTGTCCTAAATTAAAACTTATATTCTACGTGTAAGTAGTCTGATTTTTTTCTTGTATAAAATATGAATTAGTTCCACTAATTATCGCCAGAATAGTTCAATTAGCTCTGTTACTTACAGATATTAGTTTCGATTTGAATGACATACATTCGTACGGCTTATTTTGCGAAACATATCCACCCATCCAAATCAGGGGTTAGGCTTATAGGAAAACAGACAAATTTCTCCAGTAATCTCGTATCTAATTGCTTATGTGAATGGCCGTTGGGTGTTTATCGAGCCGAATCGAGGATCCATTAAAAATCGAGTGTGAAACAGAATGGTCGTTATCTGGCGCTTACATCATCGCCATATCGATGAGTCCATTTATGGAAAAGAGACCTGTTTACAGTGAGTACTTTATCTCCGCGGATGATAAAATTGGATGGGCGCGGTGAGTGTTAAGTTTGGCGAGGCTTTCATGAAATATAGGATTTTTCGAAAGATAACGAAATTTCTGCGAGTGAATGAGACCTCCACTCGTGGAGCGAGGGTGCCACTCAGCCTTTTTGAGTGGAGGACGCAAATCGATAGAGGCTGCTCAGATAAGGTATCTCTTCTCACCGCCATTTGATGCTATTCCTCAACAAAACTGATGTGCAAAAGAAATTGAGGATAAATCGGAAGATTAGGGAAAGAAGAATGCGCGTCCCTCGGCTCTCGTTATCTAATGGCTATAAAGAAGGCGTTCCTTTCCTTTAGTTTAAAGGACGCGACCTGAAGGACAAGATGAACCCTCGTGGAAGAAATAACTCCTGGCTATAAGAAAGGCATGTTTCCTATTCCATGCGAATATGCCAGTAAATATAATAATGTGAATAGATATTAATGTACGAGTATAGGATTTAAATGTATGTAAATATTTACATATCGCGAATCAGTGCATACATAAAATGTACGTGAGAATAGTTATAAAGCGTACTTTATAAGGGCGAGATTGACATATTAGGTCTCTTCTTACCCTTTGCCATATAAAATTTAAAAAAAGATAGCTTGAAAAAGTGCACGGAAGACAACTACATTCCGAGTTTAAAAACCTTAGGTTTCGCTAAAGAAAAATATACACTGCAGAAAATACTAGAAGAAAAATTAAAACGAGAAATATGGAATATCGGTTGACACCTGTACCTGTGATAAAAGGAATTCAGAATTGGTCCATTCTGTCATCTGTAGCTTTATATGCGTAATAAAATATTTAACACGAAACGGTTAATACGGAACAAGAGATAAGACGAAAATTATTCACTCATACGAAAAATATTTCGACAAAACCTGTCGAACAAAACGAAACAGAACTCATGGTGGGATTTCAATCAACATGAAAATTACCATACTGCATTTTAAATACAAGTAGTCCTAATGTCTTGTTTTTGAACAACACCATTATCCTTTAAACAGCTGATTTTACGTAATAAAATCATTAGAGTTCACTGGTTAAAAGTTTATTCATATAAAAAAATGTAAACTTAAAGATGTAAAAACTAGTGCCTTTCAATATTAGAGACGATGAATTCTGCCGCATAAGGAATAATTTACGGTGGGCTGGGCAAGGAAAGATTTCGGTTAATGTGAAATACATAGATCGGTTGCCTGCATTTAATGAAAATTGACTTTCCTGTACGCTTTCACTACAGAAAAATTTTTTCTCTGTTCATATTTTAAGATGATTAAATTGCAGTTACTTTCATTTTTTTAAGTACACCCAAATGGAACAACCAGTCACATGAAAAAATTCACTCTAAATTCAACTGTAACTAGCAAAGCTCAATTGAATCAAGCTAACTTTTTGTTCGACTCATGTCCACTTCATCATTTTAAGGACGAATTCACTACCATTTTTTCATCGACAGCATTTGACATCTACTGGTTTTGATTGTTCTCTAAAAGTATGCGGTTACGGTCCCAGAATTTCACTTTCCATGATTGAACACAAAAAAGAGACGAGGTGTTTTGTCAGTCTCGCTTAATACTCGTCATCGGGCGATATTGAAAAGATAACATTTCCTATTCATACCTTAGGACGAAAAATTTTACATATCATCTCATATAATGTCGCAGGTACGGCAATACAAGTTGATTATGTTTCTATTTTTGATAGAGACATACAAATAGCTTATGGAAGTTCACTGCACATAAGATCAGCGGAAAAAGGCTATGCATATCTCACTTACAAAGGTAAATTGAGATATATTTTCTCCACTAGGGGCCTACATCCATCTAAACCTCTTGCCACAACGTTTTATTACAGATTGATTTGCCTGGACTAGAAAACAGCTCCTGTACAATATCCAACAGCTTTCAATTTCACCGTGCGTTACATTTGATGCAACAAACTATACGTACTTATCTATATTTACACCTATTGGATGATATTTTTTCTTCAAAAACGCCCTTTCTCTCATATTTTGCTAACCTTCTTTTTATTATCCAAAAAATACGACTTTGACCTACAGTGTAACGTTACCCTTACCTCCAACCTTCGTATCCATTCTTCAACAATTCATGACGAATAATTTCTGCGCCATGACTTTATCTCTCAGTTTCACGTCACAAATTAAGATCTTTTCTTTCAGTAATAGCGCTTCTGGATTTCGTAGCTGGTTACAAAGTCTTCGGTATTACGAGACCTTATAAAAATAATTGGCTCGTTTTCAAAATTTTGGCGTCAGTTTACTTGGCAACAAACCAATCTTGAAAGTCTTAAGATTTTAACCGAATGTAAATTGTCAACCCGTACCTCTACGCAACCAGTTCCTTTTTTTACTCTGTGGACCTTCGATTTATCGTTACCCGAATGTTACAATTGTTATCTTTATTATTTTAATTTAATAAACTATTGTGAGAAGGCAAGAATTTTTGAAAAGCCATGATAAAGGATAACTATAGTATTTGCACATCATTTTCACCATGGAAAATATAAAGTATCCTTTCTTTATTTTGAATGAGGTATTTAGCACACTATTGGTATTCTTAAATACGTATTTTGTTACAAAAAGTAGCCTAAAAGTCAGAATGCGTCTAATAGGAGCATATAGATTTTCCATGGTATGGTAATAGTAGGATGCAGTCTTCAAAGACCTAGCTGCGTCATATTTGTACGGTACTTAATTCGCAATCAAAGTAATTGCATCATAATGCCACCAGCAAAAGAAAACTACAAAATATCGAACACATTTTCATAGATCTCAAAGCTTATCTAACAACAAAAATTTCACACGTTGATGATTTATTTACAATTCTCTACTAGTAGATTTCCTCTCTTAAGAATCAACATTTTGCCCCGCAGCCAAACAGAAGGAAAAGACAACAAAGGTTGCACAGTACACTGAGGATGTCATGCGCCAAAATAGAGACTTTTCGATGGTGAACGAGAAGACGCTGAGCACAAACTTTAGGAAGTATTTTAATTGCCTAAAGGTAGCCGTAAGCAATTCCGCGGGGAAAAATCTCCCGGTAAATCATCTTGAGAGGTTGGAAAAGGCCGGCATGAATCGGTTGGAGATGAGCGAGGAAAAACCGCATCTGAGTTAATTAAAATGGAATAGGGAGAGAACTAAAACGAGTCCCACTCCATCGAAGGAAATGACGGAATGTTAATTATGCCCGCGGCCTCCGAGTAACTGGTTAATTGGATGGGCAACGACAGCTAAGGAGGAAGATAGGTGACACTATAAATGTAATCTATAGGCGAAACGGAGGATTTCTTGGGGAGACTAATTACGCGTTATCTTAGATAATGCGCTGGAGAGAAGCTGACTGAAGGGAAAACGAAGCGTGCAGATGGATGTGGTCGAGGAAATAACGAGGTAAATCCAGGATTTACAACAGCTATAAACTGTGTAGGAGGACCTTTTTCATGTAGAGAAGTCTTTGCAATGAAGAAAAATGAGGAACAAATTTTCACTAAGGAAACCGATTCCGTCTTTAATGGTAACTAAGCAAACTACACACAACTATTGAGCACACGACATGGTGGAATTCATTCTTTGCAATGATTTGTTTTTAGAACACAATTTTGTCGATTACATCTTATCACAATAAAAATTATATTTTCTTATTTGTATCTTTTCTCTATTCCGAGACACCTAAATTTCTAGCTTAATTCCCCTATCTAGTGATGCCTTTATGTCTATGTTTTATGTAATTTTAACTGTATGCTGTATATATTGGATTGGTTATGTTCCTGTTACATGTATATATTTGTAAATTATTGTATACATGTATTGTATAGTTGTGATTTTTTTCTACTTTATTATATTGGAAGAGGAGACTTTCAGTCTCAACTCCTCTGAACAAAGACGTTTTCATATGACTATTGCTTACTGACTGATTGTCGACTTTTCGCAATGTGAATTCTTATATTCCATCCATACAGAGGAGAACACTAGTGAGGACATTTTTCGGAAGTTTTGGAGGTATTTAACTCTACTGTTTTAGTAAAATAAGTCAACTATGTGAAAATTTCGCTTGAAATGGGATTTTAGATAGTGACATTATTTTACCTGTGATGGAGCTCCACATAGTAGATGCTGCCTCTATAGATTAATTTCTGTTTATGACCTGTGATTGTATTTATCTGACTAAATGAAAGTATAATATTAACTCTAATACTTTTCAGAACGAAATTGCATTGAAAGTACGATCCATTAGCCACAATTGATTGAAATTAATTAACATCAATTATAATTGATCAAGAGGTAACATCAATTGATCAATCCCCCAGAAAACCAAGTGGATCGCGTAATCCACGGTTCGATATCCGGTGGACGCGAACATGTGTCGGAGTTCATCCAAGGTGAATAAGATTACTTAACATGTAAATATAATACATAACTTATATATTCAATTCCATAATAGGATAGTCGCCAAGAATCAAGTAAAAGATTTTAGCAACTCTTTCTAAATCATATACATGAATATACAAATATGATTCATTTATTTACCATGAAAAGTATTCAATTAAAAATTGGCCCGGTTGAGGTGACAGAGTGGTTAGCGTCCAACGCCAAGGTGCCAGGTTCGAATCCCGGCTAGTCGGATTTTTCTAGTTAGGGAATGGTTGCGTGTCTTTTTAAATATTAATAATGGTTAAGTAAGTAGTTCTTTGTAAATAGTAATACTTATTGAAATGGATGTAATTGGGGTCTTCCTGTTTCCATTAGAGAAATTATTATTAAAACTGTATCACATAGATTTCCTTACAGCGCGCACAACGCTTACGTACTAAAATGGCAATTTGAACTTGAATGAAAAAGTCATCGAAATTTTAAGAATATAGAAATTACGATAATAGAACATTCATTAAGAATTAAAGATATCGGTAGAATGAGGTATATACCCAACCATTGAGAGAACTAAATTTCTTTTACTCTCATTTTCGTACACTTTCCTGAGACTCGTTTGAAAAAGCCTCAAAAGAAAAGGGCTTTCATCAAGTCGTGAAAGGAAAATAATTGTGAGAACCTCACTTTGTGCGGTTTATTTACTTTTAAAGACGTTGTTTCCCTTTGGTTTCCGAACAAAGTGGCCAGAGTACAGTGGAAGATGTTCTATTATGAATTGGATAGCAACGGCCGTTGTCTCGAATGCCCTGAGATTACCTCTGCTGTGAGCATCAAAATCGGACGTTTCCTTGCTTTCATTTTCAAGATTCCTCGACGTCGTTAAATATTTTCCTCATTTGAGTCTCATCTCTCGGATCCCTTTGCTTTTCCCGTCTCGCGCTTCCTCAATTAGAACCACTTAATGGGAATTTTCAGCGGCCTTTTAAGCCTGAGAATTTTTCCCTGAAATCTCTATAAACTCGATATTTAAGGCTTGTGATCTCCCCAGGAGTAAATCTCTTTCCTTTTCTCCCCATTCCTTCAAAGCATTCACTGCCTTTTTTTGTGATCGCTAACGAATCCGATTAGCGTTAGTCGAGATCGCATTAAACGTCATTTCCGACCGTGATACACATCAAAGCTTGAGGAAAACTAATCGCTAAAAAGAACGAATTAGTAAATTGGGGATTATGAGTACGGACGTCGGTTACCAAAGGAGAAAGGCCGAAATTCAATGGAGAGACTAAATAAAAGTATAGCGACAAATAGAGTCCAACGTCCTTTAGAATGGTACAAAATGATTAAAGCAAGGAATAAAAAAAACCATAAACAATGTAGCAAAGGTAGAAAAGTCGACCTTTTAAGTCTACCTTCGCCCCCTGAGGATGTTCTCCTTGGCAACAAAATACGCTTTTGGTTTACTCACATTTTATGGTTTGTTGGTTTTTTTGATTCCTTACACTTTGGCATCAAAGTTTCCACTACATTCTACAAAGTGGCTGATAATAACCGCGATTATAGAGTATAGAATTATGGAGCTTATTTAAAACGAAACACTTGAAGAGTAAGGATTTAGCTCCGTACGGTTTATATAGTAAATATTTCATATTATTTCTTTTAGCACAACTGGACATGATTACCATGAATGGTAAAAAGAGAATTTTATTCATATTTATTTATTTCTATTTTTAAAATATAGGTAATGCATAGAAACGTCATATAGTTTTAAATAGGGAAATTGACAGAAGGTGCAAAATGAATTTAGGCGTCGAAGCAACTTTTAAACATATTACTACGAGATGGCTATCTTTCACTCTCTATTTCAATAAGATATATGATGTTTTCTTCTCAATTAAACTCAAAGAAACGAGAATACCGTGCTTTTAAATGTATTTCTTCTTTGGGAAAGAGATTAATTAAATAATATAAATAACTAGCGATTGACAACCCCAAAAAGGAAAGTACATCTGTAGCTGAATATAGGAGTCAAAATTGTTGATAATTACTTAGACCAATGAGTACTCGTAGGTACGTGAACTAATTTTTGGGGTCGAAATTTTTTTTCTTTAGCATCAGGACTCGGCCTACGGATATGGATAAGGCTGTTGAACATTCAGGTGGATATTTACGTACCTACTCGGGCAAGATAAATCACCGAAAAAAATGAGTGTAACCATTTTAAATACAGAGTGGCCTTTTGGCATCATACGTATTTTCTTGAGGATTCTTAATAAACAGGGGAAATTCATTTTCAGAAAACATACTCTTAAGGGAACGAATCTACATCCGGAAGGTATTTTCAGTAGCCGAAATATCTTAGCTACTACTTCATTTATCAGAATGGAATATTCCTTCAGTACTTTTTGGTATGGTTTAGAGGAATGTGTACGATTCATTTACTTTCGTCACACTCAGTCTTGTTCATAGCTGTGATTATAATGAGGAATGAGTGATACTAAATAATGGCATTTGTTTTGGTCAATTATTGATAGCTGTGTAAATTCCAATCATTAGGAAATTGTGATATAAATACCTATGAAGGTTAAATCACGGCATTCTGGCCCAGTGAGGGAAGGGCAAACTACCTCACTCCTCATCCCGCTTAGTAAGCCTCATTTCAGCGCCAAATATATCGGCAGCGATAAGTTCGAGGTTTAACCGGCCTTCAAGCCGTTTATTAAAAAAATCCTTGTTATCATTATCATGAAATTCTGGTTCAGTGAGGGAAGAACAAACTACCTCACTCCTCCTCTTGCCTGGTTAGCTTCATCCCTCTCCTATTAGCGGCAAAGTGGATGAGGTTCAAGCTGCTTTAAGGAATCATAATAAACAAACAGTTGAGTTATCACAGCAAAACCCAATACATTATTTTATCCCCCGTATTCTAATGGACAGACACTGTTTTGACGGTGTATTTCTCTCTGGTAGACCCAACCGCGGATTCAAAACTACAGATAAAAATAAGGACGTTGTGTAGCGTTGAGCGGCGCGAGCTTGTGTTTGCGGATAAAGAGGCAATCGAGTGAAAATCAAACCACAGGAGCCACAGGAGGAAAAAAACGAGGGAGCGGAGAACTGTCCGATAGAAATAAACATGGCTGGGAGCGTTCGAGGAAGGAATGGGTGTGGCTGGAAAAGAACCGTGAGATATGAGTGAAAACGGGTTGTCGGGCGGATTAGACGGGGAAAAAGACGTTGACAGATTTGTGCCCACTGCTTGAATGGATGTCGGCCGGATTTCCGAGAAAGAAACCGAAAAAGGAGCGGTTCTCCTCCGCACTGGAAACAGACGCATATTTATAGCGGATTTTTTTCATGAAGTGTTCGCATTCAGATATGGTTTGCATGCGGTCTAGCAACAGGGGCGAATTCCTCCGATTCTGGAGTAATGCGGTTCTAGTGAAGTGTTCCTGGGAAAATGCAAAACCCTGCTATATCGAATTCAATGGAACGAAAATAAGTAAAGTACGAGTTCAACGAACTGCAGTAACCAAAAAGACATAATTATGATTTTTTTTGGTAACGAGCATTCCTTTCAATCGAAATTTACAGATATATAAAATTAATTAAAAGTCACGAAGAGAATCAAGATAAGATTTAGACTCCCACTTAGATTTTTAAAAATTCACACAGCATGTACAATGTACATGAAGATGAATATGTAGACATACATGTTCATTGTACATGTATGTCTACATCTTCATTAATACTCTAAAAGCCACTTTTTGCCGTGAGGCAAAGGGTTTCTTATAATTTGGTATCGTGTGCATATATAACAAAAAATGAATCCTGAATACTTAAGAATTAACAAGAGAGTATTATAGATATGAATCATATTCGAACCAAGGTCTTTCACATTTTCAACTTCGGTTAATCGCTGAGTTTCAAGGCGCCCGCATCTTCTTGCGAAGTCATTGCCCTTCCTTGATCCTTATAAAATTAACATTTTACTGCTACAAATAAATAATAACATGTAACATATAGTAGTGCAAATTCTCCTCAATAAAATGGCTTCAACTCGTATGTTTCTGTAAAAAAGGGCTGAAGAAGGATATACATAGAAAGATACCTCACAAAGTTTTCAATTTAAAAGGACTTTCCAAGATTTCCGAATTTGAACGACTGCAAACTGGAGTGATGCAATTTTCTAATTAGACGTTTTCATTTAAAGATTTTTAAAATGGAGTAAAAATCGAATTCTTCCCACAATTGCTTCGAAGTAATGTACTTTGGAAGTTATTTGGTTAAGATACTGCAAATTTGGCCATTTTTGAAACCTAAGAAAAACCACATTTCGGTGATTTTGGCAAAAATCATCTTTAGCCCAGATATCGCATTCAGTCACCAAAACTCGTAAAATGAAAGACAAAGAAGGCAGAGAAAAGTTCAAAACAAGATACGCTATTAAGAAAAACAACATACATCATTACCTTATTGTGAAAATTAACGGCTATGATGGTATTCTGACCAAAACAATATTGTCAGATGATAGAAAATTTATTTTTTATGCCATCAAATATGTCAGATTAATAATAAAGTATTAAAGAATAATACATTTTAAACTCTAGTAGTGTAATTTGCGAAAGAGATCAAAACATTTTTGGCATAAAAGGACCTGTCTCCTAAGATGATCTTCGGTAGGGGCATATTTGTATATTAGCTCATTACCTCAGTATTTTATTTTATTCATCAATTTATATTTATTATATTATCACCAATTATTACTAAAAGAAGTAACAAGTACCGTAAATTAATATCGCGATATTAGATTCATGAATGTCGTGCTTTGAACATCATATATATTTCATAAAAAATATTTTTAAGGATGAAGAAGTAAAACCAATAAGGTGAACTATTTTTAGCGTACTGCTTCGTTAATTATGATAGCCTGCTCATTCATGCGGTATTGCAGAGCCAATAAACTTCAGAAATGGATCAATTGCCGATTCAAGCAAACGGGTGTTAACTAGACCCAGCGCCTGTTTCACTTAATGGGATTACGTCATCTGAAACTCATCCATATTCAAATTGTTATGCAAACTTTCATACTTGGGAACACTTTGGAATAAGCAGGCGCGATTACAGGGCATTCTCCTATTCCAATCGTTGACGCTTCACACGAATTAATGGCGATGACGACACTCTTAACAGTTGAGCTTCGTTATTTATATTAAGTTGTTACGATATTGAATGTCCAAATCGAAGTCCTCAAAACTGTGAGATAACTGTGAAAAATAACTAAATTCATTACTTGTTTATTATTATATTTGCTGCAAGTAGAATTTCCTCCCGTGACAACATAAATCAAACAAATATTCCAATAATAGCATCACTACCCACAGACAGTATTCAAACACCGTAACACTACAAGATCTAATTTAAATACTCCCCGGTACCCCCACCAAATCATGTATTCCACACACAGCCTCCATCACAAAAACTACATTTCACTGTTTACTATGGTACTTTTCATTTCAGTGTAGTGGGTTTTTTTCCAAAGTACATTCACTATTCTTCTAACTGTTTCTCATACTGTTCTTTTTAATTTAATTATTCAATAATTATTGACGATGGGTTAGATGGAAGGAAAGACTTTTAGTCTTAATTACGCCCAAACAAAGACGATCATTATTATTATTTTCAGGCCAAAATGTCTTTTTATCGTTTTTACATCGTCGTATTTACAAATATTCGAATAATACAAAACATACTTTGCAAGTATGTATTGAATATCGTTATAGCAATATTCAATCCACTTATTTACATAAACTACAGCATCTAATTTTCAACTCGTTTCTATTTTTCGGTAAGGGTTTAAAGACCTCTTCAGGCAACTTATTCCAATGCTTGACCCCTATTATAAAGTATTATTAGTCACTTAATTTAACAAGGGAAGTTCAGGGGGAGGCCGAAGTACGTTCTCGCGTACGACCGTGTAGGCAGGAATCAAGAGCATTAGTCATCGAATGCGTGGCGTTGACATTTCATTTAAATTTCCTCGAAAATATATGATCGCGGAAGTCGTGCGCGTGGCACGAAAGTGGAAAGGAATGACATGTCGAGACAACTAAATTAGTTAATTGGAGAATACATTTAGATGTGCCATACTCCCGTAAATTTCCCCTTTTCTCTACAATTTACCTGTAATATAACAGCGAATTAGGCGTCATTAGATTAGTCTATCGAGCCTTACACACTCTGATTTCTTACAGCGATTGAAAATCTTCCAAAGCATATAGCATAGCATTCTCATAAATCATCATCAATTAAAAGTTCAATTCTTCATAAATATTTATTCATATATTTATTTAACCCTTTTGGTGAGATTCGGCTCTCTAAGTCCTCTCTACTACCCAATATTTACAAATACTACATAATATTTATACAACTACTTCAAAATTATAGTCTAAAATTAACTTACGACTAACGAGATCGGCAAAAAGAGGAGTATACATTCTAAAGACAACAATGTACACGGTTTCATACTAATGCTAAGTGACTACACATAAATATTAAGTAAAATGTTTGGGAAAATACTCCTTAACAGAAGGTCTACGGAGAAAAACTCACGGTGCGGGAAAACGCCCACACAAGAAGGGGAGCGAAAAAATTCCGCGAAAATAAAAAAGGAGTAAAAAAAGAAAGAAAATTCATCATTAAAAATACACTATCTACACTTTTTTTACACAAAAATGGTTGCCCGTAGAGGTTAATTTAATTATTATGATATTAATGGATTTCAAGCGATTGAAATTAGACGGGGAACATCATTTAGATGATCAAGAATATGACAAAGATTGCTGCAGATACAAGAGATAATTCTTGTGTGAGGGATTTTGTGTAGTCACTATTAAGAGGTCTTTTGTTTAAGCATATTCAAACATCTGACAGCCACTTGAAAGAGCATAGTTTTTAGACTCCTACCTTAATGTATTGGGTAGTGACATAGACAATAAACAGACATTATTTCCTTTTCCTGAGTAATCACGTAATAATAATGAAAACGATTCGGGGAGTTTTAGGCCTCAGTTATTATTTTTTGGTCACTGTCGTAGTCTTACGGGTCCCAAGTTATTAACACGTACAGCTATGACTTACGAATATTTTTACACGTCCCATATTAGAATTACGTATTCATTATCACTGTATCATTACACTTATTACTTGCATAACCACCCTAACATAATACAATGATTTCGTGGTTATCAAAGAGAGAGTTTTGAGAACAGCAAAAAACTGTGGTAAATGGAATAGACTAATTACAAATGCGGAAGGAAAAGCTCGTAGTAGCAAAACAAAAGGAATCGATTGTTTGTTCCCAAAGGGATTATGATCCCACGATAAGGATTAAGCTAACCCCAAGCGATAACTAAACGAGGATGCAAAACCTCCAGCGCCCCTTAGCGGATAGTTAGGCGGTATTCATGAACAAAGAGTCTTACGGGAATGCCGGTGCGGGCGCCGGAGATTGCAATTCAGTAGGCGTATTTCAGGGCAAATGCGCGGAACGACGGGTCTAAAAACACTACGCAACGTAATATGATATTGTAATATATTGAATCTATGAAAAGTTTCCATATGAATCTAAATCGTGACGATGCAGACTGTTTTGGCCCTGAAGACATTACCTAGTTGACGTATACTTCAATATATGCTGCTCTATTTTTGTATTAGTTATTGATATAGGTTGCATAGTCGATTGGAAAAAACAACATTTTCTTTTTTTAAGTTAAGTTTTTAACTATTTCGCCGAGAGTTATGAATTTTGTATTTCGATAAAATTTTAGAAAGAGCAAAGAATGAGACGGCAGTTGAATCAAATACCTGTTCGTACGGACTTCTTCGACCGGCGTTTTTCAATCTTTAATTGTAAATAAATACGTAATTCAATACGACCTTACTCTTAATTATGTAATTAATTTCTACACTCTTCACTCTCTTCTGACTTTTCCATGAGTCCAACTTGAAATTAAATATTACTTTCGGTCACGGGCGTATTTAATAGCCCGTATGAAATACTTTAAAATAAAAAAAGTTTCGCCAAATCGATTTTCATGTATCAAAAGTAAAATTTCACTTTTTTCAGAGAATTCAACTCCTTAGCCATTTTACAATCATTTGCCGCATTGGTATCCACGAAAGCTGAAGACACATTACATGATAACAGGTAACAGATAACATGAAATATCGGTCCGTACAATGTGTAATATTTGGTCCGTTCCGTCTTCGATAATTTTCAGTTTTTAAAGATTCATTTAAATCGAAGGTAATCATACGAAACTGTGGCTAACGCAAAAACATTTTAAGGTTCGCTGGGAAACTTTCCCAAAAAATTCTTCAGAAATTACGTAACGACAAGCATAGGAATACCATTCTGTATTTTAATCTGTACTTAAATTCTTTCATAAACTTTACATTCGTTTATACCACTACTTTTACGAGGTTCGACTTTTTGCGTTGACTGGTTAAAAGTTTATCAATTTTAACGAGTAAAATATACGAGACGATAAATATCCCTAACCATAAAACTCTAGGACTTTTCGGTAGGTATTCGGTTTTCGCGAAATTCGTTCAACTCGTAATTCGGTAAACACAATATTTAAAACACTCTCGGGTTATGAGGCAATGTAATGCTACCCCGTTCTGTCTGAAGTGTGAAATCCAGAGAATAATGTATACTAGTACGTTCAAAAAGTTCCCGAACTTATTATTTACCGCGAAAACGCCGAGCAGGAGAAATTTAAAATTCTGGTGGTGGATGGGGCCATATATTGTGGGTAAAATTACCTACCACCTACCTACCTACCTGCCTATCTATCACCAGAATTTTACATTTCTCCTGCTCGGCGAATTCACGGGAAAAAATTTTCGGGAACTTTTTGAACGGTGGTACAAACTACTCACCAAGCCAGCTTGAAATCCTGGGTAAACACGAGATTCCCTTGTCATGAAATTCGATTTACGCAAAATGCGGTTGAAGTGTGTATAAATCGGTCCCCTGCTAACCTATTCCCACTGTGCTTTAGCAGCGGAAGAGAATGACCAGCCTACGTGACGTACTTTCCTCCGATTCCATTCTCAAAGATAATCTCGACTCGAAGGCATACGGCAAATCAATTAACCTCGGCGACACTCCGAGTCCGGCATCTGCGATCCGACCAAAAAAACATCCCATCGAGTAAATAAGTCCGCGGAAGACGATCAGCCAGAAAAAAATCACGCTGGCCAACCGTCATTTATTCTTCCCACCGAAGAAACTTCTGGAGATTGTAAAAAGGGAGTTCGGAGCCGCAGGGACGGGAAAATTAAGGGAAGAGGGGAACTCTCTGGGCAATCGACCCGCCCCCGACTCCAGCGCCGCCATCTGAGATGGCTGCGAACTTCTGGCGTCGCATGTTAGCCAAAAGAGGATGCGACACGAGGTTGTCGGTAGGTTGGGTAGTGCACTGGGAAAGAAGTAAGAAATGGGGAGAGGCGGGGGGAGAAGGAACGGGAAGCTGAAATGCCGAGGGAAGATGAGGATGGGGAACTTTATCTGGGGCATGGGGATATCGCAAAGCAAAGGGTATCCGTGAGATCAGTGACATTTCGAGGAATGGGTAACTGCATCGGATTAAATATTCGCTGTTCCCTGTCCATTCCACGGTCTACGGAAGGAACTGCGCTTACGCGTGTGGAATGGCACGATTCCCCGCAGGGTACTTTTCGTCGGGGTCTTTTGTCGAGACGAAATTTTAGCGAATTATAATGTATAAGTATTAACTGTTAGTAATTGTCAATTAGAGTAATAGTTATATATTTGATTGGTAATAACTTAAGTTTGTAGGATCACACGAGTAGAGAAAAACCTCATATAATGATTGCATTTGTGCTATACTGTAGATAATGCACTATACATTGACTACAGGTAATTGATTCCTATGAATTAAGATTTATTGTGTATTAAGATTCATTGTGCATTGATAACGTGTCCGTTGTGGGTTTACGTATATAATTAATCATTTAAGCGAGACATTCATGTGGTTTTTAACAACTTTTGTTTTGATATGATTTGCATTGAAATTTTTCTTGTAAAATATATACATAAACATATATATATATTAAGAATAATGTATTAACGAGAATGCTGGCCTCTGGTGAGCTCCAAATTGCATATGATGTAATGACAATAACATCCTTGTAGGATGTCTAGGGATTTTTCATTGAGAGTAGAGAAAGATTAATACCAAATTACACCTCGTAGGCGGCGCTTAGGAGACCCATAGCTAATTTCGTCTCTTAAAATAATCATAATAACTCCCGCAGATAACATAAGAGAGAGGTTTGGATTAGGTTGGGTTGCGTGTGTTGGATTAATTTGGTTGGATTGGCTGGATTCCAAACTACCAAAAGACGCCTAGAACCAGTTAGAATTCAATACGTTCATAGATAGGAATATTATACATGAAAATCGCGGCGAACTGTCCTAGACAGTGTGGTTCCCGCCCGGTTATTCCCGCGCAGCGGCGACCGGTCCGAGAGACTTTTGTTATATTAAGATGGCAGCTCACGTGAGGAGGGAATTTTCTGCTGGCGGAAGTCTGGGATCAAGGATTTTCCCGCCAATCGATTTTTTCGGGCCGCTGATGTTGATGAGGAGTGCTGAAATGAAATTTATGTTCGAGGCGCAGGTGCGGAGGAGAATTTTCAAAAAAGAGACAGGCTGTCCCTTAAAAGATTAATCGGCTAAAGTGTGACCCAGCTAACGAAGATTTTGCGCTCTTCTCCGGACCCAGGGAACGAATTTTTCCCGCCCGCGCATTTGTGCGTGCGCGGGAAATTCCGAATCGACTGCAGCGAAATACTTTCCTTTAAAATATCGATTGACTTGATCGATTAAATCGAATCGATTGAATATATATAATACACATAAGATAAGATAAAAATTATTCCATCCATCGCATTGGCAGCAGCACACAATATACATAGTAATAAAATATTATGGTAATTTCCCGAAACAACAGTCAGAAAGATTCTAAAATCATTACCACGTAAATACATCCAGAATGACCAATTTTGCTGACCACTACAGATTATTAAATTTATTTCTAGTTGATTGACGAAGTAGGGTCATTTTTTTACTTTTAACTAGTTTTCCACAACGGTAGACTCAAAAGATAGCCGTGACCTTGAGCGAATTTTTAGCAGCGAATCTTATTTCTCTGAGAACTTCAAATTAGTTCGCAGATTCTGCTCGGACCAACAGATATCCAAAACTTTATGACTGTG
Source organism: Sympetrum striolatum (assembly GCA_947579665.1). Lineage (NCBI taxonomy): Eukaryota > Metazoa > Arthropoda > Insecta > Odonata > Libellulidae > Sympetrum > Sympetrum striolatum. The sequence goes on from OX388348.1 coordinate 29,242,157, forward strand.
TATTGGTGAATATAAATTTAACAAATGTTAAACTATGATTGGTATGGTTTAACCCATGTTTATAGTAGAAAATCATTTATATAAAAATTAATTCATTATTATTCGATTGAAGGAATAAGGATTTGATCCGAAGTTGGGATGATCAACAAAGGAAAATTACAATATTCCAACTTTGTAACTTATAGGAGAAAAAGGGCATGCATTAGCCATTCAGATTAATTTGATATAATCCTTGCTATTCCAACCGTAGACTAGGACTTAATCATACCTGAGTGTGCGAGATGTCGCCCTGGTGCTCAATTGTTATCCAAGGCGCGCGAAGTGGTTAGCTTCAAATCCGTTATTATGTACATGAAGTCACATTTCCAACTGCAAAGAGAATTAAATAGTTAATTATTGCAACACTTACTGTATAAGGCATTTATTTTATCAGTACTATCCTATGCCTCAATCATTGTCTGTAATACCACTAAACGTAATTTAAAGCTCCTTACCAGATACTTTAACCAATGTACCCGATTAGCCACCAGTACCAATAAATTGATATCATTAACGGAAATACAAAAATATCACTATATTCTACCTTTTCCAAAAAAATTTAGGAATACTAGTCAAAAAATTCCATAAAAAACTAATTAACCAAAAGAATCCCCTCCTATCCAAAATTTGGGATTATGAAATTATTAGCACTAGGCATTGAAAACTATTCCCCAAACAAAAAAATCTTAGAATTAGGGTATTTTTCTGCTTCATATACTTAAATCTTTAAGTCCTTTCATATTCACTGTAAATCGCCAATACCTTTCAGTTGCTTAATTCACTAAGATTTGTGAATTACTATTTAATTGTAAACATTGATGTCCTCATATCATACTATTTGCAATTATGTTTAATTAGGTTAAGTTAGTTTAAAGATATTAATTTTAGTGGTACATTAATTCTATTGTTATATTGGTGCCAGTCACATATTTTTGTTAAGGCCAACTTATGAAATTTTTATATCGCACATTACACCATCAGTTGGTAAATGTGCCATAGCGCCGTTGTAAAATTTATAAATAAATGAGTTGAACAATCATATACTCGTGTCAAAATATTATTTCAATCAAAAGTTAACCAGTACTACCACGCATAAAATACACTGCTGGGTAGTCATGCGTTTTTAAAATGAGTCATAAAGAACGGTGTGCATACTGGACGTAATAAATATTAATAGATTATAATCGATTATGTATATTAAACCATAATTATCGATTCAGGCATGTAATTCATGTATAAAATTCCTAATTCACAAATATCACATAAAGATGGAAAATTAAAATATATTTACTATATTCCCAATTGAACTTATCTAACCTAAGAACGCATTATGTTTTATTCCTTTAAATCTAGTTACTACTGAAACATGGTTTTAGTGTTTAGAGGATATGTTTTGGTGGGGGTACTGGGGAGATGTCTATTTGAAAATGTCCATGTGTATGTATATGTTATTATTGGAATATTTATATGATTACGTTATTCATAGACATTGGTTGGGGCTGCCACTAGAAGAAATTCTACTTGGAGCTTATTTAATAGTAAATAAATATTATTGCCGCCTTAAATTCGATTTAGGTCCAATATCATTTCCTAGCAAGTTTACTACAGAGAAAGTAAATAATCTGGCGGGAGGATTTATGAGCAAGTATAAGTAATGCAAATTATATAAAAAGTGAAATACTCCAGTATTCGTGAAATATATAAACACAGTAATTCATTTGTTGCAAATGAGTATGGATAACGTAGTTTCATGAATAATATATGTAGGCCTCTATATCTCAAGTTTCTGTAAATTATCTGCACGATAAGGAACAATCGTTCACGATTCTCAAAATCTTGGAGTTTAAATGGTCCAGTAATTTTAAAATAACAATGCTAGGTTACATTGGTTGAGAATGGGTAAGGATAGCGTAGTTTCACAAATGCCACCAATTTGTAATTCTAAGAGCACTAAAGAAACATTTTCATGAGACTCATCAGGAAGCTCAGGACTCTCAAAAAATGCTTAAGGAGAAAGGAGTACTTTTATACATAAGGGACGAAATATATCCTTCATCAAGTGAAAGGTCACGAAACAAATGCGTAAGGCCACCCTGAGAATCGGAGAAGGTTGACCATTAAGATTAAGGTTAAAATATTTCGATGGTGACACACGCGTTGGTTTCAAGAGAGATGAATTCGTCTTCATCCACCAAAAGGTCAGAAAGAACAAACAGTTGATCTTCTGCAAAGGAAAAGGTCATCCTACCCGTGAGCCAAATTACATCACTGCAAGTATACGCCGAAAGAGCTTTAATCTCGAGGTAACTGAATAAAAAAGGCTTTTGCTAATCCCGCGTTCGCAAATAAGTGTTTCTCAAAGATTAAAGTAGTTCCAAAGCTCTCTAATTCAGATTTGAAATTCACGGTCATAAGCCAAATAATACAATTCCGTAATTGCATTTTTGCTAGGAGATATATGTTGCCGTAACAACATGTAAACAAAGAAACTTCGATAGTAATCAAGCCTATAATGACAATAAATAAATCAATAAACTAAGAAGATGATGTAGTTAGTTGTTGCGAAGACCATTTTCAGGAATATTGGGTTAAAATCCCAAGCAAACTACGATGCATACATGATAATTCTAGCGAATAATAAATATTATCGCATCACAGTTTTCCAATACTTGTATCTCATCATAATTCTTCAACACATTAGGTCTATGAGTAGACAATGTAGTTAATAAATCCATATTCTTGGTGGCTCTTTTTGCATCAATCCTCCATTGTAACCACACATCTCGAATAACGAATGTATCGGTGCCTAAATATTTCGAGCATACCAACTGATAGCGGACATTACATATGTAAAAGAGATCTAAGGTGAGGTTGTAAAACTAATCCATCTCCGTAAAACTTCAGTAAAACTCGAATTCAATCCAAAAGCGCAAGTGTTACCCTAATTTGGATGGATGGTTTCCAAAATACTGCAACCGTGTGTTATGTGGTAAGAGAAGAAGGCTTAAAGAAACTCGGTGGTCTGTAAATGACTCTCCAAGAGTCCTTCACCCATATGGACGTACGCAGCTGTTAGGGGAAGCCAGGAGGACTTAGTGGGCGAGGTCATAGCCGCGGACGTTTTCCTAAAGGACCCGCAGTCATCGGTCAACAATTCGCCCTAAGCCTGGGCTCAGGTGAGGGGGGATGTCCGCTATTGAAAAAAGTAAAAAGGAGATTGTGGTTTGTGTTTACCCTTTGGGGTCCAGTGTCGCAACTGTGTCAGGAATTTCAAAGGTTAGCGACGCACGCGTTTTTATCGAAAATGCTATATCGCCCGGGTATCTAAAAAGACGCATTTTCTGTGAATTCATCCAGGAAGTTTGCCTCAAATTTTAATACTCTTTCTGCAGCGGTTCCTATCTTATGCAAATAAAGCATATTGATATGGCCTACCGATTTATCGCAGCAATAAAAAAATCAACTTTTTGCAAATATATTTAATTATAGATTTTACCCTCAATTGCTTACTGTCCATAAATACTATCTGTACATTAATTCATAGAGAAGAGACTAAGCATTACGTCGCATATTCTAATATTTCTTTTCAAGACTTGCTTTCTTTGCTTTCTAGCAAGCAAATTTAACTAGTCCCGTATCAAATACAATGATAGATGAAAGTTCAATCGCATCCGGATAGCACCGGAATCACTGACTGCTGGTATTAGATGACCCCCTCCAGTAAGACGAACTCCACTTTCTTAGACAATAAGTAGCAATTAAGAATACGAAAAAAATATTACAGAGAAAATCCATATGACGCTGAAAAGAAAGGAAAGTTGGGACACTGCTTTTAAGGAATTAGAGGTTTAAAATCTCCATTAGCCGTTTTTATCGGCGTTCCTCTTCTCATTTCCCGGTATTGCGAGAAAATTAGACAGGACACCGCACTTCTTGATACATATTTCCAATGCGATGCATTCTTCGTCAGGAGTAATTAGGGTATAATTGCTGTAAAATTTGTTTTATAGTGATTTCAGTTTAATAGAATAATAAGAGTCATTTAAAAATATACTATATTTTGTATACATGTACGTATAATAGTACATATAATCCTTTTTTCTACCAAGAGAACATTGGTTTTTGAAAAAAAAAACAAAGTAACCTAATTCTACTCCTGGAAATTGTTCGTCCGCATAGAAATTCAATTTTCGGGATGGACTTGAATAAGTTTATCGGTGATACCTCTCTTACAAAGGAAAGATTTTCTAACGAGAGTATCAAATTCGGATGCCCAAATTCAATAATAAAGTCTCTGATTGAAAATCAGGAAGAGTTAGAGCAACGTTTTCCCAATTCTGAAATTTTATATGTCCCAGGAAAGGTTACTTTACAGCAACTCAAGAGCGTTATGGAAGCAAAGCTATGGAATTCAAATCGATAGATTCTATTCTAGTCACGAAAAAGACTACATTCTAGGAAATTTGACTGGAATATATTCAAGTTATTTCATACATAAATAAAAATTTTAAGCGAAAATACAGTTCGAATTGAAAAATTCTACACTTAAGAAAGCGTTTCTATTCACTTCCAAATAACAAAGAAACTAACGCAACCATTTTCGATTTACCCCCATTTTCATCATGTGTGTGAAACAACTTGGGAAGTTAATTTTTTCACTGATTAATACAAAATATAACCGGTAGGTGTTTCTTTTTGGCTAAAGAGAAATACATTAGATCATGCATATTATCAATTTTGAAGACTGAGACTGATAAACCACCTGGGTGGTTTTTTCACCAATGACACTTGAACCACCACGATGAATTTAAATGTGAATCTAAGGGCTCCGTTACGAAGTTTGACATCAGGAAATCTATTCAAATTGTCCAATTTTACTTTGCTTCCGGGCTATCTCACTAGTTCTCGAACTTTCTCGAGGACTGAGACTGAGGATTGACCTCACCTGGACTAATTGCATAATCTGCAAGCGGTGATACTTTGCTCAAGTTGGGTCTCATTTAGACTATACATGCAGTGCATTGTACCATCTACGACAAGTGTTGCGCTCCCAAATTAGAAAAAAGTCAAAGTAAGACCATACTTCTGATAGGAATTGCGACACAAATTAGTAAGTGTAACCCATATGCTTCTGAAGGAAGGACGGAAATCATTAGAACATTAATTCTCTCGATAAATTCAGATATAATACGTTCTTGGAAGACGTCACCCATGATATGCGAGCTCTATTTTTTACAGACCGTTCTAACAATACACGGAAAATCAGGAAAATAGATGCTAGAAGAAATCGCTTCGAGAAATCATTTTTTCCGCGAACGGTAGGCGAAATAATCGATTAGGGGAGTCATGGTGCATGTACCCTGTACCTACACGGAAAGGAAGCTTGAAGGGTGCATGTGTAGATGTTGATATCCGTTAGTCCGCACCAAAACTTCACGCAGAGGAAAAGAGTGGAATGGGAAGCTGTAGAAAGGGAAAACTGGGTCGCAGTGCGCAACTCTTCCCTCGGGAACTGACGGACAGATGATCTGACAAGGAAAACAAGAGTGCGACCACACCTAAACGGTACACACGGAAGATGGGCTGCACACAAAGACGTTGAATCAGCGAATACCATGGCTTCGGACAGCAAGCAAAAGTGATATTTGCCTAAGAGATCTGCAATCATGGGGGCGCCGATACTTGAATGCGGGTATGCTGAATGAAAGAGTTACAGAAGATATTGGAATATTAGAATTGCTGGAGTGCTTAACAAACGTATGTTATGAACTAGTAACTGACACTTAAAGTATCAAAAAGGAATATCGAAGGACGAATAGCCAAGTATTTAGGAAGCCGTGATTGTTCCCTGAGTGCAGGCACATATCTGTTTGACACTTACTTGACCAACACTCACTTGATCGACACTCGCTTGACCGGCACCTACTTGACTCGCACTCACTTGAGATACAACCGCTTGATCGCCCCAGTGATTGCCAAAATAAGTATTACGATAAAGTAAATAAATTAAGTGTAAGATTTTTAGTGACTAAAAGTCTGTTAAAAAGTCTTTAGAAGTACTTATTTTAATATTATTTACAATCAAGGTTACCTCTAAGTTGGGGAACTGGATATGCTAATACATTTCCAATACTATCTCAATGAATTTCGAGTGAATTTCGTAGGAAACACCCAGTGCTTGTTGAAAAACCTAATAGCTTTTAACAGTACTTTCTACTCCTCCTGGAATTACCTAAGTTCATTTTGCCATTATTCAAATAAAAGTCGCAAATTATCGATTTCCATTCCATCTTAATAATTATAGTGGCTCATATCTTTAATACTAGCTCCAATTGACAAATTTTCACCCAAGAATGAAAATTATTAGAGGAAAATGTTTTTATTTCGATATTACATTAGAGGAAGGAGGGATGTTTTTCTGGATGTATCTTTTCTAAATTGAATATTACAATACAATACAGTTATATTTTAAATTCACAAATACATAAAAATATAAAATTCAATATAATTTCACCAAACCAGTAATGTTTTTAACACAAATGATTATGATTATGGTTACGTAAGCAGATGTGTTCATAAAGTCTTAAAAAAAACTTCCCATAAGCAAATAAAAACATTACAGTGGATGGCATGAAGACCCCTGAGTCCAAACGACTCGTCAGGGGATGATCATTAAGTATTATAAATATTAATAAGTAATGAATGTTGAAGAAATAGAATTAATAAGTTGAAGTTAATTAGTGAGCAATAAGTAACATTATGATCAATAAATTAATTGATAAATTGCTGAGCAAGTGACAAAAATGTTTAGTGCTATTGTATTAGCGTTTCACTTCTTGATTATTATTTTATTTTCTATTCATAATCTTTTAGTTTTTGATAACGTATTTAATTTTGCTACTTGACTTTTTCTGTCATTTATTTGTCTACCCATTACTTGTAAACAACCTTTGTGACCGTTCAGTGTATGATGACAAATTCTGCCCCTTGGTTTTATACTTATTTATCCATCTGCAGAATATTTTATGAATAATAATAATAAATGTCATCTTCTTCCTAAAATTAAGACATATAGTTGCTATTATGACTAGAATGAGAGAAAGAGCTGACGGCAGAACGAGACGTCGTTGAACGGGGGCTCGGTCAGGTGTATTGTCGGGCGAACGGGAGTCGGCCGTGAGGTAGACTCAACAGTCGAGGCAGGATCCCAACACGAGGACTAAACAGCGAGTGAATGATGCACAAGACGGGAGGGAGATAAAGATGAGCACGCCGTGGGAATAGGAGAAGTGGGCGGGGTCGCCGACCCTGAACCACGTCCGAGGAACCGCCCCGAAAACGCAACGAGCCCTGGGCGACACAGGCCACCTCGGATCCCTAAGGACCAATTGAAAGGGTGAGGAATTCCCCGAGTGATGACAGCAGTGGAGTAAACACTGAAAGCGGGAAATAGTGAACCGGTCCATGGGTACAAGATCGATGGCAATACTTGGCGCGTGTTTAACAAAGATCCCTCCGGATCAATATTTCGTCATTTTTAACCCTTTCCTTTCTTCGCTTCCCACGCTGGGGATTTCGCGGCGGGGGATCCGCTCCCCAAGTTCTCTCCCGAGAAGTTTTCTTTCCGCGATAAATAATCCCGCGCCCTAGATGCATCCTGGGATGAGAGAGGATGTGGAATTTTGCTTCAGAATTACCATTTATTTATACGTCCCTCACCCCGTATGCCTTGCATGAGTGGGGGATATTTTTAAACCTCGTGAATATAAATGGGAAATGGAAGGTTATTCGTTCAAGAGATCACGTTTGCGCGGGAACGCACTTATCCTTGAACAGTCTATCCATCCTTAGATATGACATATTACTATGATATTAGACACATCCTCTTTTGTAATTAATATTAGTTATCTTTAAAGGTTAGGTGTAAGAGAGGCCCTTATGGGCCTAACCTCGCCAAATAAAGAGTTTTATTATTATTAAATACTACGATAAAAAGGAATATCAAGTAATACTAGATAATAAATATAACACAAGAAATAAATTCTATATTGTACCACGAGTTTTCTCTAAATGTGGTGAAAGAGAACTAAGATATTTCATAACAAAGTTGCTTAATAAATTTAAGACTGAAATATTTTACTGTTACGAAAGAAACGGACTTAATCTCAACAAAGCTATGAAAAGAGTTTCAATGAAAAATATGTCTGTTGAAATAGAATGTTCTGTTCTGAATCTGTAAGTACCTTTTCTGTTCTATGAATCCATCGAAAAACTGTGTACTATGAATGTCATATTTTGAAGATATTTTGTTGTAACTATTATGTATTGTAACTCAAATGTAATATTTTTGAAACAAATGTTAAATTGCTTGCAAATTAATTTTAACTGTCCGAATAGGGTTTTATTACAATGTATAGAGATGTAATTTGCTTATAGTGCCTGTTAACTTATGTCACTTCATGTTAGGGTTAAACTGAAAATTTTTCATCTTAAAAAGAATTACACTGTTAAAATATATAGGAAGATACATGTCCCGTCGACAGGCTCTGCCAGACGGAACATCAATGTAACTTGTTGTAAAAATATAAATTATTATTATTATATGTAAAAATAAGATATTGCCTTTTTAGGTTTTGTTTATGTTACATTTTTCCGTCGTTTCTTCCTAAGAATCACAGATTTATGTGATTGTGGATAAATGGACCATTAGGGCGCTATTTGCCAAAAGAGGAGTCGCATAATATTCTAGAGAAAAACTCCATAGTTACACTTTACTACACCACTAAATGAGAATACGATAACACGGGTTTTAGCAATGATGCATCATCAGGTCATCATATCATCATCACAAATCATAGGACTTGATGATACAGCATTTATACGAAACCCGATTCTTCTAACCGTGTTTTATTATTTATTTTAACTATAAGTTTTATCATTATTTCCTGTTTAATTTTTAGTATCACCTTATTTAGAGTTCTATACAAGTGTCACTGTGGACATTTTGTGCTTCGCACTAGCACAAAGTTAAGCCTAAACTAATTAGTGGCAAGTCCAGAGCACCATATTCTCTTCTACATGCTATTATATTTATATCCACTGTTTTGCTGTGCTCTTATCCACCTACTTATGCTTATATCAACTATATGTTTATAATATGGCATTTGTTTACCACTAAATGCGCTTAATTTTCAGATATAATAGATCAATTTAATTATTTAACGCCAAACCTATGTATATCTGTGATTGCTAACGTATTGTTTCTTTCTTTATTCATTTAAATAGCCACTGAATCCAACAAATGCATAGCATAAGGTGTCCTAGAAGTTGGGGTCATTCATGACCGCAGTATTCATGGCTGCAGGAAACAGGTAGGGAAGTACTGCGATAAGGAAATGCTCAACAACTCCTGGCAGCCAATTGACATGACTTATTCAATTCCACGTTTCGTCATAAAATGTTTTAAACGAGCATAAGTAAGGACAATAAATCGAGTGACTCGGCGCTGAGAAGGGAAATTTCTGGCAAATGGACCTACCGAATAGAACACTCTTGTTTGTACAAAGGGTACTGAGAATATATCCTGAAATACTGTGGCAATAAAAAAATATTCCACTGAAGAATAGCAATAAATAGGTTCTCCTATATAGTATATCACGCGGAGATTGAAAATAAATGGAGCAATTCCTAGTGTCCTTGTTGCATACGGAGAAGCAATGACACATTCTAGCATAGAAAAAGAATACCAAATTAAGGTGTATCAGTGTCCAAATAAATGCTACAAATAAAAAGGAATTCTAAGAAAAACTAAAAAGAAGGCAAATGAAATTAAAGCAGAAGATTTCGGCTTACAAAAATGCCACGTTAGTCAGGAAATTCCATCGCGATAATTGCCACTTGCAAAATGAGGGAGAAACCACATTGTCTCGTTTTATAGTCAAATTACAGCGTAGCCAGTACATTTAGTGCTATATATTAATTATAGAGTATTAATACAGCTGTAACTCACTCTGGGTTCTTTTTGGATGAACTGTCAGAAGGCTAATTTAAATAATTTGACAGAGAGGAGAGAGAATAATGTCCCCTAACTTTAAGATGACAGGAAGGCTAATTTCCGAAAAATATTATTTAGAAGAAAGTTAGTACCAACAAGGCCATATATTCCGTTAATGATATATTCTGATTTATTTTCTAAGTTTCAATATATTATTTACTCCCGAGGATCCAGAGGAAAACGCTGTAACCTGTAACCTTTTTATAAATCATTCAAGGAAATTTCTTTAGAGAATATGTCAATACCATCCAAATTACCAACTGCCTCTGTTTAATTGATCCGTTTTAAATCACAATAGTAGTTTCGAGGAAAAAATTAATGCAACCGTTAACCATTTAATGTACTTTTTGTGAAACAGTTCATCGTAAGAGGCACGAAAGAAAAATAGTAAACACATGGAAAACTATGAGACCATGCTTCTTTGCCTTGTATTATAATACACTCAAGACACAGGGAAGTTGCAACATGTATCTTCGCTATTTAATATAAAGGGGGAACTTTTAAATGACATGGATGCATAAATGATTGAGCAAAAACAATAAGGAAATTGTGAGTTTATTTTAACTCTCATACTACCGTCGTATACTCCACTCCCCCCTCCAGGACTAGCTTAGTTTTGCATGTTCTGTGTCTTCTTTTTCATATGCCAACATCATCCTTTCCGTATTTGTGGTCATTTCCCTTTTTCCCTCCAACTTCCTTTACTTCCTTATTGACCTTAAGGTTAGCACCCAAACGTTGCCAGGCACCTGATGATTACGTAGTTCGCCGAAACCGATCATGGGTTTGAAAAAATTTGTGAAATTTTACAAATTTAAAAAAATATTGCACACGCATTTTTTGCAATAAATTATGTTAGAAGTCAGAAAAAATTGGATTAAGACACTTTTTCGTTAACCTGAAGAAACTCATGGAATGAAATAACAATGTGTTCAGTGGTAGGATAGCTACCTGTAGAGTATTCTACCCAAATGAGGGTTTGAACCTCAACCCCTCCACCAATAGCTACCAATAACTTTGGAGAGGGAATTAGGATTAGCGGGAAAAATGAGGAGTAAAGTATTTAGTCGCTACATTCCTCACTGAGTCATTGTACTGTGAGACAGCGCATTTTTCTAGGCTTCTATATAGAAAGATCACAACAGAAATACTATAGAGCAATAGGAAAAACATTCGATATTTTCAATAATTCATTCCAGAATGTATTTGCGACAACATAGACCAATAGAAAAATGAAGTGAATTATCTGCGGGACGTAGACATGTGATCATATGCAACCTCGCTAATTATCTCTTCCGAAGTAAGAAATTTGAGTTTCCAAGCAACGAATAAAGAAAGTCTTCCCATTGAACTCCACATCCACTGCTCTTTCTAAGCACGAAATACCAACTATATCCACCTAAAAATAATCATTTGGGCTTCTTTGAGGCATATAAAAGCCATTTAAAAGGAACCGAAAAGTTTTATATCGGGTGGCAGTCTGCAGTGTTGCCAGATTGTGAACTCGTGTCTCACTGAATGCATAACATTCGGGGGCATCAATTCGAATTTTTTAACGGACTGTACAAAGTGTTTCTGAGTTTATCGCAACCCCGTACACTGCGGCCGTCTCGAAGAATACGGAGAGATGGGCGAGACTTCTTCGGGTGCAGGTTAAAGCGGAATCGGGGAATAAAAAAGGCCACCCCGGACAGGAATCAAACCCTTCGCATGCCCTCGATGCCACAAATCCATCAGGACAAATTGAGTCTCTTCCCTTTGTGAGACTCGCTGCCTCGACTCCACTCACAATTCGTCGAATTCGCTTCCGAGTGAATCCGCATCCCTTTCCCTCCGCGTTTTTTCGGATTAAAGATCAGGTGCGTATTGAAACACGTTGCGGGAGTGTGAGGGGATCGATGGATGCAATATGAACGCGAGCGATGAAAAAGAACGAGGTCGCCGGAGAGAAAGGAGTGGGGTTATAGAATGGCGAGGTATTTGGAGAGGAGATAAAAATATCAGTGCGGACGGAGACGCTCCTTAGCGGATGCGATCGAAGAGAGAAATGAACGGGGATATGAGTGAAGGATGGAGATAGAGAGAAAGGCTGGAGAAAGGGTTGGAGGAAAGGTGGAGAGTAAGTGGTCTCCGGAACGAATCCTGAGGCGGGAATTCAGAAGTGAGGGAAGATTGGAATGGAGGAATAGGGAATGAAGGGAATAAGAAACATAGAAGGAATAAAAGGGAATGGGAGAGGAGTTTTGGAACCAAATTTTGTCAGCCTAGGAAAGAAGTGGGCAAACTTTTTACTCGGTGAGCAAGGCGTTCGCTCACTCCGGGACTAACCTTCGGTAGGTTGCTCAAAGAATCCGTTTAACAAATCAATAACGAAAATGCTTTACTAGCTATACAACACGGCAAATAATTTTAATATCAGGTGATAATGTGTACACCAAATTAAAGGAATACCTACCTAAAGTGCGTTAGTTTTTTAGTCAGTAATGATGGATTTTAAGGGAATGAAATTATATGATGTTTTCCATTCTACAATAATAGCCTTAGTTTAGGTTGTCTACATATGTTGTTCTTCGATACGATGGATAAAATCACTAATTACTGCTAACATTTGATTATTATAGCTACAGTTCTAAGCTCTCGATAATCGCATGGTCTAAACACTTCGGCGGAAATGCAATTTCGCCTGTTTGAAATTAATTTAAAATTGCGAATATCTATTATATATAGATGCTTCTCCGGATTCATTCATATATATAGCTATATAGATAGGATACAAATTCACAGGCTAAACCACAAGCGTCATTGACTTGAAATTTTTATGACGTATTGGCCATAACATGAAACCCCCAGGAAAAAAGCGACTTTGATCCTCACTGTCATAGGTTCGATTCCAGAGGGCCCCAAAGTCCCGATTTTTCCCGTTTAAATGCATTGCCGTGATTTTCGGGAATTAAAAAAAAATACTTTCCGGATACGTAGAGAAATAAAATTCAAGGAGCCTATATTTATGGTCTTGGAATTTTGAAAACATCAATGACTTTCACAAAAAATATCCTGGGTTCGATGCTAGGACGATGCAAAGATCTGCCCTTTAAAATACATGGGAGCGATTTTTCATTATTTTTTTTGGTGCATTTCTCGAAATAATAGGAAGTTCGTGCTTAGCCGGAAAGTGTAAGGTAACAATTGGTTTAAGAAAAAAATTTTCATAAGACCGTACTATTCCTGGGTTCGATGCCAGAGCACATTAACATTTCTCTCATAAGGAATATAAGGGAATAGTAAGACTTCGATTGAGGCAGTTGCAGCCAATATTTCTGCTTGAATTTTCGCACATAGTTAAAGAATAATATCTTCTATTATCTTGCATAGGAAGTTTTACCAGAAAGACCCGGGTTCGATACCGGGCGGTATATATGTCTCCCGTTTAAAATACATAGGGTTAGTATTAAGAAAGTATTAAGAATACATGGCGGGGATTTTCGAAACTTTTTTTGAGGCACTTCCCGGAAAAGTAGAGAGTTGAAATTCGAGGGATCGCTAGAAGCCGTGTGTATCCAACGAAAATCAGAAAGACATCTTAGAATTTAGTCCATGGTTCGATGCTAGGTTGGGGCAAAAATCGGCCGATTAAAATGCATTGCGGCGATTTTGAAGATATTTTTTGGATCCTTTCCCGATAACATGGATATTTGAAACTCGGCACGTGGATAGATATCATGAATATATTTCATAATCAAATTTTACATGTTCGCTGATTGTCCTTGGTTCGATCCCAGAGGGACATTTATATTCCTCAATGCATTTCTTACGGAGATAACGGAAACAAAATTTAGGTACTTTCCGGCATGCTATCGACTTCAAACTTTGCATGATACAAGAGCAAGTCTTTACAAATCAAACTGTGAATTCACAGCGTACAATACGTCCTGGGTTCGACACCAGGTGTCTCTGCAATCAGAAATTGATCCGATTTTTAGGAATTATTTTGAAACCTTTTTCAATAATATATAAACTTGAAATTCGGTATTTAGATAGATATCATATATCGGTTTCAGAAAAAAATTTTAGATTTCCAAGATCGTCCTTGGTTCAAATCCAGAGAGCTATTTACATTCGTGAAAATTAGAACGTCTTTTGAGGCAGTTGTAGCCAATATTTCTGCTTGAATTTTCACACATAGTTAGAGATGGTGATCTTCTGTTGTGCTGCGTAGTAATTTCACCAGGAAGACCCGGGTTCGATGCAAGACGATGAAATTTCAGCGAATTTTAAGAAAAATTTCAATCCTTTTTTTTTCTTTGGAGGACCGTCCCGATATGATGCCGATATGAAATGAGTATTGCCGATCTGCTTGCAGTATGCAAGCTACATTTTACTCGTAATATTATAAATATTACAACAATTTCATTGAAAATAGAACAAAAGCTAACCTAAAAAGTCTGGAGAAAAAGGAAAAGAGGGGAAACATGAAATCGCGAATAGGAAGGATATTTAAGTTAATATAGTAATGATATGAATGAGGATGGAAGATGTATTTAAGCTATGAAATACCTTAAGAATGCACTACGAAAAAGCAGAAAATGAGAGACGGGGAATAGAAAACAAGTAAGAGAGAGACGACACAAAAAAAAACAAAAAATAATGAAAAGAGGAATAAACGACCAAAATATGAAACACTGACAACCGGAACGCGAACAAAACAAGAATGGAAAAAACGGAATGATAAAAAACCACAAAAACAACAATAAGAAATATAGGTACCTATTTCAAAGAGGGAATCGCTAAGTAAACAAACAGCTAAATAGTCAGCGGAAACCAGGCCTTAAAAAAAATTTAGACGCAGTTCTCACTCAGTACGAAACTTATGCCTTGAATACACTCGGCCGGAATTAAAGAAGGAGAACAGATAGAGGGCGATGGAGAAGAACGCGTGTATGAAATGAAAGAGCGGAAAAATCGGGCGATAGAAAGAAATGAATTATAAAGAAGGAAGAAAGGGGATCAGAAGGAAGGATGCAGTGGAAATGGGAAATAAATCGAACGGCAAAGGGAAAAAGAGATCCCTGGAAGCGAAGGAGGGATACAGAGCAAGAATAGCGGGGGAATAGATAAGTTAAGGGCGCAGCGGTAAGGCACGGCTGCGTCGATCGATAGCCAAGAGGCTAGAGCGGGAGAAAGAGTTTGGGAAGAGGGAATGGGTTGAAGATACAGGAAGAGATATGCTTAGGAGAAATATTGTGAAAAATAACGCCATTAGAGAGACAATTGGGAAATAGGGGGAGAGGGATAAAAGTTGGAAGAAGGAGTTTGCTGGATCGGGTTGGATATGCTTGGGTTGGTATGGGTTAGGTTGGGTTGCATTGGATTGGATAGGGCTGCGTTGGCATGGGTTGGGTTGGTGGTACAGGAAGCGGAACGTTTAGTTGAAAGATAGTAAAAAACAAGGTAATTAGAAAGAGTAGAGAAGAAGAATGACGGGAAGAAGGATTGGGTTATGTTAGGTTGGGTCGGATTGATGTTACAGGAAGAGATATGCTTAGGAGAAATATTGTGAAAAACAACGCAATTAGAGAGAGTAAAGAGAAAGTTGCGGAATGGGGAGAGAAGGATTGGGTTGGGTTGGTGGAACAAGGAGAGGTATGCTTGGGTGAAAGATATTGAAAATAATTTAATTAGAGAAAGTATAGAGAAATTTGGGGAATAGGGGTAATATTGGAAAAGGATAAGGTAGGATTGGGTTCCGTTGGGTTGGATTGAGTTTTGTTGAGTTAGATTGGTAGCAGACAAAGGGTTATGCTTAGGAGAAACCATGTGAAAAAAGAAACACAATTATAAATTGTAGAAAAGAAGTTGGGGAATAGAGAAAATAGGGGGGATATAGGAAAAAGGATTGGGTTGGATCAGATTTGGTTGAGTTGGATCGGGTTGTGTTGGATTGGTTTGGGCTGTATTGAATTGGGTTGGTGGTACAGTAAGGGTTACCCTATGAGGAAACAATGTAAAAAATCAACACAAGTAGAAATGGTATAGCGAAAGTTGGACAATAGGGAGAGCGGTAGAGTAATAGGAAAAGGCATGGGTTTGGTTGATGGCGAAGGAAGAGATATGCTTAGGTTAAGCATAGTAAAAAACAACATAATTACAAAGAGTAGCGAGGTTGTTGGGGAAATGGTAGTTAGGGAGAAAACTGGGAGAATGTATTGGGTTGGGTTGAGTTGGTTTTATAAGTAGAGATATGCTTTGCATTGTGAAATAACAACGTAATTAGAAAGAGTAGAAAGAAAGTTGGAGAGAGGGGAATAGCGGGAGGGGGCAAGGGGCGCGGAAGAGGGGTCTCACGCAACCTACGCTTTCATCCCAGTGCACATGTACCCAGACATCTCCCTCTTCTTTTCCTTCTGGCCTCCTCCCGGGCACTTCCATAATGCCCCCGCAATGCTGTCTCTCTAACTTTCGGTTTCCATCTACGCGTACGCTCTCTTCGCTGGTTTTCATATTCTTCCATCTTCTCCCTTCGCTGCTTCTTAATGCGTTCCTTCTCATTCCAACTCGGCTGATTCCCCATTCGGAAGCGAAACATTTGAATGCAGCGCTCCCGAAGTTTATGTCACCCCTGCGAGTTTTTGCGTGCCCAGGGTTCGAGTAGCTTTTCACGCAATTATTACGAATCACGGTGCGAATTGAACACTCCGTTGGCAGCATCAATGCACTTAAAAGCGCAATGTTCAGGTAACTCAGGGCTAACATGAGTTGAGACGAAATTTTTACTACCACGAGTGGACATTTTTGAACGTATTGGCAGAACACTGACAAAATTCTCAAATACGAATACAGGAGAGTTCGTTCGCAATGAGATACAATCGAGTTTCTAGAGCAGGAATCTGCTATAAAAACGACGCTACATTGCATGAATTAAGCGTTTTTAATCAAAAATTAATTAAATCTGTATAACTGGTCACGACGGAGGATATGCGTTCCCGTAATTAGTAATTATTCTTTTTACGCGAATTCGTTTAATACGACAGATCTTTAGAAGCTATCTTTAGTGTTGAGCGGGAGTAATCTGTATTCGGAAAGTAAAAAATCTTACGTAACATTTACTAACAAATTAGTGGATTCAGACCTTACATGAAATCCTTTGCTGTTCCCAGATCTTATTCAATATCAAATTACATTTCTAGTAATTCGTACTTGTACTCATTTTGGTCAAGTTTCCCTTTCACAAGCAAATTTTAATTGATTCAGCTATGATGGAGGAGATATATTGAATGTAATTTAATGGATTAATAGTACTATTATTCTTCCCACAATCATATCTGCGGATTCAGGTAGTATGTATTCTACTTTATAAATACTTGTTTGTGAAGGGCAGACGCAGAACATCCTGAAAGTCAGGCACAGGAGTCTCCTTTTCAAAACAGCCTTTGCTAACGGACTTAAAACCACCACTTCTATCAACTATTACTCTTTGTATTTTATCGCGATTTTTCAGTAATAGGGAACATGAAAATTATTGAATAAGATAATATTTTTGATCTGTTAAAGTAAAATTAAGAATGGATGTATTTTGAAAAATACGGCTCTGAGAAAATCACCGGGATATTTCTGACGTCTGATACTATTCTTAATGTCGTTTGTTTTAAGATATTCCATCCGCGTGAACGTTGGTGGTTATTAGAGTTTTCGATATCCTCCCTTATTCTCCATTTCCTCCTTGGGGTTCGTCTCCAATATCCGCCAACCTTATTCCTTCTTAGATTTCTCTGCTCTGCATTTTTCCTGAGAAAGGTGAAGGGACTCCGTGTTTTTATTTCGATCGAAGAAAACAATCTTTTTACTGTTTGAAGATAGTTTGCGAGTGTTCATAACCCATATAGTTCCCTGTAACAATAATTGGATTCTAATTGATTCAAGTTGTTTTCAATGTACTTCTGGTAACTACATATGTATCGATGAAAGGGTTATAGGATCTTTGCACATAAGGGCGTGCACCAAGGAAAATTTTCAAGTCCGTTTTCCCTTAAGATAGATTTATATTCTCAAATATGGAATAAATTTATTCGGTTTCATGGACTACGGGAACAACAGAGGATCTATATAATACCACACCATCTGTAATACTGCACGAAGAAACAGAATTATTCAAATTTGAAAAGGTGGTTCGACAACAGAAATTCCTAAAATCCATTTTATCCACAGCAGCTTTGCAAGAAGGTTTTGATCCACTAGATTGGATAGTACATCAGTCACTTGCATCTTGCAAATAATATAGTAATCTCCGCAGACAAAGCAGGAAAGCTGACTTCAATATTTCAAGAACTTAACACAGCGGACAAAAAAGAGGACAAAGGATAAATGTAATAGAAAGGTAATGTACCTTTTTTGTTGCATGACAGCCAATCAAGCTGTAAAAACGTCAGTGAATGTCTACTCAGAATACACACACCTAGGTTAACTAGTAACAGCAAGAGAGAACATCAGGATAAACGAACGGTTGTTTTGATTCCAATATGTGTTTTGATAGAATCCATAGGGGTGGAAGAATACTGGCATTATTTCTAAGATTAGTTATAGATTAGTTTGGTTTTCACAAGTCTCAACGAAGACAAAACTTTCGTTCACCAGCATATAACGGCTAAAAGAGTGTTTGAATCTATTTTATTCAAAGTCGAGACCGAATTTATCCTTTCTTTAAAGTGGAGTAAGTTACCAAGAAATAAAAACTCGCATCGAATAGGAAATACTGAGGCTCGTGAGCGTACCGAAGGGTTAGAAAACTTATGTACAAACTAACTTTGTCAGTTTAACTCCATCAGCTATTATAGGCGTAGTAAGCTTAATTCGCATATTATACACATAATAAATGCACGATATTGACTTACTCATACCTTAGGATACGTTGGAGAGAAAAGCAGAAGAATAAATATTATCCATTGTGCAAGGCTTTATTACGTAGAAATACATAGCCAGCAATCTAAGAAATAAGTATTCGCAAATACTTTTTTCCGTAGTATATCATAAAAACAACGACAGGTTTCGGCCCAAATTTGGCCATTACCAAGTGATATTACAAAAAAGTATTCGTGAGTTTTCATTTCTTATATTACAAGCAAAAGAATTTCCGCTGGTTGACCATGCAAACTTATTCAAGTAAACTAATCACTATCAGAAAAAATAGATGGATCGATTATTACACTCAGGTAATCTTTCTAGGGATGGAAGATGTAAAGATCATGTTTGAAAAATAATAACGTTAGCTAAGAAGGCTATGTGAAATGAAACGAACTGAGTGGTTTTGATCAAGTACGGAAAGTTTAGTAAAAATCCTTGGTCTGTAGAGTTTTAAAGAATAGATGCAAAACGTGGACCTTGAAAAACAAGGATATCAAAATATTACAGACCTTCGAAAGGAGAGTGCGGCGTAGAATTGGAAGAGAAGCCGGCTTGATGGGTAAACAAACACGTAGGTGCTAGAGATGGTGAGGCAAGGGAGGATTTTAATTGAAGTAATCAAGCGATGGTAGTGGAAATGAGTGGGTCAAATATTGAGAGCGGAAGGGTTAGAGAGGAAAGTAATTGAAGGTAAACTGTAGGGGAAAAGACGGAAAGGGGGACTGAGGCAAAATATGATACAAAGGTTAGAGTATGTTACCAAAAACTAAAGAAAGAGGACAGAATAAGGACTATTAGAGCACAAGTACAAAACAAAAGGTAGAATATTTGAGTAATGAGAGAAAATAGTAGAAAGAGGCATGAAATAGAACTCGTTTCATATTCTCGAAAAGCTCGACAAAGGAATCGGGAAAAAATTGGTAAAATTCTGGATGTGGAGCGTTTTTCTGTAAGGGTGTTAAGCGAAAGGATTAAATAAAACGTTTGTAAGCATTCGAGATGTGGGTGTGGCGTAGAATAAAAAAAGCAAGTTGGGTGGATGGAAGAACTACCGCGGACGTACTGGAGTTGGTTGGGAAAGAGAGTGCTTTGATGAAAGTAATTAACGTGACCAAGCGTAACATTGTGGAACTCAACACGCATGCTGAAAGACAAAATACTTATAAAATCCCACAGCAGGTTCTATTGCTCGACTACATTGTCGAGCAATAAAACATGCTGTGTTTTTTTGATAAGTATTACTTCCTATGACAGAGGTAATTAAGCATCGATAAAGGTAATGGGGGGGGGAAACATTGAAATGAAAAGGACTGATAAATAAAGTAATTGAGGGTAGAATCATCATCATATGGTGTTCTGCCCGGAAGCAGGTCCCGCACACCACTGCCGTCTCCATTCCCCTTTGTCCATAGATTTCTCCTGAGTCTCTCTATAGTTCTTGCTTTTCACCTCATCCACCATCTTTATTCTACTTCTTCCTCTCTTATTCCTTCCTTCCACTGAGCCTTCTAATGCCACGTGCAGTGTGCTATTTCTTCTAATTACGTGGCCTAACCAGTTAGCTTTTCTTTTTCTTATTTCCTTCATCATCTTTCTTCTTTCACTTTATTTAAGATCTCCTCGTTTCCCCCCATATCCACCCGTCTCATCTTCTCCATCCTTCTCCGCACTCACATTTCAAATGCCTCAATTCTATTCCTTTCCCACCAACGTCCATGCCTCACATCGATCCTTTGCTATGCTCCATACATAACACTTTGCTAACCTTTTCCTCAGCTCCATATCTAGGTTCTTACGGAATAGCAAGTTTCTCTTTTGGCTGAAGGCCTCTTTTGCCATTGCTATTCTAACTTTTATTTCTGCAACACTTCTCCAATCATCTGTTATCATATTTCCTAGGTACCTATAGCTTTTAACTTTTTCTATTATGTATTCATTTATTCTCACATTTGTATGATCTTAACAGTTTACTAGCATCACCTTTGTTTTTCCTATAAGGGTAGAATACAAGAGAAAATACAGAGGTGAAGACAAAGACAGAAGATGCTAGATGGCATAAATAGGAGATAAGCAACCAAGAGACGAAGGAAATGGCGATTTTTAAGTATTTTAACGCACACGAACCTTGAACCATGAACGTGAGGTAGAATACTCATGTTAATACAAAGAATACAGTAAACTGTGAGGGTGCGATCGATGAAACAGCGACTGTGTAGACCATTAGAATCCCTATCGCCTCGAGATGAGCATGCGAGATACATTATGTGTTCTTCCGGCAGCCAACCACATGGCATCGGGAAGCAAATGATCCGAATTCGAATAACCGTTTCGTGTATGCTCAGGAGGACTTCCCTCGGCAAATTTTCCAGCCAATCGATCCCTCTAGATAGATCGGCAAAAGGATTTAACCCACCTACGTCTAGGGCCGATTCAATTATAATCGCACGAGCGGGCGGGTTTACAACGCCCCTCGCAGCATAATATCCCTCAATTGAGATGGATAAATCTAATCACGGGCGCTTGATCCACTGCGCCTGAGGCAATCGAGAGGTTAAAAAAGCGCCGCCCAGTTTTGTTAGCGAAATAATACTTGCATCGCGTATCGCTTCTGTCGTATTAAAAAATGGGGGAAAATCCGTAAAAAAGGCAAAAACACAATCGGATTGCATTCAGAAAGCAGCGCGACGGGACGGCTCCCGAAAAAATTTCACTGACGCAAAAATGGAATCAAATTCGCCCTTCCGAGCGTCTGAAAAGTCCACGATGAGTTTAGCCGCGCGATGTGCGAAGAGGACAGGAAAAAATACGGAGGATAAAAGCAGAAACTCCTTTGTTTAGCATCGGGGCGTTAATGGAGGCTCTTGTTGGGCACGGGGGGAATCTCTTTCCGTTGAGCTGGAAGCTCGCAACGACAGAGAATGTGGGAAGCTGAAATAGAGGCAATCGAAGACCGGGAAAAAACCGAAGTATTGGCTTAGAGATGAAAGCGTCCGATAAGCACTCGGAATATTGACCGTTTTTAGCGCGGATTGATCCGCAGAGCTACCGAGCTGTAAGCTCAGGCTGCAGTTGCAGAAATTGCTCTAGACTCAGCAAGTTAGTCCCCGTCGCAAGGTAGAACGTATTAGGAAAGGTTCATTGGAGTAAACCAGTGGTGGCAAACTTACGGCACGAGTGCTCAAAGTAGCACGCAAGAGAATTTTTTGGCACGCAGAAATCTCTAAACTTTATATTAATCTACTATACTTGAATTAAAAATTGAAACCCCGCAGTAAATAATTGTGGATTAAGTTCATTAATAATAGCAATTTACGATGATTTATGCCAAATTCAAGATCTTAATCCTACCGTTCACATAATATAATGTAAATCACCAACTTCCTGTATGGTTTCGCACCGCATTGGCACGCAAGTCCTTTACATTCTTAAAATATGGCACTCTTGCCGCAGAAGATTCGACATCCCTGAAATAAACTAATATAGATTGAGGAATTGTCCATTATATATATTGCACTTTTCATACTGCTCTATAGCTGCACATAATTATAGCATATGTACTTTCATCATCCAAATCGAGGGCCCCCAAGAAGTCGAGAGCGAGGTACTGTTGATCTTTCCTTTTACCTCAATTATGTATGAATGAAGAAGAACACTAGTACACTTCCACAAATCTGTGGAAGTGTACTAGTGTTCTTCTTCATTCACAATGGCCTTCGCACATCGAGTTTATCAATTATGTATGTTTAGATTCATCTTATCTTTCCCTCTTCCAGCCAAACAACTAAAAATGTAACGACATCTGGTGTGCTTCATCCACGAAGTAGATATTATACAATTTCAGGTAATAATTGACTAAAAAAATTTCAACGTTTCCATCGAATTTACATGGTTTCATTTCTTTTAAAAACTTACTTTTCCAATGCCAATGACACATTCAGTCAAATTTTACTCTACATTTAAATATTTATTTTTAATACGAATGTTGTTTATATTGATTATCATATATTTGATCACCTTATATGTGTCCTTTTATGCATCAAATAAGCTATGGGATAAGACTATAAAGCAATGATATTAGGCTAAATTTTATTACTTCCAAGAACCCTGGTATGCTTGTAGGTGACTTTCATAAAAAGTTATTAGTATGCACAAAATATCCTGCAGCATATTCTATACACCAGTGTTTAGCAGTTTATTAAATCAATAATAGTTAACAACAGCTAGCAGATTAATAATGTTCCATTAAAGCAATTTTTTCTGTAAACCCCGAACTACTACCCTCTGCGTAATATCTGCCGCATCAAAATGCTGTCTTTAATACGAACGTTACTAAAGACTCTTTGCAACATGTTTCTCTATTTACATATTACATTGCCTATAAGGCAAACTTTATAGCTGTTAAGAAAAGCTACGATAAAAAAGCAAGCGTTACAAAAATGCTCTCAGACGTAGGTTGGGATTCCTTGAAAGACAGGCGATTGGATGCTAGGCGACGATTGCGTAATAAATTCAGGGAAACTACATTTTCGGAAGATACAATCGGTATCATGCAACCCCCCTGCTACCTCGGTCGATCCGATAATGGCCGTAAGTTAAGAGAAATAGATGCTAGGACGAATCGTTTTAAAAATTCATTCTTTCCGCGAACGATACGCAACAATAACTGAGTAAAGAAGTAGTTTAGATTCAACTGGTATTTACACCCCCTGCCACACGTCTAAAGGCGGCTTGTAGGGTATTAATGCAGATGTAGATAGGTGACTTTGAGCTTAAAGGCGTACGCATAGGAAAACTTTCCGAGGGTAAACGGACATGAATCTAAGTTTTGATTCCAAACAAAACGGAAGGATAGTAGTGATTTGTAGGAGCTCAGGCGTGACTATCAGCAAACAAAAGTGCATGAATAATGAGAAAGCATTCATTATACAAAAGAGTGAAACTCACTAGCACTGTTGATAACTGACAAGGGATTGGCTAACGGAAAGAAAAGGTTGAACCCTGCGTAGGAATAATAGGGCCATCAAATCAGGATCCGGGGCAAGGATGAGGATGGGTTGATTAACATAGGAAGAAAGGGAAGAGGGACAAAAGAAATGAGAGAAAAGGGATACATAAATGATAAAGGGAAGAAGAAAAGAATGGGATAGGAAGAATTCCCGAAGGCTCACGGCCGGAATGAAGTAATCTGAGAAGAAAGAGAAGACTCAAAGGGCCTAAATTCGGCACATGAATCATAAAAAAACAATTTAAATAGTCTTTACGACTATACTCAGCCTACCATCATGCAGAGACCATTTAAAATGCATTGGTACGTGTATATCTTATGCGAAACATTCGTCTGTTGTTGCGACATTTACGCAAATATATAAAGAAAGTCGAATTACTTTACGACATTTCAAGCAGAATTAGTAAAGTAAATCATAATTCTATCTCATGCATCACTTCCACTCTATAATGACATTTGTTTCAAAATTTTGCTAACTTTATATTTTTATGGATAAATTGTAACAGCGGCGAGTTTTATTTCAATAAGATACTTAACCTGAATATTAACCTTGACTCAATTTGAAAATAAATTTTAGTTATAACATAAGTGAAACGCTTAGACCATGCACTCTAAAGCAACATAAAATAACTCCATCGAAAGAATCTAAGAAAGAAACGTACTTTTACCGCAAATTTTTATTTTTTACAAAAACAGTAACACGACCGGTTTTGACGACTGTTCGTCATCTTCTGGTATTCCATCGAAGAAATTCGGCATTGATTTATAGAAAACATGCTTAATCGGTGATACATTTTTCTACCAACTGCAGAGATATATGATGCAGAAGGAGTAATAGAAGTTTTACTATATCGAATTTTCCTCAATGGATAAATAAGTATGTAGAATAAACTATAATCAATGCTGTCCAGAAACGCCTTGCAATAGAGGACCTAAAAAATAAACACCAGATAATGGCCGATAACTTATAAATTACATCGAAAATATTATCAACAGGTTCCATGTATAAATAATATACACAATAAGTTGAATGATCGTGTTAGATGGCTTTAGGTATCAGGATATCTCGACCATCCAGGAGAATATCTTATATACTGTTCAAAAAGCGTGTTTAAAATTACATATTTATTTAATTTAGTAGTACATACAACCTTTAAAAAGTCAATAAGTATCAGACATAGTACATTTTTACATTAAATCAAAGAGGAACGACGAAGAGATAATTTAAAACAAAGTCTTAGCGTGCCTTAATCCCCATGTTATTACATGTTAGTGCCGAATAAATGAAGAATAAATTGAGAAATTGAATGAATGAAGAGAATTCGAAGAGAGATGAGAAGAAAGAATGAAAGATATATGGAAGTTTGCGAAAGAAGACACAATTATGGTGATGACTGGTGCCTTATCACCAGCAAAAGGTACGGTAGAACAGTTTCCGTAGACAGAGTTTGGACATAAAAAGGGCCAATTCAGATGTACCTCTGGCGTAAAAGTTAGAGGTACTCAGCAACACGCACCTGAGCCAACGTAGGAGTTTATTGCTGAACCTGCAACCTCACGAAATATAACTGCAAGTGGCCCTCATTCTTATAATGTCCGATTCCATCTGACGATGGCAGACATCATAAAGGCCGAGCGTGCTTGGAATCCCGGAAGCTTAAAATAGAACCAACACACTCACATGAATCCTGCGGTGAGTTAGTACGAAGTGATATTTACAAATGTTCTAATAGAAAGCTTCTGAAAATTCATTGCCAGACCTAAATAATTCATTGGCACACAGCGCTCATTATTATTTCCCAACCCTTATGGTCTTTAAGCTCCACTTCCCGTATTATAAATACATTTAGTTCCTCCGTTGTGAAATAAAATCCTTTTTACAGATTTATGTAATCAAATAAATTATGAACATTGGCCTATTGATGAATAGCAATGAAAAGTATTCGAATTTGCACTAGCATTTATGTTGACATTTAGATAAATGAAAATCAAAACTAATTAAAGAAAACAATCAACATGCTGCAGGACACCATACGAGATCCTCTCACCGAATAGGGAACAATGCATCACATTATACAAATCAGTGCGTATAGTGAAGAAAAGAAAGTTGGGACACGGCTGTTAAGGAATCGGAGGTTAAAAATCTCTAATAGCCGTTTTTGTCGGCGTTCCTCTTCTCATTCCCCGGTATTTCGAGAAAACAAAGTGCGGTGTTCGGTCTTGTTTTCTCAGAATGCCGGGGAATGAGAAAAGGAACGCCGACAACAACCGCTATTGGAGATTTTAAACCTCTAATAAAGTATAGTGAAGTAGCGTATCATAACTAATGGATTGAGTTACTAAAAGACCGGTGTAAAATCAAAATCAATTGCATAAAATGCAGAACACATCTAAATTAGTAGTGATCCTAGAATTCTTGATGAAAAAATGAAAACTTGAAATCAGGGGACTGATAAAATCGATATCTAACAGAAAAAACGGCGAAATAGAAAATAAGCGACAGCCGAACAAGCAGTGGGAACAACGAGTTGATATTTCGATACCATTCCAAGAGGAAATGAAGTCTAAAAGAATTAATTAAAAGAATCTAACCCGGAAGTCAGTTGGCTGATGTAATTAAAAGACGATTGATATAATTAACAGAATGAAAGGTGATGATGATTTAAGAGGGAAAATGACACCGTGCAATCAATGACCGAATTCGAAGTTTATGGTTAAAATAAAATCAATGGAATAAGCCTTCACTTAGTGGAACTCCAAACTAGGATAGGATGGGAATACCTGAGCAAAAATTGTAATCAATAACTGTGACTCCATTTTTATAGAAGAAACTTCTCGTAATCTACGGATCAGAGCCAAAGAACACTTACACACCTTCCTCAAAAATTCACATAATTCAGATTATGCGAAGCACCTTTTAGAGAACCAAAACAATTCAGACTAAACTTCACAGAATCAGGCGAGATGTAGTGGTAATCCATAATGGAAAGAATCTAAGATAGGATTGAACTTTTACCATAAAATTTTACATAAAATAGTAACACGACCGGTTTCGACGATTGATCGTCACCAGAAGATGACGATTAATTGTCGAAACCGGTCGTGTTACTGTTTTTTGTAGAAATAAAAATCTGTGGTAGAAGCACAATTCTTTCTTAGATTCATTCCACAATTCAGATTTTCAATGACACTTTTACACTGCCAACAAAGAGGCCGCAAATTAGACTATCTGGAACAAATGGAAATAATACAACATCTTAAACACAATTACTCCCTGGCAAACCTCCACCTCTTCCTGGTAACTCCCTCTTGTGTCTGTAGTTAACTTACTTCCTATTCCTCTCCTTGATGATCATTCCTCCATTGTAAACTGACTGTTTCATTCATCCTTTCTCTCATTGGTTTTTGACTCTTGTACTCCACTGTATATAATGTGTGTATATATATTATGTGTGTTTTTTGTTGTGTGCCTGATGGTGAACGTTTAAGTTTGAAACCAGTCGCTTTAATAAAACCTTTATGTGGAATTTTTTCAGTTATTCTATACATTAATTATATATACATCTATACATCAGTTATTCTATACATATATATATATATATATATATATATATATATATATATATATATATATATATATATATATATATATATATATATATGTATATGTATGTATATATATATATATATATATATATATATATATATATATACATACATATACACATATATACATACATCCATATACACATATACACATATATACATATATACATCAGTTATTCTATACATTAATCCCATTCTATACATTAATTGTTAAAGAAAAATGAAATAAACTTAGTTTAAAAGAAAAAGCTACGTATATTAGGAAGAAAATTACTACTTTTATTAGTTCCACAGGGTAGCGGTTCCCAACCGGTAGGTCGTGGAAGGGTTACAGGTGGGTCGCGACTCGATCCTAAAACTATCAAAAACCATCAAATAAACCAACAGAAAAGATATATTGTTCGTAAGTTATATATACATAAGGAAGGAATACGATACAAATAAGTTTTTATACTCCACCATGGACCGATGGACCGTGGAGGTATTCCGATAAGGAAAGGTGGGTCGCCAGCTGAAAAAGGTTGGGAACCACTACCATAGGGAGCGAGAGATGTTTAAATACCATAAATCTTTGGGGAAAATTGAGAAAATAATTTCGTTCTCCATCTAAACCACTGTTTTTTGTAATACAAGCATTATACAAGATTCCTTGAAATATTCTTTACACGCAAGGAAAGGGTTAAGGGGACTTTGCTCATAAGGGCGTGCACCCAGGAAAATTCCCAAGGAAAAACGGACTTGAAAAAAGTCTGACAGGGCCTGTTCTGGTCGGGTAGCCTAGATGGTTAAGGTAGCCTCCCGGTTAGAGGAAGATCCCGGGTTCGATTCCCGGCCCAGTCAGACTTTTTTCAAGCCCGTTTTTCCTTTGGAATTCTTTACACGATTTCGATAGAGGAAATTATGAGAAACTTGCTGAATAATTATCTATAACTGAAAACGTCCACTAACAGGGAAGTTTAAAAAATGAGCGCGAACAAACCGATAATACTATCTACCAGAAATAGGCCCAAGTCATCTTTAACATGCATTAAGCATTTCTTAGGCGAGTCTCAATACGGAAAATTTTGAGGAAATAGCGATATTATCATCTACGAGCAATGAAAGAAACAAATATAGGGAAAACTAATAAGTATCAGTGTGAGACAAGATACACTGGAATGGCTATCAATGCTATTATATATCCTTGAAGGTCGAGTTCAGAAGGGAGAAAGATATTTGATTCCTGAGGAGAATGCGAAAAAAGGAGAGAGTTACGAGAAGGGAGAGGGCAAATGGTGGAGCCTGAAGTGAAGAAAATGAGGGAAATACCGGGAGATGAGGGAGAGAATAGATTAATTTGAAAGAAGATCAGCGAGAACAGAGGCCTGGGGAGAAGAGTCTTATGCAACAAAGCTAAAATTAGACGGAGGAATTAAAAGGAGACTGGCACAAATATTTAAGGCGGGAAGAAATGTGACAGCTCATTCATTTCTCCGACTATGACATCACTCACAAAATTCCTCCGAGCATTAAGCTTGATTGATATCATCATTAATGAATGCAGAGATTTCGAACGATTAAGTTATGCCAGTATTAATTACCGTCGATCAAATCACAAAATTAACGCAACACATACGTTTTGTCAAGTGGAATTGAATACGTACAACATCTCCTGTAACGAAGTTTTATCGAATTAAATATAACTTTCCAGTTAGCAAACATTATACCGCACAAACTCGAGTATACGTAGACCCGAATATAAGCCGAAGCATCTGATTTTATCACGAAAACTGGGAAAACTAATTGACTCGAGTATAAGCCTAGTGTGGGAAACCCAAAGTAGCCCGATGTCCGGTCAAACATAATCATTTTCAATCCGACAACTCTCGACGGACGGTACGCGATTGCAGATAAAATTAACAAAGAATATTTAATTGAGTAGTTGAAGAATGTAGAAGCCGATTCCGACTACGGTAAATGTTTTCCATCGGAGAAATGGTAAGCAAAACCCTCACTCGAGTATAAGCCGAGGAGGGCAATTCAACATAAAAACTGAGGTAAAAAAACTCGGCTTACACACGAGTTTATACGATCCCTACCTAATAAGGATCTTAAGCTCTTCTTGTGAATAGTTTGCATAAAATAATCTCGGGTTTTTCACCCAGGTAAAATGTGGAGACATTACTGTCGCCAACGTTTCGATGACATACTCTGTCATCTTCCTCAGGGTGAAATTTGTGATCGGTGTATAGTATTGCTCCCAATCACTCAGGGCCTCCTCCTGATTGGTCGAATTTTGGTGAATCAGCCTCTTCCTAATAATGCCTATCCCATGCTCTGCTAAATTAGTACCCATCGTCTCTCTTAAAAGTTGTTCTTTGTCAGACGTATTTCTATAGCTTTCTTAGAAAACTAAGAAAGTAAACCGATCCCAGTGACCTCTCGAGTGGCCAAGGCGTTCAGTGCCTTCGAAACTGATTCTATGATTTAGTTGAGGACAGTGTTTTGCAACTGCTGATTTTTCCTGTTTGCCTAAGTGTGTGAATCAGGAATGTTCTTTGATGCCTGTGGTGATTGAGCGGCTAGTATGTCCAATGGATGCGAATCCACAAAGGCAGGGGATCGATATATCCCTGATGTCATCAGAGCTGAGCGCTACTTCCTTAAAGTTTTGCACATAGATATTCACTTAAGGAATGCTTAATGCATATGAAAGAGGACTTGGGCCTATATCAAATCCCCTAAAAATGCGGATACTCGAATACAATTTTACTGACTTACCGCAAAGAAATCGATTTTTTAATGGGGTTTACATTACACACATAGGCATTGCCTATGTGTATAAATTGCATTTTAATTATACATTCCACGAATACAATTGGTAGCGTTAATGAAGCAGATTACCAAATGTGAGAGCCAAGACGCAATTGAAAATTATTCAAAGAGAGTGTAATGCTTTGATTGAGTTGTTCAACTCAAATAGAGGTAAAATTATAATATTTCTGCCAATACATCATGTTTATGCAAATACTGAAAGAAAACGTAAATGATAAGGAACCATCCTAAATTTTAAAAATCAGTTCATGAAGTCTGATAAATCAATTCCGGTTTATAAGTCATTCTTCGACGAGAGAAATCGGTGAAAATATTACATACTTGTGATTTCTCAGAAAAAAAACTTGCTGTTTCCTTTCCTGACGTTTATAATTCCGGTCCAAATATCAAGATTTAACATTCACCTTGTAATCGATATCAACGAAAGGGAATCTTCCATTCTGATTCTGAAACGAAGACGCTTTCAATAAAAATTATAGTTCAGTTGGAAACATGTCGATTTGAAGATTAGGCTTATACCTCGGTACTAGTCGTTTGAATTCTCATGCTGTGGTGGTAATTCAAAGATACGATTGTACAGCAATATCGTACACTACCTTCCTTGAAATTCCTAATTTATTTTTTCGGTAAGGGTAAGCAACTAAGTTACTCCCGGTTCTGTTGAAGGTATTTTTCAGTCTCATCTTACGATCTGATAGAACCTATGATAATGACAACAGAAAAAACCCATTGCAGTTAATCTTGAATTAAAAATTCTACTGTAGATGGTAAAAATAAATAGTTTTGTGTAACCTCCTGTGGGTAATATGAAATTGTACAAGTAATGGCCGAAAAAAATCTACGGCGTATTATAGAATGATTACACAATTCATATGGGATTAACATTCATTTTCTAATTGGAAAAATTTTGAATGATATCGTTCAATGGTGGTAACAACGAACCTATATTTGGATGGTATAAAATATTTTATGATGAAGGACAAGTTGTTTTATGGACATTTTTCATTGATGAGTCACAATAGTGATTCTTGTAGTGTGTTATTAATGTAATTCATACATTCCCATTTCAGCACGACATTTACCGGCTTGAGTACTGTGACTAGTACCTACTGGAGATTTTCCAAGGGATTTCTCTCCCTTCTAGGACAAATGCCATGCGGATTTAAAGTGTTATGAATATAATAAAATAATTTATTAGTATTTCAAAAATTTTAAGCGGCCACCAGGTGAAACTCGCAGTGAAAACTCTTTAATAATATAATAGTGAAACGATGTCAATCGTAAAAGATTCGAATAAATTTCAACTCATAAGCAATGTCCCGCACTGAAAAGATTTCCACAACCATGATTCTCGGCGACAATAGGCTGCATAGTAAACTTATTGCAACACGGAAGATCAAATACCATTGAGAGAACAAAAAAGCGTGCAGGATCGTGGTCCTTTTGTACTTGCGACCCTGTTTAGAGGCCCCGTATACGATGCCCTACTTCCGATGCGACGAATCCATGATCGAGTGAAGCAGTTCTTGTTAGCGAGCCCAAGAAGAAAGGATAAATTGGCATGTAAAATTGAATACGCCGAAGGGATCGTCTGGATGAAGACGCCACGTAAGCGGAAATCATAATTCTTCGATGGCCGACCATCTGAGGTCGTAAAAACGAGGATGCGGATCCCATCACGTGGCGATACAAACAGTGAACAAAGGAGAAAAAAGAGATCCGCACCGAAGTCGTGAAAGAGAGAAAGCGAAGAAGTGGGCGGACGAGGAGGTTCTTTCGACGCGTCAAGACGGGAGGGAATCGAAGACGTGAGGAAAATCTACGGCTCCCGGAATGCACGGAAAGAGAAACAGACGAGGGGAAATGAAGAAAAAAAGTTAATGACATTCCGTCCGATGGAAGAAAAATTTAATGCGGAGAAATTTGAGAAGTACTAGAGAAGGACACGCTCCTTCCCCCGAGGGCCACTGCGGATACGCGTGTCGCGTTCTATTAAAGGAAAATGCCCGCATACGAGAAAATAGGGGAATTGAAACACGTCCAAATTGCTTTAGGACCGAGAATCAGACATATTTTAAGAACGTGGATGTTCCTACATCTGCGATCGTTAACACCAGCAGAAACAAATCTTAGACAAATAAAACCAACCTCGTAATTTCCAGGGAATATGTATTTTATGGTTACAAGCAAAATCTTCCAAATGAGTTCTTCCAAAGAAAATTCTCAGAAAGCAAATTCTTCGAAAATCGATTCTTCGAACGATTAGTTTCTTGTTTATGACAAATTTAGGATTAATTTAGATTCCATAGAGTGACTTTTATCTTCGAAGAATCGATCATTCGGAGAAATAATCGTTCGAAGAATTTGGTTTCGAAATATTTGTTTTCTAAGAATTTGTATTCCCCCTTTATATTTTATGAGTATTTTAGGCAACCAGTTACGTCAATGGTTTTGACATAGTCAGGTGAACATTTAACCGAAAATGTTGGCCAGAAGATATATTCTGTAGATATCGCAAGATGTCGTACTACAATTAAACCAAGGTTGATTATTAGGCAAATGTGACACTTTGCTAAATATTTTAGCTTGAGCACATCCGAATTATTTCAGAAACAGTCTTTTGTATCTTTGGACAAGACAAGTATGATAAGGTATATTAACAGGCGTGTTAACTAAAAGAGACTGATAACAAACTAAGCTTAAACTGCCAGAACCTATTTTATGAATTACATTGGTGGTATATTCATTATCGTACTCATTCATTAACGAATTACCAAATTTAAAACAAATTTAAAACAAGCCAACACATCGCTTTTCTGATTTCCTGATTGATCAATCTTAAACAAATCAAGCTTAAAAAGACAGCACCAAGTTTTTCATGTACATTATCGGTGTATTAATGTTCGTATACATTCGTTAATGAATTACCGATTTGAAAACAAGCCAACACATTTCTGATTTCCCGATAGTTTGAAAAAAAGTTCATCAATATCATTAAAGGTATATCCATCACCAAGTATAACTTTCAAAAAGGACGCTTATGGAGTAAGTTCGGTGCACATAAATCAAATCTCAATGTATTACATTATATCAATCGTAAAGAACTCTGAGGACCTTTTTGTCACTTATTGGCAAGGATTGGAGGGACAAGGACTCCGGCACCGCAAGACGTAGGGAAAAGTAGAAAATTCATGGAGTAAGTTTGCAACTTCTGACAACACCCTTACTTCTCCCATCCATCGAATGCCTCTATCCTACCCATTTACACCTGTGCTTAACTCAGACACCACATTCACTGACTACAAGATACCAAACTATGAACCTCTCAGCACACTAAGAAACTCATACGAGCGCGCCACTGATACCGTATATATCAGGCGATTTATGAATGGCCGCCATTCCGAGATCTGTTGATAGAAAACAGGATTCGGGTTCCAGGGATGCGGATAACAAAGCCAATCTGAGATGTGGAACGATCGATCAACGGAAGGCACGTTAACGTGGACCGCTTTAATCCAGGAGATTGTTTCCATCCAAATCGTCTAAGGAAGACAAACTGTCTCCCAAACAAGGGAGCGGTACACTTCAATTCCCGACTCCACTCACGCATTTCGGTAAACCCGAGGACGCTTCATGCGGCGAACAAATTGGCCTACTAGGAAAAAAATGTGGGAGGGGAAGGTGAGAATCGAGGAGACGGGGAAAGGAAGGATAAAAAGATATGTGAAGAGCATTGAGGAATAAGAGGGGAGGCAGAAGTAGGAGCCTACGTTGGGGAAGACCGTATTGACGGAATACCTTTTCCATACCCGTTCCGCATCCGCATCAATGAAGATTGTGGGATCGTAGGCAAACCATAGGAAATCACCACATAAGAATTACATTTCAGATTAACCAAGAGTAACATTTTCTTGGTATTCCATAAGGAGGGACCCTAGTCAGTGAAATCATTCACTTATACCTCAGTAGCTTTTTGTCAACACAGCCATGAATAAGACTAGCAAATTTATTAGTGGTTTGAAATCTCCAAAATCTGTCTTAGTATTTTACAACTCCTGAGGAGGCAGACATAGTCTCCAAAAAACGTTTTGGGTACCATCAAAGAGAAATACCATTCCTTTCTTGCATTCTCGGACTTTCAAGAAGTAAGACTAGGAACGCCGACAAAGACGGCTTTTGGAGATTTCAAACCTCTAATTCATTAACAGCCGTGTTCCAAATATGCTTTCCTTACAAGAATAGCGAAGTAGATGAAAGATTATTTTTCTCCATCCTGTACCAAGTTAAAGATGAAAAATATTTCATTCACTAGGATACGGTAGCAGGAACGAATTCATAAGTAAAAATTACATTTTGAATTTTACCTCAGTGGTTATTACACAACTTCAAAATAAAAGTTGAAAACCTAAATAATCAATGGTGAAATTGAAATGAGCTCACCTAGAAGATTTGGCACGAAGATATAAAGCAAGATAAGAAAAAATAACGTTAGATGAAGTGGAGTATTATGAGAATTATTATTATTAATCTAGTTCGTATTGTGTGGGTTACAGTCTAATGAAATCACTTATACTTTGAATCCCCACTCAACCCGAAAATTTCCATTATGCCATACAATAAAACTACGCTCTACCTATAAAAAACCCCTAATCAGGATTCGACCCCGGGACCGTAGGATTGCATGAGAGTTAAAAACTTAGACGAAGGGGTCATTGACAACTAAAGAGTACCCTTACTGTAAGCAAGCAAAGCCATATCTAACATAAACGTAACAAGCATTACAGTACAAAATGTTACGTCAGTGATCAACAAATTGAATGATGAACGAAAGAATTCTACCTCACAATTAAGGAGGAAATAGAATTGAAGGAAGATTGCAAAAATCCGGAAAAATATAATATGACTGGGATATGTATTTTTAAAAAGACCTAGAAAGAATGAAGAAGAAAATACAAGAGAGTAAAGGACTCACTGGTAAACACAATACAGAATAGGAAGCCCTAGAAATAACAAAAATGAAAGAAAAATAAATATATTAATAAAGATACTTCGAGGCACATGGGAAGGAAATACGGAGAGACTGAAATAGCTGAAAAATGCCATTTAGAGCGAAAGAATTTGCAGGAATAGGGATGAGAAACATGCACAGAAACATAAAGAAAAAGATAGAGGAAAAATAGAGAAAAATCCTGCATGTAGGGATAATGAATCGTTTACGCGAAATATTAAAAGAAACAAATGGAAGATTGAAGGCATACTTACGTAAACAGCTTATAATGGCCATGAAATGACGGATAGAGAACGGACAGATCGGGAAAACAAAGCGGTATACGGAGGAAAGGGAGCAATGAAAAGAAGATCGTTTTGGCAGAAGGGGGAGGCTGCGGCATGCATAGGGAGTGAAAGGAAGACGGTGCCGCATAACGGAGGGGAAGGGAAAGGGAAAGGAAGGGAGAGAGCATGACATATATTCGCCTATCCAAACCTCGTGCCGTATTCCAATTTCCCTGTCCGTGCGGCACTTTTAAAAACTCGATAAAATCCCTCGTCCGTTCTTTTTCAAAACAGCGCGAGTCTAGATGAGGTTAAGCAAACCCCATCTTAACGTCCGTAAAATCTGAAAACGGTAAAGAATGAGGCAGAGCCTGAATAATAGAGGGAAAATAGTCGTTGAGCTTTCGTGATCCGTTTTCAGAAATGAATGTATCTCTCAAAGAGTTAATTTCTGGAAGAAATGAATGATAATGTAACACTCCCTTACGACGTGAGAATTAAATACACGACGAGCATATCAACTATCGATAAAATTAAATGAACTTAGTGATGAAATTGATATATTTCACATTAAAATAGATACCTTAAGAAGAAGAGTGCAATGGAATTGATTTTATTTTTATATTCTTCTACTTCTATAATGTTTTTTATTCTTCTAAATTTCTCTATTATTGATTTCCTTGATTTTACTTGTACTTTTTGCCTGTTTTAACTACCTGAATGTGTATGTGAATATGTTATTATTGCAAGATTATACTGTATATGAATTAACTTAAACATATATTATGTGTATGTATGTATGTACTTGTCTATTGGATTTAGGTTATGATTGAGATTAAATTTTTTCCTTGGGAATTTTCCTGGGTGCACGCCCTTATGTGCAAAGTTACCTCAACCCTTTCATTGAGATTAAAGATGTATATTGACTGATTTTCGCAAAATGTGATCTTAGTATACACATATTGCTTTATATAATTTTCTTTCTTTGTTATTGATGTCTTTGAATTGACTTGTGCGTTTTGCTTTATTCTATGTGTATTTTTATATTGATTTTGTATTATGTAAATGGGTTTGATACGCGTAATAAAAATTATTATTATTATTATTATTATACAAGTTAACCAATTACTTCGTTCCAGCGAATAACTTATAGTAGGTAAGCAAACATTTCCAGCGAACTATTAACTTTTTTTGAGTCTCCAAATCGAAGATAGTATAAGATTTTTCTGAATCATTTCCTTAACCTAAAATGTTTATTCATCCAATCGCTGGAAAAAATAATCCCCTTTAGGAAAATTATTTATCTTAGAAAGAAAAATAAACCTTGTATAAACTTCAAGAATCCAAAAAAATATTTACCTTTATAATTATATAGGTAATTTACTATTTATATTAGCTTAGAGAAAAAATATCCTCAATTCTCATAACGATTAAAATGTATCGTTTACTCAAGAAGTAATGCTAGATTTTGGCACAAGACTACCTGAGGACACTCACATAGTGGTATAGAGCTGAAACAGTGATACTGAATGTACAAAAAAAGAATGAAAACCAAGAGAAAAAAGAATTAATGAAATCCGATGAAATTTTACAGACGGCCCTTCGTTATAGTCTAAAGTACGAGATAAAGCACAGAAAGAGAAAACTTTGCAGAAGGGAACACCATTAAGTTAATATGAAAATATAGATTTACTAAATTGTCAAGAAAAGAAAGCGTTGAATTCAGAAAGTGTGGGCAAATTAAAGAGTGGTATGAAACAAAATATTGCAGAATTGACACTATAGAACAAGAGGTGGAGTACGAACTAAAAGGCCTAATAAGGCTTTATAGAACCGAATGCTACAAAACTATATAACATAATGGGGCTACCTATTCTTTCTCATAGTAGCGGATATTATATAGAAGGACTTCGTAAGCCGCTATCTACCTGATTCAGGATCCTCAAACTAAGATATCTTAGCAAACAGTACAACAATATCTCGGATAATAGAGTTTGTAGTATTCGGAGGATGATTTTTATCCTAATTGAAATTTTCCTATTAATAGTTTTACTGTACCGGTAAAATTTCCGTGAGTTAAAAACTATCGATATCACCAAAGCTTATGGCAGTACGATGCGCAGTAGGGAGTAAGAGGCGAAAGATTTTGACTGCAAAGAAGTAGAGACAAGATAATCAAAGGATAATCCAATCTGATAGCAATCTAAAACACATATATTAACCTTTCTTAAAAAGTGGACTCCTCTGATCCAGGATATAGCCACTGCGCAAATACCGCTTTATGGGACCTTCCGCAAATAGAAGAATGGAAGGAAAGCAACAAGAGGTTAAACGCAAATATATATCGAGGAAGGTATTCAGTGATAAAATGAAAATACTTTTTGTGAAAAAAACAGAAGATGACAACCCGTTGATGAAACCGGTAAACTGTGAAACTTAAAAATTTTTTCTTCTTCCAAGATGTCTGTTTTCCACGAAGTAAAGTTTGAGCATATTAATTCCATTGGAAAAACCAGGAAAGTTGCACTGTATAACCAACGGATGGTACTAGAGATGTAATAGTGTTCGTAAAAAGGAAATTATTGCATCAGATCTGGATCGGAGAGAGAGAGCAGCAATTGATCTGGAAGACAGGATGGCAGTAAAATCTAATTCTATCGGCGCTGTCTGAGGTCACCGTTCGAAGAGAGCGTTCAATACCTAAAAACGTGTATAAATGCATCATAAATACCTAGGAATTACGCTCAAAGAGCATATTCTAGGCGTAATAGGATAGGAGAATAGAATGCAAAGGTTAACCAGTAGAATTCTGAGGGGATATTCATCGAAAGTAAAATAAATAGCGTATTTTTCCCTGATTCGACCTCTACTTGAGTATCGCTACACGATTTAGGATCCTCCCGAAGTAGGATTAATTTCCGATCTTGAGATGGTTCAACGTGGAGCAGATGGGATTGCCAAGAGAGATTTGAGTTTTAACAGCAGTGTTTCGGCTATGATAGAATCCCTCGGATGGAACTCTCTTCGTGATAGAAGACTTGAATAACGACGGAAGCTTTTTGATAAATTTGTCACTACCGATTTCGGGGAAGCTGATATTGTTATCCCAGTTATAAACTTCCGCGATCTTCGGGAGAAAACAAAAAAGCGATACAGGGATGTAGATGCCAGGACAGATAGTTAATTATGGTCGTCTTTCCCGCGAAGTATTACAGAAGCTAATAGCACTCCAGGTTAGATGGGGATGTCGGTGTTTTAAATCCCCAGTCACGCGCCACTGGCGGATTGTAGGGTTTAAATGTAAATGTGGCCTTACAAAGAATACAGTAAATTAAACTATGACGTGAATGTACTTTCGTAGTGCAGGCAATAAAAAAATTAATAATACGGACAATTGAATCGCCAAACTCTAATTGTAAGAAGGTAAGCTCAATTCTCGAACTAGTTTCTCGTGATGAGTTACTGACTCTTTCAACCTTTACAGATCTGCAGAAGGATCCGAATGAACACAGAGAAAGGTTTAACTCCGAGTGATGCCTGGAAAGTAATCTGAGAATCCTAAGGAACGCTTAATTCCCCCTTCATACAGTAAACCAATGGAGGAAAGTTGCCACTCTAGCGGTCAACAGCACCGAATGTGCCAATGAAGGGAAGGGTCATAAAGGACCGTGTAAATAGAAAACATAAAAGAGCTATTTAAATTTGTGGACAAAAACATTAAATTTTCGAAAGGAATGATGATCACAAATGATAGCTAATCGTCATCTTCTGGTGAAGATGACGATCAATCGTCGAAACCGGTCCTTGTTACTGTTATTTGTAAAACATAAAATCCGTGGTAAAAGTACAATTCTTTCTTAGATTATTTGCATTATTGATTACCACAACACCTCGCCTGATTCAGTGAAGTTTACAACCACATTTATTACAGTTTGCTCCTTTTATATTCTGAAGGTAAAAAGAATTCGTAAGCTTAGCTATTACATACATCAATTTCTCAGAAAAGCTTGCGAGTAACTAAATCAATCTATTACAAGGAAAAAACCTTCAGAGGGAATATTATGCGTATGAAAAGATTCAGAAAAACATCCCGAAGTTTTAAAATAGAAATAAGTAACGCTATCACAATAAGAATACTTGCTTACAGCTTTTATTTAGGAATAATAGAGATAATGGAAGAAAAACATTACCTCTAGGAAATACCTGGATTAAAATGCATACAATCTTTTGAGGATAACTTGATAAGTTATACGGAAAAGAGAGAAAAAAGTAAATTATTGCACAATACAATGTACATAGAAAAGAGTGAAGAAGACTAATTGGATTAGCTAATATTGAAGAGAAAGCTTCACTATGGTTTCATTTGAAAGAATCTGAAACAATTAATGCGGAATACAACACAACGATAGACGAGCTATCTACTTAAGTAATAAGCACGAAAAGGATGTAAATTAAGTAGCGTAAAATTTATCACACTTGCTATTTATTAACGCTCACTCAGATAAGGTAGTATTTTATTTTACGCAATAAATGTTTTCTACTGACGAATCGTTAGGAAAATATGATTAAGTTATTTAAGGAAAAAATAGATGTATTTACTTCGAAAATAAATTTTCTACTTCATTTTTAAATTCATATAATATTTCATAAAAAATAGTTCAAACAATCCATCATCGCATTATGATATGTATTCTAGTGTAACATGAGATGTATTGAACAATATGCTGATGTATTCCCTAAGGATGAACAGAATTTAAAAATGACTAGTACTCGAACCTAAATATTCCACTCTTAGTAAGGATGCACTAAACTAATTAAACTAATTAACTATTTACCGGCCGTGGTGGCCGAGTGGTTAGCGTGCTCGCACGTTATCGCTCCACGGTCCCGGGTTCGAATCCCAGCTAGTCGGATATTTCTGGCTAGGGAATGGTTGTGTCTCTTTGTAAATAGTAATAATTATTAAAATGGACGTAATTCAATACTGTGTTAATTGATGATTATTAATCAATTAATTTCAATACAGAAAGAAACTACGATATCCTCCAGAGTTTGAGGCCAACAAAGCTGTTTAAAATAACCATTCCTTCTACCAGTTATGGTAGAAACTCTTTTGAATATATAATACCGACAGAATTTAACAAATTACCATAAGAATTGTTAAATATGAATTCCATAAAGTGTGTGAAAGTGGAAATAAAAAACTGGCTAATTAATGTCTCAACTGTTAAGTGTGTCTAAGCTGTTTATTGCAAACTCTTTATGTATTAACCTTTGGAACCCTTAATTGTATTTTAACATGCACTGTGTGTTTGTATAAATATTGATATGTAGTTGTATTTAACTGTAATTTTAATATTTTTTGGTACACCTATTAAACTCTTCTTTTTACATTCCTATAATTTCACTGTAGATTACCCAAATGGAACCTGTTGACAAGCATTTTGCTTAGCAGGACGTGACTGTTCTGTTTCTATGTTAAGTTTGAGCCGTGTATGATAACCTATTCTTTGTATTTTTTCCAATGTTGGTTATTTTACTGTTTTATTTTAAATTTTATTGAATAAATTGTATTATTATTATTATTATTGGGATATTCCTGTTTCCGTTAGAGAAGTTATTATTCAAATATGATACACTTCGCAGAGATTATCCACCTGGAAAGTGAAAGATTTTAGTTTAAGTCACAGGCAAATTTTCTTTTACGGTTCTTTAGGGCTTATTTACTTCAGTGAAAAGTTTCTCCTAAATCTTATTATCTTCAATCTCTATCAACTAAAGTGTATTTTAATGTTTTAATAAATTATACTAATGCATGGTGCGAATTTACAATACATCGTGCGTATGTTTAACTTTAAGATGGATCAAACAGCGGTAGAGTCAGAGTTTTAAAATCTCCAATAGTCGTCTTTGTCGGCGTTCCTGTTTTCTCCAAATACCGGCATTACCGGTATTTGGAGAAAACGGGAAGGCTTGGTTCGCGGCTCTTTTAGTCTCTTTTTTCTTCAGGGGCAATAAAGTACATTGCCCCTGAGGAAGATACCATCGCTATTGAAATGTACATACATTGGATCTTATTAAAAGAACGACAAACCATGCCTTCCAGCTTCCTCCGAATACCGGTGGTGGAGATGAGGAACGCCGACAAAGACGGCTATTGGAGATTTTAAACTTCTAATTCATTAACAGCCATGTTCCAAATTTTCCATCTTTACAAGGGCAAAATTATGATATTCCCGTATAAAACATTGTCAAAGATAACTTAATAGAGAGTATACAATGTATAGTATACATCCATCAAATATCGATGCTATAGAATGAGTACTAAGGGATCTGGGATAGAAGATTCCTTTAACCTACCTAAAATGAAGAGAAAACAATTTTAATGCATTATAAACATCGAAGTCTCTTTATTTATTGCTGGCTGGTTTACTATCGTTCGGAGGGATATAAACAAGAGGAAAAGAGGTAAGGGAAAGAACCCGTAAAAGTCTTCGAAGGGTCTATTTATGAAACCCTTAGGAGTGTTATAAGATCCTAAGTGTCGATTCCGGGCGATGAGTAGAAACCCTTTATATATTATGCCCGTGTTTGCTGAAATTTTAGCGGGTCAATAGGAAAGATTGAGAACTTCTTTCCCAATAACTTCCAAGATGAATACATAAATATTTGCCGAACTTGCATGTTTTAATTAATCGAACCTGAAATTTTAAGCTTGACATCGATGAATTACAGACATCAAAACATAAAGCTTAGGCAAGCCTTAAAATACATTTAGGTGCTATTTATAACTTGACTATCGATTGAAATAATTTATTCTTTATATTCGTTATTATGTACACTCCTGGCCAAAATTAACGCAGCACCGGCCGTAAGGTGCTGCGTTAATTTTGGCCAGGAGTGTACATTTGTTGGATATATATCTGCGGAATACTTTTTACTTTCATTGACGTTATTAAGGTAAAGGTAATATAACTTAGATAGAAAGAATAGAAATTACCTATTATAAGTAGATTCATAAAATAACCATCAATTTCTGTTAAAACGCCCAACGCGCTCTCCACTTGCCACTCGTGCCTCTGATCATTCTTTCATAGAAGGAGAAATTAACATTCATTTCAACATATGTGAATGGTTTTTGGCGCGACTCTACTTATAATAATTAACGTTATCCATAGTCTTGCAAATTATCCAGATATTACTTGGATAAATAAAACATTTGAGGGAAGTTAATAATACTAGATACTCAACTGATACTATCAATGAGTAGGAACAATTACTCTAAGGCATCTACAAACGGAGCTCTCCAACGTTCTTACCGAGAGTTACAAACCATGCTTACTTCATAAAGGAGAAACATTTGCAAAGTCCTTCCTTCAAACTTACGAATAACTTCAATTACGTTCTAACAGTACACTTTTATAATTAAAGGCTAATAATGAGTGGGGCTTTGCTGTCATCGATGTTTGAGTTAAATACCCTTCTAGAGAGAGCTTAATCCATAATTCATGCTAAGAAGATTGAACAGGGGGAATGAGTTTCAGATGATAAGACCTGAAAACTTTTTAGTTGATATTCCATTTCTTAAACCCCTAAAAATCAAAGAAGACTGCTGAAACTGAGGAAGAAGGCGATACGCCTTTATAAGAGCAACTTCTAATTATGAAGATTATAAATTTTCCTCTGCCAATACCAACATGCTACAGATGCAGGGAGTGTTACAGACAACAACTATTCTCCGAGTGAAAGGTAGTAAAGAATTGTTATGTTATTTTCATTGTCTATTTCATTTAGACGAACGATTTTGACTCGCATGAGTCACATTTAGGTCATTTATCATTCATAGTTAAATAAGATAAAACACAAAATATCCATATAATGTTTTATTAATATTCCTGTTAGGTTCTTCATAAAAAAAACATTCTACAGCTTCCAAAATAACTAACGTATGAAAAATTTTATAATAAAAATTTGGAATACATAACGCCATAAAAACCATAAGTAAACGATAATTTTTATTTTTGAGGAAATTATACGCTATTTACAATAGAAATAAATATTCGAATATTAATAATGATTTGCAAAAATACCTCTTCGC
This sequence comes from Sympetrum striolatum, assembly GCA_947579665.1. NCBI lineage: Eukaryota > Metazoa > Arthropoda > Insecta > Odonata > Libellulidae > Sympetrum > Sympetrum striolatum. The sequence goes on from OX388348.1 coordinate 29,285,942, forward strand.
AAAATATTACCTTATTTTTGTAGTTGTTTTTTAAAATCGCCACGATGACTTCGATCATTTCAACATGGACACCCACCAGGAGTCGAACCCGGGACAGCTTTCTTTATAGTCGAAAGCACTGCTTCCTTAGCTATCTAGGTTACCCCATTGCCTAATTTTCGCTCTTTATAATGAAGAAAAACTCGATGTCTTTACGAGAAGGTGGAACACTAATTTAGAATTCAAGAAGTCCCAGTGGCAAAGAAAGGTAAGAACCCCTGGTTCGCAAACAAAAACCAATGGATTACAACCATGCATATTTCAGTGTAGAAATCGGAAATACTTCTCCAAGTCATGCCGTCACAATCGATCCGAACAAACTGGTAATAAAAATGATCGACCAGGAGACACGTTCGATAATTGTCATCGAGGAATTGAAGCGTCCAGCGAATCCATTGGTGTGCTCAGCCATACTCAAACAGCACATTTCGGAACATTAGAGCGGGCTTCCATGTGAAGTCCTTAGTGTACTCGATATTTCGAGCTCATCACCAATACCCTTCTTTTTTATTTCCATGCCAACATCCATTGGAGGGGAAAATTTTCCAGATTTAGAACGTGGGATGATACTGAAGATAAACAAACCAATGCGAGAGAAACAGAGATTGATTAAAGAAAAATTATCAGAGAGAGTTGGAAAAATTTTGTAGGCAACTTGTGTGAGTTCCAGTAATGAAAATATCGAAGATTAGCTGTGCACATGATAATCAAACGACGAAGATGTATATTTTTATATCTGTAATATCATTGGGAAGGAGGTCTGGTTCTAAAATGCATACTTAAATACATAAAGTGTCAGCCAAAAAGACATATTTCCATCAAATTAATTCTTTATAATCTTTTTGCAGCATTCCTAGAGATGGATATTTTGTAATAAATGCAATATCACCAATCGTTCAATTTAAAATGATATGAAATGTTAAATAGAATAAAGGAATTAATCGAAATCCTAGGCAAGAAAACTGCGTCAGTGACCTCTCAAAGAGAGCCATTATATTAAAACATTCCTCTATGCAATTGGAGAACTTTTGGTTAAAAAGAATGAACTTAGGTAGGAAGAAAGCTTCTTCTCGTCTATATTTTCAAACGATTTAGAATAACACAGCCTTAAACACACAAAAGAATTACTAGGAGAACCTCGTGCCACATCTCTCTTTAGGTGGATTTAAATACAGCACTACCCTGGAAGTATATGCTGATACCTTTCTGTTCAGTCTATTAAAGCGAGAGTTACGAAAACGAGAGTTGTCTAATGAACTATGACCTGATGACAGCCAAAACCGTTCGTTTGAATTATATCTTTATGAACCTACAAAGTGATTCTTCTCTATTAATTGAGGATGTATGTACTAAGCAAGAATCACCATTCTTACATCAAACCCTTTTAAAAATACAAAAAACTATACGCAGGCTCCAGCAGGTCTTTGAGCCTTGAGCCGCTATTTGTATAAATTCTCCCCTACATAAACAGGGATTGTGTATCAACACAGAAAAACCTCTGAGGAAATTCCCTCCGACGCAGCAACGACAAAAAAAAAATTACCCATCGCATACTCACACCCATCGATTCTCTTTCTGACACCACTTTGTTGAAGAAGATCGAAGGGCGATTGGGACCACTCCACCTCCTAACCCGCGGTCCCGCCGAGCGAAAAACCATAAAAACGCAAAAAAGCAAGACAAGCTCGAAGAATCGAGGGAGTATCTCTCAGAATTATTAAGAGACTCTTGGCGGATTGAGACGCGAAATTTCGAAACCCATTCAGCGTGGGTAACAGATTCAACGCTCCGCTAAGAAAATATTCGGATGTGCGAGAAATCTGAACGGAGAAATTACCCCGCTTCGATGGTAAGGCTGAGGAGCATTCACTTTTTATCGTGTGCTAGAACTAGTTGCAATCATAGAAAACTCCCAAGATAATGTTTTCTGAGCGGGATTGGGTGGGGTGGGTTTTGATATAGTAATTAAAATTTAAAATTGTATACATGAAGTCGGAAATTTTCTATCCTTGAAATTTCATTAAACAGTATCAGGATGGTGCCCTTCGGACGAACTGACGATCGAATATTTATTGACGTATCACAATCATGTACTTATTAATAGTGTATTTATATATCTTATCGTATTTCTTCTCATCAATTAGTTATGACTATCGATATTTTATTGTAGGTTTTTCACACCTCCCTTCTTGGTGAATTTGTTCCTGCATTAGACATTTTTTCCTAGGAATGCCTTAGGCTTTTTGTATCCACAATTCTTCTTATTTTGCTCACATTATCTCTTTAATTTGATTATTGAATAATCTATGACAATTGGTTGGATGGAAGAAGACACTCATAGTCTTAATATCGATGATTTATTATAATTACACCGTATATAACCTCTTAATGATTTTTATTCCGTGTTATATTGTAATACAGAGGTTGATTATGTTATTTTTTATAAATTTGTAAAAGAATACTAACCTAACTGAAATGATATAAATACTAACCAGTTAACCTGCTGAAAAAAATTATTTGCTTGGAATGACCAAAAAATTCTTAATTAAACAGTAGAGTATACAGGTTTTATCTTATTGTAATATGCAGCTGTGTATGCAATGCATGTTAAATTATGAATTACAATGTTAACATTTTACACTATATAAGGTTGTACCATGAAATATGTCAGAATTTAAAACTTATTCGCTGAAGGACTGCCAAAATTGGTTATTCAATTAATTCTGTCCTAAAACAGTATATAAAAGGATAAGATTTTTCTTAATTATAACATTCAGATTCTATATATTATTATCTTACTGTCATTGTATCCCTTGTAATATTTTCATGTGTATTTTTCTGTTTATTCTTTTCTCAGCTATCTGTTATTTTATTGTCGTTTATATTGCTATATTTTTATATTTATACTTGTTATATAGTCACCGTGAATTGGTATTTTATGCTGCATGTGATGAATGAATAAATAAATGAAATAAATATAAAAATAAATTATAAACACCGCGCGGTCATCTAACTAAGCTGTCTAATCTGGTTGATCCGACATGCCAATGGTCCGAAGGAAACCTCTTTTTTTAGGTCCGCAAAGCGAGAGCTAAGGACAAAATGGGCCGAAGTTCAATTTCCCCTCCAAATCCGCAGCCGCACGCATCCGCCGGTCGATAGGTATGCACTGCGCCAACGACCTCGGACCATCCGCCACCCCACCACTCTCGCAGCCTGCCCTTGCCTTTCCCCACCCATCCCAAGTCTCCCGCTTCCACCACTGTCTTACCCTCTCTTTCTTAATCTCTCCTCTTTCGACCCATTTCTATTCCAATTTCTCTCTCCAAAACACTCGCTCACCCCTCTTGTTTTTTATCCTTTTGGACTGATTTTCTAAATCATTCTCATCCACTTGGTGTCCCCTCTCCTAATCTCTTTGTTAATCTCTTGACTCTTCTCCTCTTATCCCTCTGATTATCTTATCCTTCCTCTCCATTTCTAACTTTATTCTTCACAATTATTAATAATTTGCCCATCTATATTGATGTTGACAGATTGCCTATGGTTATTATAAACACGGATAATACGTAAAGCTTATGCGTAAATGTTTAATACAAAAAAAAATAAATTTCCATTGACTAATAACGCACTAATAGTGTAAATATATTACTAATCCCATAATATTATAAACAATATATAGTACAATAAATAGCAAATATAAACAATAACATAAAGGATTACTTCTGCCTTCACTTCGTGGAACCTTCCAATGTTGAATGAAAAGTCGTAAATTTTTCTTTTATTCACCTCGAATAATGAGCAATAAATTTCCAGTGTAGAACAAAATATTCTCATACACTAATAACATACCAATAGCATAAAAATATTACCTACTCCATAAAATCGCATAATATAGTACGCGAAATAAAACAGGAACAAATAATATATATTTTCACAAAGAACCACGGTCCTTTATTCATCGAAAAGTAGTTCTATTTTACTTGCACGCATTTTAATTCGATATCGCTAGTGACATAAAATCCTCAAAAGTAGCACGGTTGTGATTGTTTGACTCCTTGAATGTTTGCGTGCTAGTGATGCTGCGATTTGTACGTGTCATCGCAGCTTTGACACTGCAGTACTCATGTGTATAATATTTGTCAGTTGGTAACATTGCAAGGATAAAATAGGGCAGTGATGAAGATCTAATCAACTCCCGGAATCCAATGTTTGTGTGCACAATCTAAATGCGCGAGGCTCAAACACAACGGAAGTATCCGTACCGCAGACAATGCGCATACGGGTAAGACTGCGCCTCGCCCATACGTACGTATTCATCTCGCATACTCAACAGCAAATATCACTCGACCAATCGATACTAATCTTTCCTACGGTTCACTTCCGATCTCTTTCGCTCAATTTCAACAGAACTTCTCTGTACCTTTCCTTCACTGCCTGTTTTGTTTTCATTCGTCTAGGTCTGCTTCTTGATCGACGTATCAAAATCTCGTTCTCTCGGACTCACATGCTTCCCAGCCATTCTCTGTTGCTCTCTCAAACTCCTTCCGACGTCTTTCTCGATTGCTATCGCGGCTTCTGTTGACCTCTGTTTCAGGAGAGTCTGTTCTTCACAATATCTCTCCATCTACCTCGACTTCTTTCTTTGTTCGCCTCTCTAACCCTATCAAAATCAATATATATACATCCATCTTCTAATCCGTCATAGAACTTGCAATATAGACATGCATACGTATATAAACAAACAAATACCTCTCAATATTTACGTCGAAACCTCTCTAAAACCTTTTTTTCTTCAACCTATATCTCCTCTATGAAAAGGATAGTAACTGAAACACGGTTGCCAATAAATTAGAGGTTTAAATAGTCTCTAAAAGCTGTTTTTTTCAGTGCTCGTCTCCGCCTTGCTATGGAGTCCGGAAACTACGGAAAGGCTCGGATTCTTGACATTCTAGAAATTACCATAAGTATATATATTGCAATGGTCATTCTATCATCTTAAGGGGTAGAGAAAAAAGTGGGTAACGCGTTAACTGTTGTTGAAAGAGGTCCTAGGTTAGACTTCCGATGGGGAGCCGCATATGAATGATCCCACTTGTCAAAGCACTTTTAACAATGCTGCTAATACTCTCCTCTTTACTCATGTATGCTGACTCATTTAATCGATATCCTTTTAGATGTATCGAAACCTAGTTCAGAGCATCGATTCCTATTTTGACCTATCGACCTTTATTATGACCTGTCGACCTCGATTTTGATCTTGCGATTCCGATCTCGATGTCTGCTAAGTCGACATTTGCAGCTCTTTCTCACTCATCCTTCCAATTCCGCCACATCTACTACGATCCATCCCCATTCTAATTGATTCGATATCTCGATTGAAACTTGATAAATCGACACTTCGATCACAATCTCGATTTATCAGTTAACTGTCCTCAATCTCGATATTGTTTTCTATATCGCGATATTCATAATAAACTTCGACCAGCTAATCTATCAAATATATCTTTAAATCACTTTATCTCTATATTATCTATTGTCGAACACAGCTTCTGAGACAATCGCAATATTCATCTCGAAATTCTCGATCTCCTTGTAAACTTTCATCTTTTCTTCATTTCTTTCGCAGCAACGATGTCCCCATCGCACCGAAGCTTCCCTCTCTATCTGCTCTCCCCAGTTTTACGTCTCCATCCATAAATCTCAGTTTTTCTCCTCAGTCTATATCCCTCCCTCTCCACATCTCTTCCTCGTTTTCTTCCCCCGTTTTACCCACATCCCGCACTTATTCATTCCCTTTTCATCTTCTCCTCTCCCCTCGGCTATCACCTAGATTCTAACGCCAGATTTTGTTTTTTAAAGCTCCCGAATCACACTTTAAGTCTCTATCTTTGATTTGTGATTCTTTTAGCCCCTAATACCTATTCTTCTCCTTTGACTTCATCCTACACCGTGCGCATCTCCGAAACCCTCTTACCTTCCATTTTATCTCTTAATCTAGACGTGATACGTGATGAACGGTTGAAGAACTTGGCTGGGAAAAATTAGAACATAGACGTCATGTAAAAAGGCTAGGGAATACATACAAAACTATTACTGGAAAGCCTTTGTTGAAAGAATTAAACAATAGACTCATGAAACCGGATTATCTCGGGAGAAACGATCACAATCATGAAGTCGCTACCCTTAAACAGAGGACAGATGTTTGTAAATATTCATTTCTAAATCGGGGAATAGTAGAATGGAACAATTTATCTGGAGAAGTTTTAGAAGCTTTTCCCTCTACCTACAATGTATTCATGAATAAGATTAAAAGGGTTACGTGATTTTGTTGTAGTATTGCTGTTTTTTTTAAATATTTATCATCAATCAATCATCAATCAATCATTCTCAAGTCACCTATATATGTTTTTGGAGAATGGTTTTGCAAAATGATTTATAATAAAATTTGAGAGTATGGAGAATACACAAATGAGCCAATAAAGGTCGACAAGAGAGAATTGCACGGTCTTCTTAGTTTTACGGTGAAGAAAATTAGGGTTCCTATATATTGCATCAACTAAAGATTCGATGGGAAGATATGAATAGTAAGTTTTACAGTTTATAAAATGATTTATACAAATAATCGAACTTAAAAATTGCCAGAGTAGAAATGAAAGGCGAACAAAATATCTACGAGAAAAATGTAAAAACAAGGGTAATAACGTATGAAAAGGAGAAGAATAGTAGAGTCCTCTAGGTTTCAGTTTTGGCTATATTAAATAGATAGGCCAAATCACTCCAATCTAAGATTCCTCTACAAAATTTTTCAATTGATCTTCAGGCCTTAAAGCTAAAGTGAATTGCCTTCTGGCAACGATCAATTATTAGGTAATTCAAGGTGTTAAGGCAATTTAGCGGCTTGAGGCGGCATACCTTTCAGTAATAGTTACGACAAGCAGAGATTCTTTCTGATAATTAAGAGAATGTGAACATGATTCCTATGAGCACGAACAATTTGGCATCTTAAGTATTTAATCATACAGAATATGATTTGTAACTTTATAGCTCTGTCTGCCTGGAGGGAAAGCTCCATCTTTTCCTCTCTATAGCAGTAAATACGTGTCGCTGCGGTTCTTTTCACCAAAAATCTGGATTGCGGTAAGAGACATGTAGATTACCGAAACCACTCTCCCTCCTTAATTTCCCTTCCACTAGATGTCACCTGGACCTCTCTTTGTGAATATAATCCGCTCCACCGCATCTCTACATTATCTAACACAAGCTTTCCTGTAAAGTAGACTTTTCACAGTTTGGGAATGCCATGGAATCGCTTAATTCCGTGTCCCAGAGGCTGCTTCCTTTATGAATCCTTTGTAAGTAACATTACCTTGTCAGTTAAGGCACATATTTATGAACCTTCTTTCACATTAATAGTCTTTGAATTATATTCACTCAAAGTCTCTCCTACGATTTCTAATTTATCGAAGACGTCTCTTTCGTATCTATTATTTAGAAACTAAAGGGAAATACCATTGTTCGTAAGATGTTATAAAAATTATCAGGCCTGTTAACAGCTGATTCAGTTGTTGCGTAAATTCATTGTACTCCAACCCTATCAGATATTGTAGATTGTTCATTTTGTGGACCAATGTAGATATAAAAATCAATTTTTACCCGATTATTTATCTGAAAACTATGAAAATCCTGCCTAAATAATGAATATAACAGTTAATGATGTAACAAACAAGTAGACGTAAAAAAATTAGACCGATGACATATATAATCTTCGAATCACATAAACGGATTGAATTATTTGATGGAACACATTTTTATAAATATGAAATATTAATATAATTATTGTTGAACGGAAATTGAGCATATATGGGGCTCCTTGAATATGCATTTTATGTTTCTCTTATACTATTTATTTACATACTATCCTATCATAATGCTTTTAGTTCATTGTTAATAGTCGATTACATTGAGAGAAGTAGCAACAACGGGGATATATAATAGCACCAAAATAGTTGAAAAATAAAACCGTAAGCAGTGGGATGGAAATATTACTAATGATTTAGGCAGCAGCTGAGAACAGTTTTTGATTAGAAGACCGCATATTAACCCATCTTGGACCGTTTAAAACACTAAGTCGCTCTGAAGCATTGAATGGTAATTTTCTAAGCATTTAGACATCGAAACTGAGCTATCAAAGAGGAATTTCAAATGAATACACAAATGGAGAATATTTTCATTTCCTGAAGCCAAGCAGAAGTGAAAATAACCACACTGAACTGAACTACCATAACGCGTCGATCTCACCTAAGTTAAATAATATAAATTATGTAAAAGAAGTTGAATTGACGCGGCATGGTAATGGTTTGAATATCAGCACGGAATTCGAGAGACCTTGGTTGGAGTCCCAATCATGTAGCTATTTTTCACTTCTGACTAGGTTTCAAGGCTAATGCTTCCTAGTGTTAAGTTTAATTTTATTAGATAATCTTTGTTATTTACACTTCATTTTCAAAGACGCGACAAACGCGGTCAAAAAATTTTAATGATTTAGAGTAAAAAAGGAGGAACATTTTGAAGAAACTTGAAAGAACAAATGGGGTAGAGTGCGACTGAAGTGGTCCATCTTCCTCTCCTGAGGGATAGAAGACAGTACAAATTTTACGAAGGTTGAATCATGAGCAGCCAATAATAACAAAAAGTAAGAGCGAGACGGCGAATTTGGCTTTCTGGAACTAAGAAAATTCATAGTTATTTCACACGGCTCTGAGCGAGGATTACGTAACTCCGAAAGCCCACACAGAAGAAGATTACAAAATACGACGAGGACATGCTTTTGGATACGTAACAACAGGACGATTGGGAGACTTGCCAGGGAACGCTCGGATCAATGGAAGCTTTGTACCATTCCCTTTTTTTAACCTCCTGGATAAAAAATATTCTCTCCACGCCAACGAAATCGGAAAAAGTGTGAAAAAATCATGCGATGGAATATGAGGTGAGAGCCAAATCCTCCTCCATTCTTTTAGTGATTGGGGAATGCGTATGATTGAGCCACTTCCAGGGTAATGGACTATGAATTACAGTGAGTGAACTAAGGTTTAAACGTATCGCATATGAAATATTTCTGATCATGTCAGTCATCTTGAGATGGATAAAAAATTGATCAAAATGACAAAGTAAAACTTAAGCATATTTAATATGAAACCTATCTGATAGCAGCGCCATTATAAGAGTTACCCTTATAATCTGTTATCCCTTTACTTATATCTACGTAAAGTTGTTTAGTGTTTACTAAAATGGCAACGGTTCGATATAGCTACCTTGCGGGACACCCGAGATCATCTTAACCAAGTTGGAGCTAATACCATCAAGTACTGCTAAATTTATTATTACTTTAAATTACTAACTTATAGTTTTTACCCCAGAACAAAAGATAGAGGATTGGCGTTCTTCATCTGGCACATCGAAACTGATAATTCTAATGCATTCCTTTAAGTACTATACAGAGTTACTCCTATACAAATATTTTTCCGTAGAGCAAATTCATTTTAATTATCTTCAGCCACATGTGAAAACATTTTATAATTTGCTAAAGACGTAAAAACCCAAGTCATTTTCTTTATACGTATTAAACAAGGCATATAAAAATAACTAATAATATTGTAATCAATTCATGATATGTATCATTAAGCAATTGTTTTTAATAACGGACAAACTGGTTCCGCTGAAAAGTTGAATATATACGGAAGGATTTTTTATGCACTATTACACTATTAATTGGCCTCTATTATTAATATTTGTAAGTCACCCATTCATAACACACTGAGCGTTCATTTATTTTCCCGCATGTCGTTAGATTCTCGTAATATACCAGGAGGAACTGAGACATAACCACTGGGATAACTATTTGAATCGTTGCATTGACGAAAACACATACCAGAAACTCTGATCAGTCAATTAGTTCATAAACACCTAAGATGCTTCAATTCCATTTTATCTTGATACACTGATACATCCTTTGTTAGCAATTTCAGCTGTTAGCGATTTCGACACTCACTTCAAAATCGGGAGCTTTATCATTAATTTCTTGTGCAACGAGAAATTTATCTCAAAAAAATTATGTATTGTAAAATTTATTCTTCTCTAGCGTTATAAATGCGATAGATATCTCATAAATTTTAGGAAGTATACGGCAGGGAAGTCTAGGGGTAAAAATATCGACCTGGAAAATGGATGATCTTGGTTTGTGTTCGAGCCATGTCTTTGTTTAACATTGAGTTTGTATCTAGAGTCCTCTTTGTTTTCTACAATACAGATATTCTTCTTCGAGTGTCGTTGTTACGGTAATCATCGCCAATTCACTATTTTTTAGCCAGGCCGATGGAGTTATCAACGGCAGCTATACTAATATTTGGAATGTATTCTCTCTTCTCAATTACACACTCCCTACCTACTGCCACTCCCTAAAGTGGTTGACACACACTCTATCTTGAGCCAGTTCTGCTTCGAAAGGTTTTGAGTTTTGCACGAAGCAGCATTTTGCAGGGAATAATTAATTCTTATGGATAAAGTTGTATCTATTATAGACAAAATGTTTCATTTGTAAGAAACGTGATTTCTCGGAGAAACTACTGGTAATGTTTACAAACCCATCCCGAAAATTTGCTTAGAAACGACCATTTTGCAATTACGTCTCACCGCTAGCTCTTCTCAGAAAAGAATATCTGGATCTTTAGATGTAAATGTGGTGATGTAACGAAATATTTTGATTCTCTGGAATATAGCAAAATTTAGAGTGTTTGACGAATAGATAATTGCAATGGATTTTTGACAATTTCAGCCATTCACGTGATAGTTGGTGGAATTAATTCATATTAAAAGTAATAATTATCAAGCGGATTTTATTAATGCGATATTGAGACTAAGAAGTCACTTCTAAAATCACACCCTTCGTCGTATAAATTTAAAAGAAAGAGGTAGCTTGAGGACAAGTACACAGAAGAAATCTACCTTGCGGCTTTAAAAACCTACGTTTTCAATTATGAAAAATATACACCGCAACAGTTAACACCCGCAAGGAATAGAACGAGTAAGCCTGCGAAACCCACGGATAGTTGGGTAAATAAAAATTCACTGGAGAATTCAATAGAGAAAGAACGTTCACAAAGGTCGGAAAGGAACTTAAACGAACGTAAAGGACACGAAAAAGGGACCTTACTGCGTGGAAAAGTATTGTCGTAAAGTATAGGTTTCGTAATTAATATTTTGTGTTAAACATGTTTGGAAATTGACAGATTTGGCGTTCCCAGTACAATTGAATCCGTTTACTCACACAGTATTGACTCACATTGACTATTGTTGCTTAGCATAGATATCACTGATGAACTTAATTACAAACTACAACGATTAATGGACTGTTGCATAAGGTTTATCTTTGATCGTAGAAATTAAGACCATATAAGTCAATACCGTCAAGAGCTTAAGTGGCTAACGGTTATAAAGAGAAGAAAATACTTTCTAGGTGTATTTTTATATAATTGTATATGTTGAAAAATAACAGACCGGATTATCTTTTGAATCAGTTCCATACAAGAATCAATACAGACAGCATAAAAATATTAAGAAATACCCACCCAACATATACCCCACCCATGAAATAACACCCAAGATTACCACTGCTCACTTACAAATCCGTTTTATACGAGAAATCATTCTTAGTCTCAGCTATAAAATTATGAAATTCTTTACCTCTTCCAATAAAAGCAAGCAAAAATGTAAATGCATTCAAAACATTGTATCACAATTATGTAATGGAAAAGGCATGACCTGTATATGTATTTTCAGTACGCCTATGTATGTATAATAATTTTGTAAAAGATCCAAATCTCTATTTGAAAAAATTGTATTTAATTTTGGTATTGTTGTATTACTATATTCGCTCACTGCGATTTATGTCAAAATTTCAAATCCAATTTTTTTAAAGTGGCTTGCCACAAATCAATAAACTCTAGTAATATTATTATTAACATTAACATTTTCTGTGGCCACTATTGACACTTACCCGCTACGCAATCAACATACTAATTCAACCAACACTAATTCTAATGTAACTTTTCCACCCGCAAGCGACATCCAAAATAATCCAAAGATAATTAGATCGCGAGAGCTATTCCATCTCTATTAACTTCAACATCTAAATTCTCAGAACCGGAAAATACTGAAAATTCGTTCCTCGTAAAAATCCCAGATCCCGAAAATTCCCTCTCTGCGAACAGCGCGCGATGCTTGGAGCGTCTCCGGGCGAGATTGGGCAAACAGCCATTGCGACCGCTCTAGGAAAACAAACACAAAACAGAGGTTTCCGTCGAACGTTTCGGCCAAAGCAGAGGGAATATGTAAAACATTCAACTTTGGAGCGTTTTATGGACCGAACTGCTTGAAAAGAGTGAAGACGAAAGGGAAGGAAGAGAAGTAGCCGGCGGGGAGAGATCGGGGAAGAGACTGGAAAAGTGGGGATTAAAGGAGAAGAGATAATAAAATATACATCCAAAAATAATGGTAAACACCGTATCGACGGGCGAGGGTATAGTAGCAATTCAATAAATTCATACTATTGAGATGTAAGGAAGGATAACCCAGTACTTCTAAGTAAGTAGATAAGTATGTTCTAGATGTAGAGAAGTAAAATGGTATTTTAACAACAAATTAGGGGTGTTAAGGGTTAAAATATCTATTATTTGAAGATTGACGCCAAGGTAAATGGCATAAAATATCTCCTAAAAGAATGGATGTTTTAGATTTCTCAGTCTACATACATTATTCCAGTATTCGTAAATTTCTTTCAACATATGCGTTAGTTTAACCGAGGGATTTGAATTCATTTTTTTAAGCTATTATTAAAAATCTTACGAACTTTACATTATAGATAAATAAGATTGTATTTACTTCTTTATTTAACATCAGCGAAACATTTCGCGGAGATTTTTAACTACTATAATCTCATCTTTCAAATGCATAGGTAAAGTTGAGCAGAAAAGGAAGTCGCTTTCGTTTTGATGCTAATATAATGGGGAAAAACACCAGATTTTAGACAGCGGCTGTTAAAGGTATAGGTAAAGATATATAAGAGGCATAGGTAAAGATTTAGCAGATGGATAGGTACTCCTTTGGGACGATTAAAAAGTTAATCATATGTACTACAAGAAGTGCAGTCCATCAATTTGAGATCCTTACAAAATAAGATGTATTTGGAGCTGATGATATAAACAATGATAATTGGGCAAACTTTCGGAGATAAAATCAAAGCTGTGTCAACACACTCTTAAACTGAATTCGCAAGGAAATTGGATTCATAAAATAGAAAGGTTTGACGTAGAAGGGGGTAGTTTATAGAGGGTTAATATCATTTTACAAAAAAATTGAATGGCCTTAACCTAGCATGCTATAAGGAATTCATAAGATGAGGTCGTAATACATACCGTCAACCAATTGAAATAAAACATTCTTTCATTACAATTTCAAATTAAGATGCAGTTTCTTGATTTTTCTTTTCTTATTTTGGTTGAAGACCGAAAAGTAGTACCTGCAGATGGAAGGAAGAATATTCTAAGGATAAGAATACCATTGCTAAAGACTCTCAAATTTCATTAAAACAATTCGATACGATGTTACTGAGTCCAAGTAGTTCTAAGATAATAACAACATAAATGGTTGTAGATGAATTTTTAGAAGTCAAGCAGTCTTTCCACATTTTTCTCAATTTTCCATGTTTCTCATTATTTATTCGTATTAATATAATGTGGAATGAAAAAGGAGTTTCAACAGGATAAACAGAATCCAGTTCGCGTTACATGAGATAAATTGCCACATAAAAAAATGGTGAAGAAGATAACAGAATAGAAAGAGAAAGAGGAGAGTATACGATTCACGGAGGAAACGAGTAGAAAGTAATGGGCGTGACGTGGGACTATTCAAAGAAAATAACTTTTCCAAACTTTCTCGCACACGTGCCAATTCTATGCATTGCGCAAAACTGCGTTTTAATGAAAGGCAGTCAATCACACTGCATTAAAACTTCTGTGGTAACTGCGAGAGCGAACTTTGCTTTCCACGACGTCATTTGACGCTATTACACTTTTAAGGGAATCGTTAAGGTCAAATGTCACCTACCCAAGAAATGATGAAGTCATCTATTTCCGAGAACTCAAGTTCCCGTATTCTAATTTTCATAATATTCGTTCATTTCCAGGAAAATTAGGAAAAACTTTCCATGGATAAATTAACTTTAGATAACATGTTAATTCACACAATCGATTTTACCACGAAGAAGACCCTCACGATGATGGAGTATGAATAATCTTATTAAGATAGGTATTCCACTCGTCAATAAGAAGCATACGCCTGAATACCCAAAACAGAGGTAGTGAATAGAAGAGAGCGGGATTCGAACCCAGGTCTTCAACTTTCCAGGTGTTTCCGTGATGCATTGAGGTAATCTTTTCGTTTACTAGGCATCCCGAAAAATAAACAATAATTGAATTAAAGGTAATCAAAGCATTAAAAATCATTTTAAAGCGTGGTGAATCAGTGATCAGACTTTTCAACCAGCATGTGGAGCATAGTCAAAGTTCGAGTACTAGTCATTTTGACTTTCTGAACGTTGTTTATCCTTAAATACATAATTTTGGCGAAATTCATACTTAGAAATTGCTGCAATAGTCCTTAGCTGATGCTAATATTTTTTATTCATCATAAAAGGTCCAGCATATATCTATATACTGTTTAACTATTTAATAGTTTATATATTAGTAATTTTTTATATATTTTGTAACTTCCTGGATATATCTGTATATTGCTTAGTGATATAGTATTTTATATATTAGTAGTTTTTTAAATATTTTGTATAACTTAATGTTTATATATATATGTATTATTTAAGGGTTAAATGGAAGATAGAACTTTTTAGTCCCAATTCTTCCCAATAAAATCGTCAATACATGAATAAATAATCTGAATTTTCAGGAGAAAGGATTCGGATTTTTATATTATCTTTAAACTACAACAGAGTAACCCAGTTTTTTTTTTTTTTCGTTTTATATTTTATCAGTACACTGAAGTAGACATCTTATTGACGTAGCATATTTTTTTCGAATAGAGCATTGAATATCCCCAATCTAGTTCAAGCAAATCCCGCAATTTATATATTGATGTAAACGAATACTATTTAGATTACTATTGGAGTATAACCTGTCAAAATGTTAACGCAAAGGAAAGAAGACTGACAGGAGAGTGATTGAACGGAATGATCGATTGACCTGACCTTTAATTAGAAAGGATAAGGTCACTTCTCTACCACTTCATCTTTCCTGACATGATTGTGAATAAACAAATTAATGGTAAAATCTGCAATCAAGTTTATAAATTGCAAAAAATATTAAGAGGATTCGCCGAATTGGTCAGAGTGTATTTACGCTCTACCGAAAAAACCCTAAAACCATCCTTTGCATGAAAAGTCAGACCTTCCCTTAGAGGTTTAAAATCTCCAAAAGCCGTCTTTGTCGGCATTCCGAGTCTTCATTCCCGTTAGTCTGAGAAAGCAAGAAAGGATAGCCGCTCTTTTTTGGTACCCGAAACGTTTATCGTTTATTTGTCTCCAATGTCTTTATCCTCGGGGTCGTAGTATAGGTGATTTCTTGATTTCTCGGACTGCCGGGAAGTAAGACTCTGAGCGCCGACAAAGACGGCTTTTGGAAATTTCAAACCTCTAATTCGTTAACAGCCGTGTTCCAAATTTTCTTTCTTTACAACATTTTCCCTATATCTGCAAAGAAAATGGAAGTAAATTAGTCTGTTTACTTTCTTTTCCAACCGGGCATACTTCCTTCAAGCAATTCACCGGGAAAGAACCACATCCTACTCCATTCTATAGTAATCTATCATGTATAAGATATATATGTATATGATAAAAAGAATTGACAACCTCCTTAATTTCATGATTTGATTCTTCGCTATAGTATCATATCTATTATATATAATTCATTCTCCGAATTCATTATTTATATAGATAGCCAGATAGATAGCCAGATAGGATACAATTTCACAACCACAAACGTCATTGACTCGAAATTTTTTCAGCGTATAGGCCCTAACGTGAAATCCCTAGGAAAAAGGGGACTTTGAACCTGTGTCACGGGTTTGATGCCAGAAGGCCCCAAAATCCCGATTTTTCCCATTTAAATGTATTGCTTTTATTTTCGGGAATTTCTAAAAAACACTTCCCGGATAGGTAGAGTATTAGAACTCAAGGAGCCTACAGATATGAACATTATCTATCGAAACAATTAATGACTTATACAGAAAATGTCCTGGGTTCTATGCAAAAATCTCCCATGTAAAATACATTGGGGTAGTTTTTCATTATTTTTTTTGATGCATTTATCGAAATGATAGGACGTTCTTTATTAGCTAGAAGATGTATATTAAAACTTCGTTTAAGAAAACAATTTTGATAAGACCATACTGTTCCAGGGTTTTACGCCAAAGCACATTAATATTTCTCACATAAGAAATATATGTGAAAAGTAGGACGTTGTTTGAGGGAGTTACAGTCAATATTTCTGCTTGAATTTCCACACCTAGTTAGAGATGGTGATCTCTATCGTGCTGCATAGTAATTATTACCAGAAAGACCTGGGTTCGATGCCGGGCGATATATATATCTCCCATTTGAAACATATTGGTTGGATTCTCATAATTCCTTCGGAGTCTTTACCGTGAAGACAGACAGTTGACACTTTGCATGTGTATGTATATTTGCTTGCATTATGCAAGCAGCATTTTACTCGTGTGTATATATATATATATATATATATATATATATATATATATATATATATATATATATATATATATATATATATATATATAGCTGAATGGGAATCTGGTGTTCATACAACTACTGACTAATGAAAGTAATGTTCAAATGCTTACGACTTAGAGTACTTTTGATCTGTTCCTTATTTGATCAGTAAATACTTTTTGAAAATGTCATTATCTTTTATATCATGATCCATTTATCTTTATCTTTCTACCATTCCTACATATTTCGTAAGTTTTTCTCACCATCATTCTCTTTGTGGGCGTTTTCTGCAGTAGAAATACTTTTACTCTGTGATAAAAATTAACACAATTTTTATATGTACCATAAAACCATTCTTTCTTTCCATACATCCTCTCTGTTTGCACATTAATTTTCAAAAACCTATATATATTACTGGTCATATTTCAGCTACTATGTGCGTTTTTTCGTATTTTAACGTATTTTTTGGTGGGGAGGGACGGTAGGTTCTGATCGTTGTGCTTGAATGCCCAAAGGGCAAAGGAGGGGAAAGGGCAGAGGGAGGATTTGCCTTCCCCCTTCTTCATAGGTCCTCACTAATTGAAAGAGAGAGTGGGTGGAAGTGTAGTCGAGAGGTAGACGAAGGAAGGGAATCTGATAGCGCAGACGGGGACTAATACAGTTTGGGGAAATGCGATGGAGAAATATTTATAATTGAGGTGTGCGGAAGGAGACAGAGGGGTTGTAAACTAGTTTATCGCGATACAATAGGGTCGCGCAGATGAGGAAGGAAATGCAGGAAATTCTTTTATGGAAAGGATTGTTTGTCGCGTAAAAAGTTATAAAAAGGATGGAGTGAAAAATATGATGGCAGAAAGATATGGAGGAGAAAAACTACAGAAGCGGATGAGTATTCATTACACTATTTCCTGAGAAAAAGAATGCCCATCTTTTCCCTAACATAGAGTTTGAGTCTATTTCGATCGATTTTCATTAAAGCATTTGTATTGGATACAACATTTATTAATCGATAAAGGCACTTTCTAATCATTCAACTGAATTCAAAATTTAATTAATGCTATATAATCATATACATATATCACCTCGTCAAACATAAGAGGTTTTAGCCGTTATTACTATCCTTCGCACGTTTATTTGCAATTCTATTCCTGACTAGAATGTAGTATAAGTATATTCAAGGTTACTTGAAGAAAGTGACACTAGTACAATTATATCAAAGCTCCAGGATTAAAAGGACCAGGAAATTCGTTATTTTTCGTGCTCAACGTTGAAAAATTAATCTTTCATTTTCGAAAGTCACGAGTGATATTGAGTAATGAACCACTAAATATTGCAACCTATGTAATGATGAGAAAAGTGCTACACGTAAAGTTATAGTGCTTCACTTTCGTGGACAATTTCCGCTTGTAGCATTCTGCGAGGAAAGCAAGGGAAAACTACCTCATTTTTCCCCTGCCCTCTTGAAAGTTAATGTTAGAACGGGTGAGGTAACAACCGGCTTTCGGACTGAATACTTAATAGACAGTAGAGGGTCATAAAGAAGCGAGAAAGAAGTGAAAAATTCGGCGCATGTTTTCTTACCGAGATTTTGTGCTTGTCCTCCTATCGATATAGCTGCGTAACGAACTCGCTAAAAGCATTCTCGGGGAGAGCCGCCCACACGTTTCTAACTGTTTCGCCTGTCTCTTTCACCTTGTTATCCGAGAAAAGTTTCCTACGCTGGAATTTCCTGGACGTCTACCAATAAATATTGGAATTCCGTGAATTCGCATATTTATCAGCTAGAGCAGTGCGAACGATAAAAATACTCAGGAGATTTTATATTTATTTATTTAGGATTTTCCGGAGATCTATAAGCAATTGTATATTTTTATAGTACTTGAACTGTTCTCATTGTTATCAAAAAGTGTCTCTACTATACTCAATAAAAGGGTACTTATTCATGGGCTATAGGAACGGTTTTTTTCCCCCGAATTATATAAAGTATATTTAATGTGAATTTTTGTTTCTTTTTCATTTCATTTATTCTCAAATTGTTTCTTCAGTTAACTGCGAGTAAATTTTGTTTCATTTATTATCTTCAGTTTTATTATTTTTTATTTACCTTAAACACTTCTTTTGCTTATGCAATAACATTTCTACATAAGGATTTCTCCTATAATGCCTAAAATTTATTCAAGTTAAATTAAAATCTCTCTTAAAAATGTATTCTCATTTGAAATAAAATAAATGATTATTGTTATAAAATATGCCTGAGTGCTTTTAAAAGTTGATCATCCTTTTCCTTCGGGTGTAACAATATATAATTAAGTAAATTTGGCTGGGTATTACCCCTCTAACATCTGCTATTTCTCACAATTTACTTTATTTTTTAAGAATATTTATTGGCTGAGTCTAACAGATAATGACGAAACTTTACGGAAAATTGTCTGCTTTGGCATGTGGCTGAACCTTGAGGTGGCCGTCCGCATGGCAAACCAAAAGCTAGTACGTCCGCATCCTGGAATCCTTTTATACTTTATTAATTATCAGAAAAATATTTTCCGAAGTAGTGATGAAATGTAGAAACGGAAACAAAGAAGTCAGTATATTAAAAGAGTAAGACAGTTGCTGCTCCATTATGTCTGTTGGAGACAACTGTTTTTCGAATAGAAATGAAATGTTCACTTCTTAGCCATAAGTTGCAAGTAATGAGGTGGTAAACAAGAATGGAGTGAAGTGGGAAACCCCAAAATGACTTTCTGCTCTAACACCCGAAAGAAGACTGTATCGCCCAAACAGAGCTCAAATAAGCAAGGCGGAATAACTCCTTTTTAAATCACTCAGAACGCAAACAAGAGATTCACGGACATAACAAAAAAATCGCAACAATAAATTCCTTGTTGAGGAAAATTGGCGTTGAAAAACAATTCCAAAATGTGCTAACCACCCGAAGGTATAAAAATGCCTAATTCATTCATCCCTTTTGCTTCTGAAAGCAACGGGAGTGGAAGTATCCTTTGTCTGGATTCCTGGACACATGGGAATCAGCGAGAATGAGAAAGCTGATGCTGCAGCTAAAGAGAATAAAATAGGAGACCCACACATACCGGCAATAGACCTACGAAATTTATTAAAACAGAAAGCAGTACAGAAATGGTGTAGTCGCTGGTCCTTGATCGCAGAAAATAAGTTACGCAGTATTAAACCCGATACTGTGGAATGGCCATCTTCTATTCGAAATAATAGGCCTGAAGAAGTTGTGGTCACCAGACTAAGAATAGAGCACAGCAAACTAACTCACTCATATCTCTTCACAAGAGAGAAAGAACCACCAAAATGCGAGCATTGTGAGTCCCAACTAACTATAAAACACATTCTCACCGAATGCCCTCATTACCCAGGGAGACGCGATAAACACAATGTCAGAGGAGAAATGAAGGAAATAGTGGGTAATGACCCCATCATGGTGGATGGAATATTGAATTTTCTTAGGGAAGCCAAGTTATTTCCTCTCATCTGAAAACCCATAAGGAAGATCTAAATATGATTAACATGATAGTTCTCATACATTTAAATGTCTGTTAACCTTCCTACCTACTGCCATTTTGTTTGAAATATCTAATCAGGAAAAAAATTAATTTTACCGAAGGTGCTAAATGACCTTTGCCGTCGATGCACCATAAACTCAACACCTAACCTAAAAATGCATAAGAAAATTTTTAGGGAAGTGAGAAAAATACCATACCGATATACATGATCAAGAAGTGCTTTTCAACTCCTGAGTGCCAAAGAATCACGTTCAAGATATATCTTCTATATTTAGTTACAGCTATTGTGGCCAATTATTTTCCATATTTCCATTTACAAAGCAAGAAAGGGTGTTACTGCACAAAAAATTCATGCAAATACAAGAAACAACATGCATTGTATCTATTATATATAGACGCTCCTCCGGATATACCTAGATATATATACACTCACTGGGGATCAAAATTCTAACCGTTCCACAAGTGCCACTGACTTGAAATTTTTTCGAAGTGGTGGCCATAACGTGTAATCGCCAGTAAAAAGCCGACTTTGAACCTCAGTATCATGGGATCGATTGCAGAAGGCCTTAAAGTCACGATTTTCTCCATAAAGATACATGGTGGGGATTTTCGATAATTTTTTTGAGGCACTTCCCGGAAACGTAGAGTTGAAATTCAAGGGATCGCTAGAAGCCGTTCATATCCAACAAAAATCAAAAAGACACCTTCGAATATTATCCATGGTTCGATGCTAGGTTGGGCCAAAAATCGCCCGTTTAATATGTATTGTGGCGATTTTTAAGATTTTTTTGGACCACTTCCCGATGGCATGGAAACTTGAAATTCGGCACGTGGTTAGAGATCATAAATATAGTTCATAATCGAATTTTACATATTCGCTGATGGTCCTTGGTTCGATCCCATAGTGCCATTTGCACTCCTCAGTGCATTTCTTATAGAGATAGCGGAAACAATTTTAGTACTTCCCGGCATGAAATCGACTTCAAACTTTGTATGAAATAAGATCAAGTCCTAACAAGTCATACTGTGCTTTCACAGCTGCTAATATGTCCTGGGTTCGTCACCAGGTGTCTCTACAATCAGTAACTGATCCGATTTTTAAGAATTATTTTGAACCTCTTCCCAATAATAATAAAACTTGAAATTCGGTATATAGATAGACATCACAGATACATTTCAAAAACATATTTTAGATTTCCTAGATCGTCTTTGGTTCGAATCCAGAGAGCTATTTACATTCTTGAAAAGTAGGACGTCGTTTCAGGCAGTTGCAGCCAATATTTCTGCTTGAATTTTCACGCATAGTTACAAATGGCAATCTTCTGTTGTGCTGCATAGAAACTATTACCAGAAAGGCTCGGGTTCGAAGCCGGGCGGTAAATATATCCCCCATTAAAAATACATTGAGATAGTTTTCATTATTTATTTTTATGCACTTTTCGAAATAATAGGAAGTTCTTGCTTCGATAGAAGATGTATATTATGACTTGGTTTAAGAAAACAAAATAGATGAGGCCATGCTGTTCCTAGGTTCGATACCAGAGCACATTACAATTTCTCACATAAGGAATATATGTGAAAAGTGGGACGTCGTTTGAAGCCTATATTTCTGCTTGAATTTTCACACTTAGTTAGAGATCTTCTGTTGTACTGCATAGTAAGTTCACCAGGAAGACCCGGGTTCGATGCTAGACGATTAAATTGCAGCGAATTTTAAGAATATTTTCAATCCTTTTTTTTTCTTTTGAGGACCGTCCCGATATGATGCCGATATGAAATTAGTGTTGTCGATCTGCTTGCAGTATGCAAGCTACAATTTACTCGTATTATACATAGCTGAAGATGATATGCCGACATAGGTAGATATAGAATATGTTTTATTGGATAATCACGTCCTCAATAGTAAAGAGCATGAATAAGCATTGCTGAAAGCTTTGAGAAACAACATATCAAGAAAATGAACGGCAAAAACAAACCTTGTCGCATTTACCCGAATAGTAAAATATGTGTATATTAAATTATGAATTGGCTCAAAACTCTAGACCGTAAAAGAAATCCTCCCCTTATTTCAACAGCATTTGCATTTTGCAACTTCAACATTCCCATTTTAGTAAAGGAGAAGAAAAAGCCACTTTCTCTTTCCTCACCAC
Organism: Sympetrum striolatum; assembly: GCA_947579665.1. Classification (NCBI taxonomy): domain Eukaryota; kingdom Metazoa; phylum Arthropoda; class Insecta; order Odonata; family Libellulidae; genus Sympetrum; species Sympetrum striolatum. Next base: position 29,308,516 of record OX388348.1, read on the forward strand.
GAAACAGAACACTTGAATCGGCTCAAACAATCCAATTTAGTGATCGTGGTAACGTTAACGAAAACTAGCAATATTATAACACATAAGATAAACTAAAGTTTATCTTAACTTATGTGTTAAATTGAAGTTTCACCAATTGAAGGCCCAATTGATTGAATTATTTATTTATTTATTATTCAGCCGAAGAATTGCTTTCAAGATGGATACATACAATTCGTTTCCATTTACATTTACGAAACTTTAGCTCAATAGAGATTAATTTGTCACTAAAGGATTATCTAAGTTTTTAAGCCTATAATCAACTAATTAGCATGCATTTAAATCTTAGATTTTAAGAATCACTTAATATCCTTCACGGGAATCGATAATATACCTTAATATTGTTATTTTATATAACCACCACAAATAACTTAACTTCGACAGGATTATGATATAGTTCGATATAAGAAAAAATACGACAAATAAGTCCGTGCTATTCTAAGTGACCCTTGTAAGAGATCTTCGCCGGTAATAAAGGGAAGTGCATATTTTCTCGACGGAGTCTGAGCAATCTTATTAAAATGCAGCAGCCATGTAAGCACTTAAGAGGATACTAATAAGCATTAAAATTCAAGGAACATATTTTTTCCCACGTGGAAACTCGTGCAGCAGCAAATACTCACGAAAGACTAAATACGGAACAATATTTGAGTACTAAGGAAAATAAAATCAAATCATTGCACATTTTCACAGTCCTCTAATTTAAGATTGGGATCTGGAATAAAAACGTACCAGATAGAAGGTAAAGTTTGGACATAGCAGGGGTATTATGATGGCTTGGATCTTTGGATTAACTCTGTTGGCATTTAAGAAATATTTTCCCGTGCCTAATTAATTATTAAGGCATCTTAGGAACGGAGTTCAGTAAAGACCATGGTAAAAAAAGATATTGCTAGCCCCAATGTTCATGATACAATACTAAGCACTAATTTCCGAACTTCTACTATGCTTAAATAAAAAAAAGCTATTTTTTGCGAACAAATAAAAGATAATGATATCCAGACTCTTATAATACGGACGACAGAAATTTTAATTCTCTCAGTATCTTATGGAATGAATTAAGGATGATACTAATATCGCTCCATCTCATTAGTAAATTAAAACAATGCTCCCGTTTATTAATAAACTGAATGTAAAATATGAAAAAGTGACTTGGCACTACCTTTTTTTGGCCGCTAATTAAATCAATCTGCTATAAGGAGGCGGGTTGAGGATGCCTCTATTTAATTAATAACTTAAACTTTCCTTCTCATTAAAGAGGAACGAAAAATGTGTTTACTCACCAAGTTTTCCAAATGTGTCGTTCTTGAAATTCCGGATCTGAAACAGAAAGAATTGTGTTATTATAAGATGGACTTAATAACGTAATTAACCAAGTTGTAAAAGATAGAATTAGCCAAGTAATAAAAATTAACATGCTTTTCGACTACTGATATTACTGTCACTTGAAAAATTATCCTTCACGTACAATATTATAAGCTAACAAAATTTTTATGTCGCAATGGTATTTAGTTACGTTAGTATTAAGGTCTTGCTACGACTTCAAGAGCTAATCAGCATCTTAAAAATAAACGGTAATTTATTAATAACGATGTAAAGTTCAGCCAATATCATTAGTATTATATGAAATAAATTGGAAAGAATATATCAACTAAGATCTTTTGAAAATATTCATAGCTACATGGTAAAGTCTTTTATGTTGTGATCTCTCTTTCAATCTTTCCTTTGTGTTTTTCATACACCATTTCTCTTTGTGGGTGATTTTCCGGCACAGGAATTAATTCTGTGATCAAAATTAAAAGTTTTTCATTGGATTTCCAAAGATATTCTTTCTTTCCAAATTCATTGTTAAAAAATTTTAAAATTTTATTGTTTATTTTATTGTTTTACGCGAGTTTGTAATAGACAAGGGTTGAATTGAAAATGGGACTTCCTAATCCCTATTTCCCTCAATCATTAATACGTGTGTATGGATATATGTAAACTACATTTAAAAGATGAAATATAAAGATATAAATTGAGGACAAAATCTCAGAAAATACAAACGAATCACCAGAATAAGAATAAAAAGTTTAGAAGCCGGCTTCCAAGACTATTTTGCAGCATTCATCAATGAACAAATAAAGACCTCGAGTAGGGGGAATATGTATGAATTTAGCCAAATTATACCTTTAAAAGCATAAAAAATCGTAATTCTGTAATACTGTTAATGTAATCATTTCACCTGGGCATGTAAACAAGGCCTTTCATAAAGTGAAAACATATACTGATATGGAACTCGCAGCAGAAGTTCATTGCCTCTTTGGGCGCAAAACTAACTCGATAAAACACGTGAAGAATCAGTAAGGCTTCGAAAGAAAATAATCCTTAGTACAACTCGACATGAACGGCCACTCTTGAAACCATTATTTCAAACCGATAAGCGTTCTTATGCCAAACTGTTCGAAAAATCTAAAAATGCCAACCCGAGTGAAAAGCACCGAAAAATCTGACGGAAGACACTGGACGAGGCATCTCCCAGAGGAAAGATACATCGAGACCATGTGGAAGAAGCCCGCCAAGCACCACGCCTCGTCGGTTAAGTTGGTAGGATGAATGAAGCCTTTTTCCACCAACACTCGAGTTTCATTGTTATTCTTGGTTCCCATTTAATTCCTCGGCTGCGGGAGTCAAAAGGTCCTTGCTTCCTACGGTCTTTAGCAGCGGAAGACCCGTATGTGAGGAGGAAACATCAGCTGTTGTAAGTGGGGAGGTTAATGGCCTGGGTCGGCGGTTTTATAGGAAAGATAGTATGTAACAGGGAGGGATGAGAGATTGCGTTTAGGTTCCGGAGTAGAGATGTTAGTTAAGGCAGGTCTCCCTAGGGTAAATGGACCGGAGGGCTATTAATGGAAGGTGGTAAGGGGATGAAGGAGCCTCCAAGTAACGTGTAATTGCAATGATGGGTGAAGGTACAAACACTACTTGAAGATCCATGGCGGTCATGCTCTATGTTCCTCCATTGATTCGGCAAGATTGCGTAAAATATACATCGGTGTATGTTAAATAGCATAGAAAATATATGTATTATTATTAATGCTTATATGTTATTATATGCTGCTTATATTACTGCTTATTTTCAACTTTAAGCAGATGTAAATACAATTGAGGTATAAACCAGACTGCATAAACAAGACCTATCTCGGATGTTACCAGATATTTCATCAATGTATTTAAGTAAAAATAGGTATAAGGCAATAGGTAATGTACATACGTTTTTATTCAAAAGAAAAACATTAAGAATCACTTGAAACGTTTTTATTCTAAAGAAAAAGATTAAGAATCACTTGTTTTTATCTGTAAAAGTTAATTTATCGTTAAACTCGATGCATTCAAGTCTGATCATCTATAGTTTGTTAAAACCGATATTAGTTTAAGAGTGACAGAAAGATTGGAAACCTGAACCGGGAATTATATTTTACCATATAGGATGATTTCGGAAAATGGAATCTCGTGTCCGGAATAAATACAAAATGAAAATCTACCAGAGCATGTTAATTACTAATACTTCGTAACTTGCGTCAGAAATTCTAGGGACATGCAAAGAGAATATCGCTAGAACACCTGAATGCTCTCATAACATTATGTGGAGTTAATATGCACACATAACCGCTTATGCATGAATTTACACATAATTTATTCATATTACAGTATCATTTATTACCGTTTAATTCAAAGGAACTTCTCAAAATAGACGTAATTTCACTGTTCAATTGATTAAATTGTGGTTGGCGAAACTTCTATGACAAATAACATTACTGTTTATAGAGCCTGCGAAGATAAAACCGCACAATATCTTATATTTCCGCAAAAACACTTTAATTTTTTTAACTGGATTACTACTAGACACTATAAAGGGCTTCAATTTTTTCAGATATCGCAAATCCTTTATTGTAATCTTTTGAGGCGGTGTTTTGGATGTTATGTTTGATAGTATAGAAACTGTTAGATCACGCCTTTCTATCCCTACGCAAAGATATTTCAGTTACTTCAGAAAGTCAAATTCCCGAATGTTCAAATATTAGTCAAAAATTACTTTTTAAAGGTAAGCGCTGCTATGACCGAAGAGAAGATCGGAGGTATTCTTTTAAATAAGGATATCCATGCGTGAGAAATTCAATAATGTCACCAATCCAAAGCGTTCATTCCGAAGCTCCCCTGGTAATGCGGCACTGCACCCTGATCAATAGGGATAAGCCCTCGCGTCACCCTACGGCATACATGCGACGATTGCCACAGATATCGATATCCCCACTTGAAGGAGTCTACATTTGTTTAGACTCGTCGAAATTTTACTATAAGTTCATATACATTCGCGGCATATTTCTTAAATGAACACCAGAATGTTCTCAATGATACAAAATAAGAAATAAGGAGTTTACAAACTGCTAACGAAATACAAATATAGTATGTTAGAGTGCATGAAGAAATGATTACAATAAAATTAAGAATGGGATGAATCGAGACTACCCATACTAGCATATAATGACAAACATAAAATTAAAAGTAGTGAGAGAGTGAGTAAATGGTATTTAGATAATGGAAAGAAGCCTCAAGGAATATAAAAATAAAGATACTATTAAGCAGCGTTGAAATCTACGTCGAAATTCAAAAGCTCTTGATATCACCGTTATTCTGATTAATTATTACCAACTAAATAGATAAAATGACAAGGAATGTAGGTGGACATAATGAAATTTTCCTTTCGATATCACTTACGCCGGTGAATTTGGCTATGTTCAATATTCCGTGTATTGGAAAGATTAAACAAGAGTTTGATCCGGAAGTTTTAAACGGACATTTCACCAAATTTCATCCATGAAATTAGCCACCAATGATTCTTCGTTTTCAATATACTCTCCTATTTTATCAGAACTTATCTTCCTAGTGGTGGTGAAGGAACCAAATATTCTCTTAGAACGTTTATCGAAAATTTAAACAGTGCTATGTACGAGTTTACATATAAAATTTAGAGGTCTGCTGTATACATTAAGAGAAAAAATTATTATTACTTATTGTCTGATTTAGAATTTAAAAAAATAATTGTCAAGGTTCCTCAATCAAATGAAACCTGGGTGAAACGTCTATGAGATTAAAAGCTTTAGTCGAAAAAACAACAAAACATAAAGAAAAACAAATAACTCGCCTTTGAGCGCAAATAAGCACAAAGATTTCTTAAATCCTAAATAGGAAAGAAATTAAGAAAATCACCTTTAAAGGTGAAATAGATTCCCAAATAAAAGGGTCCCTACTCAACCAAATATATACCAAATACGGTGTGCTTTTTAAATAAAACATTTGAGCAGACGCCCCAAACAGAGACTTGCATGTTATCTCTACTCGATCGGGGAACTTACCTAAACCTGGAATTAGTACTTGAGGAGCATATACATAGTCAACCGTTTTATTAACTAAAATACATAAGATGAAATGAGCGTATGAGTTTAGTTACAGCATTTATGAGCATATTTCTACGAATTTAGCAAGTATAAAACTAAAGTTCACTTCATCAAGTCAATGCCGGATAAAAACATTTTTCATAAAATAAAAATGGAACAAAAAGAGGCAAAAATGGGGGAGTCGAAAAAAGTATTGAGTATTGAGCCTCTAAGTTCGTGGTATTGAGAGATGACATTTCAAGTACAAAGGGAATAAAAACAAGTATACACCGAAATGAATCTCTTTTCAGTTTATTTAAAGACATATTTACGGAAACAGAAGAGGTGCAAGCAAATCGATAAGTAGGTTGCAGTTATAACCGTGGATTTACCTTACTGCCAACTGGACCATCATCGATGGGACTAGATTTTATCTCCACGCAACTGTCATCCACAGATGATTCGGAGGAACGAGGGGAAATAAGATGAAAAAGGGATTCGACAAGGGATATATTTTTGATCATCCCATAGAGCCTTATTTTTCAACAACTATCCTGCTTCTGGGTATGAATGCCTGCGGTGACTTCCTCTACCGAATTTGATGTAAAACAGAACTCCTGATTGGGAAATTACGTGAACGAGCTCCAAGACGACAAAGAGTCCGGAATTAAATAATAAAAAAATACTTTGCAAGCGATATGTTACACCTAATAGTACAGTCCTGGCCAAAATTAACGCAGCACCTCCCTTGCGATCCTAACGACCGGTGGTGCGTTAATTTTGGCCAGGAGTGTACATGGTCAAAAACAAACGTTTAAGCCAAACATGGAGAAATATGTTTCAAAATGTCGCAGGTAAAAATAACATGGCCGCGGGTTAACTCTCCTGTCTGCTTGGAAAACCAACATATCGTACTTAACCAGATTGTTTCCTGCCTTTAAATATTATGACATCGATGTAAAAAATTGTACACCGAATCTAATTGATGTACAATTTGAAAGAGAATATTCGGTACACTTTTTTCACCGGAAATGAAAAAACACAACGGGAAATAGATATTAAAATGTCTGAATCAGCAGGGCATCGAACAGAAAATTTGAAAAAAACTGTCATCTTCACCGAAGTTTTAAAACTAAACCTGATTCGAAACCAAAACTGTTATTTATTCTGTCCCAAATATCCGAATCGCAGTTCAGAAGATATAAAAAAACTGAAGGGAGATTAAATAAATACGCGTAACATCGATTAGCAACTTCTTAAAATGAGCAGTTTACAATCATCTGATAAAAAATTTAGATAATCATTTCTATAAAATCGCATGCTTAAGAATTGTTAATCTTTCTATTCAATGAAACACCTAATAGGACTGTAATAATTTGTGCATAATATAATTCCGGGTAAGTACGGCTTACTGTTGGAATATTGCAACGGCACGCTTTCTAATGGAGATTTCGGAGGCTTTTTCTTCCATATTAGGGTGAATATCAGGCGCTGTACAATACCTTTTATGATGTTGCCACTTGGCCTAGTTGCCAAACTAGCCTGGTACTTGGTAGAGGACAAAAAACTCAATTTCTTGCTAATGCGAATGCTACAGAAAGATATAGAAACATTCTAAGTTTACGAAACTCGGAAGTTAGCCATACAAATATTTTGATAGAAACATTAACCACTGTGGCGAACGTTGTTTTAGCCGATTTAGCGAGCGATTTAAATGAAAAGGGAAACATTTCTCGCGTTGGAGCTATAGCTGTAGTAACCAAAATTGTATTGATAGTAAGATACACACTTAATAAATTTCCTTAGTTGATATCACCAAAAAATTTAATCTTTAAGATTCAGCGCAAAAATAAAATTCATCGCTATCAACTATTACAAAAAACAATCATCAGACAACCCAGGAAATGATGGAACTAAAGCTAAGAAGAATAATTGAAAAGAATATTCGAAAATATGAGCATCTAAAAGACTTGTCAAGTCATGTAGATGCTGCTGCTTATTTCAAGTCTATTATGTATCTCACAGCGCAGTTTGTATGTTATATAGTTGGTTAGCAATTTTTTTTACATTATAATATTCAGTATTTTTATATTTAAATATTTTATGAATTATCAGGTTAATTGATGAATATAGATGCTGTTTGTAGTGCATATAGATTCTTATGTAAACTTAATCAGAATCGAATCGAAATGGTTGTACTTAGTATTGTTGATGTTCGTGATATTGTTTGAATTGATTACTGAAAGTGGTATAAGTTACCGTAACCAAGTTGGAACTATTTGCGGCGATATTTTGTAGTTAATAAGAATCTCTACACAATAATCTACAGCAGAATCTTAATCCGATTTTTTTTGTTTCTATCTAAATTTTGTCTAAGTATTACCTCGGATAAATTTTTTAAAAGACAGAAGGCCTACAATTAAACAGAAAAAATAATTCCAAGTGAATTTCTTACGAGAGTTAATAACGCTGGATAAATTCCAAAATAGAGAAATTACGTATTTCTTAAACACGAGAAGGCGTGCGATTAATCATAGGTTAAACGAGAAGTGAAGAATTGCGACACGATTGGAACCCGAACCAAGGAACTTTTCGAGCAGGTAAAAACAGAAGGTTGGCAATTTTTCACTTCTGGTTTAACATTGGATGAATAAATATACGAAGTTGAAAATGTATATAAGACGGTGATTCGTATGATAAATGATTATAATCATTGATGCAGTAGATAACATTAAACCGCATAAGAAGGTGCTAAAATTGTCATTCTTCAAACAAAATCCAGCAAAACGTCTTATCTCCCACATCGATCTCAGAATGACCAAACGGCACAAATACGGACGAATTATCCATTTTTCGCTACGCCTTACGATTCGGTTTATCTCCTTCGCATCCGAGTGAGAAAGTAATTTGCACCCCTTCATTAACCTGCCACTTTACGTTTCATTAACGCTCCGCTTGACGTTTTAACGAACGCCATTGTGCGATGAATGCCTTCGGAAGTTCCGAGAATTATCTCCCCACAGATGCGAATGTGTTCGGCGATTAAAATAGCTTCGCGCGTTTACTGCCTTAGGGGAAAATGTTTTGAGTTATTTCGCTAAGGAAAAGGGAGGAATATTATGAAATGCGGAAACGAATTGCGAGCTAGGGGCCAGGCTTTATTTTGGTCTCGAGCTTTAATTAAGTATTCAGCGGGCATGCGGCTCTCAACATTCTCCACATTTAAATATAACTCTGAACCCTTTGTTTTGATAAGTTTTGGATCGGTGTAGGGGATAAAGCTTTTGCAGAAGCTCTTTTCGACTGCTTTCATGCATGGCTTCCTAATGCCGTAACAATAGTGTTTACGAGAAAATATATGTGGAAGTTATAGACCGTAATATCCACATTAATATTTTGACGTAAATATCGAGCAATTTTGAGGTATATTGTTCTCCAAATCGTAATTACCAATTTATTTTCTTATATCCATCTAATTAATCTCTACCAGAATGAGTATCATAGGATACCAAAAACGTCTTGGATATCAGTATGCACCAAAAAACACTACATTTATATAGATAATTTGTCATATACGAGCTAAAGCTAAAATGCTACCACGAAGTGCATTTAAATCTTAAAGACTGGAGATCTTTTATAATAAAAAATGATCGATAGGGAAGTAAAGACGGATTGAAATCATAACCCAATATTGTCAAGGTAGTAGTAGTATTAAGGGTTATAAGGTGCCTCGACAGCAAAGGTCATATTGCACCTATTGTCAAGGATATCTTTCAAATGCTTACCAGAGTTATAAATTGAATGTGATTTAAGTTCACACCAAATGCTAATTTACTGTACTTGTTGCCCCATCCTGCCAATCATAACCATTATCTTTCATATATTTATGGACAGTAGCAGTCAAAAGTTAACATTGAATAATGCCAAGATAACTGATGAGCCTAACATACTAAGTAATTCGTTTACTAATTTCCCTCTTCAAACAGTACATTTATGACTTGAAGTCGCGCAGGTAAAAGAACAAGTGATATTTAGTCACTTTTATATCTATGTTTTGCCAACATGTTTCATTTAGTTAAGATCTATTTACTCTAAATTGGACTGCGTTAATTGACGTTTGACTCAATATTAATTGTAATTATATCGAATCGTGCAATTAGGTTGTCCTTTCTTGTCTGCTGTATCCTTGTTAGTCAAAACAAAAGAAATAAAAGAAGCAAATCAGTAAGTTTCTGTATTTTTCTTCGAAAGACAGATAGATAAAATACGCAGAAATAAACATCTAAAAATTAATTTCACCAACGCGCCATAAAATGGTACTCTTATCATGATATTTTATAATTTCAAATTATTCTTTCAATCGAAAAACAGAATAGTATTGAAATAGATCTACCGTTAAGGTATAGACATATCCATACATATTCAGAAGATTAAAGTAAAAGTAATTTTTATAGACATTGAGAGTTAAAGCATATTTTATTCCTCCAAATATCCTAACAGAGAAATTCAGTAAGGGGTATGAATCTTGACGTTAAGCAAGAAAAACATGAAGGTTTACAATTATTCATTCTTCTTATTGTTGATGGAAGATTAAAATACATGAAGGCTACAGTTTCTACAAAATAGAGGTATGAGAATTATCCTAATAAGTGAAAATTATACGAAGATGATGTATGATTGGGCATCTAAACTGGCTCAACATCCCACAAATGTGAATCATGGGCTTTCCGTACGACGGAAGCGTAATGGCTAGCACGCTAGTCTTGCAACGCTGACATCCCGGGTTTGAAGCCAGCTCAAAGCATGATTGTATACGTGTATCAAAAAATTAATATTATTTTATGAATGGTCATTGTGGACTAAAATACTCCCTATAGTGAAGACAAATTTATACATAGATTCAATCACTTTGAGCATCACTTGGTGAAACTTCATCTAAACACATAAGATAAAATGACCTTTACTCGATTCCACAAACATAAATGTAAATACGGACACAAAACACGACCGGTTTTGACGGTACAACTAAAGCTATACAAACTAAATCGACGCTATAACCTGAAGATGACAGTATAATGTCGAAACCGGTCGTGTCCTTATATACATATGTATTTGTGGTATAAAGTATTGTATAGTGTATAAAATTATTATTTTACCGTTGTTTCAAAATAAACACAAGAAAGACAGTGGTGGTCATTTGACCACTTTGTAGCGATTTACTTCAAATATTTTTTAGTTTTAAACTTTTTGACTTTGTGTTATACCATCCCAAATTTAATTTGAACGAATTAAGATTTTGCTAAGACTGATGCGGCTGATTTTTACATAATGTTGTACTTAGAAGGACAGCTGGTGGTCATTTAACCACTTTCTCATTTCAAACCAAATTGAGAAGCGAAGTAGTCAAATGAATACATCCCGTCCTTCTAGGTAAAGCGAAACTCCCGTCTTTCTAGTGTTAAATTTGTATTTTGGAATAAACTAAAGGTAATGGATACAAATTATTATTATATCATTATCTCATAATTGAGACGGAAAAACAAGTCAAAGAAAGCAGCATCACTCGTAGCCTCACTTGTATACCCAAGGTTGAGATCAAAGATAGGACCAAATCCACCGAGATCATTATCGACGGACCTTTAAAAACTCTCTCCTAAAATTCCCGATATTCAATTTGTAGCGCCAAATTTGATCACCCGACACAGGGGGCCTCCTTCACTGGTGTTTCGTCCTTCTGGAAAGGGCCTCCTTTCAGCCCAAGGACATAAGTTCTTTATGCGAGACTCGAGAGATGCTCAAAAGATGTTTGCCTTTTTTTATTTCAGAACTTTTAGGCGGCGCAAAATCGGTTTCCCCACTTCCGCCGATCGAGGGCACTTAACAAATCCCTCTGCGGCGTTGTTCTTCGGGATCGATCGTACGACAGAAATAGACCGAGTGCACGCCGAAAAATGAGACGAATGCACGCGAGATTGCGTCTATCGCGATTGCCTTTTTTCCCAACCTTGCACCATTCCGTTGTTGTTCCTGCTGCCTCATCTTGATGAATTGGATATGGAAAACGTAATGAGATGATGTAAGAGGAATAAAAACAACTTATACATATATTCCTCTTTCATCGTGAAGAGCTGCCACAAAGTAGAGGTTGATGCGGTTGATTATGATAATGATATGAACATATAGATATAGATTAACTAAGATTAATATTTGTATTATAATATTTATAAATGTTTGTATTTTAACAGTTAGGTTATAGATAGATATAAATATAGGTTTGTACTTTAATGTTAGTATATGTTTCCGTTATAATATTTGAATGTGATTTCATTTTAATATTAGTATAGATTTGTATTTTGTTAATGGTATTTTTTACGTTTGTATAGGATTATTGGAAGATCGGACTTAAGAGTCTTTTATTTCGCCTAACGCATTTCTAAATCTATAAATTAACTTCTACGGAACTCTTCTTATCCGAGCAAACTCGGACCAAACAGTCGAAATAGACAAACAGATGAATTTTTATTTTTCTTATAGTAAATTATACCTAATAATAATAATAATTATTATTATTTTTATTATTAAGGTCTTTATTAAATGGAAGATTGAGACTGAAAAGTCTCTTCTTCCATCTAACCTTAATTGGGTTACTTTGAAAGGCCTTGTTTTTAGTCTAGTCTTTGGGTTGATATGTAGTTATTTAAAAATAATTGCAGTAGAACACGATATAGTTTGGTTCGTAATATTTTTGTCAATGTTGCTGATTCATCATCACTGCTACTGCCGCAGCTCGATTAATGGAAATGACTCGACGCAGTATCTGACCGATCACATTTCTTGATGTGGCTTGAAACTTCAAATTCTTCGCCAGAACACAAAAATTGTTTCTGTAATTTGGAATTAGAAATTTCGCGTTCCTTTACCCGAATAAATTGTTTAAATTATCATCCTTATCATTTAAGTTGATTCTAGCACAGCACAGATTCTAGCTAAAGGTACGCTTCGATAAATTGCAATATTAAAACACAGTGGTGAGGTAACTAGAGGAAAAGTATTGAGTAAAGAATTGCAATCTTATAAACAGGTCTATTATCTTTTAAAATTCTTCGATTTAACGACTGGTATATTATTAGAGTACTTTATGCGACAAAAAGATTTTGTCGTTTCGAAGGAGAAATACGAGAAAAACGGTTGAAAACGACTTCCGGCACAGGAAACTTGTCTTGTCGAGTTCAATGAAGCCTCAAAAGGGAATATCAGAAGTAACATGATGCGACAACATGTAAATTCGAAGGCAAAATCGTTAGCTTTTTATCTATTGTAAACTAGGGCCAACTTCGTCCCGCTATTCATATGAAAATTGCAAACATCAAGCAAAAACAGTTTCAAAATCTAGTCCCAAAAAAATTGACCATTGTGTCGGTTTAAGTTTCTGATAGTCCCGATTTTTCTACCATTGACCCATAATAATTAATTTACGAATTTTAGGAACTAAGGTAAAATAACAGATGTCATTCTCTCCTGTTCAAAGATTATCCCTTATTACCCTACTCTAAGTCAATGAACAAACGGAGAGGTAAGTTTTAGAGATAAATACCATGTTACACTGTTTGGCTACTTACTTATACATTAATCTTAAAATTGTCTTAATAATGTAACAGCAAAGCTAATGGAAAACTTTCTAAAAGAAACATTATAATAACTTTACTATGAAAATCTTGAAAAACTAATCGACTTAAAGAATATTATGGTATCTAAATATATCGAAATTCGACCGTAAACCCTCCCTCTCAAATACTTTCCCTAAGTGGGACACGTATAATCCGTTTAAACCACTGCTTTAGTTGAGCCACAGAAGCAAAAATCCTGGATGCGCGCCCGGTCACAGAAATACAGTCGTAGCTTTCGTTTTCTGTCCTATCTGCTCGTTCGGCCGCAGAATGAATGCTGCTGCGCGATCTGGCATTCTCATGGGGCAGGACTCACGGCCAATTTAGTAGAGTTACGGCATATCAGGGCTTAATTCTTCGATAGAGATTTTAGCCTCAGCAATAGTGTTTCTGGGATGATAAAATGCCTCGGTTTCGATCACTGCTAAAAAGAATTCCCGAGTAAAAGCAAAAGGTTGACAGCAAATCCTCCTATTGAGACTTGATAGATTGTGATAGGAATGTTGCCATTCTATGATTGAAAAAATATCTCACACGCTGGGAGTGGCTGTTTTATGAGTATATATTGGTTAGAAATTATATTTATTTGAACTCTTTTTCCGAGCACGAAATTAAAATCTACTTATCTAGCTTGGACTTTGTGATAGTCCTCCATTTTAAAGAATAATAATAAACTTTATCATGCTCTTTAATTTTTAAGTCCCATAAGAGTAGAAAAAAATAATTAAAAAATTATCTGATCACTAAAGATTATACAAAAGGAAAAAAAGATCAAGAATAAACATAAGATAATAATACAAAAAAAGAATAAAGAAGGAAGCACTACCACCTCCTCAGTATTATTCATAATAAGCATGAACTTATTCCATAGTCCATCGAGGTTATAGTGTATGTTAGTGCGATAACAACCAAAACCGCACGTAACTAGCAGCTCTCAAGTTAAGTTACCGATAGGTTTTCGTTGTACATCTTTCGTGGTCTTTCTACGCTTCCGCTATCACACTCCATGCTTCCTATCTGTAACATCTACCTGTATACTCAGTAAAAGTCTATCTGTGCAAACTTTTTCCTTACCCACTATAATGGTCTCGTCTGAGAACGAATCTGTTCCATGCTTTCACCACAACATGGAGCATTGGACAGTTCTTTCTCTCGCCAAGTAACTCAATTAATAATGTTTCTCATTAAATCTGCTCTGAGCTTTATTTTAATATTCCCACAAGTAGTTATCGAGAATCAAACTTACGCTTAGTTCCAAACCTTTTACAAGCTCTATAGGAGATAAATTTTGCAGATTACGCGTGCTGCAACGCTTGCTCCGTGGGCGTGTAAACACCGATCGATCGCCCTACTTCTTTTTATACCGCAGAATATTCGGCGGGGAATGAATATTCTATAGGAGATTTCTTCGGGGCTATCACGCTCAACATGGCATCGGCTGAATTGGCAGGGAGGTCACACATCGCAACTTCCGTACATGTACTACCTTTTCGGACTTTACTCAATTCTAATCTCCTTTCATTCATGGATTTCAAACATGCGTCAAAGTGCAGTTTCTTAACGCCATAAACTCCACCAATTGTATGACAAATATACTTAACTGAATACTGTTCTCCCGTTGAAACTTTTCGATTGGTGAAGGTTTTGCGGGAGATCACATACCCTTATCGATACATATTTGATGACAAGACTTACTTACGTGAATTCGCATCACTCTAGCTTCCCTTAAAGTATAGACACCAAACTATACACAACCAAGATATTTATCCAATTTACCTGTGTTCTATAGAGTTAGTTATTTGAGGATGAAATCTGAGTTATTCAAATGATTCGATTACTATTACGACATATTAACGCCATAAATTCAATAGTATCAGTCTTCACATGATGGTTTTCCATGGCAATAAGAACGAACATCGTAACTGGCACACGTTTAATTATTATATACATTACCGCAATACAATAAATATCGTGACCGGGTTTCGATGCCTAGCATCATCATCAGGTGAACAACAAACAGAAGAGCACGGGATATATAGGAAGCCGGAGGGGAGGGGGAAAGACAAGGGCAAAGCTAACTGGAGGAGAAGAGCAGAAGGAAAAGCACCTGATGAGATGGTGCTAGGCATCGAAACCCGGGTAGTGAGTGATATTTGCTGTATTGTGGTATGGTATACAATAATTAAATGTGAGCTAGTTACGCTGTTTGTTCTTAATGTTTACACCATATGCTTAATGCGGGTGATTCGTAGGTAATGCTTTACTCCGAGGCTACTGTGGTGTTGCGAGATGATTTTTCTTAAAATAAAGTCTTTCCTTCCCGAAAAAAAAATTATTTCCGTATCCTCAACACTCACATCACATTTCTTTCCATTCCATCTTTTTCTTGCCAAAAAGTTCAACAATAACTTATTTATCAACACAACATGACAACCAACAAACTTTAACAAATCAACATTTCAAAGCCTAGACAATCTAGCTAATTTAAAAAAACGAACATCATTAAAAGAAAAAATAATGACTCATAAAAAAATACAATTTAGAATTAAATAAAAAATAACACGATGTTACACGATGTCACGATTACTTAGCTTTCCATCTTAATTTCAATATAGAAGCAAAATGTAAGGAAAAAATTGGAACACGGCTATTAATAAACTAGGGCAAAGGTTCTCAACCTTTTAGCAACTGAACTTGAATTTTTTTAGAAATTTTGGCTTACAAACAGTCCTATATTTTTTTTGAGGCTCACATTTAATGTCGGAAAAGTGCCCAATGGCTTTTTTATTTTAATTAAATTGCTATGAAAACTTGATATTTAATTATTAATGCACCTGTATTTCGGTTTTTTCAACCCTTTAACCCCGTTCTCTCGTACCACCAGTGGTACGCGTACCACCGGTTGGGAACCCCTGAACTAGGGATTGAATGTTTTGTGAATTAATTACAGACCTTCGAAGTCAGCCCTGACTGTTTACTCCGGGAACATAGGTGACAGAATTGTCTCTAATACATAGAAACTGCTTCACTAAGGCACCTTGTAGGTATGACTTAGCTTAAAATCCCACGTACAAAACGGAAGACAAGATTGCAGACCGTTCGAACCGGTGAGTATAATTATAATATATTCAGCGGAGTAGGCAACTTGCACAGCGCAAATGGTGCTGTGCATTGCCTATCCTTAAGGATACATCGTATCTAAATGTACGTTGGGTGCCTCTTAGAATGTTGGGAATCCAGGTTTTCTATTGTATCCAAAATCCGGCGGCAACGGGTTGCGAAGCGCTAACGAAGAAGGTTATTGGATTTGGTCTATTACACTTCTCAAAACTCTAACAGAAATAAATTCCAAATCGTAAGAATATCTTAAAAGAATATCAAATACAGTAATAACAAGTACAAAATAAAAACAAGTTAAAATAAGTACAGTATAGTAATAATACAGAAAATAATAATTAAATAAATAATATAAATATAAATAATAATAAAGATGTTAATGTATAAATAGATTTAGAAAGAAATTTATTTTAACATTGATATTATTCTTATAGCCATGTCTCCACTTATTCCTTTCCCTTGAGTTATATTTGTCATTCTCCAAGCCATTATATTACTAATTAAGGGGCATAACAACCAACATGTATGAGAAATTCCATTTACTGCACTATCCTGAATATATTTCAGGTATTATTAAATTGGCCGGTGAAGAATTAGGCTAAAACGACCGCAAGCCCCGCAACGTTCACGAGACATTATATTCGGAAGGAGAGCAATGTATTTTTTTCGAGTTAGAGAATATTAAATCCATCAAGAGAGAGAAAGGTCTGCCACAGCACGGCAAGTCACGCCACCCCGTTCTTCCCGAAAGGCGCAAAATAAATTCCAAGTGAAAATTCTCCTTATCGATTTCCTTCGGTATGTCCTAATGGGTACTTTGCACGCAAAAAAATGTCTAGAAAGTCATGAGAAGCACAGTGCTTGATCGTCGTACAGTGCTCAAATTTGGATGAGAATCTCGAGCACTCGTTCCGCCGATATTTCTCGGAAAAGCGCTATTACGCTGGTCGTTTAAGTTGGGGTATTAGTGTTTATGGGTGTGGCCCTGTTTTGAGCGGTCGAAACTTTGAAGAGGGGCATGTGAAAAGGATGACTCATCCGCGAGAGGAAAATTATGCAGGCTATAATGAAAGTAAAAACAGTTCGTTCTAATTACCTTCGCCGCTAAAATAATGAAGTCAAATGAACAATAACATTTGAGCTGCGAATTAAATTTTTTATCTTGAATTATTCACGTTTTTTTAACGTAGCAGGCTGACAATCGATGCTCAGTCCTACTCTCAGAAGTACATCATTACCCTAAAAACAAGTGAAGAAAATGGATTATTTTCCATGAATGTTTTCTAATGATGCAAATTCCATCTTGTATCTATCTGAGAAGATGTCCGAAACTACAAATGTGTAATTTAGAAAGAAGTATTTCGATTGCTATTTAATAACAAAACTGAACACATATTTGATCAAATTAGGTTATTCTTTAATTATTTGTTCAATTTTATATCTTACTGTAAAATATTTTTCTATCAGAATGCTTTATGATAAAAACTATCGAAATACTCCTGATTTCCTGATAAGGAAATAAGAAATGCGAGAGTTTATAACTTGCAGTTGGTGAAGTCGCACATGACGAAATGGTGAAAAATGCGTAAATTCCCAACTGATAAAATCCTATTGTAGTAAACGCATATATTCGTAGATTTCTTAGTATAGATGAAAAGGCTTCACGATCCTAGGGTCCTCCTCGGGATTTTTCCTGGTGCGATACCCTCACTCAAGAATCCATTTTTGTGAAACCCCTGCATAAATGTCTTCCTTAATAACTGATTTTATTCGTATGATATTTTATCATAATTTTCATTAGTAAAATTTTCTGAATCGGAAGAGAGAAAAGAGAGGGTGGGTCAAAAATGAACCGACCCACACCGTTAACATCATTTTCATTATTCCCACTGTCCTAGTGTTCGTACCGGAGGGTTTTATTTATTAAAGCAAAGCCTCATCAACAGCCATCGTTGGCAAATTATTGTAAAAACGATAACAATTAATTACGTCGAGGAAAACTCGCAACAATTACGTAACCAGAATAATCCGATTAGGCGGGACTCGAACCAGAGAACCTGGGGTTAGAGGGTTACCATGCTAACCACTCCGCAACCGCAGCCGTTAATTGATCACCTGGATAATCGCACTCAAGAAACTATTCGAAGACAAGAAGTGAGAGCAGAGATACAGGGAATGACGAAGACAAACTTTACTGAATCTACACGTGTTTCCTGGTTTTACGGGTGATGAACGAACCATAAGCCTATTTCTGTAATCGGTAGCTTCCGTATCACTCGCGGTGGAGAATTTGTAAGTTGATTGATGGTTAAAATAACAGACGGATAAATGGAGCTGTCAGTCATCAGGAAATTGATGAAAGGGACTAAAATAACTGGAATTTCGATTTGCATTCGCCAATGGTCTTCATGGGATTTCAGATGGCCAAGTACACTGCGTGATCGTCTTTGGTGAAAGCGGTTCCGGGTGCGATTGCCGGTATGATCCTATGTGCGAAACGACCTAACTTGTCGAAGCACTTTAAGTTTATAACAACAAGATTAACAAGGTCTGAAGATAACAACTTTGATAATACAAGTACGAGGGTGGTTTAGAAAGTAACCACCGGTGCCGTAAGACTGTACAACTTCCTAGATAAAATATTTTCGTACATGTAAAAACTACTGCTTTCCACTATTTTAAAACAAAACTGCCATCTAAATCCCATGTAGGAAATATGACCAGACTGCTACAATATTTGAAGATCTTCAAACTCGTAGAAGTGCTGGGGTAAAAGCCACTTCTTCATTTGAATGAACAGACAAACAGTGAACAGAAAACTGATGAAGTCAAGTCTGGGCTGTGCGGGGGAGGATCAAAAACGTTCAATATGAATTAGGGGAGACCCGTCAAAAGCGATCCCCCGGGATAAAGTGGTACCCTATCATTTTCTCCCTTGTTAGTGTTGCAATCTATTTTGTAGGCTACAAACTAATTCCGCACCAACAAATCAGCTGAGTTGTAACCTCTGTTAGGAGTGAATTAATATTCTGCTCTCAGCAGGGAAGAATATTGCTATTCCAAGATAGCTGATCTAAGGTAAGTTTGTATACCTTTGATTTTTCTAATAATCTTAACATTACTTAATTTGAACTAGTTTCTTTAGTAGAACCTAGGATCGTTTAAAATATTTAGTATATTTTCCTCCGCTTTCATTATTATTTTAAGTTCTTTTTAACGGTTTTGAATTGAAATTACACGTGGGGTAATGTGGTCCCCCACATTTTCATAGGGGACCACTATTCAAAGTGGGCTCATAATGGGTGTGCAGGAGTTGATAATGATATTTGCAACGTGTTCATCTGGGATTTGCTTATAATTAACCATAAAGTAATGATACTCATGTATCATTTATTCATTACGTCTTAAATGAAGAAATAGTGACCAGAAAAGAATATTATGGGGAAATTTTAAGTAACTATAGTGGACATTTTGCAAACTTACGAAACATTTATGATAACGAGTGTGATCAGAAAGATATTCATAGTAGAAGATATAGCCAGTAAACTCTTAAAGGGACCACTTTACCCGGGTCTCCCCTACTTATGACAGAGGGCCTACCACTCCGGTGTTAATCATGAATGATTTCTCTTCCACCTTTAAGAAATTAGTTCTACTGGTTGAGAATTGGTACCATAACACCTTCGCTCATAATGTTTTGTGCAGTTAATGTAATGGCTACAGGAAATGTTATATAGCCTACAATTCACTATGAATGTATGTACCCTACTAACAGATTATTTTGCTTCGATTAATCTTATCACACCACGCGTCTCGCGTTTGGCGGTAATTTTTATTGCTGTATTTATTTTGTATGAATTAATTGAGCAGACGCGCTGCAGTAAGATTCTCCAAACTAGCACAGCACGAAGATTAAAGAGTCATAGAGTCTTTTAACGTAACTATGAAAGCACTCGGAAAACAACTACAAGCAACACGCATCAACGGCAGCTAACTTCCGAACAGCCCAACTAATAACATCTTAAGAAAAGATTCATCGAGAAAAAACACGAATCCTTCCCGTGGGTTTACGAAACGGAGTAAACCGATCCGAGAATAAAGAACTCATCCCTAATTAATCTCACCGAAGCAAGTAAACAAGCGAAAGAAATAGACATCGCCCCGTCACGATAGACAAATATTTTAATGGCCCGAAAAGAACGGAACCTGCTTTAATGACGAAAACCATCGTCTTAACCCCTTCCTCCTCCACCCATCCCCTCTTAGGGAACAGTCACGCTACCTATACCTCCCTCCAGGAAGAACACCACCGCAGTGGAAAAAAATAACACGAAAAATTCAGGGGAGAATCGGAATTGGGTTCTCTTTTACATGGGCTTTAATGGGAGTGGCCCAGAAGCGTGGGTTTTGCAAAAGATGGCCGCGACTCACGTGCGTGAGGACGGATCGTGACTGTTGCAAGCTCCCCCTCCCCGCGTCCCCCACCGACCTACCGGGATTCCATCCACTTCAACGCGGCGACGTTCTCCCCGCGCCTACCCTCACTTCACTCCATCCCACTAGAGGCGCCAGTATCGACCGGAGGGCCTGCAGAAGAGCTGAAGGAGGGAGAAGTTCCCGATGTCGCATCACTGGAAAGCAACCGGAGCACGGATGGGAGGGAAGAGAGGGGGCTGCAAAAGGTCTATTCCGGAGGAGAGGTACCTGCGGTCTATAGCCCGCATGCGGCCTGTTTGGGCGTTCGATGCAGCTTCTACGTCCACTCCAGAAACAAATGTCCTCAATATAAGGTCTTTATTAAGGCGAGATTGAGACTGAAAAGTCTCTTCTTCCATCTAACCTTTTGTCAATGATATAATAAACATAAAAAGTTTTGTGTAGGTGAATAGAAATAGAGAGGAAAACTTTACGAGTGGACGTATAAAAACCTAAGGTGATATCTGAGAAAAACTGCAGGAAAACACCCACTAAGAAGGGGGAATGAAAATACTACACGCAAAAAGATGTAAAAGAAAGCGGTGTATAAGATGAAAATTACAAAAGCAGTATTATAACGAAATTACAAAAGTAATGAATATTAAAAATTAACGTACCTTAAACTGTTAAAGTAACTTAATTTTTATTGCATCCATTATATTTATAATTATGTAAATTTGATTGTTAAATTTATAATTATGTTTATTGGCTGTTTTTCTACTAGTCTTATTGTGAGTTCTTCATTCAACACATTTATGTATTCTATAATGAAATATACCACTAAACATTGAGGGGCCTTCACCAGATTTCACCCAAAATTTGTGGGGGGAAGGAAAGCTTTCTGCATTGGAAGGCTGCTAGGAATTATGAAACAAAACACACATGAGACTATCAGGCCGAAAGGTATATCACCTTCATTCAAATACCTCTCAACAATAGAGGAAAACTTCGAGTTTAAATGCTAAATAGATCTTGGTTACATACAGCCCATTTCATTTTCACGTGACATAATAAATTAAATGTGCACTTGCTTCAAGAGATAAAGAATCCGTGAGGAAAGTCCGAACAAGCGGCACAAAGTCAATATATTGCAGGATTCTCACCTCAAGGTTAAAACACTCACTCACGCAAAAAAAAACCTTGGTTCTCATCCCAGTCATATTGATGTTTATCGTTTCTTCTTATCTTAGGTTTTACATGCTCACGCCCAAACTAATTTACCTTTACCTGATCCATGTTTAAAGTAGAAATCAATCTAACTAGTCCGACTTAACGACTAAATATATCATCCTTTTATCTTTACGTATACATAAGAAATTTGTAATACGGCTGCTAATACATTAGAGGCTTAAAAACTCTCCCAAAGCCATCTTTACCAATGTTCTTTATTTGTGTTGCCACTGCTTCTGAAAACAACGGACAAGTACCGGATTACTGACCATTTAATAAACATCCTACGTAAATTTTAATGGTAAAGCTAACAATCAATCAATTTTTGTTTTCTTCTACCCCTTGAGATGATAGTTTCACATTAGGCTAAAAAAGACAGCTTTGGGAGAGTTTTTAACCTTAAATATTTGTAGATGGGAAACACGCGACAAAAGTGCGGCTTGATAGTTAAACGTGCGCGCTAATTTTTCTTACACCACCGAATGTAACAAGCGACCTCCCGATGAAGAGTTACATACCACTCTCGAAATAGCATCCGCGATCAAAATACTTACCAACTCCTCGATCGACCGGTTTTTCGGTTTCTTTTTATTCTGGAACATCCTTATTGCGTTATTTCGCTTTCGTGTGTCTCACTATTCAATCACCACAAAGGAGCGCCGAGGGATTCCTGGTCGAAAGGTTCGGAGTCGCCGAGAATCGTGACCGGGGTTCGCATCCCGAGTGGGAGGGTCTCCTCCCGCAGCGGCGCAAAAATTGCTCTTCTCCCCTCCGGGTATTTGTCACAAAGGACAAATTATTGCACCAAGGTTACGCCGTGGGACTGGAATCGATCTGTCCAAATGCTATGTTTCAAATGCTGGAGAAATGGCGGTTTGAAATGGCGCTGAGACGAAATGTTTGCGTTGATCCGAGTTTACCTCCAGCGGAGAAAAAATCTTAGCGATGAGTAATGACCGTCTGTTTCCAAGTGACCGATTCTTAGCTCTCGCTCCATTAACCCATTACCACGGAAAGAGAATCATTTTCCACCGCACCCAGGTAAATAATCGTTTGATACGGTTCTAAGTGTTGGTGAAGTCATCAGCGCGAAGGCTGTTCGGATTCTCTATCCCACCGCCATTAGCTACAAAAAAGCTTTTGAGAGGGAATGAGGTTTAATATTGAAGATGAGGAGTGAGGTAATCTTAGACAGCAGTTCATTTTTGAAACAGTAGCTAGGTAAAACTTGATAAGTAGCTAGAAAGGCCATGAACTCAAACAAAAATATCGTAAAGTATTTAAAAATAAAATAGCTTAAATTCACGTCCATCAATAGAATGTCGTTCCTGCTACCATACTATGACGAATGGACTATTTTCATTTGTCATGTGGTTCAGGATAGAGAAAATTGTATTTCATTTTTTTTGTCCCAGTCTTGATCATGGCTGTAATGAAATGAAAGCTAATGAGGTATGAGTGAATAAATGCACTGATTTTGGTCTCTGCTTATGGAATGTCAATAAAAGTGTTACGCATACAGTCATTGTGCTTCACTTGCGTGGACATGTTCCACTTATAGCATTCTGGCTCAGTGAGGAAAGCAATGGCAAACTACCTCACTCCTCATTCTGCCTAGTGAACCTCATTCCTCACTGCAGGCTCTTAGTAGCTCGTAGTAGCGGAGGGGGTGAGGTACCAACCGGCCTTCGGGCTGAATACTTTACAAACAGACAATAGAATATCAGCCTATAAATCACACAAATTAAGTGTATAATAAATGAAGATTCTTATCAACTGAATGGAAAACGATTGTTATTTTAAAATGAGTCAGGCATGAGTATTAAGAGTATGTTATAAGGGTCGATATAAAATAATATGTTGCATAGAGTGAGTTGCTGTTTCATATGTTGTATTGCTGAAACAGATAAAATGCTGCTACAAAGAGAACGCCAGATCTAGCGAAAAATTCCCTAAATTGGCAACTATGGAGATAATTCGCTCCTACTTGAATATTCTGGAACTGTTCTATCTTCAACGGTGTTAAACATTTTAGTTATATTTTCCCCACCTAAGCAATAATCTTTCATGATCTAAGCATTCCGTGCTAACTACATAATGAGTTTTAATCAAAGGCTGTTCGGGGATTCTCTTGGTAAACATATGCATTAACGAATAAAGTGCAATAGCAGAGACTAACAGATTTCACTTGTCTAAAAGCATCACCAATTTATTTAATCAGATATCGAAACTAATAAGTGTGTATTATGCTTAAAAATAGTATAAATAAAATATGCTATTCTCTACTAATTTTATTTATACTTTATCGGAAACCACCAAGTGAAGACCGAATTACTCTTCTACTCTTAGACGATATTGTTTACATCTACAATAGTGCCATGGACCTGATTAATTTTTTGCATAGAAATCTAAAGCCTTTTAAAATAACAATCAAGTATTACAATATCAGTGCAATATCAGCATCATTAATGCAATAAAATATACATGAGTATATATATTATTCAATTGCAGTCCAATTCTGAAGCAGAAACGATAACGATGTATTTTTTCACGACGTAATCAAACCTGAGGATTCAGGTTAGTAATTAAATGTCTATGATACGCCAACTCCTTGTATAAAGAAAGAATAAGAAATAATGCTCCGTTCTCAACTTAATTGTACTTAATTTCCAACGAATGATCTGTCTATGATCATTATCTAACCAAGTGATCATTCTCTGTAGCAGCCATTACCGTAATTATTATCCGTAGAAGTTGTAAAATAGATATTGGTTCCTGTTCCAATGTCTAGCTAACATTTCTCCACACAAATTTCGACGAGACCTTACCTAACTCTTCGCCTTATTTATTGGTCAAGAACAAATCCCATCGATTACGATAATTTCTAAATATAAACACACGTGCCCTTCTTGCGGATGCAAATAGACCTCCGAGGTTTATAAACAGACATTCGAGATACAAGATAAAGGGATGTTTTGTGGCTATGAAAGGATTAGCGGAGCAACTTCCTAAAGAGATAAGATCCGAGGTCGTGAATTAGTCGGCCACGGGAACCGTTAAACTGTTCCAAATGGCGAGTGCAAAAACAGTGCCGACTTCGCGACGATCTTATAGACCTTGCAAATGCATGTTACATTTATATAAATGTTTTATACGATCGTGCAAATAATGTTAGAATATACGCTATTGTTAATAGAGAGCGCAGTAAAGGAAATGCGGCATACGAAAATAAAATACATGCAGTATAAATCCCATGGAAGTTTAGACTTGAAAAAATTCCGACGGGACCAGGAATAGAACCCGGGTCTCCCGTTTTCCGGTCAGGCGCTCTCCCGAATAGCTTGAGCCAAATAACCTTTACCTATTTTCCAATATATGCAGTGCCTATTTTCCAGGTTGGTCAAATCAATTATTTATTCATTGTTAAATTTTGACTATGATGAAAAAGGGGTATTTATTATTTTACGCTCTATTTACAGTATCGCATTCCCCGGTTTAATTTTAGCTTAGTGTTGTTTGAATCAACGTAAGATCTTGTTGATTATTAAAACGGTAGCAAATTGCTCAAGATAGTATAGATCATTTCATAAAAACGTGACTAAATCATGTTTCAAATTTTCAGAACTTGCGTTGTACCTTTTGAAGATTTTTCAAAGTTTTTAGAAGTAACCTCTTTAAAAATAAAAATTTATGAGATATTCAAGAGCTTCACTTGTTGAGATATTTGAATTCATGACGTTGCGTCCAGGATACGACAATGTAAGACAGCATTAGAGAAAATAAAATAAGCTGGTACTACAAGGGCAATCCGAAGAATATGTTTAATCGGTATGAAGTCCAGACAAACTTTGCCTTCGAATCGTCCCTAGCTAATTGACATTCAACAATTTTTTAATGTCCAAATGGTTTATCGTACAATTACAATTTAGTTGGTCAAGCATCTCATTCCAATAAATCGTACGATTTCGAAGTGTTAATTTTTTTAATCCATTAGTTTGTGCATGAATGCAATAGCTGATTTCAGGTAAGCCATGGTCGTGGTGGTGTAGACATGGTTTTTAAACTAAAATAAATGGGGCATGACATATCGCGAAAAGTCACCTAAATACTTTTCCCTGTTTGTTGTACTTAAAGAAGGTTCTCCTTTCCGCCTCTCTATATGGCTGGTTCCTTTAGAAGACGTTGGCAGTGGTCAATGCCGCTTAATAGGGCGAAACCACGACTCCCTTGCCTTTAAAATCTCCCGAACGGCATGTTACAATGCTCTGATCGGATACTTCAATTGGAAGAGCAACTTACCGGCAATCGGGAGATTCGGGTTTAAGTACAGCTCCTGCTCTACTTTCTTGATTCTCATTCTTCCTGAAGATTTCACAGACAACCATACCCGATAAGTCTGACTAAAGTGAATTAGCATCGCTTTATCTTCCCTTAGCGAAGCATATATAGCCACAGAGCTATACAAACCAAAATGTTTGACTGATTTACCTATACTCGATAGAGTTGGTTACTAGAGGACGCCATTTCGTGTTATTCAACTGCATTGATTATTATTACAATAATTTTACTCCATTTACTTTACGAAGGTAATTTCTGATGTTATATCTTTCTTCCGGAGCTACTTCCTAAGAGTTCTATTTTAATATCTATATTGAAAAAAATAGAAGGAAAGAAAATTAGAAGATGGATGTTAATGAACTAGGAGTGATTGAATGTGCTGTGAATGAATTACAGGAAGAACCGATTTACCAACCTTCAAAGTCTAATTATTTTCGAAAACCTTTAGCAACGGACTACTGATTACAACGGCTATTGATGGGATGACGTAACCAGGATTCAACCCGGGACCTCAGCGTTGTTCGGTTGATACACTAACCCCTACGTCATGAGAGCTGGCAACACAAATCACAGCGGGAAATATCTCACTAAAGTATGCATTCCTGTATTACCCGCAAGAGAGTCACCATTACTTTTACGGTACCAACTCTATCATCGGGGAAGTTAGCGAAAAAGGAGAGAGGCCTTGGGTGAGTAACAGAATCAAGGATCGAAGCAAGGGAGCCCCTAACTCCGTTGCCGGAATTACCGGGGAGGCGGATGAAGAGGTCGCAGCATTTCCCACGTATTCGCCTCCCGGACGGATCGATGCCCATCGCTGGGTGAATTAATGGTTTGTCAAACACATGCCCTTCTCCGTCAACTTTGCACTGCGAGTGAAACCACTGCGATAGGTGGCAAATTTAAGGCCGGCGATGGGCGAGAGACGAGGGATTAATAAGGCCTTCGATCGCCGGTGTTATTTTAGCCCGGCCTTCCCCGTGAGGGAGGCAATGAAAAAAATCCCGTCTCGGCCTTCCGACATAGGTGAGAGAGAAAACCTCGACACCGAGGGCTTTCGTGGAAAGGAACGAGAGTCTTGAGGTATGGAGGTCAGCTCCTTGACAGTTCTACCACACTCGGCGGAGGTCTTATTTTTCTCTTTGCCGAACCGTGAGCGTAAAGAAAGGATTGTTCCGCGGCTTGGAGTGTGGTTTGGCGAGGGAAACTTTTCGAAAATTAAGCAACTCAGGCTCCTTAATTAATTCGTCTTTTCGAAGAAGGATTGAATATTTGACGGGGTTTCCCACGTCTAAGCAATTTTTTGGGGTTCTCCAGCATGAACAACTCGGCGCATTGCGAAAAAAAAAATTCGACAGTGACCTTAACCTTCCACAAGCAAACATTTTGGGGACAGAGCTAATTTTGTGCAAGTAAATACGTTCTATGGGTATATTTTTTCAGCTTAAATAATCCAAACAATATTGTCTGCCAAAACCATTCGTAAATTAGTTTTTATAGTTGATAATAACTTCAGATAGTAACATTTCTTTTCTTAGCGAGTTAAATAATAAGATTTATAAACTTCTCCTTGTTTCTATTTTGTCATCTGAACAACTATTTGTCCACAAAAACTAAATAAAAATAATTTCCCTTTATCTCTACCTCCTTTTCCAATTGACATTTTCTGTGGTTATGTTTTTATCTTCCACCGTAGAACATTATTGTTATCAATACATGTTAATACGGCATCACCAATGTGACTATGTAACTGGTTCAACTCCGCATTTTAACATTTAGGATACTAAATAAATTTACCGATACAAATAAGTATAAGACAGAAATAACTCTGTCCAAGTTCCACAAGAGATTTCCGGTAGACCTTGAGAATACTTATTTCTGTATATACCTCTACGGGGTTTCATTCCTTTACTATTCTGATTTGATGTTAATTGAAGCATTTAGAGATAATAAAATTGTAAATATTCGTAGGTTAAGGAAAATAAAATTTATTATCAATCATACACTGCAATGCTGAATTTTAGAAATAAGATTATCTTCTATGTAATTGAAGCTCTTCGTAATATTATTAGAGTACTTCCCAAGGTGTAGTTTCACTCACCGAGTATTTACGCGTGCTCCTTATACTCAATAAGCATAGTTATAAGTATCGATTAAATCAGGAATAGATCTCAATTCAAACAAAGTGTAGGATAAATGGAAGCACTTCTCCGATCATGGATGAAAAAATTATATTGGGCTAACCATGCACCATATTTAATTCTACCAACAACCATATTCAATTCTATTACCAACATTAATTTCTTCATTATTAACTCAGCATACGCTAAGAAAATACGAGCTATCTTGTGATATCATGGAATCGGTAGAATTTAAATTGATAAATATATTAACATTTGCTTTTGCTCCATCTTTGGAAAGTACTTTACATAATATCTTATTTTTTACAGCCACGAGATCCTCAAAATTTTAACCAAAACTTAACTATACAAAAACTTGAGAGCTCTGACTGCCTTTGATGTTTCAGTTTCTTAGCTTCAAAAGATCAAATCGCTTAAGAAGAAGAACAAAGCTTCAAAGAATCTTCATGTAAAAATTTTAGAAAGAGTAAAGAAGTTTAATGAATTTTTCATCTTCTTTTCTCAACGCAAACAATGCGATCTCGTTAAAGGGATAATTCGAAAACTCCTCGTACCAAAAAATGTTTTCCAAGCCAGAAGAAGGCTTACAACAAAATGAATTTATGAGTTGAAATTCCTGTTTTCTAGGAATGTTTAATTATTTTCAAATCTTTTGAGTGTTAGTTTAAATACCGGAATTTTCGTGCAGCTTTCCTCATTAAAGAGGCAATTGGATTTTTGGAGTTTTCTTTGTCTGTGTGGTAAACATTTTATTTTAAATGCCTGTATACCGCCAAATACCAATAAACCTTAACTAAAATACTGTTTTTTAAAGATAACACTATCAGTTATGCTTAAGCTATCTGCAATTAATTTACGGAGAAAGTACACGCGTGAGCTTCCACAGGCAGATTTATAAATATAGGCAAAAATACATCATAAGGCAGGCCAATTTTATAATCAAGGCACTACATTTTACTTTAGGGGAGTTCTTTCCAGCAATTGTTTGTATATTTTGTCACTTTTAAGTAATAGCACAAACTTTGTGCACCTTAATCAAAATTTAACTGAAAAAGAGGAACGAAGAATAAAATGATTTGTTAAAAACACAAAGCTCGCTCATTGAACTGTCAAACATCTAGAGTAATAACGTTTATCTTGAGCGAACGTTGAACCACATGTACCTTTATAATATCACATTGCATACTGAGAGCTTTGTTGGATTAATACAACTGGAAGGCACTGCTATGATCAATCTATAAATCACTAAAAATAGAAGCGTTAAACAAATCGAATATTTACATCCACATGAATCAATATCAATTAAAACGAGGTTTCCCTACGATTTTTCCAAACTAAATCTCAGGAAGATTAACATGTAAATTATTCATTGAGCTAAGTAATCTAAAGAAATACTCTACATCATGTTACCGATAATGTAGGTAAACTCGTTTACGATACAGCATTCCGTGACAAGCAATCGGATCACTGATTTCGTGACTATCCAAGATTCCCAATCACTTACGAAGTAAATGGAGCGAGCGGACAACGAATGGAAGTAGAAATATCAAGGGTGCAGTATTATCATTTTTATTTCGTATAGACACAATCGAGGAACTCCTGTAAGAAACAATGTCCGCATCCTCGCTATTCTTGACGGTCCCAAGCGCTCGATTTTCCCATAAGAATACATTATGCCGACTCACAGAAAATTCTCTGAAGCACTTCCCGAACTGATGGTGAACCCAGTATATAGTTAGAGGCCTTTGTTTAGCTACCATAAATAACTCCCAAAACGATCTTTTCTTCTACGAAGAAATGTCATTCCATAATAAATGCATGTAAAACTGTTGGAGCATATACAGTGAGAAAAGGTCGCGACGCATTTGGGATTGCATGTTTTCTGGGGATCTTGAGCTGGTTCAAGGGCCTAATCTGTGTCCTCTGGCTAAAAATGAGGAGATTCCTTTTGGACGACCCAAATTTTGCCCGTAGGATTCGAAACGGCTTCTTTACTCGTGTTATAATTGTTTCAGGGGGCCTTCCGCCAAGAAGTTCATATTTGGGTACCCCTAGTTGGGCCCACTTAACGGTGGCGAACAATCTTCGGGTAGATTCTACCATTTCGTATTTTGATTCAAAACAATAGCTGCAGAATCCAAGAATTTATCTATTACGAGCAAAATTTTGCTTGCAAACTGCAAGCTTACCTGGAAAAACATAATTCATTAATTCACCCTTTGATTCGTGGAACCATCTAACATTATTTAATATGAATAAATAGATCTTAGTATTTCGGTTCCCACAGAAAAACTGTTACTTTTCTATAGAAACTGAAATATTTAGTTCTATTTATTCACTATGAATAACCTGTACACGTTCCACATTAAAAATAAGCTGCCAAAACGTAGAGCCTCTCAGACATCCGACATCACTTTCTTATAATATCTTAAGATATGACTACAATAGAGATTCAGAATCGAACCCAGCGTCGCTTTTGTATGAGTTCAATGCATATATTTGTAGATACCACATCCTTAATCATCATGCCAGGTAAAAATATTTATCTCTTAAGGAAATATCGAGAATAAAATTCTGAATTCGATCACAATGTGATTCTTACGGTAGAGATTTGATCGACTGGTATCAAACCCAGGACCATTAAGGGGGATACGATATATCCGACTTCCTGTGAACGGACGCTACACAAGAGTGTACGCGTTTGTATACAGAAGGGGAGCGAGCAAACAAAAGCAGTTTATTAAGATATAAGGGCCGTTCACCGCATTTTTAGAATAACAGTACCGAAGCTTTAGGTTCGACGAGCTCATATTGTCAGCTTAAGCATGATTTAAGCAATCCCCGTCGTAAAAACCACGCGGGGAATTGCATCGCTGAATTACATAAAGATTAAAGGATGGATTGGTGTACTAACGTGACAAATACTGGCGTAAGACACTCCAATATTTCACACCGAGTTTTTCGCTTCCCTCGCCCTCTCTGCTAGCGGCGTTCCGGCCCAAGTTCGAGAAGTGGCTCTATTTACGTCATCGCTGAGCCCCAATCGAAGTTTTACAGGACTCAGAAAAGGAGAGTGGTCTAAATTCGTAGCTTCGATCCGCACCTGAATAGTTTAGAGTTGACCTCAAAATTTTCCCAAAGCGCAGTACATTGAAGAACTATTGGTTGTCAGGGCAAAGCAAACGTTCCCTTGAGGCTTGAGAAGTCTAATTGTCTCAGAGATATATACTCAATTTCCATTAGTAGAACACCATCAATTTTATAGGAGCTTTGAGTTTCTATGGCGATCACATTGCTTGAGTAAATAGTATGTACATTAATTCCACTTCGCCATTCCAGCGTCACTGTTTTAAATCTTATATATAAAAATTCAGCCTGCGTATGTTTCTGACCGCAAAACTTGAAAAATACTCGGTCGATTGACTTGACATTTTAACACAACGTTGCATTCAAATACGAGAGTGTTTTTGTTGTGAAAAATGTTGTCATTCCGTCCTGGGTTCGATCCCAGACGAGTCAAAGCGTTTTCATAAGAAATGCACGTAAAGTTCATTTTTGCAGCTGCAGGCTTCATTTCTTTTGAAAAATTAAACTAAAAGGAATGGTCATACGAAATTGAGGTAAGCACCAAAAGTAGGGAAAGCAAATAAAAAATCTTATTTTGGTCGAGCAGAGTTGTTTTCGAATTGAATTATCGAGATTTTACGCGAAATACATTAACATTTTGGAAAATTTTGTGGGTGTAAACAACTGGTCCCCTTGACGACAAATGCCATTGTTGACTACGAGTTCCTGCATTTTGGTCTATTTCGAGTTAGAAAGAAGAGAAAAGTTGTTGTTGATTTCGTTTACGTTGATAAGCATAATAAGTAGTTGTGAGTGATTTAAAGTATCTGAGCCACAGCGAAGCGTGGCCAGGTTTAGCTAGTACTGATATAAAATTAAATTAAAAAACCTGATGTGGCCAGCACATGACTTTCTCCATATATAAGATGTAAATATTTATCAACGACAGTATTTTCGAACTCAATATTCAATTTAAACTTGGAAGATAAGTGATTAATTTATCTCATATTATCTTTTACGCCACAAACATTATAAATAATGTTTTTCAGGACATATTCGATGAAAAACGATGAAATTGGCCTTTCGCCCACAGCGCCCTGAGCAGCGCCCCACAAAGTACATAATCAGCTACTTCCGGTTTATCAGTATTTCACCAATAACTCCAAAACAATCAGTGTTACAAAAATATTTTTAATGCAACAGTTATAGTAAATTACATTTTCTAAAACTTTTATAAATAATAGTACATACCTAAACATCATTTTAATGGAGATATTTTGCAAAATCGGAAATTCGCTTCGAAGAATAAAGCTCGACTTCCGGTTAACCGATTTACTCCAAAAAACTAATCAACTCTGACAGCACCAATTAAAGTGCTATATATGAAGTTTGGTATTGATACGACTAATAGTTTATACGTTAGAGCGCCCACAAACACAGACACACATACAGACAGACATCCTTCCGAAAATGGTCAAAACGTGTTCTGGGGACCCCAAAACATGTATTTCCGTTGAAATCTCGAAGTCAATTTTTCATGAAAACAATACTTTCTCTATACTACGTATATGGAGAAAGTAAATATGACTTATTGCCAGTGTAAGTGATATAATTAGACTTTATTTCGTGGAACCCTATGATATGAATAATAGAGACAAACTCCGTACTCTATTATTTTTTATAAAAATCGGTTCTGGCTTACTTTATTTCCTAAGCAATTTCTGAATCGGATCTGAATTCGGAATCAAAGGATAGAAGTTTAATTACTTGGAGATGTTGGAAATTTTTGTCTTCCACAATCCTTACTTGATCAGATTTTTGCCCACAAATCAAAATCTTTTTAGTATTTTTGTTGCATTTTTTCTTATAATTAAACACAACAAATGTAAAACATGTAATAAAAATTGAAGCTAGATACAACTTGGACCAACCTCACCTTAATAAATTTCATTACGATAAGTTTAACTAATTTTTAATATTGAATTACATTGATACTTAGGTAACGAAGATGAATTATTCGCCCCTAACATTTGCGAGCCAAAATCTTCTTTAGACGATAATATGTCCCATGTTATGCCCAATCCTAAGATAATCCATTAAAACCGCCAAATTACTGTCATATACTAAATACTGTCATATACTGGAAAACTTCATTTTGTTTGGCCATTTCTGAATTTTTGTATCCGTAGAAATCCGTAGAAAAAAAATTACCATCAACCATTTGATTTTAACATGATAGTTAGCGAACCAAGTTTCATCAACAGAAATCGCATAATAGATTGGTATCTTTAACCATACTTTAGGGGGCCCTGAATCTGAAATACAGTCATAGGTACAGAGCTCTAAGAAAAAATCGAACAGGTCGGAATTTTTTTTTAATCCGAGGAAACCCTGAATCTTATGCAGCCGGTGAGACAAAAGTTCAAAATGCGGCAGCACATTTTTTTCTGGGGGAATACGCTAGTTTTAAATAAATAATGGTCGTAATAATTGGGAGAAGCGCCAAAAGAGAGAAAATTTATCTTTGATGAAAGAAATCTTCTTTTTATAATTTAAGTAAATTTCATCTACTAATTTGATATGCATTTATCTGCTTGTTTTCCTTCATTTACTTTGTATGTGTAAACGTGAGGGAAAGTTTTTGAGAAATAGCTTTTTCCATTGCCTTTGCCTATATTGTCCATCTTTTTATACTTAACGAATATGCATTTTAATTATAGACAAGATTAACGTATGTAAACTTTTGGCTATCACAAAAATTATATATAATTTGATATGTTTAGTTTTATACTCCTTTGTGAGTGGTATTTTTTAGATAATATAACTGAAAACAAATAAATAAAAAATAATGCAATTTAGTGCCAGTGTTAACACCAAACGCCAATTTCTTTTGATAGTTTTTGGTGTTCTCCCTTCATTATAACTTAACCATCAGCGACCATCCACCCCTTATTATAGTAATGTTGTTGGTTGACGGGTAACGGGGAAATTAAAAAGTCTAGCCATAGTCATCTCATTTCTAAACATTAAATAATCTGCATGCATATCAATACGTGTTACCGCTGCTATTATCACCATAGACAGTGCCAGATATCCTTATGACATCCTCTCCTTTTCCGCGGAGCAGCGCAATAAAAAGTGAGCCAGGTCTCCCAACCAAGGACATGCATGTAAAGGGTAAAAAGTGTGCCATCTCGAAACACGACAAGAACAAAGCGATTTGCACAAAAGGTGGAGCGCATGGAAGGTCGATGGACAGTGGGGCCAGAGGGCGAAATGGATTCCCTCTCCAGGGGTCACAGTCTTGGCCCCGATTCCCGCCTTTTATAGAGCCGTTCGCCCCAATTTTAATATCGAGACCCTCCCACCGCTGCGTCCGATAGCTTATGGAGATTAGTAATTTCATAAAAACCTGAGGGAAACCCACGTTTAAATGGCAAAGGTCGGGTTTTCACGATTCATTTCGTTTTTACAGAATTTGTTGCACGCTTGAGTCAAGACAGGTCGAGGCACAAGAGTTCTGTTTTATAATTAACCTCTTACCGAGATGAATTCTCCTTTAAGGAATGCATTGCGGTCAACTTTAGAAATTTATTTCATTATTAATCTGATAAGCCATTGCTCGACTGTCGTCAGGTGGCATCCCCAACCATTGTCTATAACACAACACAAAGACATACCCAGATACAACAAGCCTTAAATCATACAACATCTCCTTGTATCATCTATCATTTTGGTAACATCCTATCTGATCTTACCCAGACATCTTATAGGTACAGTTACTACATTGTAAAATTGCATGGTTCGTTTGCTAAGTCAGGTATCATTTTACTAAATTTGCCATCATTAAAGATACAATTTACGAAAAATTACCAAACTTCCACTTTTATAATACATTTATAAATACATTTCAAACACTTCCAAAAGAAATAGAAAACTTTTTACCAATAAGACGAAAGAAGACGTGGTATACTTTACGATACAAATTGGACATCAATAAAGACCCTGGGTTCGATTCCAGGTAGCTAAATCATCCCTTCCATGAGGAATCAAAGTAACCTGATAAAAGATAACGGGGAGGCGTTACTTTTCGACATAATTTTTAAACGTTAAATTTATTACCAGTGAACTTGCAGTATACAAGCAACTTTTGCTTGAGTAAAATAAAAATGCATGAATCTTCTACTTCTAGGTATATTTTGCTCCGTAAAATTTCCCTCTCTCTTCTGCCCTATTACTCATTCCTGCATTACACTACTCCCTTTGTTTTGGAACAGGAGTGGCAAACCCATCACTGCTGTAGGCAATTTAATACTGACCTAAATTCACACAATCGTCCATTATGATGTGTTAACACTCCTCAATTTATAAAACTATTTGAATATGTATTCAAAGAAATGTCAAATCTACAAATGAGTTTAAACATAATTTTTTTTCTGTTGCACTACCGAGAGAACATAATTAAGATAAAGAAGAATGTATGTTTAATTCCAAATCCGATGGAAATATGCAACGGCAATAATTGACGTAATAATGATTATTGATATAATTTGAAGATTGACAGAAAAAAGAATTTAGTTCCTATTATTCACCCCTAGATTTAACACATAAAGTGCGACTTTTGTATAATTTCTTGCCAGAAACTTGACAATATGCCTCCAGCTGCTATAATAATAATTAATAATAAAAATAATATTTTTTATAAAAATAAGGTTTAATATCAATTTTTTCTTGTTGTAGTACATCTGATTTTGAGTAACCACTACTTCTAATAAAATTTCGCAAAATAAAAAGATGTAGAGCGATACAATGAGTAAACTTGTACATGTATCTCTTAAAAAAGTTGATGCCATCGAGTAAACAAATATAAACAGGGCAGTGATAATTCTAACGAATTTTCACTAAGCCATAAAATAACTTCTTAAAACCCCATAAAAGAGATTGAGTGGAGAACTGAAAACGAAAAAGAAAGGAATGAAGTATTCTGAGGTTACTCAACTTTTTAATTTTCTTCAAAAGCACAATCAAGCGCTAACTATCGCATATTCGCTTCGAGCAGCATGAAAAATTGACGTCTTCTTCAAATATGCTAATCATCGACGCACGGGCTGTTGGCCTCGTTGGCCAAATCCGTGTCTATCGGACGTTATCCCAAAATGAAAAACGAGGAAGAAGGGAAAGGCTTTCACGTTTGACATTTAAAAGCGAGTAGATGGCCCTAAGATCGGGCCAAATGTTTCTCCTAATTAATTAAACGTACTTTGAGTATTGCTCTCATAAGAAATAAAAGGTGAGTGTGACAAAGAGGTGCTTGTGCCGGAATATTGTTCGCGTAATATATATATAACTTTTCACCTGCTCTGTTACGTTACGTCACGGACATCGCAAAAAAATGCGGATCCGGGTAATGAATACCGATTCGGCTAAAACACTTTTTGCAGTAAATGCGCAAGATTAGCGCAAGAAGAAAGAAAAATCTTCATAGGTTGACGAAGAATATAATACAACCAAGTGGCCGTGATTTATAAGGTAAAGACAACATTTTCTATGCAGTAAATTAAATTGGATTTATTTTTATGGAGTACAAAGTCCTTGGAAAATCAGGCATACGTCTTCAGGTAGGCACAATTTCGAACCCAGAACTCATTTATAAGTTTCCGTAGGATTAAATGCAAATTTCTATACTCCAAAAGGTAAGGTTTCATTTTGCATTCATTATAATACGTAAATGGAAAGCGATTTCCATATTATTTTGTTTGTTCAACAGCTAAAAGAGTACGAGTGTGAGTATATACCTTATTCCTGCGATGTTTAATGGTTAAGATCACATGATTTCATTTATTGGTCGTTCGTTTCAAAATTTTCCGAATATTTTGTAATCTTCTCGGTTTTAATCACTGCGGAGGCCGTCGTATTTGCTTCCGGTTCAGCCAAGCTCTCATCTAAACTTAATGACAGTAGAATCGGTGAAATATCTTGAAGAAACTCTCAAGGACAATTTATAATGGAGTACCCATATCCATAATACATTCGGAAAAGCACTTAAGAAACTCGGTTTTATTAAGAGAATAGTCGGTAAGAATGTT
Source organism: Sympetrum striolatum (assembly GCA_947579665.1). Lineage (NCBI taxonomy): Eukaryota > Metazoa > Arthropoda > Insecta > Odonata > Libellulidae > Sympetrum > Sympetrum striolatum. The sequence continues at coordinate 29,346,033 of OX388348.1, forward strand.
ACGAAAGTTCGCGAGTGGGCTTAGCGTTAGTTAGGCCTTTTCTAGAGTATGTATGTAGTGTATGGGATGTACAACGAAAGGCGATACCATTTGAAAATAATTGCTGAGATAAAGCAATGAGTTTTACGTAGATGATGCTCGATGGGGGATGGGAATCATTAGAAGATAGCACATCAATACAAGGATAAATTTACTACATAAGTTCGGATAAATTACGTTCTCAGAAGATGTAACTGGTATGATGTGACCTCCCTGTTATACAGGCCGTTCTGATAATGCGAGAAAAGTCAGGGAAATAGCTGCTGGAATGAATCATTTCAGGTTTTTATTTTTTCCACGAGAGGCGAAGGTATATATTACGAAAACAGAGTTATGGTGCTTGCACGTCCTGCCACACACCAAAAGGCGGCTTGTGGGGACCTTACATAGCCGCAGACAACCATCACCAGGTTTTTGAGAGGCATTAAAATCCCTGATTTCATAAAGACACCCAAACTAAAATGTCTCCAACATGTCAATTATCCCAAGCAATGTCACGAAGGAAACCAACGCTAAAAAATGCTAAATTTTCTTTTGAAAAGATTGAAGTCCTAATGAGGGAAATCTCGTGAATCCGTAAATAATCCAGGAGGGCGAGAATAGGAACAGCTCTCCCTAAAAGAGATAAATGAAGGCCGGAATCCGCTGCTACTCTTCCGCATTCAAACCGTCGGAGGGGGTGCCTCTTTGGAAGGCCAAGAGGCGAAGAAAAGGGGAGACAAGAACGAAGGCATTCTGAGGATATAGGAGAAGAGAAAGAATGAATGAAGACGAAAAAGAGAATGCTTCACCATCGCGATTGTATCTCCAAGCATTTGACTCTTCGCCAATGTCTGCTACTGGGTAGAAAAACGTTAATATAAATACAGATACATTTGGTATACGCGGCTTATGCGGGAAAGGATGAGATACTCGTGTTTGTGTGTAAAGTCATCGGCCCTAGGCAGGTACCTCATCCCCTCTACCATTAGCTATGAAGAGCTAGGAAGGGAATGAGACTTAGACATAGGCAAGATGATGAGGGAGGTAGCCCTTGTATTCTTCACTGATACCCATCTATTTAGACGAAAGTATTTAATTCGTAGAAGTATATATACGCCAATGGTTTTCGTGTTTTCTTCAACCATTTAATGATTTTTTTGACTAACGATTTATTCTAATGCCTTCAATTAGATTATCAAAACCCTACAAATAATTTTCGCAGGATGAGAATATTCAGAAATGACCAGAGCAAATCATATCCTGTACATTCTCGCAAACCAACTATAAATGTGGTTTTTATATAATAGTATTTTATGATTATATGTATTTTATGATACCTAGAATTATTATTGAAACGTTTCTTGCATTTTAAGAAAAGTGTCTTTGTTCAAACTCTGCCCAGGTACAATGTAGAAGAATTTATACTGGGATTCAAGGTGGAAATGAGGCTAACAAAAGTAAATAACCAAAAACTTTATTCCCTTTAACTGTACCCAGTCAGATAGAAAAGATAAAAATAATAGTTTGATGAGAAAGGGAATAATTTTCAAAGGTCTTCATCCAATCCGATTCCAAATTGTATTTTACGAAATTAATCTGACGAAAATAATTTACAGAGAACCAAGGGCAAATTTATTGACACTAAAATTGTAAGAAATTATACGGTTGATTAAGCAGTTTCTGAGAAAAACACTAAACAGATTTCTTAAAACTTCCACCAGTTCGTTCACAAAAGTGTAATACCTCGAGTAATTAACGAAAGCAAATATTTTGCAGGAAACTAATTCGTTTTATCCGAAGAGTTATCATCTTAGTATATACGGATCATCTTAATATATGGAGATCAAAGAATATAATTTTATTTAAGACTAAATTTACAATCAGTGATTAATTTTTAGTAAAGATACGCGGATGAAAACGATTTTGTCGGATGAAACACCGACCAAAAGTCTCATTAAAGCATAGAAAATCAAAGGCTCAAATGACATTCATCCATATCAGACAATTATAGGATATATTTAATGAATGATAGTTGCAAGTTGAAAATTTTGTAAATAATTGTCGTTGATTGATTTTTAGTAATTTTACGCGTATACAAACGATACATCGGGCGAAACTGACCTATCATCTTAATTACAAATGTTAAATTGCTCAAAAGACATCCAAGGTAAAAACAGAATGTGTTGAAATAGTGTTACTAGCAAGTTAAACTATAATGTATGAACCTAAATACAACAAATTATCTCCATAGCTGAACTGACCCGCTAGGAGAAAAGGAGTGCAAAAAAAACATCGAACTCCGTAAAAAAGAAACTGCGGCAGAGAAGATTAACAAAAATTACACCGGTTACAAAAATGTGCCGCAAAGATACCCAACGCGTGATAAAAATATAATTTTCCGCACAAATGTACTCTTGGCCGATTTTTTTCCAGACGTGATTACAAGTTAAAGTGGCATAATATCAGGGAACGGAGGGGAAGGGGAGGGGCGGCGTGAGGGAGAGAGGGGAAGGAAAGTGACGTCACGAGCGGCTCTGCGAGTAGCACTGCGGTAAAAGCGATTCCATGGAAACCGATCGGCTTTTCAGATATACGTCCGTATCAAGCAGTGGAGTTAAGGAGCCTCACGCACCCTTTCTTTCCTACGAGGGCGTCTCCCCTTCGTGTTCCCCTCTCCGCACCCTGAACCCTAGGGTCAGCACTCACGCGACAGCCTATCTGGCGGCAGCGTTTGCGGACGTTGACGACACCGCAGACTACGGCCACTGCACCACGCGACACGCCACGCAACATATGCGCAGGCTGGAGCACGCATCGGCACACTAAGCCTGTCTCCTACGCGAACAAACAGGGGCTATTTGCTTTGGAAGGCGCAGTCGATTGTAGCGTACGGAATCCCCTAAACAGCAATACTTCTGCTTAGGGGCCCAAAGACGTTATAATAAGGGTAGCCGGGTTAAACAATAGAAAACGAAATAACTTGAGAAGTACCGTATTTTACGGGCTATAAGACGCACTTTTTTCTTCAAAAAATTGCCTCCAAAACTCAGGTGCGTCTTTTACTCGAAATTAATATAAAAATGCCCTGTGTTTGATTTAAAATTCGCGTCAGTCTAAAAGAATTTCCCGAACCGCCATCACAAACCCAGGACTGTCTATCCTATGATGAGCTATTGCAGTCTACGGTGCCAGTATGCTTTTAAACCGTCCCAGCGATTTAAACCAAATGTTTCACACCAAGCTATTGTATAACGCTGTCTTAATGAATGTTTTTGTGCTAATGTGTTTTATCTTCTTTATTCTATAATTTTTAATGTATTTTCCTCTTTTGTCTTTTTTAAGTGTTCTAGGCTTAGTATTTTGAGTAGTTTCACCAAGTAATTGCTTGTATTTTTTTATTCTTGTCTTATTCCGAATATTTTTTAGACGAGCTTTTATTAAGCGAAATCCTGTTCATGCTAATTTAATTGTAATATTTGACAAAGTTAGTTTAACTTAGTGAATATTCTATCTCTCTATTACGTTATTTTCTTGTATTTAATTTTGATTTTTTTGCTATTGATACATTTCCTGTTGTTACATTTGAAACTCATCTCGCAATTAGCTTTTATTTGTGAAATACTGATTTTTATGTAAATAACACTTGTTCATTCTTTTTTGTATAACTCTATACATTTTTCTTCTAGTCTTTTATAACTCTTTTAACCTAATTTCATCATCAAATTTAGCTATCTATGTGTAGGCTTCGCAGGTTTTTCACACTCCCTTTCTAGTGAGTGTTTTCCTGAAGTGGAAATTTTTCTAAAGCTCTTAGCTTAGGTTTTTTAATCCGCATAGTAGTTTTCTTCTTTGCACTTTTGCAAGCTATCTATGTCCATTCATTTCTCATACGACGAAGGGTTAGATATAAGAAGAGACTTCCTAGTCTCAATCTCGCCTTAATAAAGTCCTTTTATTAGTATTATTATAACGAAAAATAAGGCTGTCAAAGTTTCATTCAGTAACAGTGCCGGGTTGATAACAGAGAGTTCGGAAAGGTTTCCATAAGGAATGCATGTAAAATTCGTTTTCGTGTCTTGCTGGCTGATATTCATTTGCAAATTTAAATTACAAACATTCATCCTACGAAATCGAGACAAGTACCGAAAGAGGGGAAATTAAATAAAGATTCTTATTTAGGTCCTGGATAATATGTTTCAAATCGAAAATACAATATCTACGGCAAAATAAACTAAGTTTGTGAAATGTCGTCGTGGTAAACAAACAGCCCGACGACCAAGGTGATTGTTGAATCCGAGTTCATGCAATTTGCTATATGTTTAGAGGGGAAAATTTTGGATTTCCAACAATTTTCTGCGATTGCGTTTTCTTAACTGTGCTTGTCAAATAAAAGGTAAGTTTTAAAAAGAAGAAAAAATATTTTCACCTACATCTCATTCTACGTCAAACGTAATTCATTAATTTGAACTGTGCTTATAAGTGGAGAATCGAAAGAAATCCAGCGTACGGAAAGGAGATTTATAAGATACAAAATTGAAGTGGCAACTAAGAGAAAATGAAAAGTCCATAAATACGAGATGCAATAGCAGTCGAAAGTAATTAAATAGATGTAGATGATAGAAATAAACTCAAGGTGTTCTGGCCTAATATTAAATTTGTGGAAAATACGAAGTACGCTTTTGATTTATTTTACATGATAGACTTTTACAGTATGGCCCTAATATGATATCGATATGAATAATAAAAAATAACAAAAAATCTTAAAAAATTGAATATAATTGGTCTTAAGTCTTACTTAAAAAGAATTCGATCAAGAGAAGATTTTAATCGCACAATGCAATACCCTTTGGTTCGTCGGCATAGCGCTGGATGTATAATTTCGTAGTAACTTCGGGTTATAATTGAATTTATTACACATCCCAGATATATTGAGGAAGTAGAAGTCTCAATCTCAATATTTATTCAACGATAACTTAAGTAATGAAATTTCAACAAAGAACGTATAGACAAGAAATCAATTCCAGTGATATTTGGTGGAACTTCATTTTTCAAAAAACACCAAAAATGAAACACAACACACTTTTACTAATTCCATAAATTTAATATATCCTCAGAACAAAACTCTTTGTTCTGAGGATATATTAAATTTGTGTGTTGTGTTTCATTTTTGGTGTTTTTTGAACGTATAGACAGTTTCGGCCAACAGAGATTAGCCATCGTCAGCCCATCAGTCATATTGAGCTATACAATGAACCAGATCCATGCGAGACCGCTAAAATTGTCCTCCCTATTAGTTAAATTATTAATAATTAATTATTAATTAACAAACTAAAAGAATTTTTTCGAACTTATATCCTCCCTTTTCAAGAGAATTCCATTCAAGTAACTCTCCCCTTCCCCTTTACTTTATAAGCATATCCTTAACTATGACAATGTGAGACATGAAGACTAATAACATAATGAAAACAAACCAGCAAGTTTTAAATGAGAGGATACTACAGAGAGTTAGAAACAGCAGAGAACTGATAAGAAAGAGGGAACCCAAGTGGATAGGTCTGGAAAAAATATGAAAGATCTATGATGTGATTGAAGAAAAGTCAAGGAAGAGGAGAGCGATGGGAACGTAAAGGATTCAGCTGATCGGTGGGCTTAGAAAGAATAAAAAAATGTCTCGAAGATATTTATAGCGTGCTACAAAAACTTTACAGAGTCGCTACCTATTATTTTCTTTCTGCAATAAACTGCTTATCGAACTCACTCCATGGATTCATTGATAAATTAAATTTTAAATGATTAAAGAAATAGAAATAATTTCTAATCATTTACTGTATGACAATCTTAATCCACCAAAGATAACCGTTATTTCAATTCTAAATACGTAAAATACAAAATCAAAACAACGCGTTTTTACATTTTTCCATAGACTTAATACATATCATTTAACGGTATTTAAAAGCTTTATAATATGTTTTAAGACGAGGATGTTCAAGGGTTTCCCCGAAATGGGTCCCATGAGCTCTATTAAAGGTTATATGGGTAGTGAGGAATTCCGATATATATTAAAACATAAGGAATACATTGTCAATCTTCAATTCAATTATTCTATCGCAATCATTTTTCAGGTAAAAATTAATAAAAAAACTGATGACAAAAGAATAGAAGGATAAGGAAGAATACTATAAAATTACAAATTACTTGGTGCATTACAAGCGAACTATTCTTTTTCTCATTCAGCTTTGCAAATAAATTAAGGAAAGAATTCGCTTCTAGGGCAGCTTGGAATCGATTTAAGGACAAGTTGACTGAGATTTAATAATAATTCCGAGTAATTGAGTTTTCTGTAATACTTCGTGATGGCAGTCAATTGCAGCGTTGAAAAATGTGTGCCACCGCATATATCGAATTACGAAACGACGTTTGCACTCTTTTTAAATTCACTTTCGAACGCCGCCCTTATGAAAATTAGACAAAAATCGTTCATTTTCATTCGTTAACCACTAAAGAAACACTCATACATTTCAATAGCCATTCGTTCATCATCATGAGTTAAAGAATACTCATTCTTTTACTATTCACCAGTATTCTTCTTCGTCTTATGGCATTCTTCTTCTACTTATAGTATCCTTCAACCCCTGATGATGGTGGCATGGCTATAGAAACATACATGGGTATTTCTTAGAAGGCTGGTAATCCGGAACTTTCTGGTACATCCGAAAACCGGGGGCAACTGAGTGCAGAGAGCTGACAAAGACGGCTATTAGAGATTTTTAAACCTCTAACACATTAACAATCTTATTATCTTCCAGCATTTTTGTGATCATTTTAAATTGCCTTCCCATTACAACATGCATTTAATCCATTCTGTCATTTTTCCGCATGCCGTAAGGGACTAATACAATGCAGATGAGCCGATCGCGAATACAGCGCCTAAGCCGAGTTTCGTGGAAACCATTTCGTGATAAACCATAGTGAAGGGCTCAGCCGTATGAGCAGACCGAGCGTGGATTCCGTGATAACTGATACTTAAGTTGCCCGTATTTCCCTTGAGTGCGTCTGTGTTTTCTTCAAATACAGCATAGGGTAAAGTAGGGAGCCTTAGACTTATTTTTGTCCATTTCCGTAATTTCCGATACTTCTAATTTAACTTCAAAATATCCTTCGATTTGAAATACGGGTCAGACTTGGAAAAATTAAGTATCCCATCTTTACGTATGCTGCAATTGAGGGCATGGATAAAAAAGGTTCAATTGCGGAAGAATCTCCGCTCCAAAATACCAGTGACCTCTCGCTCGATCAAGTTTGCACAAAATCGAAAGATGAACTCTGTAAAATTGAAATATTCCTATCTGTAAACCAAAAAGAACTTGTTTTCTTTATAATTTCTATGACTCATGGGGTCAGCTGTTGATAACTAGTGATAATGATGCATTTGATTTTATTTTAAAGCCTTATCACTTTCCGGTCGCAAACTAATTCTTAAAAATAATGGAATTCCACTGGGATCGAAGCAAGATCCACTGGTATCAAATACGGACGCGGTACTTTTTGGGCTCTTCATCATTAGTAGCGCAAGGTATTCTAATTTCGACATGTGAAGAGCCTTCGAAATGAAAGCGCCATAGAAAATAACAACTAAAGTAGCTTCTCATGTAACCTGCTAGCTTTCGTAATGTGGCTAGGTGTGCATGATTCCTTTCTCTGTTTCCCAAATCGATAATTTTTCTGTGTCGTTCGCGAAATAATTTTAATTCTTGAAGCCATCATCTAAATTTCTGATATTTCTCACGGCATATATAACATGGAGCAACATCTTCCAAAAGGAAACTTTCTTTCAGTTTCTTGCGTGATTTAAGCCTTATTTTGAATATTCTCTACTATAATGATTCCCATTTAGTGTACCAAAACATCTGAGCAACGTTAACATACAACAATTCTTGGTTAAACATATTGCCTCTAGCTGTATCTTTCCAATTCACGAATGCAACACGTGTGGACAAAATCTAATGCGCTATGAAAGATAACCGCATCATTCCTTTGAATGAAACGTGCAGTAATATAAAAATATTATCTTTGGCGAATAAAATTAAGTACTTCTGTGACATGACGCTAATCCGTCGAAACTAGTAGTTTTTTATAAAAAGATTTTTGAGGAAACCGGAATACCTGGATATTTTTGTTCGCCATGGGGTGAGGATTTCACCAAGTAAAGACTGAAGTAATTCATTACATTTTGAAATATGTAAACGAGTTTGAAAAGTGGTACTAGCAGAAATTGATCATTCATAATTCACTATTATCGAGAACACAAAACGCTAAGACAGTTCAAGGAACTTACAGTAACATATTGAGATAACGCAACAATAAAAATATCAAATTATCATATAACAAAGATTCCACAAAAACGTATAAACACCTACTGACCAGTTTCGTCGAAGCATAAACGTCTTCAAATTTTGGATATCAGCATTAAAATGACGCATGTAACGGAAAGCAAGGTATTTATGTGATAGGTAAAGTTATACTTCCAAACTTTAGTTTCCGACCTCTCTCAATTTATCCATTCAGACTTTCGCTAGACATATTCTTAAAAGAATGTCTGTATATAGATTTTTGTAGATAATTTCCTTTTTCACTCGCATTTTATGTATATTTTTCTGTATTATTTTTGTTGATTTGCTTCTATTTTATTTCATGCATTTTTTAATATTTATTTTAGATTTGTTATATTCTTTGTTTTGTTGTTTGTGTTCACTATAAATTGGTGCCAATACTGTATGTTAATCTTTATATAAAGAAGTAAATAAAAATACTAAGGCCTCCCGAAACGTCACGTCAAATGACTGGCTTGACGCAAAAAATTCCTAAGTGCATTAAAGTAAAGTAATTAATGAATGAGAGCTTTATTACCATACAAATGAAAATAATCAGTACGAATAATAACGGAAAGGAATACCAACTAAAATATTTAAAGTTAAATAATCAATGACTTAGAGCTTTATTAGCACACGACTAAATATAATTAGTACGAATATAAAGTAAAAATTAAAAGTACTAAGTATTACTAAATAGTATATATTTATTTAATATCTAAAAGGACTATGTGAAATCCAGTGGATTTTCATTTTTTTATAAATCGAATCAGAAATAAAAGGTTCCCTTTCCACAGAATTTATCAATGCAGCCAAGGTCTCGGTGCAAGTTTACATCATCATCAGCCTGACTATGCTGCAAACTTGCACCGAAATCATAGTCGCATGAATAAATTCAGTGGAAAGGGAACCTTTTATTTCTTCTTCAATTCTTTTTAATATGAAATATTTAGACACCTGGTGCACAAATCAATACCCCCAAGTTGCGTACACAAAATCGTTTCTGGGCCCATATTTGAGTAAACCTGGACAGAGCACGCCATAATTTGCTTCGCTATTATCTTCAAAGACGCCTCCGCATGCGTCACGAAGAAAGAAATGCAAATGGAATTGTGTAAACAGATGGCGACTTTGGAGCCCCCTCGTTGCAAAGGACTCTTGAAATATGGAACGGCGATGTATTTGTAATGGGAGAGTGGAAAGATGCCGTCCGTGTTTCCAATCCATAAATCAACAAAAGGCGTTGGCAGGAATGATGTCATAACCGCTGACGTGTCTTTTTGCATGCTACATAATTAATATCGAAAACGGGAGGAATTATCAAAACAAAGTAAAGGGTGAGAATGGTAATGAGATAATATACAGTGGTGTTAAAATCGCAGATATATTTAACACGTGTTAATTGACTCGTATAAATCAATCTGCCGAAGAAAAATTACTATGTAATGATACAGAATCATTTTAATTGGAGCCTTTCATCCTTTATTTCGTAAACAAATATATACTCCTTTTAAGAATTTCTTTATTATCATAATAAATATATTAGCAAACTTCTTCAGTTTGAAAGCTCAAAATCGAAAATGAGTTCTCAAAACTAAAATTTCTTTTCTTACATGAGTTTAAAGTTTTTAGGATAAAAATCCTAATTTTTTAAATTTAAATGGTTGACATATTTATTATTATTAATTACCTGCTATGTAGTAGTACCTTAATGGGCCAAAAACCAATTTATTACCGATAACATTCATTAAATATTTTTAACCTTTAGCTAACACACCAACACATAAATCATCGAGGTAACTTCAGATTAAAACAGATTAAAAATCAATTTTACATTTCGAAAATATTTACGATTTCTTTCCCAACGCAAGCATAAGAAAAAAAAATAAATACATAATCTTTATAGTATTCCGCAAAACACAAATTATGTGTTTACTATGAATGTGGAATATAAAAATATTTAAATATAGTTAACGGTAGCGAAATGTTTTGGATGCTAATCTACCAACACCGAAGTACCGGGTTCGATTTTCATCCGACCACGAATTATCAACGTTTTAATATTCATTATCTACGAGTTAGTACTAATTATATACGAGTTACTATCTTGTAGTTAGGGAATTAATGACATTAACAATTAAATTAATAAAATATCAACAAATGTCAAATTTACAATAAGATAACATTACTGCACTTTGAATGAGGAATGACTTAGCACGATATGCAATGCGGCCCTAAAACCAAAGAAGTAATGGAATTGAAAAATATTGGTATGACTTGAATCCGTCTCCCATTGGAGTTACTATGGGAGTTCGTGGTCAGAACCTCTTCCCAAAAAGTGGGAGACCTAGGTTCGAGTCCCAGCCATACCGATATTTCTCAATACTACCTTCTATGAATAACAGAAACACAATCCATGGTAGAGTATCAAGCAAAATAAACCAATACTGAATCGACTGAAAGAATTCTCCCGAGATTTCACCGAAATCAAAAGAGACGAAAAAATCCTCAAACTAACCCAAAATCTTATGAAAAATTGGGTAACTCGGGAGCGGTCTCAAACGGAGAAAAGCGGCAAACTTCTGCGACGTATTCGAAAGATGTTTCAAGATAATTCGGTGAAAAATTGAGGCAATTTCTTTTGCATGCAAATGATATCGGATAACGTCACCTCACGTGTTCGGATAAAAAATTCATTTTCTTTTATCCTTTCCCAAGGGTAATCCTTGGGGAAACTTCGGAATGCTCGCAACTTTCTCGAGACGGTCCCTGCCGTGCGTTGCTTCAAACGCTTAAAATTATTTGAGATTAGATTATTATTTTGAATATTACAAACATGGTGATCGTGTCTGGATTGAAAGCGACACCGATGAATAATTATATCCTCGAGTAATAAAATGTGGATCTATTTTAAGTACTCGTTGACATGGAAATATATTAACAAATACAGATTTACATTACATTTACTTTTAAACCCTGCAATCCGCCAGAAATGCGTGATAAGGGGGAACACCAACATCCCTATCTAACCTGGCTATAAGTTTCTCTAATACTTTGCGGGAAAAACGACCAAGAGTCTGTCTGGGAAACTACTTCCCTGTATCGCATATCAGCCATTGGTAGCGTTAAACAGAGCGTATTCCATTATAATCTGCAATTCAACGCTTTCAAGCCACGAGTTATTTTTTATTAAGGGTTACCGATCGTTTACTTAACACATAAACGTCATATAGCTATTTAATATTATTTCAACTGATAAACTAAAACAGCTGCTACCAAGTATGATTGTGAAATAGAAATTAAGTGCCGAAGGAATCTCTTAAAACGTAAACGCATTTATTCATTTGAGTTGGCTTACGTTGATTCAAGTGGAAAACCTTGAAAATACGTGCTTTACATCAAATAACCGCTGAGATGTATGTATACACGATGATAAGATCCAAAAAAATCAAATAATACATTTCATAAGTGAAAGAAAAAATAAAATCAACTACTTCTTTCTCAGCATTCCAAATCTGTTCTATTTCTTGATGCATTATATCTTTGTGGCGTTCTACCGTTTCCTTAATTATGAAAAATAATAGAAATTAATACATGATAAAATTAATATTCAAATGCTCACGAGTTTTGCATTCCTTACCTTCACCTTTTAAAATCACGATGATTACCCATGGAAACATCAACAAATCATGTATTCCAGCAAAAAAACTGCATATTAAAGTGTCCAAATATCGCCATTGAGGAAGTATTACCATAAATCACAAGCCCATTCTCTTATCGATGAAAAATGTCAAAGTTAGAGAAATCAGACACCATAATATTGGATCTTATGGGTTTTCCGCTCGTGCAAACCGTAGCAGGATATAGCTTTTGTAGTACCTTTCCTCTATTAACATACATCACAGCAATTATAACAATAACATCTATCTAGTTTTCTATTCACAAAAATTTTTATGTCATATCTTCATTTTCATGACCACTAAAATTTATTCCGAATATATCTGAAAATTTAAAGCCCCGAATAAAAGTTGCCCTAATTGACTCCGACGCCGGCCAAGAAAATAACTTAAAGTCTTCTTTTTCTTTACCCCTCCGTCCACTGCTCCATCGCACGCACAAGTGTTTTATCAAGACATCCCCTCCACCAAATTCCCTTTATCCCATATTTCGCCCAGCCAAATCTCCCTTTCCCTCAAGCACAAACTGCGTCTAAACTCAATAATGAATCTGCAGCGGAATTTTTGCTGGCAAAGCCGCAGTGGGCATTTCCTCGCAAGGATAGGCCCTTCATGTGAGGAGATACGCGGTGGTCATTGTATTAATGCGGATGGGGTCGACGATGCATGAAGGAGGGGGAACCAAATCAACATCCTCGTGTAAATGAGTCGAGTGGTTAAATGACAGAGGGATTTGAGGGTGAGTAGAAAGTGCTGTGAAGAGGATGGCGAGCTCTTGATGATAAGATATAAGAGGGTTTGAATGGTAGAAGGATGGGGAAAGAGAAATATGCAGGCGAAATGAACAAAGTTCCAAAAAAGGCCGACAACTCCTTCAAGGGAAAGGTTGCTCCGCAATTCCGCTTTCCACCGTATTACCTGCAGTGGCGCTGTGGGTCTAAGATTATCCTCTGCGCATGTGCGAGAGAGACGTGGGGACGAATCAGAATGGAGAGTAGCGGGGCTATAAATTTTTCATATCTGCCTCGACTTTTATTTCCTTATGCTTCGTTCCCTATCATAGGAGGCGAGGGTACTTAAGAATGCATGTGCAACTACTCTTGGCGGGTCGCTAGAATGCGATAAGTACAGCCCTCGTCGAGTTCGAAGTCTTGAAGGAATAAAGAAGGCGAATTACGTTCGTGAAGTTCTCTCGCTTTTCGATGAGGATTCTGTCATCGCGTTTATAAATCGGCTCGACGTCGGAGGACTCCGAAAAAACGGATTTGCCTACTCCGTCATTGATTAATAACGCACGCACTGCGTCATTATCCCGTGCACCTGTGTCACCGCGTACGCAAAGCTTTCCGAGGCGTGACAACGTTTACGCTGAACCAAAATCCGTTATCCTATGATTTGTTAATGTTGATCGAATCATAGTAGAGGTATTGGTTTCCTTTAAAATTCTGTAATCCTTCAACATGCAGATAGTAAATGTCATCAAGAGAAAATGAATTTTATTCATTTGAAAATAGCCCTCACTCCGGGTAGTGGAAAATTTATCAAACTTAACCATGACTATAGGGTGTTCAAATGAAAAGGTATGAAATGACACTGGGTATAATTGAAGTCTTTATCCAAATTAAACACCAGAGGCCTGAGCACAACTATCCCACTGTTTCACGAACCGAAGGATTCCCTGTTCGCAGAATTCCTGCGGCAATGACAGGAGTAAGCCCTTCACTGATTGATTGTGTGTTCCGCCCAATTGACGCTGTAGTGCTTATAAGGACATTAACGAGTTCACATTGCAAAATTCGACGATTGATCAGATTTCTGACTAAGGAATGGGTAAAACCAGCTGATATTCATCGCTAGAGGGTGGCCGTACATGGGGGATATTGTGTGTCCGACAAGGCCACTGCTCCAAACGTCTCCAAGGTCACACAAAGTGTACTGGTCAAGTTCAAGAAGGAACAGCTTAAGCATCCTCCTTATAGTCCAGAAATGTCACACTGCAACATCCATTTGTTTGATCCGCTTAAAAAATATCATATAATATTATATAATAAAGGACTCGGATGACAAACTAAAGGACACAGAGAAGAACTGGCTCTTACTCAGGAACAAATTATGGTATTGGACGGAACACTCAATCAATCAGTAAAGGATTCTTGTCACAGCCACAGGAATTCTGGGAACAGGGAGTCCTTCGGCTCGCGAAACTGTGGCTTAGACCGCTGGTGATTAATTTGGATAAAGACTTCAATTATACCCACAGTTTCATTAAGCACCTTTTCATTTGAACACCCAAATAGAAAAAATACGCCAAATGCTACATGACCTCTTTGCATGTTTAATACAAAATACTAAAATAAATAATTTGGTCCAGAATAAATTAGGCAAAATTACAATTACAAGGGGCTCACACTATTTTAGGGATGAAAGTAAATTCAAAAGCTCCTGGATAGCCATGTGGGCAGCGCATTCAGATTTTGTGGAGACAGTCCCGGGTTCAAATTTAGGTGGGAGCCCATATGCGAAATGACCTGTCGAGGCACTTTAGCAATACTGAAACTAGGTTAATTCGATTATCATGGTCATTGAGCTGTGGTTCATGACGTATAAAACTGCAAGCTATTCGATAAAATAAAAAATCTACGTACAAAGTACTTTAATACGGATTATAAATGCATCCGACTTCAAATTAAAAAGATAAAATATTGCGCCTATAATCATACAATAATATAAGGGTAATCAAATTACTATTTTTCGTGAATAAGGCGAAGAAAATGAAATTACTCCGAGAGGAGACCCTGAAGCAGAGCATTATAGAACACAACGAAAAAAATCGCGACGTTTGCATTCGCAGTTTAGCGCTTCGAGCATATTATGAGCGAATGCAAAATTGTCGGGTTCAAACTTCCTCTGAAAGGGATTTTATTATTCGCCGAATCCTCATAATTTTCCCTATTACTTGAATTTTTGATGCATATTCTCTATATCACATCCCCACTCGAAATTGCACCTTGTCTACACCGAGAGAACGGTTTCCAAAACATGCCACGCCCACCTAAAGAAAGCGTCCGCTTACGTAATCTCTCGGAAGACCACAGAATTCCGGAGTTCAGATACGACATGGACGACCGAATTTGTTGTTTATACGGAACGCACGAGCGATACCAGATAAAAATCGTGATAGATACCGAAATTAGCAACTGTGATACCTTCCAACCCCTTACTAATGAAAGGCTAAAGACGGTCTAAACATACGAGTATAGAACCTGTGAAAGCTATGGTATAAACAAAGCCTAGTTCGATTCCTTTCCACATTTCATAGGATTTTATTACTCATTTATTTTATACTCATAGTTTGCATTGCATTTAAAGTATAATACATATCAAGCTTAAGAAAATATACCCAAAGATATCCTAAGAAAGATAAAGATATTCATTCTTCATACTTGGAATTTTTAGAGTCAATTTAGAATAAGCCTGGGGAACATCAAGATTTGGATTATTCCGAAGAATGAAATGCATCAAGAATCATAGCTTTTTCTTCTCATATAAATTCAGTTATAATTTTAATGCGTCTTATTAATGCTGTAATCGTGAGTAAAAATAACTAAGACATGATCAGGAGGAACCTCGTATTGATGATGGGATACCAAAACTTGTACTCTTATCTGGCTTAAACAAATTATGGAGAAGTCACTATCAATAACCCTAAATTTAAAACCTTTCACTTTTAAATACTTCTAAGGAAGAGGGAGCGAGAGATTTTTCAAAAGATTAGAAAGATATTTGAAAAAGGGAGGAATAAATAATAAACCGAACGGGATGGCACTAAATCGCTTACTGAAGACCGAATAAAATAAGAGAAAAAGTAAATGGAAAAAATGTATGCTATAAAAATATTTACGCAGTCAAAAGCGATGTTAAAAAGTATTCGAAAACAGAAAACTTTATCCTGCGAAAGAAAAATGACAAAAAGAATTCTATTAATCCTAATAATTAAGGTTTAGAGAATGGAACAGAATTCTATATTCATCAAAATTTAATTATTTATTCATTGGAATTTAAACTAATCTATATGTAAATGAATATTTGAGGATTCGATTAAATTTGTTCATGCTAAAGTATTAAAGAAAATTTAGTCGTAATCTCAAATATAAAGTGACAAATACTTCAGGGAGACCTGATATATTACTTTAGTTTTGGAAGTTTAAGGAAATATAATTATTATTTAACTAAATCCATAGAGTAATTAAGAGTAGTTAAGAATAACGATCTGATGGTACTACGACGATTATAATTTTAAACTGACGTTCACGTTGCAAAGCAAAGATACATACATAAAATGCAAAAACCATATTTCATATTTGATTCATCACAGCATGAATCGTATTTAATATTTCATTACTCCCAAAAAATTAAAAATAAAGGAAAATGGAAAATATTCAACCCAATGAAGATAATTATAACCTCATCGGTACATTTCTTTCGGCATCTGAATTTCGTAAATAGCATTCTATTAATCGACTGCTCACGCTGAAGGTAAATACGTACAGATTTAAAGCCTCTGATGGGTAATGCATCCGTTACGAATCATTTAATTCTTTCCTAAGCGTTAATTACTCTCTGAAGCGGAACGTAGATTTAGGTTAATTATAAATGGAATCAAATAGATTTATGAGGCGTAGATTACTTTTGAAATACGTTTCGCAAGGTTTCTGCAGGAAATTCATGCAACCACTATTTATACAAGCATTTGGTTATAATACATAGCATAATATCAAGAGATTTAATCATGAATGTTTGTGGTCTCGATTGACGTTCTTCATTTTCATTCTACGTTAAAAAAGGATGTATGATATTCATAAAACTAGAAGAAGGTAGAGAAGTAGGGCATTGGACAGAATCAAAGGATAGCCTCTTTGTATTCCAGAACAGAATCGAAATGACCAATAAAGAATAAAATCTGTTATGAGGATCAAAGAAAGAGGAGCACTGGAAATCATGCAATACTTCCATATACTTTTATGTATTTCAATGCTGTAGATACTAATTTATTCCTTATCTCTTAAATTTATTCCTCTTCGTTTGAAGCTGCAAGTTCTACCAAAAGTCAATAAAAATTTCATGAAGTACAGCAATGAATGTAATATCTACCATGATTTGAGAAGAATAATATTTAAAAATATATTATTGCTTTTCGAGGATTTCAACGACATATATTGGAACAGACTAAATTACGTTATAATGATATTAGATAATAACCATATTTCGTCTATGCAGCGATATTTATTTGCGATAAGGTTACTATTATAATCTCAGTATAAAAATTCAAATTTTTAAATTTTCATAGTTTCTTTTCACTGACATTCCTAGCCATTTCGACATAATATATTTTGTTTATTTATTAGCGATAATCACACAATTCTTATTAATTTAAATGAGCATTATTCATGCGTAGATTGTGCCGTAGATAATTGCTGTTAGCTTGAGAGTTATACTGTTATACTGCTCCTGAGTATAATACCCTAAAGTATAACTTTTTAATGAGATATCGATTAAGAAAATCCTAAAGATTTCCGGTTGAATAAGGGTACAGTAAGAGATGTACACTTTTGTTTCCGTCAAGGAATTACTTTCCTGATGAAAATTTAACATTTCTTACACATAAAAACTAAAAATCAGTTACCCAAAGAGACACAAAAACACTCTTCTCAAACAAAAAATCGCTTCGTGTACTTATTAATTTTGTTCTCTTCGCTACGCTTGTAAGATCTGTTTACCGTACACCGAATAAATAAAATCCGTAAGCTTCCAATCAACTCCCAGTCGCTACTTAGAGTATTTCAGCTGCTCTAGAGAAATAAAAAAGCTTCTAAAAACACTGGGAGCGATCCTCTCTCCTTTGTCAACATTCGGAAAACGTGCTGCGTTAATTATTCTGCAACAAGCGCTCCCCGAGAGAAAAATCACTTTTCTCGGCGAGGATTAAAACAAGTTGCCTCGTGTCTTTACGAAGCACTGTAAAAAGAATCGGTTTATCGACTTTCCTCATCCGCATTGCTCCCTCTCTCCGGCCGAGAGGAAAGGAATATCCGTCTACGATTCGTCCCGAATTTTTTTCTTACCTCCGGCATTAGTTTCGCTGGAATTAATTCGTAGCCTAACATTTCTATCCCTTATGAACACGGCCGAGCTATCGGAAAATCGAACTCGTGGGAATTGTGCAAATAAAACGGTGTATTCCACGAGCGAGACAAACAGATATTCTCCCGGTTCGAATTAATGTGTAGCTCTTTTGTCCTCTTAAACTCTTTAAGGAAGAGAAATCCCCTTAACTCCCTAAGAAACCGGAAATCCAATAAAGGGACAATTTTTAACTCAATTGCTTCTCGTTCATAACCTCTTTGTATCCAACGTATCGGAAAAAGTTTTATGAATCGCCATTTTATTATATATTTATATTTCGTGGAATCGCTCGAGAAAAGTTTCATTCCTACTGGAAACGGAAGGATAGTAAATTTTGGGATCAGGGGGATTTAATGTAAGAAACTAAACCCGAATACGACACGATAGTAGGAAAGAAATATTACGGGGAAATTTGTAATGCCTAAAAAATCAGAACATTTTTATGTTATAACAAACAGAACTTGACTGAGCGATATCTGGTGGAAATCCATATTTAACAGTAAAATAAAGAGAATAAAATCGGTAAAATCCACAGTAATTGTTTCTTGCAGAATGTAACGATTTTTTCTCTTAATTAATTAGAAAATTTTCATAATAATTACTCATTCTACTAGTGTTAATTATAACAAACGTAAAACAAATTAAATTCGTATACTTCAGAAAGGTAAATCTAATTCAAGCCTAAAAATGTATTTATTTGGTAAGTAAGTAATTCAGGCCGAAAACGCTGCATTATTATGATTTAAAAATTATGGTATTATAAAAAAATCTTTATTATTTAACAGATAAATTTTTGGTAAAGATTTTTTATCGCTCAAACTAGTATATTTCATCCATCATTATTCGATTTATCGTTTCAAACCGATATTGCATCCAATTCGATGGTACGATTTATTCGATATATCATTCGATTCCATACATCATTCGATGCTATAAAACATTCAATTTCATATAACATTCTATTTGATAAAACTCTCGACTCGATGCGAAGTTCGATTCCAATCTACAACGATAGCTCGATACCAAATGTCGATTTACTCCCATTCAAAGCCGATGGGGCGAATCACATATCGGAGAGGAATAAATCTTTTTTGGTGCAAATTATCCAAAATGGCTACGTCATCAGAGTCTCTATATCGCGTCCACCATCGAGAATCGATTAAGGACCGCTTTGGTTACTTGAAACAGATGATGACGCCCAGAGCTCTATTCACGCCCCAATATTACACGACTTTCCCCTCAGTGTTCATTATCCTCCGATTCTTTCTTTCCCTCAGTGTAAAAATCGCCTCTTCCGCAACGTTGTTGAGGCATCTAAATAAAACAGCTACGTTGCGACAGAAAAAGCGGTTGCCCCGGCGCTGTGCGCATGAGCGGGCGGATCGGCTGCGATGCATACACTTTCACTACTGACGTCGCCTTCGGGGGGCGCATGGGGAGAAATAAACGAAAAGATGCCAGAACATGAAAAAATGTTGCGTCTTATGTGAATTCCGGGTCGATTTGCTTATAAGACTGAAACGCCAAAAATGTTGTATATTACGATAATTCAGAATCAATATATTGTAGGTTACCAAGTGAAATTAAAAGCGTATCTAACTGTAACTTATTTCTAAAAAAAGACTAAAAATTGGCTGTTAGATCATGAAGAAATTGATGTATTTTCTTTACATTTTTGAAAGATTCTTCGTTCATTACCGTACCTTTTTTAAATTTTCTTTTCCTTCTCTTTATTTTTTTCTCGATTTTTGTTGTATAGCCTTTCCTTTGTATTAATAAGTCACTTCATTTTTCTTATATTTATATTATCTCATCGTAATATTATCGTAATAACACATGTCACTATTCTAAGATAAATTAGTGCTTTAATGTATTTCTATGGTTTGTGAACACAAAACGTACTGTGTATTATCGGTTTCAACAATACAGGATATCCTCAGTTGACACTTAAAGCTCTAGTATCTGTTAAAATTATGTAAATTATATTGTGTTAAATTTATATGCAATATTTAGAGCAATAAATTAATAAACATGTTTAGACCCACCGAAATGCCAAAATATACCGGAAAGATATTGCCAGAAGAATCCTAATTAATCGATTATTAAAAGCTAATTATTTCGCTTTATTACTGATTTACTATTAATATATGTCCTATTACTAATAATGCTTCACTTATGATATTATCAATCTATCTATTGATCGTATAAATTCGGTTAAATTCAAATTCAATATATTAATGACTAAGTAGAATTTTACCTGCAAGAAAAATACACACAGGTAAAATATTACTGCTATGGTTATAATTAAAACTAAGAGCAGCTTGTGAATTTTCTAGATACTACAAAGATTCCGCATTAATAAAATTATCGTCGTTCATTCTGAGTGACATTTTTAAAAGTGTCATATAAAAAGTGCTTTTCATCCTCAAACCCTGCCTTGGATATTTTTACTAAACAATTTTCAGTGTTACAGGCATTTAAATTAATATTAAAATGATTCTTTATTTTCGAATAAGAAAGAATCTATATTTTTGTTCCGAGGAAGATTCTCCGCAATGATATAACTTAACTTAGAGTAGAAACTTTTTAATACGCTTCATTAATTTCCTTTTATTATTCCCACACAACTACATCTACTTTCACACCTAGCAAGAAGACCGTATACTTATATATATAATGATAATGACTTTATTGGGCGAAATATTGTATACTTCATTATGTATTATATACTTATAGTGGAGAATGTAAACAACTCAAATTAAATTATGACTGATTACCAAAAAAAATCTAAATCGTTCACAGCGAGCTATCCTAAAAAACAGCTTCATAAATAACCTAAAGGCATCATTAATGTTTGGAATGAAATGAAAAGCAATAGTTACACCCTTAAAATTAGAATTGAGGTAATTTTCGTGTTTATAAATTATAATAAATTTAATATTTTAAGCATACATAAAACTTAATTCTTCATAGATGGTCATCACACTGAAATAAATTATGCAGATAATAACACCCTCGACAATATGGTTTCTGAAAATGCTTGAAAATTACGTTACCAAAAGTAGAGAATCAAATTAAGTAGCTGTAATATTTCACATACGAATAATAAACTGCCAGAAAGCTATCCTGCCCATCATCTTTTATACCAAGTACTTACTAACCTACGTCCTGTTTTGACCGGAGCATAACCTGTTTGGACTTGAAGTTCCGGTTAAGTTTCAAATCGTCCTAGTTTTAAGGACGAGCTTTGAAAAAGAAAGTCAATGCGTGTAAATCAGTAATCCGATTTTAAAGCAATCCTCTCGCAATACTGATACTGCGAGCTCATAGCGGTCTGCAGCATATAGAACCAAGATATGATAATAACAACAAATCGAATTTATTGTACCAATTTTGAGTTGTAGGAATAAGGAAAATCCATTAATAAATAGTTGATGAAAATTATACAAATTATTAAAGCTCACCCTACTAATAGTAGAATTACTATGACTACAGGAAGATTGGCATTAAATCATACCACTTCAAAATACGGTCTCAAAGGTTGCTCCTACGAGAAAATTATTTATATATGCTTCGTAATTTTGCGTGTTGTATTAGTCCAAATCGCGTGATTTTTTTCGTTGTTGTGTTGGTAAACTTGGCTGAATATTTGTACTGTTTTGGCCATATTGGATATTTAGTCAGCTGTCAAAAAATTACAAGTGATAGGGGGAAGGATTTGTGGCGAAACAATTCATGTTTTTGGCAGCATGATAATGCACCTGTTCTCACTTCATTGCTTGCTCGTGACATATTGGCCAAAAACAAAACCTTAATGGTGAATGAGACCCAGTCTCATTCACTAGACATGGTCTCCGTGCCTTTTTTCTGTTCCCGAACATAAAGAGAATCTTAAAGGGCCGTTGTTTTGCTAGCATACGTAGATGATATTAAAAACGCATCGCTGAGAGAGCTAAAAGCTAACCCAAAAAGCGAGTTCCAGGAGTGTTTCGAGGATTGGAAAAAACGCTTGCATTTGTGTATAATATCCAATGGAGACTATTCTGAGGGGGATAAAACTTTATATGAAATTATTTCCAAAAATATCAAAATTTCCCTTTTTTAAGGCACCTTGTATTCATCATAATCGCGAGTAGAGGCAATAAATAGAGCTGATTGAAGAAGCCGTAACTTGGTGAAACTCCATTATGGAAATAATGGCGGAAATAAATAAGATGAAATTTTACAAAGTTTTGCTTAATGCGACCGGCTTTAACCAGTAATAGCAATAGAAATGCCACCATAAATATGACTGGTTGAAACTGGTCGCATTAAAAACAATTTTGTGAAATTTCAACTTAGTTGTTTAACCATTATTTCCAAAGGCAAAGAAATTGAGGAAATCCGCATTTCAACGTAAGTCATTGCTGATGAACATGATGATATATATGTAATACAAAGGTGTGATTGAATTAGTGTATAATATTAAATGGGGACTATTTTGAAGGGGTGACATTGCTGTAGTTGAATAAATAAATTCTTTCCGAAAAAAAAATTCCCGTTATTTTTAACATACCTGATATAAATATGATATGATAAAATAATATTATTATACAATAAAATTTATGCTGTATTATTATTCTTATGTATGTTGTTCTATGCTGTATTATAATTCTATGTACTAATGTGTTTCTAATGTAAATTTGAATGTGTTGTGTCGGTGTGATTATTGATGACTTATCCTATACATGCCTATGTATGTCCTTGGATGAATAAAAATTATTATTATACCACGAGTGAAAGCAACACAACTCTGAAAATCCGCATTAGAGCGTGTATGTCCATCCTGATGAACACGATAATGTACATGAGTATGTAATTAAAAAGTGTATGTGTTAAATTGTATACGGCAGACAGCGGCAATCGGGCACCCTCAGCGGCGGGTGGAAATGAGTCCCTCCCTGCCGTGCGTGTCGCGAAGCACGACTCATTATTGTGGGTACATATTCGAGGGGAAAGAAAGATCGGAGAAAGGGAGTGGGATCCGTAGGTGAGAGAGGGCGATAGAGAGAAAGGGGGCGGGAGGCGAGGGGAACTGCATTGCGGGTTGGCTGAGACTGAATCGGCCCAGTCTCAGAGACGTCCGAAGGCACCGCCCAGATCCCCGCTCTTCGATCCCTCTCTCCCCTGGGACTCTCGACCTTTCCTCTCCCTCTTTAGCATGTTTCCAGAAAAACTTATTCCCTCGTCGTTTTGTCCCTACGTATCCGTTTCCAGAGCCGTATTCTCGACATTTATGGCTGCATTTATGTTCGGCGCAAGGTCTCGGAAGTGGACGCGTTCCCGACAGACGCTCCCAAAAAGGGCGGATGAAAACAATTTCTCCTCCGTGGCCGTTCCGAGCCTGCAGGAATTCATATAGCGTTTTTCTATTGACCGTAAGATATCGAATACAATAGACTGGGGTATGTGGCGTTGCCCACTTGACGCGTAGTCGGGCTCTTGGTATGTCCGGCGCATATTCTAAGGATCGGGTACACTGGTAACTCAACTCGGGTGTTTACTAAAAAATTTAAACGCATGTTTACGAAGTTATTCTTTCCTGAGAGACTATCACTATAATTCCCTGTCAGAGGGAGGTTTTCCGAGGGGTTTCCCTCCCTCCGTGGGCAAATGCCTGACAGGTATAGTGTTTACCCCTCAATTCACTATGATTGTACCCTGAAATCGGAAGCATACAATTTCCAAAACAAATTCTTCCAAAACGAATTCTTCGATCACCCTAATGATTCTTGTGATCCAAAATTTACATTACAGGAACTGATTCAGAGTTGAAACCTATTCAGTAAAGTTATGGACCCCCTTGAGGGTTGGTCTGGGGGTAGGCATTGCATGAGGCATTTTTCGAAGAATTCGGCATTCGAGGAATTGATCGTTCGAAGAATTCGTTTTCGGAGAACTTGCTTTCGAATAACTTGCCTGTAACCCTCTAAACAAAAGCACTCTGTCATTCTACGATATCTTAAAGTAAAATATCGCGCAAAAGTTAAACTAATCGAGTTAATACCCCATAATAAAATCATCAAGCCTTTTCTCTCTGGTAGACCGCATTAATCGAAAACGTTTAGCAGAACGCAGATATTGTACTTGTTTCAAACAAAGACCGAGTTTCAAAATGAAAATAAACCATCTAAAATCATAAATTAGATTTTACATTGTCGTTTTATTACAATTATTTACCGGCTAAGGCGGCGAAGTGGGTAGCGTGCTAGCAATCCAACACCTAGATCCCTGGTAGTCGGATTTTTCTGGCCAGGGAATGGTTGGGTGTCTTTGTAAATAGTAATAATTATTGAAATGGATGTAATTTCGTTCTTCCTGTTTCCTTTGGAGAATGTATTATTACTTTTAAATTTACTTTCCCCAATTCAGTTATCAATCTTCAGGACGGAAGATGAAGGAAGATTACAGGAAAGCAACACCTGGCTTAAGCTAAGATGTTTCAGACAGTTCTGATAACCTCGAAGACCAAAAAGGAGCTTTGAGAAAGTACTTAATTTATGGAAAAGTATTCAATAATTTACCAAATATGATAAAAATCTTCGTACATCATTGAGCTTGGTATGAGTATGGCACATATTATAAATGATCTCGCACAGCTGCCCTGGGCTTCTTTCTACACTTGCAGCCATATAAACAAAGACTACTCAGTCTCCCGAGATTCATAAATACATACGTATCAAATTCAAATGATAGAACTAGTTAAGATTGATAGCCACTTTAAATTTATTTCCAGTAATCCCATCATAATAGGGTAAAAATTTCAAAGAGGCCACAAAAAATACTTTCAATAGGTTTGGGCTTTAAATACAATATCAGGTTTATCGGCTATAATTTCCCATAGCCTATCTTAAGCTTGAGTTTAATAAAATTTGTTTTATTACTTTTGAAATAGATGCCTACTATAATGGATAAAAAATTAATAAATATTAATTCTGATATTCAGCAATAAGAGGTGAAAACCTTCAGAATAATGCCAAGAGGAAACTCAATCGTACTTCAGAAAAGTTGATTTCTTCAAATCTAAATATAAATGGCAGAACAGAAATGATTTAACCAAAATAATTATCAATATATTTTATAGATAATGAACTTCGATCTTCATGTTACCCACTGAATCAATTGAAAAAAGAACAGCGGATGGATATAGATACGTGATGATCTGCTCCGCGAAATGAAAGTTGCATTCAGAAGGAATAGTAAGGAAATTTTAAGACAATAAATTCCTTCTCGCTAAACTCAACTTGCCAAAACCGATCAAATTAACTTCTTTAATAAGCTACCTAAATTCGCTAATATTTCATGAATGCAATCCTTGATGTTATTCGTAAATTATCCCAACAGACTAGTTCGTATGGATTAAATGTCGCCAAACTGGACCCACTATATGACGTTTGAAATTTGCAGCTAGACAGCATTTCTAAGATGATAAAATCAACACTCGATGCAAACAATAATTCAAAATTTATAGTTTCTGAAATTCAAACGCACTTCCAAGGGGTAACGATTAAAGATGCTTATCGTAAAAACTTGCTTTACACTTTCATAAGAAAGATTATTTTAAATAAAGTGACAAAGATAGTAACGTTACAATTTATAATATTCTAAATCGTTTTCTTCTGAAATCCCGCGCTGTCTTTTATATTATTTCCATCGAAGAGAGATTTTTAGGAGTTCTCGTTTGTAATGTAGTCTTTACTTGACTATGACATCAATCTACGCATACATGTTTGGCGTTGATAAAAATGATTATTCTTATAAATCCTGCTCATAGTAAATTCTGTGCAGGCTTACTTAAATTATTGGGATATCGTTGGAAAGAAAGGAAACCATGCAGTACAAAAGTGGCGCTCGTATAAACAATATCTGGACAAAATATGATTTGCCGAATTCATAGGGTGTTGTACGGTCGGGACTTTTCGGGCCCCGTGGCCGCTACGGTAGCCGTAAAGGCCTATCAGGAAAATTCTGAAAAATCTTACATGATAGGTGCAAGACAAGTAACGTATATGCTGATTAAGGTTATTAGTAGTTAGTTAGTAATTAGTAGTTAGTTAGTAATTATTTATATTTTATACTTCATATTTATACATCATCATTTTGTACTTAGTTGGCTTTATTGTATGTATGCATAGTAATATTTTTTGTTTTTTTTATTGTTATGTAAGTTAACGTTGCCACCAGTCCTTGCAACTAACTGCGAAAATAAGTAAATACGGCTTCTCGTTCATCAACCAACATGCCGTAACACTCAACAACAAATATGTGATTCGTAAAATAAAACAAAATATTTCTATAAAAAATGTAGCATTAGTATCTAGTACACGTATTTAGTATCAATACTCATACACACGCATTTAATATCATACTTAAATGATATTTGACGTGAATGACTAAGAATAATTGAATTATGTGGTACCATTCAACCCATTTGCAGCTCAACTTCGCTCAATGACTGTGCAATGGTAGTGTGAAATTGATTCAAAGAAAAGTTATTCTGAAAGACTAAATTCCATTCCGTGTGCTTGGCATATGGTCATCATGCTACATCTAAGGTCTTTATCTTATTAGAAACCTTGTTAAAGAAGGAAAGGATGTAATAAAGATCTTTGAGGAAACCTTTCATGGGAGAAATATGTCTCAATGAGGAATAGGCAAACTACTTCAATCATCAGCTTGAATGGGAAGACTCATACCATACCCAAAGCTTTTGATAACTGATAAGGAATGGTTATATTTACCTTCGAAATATGGTATTCCAAGCAACTTCTAAGGTTAGATAGAAAAAGTGGCGCATGGTGAACTACGAAGACTATGCAAAAAAGTGACGTTATGAGATCTGAAGAAACTTCAGTATTTCGATCACATACGAGGGGTAAAATAGAAGGGAAGCGGAACAGAGGTAGAAAAAGAATTTCCTGGATGGAAAATTTTAAAAAGTGGTTAAACTTCCACTCTACTGGACTCTTTAGAAGAAGAAAAAAGAAGGATAAATTGGCTACGATGATTTCCAATCCTCGATAGGAGTGGCGTGGCAGCAGAAAAAGAAGAAGGAATGGTTGGAGGATACAACCAGCCTCCGGGCTAATAACTTAACAAATAGAGAATGCTTTTTCTCATGAATTTTAATCCACTCTTTCCTCAAATGTTACAAAGTGAATGAATATATAAAACTTCATGCGAATAAAACAACTGATTCTTCTACGTGAAACTTCTCTGTAGGAAAACAGCAACCTCCATTCTTGTCTAAATTCCAACGAATGATCAATGATCAACTGCAACGTGCGGAGGCGCCGAACAGTAAGCATTTAAGGGAAAATAAATAATGGAAGGTACAGAATGATACGTCTTGTGTTTTCCAGGGAGCTCACTCCACTGTTTGCGAACGTGTTGTATTTGTCTTCGGAGGCTTTATTTGGTTCACGACCTCCGTCGTCGTCGTTTATGGGGAGAAAAGGGGGGTGACATTCACGGAGTTTTTTTTTGTCGGACAAGTAGAAAGGATATCGACTGCCGATTCGAGACGATGATTTCTTTCGTCCGAATTTTGTTTCCTTTCTCAAAAAATAGTGGACACGAAAGCCAATCTCGCGGCGCGGATATTTTTCTCGACGGATATTTATCGGAACGTACTCGAAATTACTTTTTATTGCTTCGGCCCTTCGAAATAGTCGGTTATAAAACCCGAGACGCCTTTATTAACGAATACTCAGATTTATACTCGAAGCGGCTAAAATTGTGAACTTTATCCGGACCTAAAATAAACGGAAATTCTCGATGGTCAAAAGATGGAGGAATGGTTAACACATTTAATCACATTCACGTGAAACTGAATATGTTACACGGTCTTTCTTAAGAGGAGCGGTTTTTTTACGTTTTTAATAGTCAGCACTCCCTGTAATCTGAAAATAAGCCCTCGCACCTTCTAGAAATGTGTGTTTCAATATTTAATTTAGGAAAACACATTTATTGCGAGATAATCTATTTATTGCCTGAATAAATGAATAAGTATACAATACATACTATAATATCACATATAAAACAATATTTACATTTTAATGGCAACGTTGTTCCTCATAAGTTGCTAGGTGATAATTTCCACTAAAAAATTAGAAACTTAGTGTAATGTTTTTTAAGCAGATCGGTGCGTCTCACTTTCCCCATTATTTCCTCTTAAATTAAAATATTTACTATAATTTTAGCTCCAATTCTTTCTTCTTCGGCTCGGTAATTAAAATTCGGAAGTCAAATATTGGACGAGTGTTCCTCTTAAACGTGAGAGACATTTGCTCATTTTTAAATCTGGTCATATGAAATATTAATAATGTTGAATTCAAAAGTACCATCTGCAACCTGCGAAGTCTAGAGCTAACTCTGTTCACTGAAGATTAAACTTTAGACGGCCATACCATATAGTAAGAGTAAATATAAAAATCATAAGTGAATTCCATGGAATGCTAAGCAATTGATATTCTACAAGTATAAATCGATTACGGAATAATTCTGCAAAATTTTCCTTTGACATAAATAAATAACTCATCATCCATCTCAGTATGTAATTACATATTGATATTCTTCCTCTAGGAGATAATTTCAAAATAACTTTCGCCTTTAATGTATATAGTTACTTTTAATTATAACATATTATCTAAGAGATAGATTTGTGTGATTTTGGTGTGTAAAACAACATGCCTTATATTCCGTAAGACTTATAATTTCAATTCATCAATCGCTCACAGAACTTACTCTCAAAACACTGACTAAGTAGTTACGACAATCATTACAAATTCTGTAATGGGCATTTGTTAGTTTTCATATTTTAATCGTTTTATGAATTTAGGACCTTCTGGGCGATTATCTACCGCAAATAAACTCAAAGATGATTCGTGTTCAAGAACCAAACTCGGTAAATTAAGGATATCCGCCACCACAATATTGACAAATACAGAACCATATGCTGTATTCTGCGAAAAAATGCTTTCCTTTCCTTTAGTGCCATCGGCTTTAACTTGTAAAAGTTATCGGAATGCCTCATAAAAAAATGAGCCCTCTGACATTTCATCCCATCATACCTGCGTGTTTCTATGGCAACCATTAATTCCGGCGTCTGCATTTACGTGGGTAGAGAAAAACACATCCGAAAGAGATATAAAACTTCGATTTCCGTTTTCATTCGTTCTTGTCGACCAATAAACCTTGTAACTCCACGCACGAGCCTCAGTGAGTTATTTTAAATGACATCCAATTAATCGGCAACAATCCTCACTCACAATTTAATACGTGAACATCTCGAGATATCCTACAACTTTAACATATAGCTGAAAACTTCATAACCTCAAAATAATAAGGGGAAAACATACTCATCTACATAATATATGTTTTCATCGAAAAACTCTCAGAAATAGATAATAATAATAAAACGCCTTTATTTAAGCAACGTTGACACTAAAACTCCCCTCTCTCATTTGACCATTCGCCATGTTATATGACGTCATATATTATCGTCATTCTATATTCTATCTGAACCATCTTCATGTGAGGTTGATCGTAAATTGAATTTTTTATATTTGGTCTAAGTTACGATTTTCTGAAATCACTGAGATATTTAGCATTAAATAAGATGAACAATCAAATAAAATAGCAATATAAAAAACTCATTCAATTTACATAACGTGACTCTTATTCAGCAATACATACCTGATGATGGCTAAATTTTGGCAGAAACCAGTGGCGATAAACAAATAGAGTGGAATTTATACATAGTTATTGTAATTATAAATCAAATAGAGTTATAACGAAATAATTTAGATAAAGCTTAATAGTAGAAAAATTAATGTGGAATACGCATCCCCTCACATAGCCAAAAATTTGGAAATTATAGGCATTCACGCAACAGAAAGAACCGAATCTGAAATATCGTACATATAATAGATTATATAAATACAGTAGAACCCCGGTAATCCGGACACTCGCTAATCCGGAACCCTCGGTAATCCGGACGGTCCATTGGGAGTTATGCAAACCCGTAACTTCTTCTTTTGAACATATAAACACGCATATCAGTAACAAGAAACGAGAAGTGGACAGACTATTTGAAAACATTTCCATTGGCTGAATGATGTGATAGAGATTGAAGTATTTTGTTTATTGTGATATCACACCTAAGTTGTGATACTTTTCAGAGAGAGCATTTTCCATTAGAGGAATGCTTAATATGTGCGAAACTAAACAATTTCAAAAGACAATACATTTTCAGTTGCAGCAGGGTATTACTTATCAAAATATCACGTTCACTAAAAAGCAATGAGAGAAGAGGCGTAAAAAACAATCCTCCCCTTTTATAGACGTCCAATGAGGATGACCATGCACGGGCTATAGAGTTGGTGGTAGGCATTATGAGGTGGCATTATCTATACAATATAATTTTTGAAAAAAAATGTTTCTTATGTTATTTTTTGAAAACCTCGCTAATCCGGAAACCCCGCTAATCCGGACGCCTATGTGCCTGAATTCGTCCGGATTACCGGGGTTCTACTGTATTTAGATCATAGCAATTTCGTTCCGCTAACTTTGAAATAAGTGTCATCAATGAAACGTTATTTATCATTGAATATTTCGATATACAAGGATGAATCGCCACGGTTTAAGTTATTAGGTATTGAATAGAAGTGGTTATCCAGTAAAAGAAAAGGAAATTTGGCCAAGGATGGAAATTTTAAGAGACTTAAAAATATCTTAACGTAAAAGACTAGTTTGCGACTCCTTGCATAACTATTTGATTAAAATTAAACAACAGCAACACTACCACTATTCCATATGACAATTTTACCTGCATTCTACATTCTTTCAGTGAAATATTTCTTTTTATCCTTTAATTTTTACATGTTCCTTGTCAAATTAAAATGTGACTTACACATACTTATTTAGAAAGAAATGATTGAAAGTTTTGAATTTTCATTTTGAAAATGTTTTGGGTATGATTTTGTGTAAATAGTTTATAAATGCATATGTATGGATTCATGACAAATTTGATACATGTAATCACAAAAATAAGTAGAATAGTTGTATTGCCGTAATTACCATACTAATTTGTTTTAAGTAGTAGTAGTATTGTTAAAAGTGCCTCGACAACTTAGGTCATTTCGCACATTGGCTCCCACCGGGAATCGAACCCGGGACCGCTTTCACCAAAGGCAAACGCGCTGTCCACATGACTATCCAGGAGCCCATTTGTTTTAAATATTCTCTTGATTATGTGCAATATTTTTAACAAGCTTAGCTGTCGAGGCATCATCCAAAATCCAATTCTACCTACCTACCCAGGATCTGACCGCAATGAATAAATAAACATATCCTAAACTATTTAATCACGCATGTAACACCACTCGGCTTACTGTAATTTTCTAAAAATCTTTTCCTCTTTTCCATTTATCGAACATTTTCCCTTCCCAAAAGTAATTCGCAGAGCAGAAAACTTCGAGCGGGGATCAACGTGGATCATCGACGCCGTCACCCGGAGCCTCTTTGCGTATGAAACTGACATGGAAGTTTTATTTCAGGACCTACGCCACCTGCGCTCTCGGTATAAACTTAACAAAGACATTCTGAGAAACCCGCATCCACTTTTCACGCACGAAGGTACAAACGTTTGACGTTTAAGGGTCAAAAGTCCCATTTTTCATCTTCCGAGCGTACGTCGACTGCTCCCGAGGGATGAAAAAGGAACGGTTTAATTCCTCCAGGGCTGAAATACGTCATCCAGTCATGATATTCACTTTCATCTCTGAAAGACTGTAACTAATGAGTGCATAAGAGTACCAGAGATTAATTAATAGAGATTAAACCTTCCGAGTTCCAACTAGACGTAAAAAATATTAATCTACCAATTTAAATAAATTAAATGTTATAACCATTGTTATTTTTAATTTCAATATTATTATTGGTTTGATTTATTTTGTTACTATTCTCGTAGATTATTCGTATTCTCGTATTATGATTATTATTGTTTTTATAGTGATCGTTTTACTGTAGTTTTTATCACAAAATAAAGGCCAATAATAGCTCATAAGGAAATACAGTTGAATGTAAGTGACTTATTTGGTAACCCATTACACATTTAGAGACGCTTGAGTTAACATCCTTTTAATCAATGATAACTAATTAAAGCGATAAAACCATCCAAGGAGGAGTTTGTTTAAAATGAGTTTCATAAGTCATCTAGAAACAAGAATTGCATAAACGAGAGAGATAGGTTGAGTCCATAAGAAAATACGATTCTTGCAACACCGATTGTTAAATACATACGTTGAAACCCTCCGGAATTACTGATATCCCATATAGATAGTTTATTTCAACCATTCCTTTAGGATGTATTGATTAAATCTTGGGATCACTCAGCTAGAATGGTGGTCTATGGATATTCCACAAACTGAGCAACAGCCTTATCAAAGATCCTGATAGGAAAATCGATGGTTCTCTTGATTATTTTCAATAATGTAGTGTATTTTTAAAACAGCAAATGTAGGATAAAGATTTACATCTTCATGGAACCGGCAATCTGATAGTGTAGGTATATGGTACAACATAAACCACAAGGTTATAAACACTAAAGTGTACAGTACATAGCGTGGTATTCAATCAGGCGAAAAATAGCATTATTTTTATTTTTATTATTTAAAAGTCTCAATTTACTAATTATTAAAATATTCACACAATATTCAGTAATCCGGATCATTCTATTTTGTCCAAAAACCGGTAGCAATGCACTACCTAGCGCTGACAAAGACGACTGTTGAAGATTTCATAAACCTTTAATTCAAAATTCAATGTAATCAAATTAATTACTTCGGAATGTGAATATATTTCACTTTATTTTCTCAAGGCGTCACCAGCGAAATCGGGAAACGAAAATATTTAAATAATGGCATTTGTTTGGGAGCTAAACCAAAGGGCCACTAATGTTTTTTAAAATAAATTAAATTTATTCCATCTTGCGAGGAATACAAACAAACACAGTTTAATCACAAAACTCCAAGTCCTCGAGTCGAGAAACTTCCACCAAGTATCGCTAGACAAAATTCCGAATACAAACAACATGAAAAATATTAATGTTAAGAGGGAAATAGGTACCCCATAAGTATAACCTGTTTCGGGGTTACCATCTAAGTCAATATAAACATAATGCGGGTGACTGGTACAGATATAATAATCAACTTACAATAAAACATAAAAAATGGAAGCGGCTTAACAGAAAAGGAAAAAATGGAAAAAATCTCCATTGAAGATTTCGATATACTAACCAGTGATTACTTAAAGACCTCAGGTTCCCTACCTATGGTTTCATACATACCAACGAAGGTTCCAGAAGGGTTTCCCTCCCTCCTTGGGCAAATGTCTGACGAATTATGTTTCCCTCAAATTTCTAATGTCTACTCAGAGCAGGACAATTTATCAGAGATGAGAAACAAAAATGACGAAGTTTTTTCTCTCCTCTGCGATACGATGGCTTTCCACGAAGAAACGTCGAAACATATTAATGTTAGGGCTTTTCATTTTTTAATTGAGAACGCGCGGCTGTTTATGTATAATATATTATGTATGGCCTCAGTCACCAGATAATTAATCTACTTGTATTGATGCCGTAATAATTATAATAAAAAATGTTTTGGGAAAAAAGAAAAAATTCCTCTGAAACCGATCAGTAAAAACTAATACAACTATACTTGCATGCAGGCCAGGTATTATTATCACAAAATAGAAGGAAAAGCACACACTCCTCATAGATCTAACCGTTCCAAACCTACATCATTTGCAGAAGTTGTATGGCGATAAAACAAAAACTTAGAACTTACTGAGGAAATAAAAAAATTGGTAACGAGACCAGGACACGATTCTTTCATTCGATATTTTCTCAACAGACGTAGTCTCATAAGCTTTTCAGCGAAATCTTTCAAGAATTAGAATCTCCTTACAAAAATCAGAATATAAAGATCAGTTCTTCAAAAATAAAGGAGCGTAGTTAAATTTCTTTAAAATGCCTATAGTTTAAAATGGAATCAAATTAATAAAATGAAACTATAAACCAAGGTAAAATAAAAGCAATAGCACGAGCCTTATGTTTCAAGTCTTTTTTGACTGAGAACTAAATAATTCGGATAATAACAATAATAAAATCGCACTCACTACATCAGCACAATTAATCGCGGAGCGCGATAAAAGAACTTCGCGAATATTCCATCGCAGTCCCCTCGGTCGCTAACGACCCTCCTCATAAAATGGGCAGAGAGCTCAATTTTTGATATCACTCGCGATTAAAAAAAACTCTTTCCCGGCATTCGAGTCACTCAAACGGCGAGATGCTTGAGCTGAACTCTCGGGATTCATGGCGTGCACGTTTAATGGGAATTTTTATACTCCGACGAGAGGTCTTTCTCGGTGAACGCGTCGAATTCTTTGGAAAGAGCCAGCGGGACATGCACTCGCGACTTCCACATTCTCTCGATCGCGGAAGTCCTGCACTCTGCCCGGGGCCGTCCAAACAAAAGAGCGCGGCGACGCCGAGCTACGTCTCCTACATCTGATGAGCCTACGACAATCGCCCATCTTTCGGCCTGCTATCGCGTTCACTACGCTTAATTTCGCCTTTTATGAGGCAATCCCTAGGCCAAGCAGGAATGATGAGCATGGTCTTTAATGAGGATGCGTTCCTGATACTGTTTTGAATGGAATGTTTTGCATTTGTTTTTCGGGACCTTATGGAGCTAAGTTCATACTTCATCTTTGTCTCCATCAT
Source organism: Sympetrum striolatum (assembly GCA_947579665.1). Classification (NCBI taxonomy): domain Eukaryota; kingdom Metazoa; phylum Arthropoda; class Insecta; order Odonata; family Libellulidae; genus Sympetrum; species Sympetrum striolatum. The sequence goes on from OX388348.1 coordinate 29,381,114, forward strand.
CTTTTATAGTACAATCCTGGCCAAAATTAACGCAGCACCGGCCGTAAGGATCGCTAGGGAGGTGCTGCGTTAATTTTGGCCAGGAGTGTACATAAATGTTTAGGACCATAAATATGTATGTAAATAGACACATACGCACAATTTTTAATCTAGTGAATATTCTGTTTCTCTATTAAGATATTTTCATGCATATCATTTTTATTTTTTACTATTGATACATTTCCTGTCGTTATATTTGAAACTAATCACCTAATTAGTTTCAATTTTTGAGATACTGATTTTTATGTAAATATGCCATCACTTGTTCTTTCTTTTTTGTATACCTCTATCGATTTTTTCTTCTTGTCTTTTATAGCTCTTTTAACCTACTTTCATCATCAAATTTAGCTATCTATCTTTGGGCTTCGTAGGTTTTTCACACCCCTTTTTTTAGTGAGTGCTTTCCTGCAGTGGAAATTTTTCCTAAGCTTAGGTATTTTAATCCGCATAGTAGTTTTCTTCTTTGCACTTTTGCAAGCTATCTTTTTCCATTCATTTCTCATACGAAGAAGGGTTAGATGTAAGAAGAGACTTCCTAGTCTCAATCTCGCCCTAATTAAGTCCTTTTATTATTACTATTAATGAGGAAATCTGCGGCGATGTTCCGTCTTTCGCCTCTACACCTCCCGCTTTGGCTTAGATCACTATTCGTTTACTGTTGTTACGTTAGAATTGTGGCGACGGATGAACATGGGTTGTTGAAGAGAGGACGCATATGCCATTTTCCGCGACGAGTCGCACGCATCATTTACGCACTGCAATTCGTAATTTTTCAGAGAATTAAATTCGTTTTTGTAAATCAGAACACTTTTCATGTGTGGTCGAGAGTTATCATAATTAATACAATAAAAACATTAGCCTTCACTACAAGTCCTTATAAAGAAGTTATTTCCAGCGTTATTTGATGGAGGGTTTTTCATGATACTAAAGAATAAAAACACACTTTACGACAACTTTCTTCACAATGAGAATAACAGCGGAGACTGTTTTGATTCGGCCAAATCTTTCAAGGAGAATATGAGTAGGATTTTGAATTAATTTAGCTTCCATAAAAAGTACTTGAACTCACCGATATAAACTATCCACTCCAGACGATAATGGAGATGAAACAAAAAAAGATATAGGTATAAGGATAGTGGAAAGCTTTCTCCAAAATGATCTCGAAAAACTCGAAAAACTCTCAAAATTATATTTTAACGAGTAAATAAATTAGCTCACCAAGAGAGAAGAAACTATCGGTAATGCAAACTATCCCATTCCTCATCTTCTACAGTAAGCCTCACTTCCTTTCCAATGCGTTCCTAGATAATGATAAAGGGTGTTTGGGCTACTTACTCTACAGAAAATTTATTTGCATGCGTGATTATGCGTGGTAAAATAAAAACGTCAAAGAAGACTATGATTTAAGATGAAAAGGGAAATGAATGGAGACTGGAGAAGGGGAAAAATTGTATCACGTCGTCACTGCAATACACACGAGCGTGATGTTTGAAAATAAACTGATCGAAAAGGCAAAGAATAGGTTGAAAACCACGATCTGTGGATAAGCTGCGGTTAATGAATTCAGTGCAATAAGATCATTATTACATTTAAATCTGAAACGTCTTGGATAAATTAGTTCAAAATAAAATTTAGTATACCCAAGTTTAAATTTGACAAATTTTTGGAGACGAGGGTTTTTTACCTAAACGCCTTCCAGGAACACGAATGCCTTCGAGCGACTCTAACGCCTCGAGAAAATGAAATTCTCCCGTAGGAGAGGAGATGGGAAAGAGCGGATGTGGAGGGAGGGGGGCGAAGGGCCAACGCCCCCTCGGAAACACGGCAAAGCAAGTATTTTGCAAGGGCATGCCATTTCGCTCAAGCTAGAAACAATAAAACGAAGTTTCTACGATTGATTCACTCCTATTATACATTTCGAGACAGAATGGTATTTTAACTAATAAATGGAGATAATCAAGCCCCTAGGTTTTTGTTATTTCATGACGAGTACCTGAGGTGATTGTTTATAAATACAACCACCCCTAGTTAAGTAAACTATGCTAAACATATTGACTTGTTTTCTCTAAGTGTCGCTATGTTTTTTCATTGTCGCCTGAAAAGCTTATTTATGAAATAAACAACACAACCCAACCTCGGTGACTAATATTTCTCAGGAAAAAAATTCTTGTATGCATCAATTTCACACCAATATTGAGGCTCTATATATTTTACATAATTATATATTGAAGAGGGTGATGAGAACAAATACTTAGAGTGAACTAAAACTCAGTTTAAATCCAATCTTGGAATTAATGAAAATTCTATACAGCTTCATGAAATTGCTTCGATCAAGAATGAAAAATAATGAATTTTAAATTTGCAGCAATATTGAATCATTTTCATGAAATAATAATTTACTATTTGTCATATGATTTCATTATAACACTATAAAATCTTAGATACCTTAGTAAACACTGCTCCAATACATAGTGAACGTTGGCATAATTCATACACATATACAATTACCTATCTGGAATGTATTTGCCACATAGATGGATGAATAAAAATGTTACTACCTATTTAATTTTTAATTTTATTGTTATTATTGATGGTATCATTCCTTTTGTTATTGTAGTCGTTACTATTATGATTATTACTCTTTATATGGTTTTCATTTTACTGATATTGTTACAATAATTATTGCCCGGATCTCATAAGGAACTACAGTAGAATACAGATGATGAATTCAGTAATCCATTACCGGTAGCTCCACTCACTTAGAGATGCTAGGGTCGACACCCTCTTAGAGATCGATGGAAGTTTATTCGCCCACAACATCCGTGACACGTCTGCGAAGAATAGGTAAGAACTCATCATCGCGTAAGAAGAGCATTAGCGAGTCCTCTGCCACAATAAATTAAGAACTCGAACAACTCCGCCCACGCGGTTTCCTAATCATAAAAACGAGAACCAAAATATTACGGCACCATTAAAGGATATTTGGAATTGTGCTCCCAAATAAGCTGGCTTTCCACTTGGATTCCTCACCATCTGATTCGGCACGTACGCGGGCATGCGTACAAAATCGGAAAGACGGCCATTTTTAGAATCAACCTCACGTCAAAACATCTCTCCCTTGGGGACTGATTTTTCAAGGGTTCCGCATTAATAAATCGACTCCCGCCCACTAAATGTGGGAATTGGAATTAAATTTCACAAAAAAGGTACTGCGAATAAAACTTCGAAACCAAGTACGGCTCTGTTATAATGCGCCGAATATCACGGAGTGATCAAATACCATATCGGTTTTTTTATAAAATGAATAAGGCCAAGAAATTTAATTGAACTGATCCAATGATTTTTGGTGAAATTCCAACGTAAAAAAATGATTTTAACAAAAATGCGAGAACAATAAAATATTAAAAAGTTGCACGAGTTTTGCGGAAGAGAAAGTTTTTTTTATCAATTCTGCAGGTCACTTATTTTGATAGCAATTTATTATTTTTTATTCATAAATTAATATCAACCTGCAGCTATTATCATGCCCACTTAATCAATTTTGAATAATACAAGGGATTTATAATTGTTTTTTATTAATTACTTAGGATGAATAGAAAACGATTTACTAAATACTTAAAAATATTCTGCACATGAATGAGAATGCAGAATAAAACTTTAAATGAATATTTTCTACGACCGTTTTACGGTTTGTCGCACAGCTGTCTCAAGGTTAACATAACACATTTAAAGAATGATAACCATAATAATTTTAATAATTACAGCAAAAAAATAATGACTAAAATATGCATATAAATGACAAAAATTAATAATAATCATTTGAAGTTCATATTGAAATGCTTCCGCTGGATCAATTCCTTCAAAAGCATAAAATTATTTAATTGAAATTTGGCTCACTGATAAACGTAAATACGTAAATTATCAATCCAATTGGAGTTGAGGATTTAGTTAACGACCGTCGTACGAACCTCTTTTTCAGTGGAAATCCGCAAGGGAAAAAATATCGTCGTACAAGACTCCTGAAAATGCGGTAAGTAGTGCTGTGGCGAAGAGTACTTGGGGTAAATATTCCTAACTTTTGGACAATCCTCCAACTTTTTATTTTTAAAGTGCATTTTCTTGTCAGAGAGAGAGAAACTAAAATATGAGGACCTTGAATTCTATAGTCTCATTTTCAAAATTTAAAAATGTTATATTTCGTATCTTTAATTTTATAATTCCTATGAATACGATATAGAAACTTTCCAAATACTGTTTCATATTATCACTTCCCTTCACAAGAAAGATTCGTGTACATTTAAGATGATTTACATCCGATATAGCATTGAGTTAAAAACTAAAACAACCTCGAAAGCTGCCTGAATCGATATTCTGGAGATTGTTTTAAAACTATCAGACAGAATGAAAGCCTTAGCATCGCTTCTATAGAGCTACATCTATCTACAAGGATCCGAGATTCTTAGGTGGCAAAACGTATTCCTATAGCCATGTTATAAGAAAGATTACGATTAAAATGAATTATAAATGTAAAACGTACAACTAATTGATTATATAAATCAGGACTAATTTCTACGGATTCGTGAGATATTTTGCGAAATGTTTTCAATTTCATATCTAATGACATAATAAACTTTAAACTTATTGTAATAGCTAGGATGTAGTCTAAATAAAAACGCTGTGGTTTATTTTTATCAATGGGATGTTTTGTTATCGGGGATAACCCTTTAATCCACTATCATGAACTGAAATACCTTCAGATTAGAAAAAAAAAGCTATAATGAAAGTTTTTCAGTTTTAAGGGACCGTTAGTTTTGCCAAACTATTTACTAGAAGTAAAAGTGAGAGAAAGAAAATTTTTATTTGATAAATATCATCATTATTGAATGAAATTTGTTGGCAAACTATAATTGATTGGCTCAAACATCATCTTCCTATAGGTAATCAGCACTAACCATGTAATGAAATCGAACATCCTTAAATAAATTAATCGTCTTTCATTATTTTATGGATAAAAATTAATCAAGGCAGAGGACAAAGTTATTTGAGTAGCATAAGAATCAAAATATTTTTGAAATGTTAAGTTAAAAACGGCGTGTGTGCACCCGGACTCAACTTTTATTATTTAATCTCTGCTCGGATTTTATCCCAATCTACGGCTGTTCACAGTATAAGCATTTGATTTTTATATAGCATCGCTTACCATAACTGAAATCAACAGATGTGATTGTAGATATTTTTACGTCATACTAGCTTACACAGCTCACCCATTATTTTCGTTCTTATTAATGCAGAAAGCAGAAATTCTGTGGGTGGGTTTGTTTGTTTGTCTTGGATTGGATTGGAGTCCATACAGTTTGCTATTTTTGTCTCAAACTTTGCATACGTGCCCTCTGATATCTGGAAGGAAGTACTGCCGCACTTTTATTCAAGAATTTTGCTGGGTTCGAACCAGGATTGCTCAGATAGATTTTCATAAGGAATACACGTAAGCTTCACTTTTATCGGTTGCTGGCTTTATTTCTTTCGAATAATTTAATTAGAAGGAATACATAGTTTAGACAAACACCGAAAGAAAGAAAATCAAATGAAAATTCTTATTTTGGTCGTGGAATCTTACTTTCGATTAGAATTTGCGAGAATATCGGTAAAATATACAAAAATTTTGTGAAAATTCGAGGCTATAAACAACTCTTCCCCCTGACGAACTATCCCATTGTTGAATCTGAGCTCATGTTTTATCCCGTTAAAATAGTCGAGGACTTTAGGCCGATGAAGCTGATGATTGAAGAGGACATGGATAACAAGAAATTTTCTCTAAGAAGATAACCAGCAATTGCAGGCTCGTGATTACAGTCAGGAGATTACCAGCTCATGGATGAGGGAAGTTAGATGTCTTTTATGATATAAAGCAAAAATGTTGCGGGTTTGTATGTTTGTTTGTATGTTGTGTGTCTTCGATTTTAGTAAAAAGCCGTTTGCCAGATCCGCGTCAAACTTTGCGAACGTGTTTTCTGGGACCAGGAAGGACGTACTGTCTCAATTTTATTCGATAATTTTGCTGGGTTTGAACCAAGATCGCTCAGATGGGTTTCCATAAAGAATAAATCTAATCTTCACTTTTATTGGTAGCAGGCTATATTTCTTTTGAAGAATTAAAATAAGAAAATAGTCGTGTAGAGTCGAGACAAGAAGCCAAAACACGAAAATTAAATGAATATTCTAATTTGAACGTGGAATATTGTTTCCTAATCGAAATTTCGAGAACTTTGACAAAATACGCGTGAATCTTCCAAAACTGTTGAGGTTGTAAACAGCCAATCCTCCTCTAGATCAATGCGATTGTTGAGCCGTGCTCAAGAATTTTCCTATACAGTAAGAATAGCTTGGGAATTTCGACTGTATTCTAAAGGGAGTTTACGCATTGCACGACCGGCAACTTGAATTTAATCTACTTCTATATTCCCCGTTGATAATCAACGGGCGCTTCAGCTAGTACACAATAATCATTAACATTATGTTTCACACATTTAGTAACCAATGATAGTTTTCTAATAAAGAAACCCTGACTCACAGCTGCATTTTTGTCATACGAAATCATTCGAAAGGATAATGCATTACGATCAAAATCAATATCAAAATGTTATACCTATTTGTTAAGCAATGCTGATTTCACCATACAAAACTTAATAAAGTTATGTCCATCTGTTTAACGAGCAAATTGTTGGTGTGATGGTGTTCTACACGGTATACTTTTAGTGCTGTATCGCGTAAGGGAATAAGGTCGGACCACAAATTCATTAGAACGCATCAAACTCCTCTCAATGACCAATTCACTGCGACACTGACGTTTCGCAACATTACGTAAGATTTTCGAGGTGTTTATGGGTCGGAGGAAGAAAATTGCTCGCAATCAATTCAACCTCTGCGGGTATGCCCAACGGTCATTGACGGGTGTGCTCTCTCCCTAACCCTTCCCCTTAAGAGAACTTCCTTCCCTTACTCGGCGCCAACGATCGATAAAACAACGCCAAGCCTTGCGAGGGGATTTCGGAGGAGCACTCGCCCGCCATCTATGAACGACTCTCGCAACCCAACCCTATGCCCTTATGACCCACTATCCTCACCCAGGATTCTTCCATTGCTCGTCTTTTTGGGGCGTTCGGGAAGGACATGTCGCCCCTTCCATGAAGCAGCGTAATGCTACGGCAGGATTCCTTTTATCCTGTGCAAGGGGTTAAGTTACCCAGGGACCAATCCTGCGCCCAAGTATAGGACGCGAGGAGATGCTAAATTGATCGTAGTGGAATGACGATTTGGAAGGCCGTAGTTGCAACAAGCGAAGGGCTAAGGCTGCGGTGTGCTGTAAATAGCTACGATTGTCTTTTTCGCATTTATATCATCTTAATCTTTACCCCAAAGAAGTTTTACATGTTTCCTGAACGTAAATTACTCGATATATATGTGTTCAAACACGAATCTATCTTCAGGGAGCATGGTTAACGTAAACTTAAGCATTTGAAGAGTTTTAAGATGCCTTTTGACTTTAATAGGCTGTTATTTCAATCAATTAGAGGGTCCAAGAACTCGAGAAAGGGGTCAGCCTACATAGAGGATTACAACATTTATATTCATATGATAGCGATCCAATGAACGACACTGAAAATACCCTTAGAGGTTAAAAATGAGTACTCATTTATAAACCAAGTGAACTGTTTACTTCCACGGACGAATGTTGCTCTGCAACGCTGAAAAATATCACCGACGTATTATTACCAAGCGTTAAACTTTAATCAACCTAAATTTTGGATGGGAAAATCGCATCAGGTATGAATAGCCTGTTAATTATTTTTATAGGGAAGTGAAAGATTAGATTAAAAAGCCTAATTTAATTTATAAATACCTAATTAATATTTATAAATAACAAAGGAAAATAATACATAAATAAGTGAGAAGAAAGTGGATACTAAATAATATTAAAAATCTACAAAAATAATTTCTGAGATGACTTGCACTTTCCTGCAACGTCTTCTTCTTGAAGATAAATACAGAAAAAATGACTCTAATTATATTCACCTTGTTAACAACTAAATTTAGTAATATGCTAATAAATTCAGTGTAGCACTCAAAATAACCACCGCGAATCAGGAAGCCAAAGCAACTAGATTTACCAAGCGGGATGAATTAAACCTATAAGGCAACAATTCACCAATTTTCCGAGGATGTGTAACAGTAGAGACAAAAAATTAAAATGGATTATTCTTCATACGGCCTCATCTATTTTCATTGAGGCCAAGCGATGAGCGCGAGGGCAAAAAGATGAGCCAGAGTGACTCATTGCAGACATTCATGTCTCCCCCGGAATTTCCAATTGCTCACCAGCGGCTGGAAATGAGATCAATGAGGGAAAAGTAATGCATTCCAGCCGTACTTGTTTAGGCGCATTAACACATTCGCTGCGGTACATTTCACCACTCATAATTTTGTGACTCGGATACGCAAGTTGATAAATCGATATGTGCAAAGGTTTCAGCGAGGGAATACTGCCTCACTTCTCATCTTGCCTAGGAGGCCTCATTCCCCTATAGCCAGGGCTACCGTCGATTGGGAGCCAAAAATAAGCACACTCGGACCCAAAAATAAGATTTCTCACCAGAAAATGAGACACAATTGGTGAATCAGTTTTATTCGCAATATTTCGAATTTCATTGCCAATGATTTCCTCCAGCAATTCTTTGTTGTTCGAAAGCAGTTCATGCACTTCACCGCAGGTCACACAGATTTATAAAGAAGAAACTATCCTTTACACAACATGCAATAAATTGTCACGACTTTCTATCGCGACAATTTTGCGAGTTTAAACTCCCTCAAGTTCTTCTAGGCGCTTCTTATTACATAAAATGTGACTGTGACCATTCGATTGTCTTCGATCCGGATAAAATAAGACAAAATAAGCATGCGCCATGTAAAATAAGCACATTTCTCAGAAATAAGCAAAATTTTATTTTCTAAGATTTTCTCCTTTAAAATAAGCACGTTATTGCAGCCCTGCCTGTAGCTCTTGGTAGCTAATGCTCGATGAAGTGAGGTTCCAACTAGCCTTTCAAGCTGAATAACATACAGATAGACCGAAATTCAGTAAATTTGTAAACATTGGGTGCACTGAGAAATGCTGTGCTTACTAGAGGTATAAAACCTGCAATAGTCGTCTTTGTCGGCGTCCCTCGCCTTATCCACCGGTATTCGGAGAAACCAAGAAAAGATTGCCTCTCTTTTAATTAATACTCAAAGCGCATTTCCAAAGCGATGACTTCTTCCTCAGAGGTCATAAATGATAATGATAATAAAGGAATCGAAAATGACCCCTGAGGAAGAAAGCACTGCCTTCGAAATTTGCATTTGGTGTTTCTAAAAAGAGCGGCTAACTTTTCCTGGTTACTCCCAATACCGGTGCATGAGGCGGGAAACGCCGGCCAAGACGGCTATAGGAGATTTTAAGCCTCTTATTCATGTAAGTCGTGTTCCGAATTTGCTTTCTTTACAAACGCAATACTACAAAGCACAATGAAGAAGCTCCTTTTCTAGAGTATTTGTGAATACTATGATTTCTCCCTTCCAATACCGGGTATCTCTGTTCTCCAATCAAATACATTTCCCCTTTGGTAAATCATCTTCACTTGATATAATCCCATAGACACAATGATACATCGACTAATGAAGCTAATTCCTTCATGAATCGTATTCTCGTCCTACGTTAGACGAAATACATATGGGAGAATCCTCAGAGACATTTGTAATCAGATTCCGTTTGCGATTCATTCTTAATCGATTAAAATTCCTTAAAAAATAACAACTTTACCTGAATAATTGTCGAGTTTTTCAGTGTATTTTGAAAGGCTACATTTAAGAGGTCAACTTCGTGTGCATTCTACCGATTCACGGACAAAAGTCCTGCCTAATCTGTAATCCTGTTTAATAAGCAAAAGCTACCTTAGTTCTTCCATCCCTGAAGCTGATATCATGGCTGTTAATATATACGTTGGACGATTCTTAGAAGGTTGGAAATCCTGCCTTTTCTGATGTTTTAGAAAACCGGTTGCAACATGGTGCGGAGCGCTGACAAAGACTTTTAGAGTCTTCTTAAATCTCTAATTCATAAACAACTGTGTATAAATTTTCCTTCTTAACAAAAAAAACAGGGATATCTCGATAATTAATGGAATAGGGTTAACTGAATTATGTCCCAAATCAGAACATTCAATAATTATTATTTTTAATTACATTCAATGGTTAATGGTATGGTTCTGTGGGTTAACTATAAAACCCACAGAGCCATACCATTAACCCAACGCAACCCCCAGAACCTTACCATTAACCAATTATATTATTATTAATTATTTGTCAGCTTTTTCATTTATTCTCCAAGACATCAATTCTTGTTTCAAACCCTCTATTCCATTATCCAAGGAATAAAAAATTGCGAAGGCAAGTAACATAACCGTAAACAATAATCAATCAACTCAAAATATAAATGCAAGTGAGGAAATATCGTCACGGAATGAAGGATGGAGTACCCAATCAATAATTTCATAGTGAGAAACAAGATCGTAAACGCGTGGATCTTTCCAGCAGCTGTAGTTTCCACACCATTATCATGTTACGAGGAATGCGGCCACACCTTTCACTGAGCGTCCTCACATCCCTTCGAAAGACAGACACCGCCTGGCACCAAACGTCACCGCAGAAATACGGAGGAGCGAGACGAAAAAGCTATCTTTCATTTTATGTTAAAAGACTGTCAACGGCGACGATTCCTCCGAAGAAGAAAAACGATTTGCCATCGCCGGATTGGCTCGCCTCGATATCAAAATAGGTTCGCGGAGAGGCTAAAATATCGTGACACTGGTTTCCGGGTGGGAATTTCTCCCCGCCTTTTCACGGGAATTTCTCGCATTCCCGGGAAATCACGAAAAACGTTGGTGGGGGAAATCGCTCCCGGAACCCAGGAGTACCATCACAAGAGATGAAAACAAATCTACGAATCCTTGTAATATGTTTAGGGGCCGTACACAAATTACGTAACGCAATTTGGGGGGGGGGTCCGGCCAGGCGTTACGTGAGGGAGGGGTCGAAAATTGGAGAAATTTGCGTAACGTAATTTTTTTACGACCCCTTACCAAATATTGCTCTCATAAGCAACAAAGTGAAGGATAAACAGAAATGAAAAATAGTGCCGTACTGGGACTGGACTTATTCTAACCATTCTAAAGATACTGATAACAGAATCCTAACTAAAAGACCCTGCTCAGCAATCCCAGAGGGATACAAAACTATGAGTCAGAAGCATTTACATAAATGGAACTCGAACTTATTCACTTTTTTATTCACTGGCAAGCTGCTCCCGTACTTTGGAGATTCAATCACCACAAAAATTTCGTTAAGAGTGATTTTGCTGCGTAATTGCCTTAAATACGTAAACCATTATATCTCCACCGATTGGGCAATTATCTGCTAAATTATGAATGGAACTTTTCAAAGATATTAAACCACTCCAATAATATCGGGAACAATATATTTAGAAGAAATGTGAAGCAAATAGCAAGCATGATTACAAATAAATATTTTTCCAAGGAAAAGATAATATTTTTTATATTTTATATCTTAGGGATAAAAACGAGTGATAAATCATTTTTCCTTTTATAGGTAGTGATTAAGTAAACCCAAGAAAATAAATAAGTTTTACTGAATTCTATAAATAAGCATCTATGTTTATCAATTTTTTCCTCTTTCCTTAAAAATATCCAAACAATATTCCTCTCAAACATTTATTTTAAGCGGGCAGATAACGGATTTTGCTTCCTTCGGAATTAATAATTCGTAAACTAAATTATAAAACTATAAAGTATAGCAAATATGTTTTAAAACGTCCGCAGAGCCCGTCATTATATAGGAGTCATGTTGGAGAAGAAATTTAATCGACCATTTTTAGGCAAACTTCGTGGAAAGAGATACTGAAACAAGAGAAGAAAAAAATTGTAATCCACAAAATATAATTCAAACGACCAGTTTCGGCGCTGAGCCATCATCAAGTAAAAACACAGAGGAAAGCAGTGGGAAAGTAAAGCAATCAGCTACGGCACGAAAAACGTCAACGTGCCATTTTTGACCCCTCAACTATTAATATCCTATTGTGACGACAAAACTCATCCAAACAATAATATGGCCAGCATTCTGAATAGATATGGGAAACGGATATAGCATCAGCCCTTCACAAATACATTTTCGACGTAAGCGTTTCCTTCGCTCATTAACCACGTCCGTTCGTATGCCATTAGTCTCTTCCCTTCGCATCGCATTGAGTTACATACGTCGATTCCGGCGGCCGTATGAAGATTAACGGCGGGAAGATTCCTGCCTCGGCTGCATCTTCTCCATTGGAAATGGGATTGCCGCTAATTCGATTGCCCTTCCTAAACATCCTCCCACACTCACTGCGATATTTATTGCACCTTCCGATTCCTTCGTACCTCCATTTATTCATCACATAATAAATTAGAAAACTACAAGGTAATTTAAAGGTAAACTTTATTGGTATAACTATATATTAGAATAGAGTATCCGCGGAAAATAATTCGAACTAAGAATTTGGCGAGTCGGAAGTCCTGCGTATGACATCGAAAACTTAGGATAGATGAGTTTCGTACGAGAACTTTAGAGAATAATTCATAATGTTATATTCTAATGGTTAATAATCCACTTTACCGATAATATCAACAAAAATATATCGTTTAACGTAATATCATACGAAATTTTCAATTATCGAGTGGACATTTTTTAAATTTTTTATTATTACATTTGTATTGCATTTGTACTTAATAAGTTGTAAAACTGTGTTGTATATATTGTAAAAAACAACTGAATTGAATTAAAATTAAAAATATATACCCAGATGGGTACCCGCCGACAAACCATACTTGGTTTGGCAGGACCCAAATGGGTAAATTGTACTTCCCAAAACTGAAAATAAAAAAAGAAAACGTTATTAAAAAAATATATTACAATTATTATCGCTTTTCAGTTCCGACGGACTCGTAGGATGCTGTAGCAGTTGTCAAAGTATTATAAAAAAAATAAATCTAGCGTAGTGTGACTAAAACTGAATTGATCTCTGAAACAATTTTAAGCGCACGACGACCAAAGGAAGTCATGAAAGATAAGCTTTTAGATTTATCAATTAATATTAATTATTATATTTTAATTATTTTATTTTAATTCAATTTAGTTATTTTATTGTGGAAATTACCAAGTTTGTTTATCATTTCTATAGCTACGAAATGTTATCGATAAAGAATTTTAGAAAAAGCCTTCCTTCTTTTCTCTGGCTTAAATTTGATCGACGAATTGTAGTTTACATCAATCAATGAGAATTACAAAAGACATGAAAGTGTTTCAATGATTCTTAATTAAATAGGTTAGGATTAAGTTTAACGTGATAATTTAATCAGAGTGTATGAAAATTCATCCTCATGTTAAATACATACGCAATACCTACACACGGAAAAAAGCTCGCTATTATATTGAAGGGATCAATTTGCTTGAAAACTGGTGTATTTACGCAAGATAATACATACGTATGAAAGTAACAAAGCCGCTTCGTAAGTAATTATTATAAGCAGCATTGAATGAGGAATGTTTAATATCGGATTTTGTGGCAGGGCAGTTGCCTCTATATGCATAGCACTATAAAAACCTATGGGCGTAACAATCAAGGAGTCAATGAGGTTATTTCTATAATTTTCTTCCAAGGGTGAATTAAAGATATTTAACACAAACATTTATTTTTGGCTTCAAATTTTTCAGGATATTTGTTTAGAAAAATATATATTCGCAAAGTCAGGCAGGATTTTCAGTCGATTTTAACGTAAAAAATCTCGGTATGACGATTTGCTTACGAAGTAAAACCTATTGATCTATTTCAAAATCATTTTAGATTAATAGCCCTCAATTGACATAATAAAATTGAGATTGAGGTATACATTTTCTAATAAACTTTAAAGCATTTGAAGCAATATTAAATTATATATATACGGTTTAGCTTACCGGTAATATCCATAAATGATCTTAAGCCTAATATTCATAGGCATATGGAAGCGATTTTTGACGGTCTTGATATTGAAGACATTATGATTCATTATAAAAATACGAATTTCCAAATATCTCGCTTCAATGGACTGAACCATTATTCAAATTACGAGATGCTTAGTAAGGCTTCGTTGACATGGAAAGCATCCAAAAGAAGCGAAAAATAAGCGATCTCAAAACTCTTTCATAAAAGGTCAATGCTTATTCAAATACTTTTTCATTCGAGTGCTACTAGTTTTAATGAAATTTTTTAATTAATGAGTTTTAATTACACCACAACTTCCAAGCGCGTGCAAGTTCCAGCGAGAAAATGGGCTACGTATTCCAATTTTCTCGATTGAACTATGGTCAGTAACATTAGATTATATCATTACTCTTCGGATAACACTCCAGTTTAGCATGTGTTGAAAAGCAATAAAATTAATGAAAAAAATAGAAAAATATATTCGAAAAATGAGCCTGTACGTACCTAATTGAATGAGCGAATAATGTCTTTATAATTTCAGCGATAAATTATCTTCTTCCACCGAAGTCGTTGAAAATGCCCACAATTCTGTAAAAGAATGGTATTTTAAGGATTTCATCATTCAGCCATCGGCTAAAATAAGATAATTAATTATTTCAATACATCAAAGCAGAATTTGCTGACATAAACTGTGAAGCAATAGTTCCAAAAAATTGTAAAACAGCAATCTTTGAGGTTGAGCAAAGCGCTGCAATGAAATTAAAAATTGCGCGTATTCATTGATGGCGTGATACTTTGATTCACTCCATGCGTTTGCTGAGTTTCTCTTGCTTAATTAGTAAATGGCACTTATATATACATTAAATAATAGTTAAATGTCTCATAGAGTCCGTTCTCATCAAATATCAAGGTCAATTTCGATTTGGATTGATCTAACAATTATTTTATAGAAGTCATCGTCAGTTCGTGCAAACATATCCTGAAGAATTAAATATTTTTCATTTAGTACAGGATAAAGAATAATGTATATTTCATTCACTTTTGTCACAGTCTTGAACAAGTCTGTGATGACAAGAAAGCTTCTGAAGTATGATTGAATAATTGCACTAATTAAGATCTTTTCCTATTGGGATGCAACGAAAAATGTTACTCGTAAAGTAATTGTGATTAACTTATGTAGACATGCTTCGTGTATAGTATTCTGATAAAGTGAAGAAAGCAATTTCAAACTACCTCACTCCTCATCCTGCCTAGTAAGCCTCATTCCACTATTATCTTTTGTTAGAGGGGATGAGGTACCAATCGGCCTTCGTGGCAAATACTTTACAGGCAGTTAGTCACCTCCAAAGGAACGACTATCCACAGCTGTTACTCATCCAAATTTCTCACCTTAGAGAAACTCACTAATTAACTCATATTTTATTCTGTTGGTTAAAAAATACAGATTCATGGTTCACCTTGCGGTAGTTGTCGATGTACAAATCTTCCAGATTTAAAAAGTACCATACTAACTTCTAATTTGCGTTAAAGTCATATATTATATTTTTAGACATAATTTAGCTTTCGAAAAAAATAATTGCAGATTCCAAGTGATTGATTAGTTTCTCAGATCCATAAAATAATCCCTCCAAGCGAAGTATATTCACGCGCGTATCTCGGATATCATCATAAGCGGGACCTGAAATCATTTTTCGGCTAAAATCGACCTGGCAAATTCAACCATTGGAGCCCTCTTCTCGATATTATTCATGGACACGCAATCATAGTTCCTGGTTTTGTTAGCCAACCTACGACGGGCGTATTCGGAGCTTGGATGGAAATTAAGTGGGAATCTCTTGTACGGCAGGTTAATTGGATCTGACATTTCAAAATGCTGTGAGTCATCCTGGGAAGAGCAAACATCGTACTTCGCTGTGCGAGGGAAGTGTTTGAGCCTATGATAACTACAAAAGCTTCCAGGAACCGAACTTTGAGATTCCCAGCTGAGTATATTATGGACTAGTGTGACGACGTAGCAGTTGAAATGGACGAAAATCGATTGGGTACGAATCAAAACCAAATCAACCAAAAATAAAACAAAAACAAAAACTTTATAATCGACCAAAAAGTGAAGAAAGGGGTGATGCAGGAGAACGACTGAAAAAGGCGCATCAAAAGAATTCATTTTCGTAATTGAAGATGAATATATTTCGCGCTGAATTATCTGTAACTGGAATATGTAAGACTTTATCATTCATCGCATTGTAGGCTAAGACGAAACTGTGTGAAATCGTTGTATTTTTGGACTACTACTTAGTATGGATTTCATTTTATTTTTGGTATATTTGATTAATACTTTCTTAATTATTTTACCCAGACTTTTTACCCATAATTCCTTTCACTTCATGAAGGCTTCTTTGCCCAACGCTACTTCTTTTCTAACCTAATCTTTGCATATTCGATCTCAAGGAGTACTTACTCAAGTAAGTACTCAAGTAATAGAGTTAATCCCCCTGCTTTAGTTTTCCACATCCACCCAATTCGTAAAATTAGCTTTCTTCCCTAAGTAAATCTCATTACTTTAGTTTTACTTAGATTAATCTTCCAAACTTCCCTGTTTTGTCGCTAAGTGCATATACAACAAACCCAATTCCGTCCGTTATCTATACCCTCACTCTCTATCAAATTCATACACTCATCGATTGACGAAGGCGTTAAAGAAACAAAAAGACTGCGCGGGACAGCACGGTCCATCCTTGATCCAGTGGGGCACTTCTCCATCGCAATTAAACGATTTATGTCCATCCGCGCCAATAGGTCCCGAAGAGATGATTCCAAGGACATGAATGAAAGCAGCGACCGCACAAGCCGGACATTTTCTGAACAAGGATCGTTCTGAACGAAAGAATGTCGACAGAACTTGAGCGTTGAAACAAATTGGAATGTATCCTTGGCAACTCGAACTTTACAGCTAATGCCACTGAGGTAGGAACGTGTATTTGCGAGAGGCAGAAGAACGCCAATCGTATATTTTTTTAAAGAAGATTGAAAGAACAGCTGAAAATGGGGAACTAGGATTTGAAGATGGCTGATTACAAGCACCTCAGTCACAAGTTATGGCTTAATATCTCGGTTAATGATTGAATCAGATAATGAATTTTTCACTATCGAAGTTTAGTTTGCTGTTTCTTACTCAGCTTATATATAATATCCTAAAGAATTCTCGCACAACCATATGAACACATATTTCTCAGAAACTATCACATCTAAATGGTTACTTTCCGTTCTTAGTAAAAGAAAGAGTCGGTCATTAGACATATATTTTCTATTGTATATATCCTATATATGGTTTCACAAATGTTTTTTGTTACTTTTTACTAATAATACTTAAAAATTTGGCAACCAGCGAAAAGTAAGTACCATTTGGCCTACCGAAGGTATCACCAGACAAACTTCATTCTGGAACGAACTATGCAGTTGTTATGTTCCCACGACTCTTCTGACAAACGCATATATATGATGTATTAATAAACTATATAACTCTTAATCTCTCTCATTCTTATCTCTATTTCCATGAATTTTATACCTTTCGGTAGGTTCATGTGCCTAATAATTCCTTATTACACGACTTTTCCTTCGTTTCTTGATAGCATACCCCTCACGTCATGTCATCTAACATGGCTCATCTTTTGCCTATATCTTCGCCTTCTTTTCCTTGCACCTAACCTTCAATAAACTTTCTTTCGCAGCCCCTCTCCTCTCAGTATTTGACCCACCCATTTCCTCTGTCACGACAAGGTTGCAGTCCATAGAAGGGTTCATCTCTGTATCGATTTTATACTTACGAACACATTCATTCTTAAAGAATGAATTTTATAGGAAATGAATAATAATTTAAATATATAAATTTATAAGTACTTCTAACATATATGGAATAGCACTTTACCATACGTCTTCAAAAATCAATATTGTCTTCAGAGACACCATTATTATCGGTTTCTTGTACTTGAGAGAAATTAAATCCTTTTTTCTATGAACTAAAATAGAGAGGAATTCTCACATCAAAATTTTTATCACTTTATTTATTAACACTGATTTTTATTAGCTGCTGTAACTCATATAAATTCGAAACGAAGATTATTGATGTATATTACAGTTTTAATATACTTATATGTATTTAATGAATTTTGTAGTCAATACAGATTCGAATAAATAACAATTCTAATAACTATTCCTTCATGTCCTTATCGGAAAATTGCAAATATATCAAATGTAATGCTGTGACTAGATTCCATACCAATATGCCTCTAGACTTTGGATTAGATATCAGGAATCGTGAAATTAAGGATTTGTATCAATCAAAGACCTCGCTGAGACTGGAGGGTATAGAAAATATTAATATATAATAAATATCTGATGTGCTTCTGAAAATGCTTATCAAATCTGCGGCATTCTATACGTATTTTAGTATGTGAATTTAGTAAATACTTCAACCGATCTTTTCCATTATACGATAAAAAAATGCAATTTTGCATTTCTATAAAAATGAAGCGAAAAACTCCCCATAAACATGTTCAGGATAGCAATATATAATTGAAAGAAAAAATCTTCATTAAAATTTCTGCTATCGTTCTGTGCCACAGTATTAATTACATTAATTTAAAATTGCCAAAGCTAACAAAAGGGAATTGATCCACCTGCTCTAATTTTTCCACATCCACTCTGATCGTTACCTTTTTTTCCTCTCCTCAGATAAATTTCATTACTTTCGTTTAGCACAACATATCTCCGTCGGCTGTAAGTCTTACTTTCCCACCAACTTTCACTGCCTTATCTTTTTCTTCCCTTCCTCTTCATATGCCTCAGAAGGCGAAGGTGATAAAGTATAGCTTCGTCTTATTCCTACTTACTTAGCCACCAAGTCTTATGCATATTCCACTGGTGTATTACCTACTCTTATACCTCATCAGCTATCCAAACCTACGCAGTTCGATATACACTCATTACTTTAGTAGTATTTTTAAAGTACTTAGGTCATTTCGCACGCGGGCTACCACCGAGAATCGAACCCGGGACCGCTTCCAACAAAGCCAAACGCGCTGCCCATATGGCTATCTGAGTGCCTAAGACTCAACATTCTTTTCAGTCGCAATCTTCCTTAACGAAAGACTGTAGTAGTTATTATTATGTCTTCCTCTTTATTAGGACATAACCAATGTCATTCACACTATGTATTTAACCAACCCTCGCAACATAAAAACTGGGATAACGCAGAAAGAATACGCTTTACGCGTCCCGTAACAACACACGAGATGATTGATTCCACGGGCGGCATAACCTCTCGAACAGAGAAACATCACGTCCGCCAAAATAGAGATTGACACACTTCCCGAAAGCCCTTATCACTCAATGGAACGGGCCCTTGGGCGGCTTCCATCCTCTGGAACCCCCGAGGATGAGTAGGCGAGCGTAATCGCGGATGGAGGCGCAATAATTATGGCTACAAATCCTCCGCGAATGGAATCCTCCGTTAGGAAAACTTGAAACGACGTCTAGGGCAGATCATAAAATTCCAAGGCGTCGCTTTGCTTTGGCGCCGCCCTCCTTACTGCCTTAACTCCTTTTATCGATTCTGCTACAGGACTGACAGCGTCGGAGGGGAATCCTGAGCTTTTTCTGGGAAGGCCGGAATTATTCCGGAGGTATTGGATGGGCGATGTCACTCGCTCGTAAATTCGCCTCTCGAAATGACGAGCGGCCACGGCTTTCCACGCGAAATATTTGAGATTCGAATATCCGCCCGTATGTGAGCCCGTAACAATGGAGCCGTTTGCGAGATTTTCGCGCGCGTATTTAGATCGGTGCGTTCCTGCAATGAGGTATTGATAGGCTTGTTAGCGCAAGAGGAGGAGAAAAGGGTCTTTTTCATTAGGGAAACATTGCATGTTGGAAGATTTTCACGCGTCAATATTAAAGATAGTGTGTTACTAAAATATAGCTATCAAAATTACTTATTTATCGACCAACATTTTATAATCGAATAGTTAAATGATTATTTATGCATCCTATATGGCATTAGTTCCTACCCCTTGTTACATTATATTATGAATAACCATAGAATTTATTTAATTATTTAAAGGCAATACTTTATAATGCAATATTATGAACTTTTTCTTTTAAACTCTGCTCCTTCTTATATTTTTGAGTTTCAAGATGCCGAATACCCTTTTATATACCAAATAATTTGCAATTATACCGATACAACTTTATTTTGAATTCTATAATTGTATTACTTTCTACTTAATATTATTGCTCTTTGCTTTATTTCATGTAAACATATGAAAATTGGAAACGTTTTCTTCCGTCTCCTAATTCTCTACCTTCATAACTACTGCTTCAAATATGTAAGAGGGCATACGCCCATTATGATATTATTATTATCATCGACAAAATTAACCTGGGCCATTCAATTGATGGTATTATATCTTCGTCACAATTAAATAATCATATGGCTGACGCCTATGCGTTGGTTTGCTCAAACACCATAAAGTATAGAGCTTTAAACTGATAATTGATAAAAGTTTACCTTACTTCGTATACTTCCAATGCCTTTTCATAAAATCAAAAAACGGACTTCAGGTCCTGATGATTGCTATAGAGCACGTTATCGCCCCATTGATAACCTTTTGAATAACACGAACTACGTTTAGATTTTATTTACACTGAAAGTGATGTAAGGATTTTGTGCAAACACCGAAAGGTATTTCTTTCGGAAAGAAAACTCAAGTCTCCTTTACTGTGGGCAGCAAAAATATTCAAACCTTATCAGATAAAAATGTGCTCATAGGAAAAGGATTTCCCTTTCTTCTAAATTGGAAAAATACATAACTTTTGTTAATAAAAAACTATGTTTTAGCGCCAAAAGCTTTAAGGCGGAACGAAATGATATTTATAAAAAGCAACCAGGAATAAGTTGAGGGATTGACTAAACTCCGTCTAGCAATTATCAATTGATTATTGCAACGAAGCTAAGGTCCATTTAGACGAATCTCCTTCCAGTTTATTCCCATTTTATCTCCTTTACATTAACATAATATTTTGTACCCGTTGGCGAAGCAATTATAATAGTACAAAAGTATTTTTCTTCCAATAATTCAAATGAATAAAGACGAACAAAACATTTTAGAGACGGGACTCAAACAAAGAATAAGGAAAATTACCTGAAAATGTAGTTTGAACAAGTAAACGAAGTATAGCTGAACATTTTCTTCCAAGTCGTACAGCCTTGGTTTAGAATTCGATAAAGTGAGAAAGAAAATGTGAAACAAGAAAATTAAAACGTCGAATGAATCTCCAAAGTGAAGGGAATGATTTTCAAATTCCAATTAAAATCTGACGGCCATCTCGTCATCTTCCAAACAGAATTTAAAATAACAGTTCATTGGATTTAACTTTACTAAATCATAAACATTTCCTTTTAAGAGAATACGTCCTGAAACCCAAAGTAATAACTTCATTAAGCTTAGTGAGTGAGAGGATAAGATCAAAGGAGTGCGAAGGATGATATTTTCCCCACTTCTGAGGGAGACCTAATTAAATCCTGACTCAGGAACTTTTGGAAGTTTAGGGAACCGAGAAAAATTGCTTTTGAAATTATGACGCTCTCTGAGATGAATTCAATTCGCCATATGCATCCTTAATTGCGATACGAATGTTTTCTATGACAAACAACGCATACCGTGAAACATTCCTTACTGAATGGACTTACAAATTTTATTCGTAATGATAAGGGAAAGTATATTTAAATTTACTCGTTTATGCGTGTGCTAAGAAATTTCAAGTCTTTACAAAATGTCGAGGTATCATACTAAATAGGAATAAAGACTTACATACGTACTTAAATTAATATTGAAATTGAATACTAGTTATGATGTCGAAACACAATCGGATGTAGGCCATTGTTATTTTTAGGAATCACTTATCACAAGTGACATAAGGTAACGTGTATTGGGGTATTTTATATAGCGTTATAGTTTACTGATGGTGTTTCGTTTACTGATATAACATTATGTAAATGTAATGTAAATGTAAACCTATCGAAAGACAGAATTTAAGTATGTTTAATGGTACTCCTACATGATATCGTTATATAAGAAAAAGGCAGAAGATGTCAGATGACACGAAAGGCGTACGTGGTAAGTTACCAAGAGGTGAAGGAAATAACATTTAATGGGGAATGAGATACATGATCCTACTGAAAGCTAAAATGTAAATATGTTAAATGGTAGTCCTACTTGATTTAGTCATACAACATACGTTGGTTTATCGCTGCAATGGTATATGTTATAAGTAAATACGGCAGTCTCAATACCCAAGATATAGCCAATAAAATAGGGCAATGAAAACGGGCGATCCGCCTTCTAAACTCAACCCTGTGCAGTGAAAAACTCTCAAATAAAACCAAAAAAACCATATGCAAAACTATCGTTGAAAGCATTTACATGGAGTAGAGGTATGGGAAATAAATAACAGAGATAAAATAAAGCTTATGTCCCTAAAGATGGACTATTGGCGATGAAGTTGGCGTATCTCTAGGTAAGACCATGTTCGATATTATTAATTACATAAATTATACAGGTAGAAGGAAATATTATCGAGACAATAGAAACAAAGAGGTTGACGTGGTATGAGCACCTCCGATGGATGGATGATAACAGATGGCTGAAAAAGATTTTCTAATGGATACCACCTGAAAAGAGGAAACGTGGCAGACCACCTACAAGTTGGATGAAAGATGTGGAGGAGGCAATGACTTCTAGAGGCCTACAAGAAGGAGACTGGACGGATCGTGAACAGTGGAAGTTGAGAAACGGCAACCGTCTTTATGCGTCATTCAGGATAATCTTAGAACAAGCCGTGGAGAAGATTCCCTTTGTCGAGCACGAGTATCTATACTTTATCGATCCAAACGTTTTAGGCGCCGATCTTTATGAGCTAAGCAACCCGGAAGTGACGATTCGATTCCGTTTAAGTCGTTCATCGACGATGTTCGCAACTTAATTGATTCTAATTTGATCTTCCAATCAACCGGGTTTGGAGTGCTAAAAATCCCTTGGCGGATTCAGTAGATGGGAGACTTTCGACTTTTCCTCACCGTCGACAGGGTAGAGATAATTGGACCAATTTTTGAGACGGGGCACACCGAAAATATTAACCTTATTTCTCGAGGGGATGATTGCCCGAATGGAACAGGGTTTTGCGGTCAGGCGACTTTTCCCCATCGCCGATCCCAATCGGGTTCGTGCTGCAGAAAACGGGCCATTATAAACATTTCGACCCATTAATTCCGCGAGGATACCCATTTCGCCCCGTCGCACAAGAATCGAGGAATGGAGGGTCTTAATTGGATGAAGTTTGATAAATGCACTTTACACACTCGAGTACAACATAGGTATTTAGTACGGGATGTTTATTCACACGGTTTACCTCGAGCAAACGGGATTTGCGGTCAGGAGGAGCGAAGAGGAGAAGAGATGGCGTGGGAATGGTGACAGGTTCAAGAAGTCGTAAAGTAGCGAGGTACCGAGGTCAGATGGAACAAAAAGGCATTCCTCCTAAGTCTTAGAGAAGCTGCATCCCTTCGCTACTTTCTTAAAATATCTACCACGCTTCCTTTCTTGGAAGCCGAACGAAGCCTCTCTTGTAAGCATTACTACGACTTCAACTTCATTCCCAGAGATTTCGCTTTGCCCGCGGAGGAAGGGAGAGGAATTTTAAAATGCATTTGCTGCGAGAGAATCGGCGTTTTCAATGTACAGCATTCGAGGCATGCGGCACCTAAGATTTTTAGGCCATTTTACGCAATTAATTTTCAAACGTTTCTAATTTATATCGGTTACAATTAACTTTGCTATTATTTTCCACAATCTCGAAATCATCAGGAATACAACTTTTTCTTAATTCTTTAATCTTCGATAAATTACATGCTGTATTGCAACAGTTAAAATTGCAGAAACAACTTCTTCCTGTATTGAAAAATTAAATAAATACTCTTTACTTAATTTCCCTTCCCTTCTATCAATTATTACCGCACGGTATTCGATAGCCTCACGATCAGACTTGACACAATATTGACAATCACTGTATATACATATACGTTTCATAAATCATTCATTAAGTCCGTTATCACTATCTGAAATTTCCTCCCAATAACGAAGCATGAAGCAGAAACAATATATAAATTTAACTTTGCATAGTTTCAATGTATTTTCCACATTATGAAGTGATGTATTTCTTGATGTAATATTTATTCCCTTACGTAAACCTTTTGTAAACCTACATTACTTATATGACTGCTTGTAACTTGTAAAGTTATTAAACTGCTATCCTTAGCGGGCTTATCACAGAGCATGATAAACATTATTATTAATTTCGGGCAAGCTCACCATGGCTACCAACGCTGGATGGTACTTCAAAATACTCAATACTCAATAGCACTTAAAAATACAAAAATAACAAAGCCCTGAATACAATCATTGTTAAGGAAATAAAAGATAGACTTAGAACCATTTTTCAAAGATCTCGGGCATTTATGTCTCTTATATCGTTCTGAATGAAATTTAAGTATAAACCTTAAAATATAACGATACGATCTAGAAAAATCACCCCTACAAAACTATAATAATTTCTGCCGAAATGAAAAGAAAATTATACCAAAAGACCGCGACATTTTCATCGAAATTAGAAGGAAAAAATACCTACATAACTAATTTTTTTATCCTTTACCAGTTCGACTAGATATAAATCTAAAGATGTGCATACATTCGACTCCATTCAACAACCATAACGTCTAAAATTTATAAACTTTACTTCCCATTCGCGACAAAGATAGTAACATAGGAAAACGTATTGGGTATATATACTTTTAATGTTTAAAAAAGGCTTAACTTAGGGATCTAATGCACAGGGTAACTTAAGTTCCACGCACAAAACGGAGGAATAGATTATAGATCGTTCAAAGCGAGTGAGTAAAATACATCCTGAGGAGTAGGCAACTTTGAATGCTCGCTTGTTAAATGTGTTGCGTTCTTTGAACGGATGGCAGACGTTATTACGATTAGTAATTACGATATTAGTTATTTTTCTCTTCTTGTACAACCTAGTACAACATATGGCAGAAGCTCCACGACTTGAACAAACTGCTATCGGTAGAAATAACAGGAAAACATCCAACTATTCTTTCCAAGACACTTCAAGAAATCGGGAATTCTTCACTAATCCATTAACCTGGTTACCCTAAATATACATATCATGTCCTAATTATAGTTCTTGTTATTCTTCCACGAAGTACTTATATCATTCACCGAAATTTGTTCAATCACTCTACATAAGGTACCGGTTCTGTTATCATATCCTGACTAATTGAATAGTTTCCATTCTTCTTTTAGTACAAGAAAAAGAAAAATACTTTCCATTAATTGAGTCTAAGTCTTGATCGTGGCTGTTATGATATGAAAGTGACTGATTTGTGAGTGATGTTGAGTAATGGCGTTGATTAAGGTCTCTTTCAATGGAATACTAAGAAAAGTTTTATTGATTAATTACTATTCCTATAATAAAGGTTCATTGTGCTTCACGTAAGCAGACATGTTTTGCTTATAGCATTCTGATAGTGAGGAAAGCAGGAGAAAACAACCCCACTACTCATCTTGTTTAGTAAGCAACATTCCCCTTATTTCTTGATTTCTATTGTTAGAGGGGATGAGATTCAAACCAGCCTTTGGGCTGAACTTATGCAGGCATAAGTTGTTGCCACTCAACATATTCTAGTCATAACTCTAATCCAAGAATTAACAACAATATCTCCCATCAATTTTCAGTAGCGCCATGAAGAAATACACTCTTGACACTCAAAACAATAGCTGCCATTCAACATTGAAAAGTTCTCCGTAGGTCTCGAGACTGGTGTCGATAAATGGGAAGAAATTGATTTCTCGAGCTTCCGAGAGGTGGTTTTTTCAGCCGAAGACTTCTCACCCATCCACTACGGCCGTGAAAGGCCTTCCCGCGGTTTCATGGGCGGCCTAGGAAGCCAAGTAATCTTTAAAGTGGGTCACTTACGAAACTCGGAGGTCGATTTGAAATTCAAAAATAAATCCTCCGGGAATAGCTACCGCTCGTTGCATTCTCGTCATGTTGACGCGTACCATGACGTTTATTTGAGGTTGAAACGATATTTAAAATTCTCTCCACCTCTCCCGCTCCTTATCGGCTATATATGCAGTTCGCGTCACGCTGTAGACAAGCGATGTATTTTTTAGGTACAGAAGGTACAGAGAAAGACGTTACGTGTTGTTAAAAATCGATACGCAAAATCGGTAGGTGGTCGAAAATACTCCTCGATATCGGATGAGTTTTCCAGGAAGAAATGAGATCAAACCTTTGACTAAATTTTCTACTAAATTCAAAGACGCGACACGTATTATTTATTCCGTTACTTTATACATTCAGACAATTCATAGAAAATCAAGGAGATGGATTAATATTTGCTTAAAATTTTCTTTCACTCGCTAGTGACCGACAAAAGAAATAGATTAAACGTTGAATCCACCCCCACAACACCTCTTAATGCAGCTATCAGAGTAAATAAATGTAGAAACTTGTTTAATTTATAAATTACATTAAAATTGCGAACATGCATTACAATAATTACTTCTTTGAAACAAGTCGAAAAATATACGTTTCTAGAGAAAAATTAGCTTCCTGTACTGTGGATAGTAGTTTTTTTACGAAATAAGAAATTTTACTGATTTTATGATTCCTAAAACCACGATTTCCTGACAAAAGGACGCACCCTTTAAAGTGAGGCTGACTGACAGACAAGGGAGAGCAATTTAGGTAGACTCAGCCTCCTTTTATTGCATAATCTCGCAAGGCGGAACTTGAATTTCAATGCGAGAGGAAGTGACAACAACTTAAATACATTAACAGGATATTTAATCGATTAGAGGCCTCAAACTCTCCCAAAGCCGTCTTTATCATCATTCCGTACCTGTGTTGCCACCAGTCATCGAAGCAACGTAAAACCTCGGATTTCTGACCTTCTAGGAATCAACTAAGGTATCTACATTTCATTAGCAACGCTATCATTTTCAGGGGTAGAAGAAAACTTAGCTTAGAACCACTATGGGAGAGAATTTAATCATATGATTCATTAACAGCCGTGTTTTAATTTCTTTCCTTAGGGAAAATATTTTATCAAATGAAAATATACACACTGCGAATTTAAAAAATAAGTTAGGCTCCATTTCTCTATGCTTCTAGGCTCCTCTTTCCTCCTAGTTACCTAGAAAGTGGGCTGTTCAATGCGGTTTTTAAGTGTAAAGGGGTGGGTCTGGTCCAAGCTCGGAAAACTTAACCTGTCTTACACTAACAGTGATAACACAATCCTTACATAACATATAACATATATTTGCATATTATTTAACTAAAAATTAGCAGAACGTAAATTTCCCTGTAATAATACGTTCTCTCAAAATAATCACAAGTCTCATTCCTTTTATAAACAGCGATGACATTCAAAATAGCGGCCAACGGACAGCAAACTGAAGCTTTTCACTTAACACTACTTATATCATTAACTTTTTAACATCTTTTTTTCTACTAATATGGAAACTACCAACTTGAATAAAATATTTTCCACATAGAAGACAGGGGTATTTTCTGGAAAGTTATTTGTAATATTAACTCCGTATAGTATCGCTGTCGTGGAATCGGATATTTGCATTTCAGGACGTATAGATGTTTTGTTACGCTAATTGACTAAAGGAAATATAATATGCAGTACATAACCGATGATTAGCATGGAACACGAGATTATGAGGCAAAGAATCTTTCGAGATTACTTCACTGGGAATCCTTAATAATGAGGCGCACATGCAACATCCTTCAGCTGAATGTCCTTGAAAACGTGTCTATGCGACATCTGTAAATTACTCATTAGAGGCATCAGTGTTATGGAACCCAAAGCTCCTCGTCTCAAGGTGTGTTCTTTAATAGGATGCAATTAGATGAGGTACGAAGCCACAAAATCATTCATTCAAAAACTTATACTAATTTTAAATAGCGGAGAGATATAAGCTTTCAAATGCTCATCTAGTGAGAATTCCAATATTCAATTAATCCCGTAGATTAAACTGATGTCTTCCATATATTAATAAATATTAAAATAATTCGAATTCCTGAATTTTTAATTCTTTCTGTTCCATAATTTTTGTTTTTGTTGTTGTTTTTCTTCTACAGTTTCGATGCTAGGTATCATAAACCCCTTCTTATTCGATTACATAGAGTTAAAATTTTTTCTTTCATCAATCGATCTATATTATTAATAAAAGATAAAAAATGTATAATAAAAAAGCGTCGCATATACAACAAAAATATACATTTTTAGCTGCACCTCAAATTTCACCAAGAAATAAAATTCAAACAATCAATGGTTCTCATATTTTTTAAACATATAATTTAATTGATAAATTTTTTCTAGTTTAGCTACTAAAATTATAAAGAACTATGAATAAGAATCCAATCTTTCAAATAAGAATTATGTTTAATTTAATTTTTTTCTATCGATAGTTACTTCATATTTTGCTCATTACCATTATTCTATTTCATATATCCGTGTTATTTTTAGTGCCTCAAATTTGCATTCTATTTTTAACTTTATATAGGGTACATAAAAATATAAATGATAATTAGCACACTTAAGTAATGTAACAGAGATAAATAAAATTCAATTCTACAGAAAAACTGTTGAGTCGAGAGGGAGAGAGAGAGAGTACCTCTATGCCTAACATTTAAATGAGCAGGAAATTTAAACTTCCATTCCCATATGTTTCCTCTTCGACCAAGTAAACCTTACTTTAGAATGGTCATCTAATCCGAATGAATTCCGTCACGAAAGTCGGTTCCCATAGTTACGAAATCGACTTAATTCAACACAACTGAAAAAGCTGATCACAGGAAATGACGCTCGAAGAAACAGGGAAGTGATTCGAGAAAATATTCAATCCTGAAAAACGTTTTTGATTCTTTTCTTAATTTTCAACTTCGCAATGCCTCCGATAAAAAAAATTGCTGCAAGTTTCAAAGTTAGTCCCGATTTATTCAAGGATAAAGGGACGAGGATGTTTTATCCCATGATTTGACGCACACAGTTATATACTAGTTGTTTGTTTGCTGATTTTTCATATATAGAGCGATATTTTGGGGAACAATTAAGCATTCGATAAAAATAAAAATAGAGCAAACGATGAGAAACTGAATGCATAAAGTCTTTTCAAAAATAATTAAACATTAATCAAACACCGAAGTTTTCAAGGCACATCAAAAAGATGATTTTGTACAGCCTTAGGCGGAAAACTTAGTAACAGCAATCGGTGAAACATCTTGGAGAAACCCTCACGAATAACCCAACACGGGGTTCTCATAGTCAAAATATTTTTGGATGAGCACTTATAAAATCGGATTTGTCAAGAGAAAAGTAAGTAAGATTGAAGAAAAAGTACTTCAGCGATGTTACATAACGTCAGTGAGGCATCAGCTGGAGTATACGTGTTGCGTATGGGACCCTGCTGAAAAGTTTAGCATTCCTAAATTAGGAAAGGTACATCGAAAGGCTATACGCTTCGTAAAGAACTGCCACGACAAAGCAGTGAGCGTTACTCAGATGTTTTAGGATGCAGGATGGGAATGTATAAAAGATAGTAGATGTTAACAAAGACCCGACTTGCATAATAAATTCAGAGAAAGAACGTTCTCAGAGGATACAGCCAATATTATATCCCTGATACATAGAGCGTTCAGACACTGAAAGAAAGATCGAGGAAAGAGATCATAGAATAAATAGCTTCAAAAAAACACTTTTTCTAAGAAAGATGCGTAAAAGAAATCGATTATGGAATTAGCGCAGAGTAAATACGTATATGAAGATGAAGAGATTTTCAACATCTTGAAGAGCACTCACGTAATCATTCATTCTGAAATTATCAAACTAAATTTGATTCGCAAAGCTTCCTACTGTTTTGGCGTAATTTTCAATAGAGCAAAGAGATTAATTAAAACAGTTGAACCCTCTAGGAAAACTGAAATTTGAAATTTCGCTTAGGGTTCATTAAAGTACTTATCTCGCTCTCATGATACCGGAGAGGCGGTTCATTGCGCAAATTAATTGCCCTTTACTGAACAATTGCACGACTGAGACTTCACCCCATGGCAGTGAAATGCCATAGGAATCACTTAAACGATCTTCAGAGAGATTCGGCTTGAAATATTCAGACACGTATGAAAATGCAATGGGTGGAACTGTTGCTGCCGGTGGAAAATAGGGTAAAGAAATATTTCCCTTGGACTGGCAGGAGAAAATTACGTATTATCCATCATCAGATGAAATCTTAAGGGCTCGGTTCTCTTGATAAAAACATTAGGATGAAAGGGCTTGCTTATCTCTACTTAGGAACTGCTCTTTCTTGGGAAAGAAAGTGTATGAAAGAGATTGAGAAAATAATGGCAGAATTTACCAAGGAAAGCATAGGAAACTAACCAAAGGAGCATAGTGAAGGATTAGGAAAACTGGTAAATTAATTTGCCTAGAGTGTTTTTCTATGTAGGTGTGGCACGTGAACTAAACATTGGAGGATCTCATCAGAAAATCTAGACATAAATCAAGATATGGGAGCATTCGGGCACTGCATATGATCAGTGGCTTCCAAGATATGGAAGTGGAATAGACTTGAAACACCAAGTTGAGGAAAAAGAAAACACAAGCGGAAATGCTTGAGAATGTTTAAGAAGAAAGTTTTTTGAAATTAAGTAGAGAGAGAAAAAATAGGCGGATCTAACACTAAACGACAAATAACTGCTCGATATAGAAACTGAAAAGAGGATGCACAAGAAATGGGACGGTGGAAAAATTTGATGACGGGAGGGTTAAATAAACACGAAATGAAAGATAGTACATCGATTATGGACGCATGAACCAGCTGAAAGCTGTACAATCATTTATGCGAAATAAACTTCTTAGGCGGTAACAAGGTGGAACCTGGTAAGCACTATATTTAATTCCAAAATTTGTACAAGGTCCACGTAAATAAAACGCGTCACTTGATGAAGACATGATCTATGCCGAAATACGTCATGCATTTCGTGTTTTTATACCATGGGACCGATCAGAAATGTCTAGATTGAATATGGTCCTCATCCGCGAATTAAAATGCTATAGAGACCTAATATCATTCTGAAATTCTTGAAACTGAAACTAGTATTAAGTCAGGAACTAAATGTGTAAAACAGAAAAGGCGAATGGCCTAATACGATTAGGTTCCTTGTCTTCAAAGATTTACACCTATTCTCTACAGATTTACCAACCGATTATATGTAATGGTTAGTGTTTTTGTACATTCGACACTGCAGCTTTTTAATAGTGTTCTTGTTTAACCCTGGAGATGGTTGCGGAGATAGCGGCCGAAACGTCGGCATTATCCGTTCAGCCGACCAGATTGGAAACCCGTGAAGTAATCCTGCAGTGTTCTTATATATTTCACAATGTAGCCGAGCATTGTTTCATTTTTCTTCTGGTCTGTACAGTTTCTTCTGGATATTCGTTAACTTCCATAGATTTCAAGAACCATAAAAATCCAACATTGCGAGCAAATTTTTCAAGTGTGTCTGACAATAGAGGAAAAAATAACAACCATTTCACGACGATTCCTACTCCCTAGACTTTCCTTCGCATCAGTACGTTGGTAGTAGAGTAAACGTCAACCTAGCGTTGCAGTCACTGCACATTCCATCCAATTTTATACATCATAAACGGAAAGAAAGGCAGTTTGAGGATTGGAGAGATATTTCTGGAAAACGCTCCAAATAAAATACCCACGAATAACGATCTCTTCTGTTAATAATTGATGAAACAGAAATTCTGGATTCCCCACTGGTCTTCGCTGCTATCCAACCATCCGTTATTTCCGAGTTTTCGTGGAAGACTCGCTCGTTCGGATGCATAATTGAAAGCCATTCGGAAATCGTGCGCCGGAGAAGAAAACGTTGCAAGAAAGAACGCTTTTGGTACTGTTTCTACTGACAATGGTGCAGCAATAGGAGGCAGTTTTCAGCCTTAATTCGATTTCTCAGCTTCTAATTAAGTAAAGCTGACAGCTGAAACGTTTTCATGAAGCAATTATCCGAATTTCACCTTGACGACAGCGAAACTATGACAGTGTTCAATATAATTCGATAATCTTCCAGATTCATTCGGATGAAATTTGAAAACTTCTAGGTATAACTTAAAGCTATTCTCTTACTGCTATAAAGTGATTTCGACAAATAATTGTGTCGAAAGGCAATAGTTTGCACAATGATAGATATTACAACATGATATGAACTTACATAGAGGTAAGAGAATACATAAGCAGATATCCATTATAATCGACAATATGTAAGATTTCAACGATATTTCTTAATTCGTGGAATAAGTAAATTCATTTATTCATTATTTATTCATCTGTTACCCACAATTTTGCTCACAGATTTTCTCTTTAGCCGAATTTTTGTATTTTTTTCTGATGAAAACTAGAAAATAATATGTAGTATTGCACTTTTTTTGACAATTATCATGTACCCACATAAAGAAATCATTACTTACGAATTAAGTCCGATTATCCCCATTTTACAAGCAACACTTTAATGAAAATTGTACTGTCTGGGTACAAAAAACCATAACTCCTATATCCTTTTCCCTTGGCTATAGCATAAAAGTACATGATGTGGAAATATGGAATATTGTACATGAAAGACGAATCTAGAATGCCAAGTACTTCTTATTTTTGTACTGGTTAATTTTTTATCAGGTATGTGTAACCTTACTGTAAATAACCACAAAAATGCCTCAATAATAATTTTCTTACATAAACACAGTTTTATCATCCAGAATGAAAGGAGATGAGATTAGGGAAAAGGTACGAGTATTTCTAACCAATTACGAACGAAAATTAACAAATATTGCGGAACCGAGCCTCATAGAGCGGAAATCAAGACTGAATGTTTCCCAGGCCGAAAACAAAACAGATTTACCGCGTCCAAACCGCACTTCCTGATCGTTTATTATCCGTCTCGCAATCCCCTCCGATTTGGCTTCACCACGCCATTCTCTTTTTTAAGGGCTCCTTTCGGACGATATCACGAAGATGGAATTGTAAACAATCACTCCTCAATCTCTCTCACTGCACTCCGAAACCCCCCATTGAGCAATTTTTCCAGTGCACTCACTCTTGCAGAAAGCACCTTTATTTGCACTTCTGAGAAGATACTTTGATGGCGGTGAAGGAGCGGAAGAAAAGTGATTAAGGTCAAATTTACTTTTCTTAATTGTGCTTGGGAATTCCCTTTGAAGTGCTATTCATAGAGTCATTGCGCTCCGTTTACGAGTTCGTTTACAATTCATTCGCTCCAACATTGCTTTTCTATATAATACTAACTGAAGTGCCCGTTGATTCTCAACGGGGATTACAGAAGTAGATTAACTACAAGTTGTCGGCCGTGCAATGATTAAATGCCTTTTAGTATGCATATCTAAAAATCCCAAGTTCTTCTTTCTATACAGGAAAATGCGTGGATTCAATAATGGGATCGGTCATCAGGGGGATGAGTTGTTTACAACCTCGAATTTTCACAATATTTTCGTATATTTCACCGATATTCTCGCAAATTCGAATCGAAAGTAAGATTCTACGAATAAAATAAGAATCTTCATTCAATTTTCTTTCTTTCCGTGTTTGTCTCGTTATCGTGTGACTATTTCTTCTAATTTAATTTTGCAAAAGAAATAAACCCAGTATACGATAAAAATAAGTTTTACGTATATTCTTTATGGGAAACTATCTGAGCGATCTGGGTTTGAACCCCGTAAAAATGCCGAATAGAAAGGCGATAGTGATTCCTTTCAGGTTGCAGAGGACACGTATATATGGTTTGAAGCAATTCGGACGAACGGTGTGGCCTCCAATCTAAGACAAACTCACAAACACACCCGCGAACACACCCACAGAATTTTGATTTTATGTATATCGTACTATATAGATAGGTTATAACTACAAGCTTTATTACCATTCCTACTCTCTCTATTCAATTTTAGGTTCCATCAAGAACAACTCGCTCATCAGACACCCTCTTTTGATACTCCACGTCTATCAATAATAAAACGGTCACTTTTTTTAACAAATACCTTCAATTATCGAATCTGTCTCCCAATGAAAACTTTGATATTTACAATAACTATAGCAATAGAAAAACTCTGTAAGTTTCCGCACTGAAGTTTTTAACTGTCCGACCAGTTTTAGCACAGAGGTCATCTTCAGGTAAAGAGTAAAATAAGATAAAAAATTAGTGCGGAAGTTTTTCTCTTGATATAGTTAAAATGTGGTTCCACGAAGTATGGCCTGAGATGATTGAACGTTGATATTTCTTGATTCCTCTTGAATTAATCTATATATATATATAATAAATCTGTAGAGGGGGTCGTGTCTGTACATTGATCCGATTTCAAAAAAAGTTGTATTGCTGGATACTAGGGTTGTTCCCGAGTCCGAAACAGGTTTTAGAAAATTTCATGTCTGTCTGTCTGTCTGTCTGTCTGTCTGTCTGTCTGTCTGGATGTTACAGCATCACTCAAAAACTATCCGACCGATTTTGATGAAATTTGGTATGATGGTCATCTGTCATCCGGGGAGTGACATAGGCTACCTTTTATCCACCTAGCTGTCCCCAGTTCGTCCCCAGTCGGGGTCAAAAATCTATTTCACGCTATAACTCTAAAGTTAATTATATATAAAATTTCAAAATTTGTACAATATTAAAAGTCTCCCTAGCGCAAATGATAGGCTAATTTTTGTTGACCCAACTGTACTCGGTTCGACTCCAGAGGGTCGAATAGTTTCCATAAGAAATACATGGGAAGACATTTTTATCATTTGCACGAAACTTTTCTTTAACAAAATTAAATTAGAAATAAAGGTCCTTTGAAACTAAAACTAACACCAAAACAAAGGAAATAGAATAAAGTTTTTTATTTTGGTCGTAGAATATTGCTTTCACTTCGAAGTTGTGAGAATTAGTAAGTTAAATACGAAAATTTTATGAGAATCTGATATTCTAAACAACCCGTCGTCAAGGCCAATCTCGATATCTTTAAATTCAAATTCATTAGCATTAGCGCATCATCAACAACCAAGTTTTGTTTATAGCAACACCAGTGTTTGTTGATTCTTTACGTGAAATGAATGTTTATCGTCGTATTAAATGAATCAAAAGGAAAAGGTGCGAAATGACCTCAGCTGTCGAGGCACCTTCATAATTACTACTACTACTTAAATTAATCTTCTTTCCTCATATAAAGTAATTATATCTTCTTAGCTTGGTAAGTTGATAACTTTCTCATTCTAATTTTCCGCTCTAAATAATAATCGTTTTATTTAGCGTCCCGCTGTGAATTTAATCTTTAACGCTGAAGAATAATTCAATCAAGATATTTGAAATATCCCTGAATTCAGTGATTGCTTCCACTGAAGTGTCAATAATTGGGCTTAATAAGCAGCAAGGAATGACAAGCCTTTTATAGCTGACTTGAAAGGTAAACGAATTTTGTACTTTTAGATATAGAATGGGAAATTAAACCAAGAAATGTTTTATTGGATCATCTATTGGTGTGTTTAAGTATAGTTATTGTCCACCTACTCGATATCTTTAAATTTGAATTCAAATTCGTAAGCATACGCGCGACTGCAACAATCAAGCTTTGTTTACAGCAACGCCAATATGTATTGATTATTTACGTGAAATTAATGTTTATCGTCGTATTAAATGAATCTTCTTTTCTCATGTAAAGTAATTATATCTTCTTAGCTTGGTAAGTTGATAACTTTCTCATTCTTAATTTCCGATCTAAATAATAATTGTTTCATATAGCGTCCCGCCGTGCATTTAATGAATCAATCAAGATCGTTGAAATACCCCTGAATTCAGTGATTGCTTTCTTTGAAGTGTAATGAATTGGAATTTAAGCAGCAAGGAATCTCAATCCTTTTATGCCGGACTGGAAAGGTAAACGGATTTTGTGATTTTAGATATAGAATTGGAAATTAAACCAAGATATGTTTTAGTGGATCATCTATTGGTGTGTTTAAGTATAGGTACTATCCACCTATATCTTTTCTTGATAGTGATAATCATACATATTGGTATTTTGTTATATCTTAAATAATATGTTTAAATGTTCGTGTTAAGCGATTGCCGATACGTTTTTAAGTTTTTTAGACTATAAAATATGGAACACCTCTCTCAGATTATGGGCGGCTGTCCTTTATTTTTATGCTTCGGTTCTATGCTGGCTGCTCAAATATTATCATTAGAAATACGCCTCAATATGTATGTTGTATGTTACAGGGTTTAATTATTCCAAAAAATCAAAGTAGTATTCATTTTACGGACTCTAGACAAGTATCGAAGGAGATAAAATATACATGTATTATTTTCATTGCTGTAACTAATAGATTCTATGTCTAGGCAAGGACAAATTGGATAAACTGAATAAGAATTTAGTCGAATAAGCATCATTTCGAAGTATGACCTCTAACAAGATATTTCACTTTCGAAGTCTTTTTCGTTAATTTACTTCTCATTTTCAGTTACATATACTATAGAAATTCCCTCTAGAATGAAGTATTGCTGGTATATGGTTTTCCTTCAGTCCAATATTAAACTCGGTAACTTTTTTCAGATATATTACTCTATACATGAAAATATCATCTTTGAATAAGGAAAGGGTTAAGGTGACTTTTCACATAAGGTCGTGCACCCAGGAAAATTCCCAAAGCATTGAAATTAAATTAAATCCTATTCAAGAGAAGAGGTAAGAGTTAACTCAGATTTTTCAACATAAAGGTCAAATTATTATTGCGATATAATTAAACAGATGCGCCGCTTACATTATCAATAGGATAAAAATTTTCTTCACAATTCTAACAGTCAATTTAAGAGCAGAGAGTTATTTATTAAGAGTTATGTAATTAAA
This sequence comes from Sympetrum striolatum, assembly GCA_947579665.1. NCBI lineage: Eukaryota > Metazoa > Arthropoda > Insecta > Odonata > Libellulidae > Sympetrum > Sympetrum striolatum. Next base: position 29,418,355 of record OX388348.1, read on the forward strand.
TTAAAGAACAGCCGACGCCATCTTAAGGATAAATTAGGTGTTAATTCATGAAAGGGCGATTTCTAATCAGATTAACTACTATACATCGTAATTCGTTTGCGGCGTTTATGTGTTAATTCGTTTATTTGATAGTTGCGATGATTTCACTGACTCGCTATCAAACGGAAATCTTGGATGTGCTGAGCGACTGGTTCATTCGTTTTTGTTTGTGGTTCACAAGATTTGTGTGGCTATTTTTGTGATTCCGTCTCCATTCATTTGGTACTCAGTGGTTTCCTCTATTTGTTGTGGCGACTGGTGCATTAGTTTAGTCTGTGATTTAAATTTGTGTTGCTGTTTTTGTGATTTCGTAAGTCCCTTAGGATGAAGAGAAGTATTGTTCTTTTCATAAATTTAAGACTTTTCATATCCAACTTTTTTCAAATCAAAATTTCATTACTTTCGATTTACATTCATTTTCCGTTGAGAATCAACGGGCACTCCGCTAGTCCTGAATATGTTTGCAAATGATTGATCAATTAATTTCGTCTAATTAATCCATATATGGTGACTATTTTTTTCAAATTATATTTCATATCATTGTTAAATTTGTTGATCTCAATTTGTTTACATTTATCATGGGTATAATTGGCCTGGTCTTAATATTGATGCTTTCTTAGCTGGCGCAGAATAAACATGGCGTCCACAGAAATTCTTCGCAAATTCTATTGAAGCTGTTGTCCAGATTTTATCGTTACAGCTGCACATAATGTTTACAAGAAAAACAGAGACAACACAGATTTCGGGTAAAGAAATGGATTTTTGGACTGGGATAAGAAGAACGACATCAAGAAGAATTCGCGAAAAATTTCAGTTGACACCATGTTTATACAGCGCCATTAAATATCTTCTTAAAATGTGTGGAAATAAACTCAGGCTAGTAATAACGGCGCCACTTTACCATCAAACTCTTGCGTTCGTAGTGAAAAATAATAGGAGAAATTAAAAAAAAAAACAATTTCTATAAGAACATTGGTCACCATGGCGACGGAGATTGTTAGCTTAATATGCATTCCGATAAAGTATTTTAATACCTTAAATTTTTTAACAGTAAATTCTGCAAACGTTTGTTTGTTTTTGTCCAACCATTGTCTTTAAATCAAGCCAAGATTGTCCCTATGCTATGAACTCCTAACAAGAGAAGAAAAAATAACCCAGATGGCGATAATAAAACATCAATATGTTTAACATTAAATTTCAATTTTGATTTAATTTAATTTTAGTTAATTATGGCATGCGGAAACCAGCCATTAGCTAGAATAAACGCTAAATTTACAAATTATTAATTTAGTACGAATTTCAAAATGCAATAAAAACCAAAAAGTTGAGAGATCGATGTAAATTATATCTGAGAGCCGTAATTTTGATAAATGTGGAACTAAGTCGAGAATTATAAATAGGGAAACTAAAAATTTAAGCCTGTTACTCATTGAATCGATTTAACAAATAAAAATTTTAAGACCTATATTCGTCAACATCTGAATTTTACGGTCATCCTTCCATATGATCAGTATATTGAGCGTACTTGAAATGAGAGCTTAGAAAATAAATAGAGCGTGGGTCTGCACATGTTAAATAAATACAACTTAAGGTTAAACGGACTTGAAAAAGGTCTGACAAGACCGTGAGTCGAACCCGGAATATTTCTCAATCCAGAAGGCTGCTTTAACATTGTTACGAGCAACAACAAAATAGTTGGCTGAAGTAGCCTTTAGTATAGAGGTAATTCCTTCCTTATGCGCAATGATATGCTAACCCTTTTCCTAATATTACTTATTTCATTGATAATTAAATAAATAAGCCTTCGATAAGATGTATAGAAGTAGCAGATTAGTAACTTAATAATATAATTAGAATGTATTACTTTTAGAATTATATACATAAATTAATTTACACTATATTATAGGATGATTATTCTAATTTTCATCGATAATTATATAATGACGACAAAATATAGAATAAATTAGTTATAAGAAAATTAGAAAAAGGTTTGAAAAGATTCAGCACTTGACTTTCTAATTCATCTAGTACCTATCCAGTTCCGCTTATTACTGCACAGCGCAATGGGAGCATGGCTCTATATAGTTACGCAATATGAGAATCCCCTGCCATCTCTTCCTTTTCTCCGGATATATCCCAAACCATAGAGAGAGAGGCAGGGTTCAGGGCGCATGCGCCAGTCACTGCCGTCAATTTCCCTTCCCCTTCCCACCCCCCGACCTCCATTCCTTCAAGAACGGGGACCCACCATCTTATATTCACGAATCCAACACGCCCACATTGCCTGAATTGCAGGAGTGCGTCATAACGCCATGCAGATGAACCGTGACAGCGCGATCTCCACGCAACGTCGATTTCAACTGTTCTGCCGACCTTTCTCCTCGACCTTTCATCTAATATGCACACGTAAATATTTCACGCGCTCGCTAGAAGTTGCACCCTGGATTTACTCTCGGTAAGGTATCCGCTATACGTAATCATACCCGAACTATTTGATTGCCGTCTATTAATTACCTCCGTAGAATTTTGGTCGCATTTACGAATATAAATAGCAAGAAATGCCATTAACCTCATCGTTAAGGACAAAAAAGGTCGTTTTTAAGATTAGCAATCTCCTGGTGGGGCCATAAAATGGCCAGAGGGCCTCTGATTACTGAAATTCAACCCTGACTGCAAGCTGTCATTTATATGGAGTAAGCACCCTTGTTTCCTCGACTGCCTATTAGCACTTCTTCACCCGGAAATACGATCGAATATTACTTTCCGTTCAGAGAACGATTTCCGGAGATATAATGAAACGAAAAAACCTCTAAGACATGGAGCATGGTTTCGGTCTTAATTAAGTTGTAATCCACAATCAGAAACACAAAAGACAGTAATTTATCACCACACTACACGAAATAACGTAAGCGACCATGGTTTCGAGGAACATCATCGTCATCAGACCATGCAGGAAGAGTTGACGATGGTCAACAAAGTTAATCTTGAAGTATAAGTAAGAATAGTTATCATTTATTTCTATTTGTTAACTTCTAAAATACTTATTCAAATCCCTCCTGATCTGTCAACATCATAAACCTTTATCCCGAAAATAAATTTCCACTGTCGAAAAGCTGCCTTACGTATCGAGCCAATCTAGATTGTGCCTTTTCCAATTCGGCAATAAGTCCAGGCATGAAAAGGATCGCGGGGAATACTCAACAGTAGCTGAGCAAGCAAGAAATGAGGCAATTCCTTTACTTTCACCGGCTGAGGTTCCGGTTTCGAGTCTCGGCTAACATAAATTTTTCGGTTAGGTGGATCAATTCTGACTTTTCAATTGCTTGGAACCTTCTTTTGATAGTCCCATGGCTGGAAAACGTGTGGAGATTATTAACGTATGAATCAAACGAACGATCACTTACAATACTACTCTGTAAATACTGAATTCTATCCAATTCGATCGAGTCACATATATTCGCTTTCAAAGCCCTAAGGGAAGGGTGAGACAGGTCTCGGGAGCCACACGAAGGGGTCGCCGAAATTGATTTTTAAGAGTATTTTTAAATGGTAGATGTTTCGCATGCGAAAAACAGACAAATGTTGGAGACTTCATGCATAACTCTCTACATCTTTTACGAGCACTTTCGTGAGCAATAAAATAATGCGACTAGGAGGTAAAATAATACTCAATGTATTACATATCGCTTAATGCTGTAAAATGCCTTGATAGACCCCATACTCCTTCAATGACAAGTAACAACTAAGGGCTCCCGGATAGCCGAGTGTACAACGCGTTCGGTTTTGTGGTCCCCGGTTCGATTCTCGGTAGATTCAACCTGCAATTAACTCTCCTACCACAAGTAAAATACCCTAAGGGATAATAATGCGTCTTAAATATGAGATAGCTCTTATCAACTTTCAAGTAGCACTTAAGTGCCACTTCTAAGTACTTGATATACTGCCCCAACACCATAACTGCTGTGCAAATAACTCATAAACCCAATTTATCAGCTTACGATACAAAGTTTATCATTTAACGCAAATAGCATCAAGAGTTTTCATTTACGTTACTGTAAAGGTATGAAAATGGGAACATCAACACGGAAATAAAGCGCTAGAATATTACCATATATTAAAGGTTTAAAATCTCCAATAGCCGTTCTTGTCGGCGTTCCTCGTCTCATTCCCCGGTATTCCGAGAAAACGAGACAGGAGCCCGCACTTTTGTATCCAATTACTCCTGATGAAGAATGCATCGTATTCGAAATACGTATTGAGTTCCCTCAAAAAGTGCGGTGTCCTGTCTTGTTTTCTCGGAAAACCGGAGAATGAGAAGAAGAACGCCGACAAAATCGGCTATCAGAGATTTTAAACCTCTAACTCCTTAACGGCCGTGTACCAGCTTTCCTTTCTTTACACCATTACCATATACTATCGGCAACCACATCGTGGAATTGAATTTTAGCACTAGTAAGCTTCAGTGTGGAATTGAACCGGGAAGATTTAGATGTATTCGCAGAGAGTCGCCAGTGGCATATTGCAAGGGGTGTTGTAACACCAACATCCCTTACTAATCTACCCTTTTAACTTCTCTATAGACTGTGGAAAGAATGACCAGAAGAAAACCTTCCGTCTTTGCGATTTCTTCTTTGTAATGTTTTGTCGATGCATCTCGGAAGAAGGACTTCCGTTCTTTACTGGAACTAAAATATCATTTACTCCGTCTAAAAGTTCTGAATCGAAATTAAAAACGGATTCCTATGACAGAAGCCTATGCCAATGTACAAATAGCAATACTATGTACCAATAGGCCACAGATTAACGATACTGTGTTTCAGCATAGGAAACGAACGCGCTATACAAAGACGACTGATGATAACAAAAGTTATAACGTATCAGTAAAAAATTACTCTCTATCACAAAGGTATACCTATTTACATGGGCTGAAGCGAATTTGAATTATAAAAGATTCGACGACTAAAGCACCAAATGATAAACAATAATGTAAGCTAACCCATGCCTGTCAAGCAATGGAAAGATCCAACATGAGTTTTCTAATCACAGGTATAGTAGCCGTTTGAAAGGCGGCAGTTTTTACATCACTTTAAAAACTTGTCATGATACATCACATTATTTGTCTACGGTTGTCTAAAAATTAGTGAACTGCTTGGCTAAAAGTTGAGATATTTATGGCTTACAAAAATATCACTGGAGGAGGAAAAACAAACCGTATACCAACAATAACTCATAAGGAGGTTAATCTTTGTTTTCGTGACAACAGTTCCCAAGAAAATTCTGACAAATATATATAAGCTTACACCGGCAGGGGATAGAAAATACCACAACCGCTTTCCCCAATACGCAAGAAGCCGCAAAAAGGAGAGAGATTACAATTCACGCACCTATTCACTCTATTGTTGCGATACTGAGGATCAACCTTTTGCTTCCTCAATACAGATAATGTTGGCTTAAATTAAACCAATAATTCAGAAACGAAAATTATGAGTACAATAATACAATACAATATGCACACAGTAAACTGTGTTCCTCAACAGTCTGTAAGTTCTAAAAGTATTGCATTGAGTGAAAAAGCTGAAAATGTGAAAATAAACTTGAGAATTTAACAGACACATGATAACTAGATATTCTGGTATAATTATATGTAATACATTGACTTTAAAGTTTCCATTAATTTGGAGTTAAAAATGCATTAATTCCTCGATTTACCCGAATATTGATTAAATGAACAGGTTTGAAGACAAAGATAAGTTTATCACAGATATATATCTGCTTATATAAATACTTATTCTTCGGAATGTAACCCAAATGAAAACATTTACGAATTCCATACAATTCCATTCCTTTCTTCCACATATCAAGTAGAAATATTTACCACTTGAAAATTCTTTTTATCTTTCATGACAACATACATAATTGCTTCTATAGAAAATTGTATTACGAAACGATTATAAAACGAACGCTGATTAATGAAAGGGCACAAAAATTACAATCTTTGACAATTAACGTATCCAATTTTTTTTATAAAGTATATTTTTTGTAAAAAGTTCATTATTCAGAAAGAATATGCTCAACAACTTGAATTTCAGCAGGGACACTAGTATCAAAACTTGGTTTCCCAAAAGTAGTTAAGCGCTTTTCAGTAACCGGGAATAACATTTATTCCCGCGATAAGCGGAAGTTGTACTCCCAGCAAGAGCGAGGTCAAGAACCGGTCCTAGCAATCATTAAAACTTTTCAATCGTAATTCCACGAAAAATATACTTGGGAAATGTCCGAGGAGGAACGGACATGTAAAAAGTCTGACGGAGCCTCAACTCTAAAGGGGACAAGAAGAATACTTTGCGGTACGCAGGACTACCGAGAAGTAGGAGGAAGCGATTTTATATACGAGTAAAATATTGCTTGCATTCTGCAAGCATGTTAATAACAAAAATTTCAAGTCGACATCATATCGAGAGGGTCCTCAAAAGTAGAAAAAGTATTGAAAATATTCTTAAAATTAGCTGCAATTTCTTCGTCCGGCATCGAACCCATGTCTTCCTGGTGATAATTACTATGCAGAACAACAGGATAACCGTCTCTAACTATGTGTGAAAACTCGAACAGAAATATTGGCTACAACTACCTCAAACGCTGCCCTACTTTTCACATATACTCCTTATGTGAGAATTTGTAATGTGCTCCGGCATCTAACCCAGGTACAGCATGGTCTTATTTAATTTTTTTTAAACCGAGTCTTAATATACATCTTTTATCTAAGCAAGAACTTCCTATCATTTCAATAAGTGTGTCAAAAAATAATGAAAAACTAACCCAATCTTGACCATATCTATCGGTTTCTTGAGTTTTAGTTCTCCACCTATGCGGGAAGTATTTTTTTTTAATTCCCGAAAATCAAAGCAATGCATTTAAATGGAAAAAATCGGGACTTTGGGGTCCTCTGGAATCGAACCCATGACACTGAGGTTCAAAATCGCAATTTTTCTGGCAGTTAAACGTTATGGCCAATACTTCGTAAAAATTTCAAGTCAATGACGTTTGTGGTTTAGCCTGTGAATTAGTCTAATCTAGCAATCTATCTATCTATATGAATGAATCCGGAGAAGCATCTATATATAATAGATATTTTATAAATTTATAGCTCTGAACATCTGTGAAAGCTCCGGAAAACTCTAACACAAGGGTAAAGAATGAGTTCTGTCACTGAACGAAACGTTTTTCTGAAACTAACTCCGCTACAGCAAACAAATTAAACACTCTTCATTGCCTGAAGAAATGTTAGTTAAATAAGTCAAGAAACACGGGGTATCCTAATTATAGCACCGAATATATTGCCATTAAACCAAAAGTTAATATGTGGAGGAAATATATCGATACATCATTGAAAAACTGAAAACTTCACTGATGGGAAAACGAAAGTAAATTTTTTCTCGCATAAACTACCGTGACGTAAAACAAGAAGAACAAGAATAATTCGGATGCTCCCAATCTGCCGGGGTAAATACACCCTAGAATGCGGGCGATAGTGGTATTGTATCGACAATTACTTTTTGCATAATTTCGGTATTGATGATGTTATCAATAAATACTGGAACTCAATATTTTAAGGGAAATGTATTTAACGTCATGAATTTAGTTATTTCAATAAACGAATCAATAACTAATAAATAATAAATAGAAATCAAAATTTTCAAATTATTTATAAAATATTAAAAACATATGATAAAAGCTTGAATGCTATTTCATCCAACTTCATTCATAATTCATAATCAGCCTATGGAGGCTCTCATTCAGAACATCGTACATGAAAGAAAGTGAAAATACCCTTGTGCTAGCAAGAACATTTGTCAAAAAAATTATTTTATCGTTTCCTTATTAACTCACTTTACATTACAATGTCTATTTCTATATCTTTCACTCTTGGAATACAAGCAGAGTGATGTCTATGAAGTATATGTCTATAAATTCTTGAGTGAGAAATGGTGAAATAGGTGCATTCCTGGTATAATTTACAGGCAGATACGATTAATTACACTGAACCATACAAAATTATGCCGTACTAATAATTAATTCTTTTGAGGTACCCCTTCATTTTTATATTCATTATTTATTCACTTCATGAACGGAATATAGGGAATAGATTTGACTAATCTCCATGAATTGCTTGTTCGTGAGTATAAGAATGTTAATCTGAAATTACGTTTACAGTCTGAGGATTACTTTTGCTGACTAGGAATTTACTGCAGAATACAAGAGAATTCCTATTCTCAGCGAATTCATTTTAAGTCCTCAACGACTAATTCGCTGGTTATCATGACAACCGGATTCAATGAACTGGAAATGAAATTTGGAGTCCCAAAGCAAGCTAACGGAAAGATCAAAATTAGCTCTAGTTGGATCTTTAACTTCATAATCTTATATAACGAGGAGCTTCTAACTGCAATGATTCCAAATTATCAAGGAAGAAACAAGGAAATATTTAAATTTATATTAGTATTCAGACCCACATAAAATCGTGTTTAATCGGAGAATGATTCGTAAAATCATAGTTTAATCAAAGACGTTCTGCACAAGGGAGAATCAAAGAAAGAATATGAAATTGGAGGTATTTCTAAAATTGATAAAAATTAACTCGTGCGATTGGGTTCTTCTCAATTCTACAGCAATCTCGATGCACTCAGCTCGTCGTGGGATCTCACATACTGTTAAGATCCTATCTGAAGGCAGCGTGGTGTTCTTACAGCTGTAAACCCTTAAGATTAGATGTCAAAATAGCGTGAACATGCATTTGGATCTGTCAGGTGATCCAAAACTGAAAATTGAAAGCGTCAAAAGATTCATTGCAACCTGTACAGCATTGTGTGTGCTACACTTCTTGACAAACGTAGCAAATACGTTTCCAGGAAATAAAGGCAAGCGATACAGACGCATAAAAAGACAGCCAGAAAAAGCGAAGCGTCAGCACAGCCTCTTAGTTAGTCGAAGCTTGACTCAGCATCTGTTGCGACTGCAGGGGTCGGTGACCCAAGCGTGATTTTTCCCATGGCTTCACTTCAATATACTGCGGTAAACGTACCTCTCCCCTTGTGCTCGCCCTCCTTCCTCCTGGTCAAAACCTCCCGACAGCACTCTTAGCCATTCTCCCCACCAACCCCTCCTAATTGTCCGGCGAGGGAGGCGTTTCCATAGAAACCATGAATGAAATTTCTTCGCAGGTCCCCCTCACTCCGGCCCGTTTAACAATTAACCCGCTCCGACCCATTTCTACAGCCCCATGGGGGACCTAATTTTTCGATGCACCCGCGGCTTCCTCAGATAAATCCTTGCGATGTGGAGGTAGACAACAAGCGACTTCTGCCCAAGAATCACCAGCTGATCATTAGGGACTTGAACAGAATTTGGATCTGGAGTTGGAGTTGGAAACCCGAAATCCCGAGAGCTTTTCTCTGCAACATGGAGAAGAAACGTGGCTGAGTCTACCCGATTCCGCGATTGACCCGGGAATTATTTGGAGGGCAATTACTTCAAAATGGTCCTTCAAGATTTCTCAACTAGGTCAATCTTCCCACTTCCAGCTGCGGCTTTTCTTCCGAAGGCCATTCAGAATCTTGCGAAAATGAGCCGGTTCGAACTCGCTGGAATTATAAAAATATCGCTTTACTTTTGAAGCTCCTCGGCGAGGAGATATTTCCCGGTTTTACAAAATTCTACCAGACATTTTGAGTCTAACACCTCTTTGCAAACTTTTCAAAGTCTCGATATTTTCAATAAAGACTACGAAACGAGCAATAACGAATTGTGATGATCGATTCATGACTCGGCAACTCAAATGTTTTTGCGAAAAGCACTATAGACTACCTGACCGAATATAAAAGCGGGGAAATCGTATTCATCGAAACATCTCCTGTAAAATTGCAACCAAAATTTTGCCAATCGAAAAATATTTTCAGGCCCTAACGTAGCTCACTTTCCTATAGATGTTTTGAAATAATGGAGTACAATAGCATTTACTGTAAAGAAGTTTAATATATCCAATCTTTAGAAGACTTGAACCATAAAATATGAAGGCTGATTTGACCAAAATAGTTGATGGCAAATCCTAGTAAACTCAGGACAGTTGAACACGACTTTCCGCGCATTAGAAGAAATAACAGTCACTTCCGCAGTAGATTCAGTACGACACGATTAGTGAACTAGTTGACATCTTCAGGTGGAACTCTCCTCAGACGCTAGTAAATTTTTCACCTTAAGATGTAAATCGATTGACAAAACCGGTCGTAATAAATAAGCTGCAGGGACTAAGTGTTCTTCTTTTTAGGATGCCCCTAAATTTCCACAAAGCTACGCTAGAACTACTTCCACGATTTGCAAACATCGGACGATTTTTGATCGCATTAACTCCAAGCTTAAACGCAGAAAAATTCTCGAAAATAACCTACTCGATACTAAACTACATTGTAAAGTCAAATAGAGACGTAATAACGGGAAAATCCGCGCACCTCTGCCTCCAACGGTACCTATGCTACCTACACGGAACGGAGCAAAAGTTTCGCGGAAAACCTAGGGAATCCGACGGAAAAAATTCCGCAGCGAGCGAGCCCGTAATTATCGACGACTTTCGAAAACGAAAATCTGTCCATTATCGAACGCACTCCCGCGTGACGTAGCCGCTGACGCAGGCCCTTCTATTTACGTCCCGAAGTGCGCTGCTCAAGCCGATTTCCAGGTAAACATTAATTGATAACTTGCACCCGCCATAACATTGCGATGCCGCTCACGTGACCGTATAGGTAAAGAGGAGGCGCGGTTCTCTCGCGTAGAAACCACGCCTCGAAATTTAGGAGAGCCTTTCCTCCAATGAAACACCGACACTTATCTATTCATCGTGCCGGGAGATAGACACGCGGCTGTCACTTTGATGACAAAAGGGACAACTCTCTCCGACGCTCCTTCCCACTCCCCTCCTTTTGTCCACATCTCGAGCAGCTATTCAAAGAGACTCTCAAACTCACTCAACATCGTCATTATTGACCGTTTTCTGGCCCTTAGCTTAAGCGTTTTACTCGACGATGGGTTGAAACATTTCAATACGAAAAACTGCGCCTGCCTCGTGTTTGCTCTCGACTCTCTCTCTGCGAGGATTCATAAAATATGGAAAACGGATTACTTCCCTTCAGTTATTCGTATCTTTCCCTAATGAGAAGGAATAGAGGAACACTTTGGCGCTCTAGATTTGCTTTCCGAGATTAAACTCCTATGCAAGAGCGAATGCATTTAGAGCAGAAGGTCGATTTTACATGGAAAAACTGTTTGTATTAACGACAGGAGAATATATTTTTAGCGCAACATAATTTTATTCTAAATATTATACTGAAACTTCTTAATAAAACGAATTTCATTTACAATGATACTTAAATAAGATACCTTACTATTTCTACCAATAGTTTTTCCTATGCATACGAATTATTTCCGGAAGAATTTATTCAAATAAACGAAATCAATACAGATAATCAAATAAAAGATCTGATGGAATCATTCAATCAGTTTCTCCAAAATATATTAATTATGGTAAGTCATTAATATCCCATGCACCGATTCATTTTTTTATACAAAATTCATTGTCACCGAATTTAACAGAACTGAATGGCATACTTCGCTACACAATTGGTTATCCGCGCTAGCGATCATTTCATGAAAATCAGTACTATCCGAGTTGAACGCATCGAGTTCGACTATGAATCTCTATTAGAACTTGGTTTTTGCGAACCCTTTCGATTGAAGATTTCCATTACGAACCGTGAAATTCGCCACCAACCGACAGAACCGTTAATTCCCACAACGAGGAGGAATAATATTTCGAATTCAGCCCCACAAGCTATCGATTCTAATCCGAAAGGTGCGCGGACAACGAGGGGCGAGAAAACTTCCACAGTCCAGCAGGTAGAGCGATAAAAAGTAAGCCGCCAAAACAACTCCCCGAATCAAAGGACACTGGCGCATTAGGAATAAAAAAACTGGGTCGAAAAAAATGCGGCAGAGCCAAATTCCAAGGTAAATCCCCCGTACCCCAACACCTAAGGATACATAACCTCACAGATTATTACCCCGCGAGTTTATGCCCCCTGCGAAAAAGTTGGCAAGCGTGATGAAAAACCCGCAGTTTTCACACCTACCAACCTCCTTGGAGCATTAAAGTGACTGTATTCCTGCAGTCGTAGTCCCGAACGCCATAGCCGCAACGTTCCTACCCCCTCCATCTTACCCCCTGACCCCCTTGTCCTTAACCCCTTCCCCCCCTCCGCCCTCCGCATCCCTCCTACCCCACCGCTACCCGCGGCGGCCTACGGCCTCGGGATCAATATGGAGGCCCCACCCCCAAACACACTGCATGCAGTCCTCTCTTTGCCCTAGTACGATCCAAAACTGCCCCTTTTTAACACCCCCACCCCACCGTAACACCGAATCCTCCTCTTTTTTGCTAAGTCCACACATCGCGGTACCGAAGAAGGTTAAAAGGGCAGAGGGGGCGGTGAAGACTTGGCGAAGGGGTCGCTGAAGACTGGCGCCCCTAATTCGGTGCGCCCGTCCTCCTGGGATGGAAAGGAGGTTGAAGGAAAGGGATCGATCCATTCAGTACCCTCCCGAAAGTCTCTTCTGCAAAATCCCCCAGAAAAAGGTAACCTTCAAAATCCCTCGCGGTAGCAGCCATCCTCAACTTTGGAAAGGTCTCCGCGGGATCGAAATTTGACGAAATTCCTCGCTAACGCGTCCGATAATGAGCGCTTTGCCTCCTGAACGGGTGCGCCGTAAATATTTGTCGCTGCGTGACGAGCGAAACCGTCATACCGAAGGCGGCAACCTCCGAAGGTTGAAAACCAATAGGTCACTGCCTTTCTCGATGAAATTCCCTCATTAATCGACGTCGAACGTACTTCGGGAATTCAGACACGGGTTCCTTGAATCAAACCTCAACCAAATGTATCAAAAAGCGTTACAAGTATATTCCAAAAGAAAAGAAAAAGGACACCAACAGCGGGGGCATTTGCGCAAAATCTGAGCTCGCCAAGCGCCAACAAAGGAAGCATGATTGAACCGAAATCCCAAATGTCACTTGCGGGAATTGCGCTGCGCCGAAAAAATGCGTGCAAATCCCATCGCATCCCCTGCCTCTCGAGCCGCACCATAAGTTGGAGCAAGCGGTAAATAAATAACAGCGCCTTGTTTACGGTCTAAATACGTCCATTACGGGAAAGCCCCGAATTACGGGGATGCCCGTCAGCCAATCGCGCGCCGTCGAACGGAGCGAAAAAAGCCCGTGGAGAATAAAAATACTGCGGCACCATTCCGGGAAGTGGGAAGGGGGGCAGAGGCTGCCGGATCCGCGATCCGGTTTTTTCGGACACCGGAATCCGGCACCCAGAAGGGATGAATGGACGTCGATTCGGCAATCGATGGAGGGGAGGAGGGAGAGGGGAGAGGCGAAAGAAAAGGCAGAAAGGAAGGACCTCGACCGACCACTTCCAAACTGTTGGAAAATCCAACGCACCGAAAGCACCAACACGCGTACCAGTACAGAAACACACATTGAAATCGTTCACACAGCACACGCAAGCTTTTCATAGGAAACGGAGCATTTTGAAGCGGGATTCAGCGGGGAAAATATTTAGAGAAGCCTCGCTCGTACATCTCTCTTACTCACCTCTTAAGTATGAAACAGCGCGGGACGGAGACGATGTTCTTTCTGATATTGTTTGAGTGAAAAAGCCTCGACGCCAAGGTGTCCGGAGGATCAGCTCGACCTCTCTCCACCAACCACCAACAAAAACCACCAACCACAACCAACACCAGACGAGAGGCGATGCGTCAACAAAATTAAAAAGAAAAACCCTCCCTTCCTCTCCCTCCTTGCGGGAGATGTACGTAATATTTCCTATCTCTCACACACCACCAAAATATCACTCCACCACTCTCTCAGTAAGATTGGATCTTTTGGGTACGCTACAAAATTCTCCGCGTGCCACAGTCCAGTCACGCTCTCTTGGATATCGTATTCATTCGTTCAGGAGAGGGCTCTCCCGACCCATGTAAGTCCATCCCCTAACCCCGCCAGTGGCAAGCGGCTCACCCGGTGCTATAGGCCAAACCTCCGGGCCGTAAGCCACGCACGAGGAGCCACCCAGGTGCCTCCTTGCCCTCCCCCTCTGTCCCCTGGCCGCTGTTAGAGAGCCCTGCCACCAGCGCGGCTAATGCTCCAAAGTCAACTGGAGGCGCTATCGACCGCTGAGGGAAAGAGGGGTGAGGAGGGAGTGAGGGGAAGGTGCTGGGGAGGGTGCCGCTGGGTGGTGGGAAGGGTGGCCCCCTATGAAGATATGCGATGTGGGGTGGGGTCGGTAGGGGAGGGAAGAGGATCCAAAGGGGGGGTGTTCCGCCGTACCAAGGCGCCGGCGCCAAGCGTTTCTCCTCCCTCTCCTCCAACGCGGGCAAGATTCGAGTCGAAACAGACCCCCTCGAAATTCAATGCGGCGCTCAATGGGGATAGTCGAATGGGACCGGAGCTAGCGGAGGCTAGGAGGGTGGTCTTTTGTGGCCAATGTGGATTTATAGGACGTTTGCCGTGTTTCCTTGGCCGGCGAGGAGACCTTTTGTTGATACGATCCCTTTTCTTCTACCTGTGCTGTCATGCTAAAGAGGGCCGAATCAATGGGGGAGTTGTCTTCCGTGAAATGGAAGACTTCCAGAAAATCGAATCTGTATGCAGGTCGTTAGGGCAGCCTGACCTTTTGATTTTAATAAACACTTAGCCGACACACTTAACATTACCCAACCCAAACTGGTGTCGCTTATTGTGATCAACGTACACCGCGAATTTGAACGAAACGACTTCGGGAAACAAACGGTATGACCAGAACATCCATCACCTTCAGTCTCTCCACATTAATATATCGACGATATGAAGAGAATAATACAACAAC
The DNA here is from genome assembly GCA_947579665.1 of Sympetrum striolatum. Taxonomy (NCBI): domain Eukaryota; kingdom Metazoa; phylum Arthropoda; class Insecta; order Odonata; family Libellulidae; genus Sympetrum; species Sympetrum striolatum. The sequence goes on from OX388348.1 coordinate 29,433,369, forward strand.
TAGTGTAATAACAATACTGCTGCTTTCGATACAGTACTACCACCATCTCAAGAATCAAACGGTATCTCTGCAAAGGAACAGCTCCTTTCCTTTGCTTCGGATCTTATTCCCTAAAGGCGACAGCTTACTTTTAAATTTGCTCTCTCAGAAATAAAATTTGCGGAAGAAGGGATACAAATCTTCGACTTGTGCAACCGGGATAAATCGGGAATCTCTTTGGGAGGGGAAAGGGGTAAAGTTGGCGTTCCCAGTCGTACAAATACCCTGAATTTTTTCTCTCTCTTCGCTTCCCCATTCCACGACCGGGAGGTCGTGACGCACTGCGAAACGCATGACCCGGATGCAAGCAAAGCACGAACACCTACTTCGTGGAACTTCCTCTTCCTTTTGGAACGGGAAATTCCCCAAATTTGTTAATGGGGAAGATTTTTTACGTGTTTCGTATCTTTACTCCGTCTCGACAGGATGGTTTTCATCATCATTTCCACTTACGTATTATATATAAATTCCTACAAAACAGTTTTCTATTTATTTTACCTGATGATGTTACACTGTAACGGAACCTACGTTGTTCTTATTACAAAATTCTTTTTGTAGACTCTACTAAGAGTTTTACTTTCTTTATGATAATGAAGGAGTTCTACCTACTAACACCTCAATCCATATGAATTTTGAAACTTTACTTCACAACATATTCTAACTAATATCAAGGCATAATTTACGGCAATGAGTAACTTATTAAATATTTTTGAGAGGTCCTAAAAGTCAGAAATTCTCCTTAGATTGTTCTAAGTAGCGTTGATAGTTAAGAGATGGGTAGAATTTTTAAGAAAGGAGAAGCCACTTATTAAAATGAAGTAATAAAAATCAACCATAAATAAATGTATGAATGCTTAAAAACGAGGCGCAGGACAACTCTTTTCTGTATTATAATCGTTCGTTATATTCAAACCATTCTTGAGAGAGCTATATGTAACAATTTACTATCCGATTAAATATTCGATACCCATCATCTTTTAGACCAAATTTTACTTTTATCCTTCTTTTAAACAATATTTTCTCAACGTTTCTTCGTGAAAATAATAATAATAGAGGAACGAACGATGCAATTTGTAATCACTTTAAAAAGTCGATATATAGATCAAAAGAAATATTTCTTTTCTAATAGCTGTTTTAAGTAATAAAATCATTATAATTATGTTCAGCATGCTACGACAAGGATCACTTTTGTTCTGCTGTTAACTTTCTTAGTAAATACCTTAGGAAAATGTAATGATCTTTCTGTTTTCATCTCTCTTTTTATTTCAACCTTTCCTACACATTTTGCAAGTTTTTCACACACCCCTTCTCTTTGTGTTGGGGTGTGTAACTTTGGGTGTTTTTCTGCTGTGGATATTTTACGGTGATCAATATTAACAGTTTGTCATTAGCTCCATATATATAGATATATACTTGTAATAGACAAGGGTTAAATGAAAGACAAAACATACTTGTCCCAATTCCGCCCAATACGAGCGTAAATAATTACTGCATGTTTTAGTCATACAATAAATTATCCCGGATCATTATTACTAAAAGTCAAAATTATTCAATTGCAAGATTATATGCATTGAACTCGAGCAAAATGATTCATTGAACGTAAAATATCTTCTCTTTGTAGGAGATATATGCAGTATTTGATTAATGTTTCATAATTACCGTAACTAATATAAAAGCAGTTAAGTGTCATCCGTCAGACAAACAAAACAAGCACACTAGAGAAATTTGTTATTCATTTCGTGACCAGAATTAATATTTAATTTCCGCAATTTCTAAATATGAGAAGTTAATCAACAAATGCATCATATGACAGGCAGCAGCCGAACATCAAGGAAGTAAAAGAGATGAAAGAGCCAATTACCGAATTGAAACAAGGAAAAGGATGCGTATTCCATTAACCCTCTGTCCTTGAAGGGAAGGATTTTAAGGGGAGAATTTTAAACGATTTTTCCCGGGAAAAAAGGTGGAGTCGAGTTAGCAATGAATAATTTATGAGTAATCCAATATCCTATGAGCATTGCTCTGGAAGAATACTTCAATCCTCGACAATTCCTCTTTTTTTCACTCAACCTATCTTTTAGAGTAAGGGGCATTCCACAGGGCGAAATTCGGTTCTAAACTAAACAAATCAGCACTTTATGAATGCGATTAAAAATATGCATTTACATGAAAACGTTAGAAAGATCAATCCCAAAAAGATTAAATCTGGCATAAGTATAATCTTTCCACGTTATTTCACATTTTCAGCACGATTACTTGCGGAATAGAGTCGTGAAAATATTTATCTGGCATCGGCAAGGAAGAGATTTCTCACGAAATGGAATCTAGGACGAAATGTCAATATTTTTAGAATAGAAACACTCTCGTATTTAATAGCAACGTTGTGTTAAAATTTCAAGTCAATCGACCGAGTATTTTACGAGTTTTGCGGTCACAAACATACGCAGGCTGAATTTTTATACATAAGATTGTTAACAGGATGGGTTGGGTTGAGATATCTTTCAATCAAGCTGAGGGTCAATTAAGCTGTCGTTTATTCCAGAGGATCCCGAATTCGGTCGGCCTTCAGGCAGAATACTTTAAAATCTGTTTGGATATTGTCTTACACTATATCACTATCGATGATTAATATTGAGTAAAAATTGGAATACCGAAGAATGGTTATCACTTAGTGTCATTCACCCTGAAGGAAATATTGCCATAATCTCTTTTCGAGCACATATTTCGCATCGATGCAACCGTTCGTTTCCACGAAACCCCAGAATTCGTAAAATTTCCTAATAAAACAGGCATTCACCGCAGAATTTCACTCTCCAAATGATCCTAGCCTCTTTCAGAGGAAAGGAACAAACGACACACTTTCCCACGAGAAAATCTTTCCAAAAGGGGACTACGTTAGTTTTCAAATGTCCCTTTCCCTAATATTAACCTAACTGGAGGGCGAATCGATTTTTTTACGCTTATATATCCCAGTGACAGAATACCTAATGACAAAGCTGCTTTTTCCGGTTCTTCCACCGAAACGTTTGAAAAATTTTGAAAGACTTCCCGAAGCTTATAAGATCGATCAAGGGTTGATTCCTGAAAGACCTTTAAAAATGACAAAGATAAAGGGCAATTCGTAGCCTGTCCTAAATTGAAAATGTTTCAAAAACCATCTGGGTGGATAAAGAACGACCCAGAAGTAAACCGCCAAGGTACAGCTGCTAAATTACTTAGAGCACACAATCCCTGCCTTAGAATATGCAATAATAATAAACTTATCTACAGTAATTAATTTACCGAAAAAAAGATTGCACGAAATGATACCAGAGTGAAAATAATTTTCGGAAAAAATGTATTCTAGAGTTCCGTAAATCTATTTCAGGTTTACTGTTCTCTTCAGATGTATCAATTAAATATCTCTCGAGTTATAATTTTGTTTCTGGCGATTTCTATACAACTAAATAACAAAAAATCTCGTATATTATATCTGTGCATAATGACGTCTTCGATAAGCTGCTAGGCATTTAACGGTTTTTAGCGTTCGCACGATTTTTTTATTTTATTCAATAAATCCTGCAACTAAAATCTCATAATACATAATGAGATAAATTAGTGCGCTAAAGGCTTTTCATTCCCTTATTATTTTTAATAGATAAATCCAACAAATAAATATTTATTTTATTCTCTTAACGCCCTGAAATAATAATGGCTCATAAATCACACCTTATAAGTATTAATGCCCAACTATTTTTTGGCCTCGAACTCAAATTTCTTACATCGCTGGAATTTGCCATTCCTGAATCAGATAAAGAAATATATTATTGCATAGTCGTTTCTAAAACCAGACCATTTATTTTGGCTGTAAATAAAATCATTTTATAAACCATGAAACACCATGTACGAGGTATGTATTTGTAAAATGCAGTACTAACGAAAAGTAATACCAAATAATGTCTTCTACGCGAAAAGAATGCTCTAACTCGGTGAGACATACAATGGGAGAGATATAAGAAAGCTTTATGAGTAGTCGGGGCGGAAGTAGAATAAGGAGAACGGCGTATTGAAAAAAAGCCGAGTTATCGTCTTCTTCGGTCATGGACCATAATCTCAGCGGTGCGATCAAAGAGGTCGAGGAAACGATTGTGGACCGAAGAGAAATACGTAATAAAGGACTTAAACTAAGACAGGATCTTTGAAAGAATACAAATTCGATGCCATATTGAGAAGGAAGCAGTAAAGATCAAACCAGAGGAAGTTCAGTCTAGAACATAGGTTCCCAATGTGGTTCATATGGACCCCCCAGTGGTCTGTAGACTTACAGGGGGTCCATGTCGAGTAGACTAAAATGAGTGTCCAAGATTTTTCAATTTTTGTATTGTTTTAGTGTTTTTGGAAGCTAAAGATCCAATTTTAAAAGATAATAAAACCAAAAAATTGTTTTTGGTTGTGTATAAATTAAGACATTAGATCTATTATTCTTTTTATTTTTATAATGGTCTTCCATCAAGTGAAGGCCGAAATAAATAAATACGATATAAAATAAGTAAATGGAAATCAAATATGTTTTTTTAACAGAAATGCCAGGAAGTCTACAGAAAATTTAAAGGGGTCCATTTGAAAAAACGTTTGGGAACCTACGGCCTAAAACGTAATTGCGTTTCTGCAGAAGAATCAACATACCGGTCTACATCTTTAAATTCTTACGAATATGTTATCACGAAATTGTTCTACATTTTTACTGGAAAACCACCATCATAGAATTCCATGGACGACTAATGCAACTTATTTTTAAACATCAATTTTAATGCAGTTCTCTCACTTGGGACGGAAGATGTAAAGATGAGATTCGGAAAAGGATAGCCTTGGCTAAGGAAACCTTTATGAAGAGAAGGGAATTGTTGACCAATGGTCTTGAGAAAGGAATCAGGAAAAGATTGTTGAGATCCTGGTCTGTAGTCTGTCGATCTAAGAGTATGAAACGTGGACTTTAAGAAAGGAAGAAGTTAAAAATTTGGAGGCCTTCGAGATGTGGGTATGACGTAGAATGAAAAACTTAGTTGGGTTGATAGGAAAACAAACACGGAGGTGTTAGAGATGGTTGGGGAGGAGAGGGCTTTAATTGACGTGATTAAGTATCGTCGGAAAAATGGGTGGGTTAAATATTGAGGGGAGAGGGTTCGGTAAAGGTTGTAATTGAGGGTAGGATTCAGGGGAAAAGACAGAGGGGGAGCATAGAGACAGAAGATGTTGGATGACATAAGGGGTGGGGTTAACTATATGGAGTTGAAGGAGATGGCGCTTAATAGGGATTTTTTGATTGCGCATGAACCTACCGAAAGGTAGAACACTCATGAATTATTGCTTGAGATATTACGCTTGAAGAAGAATCGGTATAACTTTCTTGCGTGTAAGAGATATCTCTTCTACATAAGCACTCCGCAAGCCAACTTTCGGGATGTGGTATGGGATGGCAGCACCATTCAGTGAACTATTTTCGTTTTCCGTTACTGTCGCATCTCGTCATTAACTTTTGAGGGGATGGATGATAATATCTTGTTTCTTAACCTTTCTCGCGTTATCTCATCGTTCTATGTAACAGCATATACTTGTAATATTGCTATGATTACAAGAGCACGTCACACGTGGACAACTGTACGGTAGCAACGTTACATAGGCAAAAAATATCCTTAAGTATCCATTATTCTTATATAATTATTTAAATACAAAAATAAAGATCTCGCTTTATGCTCAAACACACTGACATACACTACACACAAACGCCAATAATCCCTCTTCCTTACCGATCAATTTCAAGAATTGACTTAATCAAACATGAAAGCAACACATTCATGCATACTATAACCAGTACATCTTATTAATAATACTCAATAAAATGAAATTGCGTATATATTATCTTTCTCAGGCTTGTTCGAGACACTTTCATTTTTAATATTCACTCCTTTCTTCCTTTAAATTTAAGTTACAACTTTCAGAAGGTTTCGCAGGTTTGTCACTCTTCCCTTCTCGTGGATGTTTTTCTATAGCAATTTTACGTTTTCATTTTTGCTGTTAACTGGCTATTTTTAAACACAAAAATATTTCCTTCTTTTTACCTTTCCTTTTGTATTGTTCCTGTAAGCTTTTTTCTTGAAATCCTTAATGACATAGCACCAGATGTAGGAAGAGACTTATAACTCTCAATCTCGCTCCGAAGTAAGATAGTTTATTAGTAATAGTATTGTTAAAAGTGCGTCGACAACTTAAGTCATTTCACTAGTGGTTTCCTACCGAGAATTGAGTCCGGAACCGTATCACCAAAGCCAAACGGGCTACCCACGTGGCTATCCGGTAGCCCTAGTTTATTATAATCATTGATAATATGGAAAATATTAGAAAGGACATTTAGACTTCATCTAAATCTTCTTCTTGTAAAGATTCCAACCCTGAATGGCTCGTTGGTAACGCTAAGCGGTTTATCGTCGGGATTCTATGCAAATTTTACTGCGTCATACACTCTCCAACCCAGGAGTGCAACGCTAGTCTGCAGTTCCATGAACTGCACGCAAACCAACCGTGATGTCATTCCAATAAGGGGTCGTACACAAATTACATAACGCAAAATTCTCGACCCCACACCTAAACTCCGTTACGTGGCGAGTGCTTTGTGAAAGGTTTTGGGCTTATATTCCGGAAAGAAATGTTTTTAATTCCCAATAATAATTCACTTTTTAATAAACAATTTCGATTCTAAATTTAAGTTGTTTTCCATAAAAACACAGACAGGGGAATACCCGTGCGGCCTACCACACTCCACTCGCACTCCGAGTACTTCCGTTCGACACTCGTGCTCGCTCGGATCAGAGCTGCAAATTTTCCCCGGTAAATTGCGCGCGAGCTTTAAATTCAAACTTTAAACATGCAGAAATTTTGCTATTATTTTCAGTTCTAAAACCGTGACGTAACGCAAACCTTGACCCCCACTCCACCCACGTACCAGAAGCGTAACGCCTGGCCGGACCCCCCCAACACGAAACTGCGTTACGTAATGTGTGTACGGCCCCTCAGTACGACAATCTCAAATCACTAAAGAAGACAGATAAAAGTATTCCACGGAAGAAAAGGCCAACTTTCGTGGATTTATACATTTCATGAAGTCCTGCCTCGAAGCCCGCGCAGTCGATTCAACGGCAATGTTTGTTCGGAGTCTAACAAAAGGATTTTGAGCGTTCGAGCAAAGGAAAAGATTTATTTCTTCGCTCGATGCTTGTACATGGTGGAAGAACGTTCGGCTCCGAGAATAAAGTTTTTCGTGCGATGAAGTATTAAATTACGCTGTAGTTTTAAGGCAAATCCTAACTCCCTGATCCCTTAGGGCTGTCGGGCAGTCTGCCAACTCTGACCCATTAAGGACGCTCAGTCACTGTAATATTACTCTGGAGCCAGGGCCGGTTCAGCCAAATTAAACAACCTTAGCGACCCATTTAGGCGACGACGACTCGTGCTGTCCGCGAATGTGGGTTAAAAACAGATTTCTGTCTTTTTGCGATTCAAAATTAAAATTTCGAGGAAGGGCAAATGATTACGCTGTCACATTCTTAGATAGGATGACATTCGGAATGACGACGCTGCGGTGAAAGAACGAATAAACTGTCAGATTTCTCAAGGAAGAGTCCCAATTCCCATTGAATGTCGCAGCGATATCTCTAAGGAAAACATGCATCACGCATCGCAATGGCTGTGTACGAGTGCTTGACAAAGAGGAAGATGGCAAACAGAAAAATGGCAAACATCGCATTATTTTCTGCTTGCCAATTTACGGAAAACAAGCAATAGTTCGCGATCTGCGTTGTTTACTGAAGCACCAGTGAACAGGAAAAAAAACTATTTAATGCAGGTAATAAATTGCGAGAAAGGTGATGTTTCATACATAGGAATGACGAAAAATAAATTTAACTTTAAAGTTGTGGGAAGAAAGTACAGGTAGGCTTCTCTTCCACCTAAACTGCACGGCTTGATTATACATAAAATATAATATTTATGCTAGATATATAATAGAGTACATCTTTGATAAAATACTGGGAAAATCGATCACTAGATAGATATCATTTAACGAAAGAATTGTTAGAGAATATTTAGCCAGCAACTTCCTCTCAAGTACCACTATTCTTCTCACGTAAAAACTAAAGCATATAAAAGAAAGGTAAATTTAAGAAAAGTTTGCATGTATAAATCTGAATTCATAAGTATGATATATGAGATAAAAACGATTACCTACATAAACATCACTCTCATCCATATTTATACCCTGGGGGTGAAATTTGGGTGCATGATAGGTGGTTTTAATAGCATTTAGTGACTCTCTACTCATGAAGACAACAAATATCCATTTGTCTTGAACCAATACATTACAGAACCACTGTGATGTTCATAAATTGTAAAATTAAACAAAAGTATCAAAATTAACAAATTTCCCCGAATAAAACATGCTTAAATGTTTAATCCTACCAGGAGATATTTCTTCTTCGGAAAAAGAGCAGTTTCAACTACAGCAACGTCATGTGGATAAAATGCACTGCATCCTTAAAAAAACAGTCTATTCTATAATTTGAAAATGTATCTGCAAACTAAATATTTACCAGAATTTAATACTTATAAAACTCGCTCAACAATGGAATTTAATTCAACAGACAAGAGAGAGACATTATAATTTATAATAGAAGAAAGTGTCCCGTTGTAGTATGTGTTACGCGCACAAAAATTAAACCGATTCTTCTTCAAGCGAAATTGAAAAATATACTCTCGTGCATAATATACCTCACCAAACTCCCTTATTTAAAAATAAGTTGCATTAGTCACTGAATGCTGATATTCAATGCATGAGTTTATTCAATTAATTTTTAATGAATCGGCGATAAAAATATCCGAAATATAAAAATAAAATATTTAATGCATATGTCATAATTGTGTGAATGTGATTTTTTATGTAAGAAAAAATAAAACTTTAAGCTTCGGAAAATAGCATGCAACAATGTTGCACGTTGAAGACCTAATTTACTCTTGGATTGGATGCGGGGTCTTCTAGAGAATCCTCTTTCAAGAACTAGGAAGTGTAAGAATCATTATCTAAATTTCTTTGGTGAGCAAGCCCAACGGAAATAACTAAATCTCTATAAAACTTACAGTTTTTGATAAAGAGGGAAATGGTACTGCAGAATCGTAGATAAAGATACCGGTAATGTATACTAAACAAAGTTTAATTACACTTTTATTATTGTATTTTATATTTGCAAGTTTCAAAAATTATCACTCCAGCGTTGTTCCATTTATTGTGTACTAGATGACCCGGTGAACTTCGTATCAACTAAAATTGATTTTATTGTAACATTTCATAAGCGATTATCAATCCTAATTAACTTTCCAACTCCAATTCAATGAGATTGATAATACTGGTCGCATCGTGTACGGTTTGAGTTTCGTTTCGTTATTAAATTAAACTCGTTTTTAGTTCAAATGAATTCAATGTCTTTAATTTTCATAGGAGTGAACGAACTTGTTGCATTCTGAATCTATTCACTTGTCGTTCATTTTCAGTCGCTCTCGAACGTAATTCGGACATGCGAATACGTCTATTATTTTTATCCGTCGCTTGCTGGTAATCAGTTTGGTATGCTCGTGTAGTAGCTCGCCACGCATATGACACTACGACGACCTATGTCATCTCGTCCTCTCCTATGAACACTGTAAAACGACACGGAGTTGTTTTCACAGTCACTCAAATATGTGGAACTTACCTTAAGAAGTTTACAATATTGAAATCCTCACACTAATTCCTCGAGTAGAGAGATAGTAAAACCGTTTTAAAACTCTAACTAAAATTCAGTTCAACAATTCAACAATTAAGTTGCTGTAAATAAAACTTGGTTGCTACTGACGTTTAAACAAAATTGTAAAAAATTAAAATTTTAATGTTCGTACTTTTTGCAGTGCGATTCTTCACAGTATATTATTCGTAACAGCAAATTTTAAAATCTCATGCAATTTTTTCTTCTTTATGAAGTGTGTCACTTATTATCAGGATTAATATTAACTTGAATTATATTCTTAATGCAATTTGATGGATAAACACATGAACTTGGAATCAACAATCGCCTGCATTGTCAAGGGGGATGGGTTGTTTACAACCTCGAGATTCTGATAAAATATTCACGCATTTTATCAAAATTCTCGAAATTTCGATTCGTAAACGATATTTAACGACCAAAATAAAAATCATTATTGTATAACCCTTCTTTTGGTGCTTGATTCGACTTTTTACGACTAATATTTCTAATTTAAATTTTCAAATGAAATAAAGCCTGCAGCGAGAAAAATGAACTTTACGTGCATTTCTTCTGGAAATGCTTTTTCGATTTTACGGCTATTCCTTTTGGGTTTTTCCTATTTTTATTTTTTCTTAAACCACCTCCGTACCGAGGCGAACAAAACAAAAAAATTATTCAAATCAGTCGAGCTGTTTTTGATTTTTAGACGACGTCACGCACATCATTTCATTTTTATATATAAGATAATTAATATCAAATAATTTATACGCCAAATAAGAGACAATGGATAGTAATTAAGTGAAACTATGATAATAGAATACAATTTATGTGACAATCACAAGAATATTCACACGAACGCTCAAGTCAATGAATATAAACTAAAATATAACCATTTATCTTATAATACAGGTTTGAAAGAAAATTTAGATAGGAGCAGAAGGATTAATCATCATCATAAGCATCGTGTACTTCATCAGGATTCAAATCTGTGGTTCGTCTGCCTTCTCCGAGCGAATTAATTAAACTGGGATAAAGACAACCTGATAGAAAATCAATAGGCTAGTTATTAATTAATTTTTACTCCTTCAAAAGTAAATTGGGTGTAACATTCATTTGGTCCTATATTACTCATTCCTTTCCTGTAAAATTGGCTATTTCACATCTTTATATCGACAGGAAGGATAAAAACTATAATTTACGTTGAAATAAGAAAAATAAAGGACTAAAATATGAAAATTAACTAAGCCAAGATATTGGTCGGATGAATTTGAAGCAGTTTCCAAGAACTTCCAACTTTGCCAATTATGAGAAAAACTCATTAGTCAAAAATATATTGAGGAAAATGCTAAGAATTACGTGGATATACGATGTAAGGATAATGAAGGGACGTGTACTTCATTTTGGGACCATTTATGAAGAGGGAGAAAAAATTATTTGTTACTCCCGATAGAATATACCAAGAAATAATTTCCTAAAATAACGAATGCCTACGGGGAATATTAATATTTTCTACAATATAAAGAATCTATGTATCTAATCTATCTATCTATATCATCAGCCATATTCAATCCGACGTCGGATGTAGGCTTCCCCAAGTACTTTCCAATTTTCTCTGTCCTGAGCTTCTCGTTGCCACGTTACACCTAAGTACTTGATGAGGTCTCTGTTCCACCTGGCCATAGGTCTTCTTCTCGGCCTCTTCACATCTCTTGGTATCTAGTTGAGAACTGCAGATGTCCAAAGGTTGTCGTTTCTTCTCGCAACATGACCGACCCACTTCCATTTTAGGGATCTTACCTTATCTAAAACATTCAAAATAGGTACATACCCATACCCGATATTAATCGATCTGTTTGCATATAAGACTATAATAAGAGCAAAAGGATTGGCAAGAAGACGGTTTTCGAAAACGTATGGCGTGCAAGCAACTAAAATCAATTCCCACCAGTGCTCTCCTATGGTACAATAGATATTCAAATATTAAAATGACTTACACTGAGAAAACCAGCCGACTGTAGAACCACGAAACGTTTACATCAGTGACCTCGCCTCTACATTTACGTTTTGAGGGTGCTAAGAAAATCAATCCCTAAAGAACCAGTAATTCCTTAAAACGGCTATTTCATGACTTATAATTTCGTTTTTCAGAAAATAAGTAACTACTCTTTAGTCACCCCTGATATATATAAAGTAAGCAAAGACTAAGCTAGGACAAAGCTGTTTTGTTTATTTAGGACCAAAAATTTTTAATTTGTTACCAAATGATATTAAAAGTGTCAAGTGCACAAACATTTTTTTTAGAATTACCGAGTTTTGGTTTTTGTTAAATGAGGAAATTCCAAGTCTTTCTTAAGTTCCACTAGTTTCTTTTCCTTAAATTCTATTATACATGTTTCTTTTACGTTCACTTTATTTTTTTGTATTTTAATATGTCAAATTACAAATTATGTGCTGTCAGTTAACTCTCTTTTTTTGGAACGCATGAATGTACTCTTTTCGTATGATGGTTGCCTCCTTTTGAGGCAACCTAATGTTTTCTTAAGCCTTTTTTTGGAAATTTTTATAAAATTTGATTTCTGTTTGAACGCAATAAACTACAACTAAACTTAGAGCCCCTGATTTCCAAAAGAGAAAGACTGGAGCCTTGAATACTCGTTATAGGAGAGGATAAAAAAAATATTGTGCTTTGAGTGTAAGACTTATTCGCTAATATTCTATATATAGATATTGACTGTAAATTACAAAAGAAATTCTCTAGTTTGCCCTGACAAGCATCAGCTGCTATTGGAGACATATAAATGATGAACTTACCAATAATGCGTTGATAAAGACAAATCCAAAGATCCTTGGAACTTCGCGAGACACACAACCACTTTTAATCACTATTATTCACAAAACACAAAAATCAGAAACTGAATAGTAATCCAATAAGTTTCGTCAAGTATTCATGCATATAACTCCACTAGTTCTTTTCATATACTATTTCCGCTGAAATATTACAATGACTCACTTTACCGATCTACGGCAATGTTAAAGAAGTTAATATTACCACACTAAATTAACAACAACCTTTTTACGAATATTACAAAAGTAGTCAGCCTCCAATACTCTTACTCCTATAAAAGTGCACACTACGACTTTCGCTTAAACAGTAATAGTTGAAGAAACGTCAAAATTAAGACAACTGTGAGATCTTTGCCACTGAATGGCATCGAAGTAAAGCAGAACTTTAAAGTTAGAGAAACACTTCACTCTTTGTAACGCTGCACAAATGACTGCAAATGACTTTCTCCTTGTCCACCGAACATCAGCTCGATTCAGAAGAAACTAAAATATGGGTTAGTCCTTCGATGGATAAGGATGTGAAGTTCTAGCAACGCTATTCATAGTCTCCCAAGGACACCTTACAATCCTCTGAATTTTTTATGTAACGACATGTCCAAAGGATTCGTCTACATTGGTTTTCTCACGAAAAGGATAGAGTGAAAGACGATACCGAGCTGTAATGCAAGGTTGAAATCTAGAACTCCTGAAAACCTCAAGGTTTAACCTACTAGAAGACAATCAAACCCAAAAGAATTTGTGATCGGAATAATCGGGCAAACTAGTACACTAACTTGGCAGTTAATTTATCGAAATATAAGAAATTGATGAAATTTTACTTATTTTTAAATTTACTTTTCCACAAAAAAGCTGTCTCGGTTTCTTGGGGTCTTTATGAAATAGATTAGATACCGAAGTGATATCCCTAAAAAAATTATAAAAGATTGACTTCAGTAAGTTAATTTGTTTGAAAGAGTCGCAGTTTATGGGTAATAACGAATTCTGATATTATATGACGGGGAACAGAATGAATAATTTTTAACGTTATTTTCAGGGGCCAAAGAATATGAATTCGAACATATAAATGACATGATATTCTGAATTAGACATCAAGCTGTTAGTTAGCTTTGATTCTTCCAAAATAATTAAACGTACTTGCAGTTTAGTACAAATGGTGTCACAGTATCTATATTTATGGTTAATTTAATTATTTTTAATTTTGTAGAATTTTACGCATTATAATATATGAGACATTTTATAGAATTAATAATGAATAACTTATAAAAGCGACGTTAGTAAAAAGAAATCAATTCGAGTGTTATTTTTTTTTATTTTTGGTGTTTTTTTTTCGACGTTACTAAATTTACTTTCATTCAGTAAAGAAAAATTACTATGAAAATTCTGCTAGTAATGGAAGTGATACTTACAGATTGTAGTGTAGATCTCTTCAGTATTTGAAAGTAAATTCATCATAAAAGAACTTGCAATGAATCCAGTTTTCTTTTCCAAAAAGCCTATAGAGAATCTAGTGCTGATTATACCAATTTGAAACGATATTCTCTTACAAATTAGTGCGAAAACATGCAAAAAATCCATTTACTTTCTAAATTTGAGAATATGTTGAGAAAATTATAACTCTATTTTAATAATTAACGAGGGCTGGCCATTTCCCCATAGTTAGTACCTAGAGCTTTGGAACCGTCTTTTGGACCAGCAAGTTCGTAATTCTATGATTTTATTATGCAAAATTTCTCTTACAGGGATACAATCTGCAATTCCTAGAATCGTTGTCAGTCAATAAGAATGTAAAGTATCTTACGAGACAGCGTTTTCCAAACTTTTCAGACATAGGGGACGCTCATTCCAAACTTTTCGGACACCAGGAACGATTATTTAAATCATAATGTATACATCCCCATCACAATGCATACATTACAATTATTCCCCCATTGCATATATGACTGTTTCATTCAGAACTAAATTTAATGCAATATATTTTGAGCATCAACATGCAAAACTACCGAAGCAAATTACATAAATAATTCGCCAGTTTTTTCACAATTATAAATTTTCTTGTATCAGATAAAATCTGATACAAGAACATTCCTATAAATTTATTTTTGATTTTCTATCCGAAACGAATATTATTGGATGAATCGCAACTTATAAGAAACAAAGTATCTGAGTTACTGACGATTCTGAATTTGTATAGTACCACACCTCAAATAACGTAGAAAAAATTACTGCAAGCATACAAGAGAGATTTTGTTTAACGATTAGCGTATAGGTATTAAAAATGTATTTTTAAAACTTATTAACTTTACTAGGATGTATCGAACCATTACCTCTTTCCTGCAACATCTTTAGAAATAGAGCATAGATAAAAATGTCATATAATAGGCTAAAAATTAATATTTTACAGCTAAATTTATAACTAATTGTCTTACGATATTAAGTATTTGAAATTGTAAATTTTGTAATAAAATTGAATGAGGACAGTTTTAATGGAGTCTTTATATATTTTATATGCTCCTCAATGATTGCTTCCAATTCTCTTTTTACCAATTTGTAGTATTTACACATACGTAATAAGAATAAACATTTGAATTCGCGGCCGAATTATGAAATTATTGAAATATTTTCATGACGACATACCTTCCCCGATGCAAATAGCTGGAGCGCGGTTCGCATTTTGGGGAAAGTTATTTAATACATTTCACTAACTAAACATGCGCTAAAATGTTGCAAGCATCACGTTGTACATTCTAATGCCAATAACTGTTTCTGCTATCAAACCTCAATTAATTCCATTCTCTTGTAGTTGGTCATTAGGAGGAGCAATACAACGATGATTTGCGTCTTAGCAGTGGTGATTTTCGTCTTCACAGAGGTGATTTTGCCTTGTAATGATAGGTGAGATTTTCCGCTACTGAATTGAAAGGAAGTTTACGGTGATTATTTAGGTATGCATATTTTAGATTGCGTTTCTAAATCGGAAGTCATTATCAATTTGATCCAATCACACACGGCCTTCGCAAATACCATTACAAAGCAATAACAACTTGCAAAATCCATTTTTATTGCCAATCTTGAAATTGCGCAATGAAAGAGAGAGGTTAAGAAAATGCTCAACTCACAATATTGTTCTATGCATATTCAGTTCACTTCCGGTACACACACACTAAATACCGAGACGATGAGTATAGGGAATTAGTAGTCAATAATAATGACGAAGCATCGGCGAAAATCAAAGAAATAGCCAGCAAAGCGTAATGAGTTCTGAGAAAAACTGCCGATAGAATGTAATAGACCAAGCGCATAACTGCGTACTCTTTCGCTGTACACATACTCAATGAAGACGGTGAGGAAATACACAACCAACAAACGGCAAAGCTGTTTTCCTGTGTATATTTACAAAAAATAGATGGAAGCGATGTGTAATAGTTTGTTGAAAGTAAAAATAGATTTGCTTATGAGGTAACGTCTAAGATAATATATACTGGACGGATGATGTAAAATTGGTCATGTAAATGACAAACTTCAATTATAATACAAATTACTGAAAATATCATCTAAATATCTTGGATTATACCCTTATTTAAAGCAAAAAGAATTGAGGATTGGACATAAATAAATTCTTCTAAGATATGAGAGGAGACAATCATTAAAATTTCCACGTTAATTTTCACTAAATGTATTATTGACATTGCATTTTAAAAGGTCACAATTAGCTTTTGGTTTAGTAGATTTCTTCGCAAAGAAATTTAAAAAAGTATGAGAAAGTAATAATTGAACATTAACTACTAATTTAGGCAGTGAAGGAAAAACTTTTAAATCTAGTAATTATTAGTCACATTAACATGGTTCATTTTTCGATTTCGTATTTCTCAATGTTAAGGACAAAATTATTTCAAAAGCCCTAAAAGAGACAACAAGTAACACTACGTTATAGGAGGTATAAATTTTAATATACCAGGAGGATATATGCCATTTAAACCATCCTTCATATGATCAATCAATTGTTATATTTATACGTATTCTCTTTTTAAACACCTATTTGACCCTCAGTAAGTAATCAGTAAAAGTTATAAACGAGATGAGATTTCTATGGCGACAAATATTGTTCACATTTCAGCTATAACAATCTCCTGACATCTGCTACTCCGCAATTTTTTTTCATGAGAACTTTTTCAAAAAGTAATGAACCAGCTGATGATTTATGCTCTACTACAAAGTTTTAATTGATTCGACATCAATAAATTCAGATGAAACGACTAACTGTTAACAGATACCAATTTTTTGGTCGCTTTTTTTGGATTCGATATGCTATGCATTCCCCAAAAACACGATTCTTTTCATATGATCTGCGAATGAAACACAGAAATATGCGATGCTAAGCAAATATCTCTTCCAAAAAATCGTTTATATAACTCTCCTTTATTCTAACCCAATGTGTTAATACTATTTCGTTTCGTTGTGATAACAATGACTGCTGGCGAATTAACATCCTCCCAGTGACTAACCAATCGTACACAATTTTCTCCGCAACCAGCGGGAATCGAATCTGAGAAATAGTCCCTCATCGAAAGTTCAAAATCCATTTTAATGTAACAAATTACAATTTGAAAATAATATGCTAACTTATTTTTTATTCACAGCCGAATTGCACTCACAAGCCAATTTCACAACTCAAAGAGACAACAACATTTTCGCACCTACTTTCAGATTCGTTACTTTTGGATGGTTAAAATATCCATAGAATTATAACAATCCAAACTTTTTCAACAAAAAAAAAACACCCACGTATTACAACGCAATCGCCAGGAAGGAATTTATAAGAGAAGAAAAAACCGAATAAAATGAACATATTTGATGGGAAAATCAAAGAGCTAAACAAAACAAAAACATATTTCCTAGTTTTATTAGTAAAAAAGGGATAAAAATGTAAAAACGCGTTATATCATAAAATAAGTCTAATCAAGGAAAAGATAAGTGTGAATCAAGAGCATCCACTTTTATTTATGGAATGATACACCAAAAATAATTTCAATTTCATTTAATGACGAGGTTTTCTTTCCTTTCCGAAAGAACACGATTCTAAAATATTAATTTGCTATGGATTCATTTATGTTTGCTAATTTTAATCTAAATTCAAGTTTACGAAACATGAAAATATTCGACTAAAAAATATACCTTTTATCTTTTCTTTGACAGTAATAGTATCTAAAAACACACAAACGAACAAATTTTACAATATTAGGAACAATCAAAAACGACATGAAGTATCGATGTACTACTCGACGGAACTCCTTCATAATCAAGAAAGTAAAATTCACTTAGTAGAGGCCAAAAAATAAAATTTAATAACAACAACCTAGGTTTCGTCACTGTGTAGTATCATCAGGTGAAATACATCGAAAAACTGACCGAATAGATTTTGGTTGTTGCTATTAAATTTCTTTTTGTGAACTCTAATAAGAGAGTTTTACTTAAACGATGCAGCACATAGGACCACCGAACATTTCTAGCTCATGATGTTTTCGCAGTTTATGTCAGCACATAATATGATAAATATACAAAGAAGAGATACATAAAGTGAGAGACTTACTTGAAAGAGAACCGCATCCACAAACGACTAGCACGGGAATGGAAGGCGCAAGTTCAAAGTCATGGTCCGTAAGCCTTGTGGAGAATCAGCTGAATGGAAATATCGCCGGATGTGAATAGGTCATGCATCCCTTTGCACCTACGGAGATAGCAAGTGAGGATTAGCAAAGTGGGGGAGAGGCAGTGGTTTTAACTAAGAGGAAGGGGGACTCCCTACACAAGATAGAATGGCGATGCATTTACGCAGAATGGTTAAAGAGCATTAATTGACTCAAATGCGTATCGGTTTCAAACTATTGAATGAAGGCTCCCGGATAGCCTAGTGGGTAGCAACTTTTCTGCTGTTGAAAGCGATCCGGAGTTCGATTACCGGCGGGGAGTTATATACAATGAGCTGCTGGTAGGCTTTAAGCCTGGTGGCAATATTATATCGAATATGTAACATGTAGCTTCTTTTACAGGATTTTTCGGGGTTTTATATGCTCGGAATGACCACATCTATCGAAACACTTTCAGAAATATTTCTACTGTAAATAATGAGCGAATCATATTATTTCTCTCTTCTGTTCTGTGCATCTGTATATTTTCGAGATAGAAAGAATATGCTGGTATTAAAATTAACGCGGAATTAGTTAGCAATAAAGTATGAGAAAGAAAGGCTGCTATTATTAATTAAAAATAATTCAATAGAACTTCAAGATGAAATTTTACTTAGCACGAGGAATCGTGCGCTTTTTATAATTCAATAGTTTACAGCAAATTGATAAGAGAAGAACCAAATTTTCGGTGACAACTTATTTATAATAATCAGATAATTTTTCACTAAATATAAAAGTCATACTCAGTAATTGCATACCTACTAATTATACAACTACTGTTTACATAACCTACTTTTATACAGGTTAATCCACCTCAACTATACCATAAAACACAACAATAAAAGCATAGCCAAAAAATATACAAGTAAAAGTTTCATAATTACAGAGATCAACAATCATACTCATACAAGTATGCATAAAATCTCGCACAATAACCACATATGGAAATCACACATAATAAGTATTAGAGTTCAAACCACACTCCGGATTTGTAGGTTAGTAAGACTGAAATATAAGTACAAATACTCTTTTCAAAAATAATCTTTCGTTCATCCTTAACCGTAAAAGTTCACGTTAAGTTGATAAGACAATTGCGCAGTTCGTGACGACCTCTTTAGCCATTGCATAAAAGACAACATCCACTCTTTTTGTTGCAATTCTTTAATTCTTAACACTCGCAGATCATCAACGAATAGCATATATTTCATCAAAGTATCTAATGATGATCAGAATAATTACTAGATTCCGAATCTCGTTGCAGTATTCCAGATATATTCTTTGCGGAATAATAAATCTTTATAACTCTAATCGATTTCCCGTCAGCAGATCATTCGCGTATAATATGCCAAACAATGGTATTTTCGGCAGAAAAGGAAATACATAAAAAATATTAGGTATGATAATATAAAGTTAATTTCTATTTTGAGATATAAAAAATCTAATTCCTTCAAAGAAACAGCACATTTGATAAAAAAACACCAATGTGTTAATGAGTTTCTCAAACAAACTCTTGAAACGAGTAATCAAAATCACTGAGCAAACTCATGTAATATTAAACACAAATAAAATCAATATAGAATATTTATTCAAATTACGCTGCGATTAGGCCATCAGGCCTGGTGGCAGCGGTGTAGGGGGAAATATAAAATTACAAACGATTGCCTGGCATTCGCCCAAAGACGGGAGGGAAACCCCTCAAAAAACCTCCCTCAGGCATGGAATTACTTTTATACATATACATGCACAATATAACATTAATATTACAGTAAATACCCAATAGATGAATATACAACATTAATATTACAACTATATACAAAATAAATAATATAACATTAATATTACAATTATTAACATTGAAAAATTTTTAATGAACAAACAGATTTAAGCTTATTTTTAAAAGTTTTTACATTTTTTTGGCATTAGAAAGAGTGAGGTAATGCATTCCATTCTCGAATTACCCTATTGACGAATGAATGTTTTGCAATGTCTGCTTTTTGTTCGCGTTCTTTGATCTTTAAGCTATGGTCGCCACGTCCGATATAAGTAGGAAGTTTAAACCTGGCATTGAGTTCGCCCCAGCCCTCCGCGGAATTCCATGATTTGAACATCCTGGCTAATCTAACGATTTTCCTTCTCGATTCTAATGATTCCCGCTTTAAGTGGGCTAACATTTTTGTTACACTCTCCGCTTTTTTGTGCTTACCGACTACATACCTAGCCGCCTTTCTTTGTACCCCTTCGATAGTCTTAATAAGGCCTGTTTCAAGGGGGATCCCATACACTCGTTGCGTATTCTATAATCGGCCTGACGGGGGATTTGTACGCTCTTTCGCTGACACCTTTCCCGCTCCCTTTTAGGTTTCTCATAACGAAATGGAGATTCCTGTATGCCTTCCCGACTATGTCTTCGACGTGCCTTCCCCATTTTAAATTTTCAGTTAGATTGACACCTAGGTATTTGCATTCGGTTACGGCATCAATGTTTTCGTTGTTTAAGGAATAGCAATGCTGTATTAAAGACTTTCTCCTAGAGAACTTGATGTGTTTACATTTTTTAACATTAATTTCCATCCCGTTTACTTTTGTCCACTCGGCTATTTGATTTAAATCATTTTGCAAAAGTTCGTGATCATGGGTTCCCAATATACGCCTATATAATATGCAGTCGTCGTCAAATAATCTGATCTCGGACTTAATAATAAATAGGAAATATTGCCTACAAAGGTTCCAAAGGAAATTACCGCAAAATTAATAGTCATTTTCATAATAAAATGAAGATTTCTCAAAGCTATGAAAATGGTAAGTATGAAATTATATGAGTTATCCCCGAGAAGAAGAATAGGGAAAAGCAAATATTGGTGAATGCCACTTCTGTCCTGGTGAACACAGAATTTAGTTCCAGTTAGCATGATCCTTCGAAGGTTGGCAATTAGTATCATAATTTCTTTGTTATTTTAATTCTAGGCAAGATTTAATACTTATCTAATATAGCCAGGATTAATAAAACGTAAATCCTTTCGTTGTAATCTTTCTAATTTACGAATGCAGAACCTTCCGACAGGATCCCATTCTTAGCAAGAATACTCAAATTGAAGCCTAAATAACGCTGAGTAACATCGTTCACTAGAGGTTTGGGTCCGAGGACTAAAGAAGTTAAGAATTAATCCTTCACGTATTTCGTAGAAATTAATAGAAAATTTACTTTTTCCACGAAAACTTTCATCTATTCATTAATTTATATCTATTCATTTCTACGTGTTGGATTTCCACAAGAAGTCATCAGAGATTGTATATTCATCACCTATTGATTAAAATAGCATTTAAAGACTGTACTTGTATTTACTGAAGCTATGAAAAATTGGGTGAATGATTCTATTTCATCATGCAGTAAAGAGCATTTTTTCATGACGTTGCACGTCATAAATTCACGTTCATTATCGTTGCTACCATTGCGCTAGTTATTATCATAATCCCACACCGATACAGACGCATATTTGCGATGGCTCTAGATAAAACATTGAAACCGTTTCCAAGAAATATTTTCCTCTCCGTTTGTTTACTCAAAGCACAAACAAAAAACCCTTTCCGCAATTCATGCAAAAACTCCCAGCCAAGATAAAAAGGATGAGATTATTAGAAGTAAATATGATAAGGGGACTGGATATCAATAGAGATTTCCCAATAGCTCGGCTGGTCGCGACCCAATAGCCGCGCCTGAACCATAAGATCGAGTCTTTCATTTATACGGATCTAATCCGTATAAATGAAAGACGCTCTCGATATGTAAACATTTCTTCTCTACTTTGAATCTTTCGACGAAACTAACTCCTAATAATACTTTCCGTTTACTTTCCCCGATTGAGATATACACAGAGTAACCGTCGATTTGGATCCAAAAATAAGCACACTTGGACCCAAAAATAATATTTTATTTATTTATATTAATATAATAAATAATATTATATTTATTATATAACAAGATTTCTCACCAGAAAATATGCACTTCACCGCAGGTCATGTTGAGATTTATAAAGAAGGAATTATCCTTTACACTATATGCAATAAATTGTCACGACTTTCAGTCGCGACAATGTTGAGAGTTTAAGCTCCCTCAAGTTCTTTTAGGCGCTTCTTATTGCATAAAATGTGACTGTGACCATTCGATTGTCTTCGATCCGGATAAAATAAGACATAATAAGCAAGCACTATGTAAAATAAGCACAATTCTTAGAAATAAGCATAATTTTATTTTCTAATATTTCCTCCTTTAAAATAAACACGATTCTTAGAAATAAGCACGTTATGGCTGCCCTGAATATATACAATAATATCAGAGGCATCTGAGATTACCTATGAGAAACAACTTACTCCCGATTCTGTGTGATCGATCGTTTAAAACAATACGGAAAAACTGCTTCCAAAGGAGGAGCTGCTACACAAAGTACAATGGTTGTAACCGAAGATGGTATGGTAATTAAAACAATTAGACTCGTTCGCAAAAGAAATATTTTTAAGAATAGAATAACAGCATTAATAGGAGAGAAATAACAATGAGATAAGATATCCAAGTAATGATAGAATTAACATGCGATTTATTAAAAAATATGATGACTATATACCGTATTTACACAAGTATAAGCCGACCCGAGGCACCTAATTTTATCACAAAAAATCTGATGTGGCCAGCACATGACTTTCTCCATATATAAGATGTAAATACTTATCTACGACAATAATTTCGAACTCTAAACATTATAAATAATGTTGTTCGGGACATGCTGGATGAAAAACGATAAAACTGGCCTTTCGCCCATAGAGCCCAGAGCGCCCACAAAGTACATAATCAGCAACTTCCGGTTTATCAGTATTTCAGGAATAACTCCTAAACAATCAGTGATACGAAAATATGTTTCATACAAAAGTTATAGTAAATTATATTTTCTAAAACATTTATAAATAATAGTATATACCTAAATATCATATTTATGGAGATGTTTTGAAAACCGGAAATGACCTTTGAAGAATGAAGCTCAACTTCCGGTTAACCGATTTACTCCAAAAACTAATCAACTCTAAAGACTGTAATAGAAGTACTACATATGAAATTTGGTGTTGATCCGCCAAATAGTTTTCACGTTAGAGCGCCCACAAAATACATAATCATCTTCTTCCGGTTTATCAGTGTTTCACGAATAACTCCTAATCAACCGGTGATACAAAAATATGATAAATACAAAAGTTATAGTAAATTACATTATCTAAAACTTTTATAAGTAATACAATATACGTATATATCATATTTATGGAGATATTTTGAAAACCGGAAATGAGCTTTAATGAATAAAGCTCGACTTCCGGTTGACCGATTTACTCCAAAAACTAATCAACTCTGACAGCACACACCACAGTACTATATATGAAGTTTGGTATTGATACGACTAATAGTTTTCACGTTAGAGCGCCCACTATCACACACACACATACACACACACACACACACACACACACACACACACACACACACACACACACATACACACAGACATCATTCCGAAAATGGTCAAAACGTGTTCTAGGGACCCCAAAACATGTATTTCCGTTGAAATCTCGTAGTCGAATTTTTTCATGAAAACAATACTTTCTCTATACTTCGTATATGGAGAAAGTAAAAATGGAAAACTTATTGACTTGAGTATAAGCCTATGTAGAAAATGCAGCAGCAGTACATTTCTAAATAAAAATAGATACCGATAAAATTTCTGTACTACGGACGACACGCGATTGCAGAGAAAACTGACCAAGAATTGTTAACTGAGGAAGTGGGAAACTCTCAAGCGGATTTCCGACTGCGGTAGAAATTTTCCACCGAAGTACAGGTAAATGGGATCCTGACCGGAGTATATGCCGAGGGGGGCTTTTTCAACATAAAAATGTGCTGAAAAACTCGGCTTATACGAGAATATACAAGGTAATATGAAGTTCTTTCCGAACCGGGAAATTTGAATACCCAAGAGTCATAAAAACCGTGAATGGACATAACCCCAAACGACAAAAGCGCACACCACTGAACCCCACAGATATAAATGCACACACGATAAACGCCCACACGATAAACGCCCACATTATCAAAAGCTCAAATTGACACGACCGCACATTGATAAACACAGCCATAAATGCGCACATGGACAAATACCCGTAGTATTAATTTTATTGCGTAAATATAGTTTATAAATATCGTAATCGTAAAATATATACTGCCACATTTTATATATTGCACCATTTTTGTTTATCATTATAGTTTTTTCAATGTGGAGTTATATCATGCAACTATAAAAATATTGTATTTTTTAAATCGTTCAAGAGATAAACATCAATGTAGTTTTAAATATCATTTTTTTATTATTCAATTAGATATATCCTTAAAAAATTATGCGTATGAAAAGTTTGGGAATATCTTGACAACGATCAAGAAAAGGCGAATGGCTTTCAATTGACACCTTAGAAGAATAGAACCAGAAAGAACAGCAAACAAGATCTCAACCTTCCGGAAGAATAGGTAGAAAAAAGTCCCAGAAGTGTAAGAAGTTCATGAAGATCTACAGAAATGTGGAACTAAGGCAAATGATATAGTAAACGGAACAATATTTATAAATAAGACTACAGAGGTGAAAACAACTGTCCGAAAAACCAAAAACGTATACTCCGAAGAAGAAGGAACAAGAGTGAGCCAGAAAATAAAAGAGTACTGGCGAGATAGACAAGAAAAGAGCCTGATAAAATAATGAAACTTTTGTAGTCGCAGCTCTGGAGGACTGTAACGAAAATTAATAATAATTATAAAAATTATTAGAAGCTTAAGTGTAAACTACGTACTTACCACATTGACTATCCTATCGCAGTATAGTAGATTTTAAACACAACAGTCCCCTAAATTCCTCATAATAAAATTTTCTATTGCATAAAAAATTCTGAAAATGCACAGCCATGGAGAGACAGATCTAGGAATGTACTTACTTTGGCGAAGGGACCTCGTAATATTCGCTAAAATCTTTCTTCAGTAAGAGATGACCTAAATGCGGTCCAACACGAAAGATTTTGGCACCAAGGAATGATTCTCGACCTGTGGAAATCAACACGTTACTGAGTCGTCGAAGATCTCTTCTTCAAAACAAGGAATCTTCAGCACAGTATTTATATCTTATTGAAACTTTATTTTGACTGTTTCAAGCCATCTGCATCTCCCTCCAATGCGCGAAGCGATAAAAAAAAGTGGCAATATTATGTTTTTCTGAGGAATGTACGCTTATTTT
This sequence comes from Sympetrum striolatum, assembly GCA_947579665.1. Lineage (NCBI taxonomy): Eukaryota > Metazoa > Arthropoda > Insecta > Odonata > Libellulidae > Sympetrum > Sympetrum striolatum. The sequence continues at coordinate 29,459,052 of OX388348.1, forward strand.
AGATGTCTTTGTTTAGACTTTAATTTTGGATGTCCTTGTTTAAACTAACGAAAGTTTTCCAGGAACTGGATGCTGATGATTGAAATTTTCAAAATATACAAGCCAAATCATTATACAAACATATCAAAACATTCTACGTTCTCTAAAAACGTCGAGATTTTTCGAAAGATTTAGCTTTGAAGACATAATTTCTTTGAATTGTAATTTTTATATAAATATTATATCTTTGAGAATAACGAGAAATAATTAAATGTAAATATCCCAAATTTAAATCCTATTATCTTTTTGGGCAATCTCTTGTGTATTATATCGGCTTCAGATATTGGTATTTACAGACAGATATACTATAACCAATACCTTCAGAGGTATTGGTAAAACGTATTTCATGGCTATTAGTCAACACGATCATTCTAAATATATAGTTTCAGCTAGCGGGCAAGATATTTAATTTAGATCGTTTCAAATATTGCACTTGAATATTTTTAACGAGAGTTAATTTACATAAATAATGTAGAAGCGACAAATTCTCTTTTAATTTAATATGCAAGTATATACAGAATGAAATACTAATATAGAGATTACCGATTGATTAATCTGAATCCAAGCGATTCTCCTAATCATTGTAAAATAAATTATAATAACTTAGATTTCTTAATGAAGATGACATCGAGAACAAAATTGATGCATCTAAAATGGATACATTTGACTCGCCTTCAAAAATTCCATGCGATCCAGGAAGCTACTATTTCTTGAACGTCCTATAAACCATCTTACAATGTACCATATGTAATCTAAATTTGAATAACTGAGGTGGAAAAAGCAGCTATTGAATGTAATGCACAATAAATGAAGAAATCTACTCTGAAAATCGAATCATCCTCACTTAAATGTTACAATATTTTATATTATTCAAATACTATAATTATATTACTTACTATATGAAGAAGTCACATAGAAAAGCAAGATGCTTTGAGAAGAAAATAAGAATAAATATTTCTCGCGTGGTCTTAAGATGGCCTACTCGAATAAATTAATCAATTACTACATTATTTTTATAACATGGAATAAAGAATCATTCTAAAAGTTTCGATTATATATTTAAAATATTAGAGAATTAATTACATTTAGTTATTTAAGTCCCAAAATAAATCAATAAATAATAAAAAATTAATTAATAAGTACTCACTGAAAAAATAAGCATGAAATATTAAAATCAAATTTTGATATTCAATCAAAAACGCTGAAAAGCTTAAATTCCCGATAAACCTTCCTTTATGTAGAAATACTTCTATATTGTAAAACAATCAGTGTATGCGTATACTATTACGTTATATTTAGACAACATTATTAATTATGAGTTGAGTTATTGCTATTTATAATTCTTTTTTACGAGAGAAGATGCATGTATATTTTCCGCGTACATTCACCACGTCAAGTGCTTGTTTTTGAAAATAGTCCAATTTAAATACTCATATATACGCAAAATTAATGTATATTTGGAAAGCTTTCATTTCACTATGTTTTATATTGTGATTTATAAATTAAGAGTAATTTATTGTAATTTTTATTTGACGTGTTCCGTATTCTATTATAATTATATAAGTAATATAATGAATGCATTTCTTGACACTGCCGCCAAGTACGGAGTCAAACAAAAGCTGGTATATTGTAATAATAATTATTATTAATCCATTATTGTTTAAACTTACTAATCTAGTATATAAATGAGGATTCGAATCTTTCAATAACAACATCAACGATAGAACTATTTGATTGAATTGCCAACAAAAGATGCATAATCATATTTTAAGGCAAAAGTGTTCGTAAGATATCTTCCTGGTCGCATATAGTTATTTGTTCTAGCTTTTACTCTATGCTGCGGACACATTTGAAATGGCGGGTGGCGCACACATTAAGCAATGCGCACCTTGCAGAGATAGGCACCGCTAAAAATCAATTCAGTGAACATCAAGAGATGTCGTTACGGAGGACCTTTTACAGAGATCCAAAGCACTCTTACGAGTTGTTGGCGGTCTCAATGCTGATTCTAAGGGAAGATGATCTTGATTTTTATTGACCAACACGTTTCCGATATGCTGTAAACATCTAAGCGTCATTTTTTCAGTATTAAAACACTGTATCAACTTTACTGAATCTTAAAATCACAGGCTTAAACTTACACTAGTATAAAAATACGAATGACATTAATCAATTACCACGCTCATAAAAGCTCCCGGATAGTCATGTGGACAGCGCGTTTGCCTTTGGTGAAAGCGGTCCCGGGTTCGATTACCGGTGGGAGCCAATGTGCAAAATGACCTAAGCTGTCGAAGCACTTTTAACAATACTACTACTACTACTACCACACAATGGGATGGCAAAATAATAAAATTCCAGTTACAGATTCTCAATATGGATTTTGATTGACAACATTGTTGAGACTACCTGAGTACTGGATGAAGTACTCAGGATACCTCCATCGATTAATAGTGATCTCTTGTTGAGGAACGTTCAAATCGGTTTTAAAGTAATTTAACAATAAATATTGGATGAGAAATTAAATTAATAAACAAGGAAGAAGTTGTACGTCACCCTGCAAAGAAAAGATTCCCTCTTATATCCTTCTAGGATATTTTAGCGATACCTAACACATGAACATGAAGTCAAGTCTCGAACAATACAATCATATCATACAGCTTGGTAACTGAAGCGATACAAACCAATTGTTATTATTATGAACATAGCACTGTAAGTAGGTGCAGGACCTGACGGCAGCGGTTACAATTACGATAATAATTACGATAGATAGAAAATAATTATATGCATAGTCATAAATACAAGTACATACAACTTCAATCAGGACGGTTACTTGTAGTGAGGGAACACTCCTCTGCCTGGCATTTGCTCCAGAGAGAGGGAAACCCATCATAAAACCTCCATTAGGCAGTTAACATAAAACATACAAGAAAAAAATCACACCTTAAAAAATAATGTAACCAATATAGTTAATATACATATGATAATAAACGCCATCATAACAACACTGATCAAATTAATATGTGAAAAGTATCCCGATAAGTCAAGCAACACAGTTAGTATTTGGTTAGATCTAGGTTAGAGCTTCAAATGAGTCCAAAAATGACCAACTTATCTCAATTTTTAAGTAAGTCATGGCCAAAATATTGAAAGGAGAAAAAAATACGAAAACTGAAATTATTTGTTGACATTTCGATATTTGGTGTCTTAAGAACGATTGGTGAGCAAATCTATTTATTATTCAGAAATATCTGGTCGAGAGCTCTAAAATGAGTCTAAATTCGACTACATAATTTCCATTTTCAGCATGTTTTGGCTAAAATGAAATTTTGGGGGATTAGTTTAAATTTTTTATTGCGTGAACTGAAATAATATTGTTAAACATTTTTTAAACTATTTAGTTATATCCCGTCGAAAGATTAAAATGAGTTCAAAATTACTACATTATGACCATTTCGATTAAGTTGTGGCCAAAATATTGCAAGGAGACCAAAAATACGAGAAATGAAATTATTTGTTGAAATTTTGATTCTTTTGCACAATTTTCCGCATATTTGTTTATTATTCGAATTAAATATCACCGATTAAGGACTTAACAGACAATTTGCGATCATCATCAATACCTAAAAATAAAGCTAATTCCAGCCGGTCCGCTGAGTGTTGGCCCTCCGGAAGTGAAAGAAGGCCCACCTTAACTTAAAAGATAATTCGTGCACATACACACGAAACCCGCGTTGACCGCAACCAATCTTTCGGCCCCCTAATGACGCCTCACTCTGCAGAAAGAGTCGAAAACTTTCGCAGCCTTTTCTCGGTGCTCTGGTCGTTGAGCTCGACCATCGATTTGCAGGACAAAGGAGAACATCAATAAAGGAATTTCGAACGGCGAGAGAGACTTTAGCCCGACTTAAAAATACACCGTTTGAAGCTAGGGAGACATTAATGGTACGGCACAAACCTAAGGTGCTTGATGACATAATTTTCTCGAGCAGCGAGGAGACGGGATGAAAAGTAGGTCGCTGACATTACATACGAACTACTCGTAAAAACCACGGAGGGGGCCGCGGTAACTGCCGCCCTTGACCCACTTCTATGCAGATGTACGTGTGCAAACTGGGTAACGAATCAAGACCCAGTTCGAACCAAGAATTACTCGGGGCCCGGAGGTGAGGAGCGAGATAATTCCCTTCAAGAAAGTGACTTCCCAATTAGTGAAGGTCGCCGAGAATTTTCGAGTGAACCTACTCTAGTACACGAAAGATCGTTAAATTCGAGCTACGTGATTGAAGCTCGGTGTGCGTTATTTAGAACTGGGGCGAACGTGAACATCGATTTTCGGTTGTTTGTGAAATGCTGGTCAAGGAGTACTTAATTCGTTAAACTCCAAAGAATGATAACAAAGCAGGTGTTTCGACAACAGTAAAGTACTTCCTCAAAGCGCTTTGATATCTCCTACCCCTGCCGCCCTTGGTGGCATAGAGTAATCTTGTTGTCCTGACAATGCTAAGGTCCCAAGTTCGAACCCAAGTTAGGGAATTTTTGCCAGTGACTATTGACGTAGGGTAATGGTTTAGTCGTAAAAGTATCCTTACTTCATTGAAAATTCGAAAAAAGGTAGGATTACTACTACCTTGAGTAGAAATAAAACGCCCAAACGAAACTTATAATTATTCAAATTAATATTTAACTTAAAAACGCGCTATCCTAACACTTTGTAACCGCTGAAATTAATGATTTTAGTATATAGTAAGCTACGAAACAATCATCGTTCTCATGAGTATCAAAAAATTTCCATTGTGTTCCTAACAATGCAATTGAAACGCAGAAAATTTTCGACAATGATATCGAGAAATAGCAGACCGAGTATTTCAGGACCTCACTACAGCTGAGCTGCGACAGGGGAAGGATTTTCTACAAAACTACTATTCGCGCGAATGACCGAGATAGAAACATATAAAAAAATTTTGCGAGAATACAAAGGGACATAGATTCATTCTCACAGGTTATTTGAGGCGTGACAGAATTTGTTCATCACAGAATGAGACTTTAATTGACTGAAATCCTCTAAAATAACATGGTTTATTTTTTATCGTATTTACCAAAGGTATGCCAGACCGTATTACATTTTCCCTCAGATTTTCTAGGCTCCCTGTAGATCAGAGCTTCCCAAACTTGTTCATGATACCGCACCCTAATTCCCATACCACCGCCCCTGTAAAGTTAGGGAATCACTGATTTAAACGTTAACTTGAATATGTGCATTGATGAGCCATATGCATTTGCTTATTGATAGCGTAATAATATATTTTTCCCACTTCTTTTCCTCATTAAATTACTGTTTTTCCATTGATCAATAGTTATTAAGCAAATTTCTAGATACAATGAAAAGTTCATTATTTCACTATATAGGGCTTAGAATAATAATAATAATGCTCTTCTCAAGTTCTTTTGAAACATTATTTATGGGATTATTAATGTGATAAATTATTCAAATATAAACATCTGCAGGAAACTATTTCAAAATCGGAGAAAAAGGCAAAAATTTGGCTTGAAAAGAGATAGTTGTCAAATGACCACCAGCCGTCCTTCTAGGTATAACATGCTGTTAAGATTACCACATTTGTGTTGGCAAAATTTTAATTCCTTCATATTAAATTCGGGATGGTATCACTTAAAATCAAAGTTTAAAAAAATTAAAATATATTTGACTAGAAAAATTTTGAAGTAAAACAATGAAAAATGGTCAAATGAACACCACCATCCTTTTAGTATTAAAAGAAAAAACAGTATTAAAAAAAATTGAAGAATTTTCTAGATTTGCCATTTTACTGCAAACCACCTTCCTGATTCAGTCTCCATATGTACTCAGCCATCATTTCCTCACGGTATTGTTCTTTGTAATGAAGTTCAAATGTCACATTATAGTGGTGGAAGTGTTAGCTGTGCTCCTCTGAGTATTGCCCCATGTTTCACTCAAGATTGATATTAGATTTAGATTTTTAACCAGCGAGCTGCATCCCTATCTAATCCACCCAATTACCCCCTCTAGTAGACTGCAGAAAGAACAACTACAATTGACTACCCATATTTGCAATCTCTTCTGTGTAACATTTTGTTGATGATTCTCAGAGATTGAGTTCATCTTAATTAGATCTAAAAAGCTGCCATCTGTAAAATGATTTTCTCACCTAGAGTAAATTCCACTTGAGGGACTCCATCATAGTCTTACTGCTACTGTCAAACCTGAAATTTCCTCTAGCAAAACGAGCTGCTTTACGTAGGACCATCTCTAAATCTGAGATTAAATCTACTTCATGTGGATCCAAAATAACACAGAAGTAAAATCAATGGAAGAAGCTTTCACTTGGTAGAACTCCATACTAGGATAGGATGGGAATAACTCAGCAAATATTCGACTTTAAGGTTTTTTTACAGGTACCAGTTTCAAACTTAAACGTTCATCATTTGCCAGATGATGAACGTTTAAGTTTGAGACTGGTTACCGTAATAAAACCTTTATGTGGAATTTTTGCTTAGTTATTCCCATTCTATCCTAGCACAAAAGTATTCAATACTAGGTCGAATAACAGAAAAATAAGCTACTTCTTTGACTCTGGATTCTACAAGCATTCTACCAGTTAATCTTTGCATTCCATTCAAACATATTCTTTAACATATTGGAGATGCAATAGCTTAACTGCCCCTTAACATAACTCCTAGGAATTTATTGTGACGCACAACTTTAAAATTTGTTACTGAGGAGGAATAATGTTTGAGAAAGATATGAAACTCATAGCAACCATTTTATTTACATATGAGTCAATCTGCCAATGCATACCGTTTGCAGCTTCTTGGTGCCATTCTATTTACATAGGCAGATTATAATAGGTATCACAGGATGAAAATGTATGAAAATACAGAAGTCTGTTACAATGAGAGCTAACAAAAATTGGAAAAGTACTCCTTATAAAGCATGCTCGATATTGCCGATTTCAAATACTGTAAGTTCATCCACTTAAATCCAAGGGCAGCGAGTGTGGCAGAATGGAGCTGTATGGTTTTTCATTCTTGTTAACCTGGAAATCCGAATAAGCACTGCTTTTATCTTTTATATTCCCACCCATCCTGGTTCAGACGATTTAGTGCCAAGTTTTGCGTGAAAACATTCCACAGATGGATGCCAATATGAGAACTTAATTAAAAATTCCAGCACTGACTAAAGGGGGCATGCTGCCAAAAAGAAACGAGATGAGGGGATAGGATGTACAGAGGGATAAAGGGGTTGGTGATTTGTGGGAAACAAATGCATGAATTTAATGATGATAATTTTTCTAATACAGTTCTTTCTCAATTCTTTGCCGGCAAAGACTTAACTACTTCTGAAGTTCATGAGGTTAATTCTCAATGGAGAACAAATTAAGAAACAAAGATTGAGATGAACAAAAACATTTGCAATTTTCATGAATTACAATAATGATACTTCTAAGAAGGAATGTATAGAGAATGACTACTAAATATAACAAAATTTAGCTAAATAATGAATAAATAACAATAATACTACTTCAAGCCACTTCTGATGTCTATCTCATTAATTTACATCCACTTAAGTACATCAAATTCTTTTGAGTAATTAAAGTTAACAGCAACTTTGAGTAACTTTCAGTTTGGGTCCATAATATACTTTGAATAATAACTTAAAATAAGTTCTAAACTCAAAATTGAACACCCTGATTTGTAAGTATATATAACACTGGTTAAGAATGCAGAACACCATCTTGGCACTCTCAAAGAAAGATATGAGTCAATGAAATTCAATTCCAGAAAACAATAATGCAAAAGTCCAGGAAAGAAGAAGACAAAAAAGCAAAGAACAGATGAAAAACCATGGACTTGTGGAAACAGGCTGGATGTAAAACATCACAAATGCAAAAGGTAAGAAAATACAGGATGGGATAGTACAGACACCACATTCATGGGAAAGCTCATAAGAGCAATTAGATGATTGGAAAATGAAATTCTAGGTAAAGGATATTGTAAAGTAACAAATCAAATCATAAGGTGTGCCAGACATCAACTTTATAGGGTACTCTAAGAACAAACAGAAGAAACAGGTTCATAAGCCTTGGTTGATGAATCACAAAAATATTTCCAAATAAAAACTGTCTTAGGTGACAAAAAAATCGAGGAGGGAAGCGATGTAAGCGGGCAACAAGGTTGTTAGCAAGGTTTGAGCAGTAGAATGTCAATGATTAGCATAATTGGTTGAAATAAAATACTTTATACATCCACACAAAGATTTATTACACAATAAGTACCTATGTTACAATTTACAGACCAACAATTGTAGAATAACAAAATATTAAGACTATATATTATTTGCTGAGGGTGTGGATCAGAAAAAGGGGGTTCAATGTGGCACTATGTAGAATGAAATGTGCACAAATTAGTAGATCCTCAAATGGAAATTTAACTTTGTATGAGGAAGCAACTACTACCTGGTACCATACTGGAAACTACCGTCTACCGTACTGGAAACCAGATGATGATGACAAGATGCAATTTCATTTGAGGGAGCTGAACAAATCATGAAGTTGATACTTTTAATGGCAGTGCCTTACCACACTACTGAATTTTTATTTTAAGGAAGATACATAGATTAGGAAGCAAGTTTTTACAAAATCAGAATCCAAATCAGTTTGAAGAAGCATGTTGTTTTAGGAAATGTACAGGTAAAAAAAAACTCCAGAAATAGAAGTTGCCAGATCATTTTATGAAAGTTTATTCCCCCAAGTGCAGATTGAGATAATAATATAATAAGACAACATGACAGCAAAACTCCTTGGCAGATAAAACATTCCTGTGTTCAATTTAAAGCAAGTAATGTAAAGTCATACATTCAGAATTTTTAGAATAAATGATTGGTGAACAATTGGTGAATTATGATACAATCCAAAGATTATGAAACAGAAGAAATATGTTTATCAAATGCAGACATTTCTGATTTTTAGTCAACCTCAAGGCATCAGAGAACGTTTTTAGTAATCAAGTTAAAACTAAATTTTCAACCCATTAAGTAAAGTACAACGTCCTTTCTTTCCCCAATTTTAAGAACTTTCACAATCACAAAAATGCTATCAAACTAATATACGTCAAAAGACAGTCAGTTACAGAAAAGGACCAATTTTCGAGAAGTCTAATCAATAATCTTTCTCATAATAAAAATTTATTTTCTAAACCAAACAATCAGATGAAACAAAAATTGTAAATTTTATAAGCTCAGCAATAAGTTGTGTGAGAGTGAGTCTTTCATACTAAATATTGAGACAAGATGAATAATTTTAGCTAAAACTAATAACTGGTGTAAAAATAATATAATAAAACTGAATACACAAATTATAGGGCAGGTAAATGAATAAAATTATGAATTAAACAGAATCTGTTGAGTGATGAGCAATTCCAAAATATTTCTAGATGATATACTAAAGCATTCTTGGCTCCTTTGGTTGATTTTCTACTTATAAGCAATATCTAGATTGAATAGTTTGGACAAAAAATAAAAGTAGGTCAAATCTAATTTTTAAAAAGCAGATATTGACTCTTGAAGAATAACAAGTTTGTAATAAATATTTATATCATGTACATTTTTCTCAAAATCATCAACAACTTGAATGATAAAATAGGAATCAATTATTCATGCTAGCTATTCCATTCCCATATTTATTGTTTACAATTGTAACTTCTTAACGAGAAGAAAAACTGAGCAAAATGTTTCATATTCTTTATTAACAACTAGTAAGATCTTAATACGAGGTCCATGAGATGAGAGTAGGGTAACCAAGATAGATACGACAATAGCTTTGCTTCCAAATTTAATGTTTTTTAAACATAAGGTTTAGCCTACTGGAAGCAACTTTCAAAAATTGAGCCACTGACAATCAAAGACTGAAAAATTTTATGAACAATTTCCTCATAGATAACCAAACCTATAAAGTAAATGATTTGTAAGAAAATAATATGAATTTCACGATATGTTTGCCTAGAATAATAAAACAGTTTTAACAAATAGTTCAGATACATATTTATAAAAAGAAACCAATATATCTAATACCTTATATACATGTCGAAGATTATTTCCACTTCAATTATTATATACAACAGCACCTACGAACAGGAGCTATAGTTCAGATTGGTACCCTTTAAATCACAGAATATTCATAAAAATAATGTCATAGGAAATTGTCTTTTAAGTGAGATCACTTTAAGTAAGGCATTTTCAATTCTTGTTAATGGATGTGCATCTTATAACTTCCTTAAGTCCCGCTTTCAAATATCACAAAACAACATAGGAAAGCCAAGTTTCTAAGATGCAGTACGAGCAAATTGTGGCTCATAATGAATATATATCTTGTTTTTAATCACATGTCAATAATATCACTTAATTCCATACTTATCATCTACTAAGAAACAGTTCATCTTTCTTTGATGATAAACCCCTATGAATTATATATATACCTCCAATGAGAATGAGAAGGGCAGGTAGACCTAATCCTATACTTATGACTAGAATGACCAATAGAGAAAGTTCATCTTCCAATGGATATCCATATCCCACAAGCAAAGTCCTGAAAAAAGTAACAAAAATTATCTATTGCTCCATAAATCATGCCCTTAAGTGTATAAAGTGTTGACATAAGTATAAAACATCTATAATAAAAAATTCAATGAGAATGATATTGGCCTGCCTATGACTGAACCTATGAACTGGCACAACAAAATCCTACAGTACAGGTAAAAAAAATATCCTTGTCATATAGGTGTTACTTTCCATAATTTCTAACACAATCAAAATTAAAATGCAGAATCTACACAATAACACACAATAATGAGTAAGTGCCATCTCACCATAAACACATCAAATCCCCTACATCTACTAGAAAAATACTACTAATGTTTAAAACCACAAATTTCCTTATATTCAGATATCAATTAAAAACTATACGCAAATGCAATATATTATTCACATCTCAATTATATCAATTAATAGATAGTTAGGAAAATAACTATAAAACATTCTGATCTATCATCATCCTTAAACCAAATAATATTTCCCCTATCATTTATCATCCCAATCATCCATGAATAATCATTCTTCTTATTCTTAGGACAAACACGTATTAAGATTCATTTATATTTCATAGATGCTAACAAAATAATTCTTATGAAGGTAACTTTAGTGAATAACATCAAATGGTGATGAAAGTGCAATAAAGTTATAAATAGTTTACTAATAAAATTATAAACCTGGTATAACATGAACTACTCCAAAATAATGTTTTATCTTTAATATGCCAATAGTGGACTCTTCCATGATTGTTTTTTAGGGTTCATTCACCTCAGTACATTCTCCTAAATATATTCAGGAATGGGAATTATCCTTCAAAGATGCTTAAATTAAAAATCAGTAAAAAAGTCAAGATATCCAATCTCCTCATGAATTTATCTGATGACTACAATATAAACATTTACCTTACACAGGGTGTCCTGATGAGAGGTATCCAAAATAAAATACTTCTACCTTGGAGATTATTCATTAAACACATGTCCTGTATGTACCATTTGAAAGGGAATCTCTCAAAGTTTTTTTTACATATACAACCTGTCCCAAAAATGGAGAGATTTCAGCAAATATGCTGAAATCTGTTTATTGTTGGGATAAGAAGTAACAATGGCTACACCGCAGGAGAAGGTTGTATGCGTGTTGTAGCTTGCCGAATTAAAGTCTGTGATGGCTGTTCAGTGTCGTTTGGTCAAAATGGATGTTAACCTCAAAAAAGCAAAAGCATCTGGTTCTGGGACAACAAACGGAGAACTACGAGATGCCTGGGAGGTGGATCGGCCCAGGCAGGCCAATTGCTTAACCTCCTAGGTCGCCAGACTTAACCTCATTACATTTTTCCTGTGGGTTTATGCTAAGAACTTTGCATACCAGATGAAGATTAACAACATTGAGCACCTGTAAAACCTCATCATGGAATCTGTGGTTACGTAACACCCAACATGCTTCAGGAGAGGTGGGATTAGGTCGAATATTGCTTGGATGTTTGTCATGCCACTAAGGGTGCCCATATTGAAATAAATTAAGTGAAAAACAAAACTTTCAGAGTTTTTCACTGTAATGCTGAAAACTTGTAATTTTTATTATAAATACTTTCCAAGATAGATAGATAAGATTCTTGTTTACTATTATGATTAACAGAAAGCCTTTGTATTTGCTTCATGATTTCACTCTATCTCCTTCTCACCTCTCCCGTCATGATCTAAGGAAAACATCCCGTACCTTTTACATTCCGTCACACAGATCCACAACCTTCCACAAATCGTTTGCAGTATCTTTCATAAACTTCTGGAATTCCCTGCCAACTACAACCAGAGTTGCAAGAACCATAAATAGATTTAAAATGTTATTGTTTGATTATTTGTTTAATCTAGTGTTTAATATTGTAATATTTCCTTGTTTTACCGGCTATTATTCCATCATTGTAATTTACTGTTGTCCTTAGGTGGATTGCCACAGGACATAATAAAAATTTAATTAATTTTTAATTTAAGATATAAATATTATATTTTGGATACCTTTCATCCAGACACCCTGTATTATACCATATCACATGAGCCTGCCTTTGAGAGATATTAAATTATTGGAAGACATTATTAGGAAAATAATAACCAACATAAAAATATTCACAAAGAAAATAATGTTCACATACCAAAGTACCATCTTATTAGCAACATTGAAATTAATCATATGCTAAGGAAAGGTGCTTTAACTTTGTGCGGTCAGGCATGCCCCTGAAAACTCAAGACTATATTTTATGACTATACATTATTTTATACTCTTTGACAATATTTTCGAATGTCATTTGCAAAAGAGCTTTTCCTGACACTCAACCTTACTCTCTATAGAGTAATTGTTTTCCTTATTTACTTAAAACCCCATCAAACAATCAAAAACAAAGAGCAGTTGATAAAAAAGTAATAAATTGTTCATTTGACTAAATTATGAAAAATAAAAGAAAAAATTGAAAGTTTAGATGATGTGTTCTGTGATTATTTGTACATACTCTCCCTATAATAAGCCAAGATAATCACTAAGAGTTCACAGTATAATAATAATATTCCAAACAGCTATTTACACCCAGAACCTATATCGCTATCACTGACATAAAAATGATTAAAGCTAATAAATAAGACATTTTGAACCACTTTCCAAGGAGCAACGAAAATGCAGGAAAGAAAAATGCAAGCTCAATCAATAGTTTTTTTGAATAAATACATGAAGAACAGGGACGGATCCAGGGGGGTGGTCCTGGGGGTCCAGACCTTCCCCCGAAATTTCACTTGTGCCTATTTTTCGAAAATGAAACTTGAATAATGCAAATAAAACACAATTTAATAAGCAATCACTAGCGAAAAAATTCGAGTTTGTCTAACACAATTTTAACGTCACGTTTTGTGAAAGCCGAAATATCCTCTATTTCTAAATTTTTCGATCTGACCCCCCCCCCAAAAATTTTTTCTAGATCCGTACCTGATGATGAACAAATATCTACTACAAAAAAAACTAAATATTAAATACCTACTATATAATATGGAATATATGGGACACTCGATAATAAAAAGGCCATTAATATCAATAAAAATGTACAAAATGGCAGAAACGAAAGAACTTTCAAAATGCTACTTTGTAGCTCATATTTGTTGCATTTTGTCATTAAAATATAATCCATATAACCAAGACAGAGCTTAAGGTATTAATAATATTTCACACATCAAAGTACCCATGATGAACAGCTGATGGAAGGAATTTGGATGATATCTCAAGAAAAATTAAATTTTATCAAATATTGGCCTATTCCGCAAGTTGATAAATTCTTGTGAAAAATTATGTTACACATTAGAAATGAATATCTCGGTTAAATTCCCTTTCTATGATGCCGATTGATTTTGTTTCCTACACATCACACTATATTAGGAACAATATATCAATTTCCAAAGGAATAAGAAGAGACTTTTGGAAATTATTAAGTTCTTATTATTTCTATAAAGTTAATAAGTCAGACCCATCAACGTTTATTAGAATCTTAAATCAGATGAATATCTTCATTTCTGAAAACATCTCTCAAAGGTTTAAATCTAGAGAAAACTTACCATGTTGTAAAGTTAGTTTTGGCATAGAATCCATCTTGCTTGGAACCAAATGAAACATTTGTAGCCTGGACAAGGTAATCATTTACTTTGTAACCATGAAAGCTGTAAATCACTGTGTTATTGAGTGCTTCTGAATGATTTGAGACATTTTTCATGGTATACTCAATAATTTCAGTAGAGTTTACTATATCTCTTTCTTCAGAGAGATAGGAAACTTTCCGCCATAAAAGCCAACCACCACCTTTCCCATTTGCAGTAGCATGTGGTGATATCAAGTCATTCAGCTGGAAGAAAAACAATCAACAGTAATGAAAAGGAAAGGAATTTTATTGTATTAGCAGTAATACTAGAATGATAAATGAAGTATTATTTTTCTCTAACCTATACACATATAATACATTCAATGTTTAGTTAGTATCAGGGCATCAAAACAGAACCAAACCAAAAATCTGGATAGTAACCATTATTTTATAGGAGTAACACCCAAAAATGAGCCAAAAACCTTTATCTACTCCAATCCAAATTATGGTTTTTCACGATCATCATCTAAATTTTAAGTAAATGAAAGTATTTCAAGTGGCTTTCCCGGAGTGTTATGGATCACACACTCGCCATCCGCACTACTAAATTCTCTTAGGAAAACGTCATCAAAGTATGAAATTTTGGGAAAAAAATTTTAAATCTTTAATGGAAAAATAAATGGAAAACTCTTAAAAGCATTTCTCATTGCAGCATTAACTCATCGCAAAATTAAGAGTGATGCAAAGCTTTATTCACACAATGTTCAGTACTTAGTATTATTTGGATTACAGAGACGAAATTATTAAGAAAAAGATAACTATTATTTTCTGACCATGTTAACAGTCAGAAAGGAAATTTTAGCTGATTTTTTATTATTTATTTTTTAAATTAAAAATGGATTGTTGCCTGCCTACTTATAGTCATTCTTGGTGGACAATGGTCAAGTACATTGCTATAACACAAGACAGACAGACTGCTTTTATAGAACCGGAAGAGTGGCTAGTTGTTTGGGAAAGTCAATATTTAACGAGGGTGTAAAGTTCTGAATTGAATTACCACTGGAAATTAGAGGCATGGGGAGTGTGGGGGAATTCAAGAAAAAGGTTGCATTGTGGGTGGAAAAGGATGAATGATTTTGAGAAATTTGTAAAGTATACATGGTTTTGGATTTAATATGTTCTGGTATATGTAAGGAATGTTTAATTCTTTATTTGATTTTTGTATTAGCCTATGTGCTAATCTTTTTATAAAATAAATATGGAAACAATCTGTATTAAATATCTAAATCAGATTGTTAATTTCCACATGAAATGAGTACTTTTTATTTATCTTTTCTAATATCATTATAATAAATGTTACAATATTTTAAGTTGTATCCTTAAGTTTAATTTAATATAATACGTTTGAAAAAATGAACTTGATGACATTACTTAGGAATTCTTAAAAAGTCCTTATAGGCTAAAACTAGGATTACTAGAAAAATTAAGATTACTAGGACAATATCAGGGTTGTTATATGAAAAGAGTTTGGTAGTAGTAGTATTTTAAAAGTGATACAACAGCAATATTTTCAAAAATTCTTGAGGGAATTTCATTTCACAAATTTGTCTCCCACGAGGGAATTAAACCCAGGAGCACTCTCCTAAAAGGAGAACGCATTACCAAATTGATTATCCCTAAGAAAATGTTCAAAATAGAAATAGAATTAATTACTCTCCTACGTAAACCAAATGTGAAAAATTCACAACTAATGTTCAATGATCCAATTAAGAGAAAGTTTGTTATTTCTTACCAGAAAAATATGAACCAGAATAGTGACTAATTCTGTCAACAAAAATTATGTAACTTTGGAATATATCAAGATAAAATAAACAGAAAATCTTTGCATACATCATTGGCTCCATTTTAATTAAGCTGAAAGGAGATTATTTAATATTTTAATACGCTATTTACTTAGCTATACTGAATATTACTACATCACAATTGCTAGTTTTAAAGATGAAAAAAGTTCAACGTCATTGTCACAAGAAAATGGCTCCATCAAAACTATTATTAAGTTTAGAAAGTGCAATGTATAGTTTCCCTTTAGTTACTGACTTTGAAGTATCTCTAACTACATGATTTGGTATAAGTCATTTTAACTTACCGTGAATACCCCAGGTGTGTGTTCATCATCTAGACTTTTACGTGAGATTATCTTGAATGTTTCATTATCCTTATTATCTTGACTAAAAAATAATAATCCAAAGGCAAATCTCGAAGAATTAAAGTTAGGATTTGTCTCAAAATTGTTGATAGAAATGTCTAGTTGGCTGGAGTTCGATGAATGAAACAGGTGCGGTAATTCTACTCCATGAGCTTTAGAGCCATATGGTCTAACCTGAAAATTAACGCAACATTTTAAACAAAATAAAAATAATGTAGTACTAATTTTAAAATGTTGCCTAACTTATTATTTAGAAGGTCCACTGACCAAAATGTCTATACTACCACCCCTAGATCCATTATATGATCTCATCTTTAGGTAAGTGTCACTGCTGTTGGTGTTGAGATCAACTAGCTCCCACTGAAACTCGTTCGTAGCAAATGATACGATATTCGAATCATCAACTTCAGTCATCACTCCTGTATCGTTCTTATCGTTGAACTCCCAAATCTAGAATTAAATATAGAAAATTTGAGATTATTTCCCAAAGACAACAGAATTTAGGTTTTAAATTCATCACATATACCTTGTCGAAAACAACTCCAAAAGTATATTTCGGCTCTTCGGAAAATTTGACAGATATACCATTGGTACCCCACAGAAAGTCATACCAAGATATTGTTAAACTGACGTTATTGGATGTTTGTGCCAGAAGAACACTGGGTTTACTTGTGAAATCCCATAAATAATGTAGGGTATCGTTTGGCCCATCAGCTCGCACATGAAGGAATGTAAAACTATCGCAGTTATCCTCACATCCTGGATTTTTGACTGTTGTTAACTAAAAAATTAAAATAGCGGTTACTTATAAATTGTAGTCATGCCTGGATGAATCACTAATCACACCAACCTGGAGTGACTCTTCATAAATTGTAATTCACAAAATTACCTTTCTTTCGAACCCATCCGACAGTGACACTTCCAATAATATCAACAGTTTAAGTAAAATTACAACCAAGGTTTTAGAAGCTGTCCAACACGAAGAAACTCCGTACATTTTGCTGTGAACACAACAAAAACAACGTCTCAACTCACTTCCATACCATACAGTTCCCACACACGCATTGACTTGACCTATGGTTTCTTAGTCATCAGGTTCATGAATCAACAGCTGCCCTCTTGAGAGTGTTACGCTTCAAGATTGTGGACAAAGCGTGAAATTATGGTTCACCCTCTGATATTATATTACTTTAAGTCAAACAGAGTAAATTTACTGTGATAAAATCTGATAATGAGGGTTAATTGACATTGCAATTATTTTGCAAACGAAAGTTATGAATTTGCTTTAATAATTTTCATCTACTCTATATGTTCGTAGATAACAAAAGCGAAATGCGCGAAACCATCAACATTTCTGCTAGCCGTCAGAAAGTCAAGAAAGTTGCGTGGCTAACACCGCAACACCCGCAAACACTGCAATAGTTACCTGTTACTTGGAGTTAGGTCAGAAGCTTTGATTAGTAGTTAATTTTGGAATTGTTAATCATTTCATCAGTTGCCATGTTGGCGATTTAAATTAATTTAGATCAAGATTCAAATCAATTAGTACACTATGTCCATTCAAACCTTAAGCTCAATTTGCCCTGATAAACTATTCGAAGAATGTTCCGTCGCCGAAGTCCAGGCAACGCAGTTAAAGTTAAAAGTAGAAGTCGAAAGAAAACGAGAAGAACTGCGGACTCTAGTTGGGTGTGTACAAAATGATGAGTTGAAGCATAGTTCTAATTGCTCATCTTTTAACAATCTATCTCACGATGTCTAAACTCTACTTACTGCTATGATTGTACTTTTTAGTGAAAGATACAGAGACCTAATTGAAGCCGCTGATACCATCAGCGAAATGAAGAATAACTCAGAAAAAATAATTACACACATTGAAAGGATGAGTGCTAAATGTTTTGAACTTCAGGATAAACATCTATTAGGATTTAAGTTAGATGCATCATCTTCTTGTACAGAAAGGTAAATATGATGTCTTTTAGCATATTTAGTAATTTACCAAGTAAATTGAGTGTTTATATTTAAGTTCACTTCTTACCTCTTCAGGAATAAAAAAAGGAAACCATATATCATGATGGGTACTCAGCTAAAGCTGTTGATGGATATTCCTGAAAAAATATGGGCCGCTATGGACGAAGAGGATTATCTTTTGGCAGCGCAGTTATATCTTCTTGCAAGGCATATCAATACAAGTTAGTAAATCACATTTTGATGAAAATAGCTTAAAGAACTGTGAGATACTAAGGTAAGCTCTATTTCCCAAATAGGCCTTCAATGCAGCAGTGGAGAAGAATACATAGAATCGAAGAAAGTTTTGCAGTGGTTCCCTGTATTGAATCGCCAATGGAATACCATCAGCCTTTTTAGAAATTCAATCTTGACAGGCTGCCGAGAGAAACTGAAGATTGTACACTTAAATATTGAAGTAATTTATTTTTCTTAAAATTCTTTTGCTCCAAAAATATTTCTGTAAATCAGCAAACAGTATACATATCCAAAAATTTTACATTTATTGTGTATCATTTCTGTTTCTATATCTCATTTATGTGTTATGCTATCCACTTACTGATAGACAGCATCCAGTTGCCTAGCCACTGATTTGTTGCTGGAAGGCTGCTCACTTGCAGTAGTCGAGCAAATGTTCCTGAACTTGAGAATGGAAAGTCTACACCGAATCCTCGAGTACGACCATCAAACAAGCATCAAAGAACAAATCTGTTTGAGCCTAAAGCTGTTGGCGCAGACCCTGCATTTTCGCCATGCTTGCTTTATTGGTAAGATATTCAAAGCCTGTTTTGTAATGATAGATATTTAAAAGGAAATACACAATTTTTGGTTGCTTTTTAAGGAATAAAATTTAAGAAAACATTTTTTTATAAATTATAGTCTATAGCAGTGGGATTTTCTTTAATTCTGTGATATCAGTCTATATTTAGCGATCAAAATTGCATTCATGTTGTTCACAAGAATAAGAAAATAGACATCTTACCATTAAAACATTGATTTTCAAACTTCAGTAGGAAAAGATTTCATTTTAAGCTAAATAAAATATAATGATGGTAGTTATTGGTACCATCATGCTGTATTAAACAACTGTTCATATCAACTAAATTACTTTGTGGTAATCCATGATGAAAGAACAAAACAGTAACAGCTTTTCCAAAGGAAACTAATTCTATTCATCAATAACTAAGCAAACTACACACTCAGTAGAGGACACACAACATGCTTCAATGCTTGAGCATCATTTTCTAGTTTTTTTCATATCATCCTGTTTAAGTAGTACCTGGCATATATTTGCTTATTTTCATTAATTACTTTCTCTTATGTATTTCTTTAGATGAAAACAATGATACTGACCTTCCTGCCAACTTGGTTACCAAGAAGCTCTTGGCAATAGTGGGAGATGACGCACCCAAATCTTTAGATTTATTGAATTTGCAAAATGATTCAATTTATAAGTACATTCCTGACATAATTAAACAATTTCAGTAAGTATATTTATCAATAAAAATAATAGTATGTCATCTACATAAATTTTTTACCCTTGGTAGATTCATGAGCCTCAATATTCTTTATTCAGTCTCATATCTTTCCTTTACCCCCACCCTTTATGTTATCAACATCCTTTGCCTTTCATTCTATCATCTGTTACTGACTTTAGCTGTCTCTTTTTTCTAAATATCCCCACCAATATCCTCTGTCATTGCTCAGTTTCTACAAATATAATCCTCCAATTCCTCAACCATCTTTAGCATCTCAGTGCCTGTTTTCCTATCGACCCTAGTTTCTTTTTCATTCTCTCACTCACCCATATCTCAAATGCCTCCAAACCTTTTCAAGAACAAATATTTATTCACTAATTTACTAATTGCAATGAAAGTAGGTTGAGTAAAGAGTAATTCATGTAGGAAAGGGTAAATTGCACATACGGGCGTGCACCCAGGAAAAATGGACTTGAAAAAAGTCTGACTGGGCCAGGAATCGAACCCGGGATCTTCTTCTATCCGGGAGGCTGCCTTAACCACTAGGCTATGGAGACAGAACTTCTGTCTTGGTAGCCTAGTGGTTAAGGCAGCCTCCCGGATAGAGGAAGATCCCGGGTTCGATTCCCGGCCCAGTCAGACTTTTTTCAAGTCCGTTTTTCCTTGGGATATTTAATGCATCCCACAATTTGAACCATCTATTTTGTCAAGATCATAATTAAATTGAATAGTAGAGATTGTTTACCTCTATAAAGGTAACATTTTAATTTATAAAAACTTCTGGTGTTATGCAAGCAAAGTGATGCTTAAAAAGTAATATTCATTTACTATTTTTCGAAGCTATCATGGTTTGGATCAATTTATCAAGCTTTAGGTTAAGCTAATTTACTATCGAATAACTTGATAGTTAATAGATGGAAGTTATATCACAGTCTAGAGAAGCCAGTTGGATCAGCATTGATAAACTGCTCTTAAAGTAGCCCATTGTGAATGCTGTAAGACTTTGTCATGGTATTAGATTGCCAGTTGCAACGTGAATGGAAAGGATTACTAGCAGTAATGGCAGCTATTCTTTTTTAACAGGCCATCATGGTCATCTGAATCAGTATACAATTCCAGAGGTAGCACTGAGCATATATTGGGTCCTTGGCTAGCTTCTGTGAAAGAATTCCTGAAGAAAAATTTAGTTGGACTGCTTCAGTTTGTCACATCCATCAAAGTAAGATTTGATATGATTATTCAATTTTAAACCTCATTAGCTGTGGCTCAACCATTAGTTAGAGGTTTTTATTATTTTGATGATACGATAAGCATAATGTTACTATTTTAACACTTTGCTGTTCTTTGTTCTCAATCAATAACTTTTCCTTTTTTCTGATTCACACAATGTTATTAATGTGTTGAATTATCAAGAGGAGGGAGAAATAATACAAATCTGTCACAAATTCTGGTTTAGTGAAGGAAAAATCAACAAAAGGGTCATGTAAGCAGTGATTCCTGAGACAACCTTTCATTCAACCTTTGTTATTCTTATAAGACATACTTTAAATATCTGTTTAAGTATCTATTTCAGAATCCAAGTTTACTGAGCATGTTTATCTCAGCCCTTGTTTAAGAACACCCCAATTAGAATCATCTTCTTTTGGACCACTTTATCATAAAATGATTTTCAGCCATCTCTTCAGAAAAGTAAATTATAAAAATCCATTTCTAGAAGAATATCTAAAGAAATGTATATGTTATTCTTACAGGGGCTGTATTCAATCAGAGAAGGTGCTTGGGATGTACTGAATGAAAATCAGTACAAAATTCCTCTGCCGCACGATAAAATTGGTGCTGAAGGTGGAGGGCTATGGGAGATTCTTTTTCGTCCTTTAATCACCAACCGCGTCTTCGAGTTAATCTCTTTAAGCTTGGAGAGGGCTCTGTCAGAATTGAAGTCTGCGCTTCAAGATGCTGCCATAACTGCCAGTGGAAGCAGAAGGTTTGCTTTTTGATTTTACTCTACAAATCTTCCAATCCTTTACCACATTTTTATTCCTAAGAGGTCTCTGATTCATTGTGTCCCTTGAATTATGAATTCTTATTCATAATTTAAAAATTTACACTTCAGTTCTACAAAGAGGTAGTGAAATTCCTCTTTAATTCTCAGCAAGGAGATCTGGATCATTTCTGCCAACATTACGGCCAACAACCCTGTACCCTTATTCAGGGTTTAAGAATTTGTCATAAATACATTGCATGGGGTGCTTTTGACTTTTTAAATTACAGTTGCGTCCTGATTGGCTGATTTGTTCTCTTGCCATGCCATGTAATGTTTTGGATCATTCCATTCCAGACCTTGTGTAATTTTAGTCCCTCATATCTTTTCAAGTTATTTCTTAGAAGTCATATTCCTAATATTCTTTCACAACTGGATTCCAATTTCAACACCGAAATCCTTGGCAGAGGAAAGAGATATTGGTATGAAGTCACAAAAGAAGCAATAGGGATTTGACTCTCTAGGAACAACTTGAAATAGATAATAAGGCTGAAAACCCAAGAGGAATTCTGTACATCATCAACTGGGAAAGAATTAAGTCTTCCTAAAATCAAAGATGGTTCATTGTATTCCTGCCCATCTCATAATCATTATTAAACATTTTTCTACAGTAAAATATTTTAACCATCTCTTTATATTATGGTTATCATAGTGGTTCCTCCAACAAATCAGAACAAAATCTCTACTGGTACATTTGGAAGGAGTGGCCTGATGATCTTCGGATTCTCGATAGTCACCAAATTAATGCCGTTGAGTCTGAGAAAAGAGTAGACGACTGGATGCTCACCTCCTCAAGATCTCAAAAAATTCCCGGAGGTAAATTTATTTCCTTCATAATGAAATGTTGATAGTTTTAGGAACCTATTAGTTTATTTTGTGCAAACATTTGACTTGTTTTAGGTTTGGAAATGAAAGCCAAAGGATATTCTCCATTGGTGCAAAAGCTGTGTCACAACTTTGACAGCCATCTTGAGTTACTTTTGGAGGACTTTTTATGGTACATCAGTGATAAAGATACACATATTCGAGTGACTTCCCTCTATCCCTTCAACAAATATGTAGACAAAGCGGAATTGAAGCAGCACCTACAAACAAAAACGTTTGAATGCTTAAAAAAGTGAGTACTATGTATATTCTTTATACCAATCCTCTCTTGAGCCTGTATCAAGTTATGTATTTTCAATGGTGTGTTTTATGATTCCAACAATTCATTAGATCTTTTAAAATTTGTTATCATTATTTATATTTATCTTTCAAAAATTGATCTCCTTCAAAGATCAATCTCATATGTTACGTCTTAAAAAAATTGTCGAAACTATAAATAAGAATTAATTATATTCCTTTTTGTAGCTTTTTCTCATATAAGTGCAACCTAATGAACAACATTGTATTTTTGCATCAACAGTATGTTTGTTATAATTTTTTTTTAGTTATTAGTACAAGTAGATAACTACAAAAACTAATGCCAGTAATGTTTGGGAGACAGATCAGCACTTTTGTTGTTTAAAATGACCCATGCAAACATGGTGCAGTGGTAGTGCATATTATTCAACTATTTTATTGGCAGAAAATACATAAAATGCCAGACATTTTCCCTGTGTATTTCTTTTCTCCTACCAAGTATGTGTTATAGTGCTCATTTCTCACTTAATTTTTTTACATGGGTATATTTTGTTTTTATATTGAGTGAATTATACCTTCAAAAAGTCCCCATCCCGTTTTTACTAATAGATGTTTGTTATGTTTATTTTGGTTTCATGTTATTGAATTGAATCATACTAATGCCTTGACCAAGCTAACCTTCTGACACTTAAAAATATATTAAAGAAAAATGTATTTTTGTATTATGCTTATGCATAAGTGTTTTTTTAGTTCACATGTGAATCATTTTATCTTCCTGCTGAAAACACCAAAAGAGTTTTACTTTTTAATAATTACATGTGTCCTTTTATGCACACACTGATTTCTAGTGATAGACACTCAGAATTATTTAAAAAGCTCTTCAATAATTAAAAGCTGAACACATTTAAAAGAAAATATCTTAATAAAAGAAATTAAAATTTACTAACAAATGTTACTCAATTAAACATTTAAAGATTTGAGGTTAATTATCAATCATTTAGGCAAATTGTCAATCACTTTATTTACTTTACATACTCTCATATGCACATTTAAATATTATTGTGAATGATGATGATAAAAAAGAAACATACCCCTGCATTTGCATATAAGTCTCAGCAAAATTTTAGGAGCTGTATTTCTCAAAGATAATACCAATGGATGTATGCAATATCATGGAAAATCTAAAACCTCTCTTAAGATGTGCCCTGCTTTTTACAACAAACTTTTTGAGAAAAATGCATCTTATAAATTAGAGTATACTATATTTTAATTTTAATCATGAGGAACAGCCTCATATGTAAATAAAACATTTTGATACGCTAATAGGTTTCAAAGTTGAATGTTAATTAAATTTGACATTAATTTAATTTTTAGCCTGGTGGAGTTTGTTGAAAAGGACTTGCTAGTTAAGTTTTCTGAAGATAAAGAAAATGGAAGTGAAGCAAGCTCAGTCTTATTAGGAAGATTCTTGATGGGAGTTTCAGAATTATGTCCCCAATTGCAAAAATGTATGTGTCCATCAAATATCGGTGATAGCAAGGTAAGTCAATCTTATAATAGTAATAATAATTGTAAATGTAAAACAGCTAGCCCACATTTTTTAGGTGTTTTACTGTTTTTGTGGATGAGAAATTAAATGGGTAATTGAAGAATTAAATCCAAAAACATACTTCTTTATATAATTTCCATTTTAGATCTATACCCTGTTTTAATGAAGTGACTTAATATAGCAATTGGAGCAGTTAGTTTCAGCTGAGCTTCAAAGTTTCATGCTGAAAGCAAAGATAGATGATGAATTATAATCCCCTATTTTTATTTTCTGCGCGTCCAGAGTGGTGGATACCCTGGTACTTACACCAGAACAGTCCCTGAATCCAATACTTGGATAGAAGCGTGCCGTCTTCTTAGTGAACTGAGTATAAATTGTCTGAGGGTATGTAAAACAGCAGCTGGTCAGAGGATACATAATACTGTAAAGACATCGTTGGAAGTTCCTCTTTCTTCTGTGAAACTCCTGTCTCACATTCCCGTAAGTATATATTAATAATACATTATAATATTAAAGTAAATACAATCTCCTTAAGTGACAATTTCAAATATTTTTATGGTATGATTTTATTTAATTCTTTTTACATATACTATTTAAAGTGAATAAGATACTTCATCAGCACATGGGCTCAATAATATTGATTTATATTTGCTGGAAAACCCTACTTATATAATCTGTTAGGGCTCTAATTATTCCACAAAGCGTTAATTCCATAATTATCTTAAGTATTGCTTTGCTTTGAAGAAATGTTTCAACTGTACTTACTTGAATAAAAACTTCCAATTTTATAAAATAATGATAAGCATCATAGGCAAGCATTCAAAGTGACTTAAATTTAGAGATGGATGCTTAATATTTTATGATAGCAATTCTTCTTGTTTTGTGGTTCATTGTTGTATCAGTAACATTTAGAAATTTCTCTCTGCAGGCTTGGGACCAAGTTACCATTGAAGAAGGTACAGATGAAGGGCAAAGCATTAGATCTACAATAAGAGTGCCTTCTCATCCAAGCTTTCCCTTACAGTCCATCTTGTTCTTGGCAAGTGAAGAGATAAATAAATTAACTCCCCATACATTGCCAAGGTAAGGTATCAGGAACGGATCTAGAGAAAAATTTTGGGGGGGGGTCCGATCAAAAAATTTAAAAATAAAAGACATTTCGGCTTTCACAAACGTGACGTAAGAATTGTGTTAGACAAATTCAAATATTTTCGCTAGTGATTGCTTATTAAATTGTGTTTTATTTGCGTTATTCGAGTTTCATTTTCGAAAAATAGGCACAAGTGATATTTCGGGGGGGGTCTGGACCCCCAGGACCACCCCCCTGGATCCGTCCCTGTAAGGTATAAAATAATACTTAACCGGGATTGTGCATATTTTTAGGAGTACACTTAGATTTGTATGAAATACAGATTTACACCATGTTAAAATCAGTTCAAAGCACAAATAGAACTGAATTAACTCATGATAGGTGTTATATTTTGGAAAGAAAATTTAATGGAAATTAAACCTTTTATACATGCATGGAATGGTTTATTAAATGCGACATATTTTGCTACTGAACTAGATTATGCTACCTCATTAGCAATACAAGAAGGTACTAGATGGTGTTATTTTTATTAAAACTAACTAATTAGAATCTAATACTTAAGTAGGAACTGTGTATAAGATATCATTTGCTTGATCTATAGTTAGACTAATTGTATTTAAATGAAGCATTGCAATTAAAAAATTAACATTATATAACATACAAATGTGAAAGCAAAAACTTATATTTGTGTAAATGCAAGAGTTATGGTGGTTTCCAGAATTTGGTTGAATTTTGTTGTAAAACAGCTATATTTTATCTGTTGATATACCTATGCAATGTGACATAGTTTATTTTCAAGATGAAATTTTTACTTTGCACTAGGAAGCTAAAGATAAAGAGGAAGATAAAGTTTAATGTTTATGAAGTTACTGTAATAATAGACAAAAATATTCCTTATATACAGAGATCGATTAATACTTTGGACTTATAAATAGTTTATAAGCTCAAAATAATAAGATAAGTAATTTCTAAATACATGAATCCGCAACAAGAAATTTATTTTAGGTCTGCATAATTCCTGTGTCTTCTATTAAAAATGACTTGACCTCTAATAATATTCTTATCACTCTCCAGGAAAATACATCAAGAATTAATTGAAGATATGGTCCAATGTCTTCTTGAAAATTTTGAGCCTCTGCTTGGACTTGAAAGCATTCCACAAATCCAAGCACTTCAATTTTATTTTGATTTGGAATACATTAATTTCCTTCTTCTTTCCAGGGAAAATAAGGTAATATTTTATTTTTTATGCTTTCACATACAAATCAAAATTAATGCTATGATTTCACTTATCAGTTGTAAATTTCTTTCAGGTTCTCTCAGAGAAGGCACGTAGAATATGTGATAAACTAAAAACATTTATTGATCCATTTGATTATGATGTGTTTTCTCCTTATATTCACAAGAACATCAAAGCAAGTGTGAGAAAAAGCCAGGTAATGTAATTCTTTGAATTTTTATCTGACAATTGTTTTGAAATTCCTTTTCTGTCGGAGAATTTACATTAACTTATTGACTAACATCAATGCAATCCTACTCTCATCAGAATAATTTATTTATTTATAATTATAATTATAAATATATAATAATATATATAATTATAATTTATAAAAAAATGCCCAATGTGATTTGATTAGTAATTTACTTATTCCAAGAATTCTATTGCAGATATTGACATGGAAGATGTAATCAAATTTTAAATTATTTCTTAAGTCGTCTCTTTTGAATTTTCCTATAATTATGCCTTGCTTCAATGAAACACTTTATTTTTCTCTTTCAGACATTATTTGGTGTAACGCTTTCTCAGGACAAACTTCTGTCCTTGTCAAGGAGTACATCACAAATGAATGATATGATTCCAGAATCAAAAGATCCCTCCATAATGCCAATGTGTTCTCCCACTGTTTCTTCATTTGCATTATTGCCTCTTTCCCATTCTGGTAATCTACTTTTAAGTCCTGGAAGAGAGAGAATTAAACTCACTCCGCCATCTGATAAACAGGTAAGGAAACGGTAACTTTTTTCAGTTTCACTTTTAGAACTAGCTACAAGCATTACCAAAACTTTGTGAAAAGTTTTTCAACTCATTGCTAAACCTTTAGGGTATGTGCTGACATGCAATTTTTAGTTGTGCAACTATTTGATTGCCTGAGTGACTACTAAGGGTTCTTAAGAGACTGCACTTACATGCAGCTATTTAGTTGGCCAAATAAATATTTCATGTTTTACCTGAAACTGAATGCAGCTCGCATGCATTCTAATGGTAAACTGAATACGCTACTATAAATAAAGACATTTGGCCAACCAAATATTTGTACAACTAAAAGTTGCATGTCAGTGCGTAACCTGATTAATTATTATCATAAATGAAGTGCCAGTGTGGTCATTTTCTTTTATGCAATTCTCTGTGGTATATTGAGAGATAAATTGTTGGAAAGCTATTTATTTATAATTATTTTGTTAATCAGTGGTTAATATCAGTTTTCATTTTATTTTTAACTTCTTAAACTTTCAATTACTGATATTTTTGTACTGTAATAATACGTTTCGTGTATTCTTTAGTTACTCATGTTTGTATAAAAGGCAAGAAATGATCGAAATTGCATGAATGTGTGCTGACTAATACATGAATCTTAAATTGCTTACCCCTTCAGCTTTAAATGTTTATAATTTCCTCAAATAAATTACTGAATCAATGTATGGCATAGTTTTAAAAATATTTTTGAACCATCTAATTCTTCAAACTTCTTTTTTCTTTACTTACAGGCAAAGAAAATCTCCAAATCATCTCAAGTGCAAACAACTTCACAACAGCAGAAAAAAGGAACTGCTGATCAATCAGCCACAAGTGGAATTATTGCAAGATCGGGTGCTTTCTTTGGTGCTATGGGCTCAGATTGGTTTTGAAACCCTAAATGATTTTGAATTGTTATTTTAATGAGTTGAAATAAGTCTCAGATGTCCTTAATTAGATTAATTGTATGGAGTGAATTTTGAAAATTGTATGTGCCTTATGCAAAGGAATCTAAATAATGAAATACCATCATCTCACCATTTTGTCAACTATCATTTACTAACAATTACTGGATTAAGTTTATAAGCTTTTATTTTCATACTCGGTCTTTTTTTAATTTTTTTTTTCTTTGATAGAATATAATTTCACAAATTTTAGTAAATATTACCATAGAGTAGCTTTATATATAGAGTATACTTACTCTATGATATTACTATGACAATGTTAAATGCTTTGTGAAAATTGTAACATCAAAGACCGGTTGACTTGTTTTGAATGCTGTATATAATGTGTACAAAACAATTTGTATATTTGTAATATATATTATATTAAAATATTTTTTGTTGTTAGAACATCTTTAAGCAGTTATTTTTTATTGTGTCAAGCTGATGTTTTTTATGTAAATTTTAGTCAAAATTCCACTGAAATGCCCAGTTTTTAAAGAACATGTTTGTTACTTCGAAAAATTATGAGTAATCACCACCAAAGAGAAATGAATAGTATTCAATAATGTTTGTGTTCAGTCATCTGGGTACCTGTTATGTTTCTAAGGGTAAAATAAAATTTTATATTGCAGCTACTAATATGATAAATTTATTTAATTTAAAACCAATAAAATGGCAACTCATGTATACATAATTTAATTTTGGGGATGCTGACTGTACTCTTTCTATTTATTTTTTCTTTGTCTTTCTCCTGATATTATACATTCAAATACACAAAATAATATATTTCTTCTGCTGTTAATAAATATACTGAGGAATATATTACTTCGAACTAATATCTTTCTATGTAGCTTTTGAATTCATCTACAAAATTATTTTTTTTGATGACTGAATAATAATTTTGGATATTAATTTATTTTAAAATATCTCTATTGTTATCCTGCTTATCTAAGTAATGATCCAATTTATCATAGAAATGGCTTGATATCTAGAGCAACTAACCTTATATATAATAAAATATATGTTGCTTCCCAGCCTTTTGTTTTCATAGCACATGCAAATGTTGACAAGCTCAACAGCATACAAAACTGCACCTTTATAAGTTTCATTCTGAAAACAAATTAACAATGGAAGAACAAATGGGAAACTATATTCTTTAAGACTTTCATCAACTAGCAAGTTTTATTAACTGAAACTAGTTAAAAACCACATCTCACAAAATAAAGCTCACTCTACGCTTACTTAGATGCTATCCCTGAGTACCACCAAGGAACGGAAGATTATATTTACAAATATTTAATTTGCTAATGAATAGCAATAGAATTTTTGCAGGATTTATTAATAATGCATGAGATAAGCACTGAAATAAATATTTGCTTAAACAAACTAAAACATCGCCTTATTCTAGTTTCAGCTAACACAGTCTAAGTACCAATTTAGGTACTCCTCCCAATAAGTAGGAAACACTGTTCTAATGAGCTCATGATAGTTGAACCCTTGAGTCTAAAAACTTGAGGAAGTCAACTTCAATCAACGCGTTACATGAAATTAAGTTTCTAAGGAAGAAAACCGGAGTATTTTAAGACATTTTCACGAATGTGAATCGATTGATGAATTTGAGTTTTTATAGGATATGAAAGGTGGTATTACTATTTTGTTGTGGAACGCAACAGTAATTTTGAATATTGTTCGACGCGATCGAATTTTCATCTATTAGAATAGATGAAAAATTTTAAGGCAATAGCTTTAATTATCGTACGAGATCGTTTTCTCGAAATCTTTAACTCTTGTAAACACAACTCAAAGTATACATTACTCCAAGTTGAAATTGGGCGGTAAAAACAAATAAATACTGAAAACGAAATCGGTGCATAATTTAATGATCCCCTTTAGTCTGCTATATTTCAATCTGCTACTCGGTTAGAAGAAGTCAAGGAGTTATAGTGGGTTGAATCAAAAGCGATCGCTTAATATTTTGATATAAAATGTGAACATAAAGATTAGGGTGAGGTATAGTCATAACTCAAGTCTCCCTTTACATCACCTTAAATTAGAATTTCTGACAGCTTCAGAAATTTATCGCAGGCCATATATCCTTTTACAATATGATACCTGGTCGTTTGCTGCAAGATATTTTGATTATGGAAGTTGAATTTGCACATTTTGTGCAGCAAAGGTAATATCTTCATGGTACACACGAAAAAATATACCTCGAAACAAACATTTATGTTTTCTTTTTACTTTGTTGCAGATGTTATTGCTTGGAAAATTTCTTCAGCCTTGTAAACATAGTAACAGATCCAGGAAATGCAGTACTATATTTATATCCAGTCATCGCAGTATTGTGCGGGCCATTCAGCACCTTATCGTCAAATTTGATTTTAGTGGGAAGCATAATCAATTGGTCGGCCACTGAATTAAAATGGTACATTTTTAAGATCATTATTTTATTCTAAAATTACGCGTACTCTGTTGGTCAGTAAACAGTTCAGTCATAACACAATGCATGTATGAAATGTATGCTTAGCTCAATGAAAAGATCTTTTCCCATCGATGGTTTGATAGAAATAGATACGCAGAGAAAAAGAATACCTTTAATCTCATCAGTAGAACATGAATGAAGGTAATCTTTTTTCGGAATTTTTCTACAAAAATGAAGTTCTAAAATGAACATCATTCCAAGCTTTAAAGGAAATGATAAATTCTATTCCGCAGAGCTATTAAACAATTTTGAAAACATACGAAAATCATGTTATTTTCCAAAATATTTGTTTTCAGGCTGCTAAGAGGTGATCGACCTTACTGGTGGATAAAGGAAGTTGAGAAAACTGTGCCTGGGTTACCATCTCTTCGTCAATCGCACGACACTTGCATTGCTAACCCTGGAAATCCCTCGAATCATGTAATGCTGGTGGCGGGAATTATGTTTGTTCTATTTAATACATTATTTCCTTTGAATGGAACCACTAACAAGAAGTTATCAGACAATGTTAATGAATCTTCATGTTCATGCAGGTGAGAATACTGACTTGCCAGCTTTTATTTGCATTAGGAAGAGAATTGATTATTTAACTTATATTTATTAATTGACCTAACGTCTAATTTCCATCAATTTAACAGGAAAAAAATTGGATTATGGGCCTTATATATTATAATTTTAATTGTTGTGATGTTTTCCCGAATTTATAATTCTTCACATTTTCCACATCAGTGTGTTCTTGGAGCTATTTTCGGTAAGTAACATAATTTTAATACTCTGATTGAATTTATTGAACTAATTGAATAGCTTTCCAGGCTAAGTAAAATTCACAAATCCTGATATTCATCAAACACTGATAGTAAAGAAACTAAATACTTATTTATTCTCTTTTGATATCAATTAAAAAAATGTATACTCCTTTAATTTTATTTGTACATTCAATAATTATAGTTGATTGGAATGAGATATTTGTTTTCTTTGTCAGGTTTAATATCAGTTACTTGACATGTGTAACGTATATTTTATTGTATAATATTATTTAAGAAATTGGTTTTCTGAATATAATTCTCCATAGACCCAAGGTATATACCTGAATAGAGTACATGAAATCAATTTTTATATTACCAGTATACACATATGTTGGAGGGGATGAGAAACCAACTGGCTGAATACTTTACAGACGTCTGTACGAAATATACTGTACAGTATATTTCTTTTAATAACTATCATCATTTTTGTACACAAATTTATACTAGTAGTCATAAGAAGTCAAATGTTTGGATATTAAAACCTATTACAGCCAAGTTTGTTGAAATCATCTAAGTTTTTATGTTTCGGATTCTTTGAAAGTAAAATTATACCAAACAAAAAAGTTTCCAAATGAAATACTTATTTCTTTTACTTAATACAAATGAAAAATTTAAAGTTGCTTTATCATATTGTATGCATGCATTGGCAAAGTATGTTAATAACTGAAGGATACAAAAATAAACTAATACATGCTTAAAAAAACTTGATTGCTTTTGAAAACCGCATGTTTGCTAATGTGCAATAACTGGTAATGAAAAAAGATTATCTGAAATGCTTACCTTATAGATCAACTTGCCTCAACTAGTTCTTTGTAAGGTCTAAAGGGTATAATTCAGTCTTTCTATTGCATACAACAATTCATTCTCTTCTAATATTGTTACAATACATAGTAGTAAAAGTTATTGTCCTTTAATTTCAAAGCATAGCTTAATTTTTCCCCCAGGTAAATTCAAAGGACATAATATATTTGTGGTACTTAAGTGTGAGAAGATTTTTTCATTTATCAACAAACAATTGGAATGTGTTTAGTGAGCTGATATCATGTAAATGAATTTTGGCATTATTTTTTGCAACTAATGCTTCTTCAATTACTTAGGGGTAGCTGTTTCCAACACTCTTGCTGTGCACTGGAATTCTGTTTTGCTGAAGAGGGGGAAAACTTACAAAATATTCCTCTTTGCTATTTTACCATTAGTTTTGGCTATTGTATCATATTGGTTACAGAAGGCCATTGGTATTGATCCTCAGCTTGCTGTTCGTTTAGCATTCAAGTGGTGCTATTCCCCCTTGGAAATTGATGTAAATACTACTTCAGTATATTTGTTAACTAATAGCTGTGGTTCCCTCCTCGGGATTGTGCTGGCCTTATTTTTTCAACGGCTTGCTAGTATTTTAATGAGCTGCCAGGCTGTGGAAGATAAAATAAAACATGAATCTGGAGTGAAATCCTTTTTGAAAGAGAAGATAAAGCCTCCTTACATAGCCAATGCTGTTGGAACTATACTTACTACATATTTTTTGATTCAACTCAAGAAAGATATCCCAACTGATAAAGTACTACTATTTTACTTTTATCAGTTTCTCATTAATGCTGGAGCAACTTTTATGTTTTTAGGCTTTGTTCCAGTTTCTTCTATAATTTTGGGTAGGAAAATGAAAATCAAGCTTTGTTAGCCATTGATCTTTTGATGGAATACAAGGAATTGATTCTGTAAAAATGTGTTTAGTGAATGAAAATAGAAGCAAATACTATGAAATTCTATTAATCTTGTATTTGGATGGTCCAATTTTCCCATTATAAGGGCATTTCTCTTACCTATTGATTACTGGGTCATCTCTTAATATAATTTGAAACTTCCATGTCTTCATCTTCTACTGCCTATTCTCATCTTCGTATCTTTCCTTGCACTCCTACGTTAGCGATTCATTCCATGCCAGTAATATTCTCTCTCTACTCTTCTACCCATTTTTAATGTTGCATTCATAACATTCTGAGTATAAATTTGATTTTCTGTAATGTTTAATGCTGCATTGAAACAGGATTTTTTTCTCATGGTGAATTCCTTCTAGCATAAGTTGACCATATAATAGGCATAAATATTTATTTGATTCTCTATCTACAGAGTATACTTGTGTATTAATAGTTAATATTGATTAATTTTGCATTCTTTGAAGAAAAATTACCAATGAAAAAGATTTTTGTGTATATGAGAAGTTATATATAAGCAAAGTATATATAAAATATATTTACAAATTATAAAATATTTTAGGAGAATGTAAAACGTGCTACCTTGTTTTCCGTGAGAATATTTATGAAAGAAAAGTACTGTAACTAGTTGTATTCTTAATTAGTGTGTGAATCAGTGGGGGGAAGGGGGAATTCCCTGGCTTGTAAAACTGTTTTCCTGGCCGATGATAGCAAGATTCTTCCCTGCCAGGGAAAATTGTTTCCCCCACTCTCTTGCTTTTAGCAACTACTGGTTACTTCTACTTTTGTCTGCAAAGGGAACAAATCCCCTTAAATTGCAGTCTTTCACAAGATCTTTCAATATCATAACAGATAATATTATTTATTTTGATGTTGGTGCACGAAGCACTTTGGCTAAATATTTGTCCCCTCTACAAGAAGCTTGATTCGCACTTTGTTCTTAATATTTGTTCCTCTTTCAACTCTTCATGAAATACATTCATACATATACCTTCTTTTATCCTCTAAGCTATCTCCTGCCTTATCGTCTCATGATATGCTTACTTATTTCATAAAAAGAGTACTGTGATAGAGGTCAGATTCATTCACTATGGCTTTCACTCAGGATTATCTGCTCAAATTCTTAGAATTAAAATATTGAGAAGAATTTTTTTGTAATGTCCTTGCAAGGTACACATAACCATGTGTGTTGTTATAAGAGGTCTCTCCCCTGTAATCTAAAGGTGTGAAAGAACTAATTAATATATTATAATTATCAGTATCTCACATGAGCTTAGTAAATAAATTTTAAATAGCCACAAGTTTAGCCCTTTTGTGCCATTTAGTCCGATTTGCAATTCCATCCAAGAATTAATCCATTGTGATTTAGGAAACCCCATGTTATGGATTGATATGTATAGCAGAATGCTGTTAGTACAACTAAACATATCTAGAATTAAAAGTCATGTATATTGTGATTAGCTGATATTAATTTCTAGACAAATAGAAGTATACCATATGTAATAAATATCAGTATTAAATCTAGTCAGGTGTGCATTATACAATAATAATGGTGGTAAAGGCTTTGGGAACAGCTTTGAACCATCATAAGACTTTTTTTGTATTAAGGTGCTTTTTTTTCTGTGATTCGATGATTTTGGTTGTTTTGCTTTTGTTTACAAAAAGGTTTGTACAAAGAATACAAATACATTTAACTGATGATTCTGCAATATTATTTGATGCATGAATGGATAATTGATTTGTAGATGTAGAAAGATGAAGAACCTATAAAAGAAATACTTTCAATTTCTATGCCAAGGAATCTTTTTATAATGAACGACTTCACAGGTAATGTGGAACCTTTATGGCAGAAAAAGAATGATTGGCATAAACTTCATATTGCTTTGTATAAATCTTTTACAGATATATTTTATAATTTTGGAAAGAGATAAACTCAATTGGTTCGTCATTTTTTTGTTGGATACATTTTTTTCTTGATGTTTCATAATTTAAGTGTATGATCTAGCCGAACACAATTAATTAGCTTAAAAGAACGCTTTGAAAAGTAGCAGGAAATGTATTTATTATTACTATTTTATGCTTCACCATATTACATTTAAAATTTTAATAAATACTTTTTAGTGTATTGAAACAGTCGAGCAAATTCCATTGGAGGTTATATCAACTTACGTTCCCAAGGTAATGGAATATATTTGTATCTTTAGAAAAACTATGTTTCTTTATATATAAATGCTCACTCTCACAATCACGTTGACCTATTTTGCTCTTAATATGTTATATATTTATTGGATTAATTTGTACCTGAATTTATAATATTGGATATTTTGTACGAACCTGAACTGTTAGTAATCAGATATTTCTCTTTATCTTATTTTCCCTTTAAATTAATGATAATATTTTATAGATTTATAAGAAGATAGCTGTATTTATCTCCAAGTTATCGATAGAGTAATCTGGAATCAAATTTTCTTATATCTTGTTGGATAATATTGTATTACAGGTAAATAAAGTGTCTTTTATATTTTCTATTTATCGTTTCCATCCTATTTTGCCAATAAATATATGAAAGATTTTCATAGAGGAAGTCAGATATCTCTGCTGTTGAATACAGTGTGATAAAATATTATGTTAATGCTCTTGTGAATGTAATTTTTCTGCATTAACTGTAAGGAAAGAGTTATGATATTTTATTTCTCAAATATTCTGATTTTCACCTCTTCTTTTGCTGTTACTCTGTCATTACTAATGTGATCCAACTGGTAAATAAAATGTTGCTTTTTAATTAAATTTTCTTGTTATTTTTTATGAAAACTCATTGAAAGACAACTTTGTATTCATTCTGCATCATTTATATATATTGCACATTTTAACTCATAATTTTTAAATTTATGCATTTATTATTTGCTTGGATAATGCATTAACATCAACAGCTCAAGTCTTCCTGTTTTATAAAATTAAAAAATGTATGATTCAAAACAATTCCCAACAATCTTAATATTGAGCTGGCATTATTTTTTAACTTCAATTTTGTGCTGTTAAAGTGAAGTTGCTCTTTTAGTAGAAGTTAAATAAACAATGATCGATCTTATAGAATTATTTGTTCACCTTAATTAGTAGCATTATTACCCCTTGAATACTAATTTTACTAGAACAAGTAGAGAGTAGCAGAATTAGCTTGTATCTTCTCTGTACAGTGACTTTAACATTCACTAATATATTTCTTCTCATTCTAACTTTTGTGTTCGTAGAAATGAATAGTT
Organism: Sympetrum striolatum; assembly: GCA_947579665.1. Taxonomy (NCBI): domain Eukaryota; kingdom Metazoa; phylum Arthropoda; class Insecta; order Odonata; family Libellulidae; genus Sympetrum; species Sympetrum striolatum. The sequence continues at coordinate 29,496,024 of OX388348.1, forward strand.
TCCCAGAAATTAAATCTCAGACCATTGTATAATCGAGTAATTTTTATTTCCCAGTTGTTGAGAATTTTGTTTACTTAATTTATATATGATATTTATACATTTAAGAGATTATTAAATGAACTGAGACATTAAATTAATGTATACATTATATTGATAAACAAACTATTTCCATTAGGGTGTTTCATAAAGACTAAAGTATTTTCTTATTGATAACTATACAAATTTTATGGAAAAATTGTAGTGATGTAGTTAAGTGCAATGATAATTGGATACATAATGGGCTATGGACGTACTAATGTAGTGCTTTTGAAAACTCATGCTCGTTTGTCAATAGAAGGTTATTTTAAGAAATTTCTCTTTGCATTTTATTTGAAGATGAGCAATGTCTTTTAAGGGCATTAAAACATTCTTAATATTATCACGAAAAACTTTCAGATATTTTATTTTCTTGCAGGTATGTAATGTTATCTTGAAAAACTATGATTCAATGATTTTTTTATACTAAGTTCTCTTGCATATACTGAATTTTTGCATAGCCATTTGTATTAGGTTTATAATGTTTTCAAGGTAACATTTTTCACAATAAAAGATCAAAATCCTTCCACTTCTAGATCTATGTGAAACAATCTTAATTATTTTGACTTGAACTTTCAAGACCAGTGAAACAATTAAAATCAGTGTTGACGAAAGACTCAGAGTGATGTCAAGTATTGACCTCTTGAAAGTTTCCCCTAAAGAGGAAAATAAAGAAATAATTAATGGTAATTTTTGAAAAGCCAGGCATCAAGATGCATAAAAATACTTGCATGGTGAAATTATCAGGATCATATCATTAACCATGAATTAAAATCTTCATTTTTTTCCTTTTATAGGTAAGTAGAGAAATTCTTCCATTATACACATAGTTTTAATTAATGAATCCAAAAATAATGACACTTCATAATAAAAATACAAATCACAAGTTTATGTAGATGAGATAAATGCAAGCCTCATGATAAATTGATGCATATTCATTATATAGACAATGCTCTTAGTTCAATGTTTCATCAGAAGCAAAATGAAAATGTGCAAGATACAGTATATTAACTTGTATAAATTAATGTATGAATACTTGAAATATCAAAAATGGATCATGAGCTACACCAATTCATGTAAAAATGGAAAATAGAACCAATTCTAATTCTGTTCATGCATTTTTATATTACACTTGGGGCTCCTGCTTAGGCTTATGGGCAGTGCAATCAGCTTTGGTGAAAGCAGTTCTGGGTTTGATTTCCAGTGGAAGCTCACATGCAAAATGACGCAAGCTGTCTAGGCACTTTTTACAATACTACCACTACTCATACGGTAATTTACACAAGTTAATGTTCCATATAAGCTGGTCTTAATACAGGGAATGGAAAATTCATACTAATATTTTAATTATATAATCATTTTCATATTATTTCTATACTGATAAATAGCCAAGTCACACTGAGTTTATTAGCAATTTTCATAACCAAAATCCTGCAGAAATTCAGCTGACTCTATAAAAAATATTGAGCTTACACTTCAACAACAAGAATACAGCTCATTCAATAATCTGGAATCTTGACAGAAGAGCTATAAGCTTGGGTTCATGAGAAACACCTGGAACAGATAAAATATACCTACATTTTTATGATCTTAAATCTTATTCCATTTATTACTCATAATACCATTGATTATTTTAGCTGTAGTTAATATTTTCGTCCAACTTTCACTGTAAATTATTTAAATAGTTTTGGGGTGTTTTTCCCGAATTCTTTCATTTTCCCAGCAAATTGTGGTTTGATGATTTTGATAAATAAAATACTTCAAAGACATAATATAATTATTTAGTCAAAGCATTACTTGAAAATACTGAATTTAATTTTGATTCTTCTTTATTTTTTCTTCGAATAACTCTTTATATGTCCTCTTGAATTTATACCATCCCTTATAGCGCGTCGCCGCTATACCTTGCTAGTTCTCCATTTCCATTGAAATTACCGGGCACATTACAATCATACCTCTGCCCTCTATGGACGAAAAACATAATTATGGGAGGTCAATAGGTGAAGGCAAACGCTTTGTAGACGGGTTGTGATGAGCGATAACCGAAAAGACTCGATTCATTTATTCAAGCTAATATTATTACTAGTGAGTAGGATTAGTTTAGAAGTAATGTAAAGATAATGATTCGATGCCTCATCGTGCTCGCAGCGCTTTAATGCGTTGGTTAATCGGTACCTTTTATGTATTGAACTGACTGTTACCAGTCATATGGAGCCTGGCGCCATTGATCAAGATCTATGTCGGATTCATTTCCTTATTAACAAAAAACATTTGAATGTGTCACTTGATTATATCAACGGTACGAGTTTATGAGTGTATGGGTGGTGTACACTTTAGGCTTTCAACGATGGCACACGGAATGATATATCGAGCATCGGAAGACTAAATCAGTGAGATGTGAAATAAGAAGTATTTAATATGCCGTTTTTGGCATATACTCGAATTTATTTTCCAATTGGCTGTGACATGTCAGTGTGATTAACTCGTCGCTGGAGTAATGCTGAAGTCTTGGAGATGAAGATTTACGTGAATTTTCTATTGTTGAGCTTCGCCTGCAAAATCAGTGGTATGAAATTAGCTTCCAAATTTTAGTTTACTAGTTCTCTTGCATCGCAGTGTTGTTCAAAGGAAATATGTCTTGAATCGGCATTGTTGTGTATTTAGAGTTGATTTCCTCTTACTGAAATCGGTGTTTTTTACTGTTAGATTTCGTCTACGCTTCGAACGGGGAATGCACAGATCTACATGGAAGAACTATACTTCCTGGTTTGCATTTTGTACCAGGCCCAGATACGTGTACCCTTTGTGTTTGTGAAAATGGGAATCCGAAATGGTGCAAAGCGGTTCTTTGTTCTCCGCCACAGGTATTTTATTTTAAATTCACGAAGTTCATCTTATATATTATATTATCCGACGAAAACTAAGAGGAATTCCCTGATGTAAAACATTTTTAAGATTCTTTATTTCAATTAAACGATCTTAGTTGGGATTGTTTTCCTTGTGATGTAGTTATTTTCAGATATTGCTCACAATTTTTATTCATGAAATATTCTTTGAAGCAATTAATTTAACTCTTCCTGTAGTCATTCCTTCACCATTCATCTTGTAGTTATATTATTTATTTGGTATCGTATATAATGATGTGAGAGGGTTCGTTTCTATACATAAATTTAGGCAAATGTTTCCTGTATATAAATGATATAGATTGAATTCAGATACATTTGTTTAGGTGGTGTATTACTTTGCAAAGGTTTTAGAATACACCTGTTAGAAATCAATTGCCAGTCTAAAACCAATATTCATTCTCAGTTAATCAATGCTTAAATATCTCAGTTAAGCAGTGCTTAAATACTCGAATATTTTATATGTTAATGTTTATTTTCAAACTCTTATTTTAAGGGAGACTTGAAAACATTGAACGTAATGGCTGCACACAATAGAGCATTGCATGTATGTGCTAAGTGTGTTCTCCTAAAGTTGTTTTTAAATACGTTCTGTGCAATATTTTATATTGAACTGTCTCTATCGTAAATAATTCAAAGGAACTTGAAAATTTTAATAATAAGCTGTTGTTTTTCCTTAATTTGAAAGAGATGTTTTACTGTCTGCTCACATAAGTGAATGACCGTATTTGTAGAATCGTGGAATTACTATTGTTTCTTAGTTGGAATCATTTTTGGCTTTGTTATGATTTTCGGATGAATTGAAAGCTTTTCTTTTTCAGGAATGCACATCATTTCGGCTTGGAAACTCTTGCTGTGAATTCATTTGCCTAGATGACACATTACCAAAAACAACATCAGATGGTAATGGAAATGAAAACGGTGCCGAGTTTGGCCTACGTCTTATAGCTAGTGCTGTTACTGCCATCTTGTGTTTGTCACTGCTCTTTTTCCTAATTCATCGGTTAAGGCAAAGGAAGATAAGAGGCAAGTATAAATATATTACCAAGGTGTTTTGTGATTTCGTTTATTAATATAAGTGTAGTCACATTCATACCATCAAAACTTATGGAAATACCCTGGGTGCATTTCGCTTTCAATGAAAGCATCTTCTTGGGAAAAAGATAAATGTTATAGTAAATATTTTTCATTACTTTTTATTAGATTAATATTAACTACTAATCCATTCATATTTTGCCCCTGAAGATACTTTCACTGAAAGCAAAGAATTTCACTGAATAGTGTGTTTATACAGGTTTTGTTGGGACTCTCATCTTCATTAATCTACACCATCAATCAACCTTAGTTATAGGTTTTATAATTGAATAGTTGTATCACTGAATATGAGTATCTATCAATTTATGTTTTCCATTGATATTTTGCCTGAAATTCATCATGTCCATGTCTGTGAGAAAATTCATTCCACTGGTGTAATTAATACACTTTATGTTTTAGCCAAATCTGTATTATCTCTTATAGATACGATGATAAATTTTTCTGTACAAAAACATGACTTAGATGATTATTATTATCGTATTGGGCTATGATACGTTTTCTCAAATTTTAATCATAACCTTCTCAGTGTTTGAGCTACATTGAAGGAACAGAGTGTTGATAAGTTAACTGTTTCGTATTTTTATTGGAATTCATTAGTGTACATACCTCGTTCAAGTCTCAAGAGATCAAAGATATACATTTTCAAAATTTTGTTCTAAAAAAATTGCTGGAATGGATAAGTTGCAAGTTCCTACAGAATCATATCTGGAATTTTAAGTAAATAGGAAAGGTATTCATTCATCTGAGTGAAATGTGTCACTGGAATATTGAAGGTTTTTGGGGAGCTGCTTTAGTTTTTTACAAACTACTCAATGTATATCATTCATAGAGTAATTATTATATTATATATTATCCATATTATATACTATCCATAGAGTAGTTATTATATTATATATTAAATACTCAATGTATTAATTGTTTCTCCAAAACGGACTTAACAAATTGAATTTCAATTTTTAAATCCTCATTTTCATTATTTCTATTGCTTAGCAGAAATATTTTATTAATTGTTTAAATGTTCTTCTAATTGGATAAGTGATTGTCAGATTATTGCTTCCACTCACATGCATTTTCACTCTTATATGTTGTTTGGTGTTCATTTTGTGGAAGGTTTTAGAGAACAATTTTTTGTATGGTTTTAATAACAAAGAAGTGGATAAACATTCTCCTTCACATGCTCTATATTGAAAATAGATATTGATATAACTTCCCAATTTAATTTTTGATTTCAATGGATTTGAGAATTTTTTGCCTGAGAAAAGTAGACAAATATTTCTAATGAAATGTGTTTTCTTTGTTAATCCAGTAAACTTTTACATTACTATTAATCATATTATTTGCTCATATTATATACTGTTTGTATTTTATGCAGCCCATAAGATAATTGAAAATTTATTTTCAGGTCGCCAGAATCGTCAATTGACTGAAGACCAAAGAAGTCTGGGTAGCATAGGGTATATAGCAGGTAGTTTAGGCTATTTGCCAGGCAGCATTGGTTACCTAAGCAATCAGGATCATATAGAGTTTCACTATGAGGAACCTCCTGCCCATTATCCATTGTGGAAACCCCCTGGAAATTATTTCCCAAGAGGTGAGGCGCCACCTCCGTACGAAGAAGCAGTGGCTGCCGCACGAGCCGAAGCAATTGCAGCAGCCTCAACCCTCTGTGATCGACCAAGTGGACCAGGAAATCAGACAGGTGGAAGATCTCGACATAGAGAGCAAGAGATGCAGATGACAGAAGTAATCTTTGGTGTGCCCATGAGTGTAGGGGGCACGTCAGGATGTTGTAGTGGATCAAATACGATGATAAGCTCCGTAGACATTGATACCAGAGGATCCGTTACTGGTACTGAGGAGGCCATTCGTTCCGACGCATTCTACGAAGACGTGGCAGTCCTCCCATCTTCCTCGGTAGATGGAGTGATGGCATCCGGGCTCCACGAAGGTTCTTCGGTATCCTCTCACCCCTCAGTACATGTCCCTGGTGTACTTACAACACCATCCTCTTCCTCCACTGCCACTCTCGTGGCTTCAGGAAACCTGGGTGTGATGAATGATTTGAACAAGAGTACGTGCAGTTGCCCCGATGACAATGATGATTATCGCAGTGAATGTGAGAACTGCAAGAGTGCTCATGGCAGTAGGTACCTGGATCAGTTGGAACCAAATATTGCTCCCCACGAAACCATGACTCTCCAACGTCGGCTTGTAAACAATCCTCAAAATGCTGCCCATGGTTACACAACGAGTCTTACCTTGCCAAGTCAGAGCAGGCGATTGCGGTATGTAAAAATCGAGGGTTCTATCATTAGATATAATTTATTTAACACAACCAGGTTTACCCCAGCTAGAGGTAGGCTTAAGCTGTCTAATTAATAATAAACTAATGAATAATCGCATCTTTAATAGTTGAATTTTAGTTTAATGAGACCAGTCTTACAATTTATCTTTAGAGGACTATTACGTTCAACCATGCACTAACCAGGGTTTAATCCCTAGTTTAGGTGCTGCTTCACTAGCATGATGACCCCTGTGCCACGAAGACCAATAACTAGGCATTTTACATAGTTTTTGATCTTAGTGTTAATATGAAAGTTGAAACACGAATACTCCTCTTTGAAATAATCTTATTGTTATTTTATTGTCTCTTAACTGTTCCCTAATTACAGACTACATTTCCAGAACTTCCTTTTCCTCTCAGCTCTATTTAATAACTCTCTTACTCAATTTTGAACACAATTTGTATGCTCTCTTATATCTTCTATCCTTCATATTTTCTGCAATTACAATGATAGCCTATCAGCATCAGATGAGACTATTTTAATTCCTACCATTTCTTTAAGTCTCTTACTATCTTATGTTACAAATAACTGGCAATGAGTTCTAGACTTCCTGGAATTTATTTGCCTTTTCCATACTATTCCTGACTCTTCTTCCTATGTTGGAATGTTATGTTTCCTATTTATTTGAATGTTTACATATTTTCTCAATGTTCACTGAACCTGTACCAATTCTTATTTGAGGAATAATTTTTCAGCATCGGGATCAATAACTTGACATACATAATATTGAGTTTTTTTTAAAATATATTTTGGTGTAATAGATAGTGTTATATAAAAGTAAAAGCACTTATACTTGTAAATACTTTGTTTTTTAGAGTGGAAAGAATTCTGTTGTAGTTTTCTAAAAATCTTAGATATTAAAAAAAATTGCCAATCTTTTGTTTAAAATGAGGTGTTTGTTTCATTGAATTTTTGATTTTGTTTTAACTTGTCTCATACTTTCCTCTTACACAGTAATGTCTACCAGCTATTGTAATATATTTGTACTCCTTAATAATGCCACTAGTGCTTATTGTAAATAATTCTGCTTGCTAAATTTTGCTGAAAGGTGAAGGACCATAGCTAACTTCTGTGGCTTGAATCCTTTTGTCTTGCATGTTTTCTCTCATAAGTTTGCGAGCAAAGATTTCTTTTGACATTTTTGTTTAGACTACCATCTCTCCAAGGAGGTACTGCATCTTCTTCTGTCCATGCTGCTCAAGAGAAGTGGTTCTGTAGCATACCAGCTGCTTCTTCAACTTCTTCCACTTCATCAGAAGAAGAATAAGCATTTTCTTCTTCCTGGCCTAATGTAAGATCTAATTTTCTTTCTTGGTTAGGATAACTAACTTTCTCTGTCTGTGTATTTTGATGGCATGCACAGTACAATTTAATGTATTAATGTATAAAATTTTAACAGTAGGTTGTGTTACTGTTTTGGCTTTAATATTTGTTATCATGGCAAACAGTGCTGAAATAGATTAACCACAGAAAGGTTCCTTACTGTTTTGTTTACACCCAAAGGTATGATGAATTCTACAGCAGATGTGTTTTGTGGTATATAAGATGCATCTGTTATTTTCCAATGAAAAACCTTACCCAGAATATTAATCTGCATCTTATAAACACGATGGAATTGAAATTTACTTAGCTGGAGGATGAAAGTGCCTCAAACCCAAGGTTAGACTAAAAGTGAACAGTAGAGATATGACAGAGAATTGAACCCAGGTTCCCACTTAATGGAATTTCCAGGTAGGTAGCATACCTGCCTTGAATATCTGGACAAAAAGTGGGAAATTTGGGTTCAAATCCCTGTCAAACCCCTACTTTTAGCAGGGGTTTGACGTCTTCGTATCACATTTTATATTATGAATATAAATGTCGTTTTATCTAAAAGTAAACATATTCTACTCCAAACTAGACGAATCTCCAAGTGCTCAGTGGGTTTTTATTTAACATTAAAGGAGAACATTAGCAAACTGATATCAGCAATTCTAACACATTCATGGGAAGAGAACACTGAAGAGATATTTGGGCAAATATTCATTACAGCCTGCTGAGAAGCCTTTAGAAGATCATTGGGCTAATCTGCAAACGTGACTCCATTTCAAAGGGTTGAAACAATCGATTTGATTTCATTGTTAGTATTGTTTCACTTCTGGTTAGCACATCAAGTGCAGAGGACCCCTCCATTTGGTTATGATTGAATGTAATATTTTAGAAACCATTCTACTTAAAGTGTTTTGCTTAAGTCATGTTACTTAATTCGTTATTTATTATCTTCACATAGGAATTCTAGTAATTGATTATTTATATACTTAATATAGTTACAATTGCCTGATACCCTGCTAAGCTGAAATATCTTTGAATGTTGAGGATAAATCAATAGATAGAAATTTTAAATAGCTGGGAATCATACTTGCTTCTCCCATTTGCCATACATGTGCCACTACCTGGTTTAAGTCCTGACTTTGTGGATCTTTTTTCTTTTAATTTTGAAAACTTATCCCAAGCACTTCTTCCGTAAGAATTCCTTTATATCTTTGATTTGAAGAATCTTGTTGGTTACAGCTTTGAATAGCATTATGCTGTTAGTATGTGCTTGCTTTAGCTTGTGAGGATTGAGAAGGAGAGAGGGCTGAGAATTTTCTCTTTTCTGTATACATTATATTAGTTGCTATTGAACAATAGTTAGCAACAAAATGCTTTTATTTCAATTTGAAGGAATTACAAACAGTTAAAAACGGTGCTTGAGAAACTACTACTAGTATTATGCATTAATGGCTGTAAATTTCTGAACAGCCTCATATTACAAAAAGAGCCTAACTGAGTTACCTCTTGAAAGTAGAACTTTCTTGTATTGTGAAATAAACATTTTTATTATTACTGAAATAATCTACTTTTCATAATTTATTCCAATATAAATGCATGTACAAGGCGTCTCTGGAAAGTAAGGACCAGTTTGGAAAAAAGGCATCAAATATTTTTTTTTCTCAATAACATTTATTCATAGATGAAAGAACATTCATGACTCTATTTTTTGGCATAGTTTCCACCATTGTTCAGGCAATTGTCATAGCGGGGAATCAACTTTTGCATGCCCTCTTCAGGGCATGCAAAGATGCCGACAGCAAAGCAGTACCACAATAGTTTAAGCTCTTCATGACAATCTCGTGCAAAACAGTTTTGAAATTTGTATAAATGCATCATAAAGCATTCTTATTGTGAATTGCCTGTTTGCACCAATTGCCTCCTTCACTTGTTCAAACAAACTATCAGTGACAACAGAAGAACACCCACTCTGGGTCATTGGATCATCCATCATTGAATTGCCTAACCCACTTTCTCACCATTGCGTCCGTACATTTTCACTATAATTCTCTACATGTTGGCAATGAATTTCTACTGGCTTAACATTCCTTGCGTTCAAAAACCCATATTACAGAATGAACTTCAGAGTTGGCGGGGTCAGAAATTGTCTTAAACATATCAAATTATCACTATCAACTGTAGACAATCAAGCTATAATGGCGTCAGTGGGCAGACAATGATCCAGAGAGATGTGTGTATGGGGAACTGCCACGCAATCGTTGTGGTGATGGTAGAACAAAATGGTACTTATTTTCTGGATAGGCCTCGCATCATACAACTAGCTTTTGAATTCCATCCTCGTAGGAATCTGCTGCCTTAATTGTTCTGTCACAATTCTATGAAGTACATTTCTTGAAAACTCGTACTATTCTATCGGCTTTCTGCACCAAGTCTTCAGTAATGGCAGAAGGTCGCCCACATTCTTGCAGCCATCCTTAAATACTCAATCCCATTTTTTTACCATTCTGTTGATCATAATGTTTTCTCCATACACTTTGCTGATCTGCCGATGAATTTCAGCCACTTTTGCATTTAGAAAACAAGTGACTGAGCGTATTTTACACTCAACAGGATTTTCAATTGTCTGAGGCATTTATAGATACTCGCTAAAATGCCTTAATATTAGTGTAAATTATGATGAAAAGTAGATAAAAGTACAGGCTATCATGTAAAAAAAAGATTGATAAAAAAGTAGGCTTTGTGTATTTTTTATTTCAAAAGAGTTTTTAATTAAAAAACATGTCTCGTTTATCTTATGTCTTGATCTGCTGATATTTATCCTGAATTTGATATAAATGGACATTTTTTATAATGTTATATTCACTATTTTTTATTACTTAAGTGTTTTACAAAATAAAAAGATTTCCTTTTAATGTGTTTTCACCTGCTAATTGGATACCAATGTATTCATTGCCTCCTATTTACTAAATACTATGGTAATATTTATGCTTTGTAAATTTCCTTAGAATTTTGTTTCTCAATTTGCTTTTTATATCTTATAAAAGTCATCAATGCATCCTTGTTGTCTCTGCAGCGTACAATTAATAGAAAGTTCAGCTTTTTCTGCTTAGAGACATTTATTGAAGCTAATGGAATATTGTAATTTGTTTTCTCAACATTTATAGCCGAGTTTGCACTCCCTTTTGCCAAGAAGCTGTGACGTATGCCTATGACTTATAAAGGGTTATTTTTCTGTTGATTTTTTGGTTTAAAGTTTTTCTAATGAGGAAACAAAGTTAAGGTGGAAGGCTTTGTTGTGTGAGGTATAATAGCCTTGTCAACAAAAGGAATGAGCATTTGCAGAAATTTTCTTCTTTTTTAATATAATCTATTAAGAATATTGGATAGAGTAGGGGCTATTGGAGACTTGGTGGAAGATTAATGAAATGTGTAACGCTTCTGGTGGTTTTGATAAGTAAAAAGTAACCATGATGACCCTAACCATTACCTTCCCCAGTTTACAATATTAAGGTAAGATATTTGTGAATCTAGGATGATTTTATCTCTACACTGGTACCCAACTTATATGTAGTTTAATTCTCATCGCATTCATTAATTATATCAGGTTTTTTTGGTTGTCATATAGTATGTACGTACCTTTGAAAGCATCATAAAATATATTTGATTAAAACTACATTGCAGTAAATATATATACACCCTGTAGTCTATCTGTTTAGTTCCCAATGTAACTATGAAATGAATGAACAATATTGTTTGTTTATCAATATTTTTGTTAGTGTCAAGCAAATTTTACTTTACAAATCTTCCTAATCCTTATCTCCAACTTTTCTTTGCAGGAAGGATATTTCAGCTGAGAAAGAACCATATTCATTCCATGCCAGAAGTGAAGGTTTTAGTAAATGTGTTGGTAATTCACCCAATCCCTCTTCAATGTAGTTGACTTGAATAGGATGTATTATATTACACATGACTTTTTCCTTTCTGCCTAACTAAGAGGCCCTGGAAAAGTGGTGTTGGTGAGTCACTGCCTATGTGTGCAAATCTCATGAGTACATGGTGTTGGGTGATGTTGTTGCAGGTATTACTCATTTTGTGTGATAGTGGATGAATATTTTTAGGGTAAATGGGAAAAGTATGATTGTTGAGATTTACAAGTTGTGAATGTGCGTATTGTTGAAGCTCAAGTTTAAAACTTGTTGGTTTGTGGAAAAACTTACAGTTCCAAACACTTACATATATTAGCTGTGAATGTCAAATGTTTTATTAAGGTAACAATACCTTCCCAGCTTTTGATTTTATTATTGCTAATCAAAAATCTATTCACGATACATAAGATTACCAGGTGTATTTGAGAATGCTGTTTGTCTATTAAGTTATACCAGTTTTTATATGCAATTTTTCTGGAATTTCTGTATTTATATATTTATTTATTTATTTAGTTTCTATGTCAATCCTAGTTGATAAATTCCACAACTTTTCCGCTTATTTAAATCCCATCAGTATTCCAGAGAGGAAATTTTTATATCATTTTATGCTTTTTTGGTATAAATTCAATTTAAATGATTTTTCCATTTGTTGCCTCTTAATCAAGATTTATTGATTGCTGAATATTTTCAGAGGAAAAACACCCTAATCATAGATGCAATTCTCATGGCTGTCATATTTTCCATTGTTAAAGAGCTATTTTGCAGCTAAAGCAGCTTACTTCATTGTAATGTGAGTAAAGGCTTATTTTAAGATTGGAAAACCCTCAGCAAAATACTCTTTATCATACCTACTTTATGATATATATTCATTTTCATTTATTAGATAACTCTTTTGGAGCAGCTGTCGGTATCATAGTATCTTACTGATTTTTTTAAAATTTGATATGAATATTCTGCTTACAATGTTGGAGATGTGTTCCCTACAGCAGACTTTTTATGTTTTCTCATCATCACATCACATACAGTGTTGGATTCAAGCCTTTTTTGACTCACTTATTTTTTTAGCTGATAGTTAAAATTGAATTAATTCTTTTCATTATTAATTTGATAACAGCTATATATATATATATCTTAACTGATTAGGCCAAGATGTTTTTATTTATTTCTGAATTACAGTCTTGAAGTGTTTTCTCAAATATTTTTACACTTCATTGTGATTTCTAACTTGCTCAAGTTCTGCTTTTATTCAACATAAAATGCAGGTTTTTTCTGTCTAACCTTGGCTTCCAATTTTGTTGCAGATAGATTTTATAAGCCATCTGATGCATATAAGAGCAGTATGAAAACTTTTTGTATTTTCTTTTTCTGAATTCTGATTTTCCGCACAACTCTTAAAATATTAAAGCATTTTTTACTCATATTTCCTTTTCATGTCCATTTATTTAGAATTTATACATTACTGTCTCTAATTATTTACAAAATGTATGTACAATATCCATTTAGTGATTGGTATGACCATAGCATTAATATTTGCCCTTTTGTATTGAGGATATTTATTGGGATTATTCTCTCACATTGTAGAAGGTGTTCTGTATTTATTCATCTAATCACTTTCTCTTACAAATTTTTGAGAAAAATGTACCATCTCATAATCTTGGAATTTTATATCTTTGATTTTACTATCTTTGGATGTTTGGATTGGAAAATCAGATTCTTGTTGCTAGAAAAGAAATGAAAAGTGGTGATTTAAAAGAGTTTAGTGTCAGGGTGGTGTAAGCTGTTCTTTTGGTATGTTTTAATATTTTACCAGACAAAGGACTGAATCTCATCTTCTCTTGATTCAGTATTGACTTAATCATCACATGTGGGTATGAGCGAGAATTGTTTTTGAACTTTTAAGGAGAATTTTAATAATTTCAGAGATGATTATTCATATTAATTTTTATTATCAGTTAAATAATTGATATTTTAATCTCTGAATTTAAATATCTTACTTTATAAACAACTTGATCAGATTTAAAGAAAACTGAAAGATAAATTTTTCATTAGAAGCTGTTGCCACGGTAAATGTTTTTATTATTACTTTGAAATAGACAGAAAGAGAGTAAACATTAATAAAATACAGTTTATTGGGGCCAAATATTTATTTTTAGTCAATTTGTTTGAACTCTTCATAAGGCAAATGACTCTTATCTGATTTTATTTCATGTTAATCATAGGAAGCTTCTACATTTTTTCAGAAGCATTTTCCTTAAGCTATTAATATACCTCAGTTGAGACACAATTGATGAATCTTCCTTGCTAATTAATGTTTTATCTGACTTTTTCTACATCACACATTTATTGATTGGTATATTTTCAGAATTTAGGTGTGATGTTTATTGAGTATTGACAAATAACAGTGTTGTGCATTGCATTTACATTTTTATTAGAAAAGTAGTGATTCTCTATATAGTGGTGTATCTCACAATCAGTTCTATTAAAACAGAATACTGAAGATATATATATTATTGGAGATTCTTCTATATATATCATTCTAGAAGTTAGAGATATATTGAATATATATACTCTTACTGAATTGCTATTTACTATATGATGATGAATATACTGATAAATATCTTTCTTTAGAATTGTATTATAAAGTTGCTCCATTTTTTTAATAATGGAGGACACCAGAAGTTGATCCTAGCTACTTATGTCCATGCAATCCCTTGTTAGTGGAGATTGCGTTTACAAAATTTATTCAAGAGATTTTGGGTGTTTTTCATAGTTATTGTAATTTCAAAGTTTAATATGCTTAGAATCCTTCTTTGAATCTGTGTTATGCAGATTTTGGCTCAAAGGGCAAGGAGTATCTTACAAAAATATTCGTTTCAGATTTAATACCCATCTTTTTGTCCCTAATTTTATTATTCATTCACCTATTTCTTCTAAATCCTCCTAATCCATAACTGAATTCTTTGCTATGTATGATCATTTTCTCCTTTATTATTCCTTTAGCTGCCAGAGTAAAATTTTCCTCCCAAAGTTTTTCTTTAAACAAGGTTGTTATATTTCGTACCTACTTTTTTTTGTTTCATGCTCTCAATTTATGTGTTTTCTTATTCCCAAATGGCACAAATGAGACATGTGTTGTCTTCTCTCCTATGAACTCATGTTCAATTCAAGTTTCATAAATATTTGCTTCGTACAAGGGATGTTGACATGTGATTTTTCATGATATTTTTGTTTTGCACAAACCAATTAGATCCCTGAAGATACAAAGGCTAAGGAATCATATTCCTGGAATTCCAAGTATCTGATATCAATGGTATTTCTAGATTTATTTATATAATAAACAATTTTGATCTGCAGATTTATTATTTGGTATTTAGTAAAATATATTGCTCTCTATGACAATGTCAACTTTTATATCTTATAGATATCTCTTGACTGATGTTTGTTATTATCTTTATGGGTGAGGGATTAGAGGAAAGGACATTGTTTAGGGCCTAAGAGGAAGACTTTTTTATTCAGGTTGATACCTGACTAAAAAAGATCTCAGAGATACTCATTATATCCGTAAAAATCTGTGTTGCCATGTGTGATTTAGTGCTTTTCTTACTATCAGTATCAACCCTCATGAGTCAAATGATTTTGCTAGGTTTGAGATATGCCTAAGAATCAATTTCAGATCAATAGAAAAATGGTAATCAAAATTCTCCATTTTCAGTACTTAAGGTGGTAAAAAAGTGGTATAGTAAATGTGGCTACACAGAGTTGAGATTTTTAATTGTACTTTATGGAGATGAATGCCTCTGCCTTTCCAAAGTTTGCTTTGATCTACTCATCGCTGATAGGTCATTTTTTTATGCACCCTAAATGAAGCCCCTCTTGCTGCTCCTTTAGCTAAAAAAAAAATAAATTAAACAGAACATAGTCAGCTATTGGCCTGCTGAGGGAAATTGAGGCAAAAGTTCAAGATGATTATTCAAATCTTAAGTTTTTTCTTTTATTTTAGCAGCAATGAGAAGTATTGTTATACAATGCATTTTCTCTCAGAAATTAGGATATTTTGAGTGCTCAGTTTTACCTCTACTATACATTAATTCAATCATATTAGGGTGTTGAAACAGTATTCACTTTTCTCAATAGTATGGATATAGTTGAGGTGTATTTGAATATATGTGTACATTTAAATAGAGAAAATCGCACTACCAGATGCTTTCAAATCCGTAAATATGTACATATTTGAAATTTATGGTGGAAATTGCATTAATACTTTGACTGATTTTTGTTCTCATTTGTATTAGCATTATTAGCCATAATGGTTCAATTTGTTTTTAATAAGAGAAAGGTTAATGGCTAATAATTCATTAATTATCTTCAAGGAAAAATAATGCATCCTATTTAATTTTTAACTCATCTATTGCCACTATTTTGCATTTATATAATCTTTGGATTTCAAATCTACCTCATTTTCTTGGTTTACCAGTATGTGAATCTTTTGTAAAATATTTTGTCTAAATATTTCTTGAACTGTAATATCAAATTTTATGGAATTAAGATATCTTCATTGAAATATTTTGAATGATAGTTCCTAAATTGTGAGTTAAGAGAGCATTAAAACATTTGTACGAATATTTTTAGTCAAGTTTTCACATCCTACTATGACCTGATATAGTTCAATGTAGCTATGTTAGAGATGTTGCATACTTTTCAATGCAGAGCAGTTCTAAGGTGTTAAGTAGGGAATGGGTTATGGAATAGTGAAGCTAACCTTTTGTAACTTGAGTCAGCCACCTTTTCTGGAGGAAATGAAACTGCTGAAATTCGTATAATGTAGTTAAAAGAAATACCATTTATTGGTATGCCAAAACTTCTTAAAAAATTAGTTTTTGCTATTGTATTCTGAATTACCATTTATTTTTACTTATGGCTCCTGGATTGCTAAGTGGGCAGTACGTACTGCTTCAGTACAAGCAGTCCCGGGATTGGTTCCCGATGGGTGCCCATTAGGCACGTAGCCAAGGGGGGGAGGGTGAAGGGGGCGGTCGCCCCCCCAAGACTCAGACAATATTATGTTTTTTCCTCAATTCCAACGTTCACATGCTATTATTTCGAGCCCCTCGCCCCCCCAAGGGAAAATTTCTAGCTACGTGCCTGGTTCCCATGTGCGTAATGAC
Organism: Sympetrum striolatum; assembly: GCA_947579665.1. Classification (NCBI taxonomy): domain Eukaryota; kingdom Metazoa; phylum Arthropoda; class Insecta; order Odonata; family Libellulidae; genus Sympetrum; species Sympetrum striolatum. The sequence goes on from OX388348.1 coordinate 29,512,844, forward strand.
CTAAGCTGTGAAAGTGCTTTCAAGAAACAACAAACACATACAATTGTTTAATTCAGCTTATATAAGAATTTCCGAAATCCTAAAATCAGTAACCATTCCCACTTTTCAGGGTGGCTTGATTAAATTATCTTTAGTGCTTAAGAAAATAAAATTGAAAAATAATGGACTGCATGGCCTACATTCATAAATCACCTGATTTCTCAGTATACTGATGAACAGACAAAGCATAAAGTAATAGATTAGAAATAATCCAGTTGGTCATATTTACGGTTGACTTTGATTCTAATGAAATCAGCTGAATTTTATCAAGTTGTACTCTTGTAATAAATTTATTTGAGGAAATTCTAAAAGGGAAAATATAACTTTAAAATCTGAAATTAAAGACTTTTTTCAAGAATTTCTACGAGTAGATGCTAAATTCTAATAAATTCAGAAATGTAAGTTTTTTGTATTTTAAAGAGATTTTAGTGCAGTATTTGCATGTATTCAGATTACATAGAATGTTATTCGATAAGGATGTATCCTTAACATAAATATTTAGTTAAACATTTTAATTATATTTGGAAATTTTCTCTCATTCTCTTATTTTCCTAATAAAATTTTAAAAATTGAAAATGTTAGAAACGTTTATTTCATTTGTTGTTTTCAATGTTTTTTGAAAATGTTTCAGAGATGAAGTTTTATGCGTTTCTCATATTTATAAGAATAACGCAAGACTCCTTATATCCCCCAGTATTTAGATTCTGAATTTACCATACATTCTAAATACTATACTTATAAGTCAGCAGCTTATTCAGGACCAATAAGTGTGATCAATAGTTTGATGTAATTTCTTTGAAGTAAATGATTTAACTTGCATATAATACACCTGGTAATCTTATTGAAAACTATATTTTGGGTGAGAAATGCTGATATTAAAATAGATTATTTTTGTGTGAAATGAATGTCTTTTTATATATAAATATGTGTAGATGTGCAAACCTGATATGCCTCAGGCAACGTATTGTGTGTTCATACGTGGATCATGACTTAGTAATATTATGGACATGGTGATATTAACCATGGTGACTTCACTAAACATGTATTGTATTTAAATTCTGGGCCTAGATGTTTACAGCTTACTAGGCCATAAGAATATTGGCCAATAGAGAACAATTATTCTTTTCAGCCAGTAACACAAGCATTTGTGGTATCTCACTGCCTCATCATGTTTAACAGTGCACTCTTAGCTTTATTTTCTGGTTTCCATAGGTATTCATCAGATGAATATTTGTGCACGATGTTTGTGCTATAAAATTAAATGCTGTTTTGTCTCTATCATTAATTAGGCCTAATTTGCCTATGCTCATTATTTTTCTTGACCTGGGTGTTCATTTTGACATCCTGGTAAGCATATCAGAAATTACTTTGGTATTTATTTACTTGAATTGCGTATTGTAATTGCAGGTTTCTAATAATTCTCATAACTTTGATTTTAGACGATTTGATTGAGTTTTTCATTAAGTAAGTGCAATGAAACATCTCTTAATTAATTTTGCTGTTTTTTTATTTATTGATTATAGCTTGAAATCAAGAAAGTAGATATTTTGAATTTCAAATTCCACATCAATTTTGAGGTTAAAACAATTCTTTTCTTAATTACTATATAGTTGTTGAATGACAGGTGTAAGATGTTGATTACTTGAAAAAGTTTAAATGTTTACTTGTGAAACAAGGGACCTCCTTTAATAACTCAAGTTAATTATTATATTTCCCTAATAAAAATTTATGTAACATCTCATGTTACCATTAACAAAGGAATTGTAATACATAGTCAGATACAACTTGGCTTTCATGGACCTCGGTCTTCAGAGTCAGTTAAATATGGTTAATTATGATTGTTGGATCAACATAGTTGGGGAGGTTATTGTGATAATTCATATAAGTTGTATACTTAACTCAGTTTCTTCTTTTGTCACAAATAATTGGTTATTTTTAGTTCCCTCACACAAAGTAATTTCTTTTCTATTTGAGAGCGTAGTTAAATGCTAGTGAAGAGTATAGTTATATTATCGAGGACCATCATCTTTCTTATTATTCACAATGATGCATTGAATTGTAAGGATAATTTCACTTACAAATACTTACTTATTTTAAGCATAAACCATTTTGAAGAAGACATGAAAGCTAAAATTGTCTGTTTTTATATAAACTGGGTTTCTTAATATCTAGTTTATTGTAAAGAAAGAATAGACATTCTCAATTTATTTTTACATATTAAAGATATTACTTGTGATTGCAAGTATAAAATCTACCATATAGCTTTAATTCCCATTATTTGGCAGTCTGTTAACTAAAACCCTAGCGCTTAATATATTTAAGTTTTGGATGTTTAAATTGAGATTGAAAAATACTTTTGGATTATCTATATTGTGAAGTTTTGGAGGCAGACTTCATGCAAGTGTTTTTGTATTTTTTGTAAATATTTTATCATACTTTATGATGTGGAGTTTATTTGAGTAGAAAATGGCTAAAAGCAATAAGACGTGGTCTTTTGTGAATTACGATAAAGCACAATGTATCAATATATTTAATTGATCAATTATTTAGATTTTAGTTTTCTTAAGCTGATATCAGAAAAAATACTTTGCTAAATTACTCAATTGATGTTATCAATGCTTTCATGGAAATTTTACATTGGTAAACGAAGTAGCAGTAATTATGTGTACATTCTGTTGAAATCACATTCGAATCATATCACATTTGAATGGCTGTTAACTAGCATTCCTAAAGGTGCTTGCTTCTATTATAACTTAAATCTGTTGCTACCAGTGGTGAGTTTTTGTAAGATAAATTTCAAAACAGCGTTTTCAAAAGTTAGTTTTACGATAGTCATATTTTCTTGATCCTAACAGAATTTTCTGATGGTCTCATAGATGGTGTTTTACTATATTATGGATATAATTCTGCAAGATATATAATTGATGTTACTACAGGTAATGAATGGAATTAACTAGAATGATGATCATAGTGATAATATTTTCTTTGATTTCAAAATTTTTAGAAGAAATTCAATTGCACCATAGATGTTTCTATCTTAGAAAATTTTGACCTTACTGTGAATAAAGTAACATTTTTGCACTCAAAAGCGATGAGAAAAATTTTTCACTTGCTATGTTGCTGTTTCCTTATGTTTATCATGTATGAGTTGATGGATGCATTTCAAGTAATTCTTTATTTCTCAATATGTATCAGTTCAATACACAGAAAAGTTTTTAGTTATGTTTGAAATGCAATAAATTACATGGGAAATTGCTCAAATCATAGTTTGTGAAACCAATTTGTTAACTTGCAAACTCGGTAGTTATGCTACAATAACTGAACATTTCCTGGAATGGGCTATTAAAATTGCTTTTATATGAAATTATAAATGTGAGATATATGTGACTTATGAGACCATAAAAAAATATGCTGATGGAGGAGAATCGCTAAGGCTCATATTCACATCTACATTTTCCATAATTTCAATTTATATATGTTTATAAGATGTTGTGATTTTGGTATTGTTATCAATGTGAAAGCACAATTTACTTTTTAATCTGAGCCACTTATACACATGATCAGAAATTGTTTTTTGATAGTCTTCCCTGGTAAAAAATTTCCTATAACATTATGGAATCATGTAAGCAAGACTTAATGTAAAGAAGACCATGTTTTTAAGAATCTTGTTTATTCAAAGGCAGTTATATTGTAACCAATTGCATTATGCTTTGAAACAAAACGCTTGCTGTAGGGTTTGAGATTTGAATGAATGAGTTTAAATTTGTGTGAAAGGTTAATCATGTTAATGGTGAGCCTCTGAATGGTCTTCAATTTTATTTTATTTGAAGCCTATTTTAATATTGTAAATGATTTAATTATTAATCTACCGCAATGTAACCAAAGAATTTTCATTAAAGATGATTTACACTGCCAAAGTATGCTTTATAGTTTATCTTCAGCATTTTTTTTATTGAAGAGCACAGCATTCTATAATTAAAGTTGAAAAACTATTAATCATAGTAAATAATTGTAATTTTGGCCTCCCTGACCTATCAATTATTATCCTATTTTTATATCTTAATTATTGTTACATTAACGAAACGTCTGAGAGATAGAAAAGTATTGGGAGTAAAAGTAAGTTTACATTATTTTGTTGAGGCTTTATTTCTAAATAATGGCAACAGATGTATCAGTCAAAATATTTGCCACCACTAGGTATGACTTTTGCCCATCTTTCAGGCAGCATGCAGATGTCATTGCCGAAAAACTCCTTTTCAATTAAATCTAAGAATAGTCCAATTTTTAGGTGTCCTCATAGTGAAGTTTTGAGATGACAGCCTGTAAATCATTGCCCAAAAAGAGTGTTAATCAGATGGAGTGATATCTAGAGAGTATGGTGGGTGGAGTAGGACTTCACATTTCAGCTTTTTCAATTACTTCTTAACTGGTTTTGTAACCTGAGGTTGGGCATTTTTGTTCTGAAGAATCACCTTGTCATTCCTTTTAGTATATTGAAGCCTTTTCTTCATCAGTGCTTGGCTCAAATGCATTCATTGAAGTCTGTAGTATTCTCCATGAACAGTTTTATTAGGTTTGAGCAACTCGCAATTAATAGCACCCAGCTGGTCCTACCAAATACCGAGCATTAACTTTGGACCATGGATAAGTGGCTTTGCTGTTGATGTAGAAAAATTTCTGGACATCAGACTGGAGGATCTCTTACGCTTAGGATTGTTACAATTAATCCACTTTTTGTAACCCTCTTAAGTCCCCAGGATGGCTCTAGCGTGGGTTCATAAAAGATTTTTTTGGGTGCCAGTGCGAGAGTAAAAAAATAAGGACCCGGGGTAGGCCTCTACCTGCACTCGGAGGGGGTTAGGAAAGGGAAAATGATAAAGGAAAGTACTTAGTTCCCTCAGCTATGGCCCGCAGATCATTCACTCAATGATTCTGACGCCGATCATCACAAGAAACGGGGGAGAAAGGATAGTGGGAGAGGTAAGGGTAACAGGGGTAAGGAAAAAGGGAAATCAAGCAACTAAACTAACCTTGTTGGCGAAGACAACCAAAAGCAAAAAAAGAAAAAATTGAGAAACCAAATGGGGACTTTCCCGAAACAATTCCTCACCTGAGGACTGTAAACCCAAAAATCCGCGACCGAACGATGCCGGACCTATATACCCTCTGCCATTCCTCCTCCATGACCCACGAACAAAAGAATCACAAAAGGAAAGTGCGGTACACACAAGCCCAAAGGCGCAATATGTCACATTTTCATAACCGTAATGACTTGATAATAAACCCTACCATTTTTGCTGTTGAAGCAGCTGTTCACAAGTTACAAACTTGCCTTTCAACCTCTCTGCCCTTCAATTCTTATGGTACCCAGTTCCCATGCATTTGAATCATTCTAAGTGCATGCAACCAAGTGGCAATAGTGTCACTCTTAATAGTTCTGCAAGTTTTACTTGCTTCTGACATGCATCTTCATCCAGGGATGTATTCAATTCATCTTTGAATAATATTTTCTTTCCACTGCATTCCTTATATTTGATGTCTAAATCATCATCCTTAAACCATCAAAACCATTCATAACGTTTTGATTTAGTCATAGAGGCTTTGCCATATGCCTCTATTAACATTTGATCTGCCTCAGAGACAGATTTCTTCAAATGAAAGCAGGAAAGTAATGTTTCCTGCAAATGACATTATTTCACTAATAAACTGACGTGTTTAAATCATACCATTTATTTCTAGGAGCCATATTTTGTAAATAATGACAAACTTACTTTTACTCCCACTAAGTATTATAAACTTTAATTAAGATAACTGTCAAATTCAATCAGCTCCTAAGACACTTCAAGTTAATATATAAAAACCACCAGTAAATTGAGGTATAAAATCATTGTATTTATACTGCAATCAGACAGCTATTGTCGTTGATACATGCAATCATAATTCTCAACCAGTTGATAATGAAACATTTATCGATAAGATTTAGAGAAGTTTTCCTTTATGAAAATTTTATCTAAGAAGGTGACCCTCATTATTCATGGATAGCTTCTGATTTGTGCTTTTACAAAATGCACCAAGTATTTTAGTCTTTTTATTCTTAACAAGAAATAAAATTATTATTTTCATATTAAGGTTTAATTGGACCCTACAATGACATTCATATTTTAAGCTCCTACAGTAGCTCAAATTGCTTGGTTAGCTGGTGTTTCATTAAAAACAGTAAATTTAGCAGCAAAAAATAGTTATATATAGAATTTTTAAATCATATTCATTATTCTGTGTAACAAAGGGGGGGGGGGCAGCTGCTCCCCCCTGGAGACCCATTCGTATTTTGGTTCAGGATGTGTTGTAGAAACTATTTTTAGGCACGAACGTATTTGAAAAGAATTTAGACCCAAAACAAAGTGAAGTGTTGGCACGTGTAAACATCAGTGATGGGAAAAGTACTTCCTCTTTGGAAATTCATTTATACCTCCAGCACAGCAAAAATATTTCAACAATACTTTGTAGTACAGTCCTTCGCCCCTTCCCTCCCAAGAGAAGAAAAGTTCGGTTTCAGGGTGAACAATGTAGTTAGAACTGCCTCTCGATATGATCAGAGCGCGAGGTTATGCGATTATGTCCTCTCTCTCAAACTACCTTGAGTATCGTCCGACAATCGCCGGCAGAAGACAAAGGATTCAGTTTTTTTTCGTTTTCCCTTCAAAATGGACATAAGAAAGTTTTGCGGTAAGTATTTTGCAAATAGGCCGAAGCAGTGGCGCAGCGAGGGGGGAAGTTTAGGGGTTCAAACCCCCCCCCCAAGAAGTCCTATGACTAGCTGAATCCAGGCAAAAATGCCACGGTAAAAATGCCACGGTAAAAATGCCACGGTAAAAATGCCACGGTAAAAATGCCACGGGTAAAAATGCCACAGGTGAAAATGCCATGGAAAAATTGTCAGTAAGTAAGGAAGTATATGTTCATAATATACATTCAATAATATAAAAGATAATACATACATACAATAATATAAATAATACATAATGTACATAATATGATAATAAACATTCATTAGCAAATATTTTAACAAAGTATTTGAACCTACATTAAAAACATTTACATACTCTTTACCGTGTTTGCACATACCCTTCTAAATGCTTTTTCATTTTCTAATTTTCTGATCCATTCAGGAAGACTATTAAAAAGATTAAACGCATCAATTATTAATGATTTCTTTAAGAAATTAGTTTTAAACTTATGAATTTTTAAATTTGATTGCTGTCTAGTTGCATATTTTCTGATAGTCACTATTACATGTTATCTGTTTACATGTAACATGTATGTAACATTTTATACACTAACTATAGTACATGTAAAGAAATTTTTTCTTCAATTTTCCTCCACTGAAGGGCACTAAGCATTGTTTGAATTGGAGTGTATTTTCCACATCCTAGAATGACTCTCATTGCCCTATTTTGTAGCTTCTGTAATTTTTTCATGTAGTTTTTACAGATTCCATACAGAACTGAAGAACAATAATCAAAGTGAGGAGAAATAATTGTTTTGTATATGAGACTCTTTGTCCATGGGCTTAAGTATCTACTTATTCCTAATAAATACCCAATTTGTTTGCCTATTTTTTTACAATATAGTCTACATAACTCTTGAAATTCGAATGGGAGTCTATAAATACTTCTAGATATTTTATTTCATTCACAAAATCTAGCCCACTACTATCAAAAAGGATCAAGGGTCTATTTTGGTCATATAGAATTGCTTTCTTTCTTATGGTTGATGGTACAATTAATATGCATTTGGTCTTGCTCACATTCAGCTTGAGTTAGTTTAGCTTAAGCCAGGTGCTCAAGTTGGCAAGGGCAGAATTGATTTTATTACATACTTTTTCATAGGTCCCCTCAGATGCAGATATTAATGTGTCATCGGCAAAAAAATTATAAATATATAATATAATATAAAATACATAATTTAATTGTAATGAAAGATCATTAATGAAAAAGATAAATAGTCATGGCCCCATAATTGCCCCTTGAGGAATACCCAAATTGTTGAAAATTTCACCTGAAGTTAAGTTGTTATACCTTGTTTTTTGTTTTCTATTGCTCAGATAGCTTTTTATTAGTTCCACAGCTGCATTTCCAAAACCATATTTTGTTAATTTTTCTACCAGTAGGTCCCTGTCAATAGTTTCAAAAGCACTTTTAAAATCTAACATAATGAAAACTGTAGTCTTTCCATCATCTGCCATTTTTCGCTATTTAGATAAAACAAGTTGGATGGCAGTTTCACATGAAAAAGTCTTCCTGAAGGCAGATTGATTTGTGCATAATATGTTATTTTTCTCCACATACTCAATCATATGTTCATGGAGTATTATTTCTAAAAAAAAATCATATACTGGTAAACAATTTACTGGTCTCAGATCTTGGGAATCAAGAGGAGTTTTTTTCTTTGGAATAGGTGTAACTAGAGATGTCTTCCAGGACTCAGGAAAAGTACCTTGTCTGATTGACATATTTACAATCTTCAGCAACAAAGCCCCTCATTCATCAAATATGTATCTGATATTAAATTTGCTGTAATGCGATCAGGTGCACTTTTCTTGTTATTTAGGGAACATACAACTTTGTGTAATTTAAATAAATCTATCTCTTTGAACTCAAAACAACACTGTGATTTTGAAATGTAATATCCTTTACAGTAAGCTTTTCAGCTTGAGATACCTTGCGTATAGAGTTTACAATATCTACAACACTATTTACAAAGAAATTATTCAGGCAATCATTTTCAGCTTAAGATTCATAACCAACTATATTTACTTTCAGAGATTCCCCTTTTGCAATTTTACAACTATCTAAGAATTTAATAGTTTTCCACATATGTTTTGGCTCATATTTTGAATTTTCAATTTCAATGTATCTTTTCTTTTCACTGTCTATTATAACCTCACATTTATTCCTTAATGATTTATAACTGTTCCAATCTTCTGTATTGTTAGTGAGTTTTGCCCTTTGGTATGCAAGATTTCTAAGTTTGCAAACTTTTTTCACTTCATCAGTAAACCAAGGCAGATCTTTACCATTTTTCTGATGAATTATTTATACTGGAACAAATTTATCGACTGCATTCAATAGGTTTCCCACAAATTGATTTGATATTTCATTCAGATTAACCTTTTCCCAATTACATGTCTTTAGGTAGCCTTTCCGTTCCTCCATATTACATTTATTCCATAAATTAATTTCTCTTGAAACTTCTACTGAATGTGGTATGTATTCATTAATATTTTAAAAAATCACACTCAATAGTTATTAATTCATGGTCACTAATTTTTTTTATGGCAGGTTTATTTACCAATAACATTTTTTGGTTTGAAATTGTTAAGTCAATCATTGTTTTACTCGTTCTTGTACCTCTAATGAAGTATTTGACAAATTGCTTTAAACCAAAGCTTTGAATCACATTTATCAATTTAATAGAATAGGTAGAAATGTTCTTCATGTCAATATTAAAATCACCAATCAGATTAGTTTATTTACCACTCTAGTTTTTCAACTATCCATTCATCTAAGAAATTAATAAAATCATTAACTGATGATCCTGGTGATCAATATAAAGTATAAACATAATAAATTCCTTTCAATGTTTTTAGCTTAGTACCCAAAATCCATACACAAATTTATAATTCTATTTTCTACTATATCATAATTAATATAATTTCTAATATAAATGCACGCACCTGTATGTTTTCTATGAGATAAGCACACTTCACAGTCATATCCATGTATGTCACAGTAAAAATTCCATAGTGAAAATGTCACTATCTACAAATACACAATGTCTACTTAATTCAAAAGGTTGGCAGAGGAATAACTTTTGTTTATAAACTTCGACACGAATGCCATCTCTTGAGGGAAATTGGAACTTTTGTTTATAAACTTCGACACGAATGCCATCTCTTGAGGAAAATTGGAACTTTGGTTTATAAACTTCGCCACTAATGCCATCTCTTGAGGAAAATTGGAACTCTTGTTTATAAACATCGCCACTAATGCCATCTCTTGAGGAAAATTGGAACTTTTGTTTTTACAATCTTCGCCGCTAATGAAATCTCTCGAGGAAAATTGGTACTTTCGTTATTTTGTTATTAAACATTGACATTAATGCTGCATCTCTAGAAAAACGTGAACTTTTTTTAACTGAAAATAAAAATATCCCTAAGTAAACAGTAGCATTACCATAAGTTGAGATATAATTCAGTATCATACTTATACTATTTTAGCAAAAGTCTACTTTACCTAGAAAGGCAGGTTAAAAAAATAAATGTTAACCCAGCAAACACACCAAGTGTTCGCCACTATTCGCCACGTGGCATTTTGGTGGCGAATGTGGTGAATGTGGTAAAAAGGTGGTAAGAATGTGGTCATCACCACATTGGATATTGCCAAAACGTCATATAATCGTGGCCAAAACGTTGTCATTTCCGTGAGATTATTATATATAAAATGTTATATAAAAAAGATTTTCTTCCATATCAAGTTCATTTACTCATAAAACAAAAAAGCAGAAGGATAAAACACAGAATCTGTGATTCAATTACGGAAGATGAATAACCCGCAGCATTATCTAATCAAGTAAAAAATAATATAAATATGCATTTATGACATATTAAAGGAAGAAGTAGCATAAAATTATTTATTTTTCCATTGTTATCGCTGTGAGTAAATTTATAATAATAAAAGAAAATATTTAGCCGACGTTATACTTGATTATTTAATTAAAATTGATTACAGACGAAGAGTACGTTTTTAAATTCATCGATGGAATCAGAAATCCATCAATCCGTTTTTAAATTCATATGGACGAATCGTAAAACATATATTTTTTTACGATTCGTTAGGAAATTGAGCGCGAACGTTATTAAAAAGTTGATTTTCGTATTTTTCGTGCTTTATTTTCCTCTATGTTACGAAAATGATAAGGAAAACAATCATTTTTCCTTCATATACGAAAACTGACAAATCTTGCTGGTTTGAGCTTGAGCGGTTCTCGTTGTAGTCTCGTAGCGTGGTAGCAGTGTCTCGAATTATTATTTGTTGGCAATAGCTCATTTAAGTCTCGGCATCGTGTTGAAGTTGTGAAACAATTTCGAATATTGGGATGAATTACGTCGCCCCAAAGGATATTTCAGCACAGTAGCAGTAAATGTATTCCATCTTTTCACTTTCCAAGGAAACAGAATTGTAAGTATATTATTTAAGCATTGATTATTTATTGCACGTTTCAAACTATGTACTACCTAGAAATAAGTTCTTAATTGTATTTTACAGGAAAACCCTTGTCACCGTCCAATCAATTTTATCAAAGATGTTGGTTGTTCATCCGGAGCATTATGTTTTACAATATGACCGATGTAGTGTATTTGTTGGGGGAAATCGTGTACGTTAAGTTATCCATACTGTGAAGATGGTGACAATCTGGAGATTATCTGCAGTTTTAAGCTCAGCTAAGAAACGTAAGTGAAGCTTTTTGCCTTCTTTATTAGATATTAAATATTTAATAAGCTAATATTAATGCTTGCTATAAGTGTTGGTAAAATTCTCGATGATTTACCGTGTTATCGAGAATTTTACCCAAGTATTTATTTACGTTACTCAAACACTTTCATTTCCATTATTTAAATTAATTTAAGCCTTCTTAAAACTTAATACAACTCTCAGTAAAAGTTGTATTTCACACTTGTTTGTACGTATTGCAGTATCATGGGAAGTTTTCTAAGAAGCAAATTTTAATTTAGTCATTTCTGTTTAATTTAGTGAAGTAATTAAAGAATTTTAATTAAAAAGAGAAATTCCGGAACTTTAGTGTATTCGTTGAAGACTGATAGATTCTCAGACAGAATGATAGAATAATAAAGGTTTAAAGAACAAGATATGGGTTATAAGAAGAATTATCCTGGATTGAAGATAATAGTACTCGGATCTTAGGATCCACGTAAGGCAGTTGTTTCACAAGAGGAAGACCTTATCCACAGCAGTAAAAGTGAATAACAAAAGTGAGTTAAGAATTGATTTCATTTTCAATATCACAGATCGTTTTGCTTCTTTTTGCTGTATTAAGATTTCATTCCTATTCAGCTATGTAAAACTTAATTCATTGTAATATGTATTTATTCACAAATGTATTTATGTATTAAAATAATGCATAACAATAAAAATTTTATTTACAGCATATTTTCTGGTGTATTCTTCATCCTTTACCCTTCTTTCAGTTTACTACTGAATCAATGACTACTCGAAGGAACTACTAATTTTCTTTATGATTTATGCGGAATTTTCATGTGGAAAATATACATCTGAGATGTGACGAAACGGCAGTATTCCTAATCCAAATATTTGAATTTGTCTAAAGCTTTGATATGTTTTATCTTTTGAAATATCTATCAGGTACTATTAATTTACCACTTTAAAAAAATTATATATATTGTTCTCAAAGCCTTTCAATAGGTTAATTTGGAAAATATGCAATGTGTTTTAAGTTAAGTACTTGAGAGCTCATTGGCTGCTTTCAGAGATGTCTTATATAAAGACCTTGAGATGTGATTTAAACTGAGACATTGTCTGAATAAATGTTGCAATGAATCTACTGTACATAGCACCCAGTAATATGGTTTGAATGTCCCATGTCTTGCTTTTCCTTGTCTTAATTCTGAATTCAAGTAAAAGACCATTTTTATCCAAATTTTAGATAAAGGTATGAATCTTGGGTAGCATCCTAATATTTTTTCTGAAAGCAAGTATTTGATGCCAATGTATAAAAGTTTTATTTTTGTATAGAAAGGAGTGATCAGAAAGTCATTTTTCATTATAAGGGGTCCAAAATTAGCTGGAATATTTTATAAATTTTAGGATACAATATTATAGAAATGTGGCAAAATGTGGTGATTATGTGGTAGTAAAGTTGCAGCGCCATGTGGTGACCACGTTCCTGCAACTCCATCTCGCCACATGGTGGCCACGTGGTGTTACAACGTAACTGCCACCAAACGCCACGTAGTAGCCACGTGGTGACCACGTGAAATTGTTTGCTGGGAACTTTTTTAACCAAATATCTTTTTCTATTTATAATAATTAAAGAAACGTTTAAATATTCATGTTCCAATATTGCATTAACTTTGATATTTTTCCTATTTATAAGTAACTTAACAGTTTCAAACTTTTGGAGTATGTAAAAAGGGTTTATTATATTGATTTGTAATAACGAAGTCACTCTATGTTTCAAATGCCGTAGGAAAATAATGAAAATTAATTTCATTCCTTTCGAAAAAAGTCAAAATATAGCGCATAAATAATTTTTCGATTCTTTTATGAAACTTCCAGTTTATCAGTTTTCGACTATGACATATACGATTAGTAATATTTGCATTATTGTAAAATTAATCCTTATCGCTGTCACCAACCTGTAAAAGTATAATTTAAAATTATGTTTTTGAATCGTGTTAAACTTGGGTCCTACAAATGATATTATAACTTTTTGTTATTAATAAACCAGTCTTAACCTACATCCAGCCTAACAACTTCACGAAGCAGGGTTACTAAATTCAAAAAGAAAATCATTCAAATATATTTATTGAGCTGCTATTTGTAACGATATTAAAATATGCGAACACTGATTTGATTTACAACAGATTAGCGGACGAGCATGTGTCTGAGAAAAACTACAAACATGCAAAAAATGTGTGGGAATCTTTTGTAGAAATTTCCCTTCTCCGGAAGTGATGTTTCCTCAAATTTCTCGATTGAGTTTGTGTAATCAAATGGGTAGACCCCCTTACGTGTGACTAGGTTCGTTTTCTCACCGAATACCTCGCTAGTATATTTAAATGTTTTTAAATTTGTTACCAGTGAAGCTAATGACGCTGGCATGAATCGACACGTGTCGAGAAATTAACAATATTTCACGAAGCCTTAGGTTTCGTTTTTGTTACCTATGTTTTTACCTAAAATTCGAAAGTGGTGTAGGGTGTATCCTATGTTACACTATACACTCAAAATATATGTTTCGTCATTTTTTTGGTATGTATCACAGCAGGGGCGTAACCAGGATTTGACTAAGGGGGGAGTCCAAAGCCATGTCGTAAACACAGAATTGCCTTTAGGTAATTCAGGGGCAGGAAAGCTTTCGCCCAACATGCATAGGAAATGAATACTGATTCATATTTCTCTTTATATCTTGTGAGTAATTAGTGAAATGTGGAACTGCATTTATGTAAACATTCACATAATTATTCTTGTTTTTTTATGTGTCGAAGAAAGAGCATTTCATAAACGCTGTGACTAGGTTCGTTTTCTCACCGAATATCTCCCTAGTATATTTAAATGTTTTTAAATTTGTTACCAGTGAATCTAATGACGCTGGCATGAATCGACATGTTTCGAGAAATCTAATGGTGAAATTATTTTCGATTGACTTTGCGAATGAAATATACTTTTCCTCGGTGTTCGGAATCACATTAATTTTTTTATCATGATAGTCTAACTCCCGAACCAAGAAATGACCATCATACGATGTTATGAATAAACACAGGAAGAAAATTTGGCATTTTGTACTGCAGGTTGCAAAAAGAATGAGCGGGCCCTCGATACTTACCTGTCAAGTGATCGTGATCTCTAACGGCATCTGACTTCAACTCTTTACCACAAATATGACAAGACAACGCATTCTTAAAATTTGCCACTTCTTCCGGGCTAAGCGATTCCATTGGCACAACGTTTTTATACAACTTGAATACTCTCTCTGCTTCCTCTTTCATTTTCTGCATAAAGACCTGTGCGGTATTGGAACCTCGGTAAAGCTGTGGTGTCTCACATCCATTGGGCTTTATGAGAACAGCAAAAGCTGAATGGTTCGTGTTTCTGAATAGCGTGCGTGTAGGATGCGTTAGGTAAAGTTTCACAAGTGCTGATACCTTGGAGAATACATTCAAAGTCTGCATATATTACATAAGGAACTGGAAATGAATGCCCGAGTTTGGTAAATTTTGATATCTTATCCCCCTCGATAGGAAAGCTCAATTTTCGCGGGTTTTTTACTATTACAGTTTGCTGTATGCGTCTCTAATTTTTTTTGTCATGATAATGCATGAAGTATCGTTTGCAAATGTAAATTCTACAACATTTTTGTTATCTGAAGATGGATTAGACTCTCAAAGTTTTTAATCCAGCAATAATGAGCCGTGTTGTCATTTGTAATATATAATAGGTCACGATGATCTGCGAGCTCGGTATTTATAATTTTATTGGATAGACATTGTTTTTTTCGTCTAGCCCGAAAACGTTAATTGAAATTTTATTTCTTCGGCCAAATTTAGGAATATCGGAGAGTTTGACTGGGTATTCAATACAATCTCAATCGTACCCATTGTCGAATTCATCCGTATTATATCTGTAGACTCGTTGAGGGTATTTATGTATGTTCTTTCCCCAAACCGCGTATTTAAAACAAAACTGATCGTCATTCCTAACATTTACAACAGATTTTCTGCTTGCAATCTTGGGTGGTAACTCAATAAAGGTTGATCCGCGTAACGGAGTGTAATGATTAATTCGGAGTTCAAAACCCTAGATTTTACTCAGCGCCCACCCTGATCCCTTCACCTGCATCTTGGATTTTTCCGTAAGTAATTTTCCAAATGAACTTTCTAAAATTTCCCCAACGTCATCGACTACCAAAACCCTAACATTTCTCGTTTTGAATGCTCGTTCTATCGTCTTCTCACGCCTCTTAAAGTTTGCCTTAACCACAATATTAATTTTAAGGGCAGAATTACTTAGCTCATCCCTTATCCTCGGAATTAAAAGATCGGAAGTATAATTTAGAAATGATATAAGGTCTTTATGCGCTTCACTCACCACCCAGTAGGTTTTCAGTCGACCCTTTATAGCCCTGTCAATGTCAACGATCGAATGTTCACCGCCTACTTGAGGGTTCAACTGACTGTACTCCATCCTAAAAGTTTTGAAAAAATTGTTAAAAAATAATACTAGGGAATAACTCAAAAGTATATATACTGATACTTACTCAGATTTCTGATTAAACTGTTAATACTTTACTGTATTTCTTCTTAGAGGAAATAATTCCAAACAGGAAGAATAACTCCAAAACCTTGAAACAGAAGAATGAAGCAAAGTCACACCATGTCTTCAATGACGAAGCGTAGGAGTAAATGAGAAAGTTCCCCTCATTTAGTTCTATTTTAATTATTTACCCCCACTACCGCTTCATTACAAACGTTTCTTCCTATTCAAGCATAATTTCAACGCGTTAGGGGGAGTATAAACGCTACCCCTAGTTTCAGTACTCTAACTCATCCCCTAGGTAAATTTTCTCACCAGCTCATTATAAGGTATTCTTTTACATCATTTTCATGAGATTTTGTTTCGAGGAGAGCATTTGATATCGTCTTTGGTCAGCAGAAGATACAAGTACTGCATAATCAGCGGATTCTGGGAGTGCGTGCGTGTTGAAAGATTATTTCAAAAGAGAATCCCTTATTCCACTTAATCATTTCTATCAGTGAATAAGTTTATCTATAAGAGCTCGAGATCCATCATCTTTGCACTTGCGTGAATTTTTAAAAATGAGTTAAATAATTCAGAAGAACTGTTCACAAATTATCAACATAAAATGAGCGTACTATCTCTAGTAATTCAGAATTTTTTCTCGTTTTTCATAACCTTGCTGATTGATAAAATGCAAAATTACTTTCAAGCATTCTAAAATTCACACCAATAAGTCCGCGTACTCTTGTGAAATAGCAAAAAATATTTTAAACAGAGTAGATAAATTGACAATTTTTGTGAATCTGAAAGTGGTGAGTTGGAGGATGCAAAAACTAGTATTGAAAATATATTTAACTAGTAACCTATGTAAGCATTACTTGCCCTAGTAAATAATATTTTCAAGCTGATAGGAATAAAATTATGGAAAACTTTTGATGAAATTTTATAAGAAGGAAAATTAAAGATTACGTCAAGGAAATAAAAAAGAATATTTTGGTAACATGCAATTCTTCAATAAGCAATTCTAGCATTCAGTTAATCAATTGATAATTAATTTTTAAAGAAGTGTGAACACTTTTAGAATACTCTCTAAAAGTGCGGCGGGGAAAGTACTAGCGGGCGGAGGTAAGCAGCGGGGCAAGCGGCACAAGCGGTGACGCGCGAGGGAGCGCGGGAATTGCTTTTAAACATTGTTTTTAGTAGAATGACCTTGAAACGCGCAAGGATAGACTTTTTGTATCTACTCATAGAGATCTAAAATATTCTCCAGCAGTAAGAATAAGGATCGATTCGTAAGCATAATGAAACATTTACGGTTTGATCACAGAGAAACTCGGAGTCAAGCTCTGAGAGAAGAAAAATTTGCTTTAGGTTCTGAGCCTTGGAATACATGTATAACTAACTCCCGAGCCTGCTACAACCATGACGAGAGTGTTACAGCCGATGAACAATTATATCCTACACAGTGCCGATGCCCATTCATCCAATACATACCGAATAAGCCAGATAAGTTTGGGATCAAGTACTGTGTATTAGCAGACGTGAAGTCTAAATATTGCCTAAATGCATTTCCTTATTGTGGAAAAGATGATGCTAGGGGATCAAGGCAGTCTCTTGGAGAATATGTTGTGCTATGGTTGGCAGAGCCGTTCAAAAACTCCGGTATCAACATAACTTGCAACAATTACTTCTCTTCAATCAGCCTCGCTGAAAAACTAAAAAAAACTAAATCTCACTGGTTGGAATGATAAGAAAAAATAGAAGAGAATTACCTCCTTCGGTTCATCACAGCGATGAAATGTAATCAACTAGAGTTTATAAAAATAGACTAGGCCATAGCTTGACAAATTACCAAGCAAAAAATATAAAAACTTGCTTTTAATCAGTACAATACATCAGGACGTGATGATTTCTGACTCAGAAAAAGAAACCGGATACAGTTTTGTATTACAACTGCAACAAAGTAGGAGTAGATATAATGGATAGCATGTGCCGGAAATATTCAACTCATTCGGCTGCAAGGAGATGGCCAGTGCATGTATTTTTTATCATATTGGACCTGGCCTCAATAAATAGCTGGGTTCTATTCAAAGAAACCACTGGGCGTAAGCTCAGCCGGAAGGAGTAAATTCAAAGACTTGTATTAGAAATTATTGGAATCTTATTATAGATAGAGCTTTACTTTAGAGGTTAGATGGAAGAGGAGACTTTTTAGTCTCAATCCTCTCGTCTAATTTTTTTTTCGTCTCAATCTCGCCTAATAATAATAATAATAATAATAATAGAGCCACCTCCCTAATGTTCCTTTGCAATGTCGGGAATTTCATTAGGGGAAGCACGTGCGCCAATAAGACCGCAGAAAAGAAGAAAGTGTCAGATCTCACCTGGATGCTATAACAAATCCAGTAATTTGTGCCTAAAATGTAGGAAAACATACAGTGGAATATGCTCTGTAAAAGTGGCAATGTGCAGAATCTGCTGTAAAAAATTATGTACTCTTGGATACATAGAGTGATATTCTCTCTTATCATATATCTTAAAAATGTTAATCCATTACTTAATAAGGAATAAATATTAATTTGTAAGAACAAGAGCGAAGCTTTATTATGATTTCAAACCTTACATTGTGAAGATGATGAAGTGTTACTATAATGACTTGGATTTATTGTAAACTAGCGAATGATGGAAGGAAATAACATTTTAAGAATGATGTAAGTATTAAGGTAAGTCTAAAATAATAATCAACATAATAAAACTAGCACCAGAGTGGATACGCACAGAATGAGATATGAGTAAGAAAAGGCCATTCTCGATAAATGCATGATTAACTTCACTTTACAGCCGAAAATGTTAGTAACCCTGCTTCTTTATAGTTTATAAACTTATTCGGGATCCCCAAGAGTTTCGACAAATCAAATGAAACAAATCTGTACTCAAAATATCCCTTTAGTTATTTATTCTGCGAACGCATAACTCTCTGTTTAGAGATCCGTTCTTACGATTGGTAGCCCTGATTTATAAAGTTAGTACCCTTGACATTAATTCTAATTGTTCAAAAAAGGTGATTGAATGCAAACTTGAGATATCAGTTTGAGATTTACCTGAGAAAAACATTGGAAGAACATTTTATAATGATTAAACTAATATGTTGGCAACCCTGCTAAAAATTTTTTTATGAATTTTTAAATATTATAGAACGATTTGGCATTGACGAAAACCACAGATTGGAAATTTTCACGACGAAATTCGAAAAATTCTTCCGCCATCGTATTTGATGGTTTTTTCCGAGGCACGAACGAGTGGTTTCATATGGTTTCCGTCAGATGGCATAACAATCTTGGCGTGACATGGCTGACTTTTATCAACAATTCGGACTTTATTCCACTTATTCCGAAAATATGAGTTTCATTGGTCCAGTAGGAATAGATAATATATTATAGAATATGAAATTCTGCAGATTTAGGACATCGGTCAACATTTTGTTTAATTAATTAAAATTTAAACAAAATACGAGGTAAAACAACTTATCAGCATTTGTATAATGGTCAAACTTAGAAGTTATACAATATTCAGGTCCTTGAAAATCATAAAAGTATTTAATTACGAATTTTAAAAGTAGGTGGTCAAATGACCACCTCCCGTCCTTCTAGGTAGGCCGAAAATGCCGTCCTCCTAGTGTTAATGAGTTTGCCATAGAAGCGTTCAACTCCTCTAGTTTTCAATACATTTAGTTTTTAAAAGATTTGACATATTTGTAGTAAGATGCGGGCATGAATAAACTAGCCCCTGTAAGTTAGGCATTTTTCATTTTAACAGGCAGCTTGCCGCCCCCCCCCCCTAGCCCAGTGGCTGGCCACGCCCTTGCTGTGTAAGTTAATAAGTTGTATTTTTCAGTTTATGGGTAAAATTGATTTATCACCTATTTTTGGGAAGTAGGACTCAATGCTAATGTATATTCAGCAAATCAATGCCGGATGCAGAATCTTTTTTTGCATTAATGTATAATTTTCAGTTATTTTAATATTTTAAAACTATTTTTGATTTATTTTAAAGGAAAAGTAAAGATTTTCTACCAAATTTTAGTCATCCCTTGAATTCAAGGCATCAGTGTCTGGAGGGAATTTGGTTTGTCCAGTATACAAATTTGTTTCAGTACTAACAGTAGTAAATAAATATAATCTATCTACAGAAAAATAAGAAGGGGATAAATTTAAAATAAAAATTGAATTTATCATGATTTTATTCCAAAAAACAGTTGAATCCAGGACCATCATTACAATCAGGACACACATAAGCAATGAAATGCTTATATAGGCCAAAATAGCTAAAACTACAAACAAACCTCTTTCAATGCTGCCTAGAAGGGTACTAAGACCCTGAGCAAAAGAGAAAATCTATCCCGTGACGCTTGGCTCTGCAATTGGCCAGCAGGGCTCATGCCTTGAATTCAAGGCATCCGCATTGAGTGGATTAAGTTATACGAAAGGGAAAAGAAAGCTATGTCATTAAGACAGGGTCAAACTATCAGATAAGTTCCTTTGGAGTAATGTTGCAGCCATAACTAAACACTCTGGCACAAATTCTTCCACTGGGTGCTAACTCAGCTTAAAAAAAAGAACATTGGAGGAAGTGTCTCAGCTAGTGGTTTTTAAGTGCTAAGTTATCATTTGTGATTTGCTATCCTTAAATAGAGAGAGTAGACGTAAGTAATTGCAGAAAACATGATACCAAAATGTAAGTTTTCATGCCTAAGGTACAATTTTCTATTAAATCTTATGAAATTTTTTTATTAAAATAGTATTTTACAAATCGCATATACCATTAGTTTGTAAATAAATATCAGTATCAGAAATAATTGTTCAATGATCTCAAACAAAAACTCAATTTTATGAACAAAATTGTTTCTTGCATTCAGGTAATAGAACAAATATTATTTGCTCAATACAATAATTATGCAAATTATTCTAATATTAATCCTAACAATAAATAAAGTAATTATAATAAATAAATAGCTTTTCATACATTTTCTTCAAGTTAATATCATGGGGATATAATTAACATATCTATATTGCATTTTACTGCAATTAAATAATGTATCTGCTAATTAATGAATCACAGAAATATCTTGGAAATACAAAAACGTTTTCAGAAACAAAATTATTTGGCAATATTGTATTTACAATGGAGAAACTGTAGTACTGATCATCATTGGACAATCTCACTTCTTATGTTAGTTGATTGTGTTATTGGTAATATTGAAGCATTTGCTAATGAAACCCTAGGTAAAGTGAAACGGAAGTCATTGCTAGCGTATTCTTCATCAACGTACATTCTTCTCCGAAATCCTAATGCACCATTTTTACAACAGCAAGCATAAATGAAACAGAAACTAACTACTAAAAATATTAATGCTCCACCACTAGACAACATTGCTATCAGCATCACATCTGGTCCCTTAATTGGAGCTTCTGGTGGTCCAGTTGTGGGGATTTCTTCAGTGGTATATTCTGAGAGAGGAAGGAATGAAACATTAAATAATTTATTTTAAATTTGATAGTGAAGATAAACTGCAAATGGCGGTTCACAAATTACATCAACTGAGTAAAATATATAACCTAAAAATTTCGACAGCTAAAATGAAAACGATGGCAATCTTAGGAAGCTATGCAATTAGGACAAAAATTGCTATTGAAAACCAAGTACTTGAACAGGTATCCCATTTCCAATATTTAGGATGTGATCTAACTTATGAAGATGATAAAGACATCACAAATAAATTGATCTCTTCCAGAGGATAAGTGGTACACTAAGGTGAACCTTAAAAAGTAAAACGAGAAAAGAAACCCAAATTAAGTTTTACAAGATGATGGCAGTTCCTACTACGATGTATGGGTCAGAATGCTCGACAACAAACCAAACGAATTAAAATAGAGTGCTCTGAAATGAAATTTCTTAGAGCAGTTAAGGGTTGTACAAGGAGAGACAAAATAAGGAATACATCTATAAGAGAGGAACTAGGAGTTCAGGCGATGTCAGAAAGATTAATAGAGTATAAAAACAGATGGAAAGAGCATGTATTGCAAATGCCTAGAGAGAGATTTCCGAAGCAAGCTTTGGAATATAAGCCATTAGGTAAAAGGAGTGTTGGAATATCAAGATTAAGATGATAAAGTCAAGCCGGAACAGGCTTAAAGACTAATCCTGGAAGGAAGAAGAAGATTTTAAATTTGGTAAAAACTAAATACCATACTTATCAGTGTATAACATCATTGCATAGCACACCTTGATTTTGAGAAGGAAATTTGAATTATAAAACTAAAATATAAAATAAAAGACTATTCAAAACAAAGATGGTCAGCATCTCCACTCTGCAGAGCAGCTACCTACGACTTTGAAACCCAGTCTACCATTAAAATTTGCCTAAAATGTGGGAGTTGATTATATTAAATATTAATGAAAGATCGGCCTTGATTAAAGTTTATTTTAGGGATCTTAGGGAAAGGTATTAGGGGAGCAATATGTAATGACCGGGATTACGATGGTAGTGAAATGCAATCAATAAAATTTAACTTAGAATGAACTAAAATTCCTAAGTCTTTTTGGGAGCTGACTCTTTTCAGAGGAGTAGAGTTTAAGATATAAACAAAATCTAGAGGGGACTTGCGTAAGAAAATAGACATTACAGAGCATTTCTAGGGATTTTGATGTAGTCTCCACTTTTCATACCATTTATTTGTTTCATCTAATGCCTGCTGGAAATGGTAGCGGTTGTCAACGATATCAATTTTACTTAATAGTTTGCAGTCATCTGCAAAGAGCAAAGAATTGATTTTACGAGAATGGAAGAGTGTAGATAGATCATCTATGTGTAGCCTAAAAAGATATGGACCGAGCACACTGCCTTGAGGAACTCCCGAAGATATTACAGACCATTCCGATTTAATCCTGTCAATTATAACTGATTGAGTGCGATGTGTAAGATAGTTGTTTATCAGAGTCAGAAAGTTACCATTAATTCCAAAGCAGTGTTCTAGTTTACAAAGAAGGAGGGTGTGATCTACAGAATCAAATGCTTTTGAGAAGTCTAAGAATACGGAGTCTAACTGGGATTTATTTATAATAAAGCTAACAGCGTGACTTTGGAAAATAGTGAGGTTAGTTAATGACGACCGATGTGGTAAGAATCCATGCTGATTAGCTGACAGATAGGGAGAAGTAAAGTAAAATAAACGATTAAGTATTATTTTTTCGCAGACCAAGGAAAATATAGGTAGAATAGAGATGGGACGATAGTTTGAGACATTTGATCTAGAACCTGATTTGTGTATCGGCGTAACATTAGCAGATTTCCATTGTGTTTGATATTGACCTACAGCAAAGCAATGGTTAAAAATTAGTGATAGTTGGATACTGAGGGATAGAGCACAATGTTTTATGAATATAGGATGTATCCCATCAGGACCAGGTGATTGGTGCGGTGAAATCTTCTCCAGGAAATTCAGCCCTTTTTTTAAAAACTATTATCAAAATTTCATCCTCATACAGCGGATGGCCGCACTTCACAAATTTATTAATGAAGATAAAGGTTGAAAGAAGCACACTTGTAAGTTTCAGTTTTTTCAAACAGTTACTAAGCCCAGGAAAAATCTCTGAAGCTTAAGTCCTACCTTCCCCTACACGATTCCGCAGAAGCATGGTTTGTCAAACACGTGGCATAACTTTAAACATACCTACGTGGCATACTATTACTACATGTCATTCTGATATTCATTTGCTGCCGCCTTAACTTGTTAAGAATTTCGTTAGCGTTTTTTTTGCAATTTGTTACTATTTTTTCGGTATATCATGCGCTGAGATTAAAATATTTGCATTTTCTTAATTTTTTGTGCTTGCTTTGTTCTTTTTATCTTATTGTTTATCCACGAAAACGTTATATCGGTGAAACTGCTGCGAATGTATGGTACTTGACAAGTTGAATTACTCTCCAAGAATTTTCAACAGACACGGTTTTCAACTTGCACGGAAATTTTCGGAAGGAATTAATCATGTAAGCCGGGGACTTAATGTATATGTTTAGTTAGTATCTACTACACAGACCTTTCTCAACCACATATACAAGGTGCATTCAAGCTCTTAGGTCACCAATTTACTTTTTCATGAAATAATCAAACGAAAAGTTTCGAACTTACGTCAGTTCTCAACGTCATCTTCCTGTAGCCGTACACATTTTTCATAGCGTCGATGCCACGAATCCACGAATGACCGCTGCGAACGCTTCTTAAGGCCGTCATACACGGGGAAATATTTTCTGGAAATAATTTCCTGGAAATATTTCCAGAATAGAACATGTTCTAATTTCGACCAATCAGGAAATAGTGTCGGCCATAACTGGAAATTATTTCCAGGAAATATTTCCCCGTGTATGACGGCCTTAGAGTGTTTTGACCACTTGAAAATCGCTTTTGTAATAGCTGCATGACTGGAGAATGTGAGACCACGAAAATTTTCTTTTATCGTTGGGAAAAGATAAAAAATGCTGGTGAGTAGGGAGCATGAGAAACCACTTTACAGACCAAGTTGTTTTCACTACGAAACTACTGCGTTGCGTTCACGTCAGAATTCGTGGCACCCTCCTGCAGAAGACTCGCCAAATTTTCAGGTCACCATGCAGGATTGTGAGTGAGTCCCATGGAAATAGCAACTTCGGAGGCGATTTCATTCACACTCCATCGGCGCT
Organism: Sympetrum striolatum; assembly: GCA_947579665.1. Lineage (NCBI taxonomy): Eukaryota > Metazoa > Arthropoda > Insecta > Odonata > Libellulidae > Sympetrum > Sympetrum striolatum. The sequence goes on from OX388348.1 coordinate 29,537,678, forward strand.
CCTCCCAAAACAGTTCCATCCACTCGCTGGGCCATGCTGTCCGACGGATTTGTGCGAGGCCACTTTGTTTTGATTCATTCTCACAAGACGTTTGCCCTTCTTTGAACTGCCTCACCCTCGAACGCTCATCTTTTACATTATTGACAACATCGCCACATGTCTCACTCAAATGGATGTCACCACGCAAATGGAGAAAACGAATGATTAGTAAGTAGTAATATATTTAAAGTGCATCGACGGCTAAGGTCATTTTGCACTGTTAATTTTCTTACGTTCTAGTCACTGATATTGATCATTGGCATCCTTGTGACCTCATCTTCACAACAGTCGTAGTTGCTAGTGTGTATGGAGTATAATGCGCGAGAACAGTATGGAATTGATACTCGCTCTTCTTGCAATGAAAACGTCAGTTCTAGTAGTCTCACTATCGCCGCAACTGCTAATGTGCCTTGTGTCGTATAGTGTTGAAATCTCTGCTACGAATATAAAACAAGTACTTGCATATTTCAAACCAAACCGCAGGTTTCTATCTGCTCCAAGACTTTTCATTAGAAATAAATTCGGAGACTCTAGAGCTTGAAGGCAAATCGTGGGATACGAATACTCGCCGTAAACTATATGCGTGATTTGGAAGGCTTTGGAGTGCCCTTTGCATAATATGCGTCATTATTTTGTCTTTCCTATGTCGTATAATTTCCAACGGGAAATTCCGAGAAGTGAGATACGATCCTAGTTATAGTAGATTTGATCCTATAAGGCTTGAATTCTTCCCTTCCCTTGAATGTTTCCCATAAGAATGCATTAGGAAAATTTCGAAAATAATTTTGGAGTACTTCCCGGAAAGGTAGAAAATTGACAATGAAGATGTTTATAAACGAGCTTCAGTAATGTACCTAAACGGTAAAGATTTTCTTCGCTTTATTCTTGGGTTGGACTTAAGAAGAATACAAAATTCTCTCCAACGAAATGCATTGCGGAGTGTGTTTACTTTTGCGAAGGACTTTCATTCATATACTAAGCTCTGAAAGTCATTAAAGGCAGAAAAGATAGGACTCAGCGGCATAATGGCTGAACTATTGAAATACGGGAGACCCTTGTTAAATTTTCCATTCTGACACGTTTTCAATGTGTTGGAAACAAGCACTCAGTGCTACATGGTGGAGATTCTGCATTATATACCTCAATTGAACAAATACGTAGTTCCACAAAAAAATAATTTATTATGTTACCCTGTACGAAATATTTTTGGGGAGCTTAATATTTTTCTTCAATTGACTCAAGGCAAATAAGCAAAATGGATTTGCTAAATAAAGAAGGATAGCATCAACCATCGAAGAAAAGTAGTAGTAGTAGTATTGTTAAAAGTGCTTCGACAGCTTAGGTCATTTCGCACATTGGCTCCCACCGGGATTCGAACCCGGGACCGCTTTCACCAAAGGCAAACGCGCTGTCCACATGACTATCCGGGAGCCTTCGAAGAAAAGAAAGAAGTATTGATTAAATATATAAGGTACTGTATGGTACTAACAATCAGGAGAATACTGGTGGATGTTTTTGGATAACGAACTAGAATGAAGAGAAATTAAGACAAAATATAGAAAAATGGGAACTGAAAATATCAATGCAGGTTCTTACAATTAGAAAAGTGATATTAGTTTTTAAATATTTCTCAAACACTTCGCAATGCATTTTTATAGGCCAATTTCTTATTGGCCTGTCTTAGAACCTACGTAAGGTTTGACCATTTTGGAAGACATCTTTACCGCTCACGTCACAGAAGCACAGCTACTAACAGTATCTCAATTTTTCGTTCACTATTATCCTGGAAAGTGCTCCATTGGAAATTATGACAGAAGAATTCTTATACTGTAACCCTGTTACAATGAAAGCAGTAATTAAAACAGTGAGGTAAAAATAAAATATTTCGGTTGGAACAAAAATATAACTACAGGAACGATATTGAACAAACAAAAATATAATTTGTGAAATAGCATTCCTAAAAAAAAATTCATGGTGACAACTTTTACTAGACCACTAAATATCTGAAAAAACACGACCTAGGTTTCGTAGCGTCGCTACGAAACCTAGGTCGTGTTTTTTTCAGATATTTAGTGGCCTAGCAAAAGTTGTTACCATGAATTTTTTACAAATTAAGAGATACCACAATGTGAACCCTGAGATGGTTTCGTTTATAGCATTCCTAAATGTAAAAATTAATCAAGACAGAGGAAAAGTAAAATCTTATACCATAATTAGAGTGACGTTGATGATGCATGGAGGAATAACCTGAGTAACATAAAAGAAGGATAAGAACATAGTAAAAAATTCTGATGTGGCCAGCACATGACTTTCTCCATATATAAGATGTAAATATTTATCTACGACAGTAATTTCGAACTCTATATTCCATCTAAACTTGGAAGATGAGTGATTAATTTATATATTATTATCTTTTACGTCACAAAAATTATAAATAATGTTTTTGGGACATTTTCGAAGAAAAACGATGAAATTGGCCTTTCGCCCACAGCGCCCACAGAGTACATCATCAGAAACTTCCGGTTTATCAGTATTTCATGAATAACTCCTAAACAATCAGTTAAACATAAATATGATTCCTACAAAAGTTATAGTAAATTACATTTTCTAAAACTTTTATAAATAATAGTATATACCTAAATATCAGGTTAATGCAGATATTTTGCAAAAACGGAAACGAGCTTCGAAAGGAAAAGCTAAACTTCCGGTTAACCGATTTACTCCAAAAAGTAATGAACTCTAACGACAAAAACCAAAGTACTATATATGAGATTTGGTGTTGATACGACTAATAGTTTTTACGTTAGAGCGCCCACAAGCACAGACACACATACGCACACACAAACACACATCATTCCGAAAATGGTCAAAACGTGTTCTAGGGACCCCAAAACGTGTATTTCCGTTGAAATCTCGAAGTCGATTTTTTTCATGAAAACAATACTTTCTCTATACTATGTATATGGAGAAAGTAAAAACGCACCAGAAGAGATTACATAGAAGCCTAAAAGGATATATGTACGAAAAATGAATTACCATAAGAGACAAGAGAAACCACTTAAAATAAGGACATCATTACTGCTAAAAAGATGACTGTTTGAAAAGGAAATTAATTATTCAATAGATTCAAGCATTACTTTGGAAAAAAGGACCAACAAAAAAAGTAAAATCTAATTAAATGAACTGAAAACAAAAGGTTCCTAAAAAGATTTGGATTCAGACAAATATATTATAGAACAAACTTAATTAAGTTTCAGGAATATATGGGATTTAATGAAATGTATTTAATTAAATCCCCCAGGAAAGGATAACACAGGATACAAGTAAGAAATGTGTACTGCTGAAGAAAATAAAAAACAATGTTCACTAAGAGAAGACAAAATAATCAAGGAGCAAGTTAAAACTCACTACAACAATGATAAAAGTGACCCAAAGTTTTACAGAGGAAAAGTAGAACAACCAACCACAAAAAATTTAAAACACAATACACAAAGAGGTTACCAAAGACAGATTGAGAAATATAAAATAAAAATCATAGCACAAAAGAAATTCAATAAAACATTTCAAAAAATTATTACCTGAAGTCGAATCATCTGTTAAAGGAAAAGTCGAAGAGGAGGCAACAGAATGGCTAGTTGACACTTCTCCAGTAATGTCTGTCGATGAGGTAGGCTGAGATTCAGTCGGTGAAACCTCTGTAGTGATGCTGGAAGAAAATTCTGAAGTCATTACCGTCGATTCCTCTGTAGCATTTGTAGAGGATGAAGAAGTCGTCACAGTCGGAAAAACTGTTGATACAGTGGATGAAAATTCCGTAGTTGAGGCCAGGGATTCATCAGTTAGGTCTGTGGAAAAGGTAGGCTGAGTCTTAGTAGAATATCCATCAGTAGCGGTAGATAAAGTTTCCGTAATCGTTGAATCCTCTGAGTGGTCAGTAGTGGCAGGACTAACTTCAGTCGTCGAACCTTCGGTAGTAATGGTGGATGTTACTTCCGAACTTGATACTGACGAATCATCGGAGAAATCCGTGGTAGAAGGAGGAATAGTAGTCGATGATCCTTCTGTGGATGAAGGTTCGGTACTTGTGATAGTGGGGTCATCTGTATGGTCAGTGTTCGATGTAAGAGGAGGAGATGTCGTTGATCCTTCTGTGGATGAAGATTCAGTACTTGTGATCGTGGTATCCTCTGAATGGTCCGTGGTCCCAGTGGAAGGAGGAGATGCCGATGATCCTTCTGTGGATGAAGGTTCAGTACTTGTGATCGTGGTATCATCTGTATGGTCTGTAGTCGACGTAGGAGGAATAGATGTCGATGATCCTTCTGTGGATGAGGGTTCAGTACTTATGATCGTGGTATCCTCTGTATGGTCCGTGGTCTCCGTAGGAGGAAGAGATGTCGATGTTCTTTCAGTGGATGAAGGTTCAGTACTTGTGATCGTGGTATCATCTGTATGGTCAGTGTTCGACGTGGGAGGAGGAGATGTCGATGATCCTTCTGTGGATGAAGGTTCAGTACTTGTGATCGTGGTACTCTCTGTATGGTCCGTTGTTGTCGTAGGAGGAGATGTCGATGATCCTTCTGTGGATGAAAGTTCAGTGGTTGTGATCGTGGTATGCTCTGTATGGTCCGTGGTCCCCGTAGAAGGAAGAGATGTCGATGATCCTTCTGTGGATGAAGCTTTAGTACTGGTAATCGTGGTATAATCTGTATGGTCAGTGTTCGACGTAGGAGGAGGAGATGTTGATGATCCTTCTGTGGAAGAAGGTTCAGTTGTTGTGATCGTGGTACCCTCTGTATGGTCAGTGGTCCCCGTAGAAGGAAGAGATGTCGATGATCCTTCTGTGGATGAAGCTTTAGTACTTGTGATCGTGGTAAAATCTGTATGGTCAGTGTTCGACGTAGGAGGAGGAGATGTTGATGATCCTTCTGTGGAAGAAGGTTCAGTTGTTGTGATCGTGGTACCCTCTGTATGGTCAGTGCTCGATGTAGGAAGAGGAGATGTCGTTGATCCTTCTGTGGATGAAGGTTCAGTACTTGAGATCGTGATATCCTCTGTATGGTCTGTAGTCGACGTAGGAGGAATAGATGTCGATGATCCTTCTGTGGATGAGGGTTCAGTACTTGTGATCGTAGTATCCTCTGTATGGTCCGTGGTCCCCGTAGAAGGAAGAGATGTCGATGATCCTTCTGTGGATGAAGCTTTAGTACTTGTGATCGTGGTAGCCTCGGTATGGTCAGTGTTCGACGTAGGAGGAGAAGATGTCGATGATCTTTCTGTGGATGAAGGTTCAGTACTTGTGATCGTGGTATCATCTGTATGGTCTGTAGTCGACGTCGGAGGAATAGATGTCGATGATCCTTCTGTGGATGAAAGTTCGGTACTTGTGACCGTGGTATCCTCTGTATGGTCCGTGGTCCCCGTAGAAGGAAGAGATGTCGATGATCCTTCAGTGGATGAAACTTTAGAACTTGTGCTAGTGGGGTCATCTGTATGGTCAGTGTTCAATGTAAGAGGAGGAGATGTCGTTGATCCTTCTGTGGATGAAGGTTCAGTACTTGTGATCGTGGTATCCTCTGAATGGTCCGTGGTCCCAGTGGAAGGAGGAGATACCGATGATCCTTCTGTGGATGAAGGTTCAGTACTTGTGATCGTGGTATCATCTGTATGGTCTGTAGTCGACCTCGGAGGAATAGATGTCGATGATCCTTCTGTGGATGACGGTTCAGTACTTATGATCGTGGTATCCTCTGTATGGTCCGTGGTCCCCGTAGGAGGAAGAGATGTCGATGTTCTTTCAGTGGATGAAGGATCAGTATTTGTGATCGTGGTATCATCTGTATGGTCAGTGCTCGACGTGGGAGGAGGAGATGTCGATGATCCTTCTGTGGATGAAGGTTCAGTACTTGTGATCGTGGGACTCTCTGTATGGTCCGTTGTTGTCTTAGGTGGAGATGTCGATGATCCTTCTGTGGACGAAGGTTCAGTACTTATGATCGTGGTATCCACTGTATGGTCCGTGGTCCCCGTAGAAGGAAAGGATGTCGTTGATCCTACTGTGGATGAAGGTTCAGTACTTGAGATCGTGGTATCCTCTGCATGGTCTGTAGTAGACGTAGGAGGAATAGATGTCGATGATCCTTCTGTGGATGAGGGTTCAGTACTTGTGATCGTAGTATCCTCTGTATGGTCCGTGGTCCCCGTAGAAGGAAGAGATGTCTTTGATCCTTCTGTGGATGAAGCTTCAGTACTTGTGATCGTGGTACCCTCTGTATGGTCAGTGTTCGACGTAGGAGTAGGTGATGTCGTTGATCCTCCAGTGGATGAAGGTTCAGTACTTGTTATCGTGGTACCCTCTGTATGGTCCGTGGTCCACGTAGGAGGAGAAAATGTCGATGATCCTTCTGTGGATGAAAGTTCGGTACTTGTGACCGTGGTATCCTCTGTAATGTCCGTGGTCCCCGTAGAAGGAAGAGATGTCGATGATCCTTCAGTGGATGAAGCTTTAGTACTTGTGCTAGTGGGGTCATCTGTATGGTCAGTGTTCGATGTAAGAGGAGGAGATGTCGTTGATCCTTCTGTGGATGAAGGTTCAGTACTTGTGATCGTGGTATCCTCTGAATGGTCCGTGGTCCTAGTGGGAGGAGGAGATGCCGATGATCCTTCTGTGGATGAAGGTTCAGTACTTGTGATCGTGGTATCATCTGTATTGTCTGTAGTCGACGTCGGAGGAATAGATGTCGATGATCCTTCTGTGGATGACGGTTCAGTACTTATGATCGTGGTATCCTCTGTATGGTCCGTGGTCCCCGTAGGAGGAAGAGATGTCGATGTTCTTTCAGTGGATGAAGGTTCAGTATTTGTGATCGTGGTGTCATCTGTATGGTCAGTGTTCGACGTGGGAGGAGGAGATGTAGATGATCCTTCTGTGGATGAAGGTTCAGTACTTGTGATCGTGGTACTCTCTGTATGGTCAGTGTTCGTGGTAGGAGGAGGAGATGTCGATGATCCTACTGTGGATGAGGGTTCAGTACTTGTGATCGTGGAAGCCTCTGTAAGGTCCGTGGTCCCCGTAGGAGGAGGAGATGTCGATGTTCTTTCAGTGGATGAAGGTTCAGTGGTTGTGATCGTTGTATGCTCTGTATGGTCCGTGGTTTTCGTAGAAGGAGGAGATATTGATGACCCTTTGGTTGATGAAGGTTCAGTACTTGAGATCGTGGTATCCTCCGTATTGTCTGTAGTCGACGTAGGAGAAATAGTTGTCGATGATCCTTCTGTGGATGAGGGTTCAGTACTTATGATCGTGGTATCCTCTTTATGGTCCGTGGTCCCCGTAGAAGGAAGAGATGTCGATGATCCTTCAGTGGATGAAGCTCTAGTACTTGTGATCGTGGTATCATCTGTATGGTCAGTGTTCGACGTAGGAGGAGGAGATGTCGTTGATCCTTCTGTGGATGAAGGTTGAGTACTTGTGATAGTGGTACTCTCTGTAAGGTCCGTGGTCCCCGTAGGAGGAGGAGATGTCGATGTTCTTTCAGTGGATGAAGGTTCAGTGGTTGTGATCGTGGTATGCTCTGTATGGTCTGTGGTCTCCGTAGAAGGAAGAGATGTTGATGATCTTTCAGTGGATGAAGGTTCAGTTGTTGTGATCGTGGTACCCTCTGAATGGTCAGTGCTCGATGTAGGAAGAGGAGATGTCGTCGATCCTTCTGTGGATAAAGTTTCAGTACTTGAGATCGTGGTATCCTCTGTATGGTCTGTAGTCGACGTAGGAGGAGGAGATGTCGATGATCCTACTGTGGCTGAGGGTTCAGTACTTGTGATCGTGGTAGCCTCTGTAAGGTCAGTGGTCCCCGTAGGAGGAGGAGATGTTGATGTTCTTTCAGTGGATGAAGGTTCAGTGGTTGTGATCGTGGTATGCTCTGTATGGTCCGTGGTTTTCGTAGAAGGAGGATATGTTGATGACCCTTTGGTTGATGAAGGTTCAGTACTTGAGATCGTGGTATCCTCCGTATTGTCTGTAGTCGACGTAGGAGGAATAGTTGTCGATGATCCTTCTGTGGATGAGGGTTCAGTACTTATGATCGTGGTATCCTCTGTATGGTCCGTGGTCCCCGTAGAAGGAAGAGATGTCGATGATCCTTCAGTGGATGAAGTTTTAGTACTTGTGATCGTGGTATCATCTGTATTGTCAGTGTTCGACGTAGGAGGAGGAGATGTCGTTGATCCTTCTGTGGATGAAGGTTCAGTACTTGTGATAGTGGTACTCTCTGTAAGGTCCGTGGTCCCCGTAGGAGGAGGAGATGTCGATGTTCTTTCAGTGGATGAAGGTTCAGTGGTTGTGATCGTGGTATGCTCTGTATGGTCTGTGGTCTCCGTAGAAGGAGGAGATGTTGATGATCCTTCAGTGGATGAAGGTTCAGTTGTTGTGATCGTGGTACCCTCTGAATGGTCAGTGCTCGATGTAGGAAGAGGAGATGTCGTTGATCCTTCTGTGGATGAAGTTTCAGTACTTGAGATCGTGGTATCCTCTGTATGGTCTGTAGTCGACGTAGGAGGAGTAGATGTCGATGATCCTTCTGTGGATGAGGGTTCAGTACTTGTGATCGTAGTATCCTCTGTATGGTCCGTGGTCCCCGTGGAAGGAAGAGATGTCGTTGATCCTTCAGTGGATGAAGCTTTAGTACTTGTGATAGTGGTATCATCTGTATGGTCAGTGTTCGTCGTAGGAGGAGGAGATGTCGTTGATCCTTCTGTGGATGACGGTTCAGTACTTGTGATCGTGGTATCTTCTGAAAGGTCCGTGGTCCCAGTAGAAGGAGGAGATGCCGATGATCCTTCTGTGGATGAAGGTTCAGTACTTGTGATCGTTGTATCATCTGTATGGTCAGTGTTCGACGTAGGGGGAGGAGATTTCGATGATCCGACTGTGGATGAAGGTTCAGTACTTGTGATCGTTGTAGCCTCCGTATGGTCAGTGTTCGACGTAGGAGGAGAAGATGTCGATGACCCTTTGGTGGATGAAGGTTCAGTACTTGTGATCGTGGTACCCTCTGAATGGTCAGAGTTCGACGTAGGAAGAGGAGATGTCGTTGATCCTTCTGTGGATGAAGATTCACTGGTTGTGATCGTGGAATGCTCTGTATGGTCCGTGGTCTCCGTAGAAGGAGGAGATGTTGATGATCCTTCAGTGGATGAAGGTTCAGTTGTTGTGATCGTGGTACCCTCTGTATGGTCAGTGCTCGACGTAGGAATAGGGGATGTCGATGATCCTTCAGTGGATGAAGCTTTAGTACTTGTGATCGTGGTATCATCTGTATGGTCAGTGTTTGACGTAGGAGGAGGAGATGTCGTTGATCCTTCTGTGGATGAAGGTTCAGTACTTGTGATCGTGGTACTCTCTGTAAGGTCCGTGGTCCCCGTAGGAGTAGGAGATTTCGATGATCCTTCTGTGGATGAAGGTTCAGTACTTGTTATCGTGGTATCCTCTCTATGGTCCGTGGTCCCCGTAGGAGGAGGAGATGTCGATGTTCTTTCAGTGGATGAAGGTTCAGTGGTTGTGATCGTGGTATGCTCTGTATGGTCCGTGGTCTCCGTTGAAGGAGGATATGTTGATGATCCTTCAGTGGATGAAGGTTCAGTTGTTGTGATCTTGGTATCATCTGTATGGTCAGTGTTCGACGTAGGAGGAGGAGATGTCGAAGATCCTTCTGTGGATGAAGGTTCAGTACTTGTGATCGTGGTATCCTCTGTATGATCAGTGTTCGACGTTGGAGGAGGTGATGTTGATGATCCTTCTGTGGAAGAAGGTTCAGTACTTTTGATCGTTGTCTCCTCTGTATGGTCCGAGGTTGACATAGGAGGAGGAGATGTCGATGATCCTTCAGTTGATGAAGGTTCAGTACTTGTGATCGTGGTATCCTCTGTATGATCAGTGTTCGACGTAGGGGGAGGAGATGTCGAAGATTCTTCTGTGGCTGAATGTTCAGTACTTGTGATGGTGGTATCCTCTGTAGGGTCCGAGGTTGACATAGGAGGAGGAGATGTTGATGATCCTTCAGTGGATGAAGGTTCAGTACTTGTGATCGTGGTATCCTCTGTACGGTCCGTGGTCCCCGTAGGATTAGGAGATGTCGATGATCCTACTGTGGATGAAGATTGTATTTACATATGTATTTGTTTTAGCTCTTTCTTCCGCCAAGTGTTAAATTCGTAGTAATGCGTTTAATGCTGTTTCGCCTAATTTTTTTAAATGAGAACTCTGTTTGATTTATTTAGTCATTAGGTAAATTATGTTTGCATATATATTTATTAGTTTCTAGGAATTTTAATGTTATTATTTCTTTCTCTATTATGTCCGTTTCATTAAGTTGCATTTTGAAATATTTTACACATTCAGTTTTATTTGTTTTATCTTTTACGGATTATTTTATTAATGTTTTCTTTACAATATTAAATTATGTGTTCGTTATTCCAAATTATGTAGAATTAATTGGAACTATTTTAGTTTAAATTTTTTTCTATGGTCCCTATCATTTTGAATGTTAGCAATGTTTTCTTGTCGTTTTGAGGTCGTATGTTTTGAATTGAAATTGTTTTATTTTGTTTTAATTTACGTATAGATTATAATCCTTCGAAAAACAGGTGTTAAGATACGCATTTGGTTCCAACCCCTTGCTCTTCACCTACTTTGCCGCTGCTACCGCTTTAACACTACCAGCTTGTACATCATGAGCACAATTTGTTCAGTTTGTGTGCATATCACTCATGCATAGTCTGTCCCGATAAATTAATCAAGTGAGATATCTCGAGCTATCGATTGAAATATGATTTATTTATCGCTTTCGATCGTTTGTTATTTATCAAATTGGTGTTCAGTACAAGCTATGTAACTATAAATTTTAAACTAACCATTTAAGTTATACGTATAATGAAGTGTATTTTTCAATCCTTACTAAGAAACTTTTGTTATTGGAATTACTAAGCTATACCTTTTAGGTTTGAATATTCAAGGTTACACTGAGCTTTTTTTCCGTTCCTTTTCTAGATATGCTTACTTTGTGTAGTTTGTTATGTTCTGAATGCTGTGCCATAAGAAACCCAGCTAATATTTCTCACACTGAAGTTCATCTTCGCGTAATAAATCTCCAAAAGTGTAACAGCTAACAATTTTACATAGTGCTGTTCTTTCAATCGGGTTATTTTTAAAAAGTAATTTTCCCACTTACCCACCTGTATCTGTCTCTGTTGAGGATGTTGTTGTTTCTTGATCGGTTATTTCAAATTCATCAATGTATAGCCATGCATTGCTATAGTAGCCCATAAATTGCACCTATTTATTTGGAAGAGAGAAGATGTAATATTAATTCTAGATTAGGTTACATTATTGCGTGTTGATTCAAAGATGGTACCAGTCGAGTTGTAGGTGGATGAAATACGTAAGTTGTTGGGATAAGTAGACAAGAAGAAAGCGCCAGGACCAGAAGGTAAACAATCATACGTCATTCAAACGCTGGCGAAAGAGCTTGCTCCCCTTCTTTCCGTATTCTATAAGAAAACCTTGGAGGAAGGCATTGTTCCAATGTCGTGGGAAAGAGAGCATATCACTTCGATCCCTAAGAAAGGACGTTTCTCGAAGCCGTAGGGCTACCATCCAATATCTTTAACAGCTGATATTGTTGCAGGAGACTGCTGATATTGTTATCCCAGTTATAAGCTTTCGGATCATCGAGAGAAAACAAAAGAACGATACAGGGAAATAGTTTCCAGGACAGACCTTTTAGCCGTTTTTCCCGCGAAGTATTAGAGAAATTATAGCTCTCCAGGTTAGATAGGGATGTCGGTTTTTTACACTCCCTACCACGCGCCACTGGCGGATTGCAGGGTTTAAATGTAAATGTAAATTATACGTAGCATTATCTTTTGATCGAAAGAGAGCTCTTTATCGACATGAGTTAAGTTTTTCAGTATAAATAGCTTAGTAAAAGTACTTTTAGAGTCATAATTAGATTAGCTAGACAGTTTTAGAGTTCGTATAATTTAATAAAATTCAAGTCATAGTTTTCAGATTCTTTTTTTTATTATAATATTAATAAACTTATTATTGTTTTCAATTTGATAGAGATATTTCTCGTTATAACTCTCTTTAAGTGAAATGTTGAAACTTATTTTCTATTTGCCAAGAGGGAGGAGATAATCTTGTTAATTACTTAACTTAATTGTTAACAATTAATAAATCTCTTTAATAATAATATCAAATTCATGACTATTTTTATGATTACGGCATTGGTTAATCTTATGTAACCGTCATCCTAATAGCTTCCATCCACAAATTCAAATTTAGTTTCTTCTAATTAAGTTGATAAGTTTGTATTGTTGGCTGTACTTCGTGGAACACCATTATAGTCCAGTCGAATTAGGTATATTAAACGGCCCGACCTTGCAAAACGTTCAATTTTTTGGTTGACATTTCTGATTATAGCTTTAAAACTTTTTAAATTGTGTTCTGGAAGGAACGGGGCTCCAAATTCGTGTAATATATAACTCAACAAAGCCTCCGATCCGAATTCTTTGGCGTTAGCAAACCAAACGTCGAAATAATTTCGGCGTTAACTTTGCGTAGTCATCTGTTATTAAGGACAACCTTTATGAAATTCGCAAATATACACGAGAAAATTTAAGTATTTCCTATAGGTTACATTTCAATCTTTCAGGAAAACACCATAACACATTGGTATAATACGATATAATAAACTAAAACTCAAGTTCAAACTGATCGTCGTTTTCCTCATACGGAAAAAACGACGATCAATACTAATGATGCTCGTGATTAAATAAAAACACATATTAAAGTAAAATATTAAAAACTAACCTTGATACTTCTATAATAATAACAGCAAAACACAACCGCTACTAGCACACAGAGAAACACCGCATCCTTAGAGTAAACTCAAAGGAATGAGAACACTTGAAATGCTGAGTTCAGATAGTCAGCGGGTCCGGCCCTTTTTTTCCTTTGGTCGGTTTTTATGGAATAAAACCTTAGATCCAGTTAGTATGGTTTGTTTCCTTTATAACTACACAAAAATTTGTACGCGTAGACAAGTAAGAAAATTTACTTCCGTCCCTCTAAATTCCTAAAATATTACACCTGTGCGTCGCGACGACGCACAGTGGGGTAGAATCGAAATAGGCTGGCCAAAAATAAGAATGTGGTTTTTTGAGTGCGTACTTTGAAACTTCGCTCAGTCATTTTTTAATAAATTCTGCATGTAACTGCAAAATCATTTTCGTTGTTTCCCGCGCATTACAATTCTACAGGGGGTCAAAGTTGATCAAATTTTACGAAACATGCGTCTTCGATTTTTCGCAAAATTCTTCAACTTCAAGCCTGTCCTGAACCAAAATGAGCTAATTCATCGGGAAAAAACGATGCAGTATTATAAACCTAATCTTTGTTCTTCATAATGGATTTGAATGATCACAGTTGAATATTTGCAATATTTATACAACAAAATAGCGGACACTTATTTTACAGATAATTTTCACCTAAAGTGAGGAAAATAGTAGTGATGTACCACGATGTACATTGGCTGACTTACAATACAAAGTTAAGTTAAAAGCCTCCGAAATTTTGCAACGCCGATAAATAAAGCGACTTTTTGATGGCGATGCAAGAGCAATATTCGCGCGGCGGAGCTCCACTTTCTGAGACGACCTCGGTTTTGAGAGGATATGCGGATAAAAACGCTTCTGAATGCTTGTGTTTAGGAGATATTATGCTGAAGCAAGGTTACATTTTATCTTAAGATGTAGAAATAATATTTTTTAATTATTCTCATTAAAACCTTTAAGAAAAAGTGAATTTAGGAGCGAGTTACCGTTTCCCTCAAATCTCTCGATAGAGTCACAATTTCTGAAGTTTTAATTTTTTATGAATGAATGAATGAATAAATGAATAAATCTTTAAAGCTATAGATTCTTGCTCTTTTTCCTCCTTCGATTTTCAATTGTAAGATGAGTAAGCTCACTTCTATTGTCATTCAGGAGACCTTATCGTGGGAGGGATAGCGCGCGCCAAAGAATGCTCTAATACCTAAGTAAAACTTCTTGAAAAGGCGTAGTTTATGACACCCAGCTGCGTTTGTTTTGTGGAAAACGGTTTCCGTTTATATTGTGTTTCCATCAGTTTTAGTTCGAAGTGTTTTTGCTGAGTCAGCTATTTTTTGGCTGTGCTGAAGTTAAGTTGCGTTCTGGTGACATTTCCCTAGCTCATATATTCGATGTGTCGCTAATTCTTAAGATACTTTCCTGTAGTATTCTCTTGTTGCGGTGTAGAATAAAATTGTAGGACATATTTTTTGCGAGTCACATTAAATTTATACATAACAATTTTCTTTCTTTTCATGAAAATTAAAAATTCAATAGCGACACATATTTTCCGCATTCATGTCGCTAAACCTAGTCATCTATTTCAAACTTTTTACTGTTTTTTGCTAAAGGTATTACTAAAGAAGGTATAAAATTTACGGAATCTATGTTACATTTTCATAACATTGCTATTTACTTAAAATACCGTGGCTGACTTGGTCATTTCTCGTTTACTGCTGCATACTAAGATATTGGAGGGAAATAGCGTGATTATGTAATTAATAAATTATCTAATTAATGAATTATCTAATTAAAAAACTACAATTATAAGTATTCGAGGATGGGCAAAGTGCTCTTATTGATTACCTCCATGACTTCTTGTTTGCGCGCTATTCAAATTAGAACAGAAGTACAGAAAATTGGACCAGAGTTTACGCAATAACGAGCGATTTATCAAGCGCTATTCCAGTTGGCTTATTTTAAGTGCTAATTTTCCCGACATTGTGCTCCAGAATTTACCTAGTAGTTCTATAACTCCAGGTTTTTAAATCTCACTTTTTCAATGTTTATAATATTGTTAACTGAAAATTTGAAATTCTGTACATGATTTATCTTAATTGAAAGTAATTCATTTTGGTAGACGCTTGCGGACGGCCAGAATTAGATTTTCATCTTTCGAGTGAACAAACGAAACGAAGGAGAACGGAATCGATTCGGGCCAGGTACTCCACTGCTAAATTTTCTTACGCTGCAACGATGACTTTTCGAGAGTTATCTATTTAACACCTCATAATATTTCCAAATAGGTCTGTGGTAACCAAAAATTACTACTTCAAGAGAGGAAGCATAACTAGCAGGGAGAATTTAGGGAGAAGATGGGGTTGATTGTGGATGTAGCCAAGCCGGGATATGGAACCACCAACGATGGAAACACAGCAAGCCGTTTCTTCCAAAGTCCAAATTTATCTGCTGAAATTACAGGTGCGAATTTGAAATAATTTTCCCAAATAAATGCTTGTTTTCTTTTAATTGGCGTGGAGTATATACATGGGTAGATTCAGAATTTTAGAAAAAGCAGTTTTTCTTGGGAAATTAATTTATTTGTATGATCTTAAATTTCATCTTTTTCAAGTGAATGAATCTTATGTCGACTAAAATTCTTCAATTATTATTAATTAAAATTTACTTATAGGAGATCGACGAGAATCTCATCAAAATATTATCTGATATATTGCGGGCAGGGTCTCAAGCAGTTTCAATATATACAAAAAAGCATTCCGTGACTACTGCTGGGCTACCGTGGAGTTTTATATGGAGCTATATCATTGGTACTACATGATACAGACTGTTCAAAAAGTCCTAAATATGACATTAAATTCTCAAAGGAATCCATTCTTCCCTTGGGGTAACTCTCGGAAGAGGCGATGGTGGCCCGAAATAAAGACACTAGAAAATATCGCGAACGATTCACACGAAAAATGTGCGAATCACACGAGTGGCTACCAATGGGGACGATACAGAGATTGTTACTCACAACCAAACCTATGATATCGATGTCAGCACCTACCAATGTAACAAGAAAATCAAGGAACATGGGCGAAGATATGAAGGAGCTCCTGATCATAAGCAATGAATAGTAGATGGCGTATGGAGAAGAAGATTCCTCATATGATGAGTGTATTTAAGGCAAAAGGGAAGACCTCATTAATTTAGTTAGATTTATGCTTAAAACATTAGTAGCCTATTTTAAACAAAAATTATAGATTTCAATATAAACGAAAATTTGACAATGAAGGCATGTACAGACAAAGTTTTATAAAACATTACAGAAGGAGATTTTTTTTTCGTATCCTTAGGATTTTCTGAAGTAATTCGATTCTGAAATATATATAGAGTATTAATTCATTGTTATAAGCCACTAAAAATACTATTCAGAAGCGTTTTTATACGCATATCCTCTCAAAACCGAGGTCGTCTCAGAAAGCGGCGCTCCGCCACGAGAATATTGCTCTTGTATCGCCATCAAAAAGTCACTTTATTTATCGGCGTCGCAAATTGTCGCAGGATTTTATTTCAGATTCCTCTTAAGGAAACTTTTAAGAACTTTGTGGTGTAAGTTATCCAGCGTACATCGTGGTAAATCACTACTATTATCCTTACTTTAGGTGAAAATTATCCGTAAAATAAGGGTGCACCATTTTGTTGTATAAATATTGCAAATATTCAACTGCGATCATTCAAATCCAGTATTATGAAGCAAAAAGATTAGGTTTATAATACTGCATCGTTTTTCACCCGATGAGTTAGATCAATTGTGTTCAGGATAGGCTTGAAGTTGAAGAATTTTGCGAAAATTCGAAGACCTGCAGTTTTCGTAAAATTTGATCAACTTTGACCTCCTGTAGTAATGTAATGCGCGGGAACCAACGAAAATGATTTAGCAGTTACTTGCAGAATTTATTTAAAAATGGCTCAGCGAAGTTTCAAAGTTCGCACTCAAAAAAATCACTTTTATTTTTGGCCAGCCTTTTTTTATACTAGTCCACTGTGCGACGTCACACTGTGCGTCGCGACGACAAAACGACGCGTCGTTTTGAACTCGAATGAAAGCTAAACAAATATAGCACTTATTTAGAAAATATGATGTTCCTCTTTGTATGAGTATTTTTCCCGATATATGCCAAAATATATGAATAAAACGAAAATTCTTCACTTTCTAGAAAAAAATTGCCAATTTTCGAAGAACCTTTTGTCAAAAAGTTATTCACGTGTGGAGTTGTATTTACCCTTATATTGCAGTAATTTCATCTTCTTAAAAATGTTTGAACAATATTTTCTGAGAAAGGAATACTTTAGAAGATATTGACAAAAACTATACAAAAGTAGACAGATTTCACTAGTTTTTTGGGCATTGCTTGGACCGCACAGGTCTTTCAAAGCTGCAAAATCGGTCACATACTACTGGTATAGGTCCTAACAACATAACAAAATCACCCATATCCAACCTTTTGCACGGCGGAGTGTAAAATTTGACTGGATTATTATAACTAGTAAAGAAAATTAAACTTTGTAAAATTCACGAAATTTTGTGGAATTTCGACATAATTGAAGAGATGTTTAATAAAACGAAGTTTTGAAAACAATACAGCAACTTTAACTTTACACATATAGTGAAAAGTAAAATTTACCATGTTGTTTTTTAACCTCGTTTAATTTAACAATTCTTCAATTAAACTTTGTAAGTTTCTCGTGATGGCCGTAATTAGCCGAAACGAGTGGGCAAGAAAACATATTCTGGAACTTAGGAAGTTCAGTCTTCTTTACTATTTAATTCTTCTAATTTTTGATCTCTCTGTAAAGCGACCATTTCAGTCTTCATACTTAGCTGTATTTTCCCGAAACATATTAGTTGAAATATTCCACCGATGTCAAAGGGAACGATGATTGAGGATCATCCTAAATATTTTGAGTACTTTCCGTGGTCAATGGATAACATTTCGCGAAAGAATTGAGTTCGTTATCTTTTACAAAAAGAAATCTTGTACTCAAGTCATCACAATGACAGAACTCGGTAGGAATCTGCTTTATATCCCTCCAAAACGTATCACGGTTTTTAATCATACCTGCTGTTCTGAATTGAAACGGCAGAATATTTCAGCCGTTCAGGTTTTAAACAGGTGCAGTATGTTGTGCAACGGGATTAAGATAAGGATTCTTTATTTCTTCTTGATAAAATCTTGGATTTTAGGAAATTGTAATTTCTGGAGTCTGAACACGGCAAGTTATTATTGTTTGCGAATTATAATTTTACCTTTACAATCTTGTATATTTTGGTTTGCATTGTACATTTTTGTTTGTATGTAAATTATAAATTTAAATTTGTATCGGTGGAACCGAAAAAATACACGAAACTGAATACAATTACAAAAATACGAAAGAGAAACTCAACTTCAGTGATGGCATTAACTAGAAGTTTAAAATCTCCTATAGCCGTCTTTGTCGGCGTTAATAGTCTCGTTCACCAGTATTCCGAGAGACAAACAAGAAACGACACCACTCTTTTTAAGCGATCCCGATACGTGTTTCGAATGCGATGCATTCATCTTCATTCCTCAGAATACCGGGAAATGAGACGAGGAATGCCGACAAAGACGGATATTGGAGATTTTAAACCTCTAATTCCTTAATAGCCGAGTTCCAAATTTTTTCTTGACAAGGCATGATTTGTAATTATCCTTAAAATATCTACCAAATGGACTCTTCAAAACATGACGATAAGTGGCAGAAGTAGGTTGTAAAAGTAAAGCGTTAGAAGGTTAGCCTACCATACACTGAAGGTCTAAATTTCTATGACGACAAATCTCGTAATACTACATAGTTCCAGAGACTTAGGTAATTACACAGTCACTTGCACATAAAATCAATTACACTTGCGAATCCCGCGCCGTATTCGTACTTTCATCATTTATTTACGTAAAAGAAATAGTTGTGCCTGAATTTATAAATCAGTAGACGACTCATAAATTTTGTACGACATAGAGTGAGACAATAAAAATTTATTATGTTTATATGTATTAATGTTTTCGTTTTTTACATCACAAAAAATTGAAAATAGAATCCTAAAGATTTGCATTCAACAATCATCTATTTGGAGTCAAAAGGATGTTTTATTTTACACAATGTTGTTTACCGCCAAAAGAAAATTTTAACGTTGCTGGTTTGAGACTTAACATTCGCTCCTCACTAAGGCTCTTTCCTTTATCCTAACATACTGACACGGTGTTTCTCGATTTAAAAAGTGCTTGTAATTACAAGATTAATTTTCATGATAAAAATTACATCCTTATATACCGAAAGGAATAATATATTCATGACAAACATCAATCGGAAGACAACTGATGGTATAGACATCTAGTACAATATTCAAACAAGGAAGACAAGTAACCCATGAAAATAGACCAGTTTTTATGAAATTAAAATTATATCCTTTCACTTTAAAAACTGCGATGTAGCGTGTTAAATATTTGAATCGCTATTGGTACCTAAGCAAGGGGTATAGATTTCGGATGGACTGTCAAAGCGGAGTGAACCACGGATATCATACACATTTACAAAATTATTTCTGAAATAAATCTGAGGGATGTCTTCTCAATGAAAAAAGCGCAGGAAGATTAAGATTTGTACAACGAAAATTAATTTTTTATATGATGAAATAAACTGCTTAGTTAATGAATGAATGCATGAATTAATCCGGAAATTCAGCTCCTACTCACCGAGTATTCTCCATCACTGTTGATGTTAAATTCTTCAGTCTTGTCCAGCCATTGTTTCTTGGTATCCTCGAATAAATATGAGATAGGATTCTGCCCTGGGGTTGAAATCGAAACAGCAACCCTGCTGTCCCCAGTTTCATTACGGGTCGAAAATATCCTTGCTCGGAATGTGTTCTTTCCTTTCTTCACTGCGAAAGGCTTGATGGTGCTGACGCAGCTATACTTCGGCGATTCAGGAGTGATGAATCCCTTCGAGCCCCCTGGGTTGGGCACACCCTGTGGAAGGTCAGTAACAATCTTCCACTTACCCATTCCATTGCAGGGAGTTACTAAGTTATTTTCCCCCAACGTCCCGGATTCAAAATCAACTAAGTGAGCTGCGGTGGCCGTGATGCACAAAATAAACATCAAAGGGAGCATGGAGCACGTCACTATGCCCATTTTTGGCCGAATCACCATAAAAAATCGTTTAGTATGCACCATTTGAAGACGATGGAATTGTTCTTCCGGTGATGGCGTAGGCGGTGGATCAAATTGCGATATAACTGCGATTCTAAAGGAATTGTGATAGGCGCGATATGAGGGGTGCTTCGGAGGGGTGGTGATGCGTCAGTTTACCAATATTTAGCGAAGAGAAGTCAATCAATCAAGGAGGATAATATAAAAGATAAGGATCTGATTTTTTCAGGAGCTGTCAACGGTGGGCCAAACACGAACAGTTGATGAACTTCTTCAAACTCTTAACTTTATGACTGTTTTTGTAGACTAGATGGGTTGATCTTATACGCAGATAAACATTCAGGTTCTCATATATATAAAGTATTTGTAGAGGGAACGATCGAATAAATAATTCCCATGTGCAGATTGCTAGCGTTCTTTAAAAAAATTGTTGCCCTTTCCAGTATACAAAGATCAAAATTTAAGTTTTAAGTGATTCCATCTCAGAGTGTTATATGATGATTTGTATTGATCGATGGTACATCTTGTTAATTTGGATTCATCAATTCAGTTTTATATTTTTTTGCGGAAATCTCGTACGTTATCCCTTCATACTCGAAGAAACCTCTTAGTGATATCATTGACATAAGTCACTTCTTATGAGCCGAGCACTTTTAATTAGTATGTTCTTAATTAGAGCCTCATTACCTCTGTATTATTTATTCCAATTCATTTCTATATATTACATTGTGTCGTGAGATTTTGATCTTAAATAGTATGAGTGGAGTTTAGCAAATTTTAATAACTATCTTCCTTCGTGTACTGCATAATATATAAGAGAACCGTGTTATTACAGTTTATCTATTTATGGCCATTTAATTCCGAAATGTAGTATGATTTGATACCGATTAGAAGCTACACATGTGTAGATTAGCAAATTTGAAGTACTTACTATTTTCCTTCAGTTTTATCTCACATGGAATCATGGAACCACAACCCTCTCTCCCCAAAATATTAAAGAAATCTGCCTTCATGAACTTCCCAAGCATAGACTACACCGTAAACAATGTTTCTGAATAAATTTCCTGAGTAATTTAACAGAATGCTTTGCAACAGCTCAGCTGTTTCTAACTTGTAGCGGAACTGTTTCAATGATGTAACACAACGTGTAGTATTTCATGCTTCCCGATGAAATTGGAAACGTCCGCAATTCTTAACAAATTTCAACAAGTCTAAACGTGTTTACGTAATAAGTTCATTCACCTAGTTTTAAAAATGCGGCAAAGGAAGCATTTTAAAACTAACTAAATATTTACATTCTGCACCTTGTTTGTGGAATGCCACAATTCCTGATTATAAAAATCAAAGCGAATCAGAAAAGCGTCTATACATAGAAGATACCATAATTACTATAATACTTATACCATTTAGTATAATAATTTTTAGTGAGTGTAATGTCTGGGAGCAATAAATAATTGCGTTCTACAATTTTGGAACTAACTCCCTTCCATTTCTCGTCGTAATTGCTCATCAGCATGTTGAATGTCAGCCTCATAAAGTTCATTTTCCAGAAGACAATACAGATAATATAAATTTGTTTCTGTACTTTATTCTTCTTTATTTATCTCTGCTCTGCTAATCCTGACTCCTATTATCTATATGGGAGTGACGTCGTCAATTACTTGATACATTGAACTATTTACCGCATCCATAATTTTTTCTCCTTATACTTATCGTCATCAGTTGCGTTGTTCTAAGAGATGATTCATCACGTATCTTCGATTTAATTTCTTTTGCAATCGAAATAATTAAGAAGGGAAGGAACCATGCGAGGTCATACGGTGCCCAATGTAGTTGAAAACACAATTTTCGCGGTAAGTTGTAGAAGAGATTCTTTCGATGAATGATCTTTGTTTTTGAAAATTTTTGTTCATATGAAAGTAATATTTACATCGTTAAAGTGATGACAAAGATATTTAAATAGCCTTCGTTTTCCACGTGGAGACTCAATGATATAAATACGAGAATGAGAGAGTTTAACTCGTTCAGAATGTTTCGATATTTACTTGTATTCCACCAAAATTAGACCTAAGTCGGTTGGCGGCGATCTACAATAAAACATAAAAATAAACATAATAATGTAAATAGCAAGAAATTATTTACAATATGCAATAGAATAGAAGAATTAGTACTCTCTCCTTTAGTGACACATTGGAGAAGTTGTTGAAATTTAATTTCACACATTACCCGGTGAGATAAAATATGAAATTTATCGATTCGTTAGAGGGACATTGGACTATTACATTTAAATATTTCTTTATAAAAATTATCCATGGTTCGACCCGAAAATGCATAAGTTAATTGAACCATTCTATTGCCGTTTAGAGTCTTTCTTTTCTTTGCAGAATTAAAGTATAAAAATGGTCCAATGAATTCGAGACATGTACCAATGGTATATTGGGTAAAGATTCATATTATGATCGAGTTGTATTGTTTTAGATAGAAATTTTGAGAAAAAACGTAAAAACTACGAATATTTGCGAAAGTACGTGCTTGTAAATAACGTGTCCCCCTGACGATCAAGGCAATGGTCGAATCGTGGATATTTCCGTAAGAACACACGTGAAATTTAGATCCAAATATAATGATTTGTAAGGAGATGGCCGTGTTTTTGAAGAAGAGTAAAAAGTTTGTTATTCCAGCATTTATAATCACGATGAGCTAATCGCAGGGAAAAACTTGCAACCGTGAAAATAGGTTTCTCTAAATCAGCAGTATTTTCGAAAGAAAGGCTTAAATGCAACTTTTCGAGACAAGCAAAGCCTGCAAGCTAGAAGATATCCATCTGAACAAGAAAAATATGGAAAAATTTTGGAAGTTTTAAACAAAATTGAACCACGTAGATACTCGTATAAAAGAATGATTTTGTAGTGCGAATTCAGAAAATTTTCATTTGAGTATTTCTTAGGCGTTCTGTTAAAATTTATTGCTTCAGATTCTATCTTTGATTTTTCAGAAGGGTAATATGTATACATTATTAGTTTCAGATTTTGAAATAAGTTTCATTTAATTCCGTCATTTATGATGGGGAAGTTTTCTGTATGTGAACTATATTAGCATTATTACCAACTATATTAATTCAGCAGTACGATTATGGAAAACACTGGAGAGAATGACTGTATAAAGAAGATTTATTGAGAAGAATTTCATGGCAGGCAAGACTGTATAATTTCATATTCATTGCCTATGAACTCTTTGGAAGCATAGATGTGCATTGCACATGTATTCTTTTATGTATTGTATTGGTTTCGTAATTATTAAGGCTGTGATGAAAAACTCTTCAAAAATCCTCAAGACTTTTCAGAATTTGACCGATAAAAAGCAACTGAGTTTCTAAGTTATATTAGGTAATAGAAGGCTTCTGCAATGACTAATGAAATTCTTCCAGAATTACCTAAACTCCTTGAACTATCTTGGAGAGGTTTTTATTATTTGCAGTCATAACATTACCCATGTTGCCCTATATGCTTAGAATATGGCAATCTTAGGAATTGATATACTTATATATAACTAGCTGAAGCGGGGAATGTAGAAGTTAGTTAAATTGAAGCTGTCGGTCGTACAACGAGTAAAAAAAAACCCTTTAGTAAACACAACAAAAATCCCAAGCTATTCTTATTACACGGGAAAATGCATGTGCTCGGATTCAACTTCAATTCAATTCGCATTGGTCGTAAAAAGGGACTGGTTGTTTACAACCTCAAAATGCTTGGAAATATTTCGCGTATTTTGAGCAAGCTTTTATTAAATTTTTATTCAATTTCCGCTCTAGTAGCACTTGTCTCTACAAGACTATTCCTTTTAATTTAATTCTTCAAAAGAAATTAAGCCTGCAACCAATAAAAGTTAGGTTTTCATGTACTCCTTGTGGGAACTTATCTGAGCAATCTCTGTTCGAACCCAGCAAAACTATCGAATAAAAATTCAACAGTACTACTTCTCTGATCCAAAGAATCACTTACGCACAGTTTGGTGACAACTGATAGGACCATAATCCAAAAAAAAAACACATACAAATTCACTCACAAATCCACAAACTCGCAGAATTTCTGCTTTATATAAGCTTATAGTTTATTCAAAAAGAAGGAAGTGCCATCTTTCCCGTTCAAATTTTTGTTAGATTAAAGGAATGGATATCATAATCAAATGTTTGATAATACCTACACTATGTACACTCATGGCCAAAATTAACGCAGCACCGGCCGCAAGGATCGCATGGGAGGTGCTGCGTTAATTTTGGCCAGGAGTGTACATGCTTGGATGAGGTCCTCAAATTGGTAGACGAGAGATTTACGAAAGTGATTTCGTTTTTAAACAAGCCGAAAGATACAGTGACTATAAATATCTTCTGTATGATTAATTCCGGTTGGGAAAAGAGCAGTTAAGTGCTTGTATGACAGATTAAACGCATTGTCAGGCTAACTTGGCCCTCCGAACTTGATTGAAGATCAAGATCTAGATTATTTTTCTTCCTCCTGTTTGTACAAAATATAAAGAAGGGATAATCTCTCTCGAAGCTCTCCTTATCGAGCGAGATCGCAGTTGTCAAAAACTTGTCAAACGGTAGGAAGAAAGGTCATAAAAATGAAAAGATAAGATAATTCAGAGGTTTCGCAATCTCTATAAAACAATATGCATCCGGTATTTATGAAGAAGCATCATACTATGATGCTTCTTCATAAATACAGGATGCTTATGATGATCATACCTCCTTTAAATAGAAGGAATTCCATTTCGGATTTTCATTGATGATAATAATTTGAAGAAAAGTGTAAAAAGTGATCCCAGAGAAACCGATTCGTAAAAGAATAAAACAAGTTGGGAGCCATTTAACATGGCGATTCGTCGATTATTGCTCTTGCTATATTATCTAACACGGCTGAAAGTTGTCTTTTTAGATTAAGCACTAGAAAGTCTAGTTTTGCGCAGTTTTGACAATTTTGGATTACAAACAGAACTGCGTTTCCCGCTTGCAAAATCGCGGGGATTAGCCCTCTATCGAATGAAACTCTTTATCTTATCCTTATCCCAACAATAAATCAATCTATTTCCTTTTGTCATCCGCGAGATCAGAATAGTACATACTATCTTTGACTGTCACCACGATTGCATACGTCTTCAATTAAGCTCCTACTGTTTGGAAAAATAGCTTTAAATCCGTGTAAACACATAACTTTCGAGCAATGATGTTTCTGAATTTTAGTAGGTGAATGCCATCGAAAGGGTTGTTTTCATTTATCATATGGTCCAGGATAGAGACAAATGTATATTTGATGTAATTTTGTACAGTTTTGATCATGACTGCATGATAAGAAAATAAGTGATTTATGCCTCTCCTTATGAATGCCTAGAACAGTGAACCCATATAAACTTGTGCATCACTTACATGCACAAGTTCCGCTTTTAGCATTCTGACTTAGTGAGGAAAGCAAGGGCAAATTACTTCACTCCTCATCCTGTCTAGTAAGCCTCATTCCCCTCTACAAGCTCTTGGTAGCTAATGTTAGAGATGTTGTATTTTCAGGTATTTTTATCATATACATCATACCTTTGGAGCGGCCCGTCGACTGATTTATTACGGATGACGCGATGAGTTTTTCAATCGGGACATTCCTATGATGTCAACGAATTCGCAGGAAAGGCTCAACAGACTTCATAGATTAGACTAATAAAACGACGGGCCTCCTTTGCTGAACTGCGCTTCTGCATTGTTTCGGAATCAGCTGATCACCCTCAAGTTATAAATCTTCTATTCCGCTGGTTACCAACCGGTGGGTCGCGACTCCTTGGCTCCTTTGGGGGGGCGTTAGATTTAAACTGGGTGGTAAAATAAGCCTGACGAGGCCGGGAATCGTCAGACTTTTTTCAAGTCCATTTTTCCTTGGGATTTTTCTTGGGTGCATACCCTTACGAGCAAAATATCTTTAACCCTTTCCGGAAACGTTTATAACATGTGCGTCCATCTATTCGGCTCCTTAACAAATTTGAAATTTATACACTCAGATTTGAGTCAGGAGAGGCACTGAGACCATCACTTGCACTCACGACAATTTAGAGTCAGTTGCACGCGTTATTGGCAACAATACTTTTTCTTATTTTTCCTCTGATGAGTTGGTCTCGAGAACAATATGATAAAGTTGAGATAGTAAAAAATAGGTCGTAAAAGCAGTCTCGTTGTATTATTAGAAGATGATTGAACTTCGGATGCTTGTTCTGAATGGTCACCTTATTTAGCTCTGTTTCATAATCCTCTACGTTTAAAAGAACTTTAATATTGCCTAATGATTCCATTTTAGCCATCAAATTTCCTCTCTCATTAAGAATGTATAATGCAATCGAGATAACCACCGCTTAGTAAAACTTCAATTCTGCATTGTTTATTGTTTTTTCAGAAATGCCTGACTCCTTACCGAACTCTCATTTTCAGAAACAAGGAATCTGTTTTCGAGTGGTTTGAGTATGCGATTGGTACGTATATAGTTGAAAATTTACATCCACTTCTCCGCTTTCGACGATATTTTTATTTTTTTAAATATGAAAATGTACCTTGGATAACTTTGTCGAGAATTTCAATTGCCTCGAATATAGTCACCTTCGATAGTAGCAATTAAGTCTAGCGCGCAGTTCCAGATCTGCTCGGCGATTTGTTGTCGCCGAGTGGTCTTTCAGTCGACTTGTCTTACGCCTGGTTGTCTTTACGCCAAATTACGACTTACGCCTTACGACTAGTTGTCCTACGTTTAGTTGACACCAAACCTTTCTTTTCATCCTTTATTTTCGCGTATTTCATGATAATTCCCATGCGCTCATTTTAATTTTTTTGTTTAAGTAACATGCTCTATGATGGGAATTTTCCACTTCAAAGATGTCAGTTATGGCAGTTTTAGTTCTTGTTATTTTCCCTAAATGCTTTTTTCCTTAATTTTATACGGATATTTTAACATTCAATATCCCCTTATTATATTTTAGGAACTAAGTAAACTCTTTGTAAATCATCTTCTATCTCTTTTATGCATTTTTCAGCGAATAAAGTAATAGTAAGCCTGCATTTGAAGTCAACTCTAATCCATCTCATACTCTACATTTTCACCGGTCAAAAGTCAAACAGGAGTCTCAACAGCCTTTGCCGGAAGATCAGGCAGCTATTTAATCGGGAGAAGGAAAAACATATTTTATCTTCGTTATCTACTATGCAAACAGATAACCTGCATTTATTCTGTCATAAAACTCTTATAAACCCAATCACGTAGTATTGTTCTTGGAAATCCATTATTCTAATGCTATCTTGCCACAGGTTGATTCAGTTGCATTTTTGGACAGTTTTATAACAGACTAGCAGAAGTGCCCGTTGATTCTCAACGGGTAAATCGAAATTGATAATTACTCTTGGTAAAGTTTTCATCGTAACACTTGCCTCATCACTTTTGGTAGATAGCTAATAGCCAGGCTATATTTTTTTTCCAAACCAATAAACAAAGTAAATAAAATTATAATTAAGTCTACAAAGTCAGCTAAAGTTTTAATCTCATATCCTTTGAATAAACACTTTCTTCATTGAAGACAAAAATAATTTAAAGATTATAAAATATATTCGATGATCACATTAGGATAAGGAGCACCACCTTTTAGGAGACATCTTCTGAAAGGGAAAAATGGTTCTCGGAAACGATGAATAAACACAAATAACAGAAACATATTCTATAAAAATATATCATTCAAAACCAACGAAGAACATTCTTTGCAGAAAGTAAGTGTATTACGGAGCTGACTTTTACCCCAATCTATATATATAAAGCAGAAATTCTGTGGGTTTGTGTGTTTGTTTGTTTGTCTTGGATTGGAGTCTACACCGTTTGCCCGATTTGTCTCAAACTTAGCATACGTGTCCTCTGACATCAGGAAGGAAGTACTGTCGCATTTGTATTCAAGAATTTTGCTGGGTTCGAACCAAGATCGCTCAGATAGATTTTCATAAGGAATACACGTAAGCTTCACTTTTATCGGTTGCAGGCTTTATTTCTTTTGAAGAATTAAATTAGAAGGAATAGTCGTACAGAGTGGAGACAAACACCGAAAGAAAGAAAATTGAATTGAAATTCTTATTTTGGTCGTGGAATCTTACTTTCGATTAGAATTTGCGAGAATATCGGTGAAATATACGAAGATTATGAGAAAATTGGAGGTTGTAAACAACTCATCCCCCTGACGACCAATCCAATTGTTGAATCCGAGCTCATGTTTTATCCCGTAAAAGTACTCGTGGACCTTAGGCCCATAAAGCTGATGATTGAAGAGGACGATATTTTACATGGATAACGAGAAATTTTCTGTAAGAAGGTAACCAGAAATTGCAGGTACGTAATTGCAGTTAGGAGATTACCAGCTCATGGATGAGGGAAGTTGGATGTCTTGTATGATATAAAGCAAATATTCTGTGGGTTTTTACGTTTGTTTGTATGTTGTGTATCTTCGATTTTATTACAAACCATTTGCCAGATTCGCGTCAAAACTTTGCGTACGTGTTTTCTGGGACCAGGAAGGACGTACTGTCTCAATTTTATTTGATAATAATTTTGCTGGGTTTGAACCAAGATCGCTCAGATGGGTTTCCTATATATATATATTGGTTTGCTATATTTCTTTTGAAGAATTAAAATAGAAAAATAGTCGTGCAGAGTCGAGACAAGAAGCAAAAGAACGGAAATTAAATGAATATTCTAATTTTTATCGTGAAATTTTGTTTCCGAATCGAAATTTCGAGAACTTCGACAAAATAAGCGTGGATTTTCCAAAATTGTTGAGGTTGTAAACAGCCAATCCTCCTGACGATCAATGCGATTGTTGAGCCGAGCTCATGAATTTTCCTGTATAGTAAGAATAGCTTTTGGATTTTAGACTGTATTCTAAAGGGAATTTACGCATTGCACGACCAGCAACTTGAATTTAATCTACTTCTATATTCCCCGTTGAGAATCAACGGGCGCTTCAGCTAGTACTAATATATAATAACTTAAGCTGTCAAAAGTTTTTTGACAACTTAAGGTATATTTGTGACTCTTATTATTAACAATGCTGTCAGCGGTGTTTTACTATTACCCCAATACTAAACAACAATAGATCACCACATCTATGTGTGAAAATTCAAGCAGAAATATTGGCTGCAACTGCCTAAAACGACGTCCTGCTTTTCACATATAATAATAATAATAAAGGACTTTATTCAGGGCGAGATTGAGACTATCAAGTCTCTTCTTACACCTAACCCTTATATATTCCTTATGTGAGAAATTTGAAAGTGCTCTGGCATCGAACCCAGGAAGACTTATCAAAATTTTTTTCTTAAACCGTGTTTTAATATACATCTTCCAGCTAAGAGAAAACTTCCTATCGTTTTGATAAATGCATCAAAAATAATGAAAAACTACCCCCATGTATATTAAATGGGAGATGTTTGCATCGTCCTAGCATCGAACCCAGGACACTTTCTGTAAAACCCATTTATAGTTTCAATAGATAATGTCTATATCTGTAAGCTCCTTCAATGTTGACTCTCTACCTATCCAGGAAGTATTTTTTAGAAATTTCCGAAAATGAAAGCTATACATTTAAATGAAAAAAATCGGAATTTTGGGGCCTTCTGGCATCGAACCCATGACACTGAGGTTCAAAGTCGCTTTTTTCTGGGGGTTTCACGTTAGGGTCTATACGCTGTAAAAATTTCAAATCAATGACGCTCGTGGTTTACCCTGTCAATTAGTATCCTATCTGTGTATCTATATATACGAGTAAAACTTGCTTGCATACTGCAAGCATAAAAAATTTATTTATAATCTTTATTCACATGCCAAGTTTTGAGTTTCAATGTTATCGGGAAGGAATAAAAAAAATCTTAAAAATCGTTGCAATTTCTAATTTTGGTAGACGCCTGGTGTCGAACCCAGGACCTTTTAGAATATGCGATTAGGCATAATAACTTGTTAGGACCTGATCTTAATTAGAGTGAAGTTTGAAGTCCGTATCATACCGGAAAGGTCCTGAAATAAGACTCCATTATCCACATCTGAAATGTGTTGGGTAATGTAAATGGCTTTCTGGGATCGAACCAAGGACGATCAATGAAATATAAAATAAGTTTTTGAAATTTATCTATGATCTCTATCTATATGCCGAATTTCAAGTTTCTATATTATTGGGAAGCGGTTCAAAATAATTCTTAAAAATCGGATCAGTTACTTATTGTAGAGACGCCTGGTGTCGAACCCAGGAAATATAGGCAGCTGTAAATGCACAGTATGACTTTTTAGGACTTCATCTTATTTCATGCAAAGTTTGAAGTCGATATCATGCCGGGAAGTACCTAAAATTTGTTTCCGTTATCTCCATAAGAAATGCATTGAGGAAGGTAAATGACTCTCTGGAATCGAACCAAGGACTATAATCGGAACTTTCAATAGCGTACATAAAATATATGAATGATCTATATCCACATACCGAGTTTCAAGTTTCTATCTTATCGAGAAAGAGTTCAAAAGAATTTTAAAAATCGCCACAATGTAATTTAAACGGCAGATATTTGCCCTGACATAGCGTCGAACCAAGGATAATTTTCGAAAATGTCTTTATGGTTTCCTTTTGATATGCACGACTTCTAGCGATATCTCGAATTTCAATATTCTATGCTTTGCCGGGAAGTGCCTCAAAAAGTATTCGAAAATCCCCACTATGTATCTTTATAGGGAAAATCGTGACTTTGGGGCCTTCTGGAATCGAACCCATGACACTGAGGTTCACAGTCTGCTTTTTTCTGGAGGTTACACGTTATGACCACCACGTCGTAAAAATTTCAAGTCCGTGGCACTTGTGGAACATGGCTAGAATTTTGATCTCTTATATATGTATAGGTATATCCGGAGAAACGTCTATATACAATAGATATGAATGAATGCGGAGAAGGAATTATATATAAAAGATATCTTACAGCGTCAATTGTATCTGGGAATTCATTCTCCATGTCTTCATACGGAATTACGCATGAGCTCGAAATCAAGAATCGCGTTGAATGTCATGGGGATGGGTTGTTTACGATCTCAAAATTTCGATAAAATATTCACGTACTCTATCAAAATGTGCGCACTTTCGAATCGAAAACGATATTCCACGACCAAATTAAGAATTCTTATTTTATTTTCCTTCTTTTGGTGCTTGGTTCGACTTTCTAGGATCATTATTTCTAATTTAAATTTGCAAAAGAAAGGAACCCTGCAACGAAAAAGCTGACCTCTACGTGTATTTCTTATGGAAACGTTTTGACCCGTCTGGGTTCGAACCGAGGACTTTAGGGAAATAAAAAGTAGCCTATACTCTGCGCGGGGTCGACTTTTAATAATGTAGAAAATTTCGAAGTTTTGCGACTCTCGGTTCTCGAGTTTTAAGCGAACATACATACACACACACACACTCTATTTTATATTATAGATTCCATTTTACTTACATTTTTTATCATTTTATAGACGCTAGAAAATCGCTACATTCCAATTAAATTTTACACATACGGTGTTTTTTCTTTAAAAAACATCTCAAAAAATCTGTTAATTTCGTAGTCAAAATCAGTAATAAATTTTTAAATATAATTGCGATGTTTGTGATCCGTCTTAATATAATATATTATATATGTTTTTGCTTGAATCGCTTATTTTCCTTGGCTCTTTCGTAAAATATTATATAGAGAATTCTATCCATCTCGCAAGTGTCATAGAGAAAATTGTACATATTCCTTATAACGTTGGAAGGTTTACGTATAACTTACATGTTCGAACTTAATTCAAGTGCTTCACCCAAGATTTTCAGGTAGTTGGCAATTATCGTAAATAATGATATCCATTGGATTTCTTAAAGGAGGGATCGATAATGATTCAAATTCCAATTTGTCTGATCCATTTAATTTACCTTAAAAGTTGTCTAGTTCGCTCTCAAGTGGGATCATTTTCCCATCTGATAATTTCAATTGATCTTTACTTTTCTCTCGATTAAACTAATCAATTAGAGCTCAAAAAAATCATTTCTCGTAAGTTGATATCTGTTGATATGGAGATTCAGCAAAGTTTTTCGAACCCTAGGAGCTCTTTTAAGGACATAAGGAATCGTTATGACAGTAAAAGATAATATGCACAATTCCGATCTCGCGGATGACAAAAGGAAATGGATTGATTTATAGCTGGAAGGAGGAAATGATAAGAAATTCCCTAGAAAGTGACCTAATCTCCGCGATTTTGCAAACGATAAATGCAATTCTGTTTATAATCAGAAATTGTCAGAACTGCGCAAAATTGGACTTTCCAGCACTGAAGAGTTAAACAGCTTTCAACCGCGATGGAAAGTATAGGAAGCCCTACAATCGATGAATCGTCACGCTGACTGGCACTAATTCAATCATATTCTTGTATGTTGCTCTAGGATCACTATATAGGGGAGACCGGGGCTGGTTGGCCCGGTTTTTTTTATTTATTTTATATTATTTTTTTGTACGTATTTAAAGTTATGAAATTATTGCTAAATTTTAGATGCATTCTTACTAAATCTGGATGGCAATTATTAAACTTGAAAATATGAGTTAAAAATTTAAAAATATAATAATTACTAGATGTATGTCGAATAGGCCAATCAGCCCCTGCATCAGGGTAGGTGGGCCCAGAGGCTGGAGCACGTTGACCCATACAATCTTTGGATAAGTTAAACTAGAATAACTTTAGGAAATCAAAATAAAACTAATGGTTATCAGTAAAGACCTTAAAAGGCTGCATGATTAGTTAAGCAAAAGTGGAAGCAAACAATAAATACATTGCCACATCTAATAATAAATCAAAAGCTGTATGGAAAGTTATCAAGGCTGAGGCTCAACTTAAGTCTGAAAGCTGCTTAACAAATATGTCACCTGATGTCTTTAATGATTACTTCACCAATGTAATTGAAAAGTTAATTGAAGGCTCTAACATAAAACAGCACAATGTATTATATTATAATACATATATCTAATAGTTCAATTAATCCAACTAAAAGTCATTTTATTTAGCACCTGTAACTGAAAAAGAAATATTCAATATAATTGCCTCGTTAAAAACCATTAACTGCTGTGATATATATGGCATGAATTCAAAGCTGTTAAAAGGTATAGCACATGCTATAGCATATCCTCCAACCAAAGTTATTAATCAGATATTTGAATCTGGTAATTATCCAGAAAAATTAAAAATCACAAAAGTTATCCCAATACACAAAAAAGGTGAGAAAAATGACCCTTCAAGCTACATACCAATACAAGCTACCTATATCAATAATTCCTGTCTTTTCTAAAATAATAGAGAAAGCATTATTTTCAAGAATATGTAATTACTTTGAAAAGAACAATCTAATAAGTCCCACACAATTTGGTTTCCTGAAAGGCAGAGCTGCCATAGAATGTGTCATGTCAATGATCAGTGATATACATTGTTCATTTGAAAGCAATGAAACTACTCTAGTTTTATTCAGTAACTTGTGTAAGGCATAAGACAGTGTTTCCAATACAAAACTTCTTTCAAAATTATACTCCTATGGCATAAGGACTACTCCTTTGAGACTCTTAGAAAGTTAATTGAGAGGCAGATATCAGTGTGTGTCTATAAACAAAAAGCTATGTAGTAAAAAACTTGTAAAATATGGAAATTAATATAATGCGTCAGAAAGGAAATAATTTAACAATGACTCAAAGCAACTAACCGTGGAAGACCCCTTCATTGATGGTTGGCAGTTTAGGTCGATTGCAAACAACAAATAACAAATAAAATTTCTATTAACGTTTTGAGGCTAGAGAAAAAAAAACAATGTCTATCCAATAAAAATTGTAAATACCGAGCTCGCAGATCATCGTGACCTATTATATATTACATATGACAACACAGCTCATTATTGCTGGATTAAAAACTTTGAGAGTCTAATCCATCTTCAGATAACAAAAATGTCGTAGAATTTACATTTGCAAACAATGCTTCATGCATTATCATGACAAAAAAATTCGAGACGCATACAGGAAACTGTAATAATAAAAAACCTGCGAGAATAGAGCTTCCTATCGAGGGGGTTAGGATATTAAAATATACCAAACTCGGGCATTTAACTAACGCATCCTACAAGCACGCTATTCAGAAACACGAACAATTCAGCTTTTGCTATGTTCTGATAACGCCCAATGGATGTGAGACACCACAGCTTTACAGAGGTCCCAATACCACACAGGTCTTTATGCATAAAATGAAAGAGGAAGCAGGGAGAGTATTCAAGTTGTATAAAAACGTTGTGCCAATGGAATCGCTTAGCCCGGAAGAAGTGGCAAATTTTAAGAATGCGTTGTCTTTTCATATTTGTGGTAAAGAGTTGAAGTCAGATGCCGTTAGAGATCACGATCACTTGACAGGTAAGTATTGAGGGCCCGCTCATTCTATTTGCAACCTGCAGTACAAAATGCAAAATTTTCTACCTGTGTTTATTCATAATCTTTCATCGTATAACGGTCATTTCTTGGTTCCGGAGTTAGACTCTGATGATAAAAAATTAATGTGATTCTGAGCACAGAGGAAAAGTATATTTCATTCGCAAAGTCAATTGAAAATAATAATTCACCATTAGATTTATTAGCTTCACTGGTAACAAATTTAAATATACTAGCGAGGTATTCGGTGAGAAAATGAACCTAGTCACACGTAAGGGGGTCTACCCATATGATTACACAAACTCAATCGAGAACCTTGAGGAAACATCTTTTCCGGGGAGGGGAAATTTCTACAAAAGATTCCCTCACATTTTGCATGTTTGTAGTCTTTCTCAGAGGCATGCTCGTCCGCTAATCTATTGTAAATCAAATCTGTGTTCGCATACTTCCAATATCGTAACAAAGAGCAACTCAATAAATATATTTGAATAATTTTCTTTTTAAATTTAGTAACCCTGCTTCGTGAAGTTGTTAGGCTGGATGTAGGTTAAGAATGGTTTATTAATAACATAAAGTTATAATATCATTTGTAGGACCCAAGTTTAACACAATTCAAAAACATAATTTTATATAATACTTTTACTGGTTGGTGACAGTGATAAGGATTAACTTTACAATAATGCAAATATTACTAATCGTCTGTCTTAGTCGAAAACTGCTAAACTCGAAGTTTCATAAAAAAATCGAAAAATTATTTATGTGCTATATTTTGACTTTTTTTCGAAAGGAATGAAATTAATTTTGATTATTTTCCTACGGCATTTTAAACATAGAGTGATTGATTATTAAAAATCGATATAATAAACCCTTTTTTCATACTCCAAAAGTTTGAAACTGTTAGGTTACCAATAATTAGGAAAAATATCAAAGTTAATGCAATATTGGTACATGAATGTTTAAACATTTCTTTAATTATTTTAAATAGAAAAAGATATTTGGTTAAAAAAGTTAACATTTATTTTTTTAACCCGCCTTCCTGGGTAAAGTAGACTTTTGCTAAATATAGTATAACCATGATACTGAATTATATCTCAGCTTATGGTTATGTTACAGTTTACTTAGGGATATTTTTATTTTTCAGTTAAAAAAGTTCACATTTTTCTGGAGATGCAGCATTAATGTCAATGTTTAATAACCAAAGTACCAATTTTCCTCGAGAGATGGCATTAGCGGCAAAGATTGTAATAACAAGAGTTCCAGTTTTCCTCAAGAGATGGCCTTAGTGGCGAAGTTTATAAACAAAGTTTCAATTTTCCAGCCAATCCAGCCATTGATAGGCTTACAAAAATTTAAATGTTCTTAAGAAAAAAAAAATTCATATTTGTTCATAGTTAGAAATAAAGATACAACCAACTCAGTCCTGCTAAGCATTAAATTCTTGTCAGCAGGTTTCTAATTTACAGCTTAGTGGTACTATTTTAACACTAACGTCAATCTTACAAAGACTCTTGAAGCAACCATTCTTTACCCTAGTAGCAAAATTTGTGATCACAACATGCTTGAAGCATATCAGTACAGTATAGCACATTTTGGGTATGAAATTTTTGCTTGGTAAAAATGCGCCAGAAATGCGCCGTCAACATTTCGGTTAAAATAGGTCGAAAATGTGCTATACACATTTTAATGTAAATCTTTCGAGCGCTCGTTATATTCCAGATAATACTGAGTTTTTCACAAAATAATCAACGAAAACACAGGATATTATACAAGGTTTCAAATAAAATAAGGTTCTCATTAGTAAAAGAAATCGATGGCTACGTAATAATTGCATGTTAATGAAGTAAAGTGAAATTTTACCTGGAAGGTAAAATTGGAAATTTATCAAGTCTTCATTAGCACTTCCTTTTAATTAAACTAGGTGACTATGAATTCTCTTTTCAGCTGAATGATGCATTATTAACAATAATACTTTTCGATCACACATCAAATTTCCCTACGGACAAACAAACAAACGTTTTCATAATCCCTTACTTTTAATTAAACAGCTACCCACATAGCATAATCAATCTCAGAGATATCTCGAATGAAACAAGATGTCTTGGAGATGCCTCAGTGACCTTTCGTGACATCTCCAAGGTATTTGATGGTAAAGCTCCCCAAAAAAACCATCGAAATCGAGGTATTTTTAGTAATAAAAAAATCTGATGTGGCCAGCACATGACTTTCTCCATATATAAGATGTAAATATTTATCTACGACAGTAATTTCGAACTGTATATTCCATCTAAACTTTTAAGATGAGTAATTAATTTATATATTATAACCTTTTACGTCACAAACATTATAAATAATGTTTTTCGGGACATGTACGATGAAAAACGATGAAGTGGCATTTTGCCCCAGCGCCCAGAGCGCCCACAACGTACATAATCAGCAACTTCCGCTTTATCAGTATTTCACAAATAACTACTACACAATCAGTGATACAAAAATAAGTTTCATACAAAAGTCATAGTAAATTACATTTTCTAAAACTTTCATCAATAATAGTATATACCTAAATATCATGTTTATGGAGATATTTTGAAAACCGGAAATGGGCTTTGAAGAATGAAGCTCGACTTCCGGTCAACCGATTTACTCCAAAATCTAATCAACTCTAAACACACAAACTAAAATACTATATATGAAATTTGGTGTTGATCCAACAAACCGTTTTCATGTTAGAGCGCCCACAAAGTACATAATCAGCTACTTCCGGTTGATCAGTATTTCACGAATAACTCCTAATCAACTGGTGATACAAAAATATTTTAAATACAAAAGTTATAGTAAAACACATTATCTAAAACTTTTATTGGGTATACAATATACCTATATATCATATTTATGGAGATATTTTGAAAACCGGAAATTAGCTTTGATGAATGAAGCTCGACTTCCGGTTTACCGATTTACTTGAAAAACTAATAAACTCTGACAGCACACACTACAGTACTATATATGAATTTTGGTATTGATACGACTAATAGTTTTCACGTTAGAGCGCCCACTGTCACACACACACATACACACACACACACACACACACACACACACACACACACACACACACACACACACACACACACATACACACAGACATCATTAAGAAAATGGTCAAATCGTGTTCTAGGGACCCCAAAACATGTATTTCCGTTGAAATCTCTAAGTCGAATTTTTTCATGAAAACAATACTTTCTCTATACTTCGTATATAGAGAAAGTAAAAAAGTTTTTTCCAAAAAGTGTGAAAGTGAAATTTTACCAAAACAGGAGATTAAGCTATGGTATTTTTTGTTTATTAAAACAAAAACATATTCAACAAAAATTGTCACAAATCACGCGAGTCAAACGTCACGAAAACAACTACATTCAGAAAATTTTAAAATTATATACATGCTATTTTATAGTTTAACACGAATAAACACATGGAATCACCAAACGTTCCCACTATTCACACAAACCGCCAAACAGCACTTAAATTGTTAAACCACAAGATTTTTACACAAATTCGATTTTCAAACATTGACATCTATATCTTAATCCTTATTGATATGAAAATTTTCACTTCCACTAAGGAAATTACGGGTATACACTAAAATAAGTGAAGCTAAGCTTGGCTAACGAAGCCCGACATCAACTACCAAGAAAACACGCCACCACAATTCGTTATTCAACTGTTATAGATAGCTGCATGCGTTAGGCACGGTTTTAAATTCACCCATCTGATGATTTATGGTCTGCATCGATGATCTTTGTCTGATTACTTCGATAGATTATCAATTCTTGATGAGTTTAAGAACAGTCCCCTGGTTTTTCTGCTGTTTGACAAGACGGCTACTGTTGAATTTAAAACTTGTTCCATCTCCATAATTCTTTAACTTCGAGTTGAATTCAGCAGATCTGTCGAAACGTAAATCATTGCATCGTTTTTGTTCATTGATTGTTGCATTATAAATACGTTATATTTCCCATTGTAAGTTGATATTTACTGGCTTTTATGAGGTTATTGATATTAACATTTGAATGATCCGCTGCTGTCATCAGAGCCATATATTATATATTGTCGCACTTCACTCCCTAGCTTCGCACTTTTACACAAAACAACCGCTTTCTCGCTCGTATATCTTTTTCACTCTGAGTCCCTGCCTCTAGCGTCCTCTCGGCACCGTTAGGATCCCGTTATCCCTGGCGGAAACTTAGGGAATCGACACTCCGAGAGCCGTCTGCTACAATCGGCCCTTCCTGACTTTGCCACTCGCCCCTTGAGTGGCCACAAACTACATCAGATAGTCTCTGAATCTTACAGGCTGTTGCACTACACGTTGAGGCCTCGCTCCTTCCATATCCACCTGCACCACTGGTTGGTTAAGTTGGTCACCCTCACTCCTTGCACCATCATGCTCGCTGTCTCCTTCCCACTCATCTCCACTTGTATCATCAGAGTCTGTTGGACCTACACCCTCTTCCTCAGTGGATGAATCGCCACTGTAGTACCCCTGGTTGAAAAGTTTCATCTGGGACACGTGCACTGGAAACACCATCCAACGCTTACGGGTACGATGTCCAGGAAGGTCACCCACTTTGAATGTCACATCAGACACCCTCTTAATGACATTAAAGGGCCCAATGTACTTCTCCTGGAATTTGGGGCATCTACCTACTACTCGGATGTTCCTCCGCACAAGGACCAGGTCTCCAACTTTGTACAAGGGGGCCTCACGGTGCCTCTTATTATAATAGCCAGCCTGGGTGGCCTTCTCCTTGCTGGTTCTAGCGGCTGCATTTTCCCTAGCCCTCTCAATTCTCTCCAAAAATTGAGGGTAAGTCTCGGGAGCATCTGCAGGCCAAGGAAATGTCACTTCCTCAGGCAGCATTGGTATTCGCCCATATACCAGGTGAAAGGGGCTGTACCCAGTGGTCTCCTGCTCTGCCGTATTGATGGCAAAAGTGGCATATGAGACATAGTTGTCCCAATTCGCCTCATTCCTATTTACATATCCAGATAGGACCTGTGCTAGTGTGTGGTTGGCTCGCTCACATAGGCCATTGGTTTGGGGATGGTATGCAGCAGCCATAGCATGCTCCACCCCCAATTTCTCCAGCACCTCAGCCAAAAGCCCCCCAGTGAATGCTGATCCTCGGTCGCTGATCAGTTTTTGGGGAGTGCCATGCTTCAGGACTATCTCATTCATGAGAAAATCCCTCACATGGTCACCAGCTGTATTGGGGACGGCCTTTGCTATCACCCATCTCGTTGCATAGTCCACACACACTAAAAGGTGCCGATTACCCTTTTCAGTGCAGGGCAGAGGCCCTACATAATCGATGCCTATTACCTCGAAAGGTTTCGCCACAGTGGGGATGGGATGGAGATGGCCAATGGGCTTCCCTGGTGGCTGTTTTCGCATCTGGCACCTGACACAGGAACGGACAAAGTGTTTGACGTGCCGGCCAAGACCCTCCCACCAAAACCTCTCCTTCACTTTTCCTAGGGTTTTCTTCAGTCCCAGGTGCCCTCCAGTTGCGCCTCCATGGCACATATCTAGCACTCTCCTGCGAAGGGATCGGGGAATAGCTAGGCAAAGATGACGACTACCTTCGCCACCTTTTCTATAAAGGACTCCATCCGCTACCTGGAAGGCTTCCAGATCAACGTCCTCCCTTTGCTGCCCCTCGATAGCATCGATAAGTTTCCTCAGCTTGCTGTCGGCCCTTTGTTGCAGGCTGACCTCCTTCACTCCCAAATCGCCACACACTAAGGCACCTACAAATAATTCGGCCGGTAAAGACGTATCCTCTGGGGCTCCTGCTGGATTCCTCGAGAGGGCATCAGCAACTACATTTGCCTTCCCCTTCCGATGCACGAACTGGATATCGTGCTCCTGGAGTGCCATGACCCATCGCCCTAATCTCCCTCCAACTTCCTTTTTTCCTTGTAGCCACACTACCGCGGAGTTGTCCGTCATTACCGTGAATGGGCGACCAAAGACGTAGCTCCGTAGTTTTTCGACCGCCCAGACAACCGCCAGACATTCCAACTCGTTGCTGTGATAGCGCGACTCAGCATCACTTAGCCGTCGACTGATGTACGCCACAACGTTTTCTTGGCCATTTCTTGGCTGCACTAGGACCGCCCCAAGGCCATCATAGCTGGCGTCCGTATGGATGACTCATGCCAGCTCCTCTTGGAAATGTCCTAGAGCAGGTGCTGTAAGGAGCTTCCCTTTCAAATGTTGGAAGGATCTCTCCTGCTCGACCCCCCATTTCCACTTCCGATCCTTTTTAAGAAGTGCATGCAATGGCTTGGCGATCGCGGCAAACCCCATCACAAATCGACGGTAGTAGCTGGCCAATCCGAGAAATTCCCGCAGATGACGAACACAGGATGGTGTGGGAAAATTGCGAATCCCCTCAACTTTTGACGGATCAGGTCTTAGGCCATTTTTGTCTACCTGATGGCCCAAGAAATTAACTCTGGACATTCCGAAGAAGCACTTCTCCTTCTTGAGGGTCAACCCCGCTCCCGCCATTGCACTCAAGGCTGCCTTCAGTCGTTGAAGATGTTCTCCGAAGGACCGACCAAACACTAACACATCGTCCAAATACACCAGGCACTGGTGCCATTTCAGACCGCCTAATACTTGGTCCATGAGCCGCTGGAACGTAGCAGGTGCATTGGATAAACCAAAAGGCATTCGACGGAACTCAAAGAGGCCGTCTGGAGTTACGAACGCTGTCTTCTCTCTATCCGCAGGCTCGATTCCTACTTGCCAGTATCCTTTGGCCAGATCTAGGCTAGAAAAGAACTGAGAGCCCCCTAATCTCTCTAGGACATCGTCGATTCTCGGCAGCGGGTAGACGTCCCGTTTGGTCACTGCATTCAAGCGACGGTAGTCGATACAAAATCTCATCTCTCCGGATTTTTTTCGCACCAGAACCACTGGAGAAGACCAAGGACTGGATGATGCCGTGATAATACCCTCCTTTAGCATCTCTGCTACCTGTCCGGTGATGATATCGCGTTCCCCCGGAGATACACGTCTAGGAGGTTGATGCAGTGGCCTACCATCCAAGAGCTCGATTTTATGCTGTACGAGATCTGTCCTCGGCAGACGGCTGCCGGGTGCACCAAAGCATGCCTCGTATTGGTCCAGAAGATCCACCATTTCCTTCCGCTGTTCCTCGGTCATTTTCTCCCCAAGGTTCCATCCCAACTTGGGATCTCCTACCTCGCCCAATCCGCCACCGTCATCATTGTGCAGCATCTCGCCCTGAATGGAAGGTCCAGCCACTTCATCACTGTTTGCCCTTAACAATCTCTGCGCCTTCCGGAACTTCAGTGGGCTTCGACTTAGGTTAAGGACTGGCACCGAAACTAAGCCATTTTCAGCGTTCAAAACCGAAGCTGGGCTTACCCACTCCTTCCCTGGCCGCGAACTCAGGATTGTCTTGGTAACCACAGTAGAAGGGCCCTCGTCCGATATCCGTGCCGTTACAAACGCCAATGCGCGTTTAGGGATGAGGCACTCCTCCTCAACGACAAGCTGCTCCGACGCTCCGTTCTCGGGTCCCTCAACCTCCATGGAGCACAGATCCTCAAAAGCTTGCGCTATGTCGTCTTCGTTTCTCGTCCGATCCGAGTCCGAGGAGTCTTCCTCCAAAACCACCGACACTCCCCGAGGTCCGCCGACAATCTTTGCCGAGCTGCTCACAATCCAGTCCACGCCGAGGATTACAGTAAACGGGGGCGAGTCGATCACCCGAACGCCCGTCAACGTAACCCGTGACCCCGCGACCAACACTTGAATGTCCACGATACCCCGGACGCGAATTGCTTTTCCGTCTACTCCAGTAAGCGTTTCCTGCCAGAGTGGTCTAATGTGCAAACCCAGCGAGTTCGCAATCTCCGACGCAACCAAGCTCACGCAAGCCCCACTATCGACCAGAGCCGTGACCTCCTCGCGCTGACATAAGGTTGCTCGCACAGTAGGGAGATCGCCATTGTTGGAGTATGCGCCAACGATTAGAACCGGCCCTGGGGGGCAGGGCCGGCCGCTCCGTTTCCCGACGGTTGGGTCTGCTCCGAACAGTCTCGCGCGATATGTCCTTGGCAACCACACGCGTAGCAGACAGCGGCTCGCCGCGGATCCGGACAATCTCTTGCCAGGTGTCCACCTCGTCCGCAGCGGTAACATCTTACTCGTCGGCTCTCGCCACGACGATCGACGGAATTTCCGCCACGTCTTTCCAGCATTGACTCGAGTCGTGCCATCCGAGTTGAAAGATGTTCCATCGCGTCTTCTCCGGTTCCGCGCTCCCGGTCCTTAGTCCTGACCTCGCTCCCCAGGCCGACTGCGGGTGGAGCTGGCTCAAGTGGGAGGGCTTTAAGCGTTTCGTGGTGGAATGGTGGTTCAGGGAACCCCTCTTCTGCCTTCCCCACCCTTTCCAACAACTCCTCCACCGTCCTCGGCGCGGTGCTCATGACGGCTGCGGCAACTTCCGGGCGCCGCAATCCCCAAGCCACCCTCTGGATCGTCTCGGCCACCGGGAGGGCAACCGGGCATCGGCGACACAGCCGAATCTTATCAAAAATATATGATTGGCTCCGCTCCGACGGGGCTTGTACCCTAGCCTCTACGAGCCTGCACCACGCCTCGATTGTCAATTTTTTTCCATAGGAGGCAACTAGTGCGTCGGCCCAGTCCTCCCACGTTTTCGCCTCGGCACCCACTACTTCCTGCCAACTTACGGCGACACCCGTTATGCGAGACAACGCCGCCCGCCAAAGATCCGCCTCCGTCCATCCCTCAATACGGCCAACGCGGCGCACCATCTCCAGCCACTCGTTCGCGTCCTCCGCAGGCCCTCCCGAAAACGTTGCGATCGAAGCGATTGCGATCGCACTTAACGGACGCGTCGACGCCATGGCTAAGCGCTCGCAGTCCCTTTCTCTAAGGGCATCAAGGAAGTCCCTCCTCTGCTCCGCCATTTCCAATTTTTGGCGCTCCATGATCTCCTCGACAAACTTCCGGACGTCTGACGCCTCCATATTTGCCCCGATAAGAGTTT
The DNA here is from genome assembly GCA_947579665.1 of Sympetrum striolatum. Classification (NCBI taxonomy): domain Eukaryota; kingdom Metazoa; phylum Arthropoda; class Insecta; order Odonata; family Libellulidae; genus Sympetrum; species Sympetrum striolatum. The sequence continues at coordinate 29,581,435 of OX388348.1, forward strand.
GGCTTCTAAGAAGCATAAACACGCGACTACACGTAAGAATTCACGGCACAACAGTAATTCGACGGGCTTTAAAAGCGTCGCATCCCACTTCTGACACCAAATGTCGCACTTCACTCCCTAGCTTCGCACTTTTACACAAAACAACCGCTTTCTCGCTCGTATATCTTTTTCACTCTGAGTCCCTGCCTCTAGCGTCCTCTCGGCACCGTTAGGATCCCGTTATCCCTGGCGGAAACTTAGGGAATCGACACTCCGAGAGCCGTCTGCTACAATATTGACTCTTCATCGCGAATTAATTATCTCCATGAAAGCAATGGACAACGGTGGAAAGCATCGTAAATCTATCGGTGAATAAAGAAACGGTTGATGGATCCATCGATGACTTTAAAAACGGATTGATGGATTTACGATTCCATCGATGAATTTTAAAAAGTGCCTATTGCTGAAGAAGAATTTTTATTTAAATTCCTTTCTTTAAGCCCTTGTCTCTATTACAAACGACCACTTTCTAATTTTAGTTGGCAAAAGGAAAGAAATGCTCCATTCAATCAAAAATTTTTATAATTATTAGTTATAGAAGGAAGTGTAATGAAATTTTGCACAAACATGCTTGTAACATGTTCAGAAAAACGTGCGCTCTAAAATCACCTTAAAACATTTTTAGCACATGCTCACCTTGTGATTCTGAAACATTTTAGCTGAAATGACTAAAATTCCCTGAGCACATGCTCAGCATCTTCAGTGCTACTAGGGTAACTTTTTTCTTAACCTCACTAATTGTGTTTAGTGCATTAAGATTCTTGGGTAACAAATTAAATTTTTTATTGACCAGAACTTTAAAACTATTACTACCGTATGAGGTAGAAAAAGTAGGTACAGAATATGGTTCAGTTTTCCTCAAATTCTGAGGAAAATTACAAACACGTTCATTTTTAAACACATTAGAGAGATAATTGTCCACAATTATAGTATAACTGAAAAGTTTATCAAGTTGTAATACACCGATAGAATTAAACATCATTTCAACATTTCCCTGATCTTTACATTTTTTGTTAAATATCATTTTTATAAACTTATTTTGTTTTTTCATAATTAACCTATGGAGTGTACTATTTCCATTTCCCCAAATAGTTATACCATACCTCAACAGGCTTCTACTAATCCATGATACATTAATTTGAAAGCATCATAAGAGAGAAGCTGATTTATATAATAAACTTGATGTAGAATTCGTCTTAGTCTACTATTTAAGACAATAAGACGATGTGAAAATTTAAAAGAATCATCTATAATTACTCTCAAATATTTGTATTTCTCTACCTGTTCAAGATAAGGGCATGTGCACTTTCGAGTATAATTAGGTAAGTATTCATTTGAATGAATTGGAATGTTGACATGTCTTTTATAATTTATCTTGGGTATGATATGCATTAATTTCGATTTCTTTTGATTAACAACTAGTTTATTGTCATGGGCCCAAAATAAAATATTCTTAAAATCATTCTCCAGCCTCTCATGTGTAGTATCAAAGTTCTTGTGCACGGTAAGTAGCAAAGGGTCATCAGCATACAACAACAGAGTAGAATTTTTTACAACATGAAATATATCATTAATATATATTAAAAACAGTATGGGTCCAAGAACTGAGCCCTGTGGTACACCCATTGATATGGAAGAAGGCTCACCTAGATGATCATAAATTTTAATTCTTATGCTTCTATCCATCAGGTAGTTTTTAAACCACTCATAGGTGATTCCCCTTATACCAATTGAATGTAGTTTATCTAAAAGTATATCATGATTAACAGTATCAAAGGCCTTTTTTAAATCTATGAAAAGTAAAATTACAGATAATCTACAATCCAAGGCATTTTTAACTGTTTCAGACAGTTTCTCTAATGCCATTTTGGTTCCTTTGGATTTTTGGAAAGCGAATTGATTGCTAGATATAATACTATGCTTTTCCATGAAAACAGACAATGAATTTGCCATGTCTCTCCAAGACCTTATGAAGGGATGGTAATATAGAGATGGGTCTATAATTATCTGTATCATAATATGAACCCCAATTATGGACAGGAAGAACAATTGCAGATTTCAAGTTTTTAGGTACTGAAGCATTCACTAAACATTGATTTACAAAAGTATTCAGGATAGGTAGAAGTGTCCCACAAGATTTAATATTAACATATTATCAGTCCCTGGTCCTTTATTTTCCAAAGTAGATAATATTCTTCTAATTTCATCTATTGAGACATCTTGAACATAAATACTGTTTTGTAGGCAGTATTTAGGTATATTAAGCAATTTAATGTTGCACTTAATTGTTAGTTTTTCAATATTGCTGGTGAATTGTTCTAAGAAAACTTTTCCTAATTCTATATCTTTCATATTAGGAAAACCTCTTAAATATATATCCTTAAGAGAATTTTTAGTTTTTCTACTCAACATTTTATTTATCTCAGACCAAATACTTGTTGGATCATCTCCAATGGCAGCAAACCTGTTTAAGTAGAAATTGCTCTTTTGCCTCCTAATTGCATTTGTAACCTTATTTCTTTTCCTTTGATACTTTTGTTTATAAGATATGTTAGTTGGATTATTTTTCCATTTTCTAAATAAAGTATCCCTTAGAATTATTTCCCTCAGAAGATCATGGTCCATCCATTCTTTCTTGATAGGTTTTTTAACGAAATGTCTTATTACTGAAGATTTTGCATGGATATTATTAACAGAAGTAGTTATGTTATCATACATTATATCAGGATTAATAGCATTTAACACACTACTCCAATCTTGTTCATCTAAAAAACCCTTGACTTTATTGTTACATAAATATATGCAGGTTTCCTTATTTTTATATTATTTTTTAGTCCTCCCTGTTTAGAACACATCAAACTTGTAGCAGTGACATAATGATCTGAAATATTAGTTTTGATAACAATACCATAAGGTGTAAATACATTACCTCTATACCACATATGATCAATACAAGATCTGCATACTCTATTATTAACTATAGCTTCTCTTGTGTATCCATTTATAATATTGCAGAAACTATTCCCAGCAAGTACATCTTTATATTGGATGGTATTCAGGTTATTTTTTATCACTTATATCAATGTTTATATCTCCTACTATCAAACACTTATTATTTCTAAACTCATAAATTTCCTTAATATAGCCAACAACACTTTTATTTGGAGGTCTATATACACATAACAATGTCATATTTACACTATCATCAGTTAAACTTCCCAGTAATGCTTCAGAATGTTCAAAATGTATACTGTGTTCCACAAAATTTAAAGTTTTCCTTACATACAATAATATACCACCACCAATTTTGTTTTCTCTTAATTTATAAAAAGTATTGTACTCTTCTAAACTATACATTGGAACTTCAGTCTGGCTCAAATTCACTTCAGTAAAAATCAAGACATCAAAATTTAGTTTATTCTTAAGAGAGAGCAATACTATGTTTATCTCATTCCATTTACTTTTAATAAATCTCACATTTAAATGTAAAACACTCAAATCATAGATGGTTTTAACAACATAACCCATAACAATATTTTTAATATCTTCTCATTACTTATTCTAATTATTGTAGAATTTTCATCTTTTTTCACAAGAATTTTCCCATATTTTACCCAAATAAGCTTAAAACCCTTTTCTTTTCCCTTAGTCTATGCTTGCCACAACAATTTACTATAGTAGTAGTAGTAGTATAGGTTATAAGGTGCCTCGACAGCAAAGGTCATGTTGCACCGTATACAGAGGAGATATATGAATCATAATATTATTTAATTTTTAGTACAAGTTGAAATTTTAAAATCCTATTCAAATTTATTATTTAATACTTATATTTTTTTTCTATTTTATATTTTTAAATCTGTTTAATTAATTTTACTTCACTTAAGAATTTAAGGACAGAGTCTAATTTGTCCACATCATCCCCCAGAATTTCCTTGAGATGACCTTGGAAATACCTATTTCTGATGCACTGATATTTAGTACATTCAGTCAGGAGGTGTCTTATAGTTAAGCGAGATTGACAATGGTCACAATATGGAGGATTCTTCTCTTGCGTGAAGAGATACGAGTGGGTTAGTGCACAATGCCCTATCCTCAAGCGTGTGATCACTACTTCCTCCCGCCTACTTCTCCTGATAGAGGAAGACCAAGGGGCTGGGACGGACTTGATCTCGCGCAATTTATTATTTTCGATGGTCAGCCATGAGTCCTGCCATAATTTTAAAATAATTTTACGAAACATATTTCGGATGTCGAGTGTTGCCATGAGTGGAGTATCTACATTAGCTTTTCCAAGTGCTTCTTTGGCTGCAGAGTCGGCAAGTTCATTCCCTCTGATTCCAACATGTCCAGGGACCCAGATAAAGTAAATTTTATTTCCTCTTGCCTCTAAACGGGCAAGCGAGGCATGAATCTCCTGGACGAGAGGATGGAAGGAGTCGAGAGTGGAAATGGATTGCAATGCACTCATAGAGTCACTACAGATCATGACTGGGTATCGCTGGACTTAATGTTAGCTAACGCAAGCTTGATTGCATATAGCTCTGCTGTATAAATACTACTTTCTGAGGGCAACTTTGCCATGGAGATAACATCTTGGGAGGATACTACTGCACAGGCACAGGCTGTTTCTGATTTTGAACCATCCGTGAAAAAAAGAGTGGCTCCTGGGTGCTTGTTTAGGATGTCCATGAATCTGTGCATGTATTCTCTTGGATGAGTGTCTAACTTCTTATATAAATTTAATTCCAAACAGATTTTTGGTTGTGGTATCTGCCATGGTGGGATTTTGTTATATCTAATGCTATGCACTTCGGGAAGCTGTATTCCTGCGTCTTCAATAAAAACCTTAAAACGGATTCCTAAGGGCTTAGTTGCCCTAGGCCTTCTATAAAATAAATCAATAAACCTGGGTTTAAAAACATGATTAAAACATGGGTGCTCCCTTTGAGAAAGAATCTTGCTGGTGTAGTTTAGCATTAAGATTTTTCTCCGTGTCTCAAGAGGTGGCTCTCCAGTATCACAATAAATACTCTGAATTGGACTGGTTCTGAAGGCTCCAGTTGCCAACCTTAGACCAGAATTGTGTATGGTCTCCAATGGGCGAAGGTAACTCTTTCGCGTCGAGGAGTATATTATGGAGCCATAGTCTAGTTTTGACCGCACCAATGCCCTGTATACAAGAAGCATTGACTTACGGTCTGCACCCCATGACGAGTTGCATAAGTATTTTAAAATATTTAAAACTTTAAAGCACCTGTCTTTTAAAATTTGGATATGTGTTCTCCAGTTCCATCTTCTGTCCAGTGTCATTCCCAGGAAATGTATGGAGTCCACTAATGGAAGAGGGACATCCCCAAGTTTAAGGTTGGGCTGGGGGAATAGGCCACGGCGTCGAAAAAAGTGCATACACCTGGTCTTCTCTTCTGAAAAAAGAAAACCAGTTTCAAGAGACCATTGATGGAGCCTGTTAAGGGTGATTTGTAGCTGCCTTTCTGCCGTATTCATTTTTGATGACCTGCAGAAAACACCAAGATCATCGACGAAAAGTGTTGCTATGGTTGGTGATTTTATGTTGTTAACAACGTCATTAATAGCTATGGCAAATAGAGTTACTCCCAACACTGACCCTTGTGGGATACCATTTTCTTGAGTGAACCACTGGGATAGACAGTTTCCCGCTCGAACTCTGAATCTCCGGTCAGTTAAAAAATTTTTTATAAATATAAGAATTCTACCCTTGAAGCCCCATGCTTTTAGGATACATAAGATCCTGTGTCGCCATGTTTTGTCATATGCATTTTTTATGTCAAAGAATACTCCTATGACATGTTGGCGTAAAAGAAATGCCTCTTGAATAAAGCTGTCAATCCTAACTAAATGGTCCATGGTAGACCTGTTGCGTCTAAACCCACACTGGACATTTGAGAGAAGGTTACGGTGTTCAAGACACCAAACTAGCCGCTTATTCACCATTCTCTCCACCAGTTTGCACAGGCAACTGGTCAAGGAAATCGGGCGGTAGCTGGATGGGAGACTCTTATCCTTTCCCTGTTTAGGTATTGGAATTACTATGGATTCCTGCCAGGATTCTGGGAAGACCCCTTCAGCCCAAAGCTGATTGATGGTATTGAGGAGACTTTCATTAGCACCCTCTGGGAGATTTTTCAGGAAGGCATTGTGAATACCGTCAGCACCAGGGCAGGAATCCTTTCCGACATCTATTGCTGATTTCAGCTCCCACACCGAAAAAGGTTCATTGTAGGACGCTGGGAACCTGACATCGCCAAGTTCTAGTTTGGCTCTTTCTATTCTTTCCTTCCTTTGGATAAAGGAGGGTGCGTATTCAGCTGTGCTGCTTGCTTTGGCATAATGACAGCCTAAGGCTTCCACGATGGCATCCGGAGAAGTGGCAATTTGGCCATCGATGTCTATACCTGCGATGTTTGGGGAAGAATGTTTGCCCGAGATTTTAGTGACCTTATTCCAGACCTGTGCAACTGGCGTTCCGTGGGTGATGGACGAAACATAATTTATCCAAGAGGACGTTTTGGCATTTTTAATAGTTAGACGAGCCTTTGCCCTCAGCCGTCTAAAAGCTGCAAGGTTAGTACTCGTGGGGTATCGATTGAAAATACGTAGTGCTCGTTTCCGTTTCAAGATGGCCTCCGCACACTCCTCATTCCACCAGGGAACAGAGTTATGGTGTGCCCTACTAGTAGACCTCGGAATGCTTTTACTCGCAGCGTCAATGACAGCTGCGGTGAATTCTTTAACGTTTTGCAACCCACCACGAGTTCTATCAAATGTAAAGTTAAAATTTGATTTAAAAGATGGCCAATTGGCTCTACGTGTAGCCCAAATCCCTTCATGGTTGGAATTTACAGATTTGAATGTATTCTGCTTGATTATGATGGGGAAATGATCGCTGCCACAAACGTCATTATGAACAGAAATGCTAAAAAGTGGTGCAATGGCACTAGTACAAATCACAAGATCAATTGAAGAATAGCTTCCATTAAAAGCATTGAAATGAGTTTTTTCTTGGTCATTCATTAAAATCAGGTTAAAATCATTAAAAAGGTTTTCTAGAAGTCGTCCTCGACCATTATTATCAGCCATTGAACAACCCCAGAGCGTGTTGTGGGCATTGAAATCTCCCAGAAGTACGAATGGCCTTGGTAGCTGCCTGATTAGGCGCTCAAGGTTCAGCCGGTTGACTGGAGCCCACTCCGGGAGGTATAAATTACAATAGGCAATTGGCTCTGGAGTTGCAATAGTGACAGCTATGGCCTGGAGGGGTGTCTGCAACACCACCCGTGAAGTGTAAAGGGCTTCCCGGGTGAATACAGCAACCCCTCCACGAGCTCTGTTACCAGAGTTGTCGTCATTTCTAAAAATGTTAAAACCGTTTAAATGAACCTGACTAGTATGTTTAAAATGAGTCTCCTGTATAAAAAGACAAGAAGGATTAAGATCTCTTAGCAAGATCTTAACCTCCTCTTGGTGTGTGTAGAATCCATTGCAGTTCCACTGTATTAAAATCATAAAAATGAATAAATAAATAAAATGTGCAGGTAAAATAAATAAATTAATAAATAAATAAAATAGGGTTTAAACATTAAAATCTATGATCCATCAGAAGTTGGATCCGTGTCAGAATTTATCTTTTAATTTTGACTTTCATCCCTTTTCTCCGTTCCAGGAGCACCTTCTGGAGTTCTGTCTCTGAGACACTCTCGTCTTCCTCCATGTTGGAGTCAGATGCTCTACAAGAAGATATTTGTAGTTGAGGGTTTTGAACCTCCTTTCTTGGAGGTTTCCCTTTTTTCTGCTCCAGGAGCAACGTCTTGTGTTCTGTCTCCGACAGACTCCCATCTTCCTCCATGTTGGAGTCAGAGGCTCTACTAGAAGGAATTTGTGAGGGAGGTTTCTCCTTCCTGGGAGGAGGCTGTAAAGCAGCAAGAGGTTTTGGATTTTGAACCTCCTTTCTCGGAGGTTGACTTTTTCCGGGTTTTTTCCCTTCACCTGTACTCTGCGATATATCTTTATTTTTCTTTTCTGTCTCTTTGGACTTATTCTCTGGGGGATCAGTTTGGCAAGATACAGTCATCTTTTTAACAGGTGTAATGGCTACACTTGCAAATGACCTTGAGAAAGTGGGACACATTAATTGTCTGAATTTTCTCCTGGCCTCATTATACGGGATTTTATCCGTGACCTTAATTTCCATTATTTTTTTCTCCTCTTGCAGCTTTGGACAGTCTCGTGCATAGACAGGGTGACTACCATTACAGTTGCTGCAAAGAGGTGGACTGGTACACGGCTCCCCTTCGTGCTTGTCCTTTGCGCATTTTGGGCAGGTGGGCTTGCCCTTGCATGACTGGGCAGTGTGCCCATATAAATTGCACTGGTAACAGCGCAAAGGACTGGGGATAAATGGCCTTACCGAGCATGCTTTGTATCCAACAAAAACTTTCTCTGGAGTCTTTTCCAATGCGAATGTGAGTATGACCGATGTTGTCTTCACTATTTCACCATTTTGACTCTTAGTGAGTCTGCGGCAAGAGATGACTCCCTGGGATGCCATCTCTTTCGCTATCTCTTCTTCTGAGACATACAATAGGTCGAAACATGAAATGACTCCCTGGCAGGTGTTAAGCCGTTTATGGATTTCTACTTTCACAGGAATGTCATGCAGCATTCTCATTGCCTGGAGTATGTTGCTCTGCCTATCATCAGCCGTTTTTATCAGCAAAGTGCCGTCCCTCAGCTTCTTGACCGATTCAAGGTTTCCTGGGACAAGATTGGAAAGCACTTTGTGAATCAAGAAGGGGGACACCTTGGTGAGATTTTCGCCTTCTTTTTCACTTTTTACTAATAGGTACTTTCTGCATTTTTCTACTGGTTCTCCCCCGCCCATTCCTGAGCGGGGTCTTTTTGGTGGAGGAGGGTTAGGATGCATATGATGCATAAAAAAAATTCATCCCCTGAGCTCCCCACCCACCATGGAGCCACACAAACTGGGACGCCGTATCGCAAACCGATACGGTCGCCAGGGCTACCCAAGGGATATAGCGCCCAGGATGTCGCAGAACAGACTGGGAATGGCCTCCGGGACGGCAGTGGCTCCTCCAAACCACACCCCCCCATTGGCCTCCACCAGAATGGTGTGTGCATCCCAAGCACTCGCACAGGACTGACGTACGCTAGAAAGGATTTTATCCCCAGCCATCAGTAGCCGATTGACCAGGGTGTGCTATTCCCTGGCCTCCCGTTTACAGCGAATTCGGGGCCAAAGAGGTGTGTTGTGCCAGATAGAATAGGTAGTCCAGTTGGACTGGAAATGTATCAGCAGCTACTCTGCTTGTGGTTGGCACTCAACCTCCAGGACACCCATCTCCTCCTTACGGGTCTCCACGCACGGCAAACACGTGGGTGAATCCTTGGTCAGCTGGCATGACCTCACACAGACAGTTGATTCACAGGACTGCCCGGACTCAGCCCTTGCTGATCGAGGGGTTTGTTCTCGGGGTTTTCCCCCCACCCGATTAGTCGCCTCTTACGACAGGCAGGGATGCCGCGGGAGTATTCTCCATCCCCCTACCCGCAGGGGTGGTTTCCTCAAGGTTCTCGATTGAGTTTGTGTAATCATATGGGTAGACCCCCTTACGTGTGACTAGGTTCATTCTCTCACCGAATACCTCGCTAGTATATTTAAATTTGTTACCAGTGAAGCTAATGACGTTGGCATGAAGTGGCATGTGCTGAGAAATCTAATGATGAATTATTATTTTCAATTGACTTTGCGAAGGAATATACTATTCCTCAGTTTTCAGAATCACATTAATTTTTTTATCATCATAGTCTAACTCCCGAACCAAGAAATGACCGTTATACGATGAAAATGAATAAACACAGGTAGAAAATTTTGCATTTTGTACTGCAGGTTGCAAAAAGAATGAGCGGGCCCTCGATACTTACCTGTCAAGTGATCGTGATCTCTAACAGCATCTGACTTCAACTCTTTACCACAAATATGACAAGACAAGGCATTCTTAAAATTTGCCTCTTCTTCCGGGCTAAGTGATTCCATTGGCACAACGTTTTTATATAACTTGAATACTCTCCCTGCTTCCTCTTTCATTTTATGCATAAAGACCTGTTTGGTAATGGAACCTCTGTAAAGCTGTGGTGTCTCACATCCATTGGGTGTTATCAGAACATAACAAAAGCTGAATTGTTCGTGTTTCTGAATAGCGTGCGTGTAGGATGCGTTAGTTAAATGCCCGAGTTTGGTATATTTTAATATCCTAACCCCCTCGATAGGAAGCTCTATTCTCGCTGGTTTTTTATTATTACAGTTTCCTGTATGCTATTCGAATTTTTTCGTCATGATAATGCATGAAGCATCGTTTGCAAATGTAAATTCTACGACATTTTTGTTATCTGAAGATGGATTAGACTCTCAAAGTTTTTAATCCAGCAATAATGTGTCGTGTTGTCATTTGTAATATATAATACGTCACAATGATCTGCGAGCTCGGTATTTACAATTTTATTGGATAGACATTGTTTTTTTCGTCTAGCCCGAAAACGTTAATAGAAATTTTATTTGTTCGCTCGAATTTAGGAATATCGGAGTTTGACTGGGTATCCAATACAATCTCAATCATACCCATTGTCGAATTCATCTGTTTTATATTTGTAGACTCGTTGAGGGTCTTTATGTATGTTCTTTCCCCAAACCGCATATTTAAAACAAAACTGATTGTCATTCCTAACATTTACATCAGATTTTCTGCTTGCGATCTTGGGTGGTAAGTCAATAAAGGTTGATTTGCATAATGGAGTGTAAGGTAAACTCAATGGTAGCAGCTGTCACTTTATAGAATTCCATTACTGGAACAATTAAACACAATGTAATCAATTCTACAACTTTTTAATTTCAACACACACACTCTAAATATTTTAGACAAAGGGTTGAATTTTAATCATTTAAAATGTCGTGACAAGGATTTTTAAGAATCTAATTGGGGATTGTGAACATTTGACTAACCAGCGAGGAGATTAGTTTTTAAAACGGAACCTATTGGTTTTGTTAACCACTCAAATGGAATCACAGGATATGACTTCCCGTGCTTCAGTCCCCACCGAAGCAGTTATCAACGAACTTAAATTTAATCTTGAAAAAACAATCTTATTTTAACAAAAGCTGACAAAGGGAAATCCATTGTGATTATTGATGAACTTGACTATGCTGATAAATGTCATGATTTTCTTGTTAAGAACCGAATTTTGAAGGTTCTAAAGGATCCCATTAAAATAATACATCAACAGACGTAATCTTAATCTCTGTTTTCAGGGTGTAAGTTTCGAATTACTTCTCGAATGTTCCCTTGTGTTTTTGCGAGGAGTAAACGAATCAGCACTTTCGAATTCTTCTCATGGGAATCTTATCTTATGGTGTAAGTCATCTAATAAAAGGATATGGTGAAGAAGTGCATGCGTTGAACATTGTCTGCGAAACACTTGTAGCGTCCCATTGATATCGATGTCGGCTCTAGGCCTGCTCTGCTACAAAAAACAACCCCAAAAATTCCCCCCATCGCTGCAATACTGCTTGTGCCTATTTGCAAAATACTCACCGCAAAACTTTATGTCCATTTTGAAGGGAAAACGAAAAACAAACTGAATCCTTTGTCTTCTGCGGGCGATTGTCGGACGATACTCAAGGAAGTTTGAGAGAGAGGACATAATCGCATAACCTCGCGCTCTGATCGCATTGAGAGGCCGTTCTAACTACATTGTTCACCCTGAAACCGAATTTTTCTTCTTTTGGGAAGGAAGGGGCAAAGGAAAGGAGGGATGGCTGTTGATTCTGCTGCAAAGTATTGTTGAAATATTTGTGCTGCGCTGGAGGTATAAATGAATTTTCTACCAGGAAGTACTTTTCCCATCACTGGTGTTTACACGTGCCAACACTTCACTTTGTTTTGGGTCTAAATTCTTTTCAAATACGCTCGTGCCAAAAAATTGTTTCTACAACACATCCCGAACTAAAATACGAATGGGTCTCCAGGGGGGGGCAGCTGCCATGGGTGTCTAAAAGAAAAATCAACGTAATAAAACTAGCACCAGAGTGGATAAGCACTGACTGAGATATGAGTAAGAAAAGGCCTTTCTCGATAAATGCATGATTAATTGCTAGGTTTTCAATGAAGGTCTGATTGCTGCCTTCACTTTAAAGCCGAGAATTTTAGTAACCCTGCTTCTTTATAGTTTATTAACTTATTCGGGATCCCCAAGAGTTTCGACAAATCACATGAAACAAATCTGTGCTCAAAATATCCCTTTAGTTATTTATTCTGCAAACGCATAACTCTCTGTTTAGAGATCCGTTCTTACGATTGGTAGCCCTGATTTATAAAGACATTAATTCTAATTGTTCAAGAAAGGTGATTGAATGTAAACTTGAGATATCAGTTTGAGATTTACCTGAGAAAAACATTGGAAGAACATTTTATAATGATTAAACTAATATGTTGGCAACCCTGCTAATTTTTTTATGAATTTTTAAATGTTATTGAACGATTTGGCATTGACGAAAACCACAGATTGGAAATTTATACGACGAAATTCGAAAAATTCTTCCACCATCGTATTTGATGGAGGTTTTTTCCGAGGCACAAACGAGTGGTTTTTATATGGTTTCCGTCAGATGGCATAACAATCTTTGCGTGACGTGACTGACTTTTATCAACAATTCGGACTTTATTCCACTTATTCCGAAAATATGAGTTTCATTGGTCCAGTATGAATAGATAAAATATTCTAGAATATGAAATTCTGCAGTTTTAGGACATCGGTCAATATTTTGTTTAATTAACTAAAATTTAAACAAAATACGACGTAAAACACCTTATCAGCATTTGTGAAATGGTCAAAATTAGAAGTTTTGCAAAATTCAGGTCCTTGAAAATCATAAAGGTATTTAATTACGAATTTTAAAAGTAGGTGGTCCAATGACCACCTACTTTAACTGAAAAAAAAAAAAAAAATTTGCCGTCCTCCTAGTGTTAAAGAGGAGTAACGGGTAAAAATGTCTACTAGATTTGTTACAATAATAAATAGATTAATATTAATTTTAAAACAGAGAATCTAACTATTATAACTCTAAAATTAGTTTTACTAAGCTATTTATACTGAAAACCTAACTCATGTCGCTAAAGAACTCTCTTTGGATCAAAAGATAATACTACGTATAATGTAACCTAATGTAGAATTAATATTACATTTTCTCTTTTACAAATGAATAGGTGCAAATTTTGGGACACTATTGCAAGGCATGGCTATATATTGATGAATTTGAAATAACACATCAAGAATATACATCATCTTCAGCAGAGATAGATACTTGTGTGTATATGGGGAAATAACTCGTTACCATACAATCGAATAGAGATAACAGAGAGAACACTACTTTCATTTTATGCGATTCTTTTAGAGATTTATTCAGAGAATATAAGCTTAAGCTGGAAATATATGTGATAGTTAGCTAATTATGAACATAGAATTGTTAATATATGGTGCTCATGATTTCATTTACTAGTAGTGGAAAAAGAAAGTGACAGGAGGGGTAAGTGCAAGGAACCACGAGTGCATTTTAACCTGACCTGGACAGTATTTTAGAGGTTTATGCTGTGTAATTAAATAATATTGGTCCAAAATCATTTCGATTTAGCAATGAAAAATTAAAATCAATGACGATTTGCTAAATTTTCTTGGATACAAATTGGTACGAGCGAAGGAAAAAATTAGAATTATTTGAATTGCACTTTATGTGAAAAAATAAGGTGAAAGAACAAAATCACTCAGTAACATGTTTCATTAATCCGTATAAATTACATATGTCACTAACTTAAAAGTTGGTCAACATTGACGTTTACAAAATTGACGCTGATAATGTAAGAGTTTTTCAGAGTAGGTACACTTACATAAAAATAATTCCATTTAAAATAGAGTGTATTAGCAAATAGTTTGTAAATTACGTAGAATATAGAAATATTTGTAAGACGATTATTAAAATAATCTAATAATTAGATGAAAATAATAACATGAATCAAACTAACTTTTTATTAGAAATAATATTAAATTTTAAACAAGATTGCTTAGTATATTAAAAAAATACGAATATGAAAACCAAAATGAATTTATATTAAATAAATTATGCATGCTAACATTAAAAGGGAAATAACGATTTTTTAAGTGATCCAATGGAGATTAATTTTATCACCTCCTACACAGACAAATATCAACGATCTCGACTACGGTAGTTTCACCCACTGCATCTACTGATTGAGACTCGCCTACAGAAGTGAGGAGTGTTTGTCCTCTGAGAAGTTGTATGAATGAAGATACTATGCAAAATGAAAATTTTTACACTTCAAATGGATGGAGAAAGCATGTTCTATGTTGTTTACCAAAAATTTCTGATGATGTGTTGACAACAGTTGTCAATATTTTTAATGCAATTTTTGTGGAAATTACAATATTTACTGGATGTTCTTCCATGATAAATAAAATTTACTCAATGAAGTGATTTGCATTTTTTAAATTCATTTCACAGATTACTTATTACAAAGACTGCAATTTTTGCAAAAACTATAATATTTACTGGATGTTCTTCCGTGATAAATAAAATTTACACAATTAATTGCTTTACGTTAATTAAATTCTTTTCAAAGACTATTTATTACAAAGATTACTTTTTATCATAGTTTCTTATTCTATGATTTATTTCAAAAAATTTAATGATTTTAGAAGGATGCGATTTGGGTAAGTTACACTAATTTTTTTTCTGAACACTTCTTGTAACAAGTTTTCAAAGATTAATTTTGATAATTATTTCAACAATTGCATTGTCACAGTCCTCATCTCATTGTAATATAGTAAATTGTAATTTATTCTAGATAATTCTTAGTTATTAGAATATAAATAGAACAGATGTAATATGGTTAAATATCCAATTACTACAAACACTCAGAGAATTAGATGTCAAAAAAGGTTCTGGCCCAGATGAGATCTCACCTCAACTTCTCAAATTTTGCAGGGATTCTCCTGCATATCCTCTTTACATATTGTATAATAGATCCTTGCAAACTGGAGTTTTTCCTGATGTTATTAAAATGTCTTATGGTAGCAATAGTAAGGATTATAAAGTGCCTCGACAGCAAAGGTTGCACCGTATGCAGAGGAGATATATGTATCATGATATTATTTTATTTCTAACAGAAGTAACATTATTTCCTTACACAGAAATGTATTTGTTTTTGTATTTATTGTTATACCTTTATTTTGTACTCTATGGTACACCTCTTTCCTTGATGGCATTTTTCCTTCTGCACTCAAAATTTCTAAAATTTTTCCTTTGTACAAGAAAAAGGGTAGTCTTCAAGATCTAAACTCCTATAGACCTATAGCTATACAAACGCAATTTTCTAAAATATTTGAGAAAGCCTTTCATAGACGTCTAGTTTCATACCTAGAAAACTCGAGAATTTTATCCCCTCACCAACATGGTTTCCGCAAAGGCAAATCCACAATTTCTGCTGCTTATGAAACCATAAGCCACCTTCACTCAACTCTGGATAATAAACTTAACGCCTGTGCTCTACTGTTCGATTTTTCAAAAGCATTTGACCTTGTTAACCACCAGCTTCTTTTAAAAAAACTAGACAGAATTGGTGTAAGAGGTCCACCAAACAATTGGCTGTTTTCCTATCTTAAAGACAGATCTCAGCAAGTTATAATCTCTAAAGATGGCCTCAAATACACATCCCCTCCAAATACAATCAATCAAGGCGTTCCGCAGGGCTCTATTCTTGGTCCAACACTTTTCCTTATTTATATTAATGATCTCCCTGCTCATTTAAGTAGTATACATGGCAGTAATTCTATCTTATATGCGGATGACACAAATGTTATAATTTCTTCTACAACTTCCGAATCCCTTCTCAATAGCTCTAAAGTTGCAACCCAAAAAATTCACTACTGGTCTCTAAACAACTTTCTTAAACTTAACTCCGAGAAATCTCAAATTATTCATTTTGCTCTCAAAAACAAACCCGCACTAAAATTAAATATTTCTTTAGATGGCATCACATTACCTCAGGTTGACTCATCCAAATTTCTTGGTATACACATAAATTCTCATCTTTATTGGGATACTCACATTGACATCCTCCTGAACAAACTCAGTCCTATCTGTTTCCTAATTCGCAGCATTCGTTTCACTGTGTCAACTGAAGTTCTATTATCTATTTATTATGGTTTATTTTACACTCATGTTGTCTATAGTGTAATTTTCTGGGGTTCTTCTTTCCATGCCATAAAAATTTTCAAACTACAAAAAAAAGTTTTAAGATTAATTGCTAATTCTAGACTTGATGCTCCAAGCCTTCCCCTCTTCAAACATTTCAGACTGTTGCCCCTTCCTTGTGTTTTTATATTCATCATAGTAGTTTATATAAGAAATAATTTAAAACATTATATAACTAACGCTGATGTTCATTATCATAATACTCGCTACTGCCAAAATCTACATGTACCATATGTACGCACTACCTCTTCCTCTCTTGGACCAAGTCATTTGGGCCTTATATTGTATAACAAAATTCCTGATGACATAAAGAATATTATGTCCTTATCTTCCTTTAAACTCAAACTTAAATCTTTTTTACTTGAGAAAATGTTCTACAGCATTGATGAATACCTTTCTTGTCATTAATATTTTTTTTTATGTAATTCATTTATTTTGTATTAATTTTCACTGAATTGTAATGACGAAATCTATATCTTGCATTGGATCTTTGATGAATAAAAATTTATTTATTATTTATTTATTTATACATCACAAAAAAAAAAGAACACACTTGTATGCAAGAAAAATTCTTCCTTGATGAGAATATTTGTATTTTATATAATATAATTAAAGAATAATGTATGTAATGTATATGTGATTATTGTGATAAGATGTATGATTTGTAATGTACTTGGTGATCAGTTTTATACATAGTTTTAATTAATTGCAATGCAATTAATGATAGTGACCTTTCCTATACATATTTTGTATGTCCTTGGAACAATAAATTTATTATTATTATTATTATTATTATGGTGTTGTGTGTGTGTGAGTGGTTTACGCAAGTGACTTGTCTTAATAGCGTTTTACGCCGAGGAGGCGCTGGGGGAAAAGTGGTGCATGGGTGGTTTGGAAGAGAGAAAGTGATGAGTGTGGAGAGGAACTCCCACTGCGAAAAGGTCGGGTAATGACCGGCCAGCTGGCGATAGCGAGGAAACGCACGACAGCAGAGGCCGAAGAACGTGAATTCGTAAATATATCAAATACAGTGACTGTTGTTGCCACCTTGTGAAGTGCTTTTGCATTGACTTTGATAGTAGATTCGAATAACTTTTTTTTCTGTCTGTGGGGAAATCAACCCAAGCGATTTTGTCAAGTTTGTGGACGAGTAGGAAAAGTGGTCCACGGACTTCATCTAATTTGACGTCCGAGTTTACTCTTGAATTTTGTTTGATGCTATGCTTATATGTAATTTATTTTGGGGGATTTGATTGAGTTACCATGGTTCACGGACTTCATTTAATTTAACGTCGGGGTTTACTCTTGAATTTTGTTTGATGCCATGCTTATGTGTAATCTATTTTGGGAGATTTGATTGAGCTACCTGTGGTTGATTCAATAAATGACCTAAAAGAAATGGAAATGATTTCGAGATTGATTTGTCCAGTTAACGAGAAGTAAGACTCGTTACATTTGGTGCCCAACGTGTTAGGCTCGACCAGCCGGAAGAATGAATCTAGGTTCTGACCGTTTCACTCGGTATCGAGAGAATATAGCCCCATTGGACTATGAGGAGTCTACGGAGAACCCTTTACTCCTGAGTGGGATCTCAGATGCCGCAGAAAATCCCGATCAAGAAGCGGGTGCTGAGGCGCAATCATCTGAGGCGATAATCTCGCTCAGTAGGGAATTTGGAGACAAATTGGGGACGAGTGAAAAGGGAAAAATGGAGAAGTTTATGGAGATGTGGCTGACAAGAGAAGAAGAGAGAGAGAAAAAAGAAAAGGAGAGAGAGAAAAAAGAAAAGGAGAAGGAGATAAGAGAAGAAGAGAGGAGAAGAGAAGAAAAATAAGAGAGAGAAAAAGTAGTAGTAGTAGTAGTATTAAAATTTTTGGCGTGTCAACCGCTAGGTTATTTGCGCCAGTGACTCAAAAAAAAAAAAAAGGAACAGTTACAATCACTACAAATATGGACAGAACATTGACATATTAAAATCTTAAAACAGCTAAAACATGCAAACATCACCTAAAAATGTCCTAAGACAATAAAAGAGGATTAAATAAATAAATAAATAAATAAGTTAATTAAAAGACTTTAGCGCAATTGTTCCAGGGTTAGAGGCGATGATACAGGCCTGCTTCCCTGAAGAACTGTAGTGCCCTGTCAAGGTTTTCTGGGTTGTCACCTAAAATGTCTTTCATCTCTCCTCTGATGCGTAATTGGTCCCGCAAAACTTGGTACTTTTCACAGTCTGTGAGTAAGTGTTTTATTGACAGCTGACAGTTGCATCTAAGGCACATTGGTGCTGGTTCCCCATTTGCAAAGAGGAATGCATGGGTCAAGGCACAGTGACCTATCCTCAATCGTGCGATCACGACTTCCTCTCGCCTACTGTTCCGAACGGAGGACTGCCAGGATGAGACGCCAGGTTTTATGTCCCGAAGTTTGTTCCCAGCTAAGTCCTGCCATTTCTGTTGCCATTTCTCGCGGATCTTTTCCCTCAGCATAACCCTCAGGTCTTGGGCAGTAATATATGTTGTGTCTAGATCCGTTTTTAGGAGAGCAGCTTTCGCAGCTGAGTCAGCTTTCTCATTGCCTCTGATACCAACATGTCCAGGGATCCAACAGAAAATTACTCTGATCCCACGTGAGTTCAGAGCAATGAGTGAGGAGTGAATTTCTTTTACAAGCGGGTGTGTAGGCGAAAAAGATGTAATGGCCTGTATGGCACTTAATGAGTCAGTGCAGATCAGACAGGGCTTATTGTATGTCTTCATTTGCACAAGTGCTGTCTTTATAGCAAAGAGCTCTGCCGTGTATATGCTACATTTTGGGTGCAGTTTTAGGACTACGGCTTCAGAAATGGGAGAGATGACAGCACATGCAATATCAGAGTCAGATTTTGATCTGTCAGTATAAAATGGAGTGAATTCAGAATACTCTGATAGGATCTCTGCAAAGGCTTGCTGGTACAAACGAGGAGCTGTTGTTGCTTTAGGTAGACTTGATAATCTGGTCAGAACCTCTGGAACTGGTACGGGCCAAGGTATATATTGTGGTTGACCATTAGGATAGATTAATGGTAGGTCTACTGCAACATCATCTAATACTTGTTTCATTCGGATCGGTAATGGTTTAGTTGCCCGTGGTTTATTATTAAAAAGTGTTAAAAATCGTGGGTTAAAAATAACGTCATAGCATGGGTGTGTATTAAGGGACTGAATCTTACTAATGTAATTACACATTAGCATCTCTCTTCTAATATCAAGCGGTGGTTCTCCAGAATCTGAGTAGAGACTGAGTACTGGGCTTGTCCGGAAGGATCCTGTTGCCAGCCGTAGGCCACGGTGGTGTACAGAGGACAGAGATTTTATATAAGAAGTACGAGCTGAAGCATATATGAAGCATCCATAGTCCATCTTTGAACGTACTAAGGCTCGATATATTCTGAGCATTGATGCTCCATCTGCTCCCCATGAAGAGTTTGCTAGATGACGTAAGATATTTAAAAGTTTAAAGCACCTGTCCCTGAGGTTACTGATGTGAGTTTGCCAGTTAAGTCTTTTATCTAGATCCATGCCCAGGAATCGTATATTCTCAACAACCGGTAAGAGATGATTATCTAGCTTCAGGGAAGGTTAGGGGAATAGCCCTCTCAGCCTACAGAAATGGACGCATTTTGTTTTCTCTTTTGAGAATCGGAAGCCGTTGGAGCGAGACCACTCATTCAGTCTGTTAAGTGTCATTTGTAGTTGTCTCTCAGCGTTCTGAAGCTTCGCCGATCTACAGAAGATTGCGAGGTCGTCAACATATAGTGATGCCATCACTGGTCTTCGGACACATTTGACTATATCGTTGATCGCAATTGCAAAAAGTGTTACACTCAGTACAGACCCTTGAGGGACTCCATTCTCCTGTCTATAAGGTGTAGATAAATGTTTCCCTATCCTTACTTTAAAAACACGATTTTTTAAAAAATTTCCAATATAAATTGGTAGATTACCCCTGAATCCCCATTCGTGTAATCTAATTAAAATCTTATGTCGCCATACGCGATCGTAGGCCCGTTCCATGTCAAAAAATATGCCCAGTACATGTTGACGGAGGAGGAATGCTTCTTGGAGGAAATTGTCCACCCGGACCAAATGATCCACCGTGGATCGCCCCTGTCGAAAGCCACATTGGATTTCAGAGAGGAGCTTGTGGTTTTCCAAATACCAGACTAGTCTGCGGTTCACCATCTTTTCCATCACCTTACAGAGACAGCTGGTTAAGGATATCGGTCTGTAGCTGGAAGGGAGGCGTTTATCTTTGCCCTGCTTTAGGATTGGGATTATCACTGATTCCCGCCAGGATTCTGGAAACACACCTTCACACCAGAGGCGATTCAGGATATTGAGGAGGTGTTCTATGGCTGGTGGAGGAAGATTTCTGAGGAAAGCATTATGTACTAAGTCACTGCCAGGGCAGGTGTCTGTAGTGTTTCCTATGGCCACGGATAGTTCCCAGTGACTGAACCGATCATTATAGGGAAGACTAGTGTTCCCCATTCTGAAATTAATATGTATATTCTCCGCTCTATCCTTTATATGGCGGAAGTGAGTGCTATAGTTGGCATTGCTACTCATGTCAGCATAATATTGGCCAAAGGCATTGCTTATCTCCTGTGGGGTAGTCAGCGTGAGGTCACCAACTTCTAAACCAGTAATTGGGCTGAGGTGTCGAGTACCAGTAATACTTTTTACTTTGTTCCAAACTTTGGATATTGGTGTTCGATGAGAGATTGTGGATATATACTGAATCCAAGAAGCTTTCTTGGCAGCCTTCACTAAGCGACGTGCCTTTGCTTTCATTCGTTGAAAGGCAGCAAGGTTCATGGCAGTAGGGTATTTTTGGAACCTGCGTAGTGCTCTTTTCCTCTGCCGGATAGCCTCGGCACATTCCTCGTTCCACCATGGAACAGGATGGTGAGCCGGTCTACCTGACGTCCTCGGAATGCAGGAGCTGGCTGCGTCTATTATCGCTGCTGTGAAGGCCTCAATGTCTTGTGGAGTATCTATTCTTGGGCCATTAGAAATATTAAAATTAGCTTTAAATGAGTGCCAGTTGGCTTTACGTAAGCACCAGCTGCCTGGATGGGTAAAATACGCTGGTATCTCTCCAGGCTTCCTTAAAAGTAAGGGGAAGTGGTCACTTCCACACAAATCTGAGTGGACAGTCAGATTAAAAGATGTTGCAATAGAACTGGAGCACATGACTAGATCAATAACGGACGTCTCTCCATTAAAAGAGTTAAAACGTGTTTTCTCTCCGTTATTCAGTAAAATTAAATTAAAATCGTTTAAAATCTTCTCAATTATACGGCCTCGACCATTGGCGTCATTCATGTTGTCCCCCCATAGAGTGCTATGGGGGTTGAAATCACCCAGAAGCACGAAGGGTCTTGGCAGTTCACTAATAAGGTTTTCCAGGCTGCTTTGGCTTACTGGTGCCCACTCAGGGAGATACACATTGCAGAATGTCACCATTTCTGGAATGCCGCATCTCACCGCAACAGCCTGGAGAGGAGACCTGAGTCCCACCCGGGAGGTGTAAAGGGTCTCCCGGACGGCCACGGCCGCCCCACCCCTAGCTCTGTGGCCACTCAGATCGTCACATCTAAAAACGTTAAAACCTTTTATATTGCCTTTGTCAGTTGCTTTCAGGTGTGTTTCCTGGAGGCATAAAATAGTGGGGTTAAAATCATGAATTAAAATGTTCAGCTCCTCATTATGGCGATAAAATCCGTTACAGTTCCATTGCAACATTAAGAAGTGTGTACGCCTCATTACCGGGCAATTTTTCTTCGACCCCCTTTCTTTTTCTGTTTGTATGTGACGAGGCGTCTCTTCAGCTCTTCCTCTGACACGTCATCCATTTCAGATGGTGATGGTGACACAGACATATTAGTTGATGGGGAGTGTTCTTGTCTGGTTGGTGGTTTTGCTGCTGTTTCTACTCTGGTTGCCTGAGTAGCGGTAGTTTTTTGCTCCAAGGTGAGGGTTGTCAGAATGGTTTTGCAGGGGGGGCATACAGGGGGGAGGTGGGTCTGGGTGCCCATCTCCCTCGTCTTCACTGCCCTGGAGGCTACTGCGGCAAATGAGGGACCTTTCGATAGTGGGGCTTGTGCCTTATATTCTCTTTTGGCTTCAATGTATGAGATCTTTTTTGTGGTCTTTATCTCCTGAATGGCCTTCTCTTCCTTAAAAACTGGGCAGGTAGGAGACCAGGCAGTGTGTTCTCCACTGCAATTAAGGCACTTTAGAGGAGACGTGCATGGTTCCTCATGCTTTTGCTGACCGCAGCGGCCGCACTTCTCTGCTTCTAGGCACCGTGCAGAGGTGTGACCAAACCTTTGGCACTTATAGCACCTCATGGGGTTGGGGATATACGGTCTTACAGCAAGAGACAGATAGCCAGCAAAGATCTTTCTTGGCAGTTCTGTTCTTGCGAACTTTAGGGTAAGGTTGGGGGTGTCTACTAAGACACCATTGCGACGAGATTTGATTCGTCGCACACCAACAACTCCCTGGTCCCTCAACTCATTCAATATTTCCTCCTCCGGTACTGTTAGCAGGTCATAGCTGAAGACCACACCCTCAACATAGTTCAGGGTTCTGTGAGCTTCCACCTTCACTGCCACGTCGTGGAAAAGTGTGGCTGTTCTTATTTTAGCGGCTTGTTTTTCATCTTTTACCTCCACCAGCAAGGATCCATCGCGTAAACGCTTTGCGCACGCCACCTCCCCCAGCATGAATTTTAACACCCTGTGGAGTGCAAAGGGTGACAGCTTTTTTAGAGCTCCATCTATGATGCTAGAGATAATGAAGAATCTCTCTTCACTGTTACAACTACTTTCACAATCACTTCTATTATTAATAGCTTCTGCTTCAACTCTGGGTTTCTTTGATATTTTACCTTCTTTTTCAGTTATTTTCTCGCCTTGGTTTTTGTTAGCCATAATTTGGCAGTTTTGTTTCATCCTCCGGGCTCCCCACCCACCACGGAGCCCAACAAGGGGACGCTGAACTTCAACGCCAGGGCTACCAGGAGGATATAGCTAAGATCCCACCATCTGCGCAAGACTAATGCGGTTCTGGTGGGTCTAGACTGCCCCACTGGCGTACGCTCGTAAGGAGCCGCCAAGCTCCCCAGCCGCCAGGAGCCGATTGACCGGGAGTGGGCTAGTTCCCGGCCGCCCGTCTAGGAGAGGCAGGGGCCAAAGTGGAGTGTTGGGGAAAAGTGGAGGGGCTAAGTCCCCCCCAAGACCCAATCCCCTCAGCCACCAGGATCCCCCTTCCCCCCGACACGGGTCGCCATGCACGGCAAACGCATGGGTAGGCGTTCCGCACACAGAGAGGGCCAGCATTTCATGAGAGAAGAAGAGATGATGGGGTGATTGATAGTGAAAAAAATATGAAATGAGGCATGAGAGCCCTCTCTGTGCCCCCCCCTCACCACTTGGAGGAACCTACAGCGAGGGGGAGAGAAAAAGGAAGAAGAGGAAAGGAGGAGAAGAGAAGAAGAGAGAGAGAAAAAGGAAGAAGAGGAAAGGAGGAGAAGAGAAGAAGAGAGAGAGAAAAAGGAAGAAGAGGAAAGGAGGAGAAGAGAAGAAGAGAGAGAGAAAAAGGAAGAAGAGGAAAGGAGGAGAAGAGAAGAAGAGAGAGAGAAAAAGGAAGAGGAAAGGAGGAGAAGAGAAGAAGAGAGAGAGAAAAAGGAAGAAGAGGAAAGGAGGAGAAGAGAAGAAGAGGAAAGGAGGAGAAGAGAAGAAGAGAGAGAGAAAAAGGAAGAAGAGGAAAGGAGGAGAAGAGAAGAAGAGAGAGAGAAAAAGGAAGAAGAGGAAAGGAGGAGAAGAGAAGAAGAGAGAGAGAAAAAGGAAGAAGAGGAAAGGAGGAGAAGAGAAGAAGAGAGAGAGAAAAAGGAAGAAGAGGAAAGGAGGAGAAGAGAAGAAGAGAGAGAGAAAAAGGAAGAAGAGGAAAGGAGGAGAAGAGAAGAAGAGAGAGAGAAAAAGGAAGAAGAGGAAAGGAGGAGAAGAGAAGAAGAGAGAGAGAAAAAGGAAGAAGAGGAAAGGAGGAGAAGAGAAGAAAGAAAGGTGAGGAAATCAGAGAGAGCAAAGGAGAAAACACAGTGGGAAAAATGTTGAAAAGTCTGGGATCGAGGACTACAGAGACCGACCACGAGGTGGAGAGTTAAAGGGGACGATTGGAGAAATCCGACAGCATTCCACCCTGATGGATGACAAGGTCGGGAACATTGAAGTCAGACAGCAAAACCTCGTGGACGTGATCCTCAAGCGTGTGATCACTACTTCCTACCGCCTACTTCTCCTGATAGAGGAGGATCAAGGGGCTGGAACGGACTTTAGTGATAGGTCTGATGAAAGAACATTTAGTAATGAGATCGACAATTCTTACTTTGCCAGCGGATTCATCTGGATATAGCAGGAAGAAGAGCAAAATGTTCCCATAACAGGTGTAAAATGAGGGCGATGTAAGCTGTGCGTAAATAATACGTCAACTATAAAGTGTGATAAATGTGGTAGATTTATCTGTAAGAAACATTCGAAAGCCACAGTAACTTGTACCCCATGCCTGGAAGACAACGAGCATCAAGGTGTTGACCCTTGAGTGTGCCACAAATTTTACAGTAAAGAAGAAACCTGCAAGGGCCCTCTTTCTCATCAGTAAGCTTAAATGGTGTGACTCAGGACTATCTTCATAATCCATACTCAGCATTCTTTCAGTCACATCTTCAATATGGTATTAGACTATGTGGGCATGCATCTGATGTAAAATTGATTTTGTTACTTCAAAAGAAGGTGGTTAGAGTTATCACTAGCTCAGACTCTCATGCACATTGTAAACCACTTTTTGTTAATTTAGATATTATGTCTGTTTATAGTCTGTATGTATTCAAAATATTGTTGTATATGAAAGAAAATTTGCATTTGTACTCTATCAGGGGTGATGTACATAACCATGCTACCAGAGCCAATCAAAAACTGAATATGCCCTACAACAGGCTGGCCAAATCTTTTAACTATGTAAACTTGCCTATCAAGTGTTTCAATATGCTGCCTAATGCAGCAAGTACTGTTTGCAACAAAGTGTTCTAAATTGCCCTTCAGAATTGGCTTGTAGCCAATCCCTTCTACTCTTTAGAGGAATTCTTCAATCTGGATTTTTCAAGTGTTGGGCTTTAATTCTATGTTCATTATGCATTTTCATCACGTCTCACTCATATTATTATGCACTTGTATTACTGCAATTATTTTCTTGATGGCATTTATCACATTATGTATGTGCAAAAGATGAATAAAGATTATTATTATTATTATTATTTTCCAAGACATTGCTAAATGCCATCCAAGAATTCAACTTTCAAATGTTCAGATAGTATTCCTGCCTCCTTGCACAACATCAGATCTGCAGCCTTTGGACAATGGAATCATCCAAAATGTAAAGATAAATTACAGGAAACTGACACTCCAGCATCTTGTTACAAGAATGGAAGAATGCATTATAATATTGCTATTGCTTTGCATGTGCTATGAACAATAGCTGCAACCATTGATATGTCCATTCTGCAACTGGAAGAAATAGTCTTGAAGGAATCTACCATAGCAAGAAACCTGAAATATAATAGTTAAAACAGTTAAATGCAAATTATAGAAACTGAAAAGTTAGGCATTGAAATAAGAATAAAATATAGTAAATATTATCAAGCATATAATCGACTAAACATGTAGCAAAATCGATTCTGATTTCAGTTTAATATTGTTTACTTCAGGTGGAGCTTAAGATTGTAAGAAAAAATGACTTCCATTAGTGATCAGTTACGTCGGACTATAGAGAATAGGAAACAAGATCAGGACAGGCCACCACTAAAATGCCAAAAAGCAAGTATGAGGATATTCTCTCCTTTTTTGTTCCTCATCTTGAAGAATGTGAAGGTATCTCTAATGTGCCAAAATCACAGGATGATGATGAAGAAAATGACAATGAACCTGTGAATTACGCGGATACCAATGAAGAAACTTATCTAGGAAAGCCAGCAGACGAAGGGTCCAACGAATGAAGATGAAAACTTTCCCACTGTTTAAGGTAATTGTAGTTTTAGAACATTTCATGACTTTAGAAATAAAGATAAATTTGCCAAAATAAAAGCAGTTATGTGGAAAATTCCACATCCTGAAGAGACATTGCTAGAATCCTCATCATGACAGCTGATGGCTTTCATATTGGCAGAAAAAGCAGCAGAAAAGGAAAAAAACATATTCATAAGATCCAGCAGATGCTTTTTTGGGAGGAATTGTGTCTTTGCTAAAATCACTAAATCCTCACTTTTTATATGAAGCAAAAGGAAGGATTTTTGTGGTGGTCCAAGAAATGGAGATGAGACAGCTCCAAATGAATGTGAATGGCCAAGGCGATTCTTCCAACTTCACAGTATGGTCATCTCCATCAGAATCATCATATTTAGCACCACGCCATGAACCAAGACATTCCAGGAAATCAATATCTTGTAATTTTTTTTAAAGTCTTCAATATGGCTGTCTCTCAATTTTTTATTTCTTTAGAATGATATTACTGTGTAAGTAATTCTGTACTCTCTTCATTAACATACACTAGGAAGGGCTACTACTGTGTTTAAGGATAGAATTTCTCTAAAAGAAGTGGAAATATAAGTGTTATATGTTATGAGCTTATCCCTAACTTATCCTTAACACATATAGATATTCTTTCCCTTACGATAAGCCGTATCTCCCAGATATCTGTATATTTTGAGGCAATTTGTTTTGTTATGCTAGCTGGGTATTGATATTATATGGTAATTAGACTGGATGTAAAATTATTAGAGAATGTGGACAAGTTTTGCTATCTAGAAAGGAAAATAACTCATGACAGATGAAGTAGAAAAGATACATTGAGTAGGATACTCAAAGCAAAGATTGCTTTTAATAGCTAAAAGAGACTATTCACTTCAAAATTCATTGATAGGGCCACCCAAGAGTTTTCAGTACCATAGACGTTGGGGACAAGTAGAAATAGTGACCGCTGTATTTCAACATTGGGAAAATTGCTAACAGAGGATAGGCTTAACATTCCTGATCCAACTCCTGTGCCTGGAGAGAAGAATGACAATACCTTTCCATAAAATATAGTTGTGAACTAAGTATTCCCACTTCAACCCAATTTGATGTGGCCTTTTCCCAAAAGAGTACTCAATGATGCATAGAGAATCTGTAAGTTTTGTATTTCGAGGGCAGGGTAAGAGTTGAATGTAAGTTAGGGATGCTTGCTTTAAAATTTCATACATTTGATCAACCAATAAATTGGGAATAAAGATGGCATGCACCCTTCACAATTTAATTTGTAGTTGTGGAGGAAAATCGTAAATTCTGTAGAGGTTTAGTGAATGCGATGTTTTACCTATGTTACCAAATAATGGTGTATTAATTGACAATACATATTGAAAGGCAGAACCTCTCATGAGAAATAACCTAGGGAACAACTTCCTAAAACAAAGAGGTGCAATCCTTACAAAATGGAAACAAGGTTTGTAAGTGCCAAATTTGCATAGAAGTTGTTTAGTATTTTTATAATGTTGTTTGCAACTTGAAAATGGAATGGTACAAACTTAAAAAGACTGCACAAACATACTATTTTTATAAACTCTATCTGTTGGAATGTATTTATTAAATTAAGTAATAATTAAATAAATTAAAATCTTGAAAAACTCAAGGGAAGGGACCCCCCGAGGGGTATTCAATGCCTAGAGCATGACTCCCTCCCTTGGGAATCGGTCGTGGGGGAAGTGCCATCCCCACCTTGCCAGGGTGAGAGGGCTTGAGCCTCCAGAGGGGGAGGTTCTTCCATACTCCTTGGGGGGGACTAATGGGGCTCTGGCTTTTTGGGGCTGGGGGGCTAGCAACCCCCTAGCTCATTCTTTACGAGGGTGGTATAAAAGGTTTCCGACCTAACAAAGATACAAGACAATTTTTCTGAAATTTTTTTTTTATTTCTCAGTATAGTCTCCTTGTATCTCTACACACTTCTCCCAGCAATGCTCCCATCTCTGTAATCCGTCCAAATAGAACTCGGCGTTTTTCTTTGCAAAATAATTGTTCACAAAGGTGATTGCCTCTTCATTTGACGAAAATCTCTGTCCTCCGAGTGAAATTTTTAGATAAGGGAACAAAAAGAAGTTGCCTGGGGCTAGATCAGGTAAGGTGGATGGTCAAGCAGTTCAAACCATAATTCGTGTATTTTTGCCATGGTAACCACTGAGGTGTGAAATGGTGCGTTGTCTTGGTGAAACAGGATTTTCTTTTTCTGCAAATGTGGCCGTTTTTCCGCAAGTTCTGCCATCAGCTTGATAAGTAATGATGCATAGTATTCTCCTGTAATGGTGAAGATAATCGATTAAAATAACTCCATAACTATCCCAGAAAACAGTCGCCATCACTTTCCCAGCCAAAATACAGTTTTTGCTATTTTTGGAGCCGGTTCCCCCTGTGCAGTCCACTGTTTGGACGGTATTTTTGTTTCAGGCATATAATGGTGTATCCAAGTTTCATCTACAGTAATTAATCAGTGCTAAAACTGACATTTATTGCACCTAAACTGCGCCAACAGGAAATGCTCATTCGAACATGTTTTTGGTTTAACGCGAGCAAACACGGCACCCTACTCAAACACTCAACACTCACATCAACTCACTCAAACGACTGTTACATAACAACTGCACTTCCAAAATGACTGTAACTTTGGTGAGTAACTGTCAACAGATGAACAACAAAATTCACCGGCTTTTATTTAAGAGTGCTGCCATCTTCACGTTGAGGTCGGAAACTTTTCTGACGACCCTCATACAGTTCCCCTCCTTGAAGTAATGCAGACTTGGAACCTCGGGCCACCCCACTGGGTGCACCCTGCATTGACACAGCCATAACCCCTGAAGGAGGCCTTCTACCCTTTTCGTTGCCAACTTCTGTTGAACCCGACCAATTCCTGTGTGACCTTTGTGATCGAGTGCTCCTGTCGTCCTGTGGCCTTGGTGTCCATTTCCAGAAAGCCCACCCCGCAGAGGTGAATGAGCAGATCAATGTGGAGCGAGTTATACCTCGTTGGACAGCAGAGGAGGAAAGGTTGCTGGCTTTGCACGAGGTCGAGGGTATCTGCCGGGGTGTTAGCTTCATAAATGAGTCTCTCATTCAGATGTGGTGAGGATGGTCCTCACCTCTGCCTTGCAGCGGAGTAAGGCCCCTTTCAGACAGGACGACTTTGTCACCATGGCGGTGCGCTATCCATGGTGTGAATAGACAAAGTTATACTCTGTGCTACATTGTCATACTCTAGGCATTCTAAGATTCATATATAAAATGGAGCCCTAGCCTAGCAAGGAGATCACCATCAACCTCCGGTCGTGAAGGTCATCTAGAGCCCAACAGATGAGACCCTCCGGTCGTGAAGGTCCTCCAGACCCCAACAGAACCTCCGGTCGTGAAGGTCCTCCAGACCCCAACAGAACAGAACCTCCGGTCGTGAAGGTCTCTAGACCCCGACCAATCAGAACCTCCGGTCGTGAAGGTCTCTAGACCCCGACCAATCAGAACCACCAGTCGTGAAGGTCCCCTGGACCCCGACCGAGCAGCATTCCCTGTCGTGACGGTCTTCAAGAAGACCCAGACAAGTAGGACGCCCACAACCTACGAAATAGCCACCGACGGAGCACCGGGTAAATAAACTATTAAACCAGTAGTAGTAGTAAGGGTTATAAGGTGCCTTGACAGCAAAGGTCATGTTGCACCGTATACAGAGGAGATATATGTATCATAATATTATTTTATTTTTAACATAAGTTGAAATTTAAAAATTCAGTTCAAATTTATTCTTTAATACTTATATTTTTAATCTATTTTATATTTTTAAATCTGCTTAATCAATTTTACTTCACTTAAGAATTTAAGGACAGAGTCTAATTTATCCACATCATCCCCCAGAATTTCCTTAAGATTACCTTGGAAATACCTATTTATGATGCACTGATATTTGGTACATTTAGTCAGGAGGTGTCATATAGTTCGGCGAGATTCACAGTGGTCACAATATGGCGGAATTTTCTCTTGCGTGAAGATACGAAAGCATTAGTGCACAATAACCTATCCTCAAGCGTGTGATCACTACATCCTCCCGCCTACTTCTCCTGATAGAGGAGGATCAAGGAGCTGGGACGGACTTTATCTCGCGCAACTTATTATTTTTGATGGTCAGCCATGAGTCCTGCCATTGTTTTAAAATGATG